>CM074855.1:133292500-134713750 GCA_037501455.1 Lantana camara
GCTGCATTGTTGGGCTATTGATGATGATACTTATACTAATGTAGACATTATGTATGCGGTGGAAATATGTGTGTGTTCTTATGTGCATTGATTGTGTAATTCTTGTTTCATTCTTTGTAGCCAGCTAATGTAACTGTTGTTGATTGGAAGAGAAATTGTAGTGTTTTTCAGAGTTAAAATATTGGAGACTTATTACGGGCCTCAACAGTGTGTTACTACTTGCCGTTTATATATATATATATATATATATATATGCCATCAAACCTCTTAATTTTACATCTAACCAAATAAATAAATAAAGGCAAAAGAAAAAAAAAAAAAACACAAGAGAGCGGCACGAACGATTCTTTTATCTTTTGAGCAAATTACATTTTTGGTCCCATAGGATTGGGCGATTTGCAATTTTGGTCCCATTGTTTTAAAAAGTGTCAATTTTGGTCCCGTAGGTTTCAATTTGTGACAATTTTGGTCCCAACCGTCAATTTGTGGACGGAAACCGTTAAAAGCATGTTCAGGCGAACAGTTAAATAAAATATTTGACAAAAAAAACCCTAAAGGTAGCTGTAGCCCAACGGTTGCGAGTCAGCTTCTCCTATGCGAGGTCCAGGGTTCAAAACCCAGGCAATACAAATTTTTTTTTTCAATAATTATTATGTTAAAATATAAATAAAATTTAATAATAATATAATATAAATATATTATTATGTTAAAATATTTTTTAAGTTAAATATTATTTAATAAATATATATGTTTTAACATAATAATATATTTTTATATAATATAAAAATACATAATATTTAATATATATATATATAGTATATAAATATTATTTTTTATAAATACATAATATACATTTTATACGTATATATATTATATATATTAATATTATATATACCATAGCTTAAAATTATATTTATATTATTAATATTTATATATATCATAGCTTAAAATTATATTAATATTAATGTATATTTATATTTTAACATAATAATATATTATATAAAAACATAATAAACACTTTATACGTATATACATAATATACATATATACATTTTATACGTATATACGTATTATTATGTTAAAATATAAATATAATATATTATTATGTTCAAATATTTTTTTAAGCTATAATTATTATGTTAAAATATAAATAAATTTAAATAATAATATAATATAAATATATTATTATGTTAAAATATAAATATACATTAATATTAATATAATTTTAGCTATGTACATACGTATATACGTATTATTATGTTAAAATATAAATATAATATATTATTATGTTCAAATATTTTTTTAAGCTATAATTATTATGTTAAAATATAAATAAATTTAAATAATAATACAATATAAATATATTATTATGTTAAAGTATACATATAATATATTATTATTATGTTAAAATATAAATATACATTAATATTAATATAATTTTAAGCTATGGTATATATAATATTAATAATTTATAGAGCAAATTACATTTTTGGTCCCATAGGATTGAGCGATTTGCAATTTTGGTCCCATTGTTTTAAAAAGTGACAATTTTGGTCCCGTAGGTTTCAATTTGTGACAATTTTGGTCCCAACCGTCAATTCTTGGATGGAAACCGTTAAACGCATGCGCAAGGGAAAAGTCAAATAAAATATTTGACAAAAAATAAAACCATAAAGGCAGCTATAGCCCAACGGTCGCGAGCCAGCTCCTTCTAGGCGAGGTCCAGCGTTCAAAACCCAACCACCACATTTTTTGTTCAAATAATTATTTTGTTAAAATATTAATAAATATTAATAATAATATAATATAAGTATATTATTATGTTAAAATAAAGATATAATATATTATTATGTCAAAATATTTTTTAAGTTATAATATATATTTTTATATTATATGTACTATATATTATATACATTAATATATATATATATATATATATAATATATAAATGTATAAAATATATATTATGTATTTATATAATATATTATTATTAAAATTAATTTATATTTATATAATATATTTATAATATATTTAAGCATAATAATATATTTATATAATATATTTAAACATAGTAATATATTTATATTATATTAGTATTAAAATTTATTTATATTTTAACATAACAATATATTATATTTTTATTTTAACATAATAATATATTTCTATTATATTTTAACATAATAATATATTTGTATTATATTACTATTAAATATATTATTATGTTTAAATATTTTTTTAAGCTATAATATTATTTAATATATATATATATATACACGTGTTATACATTTTATACGTATATATATTATAAATTATTAATATTATATATACCATAGCTTAAAATTATATTAATATTAAAGTAACATAATAATAATATATTATATGTATACTTTAACATAATAATATATTTATATTGTATTATTATTTAAATTTATTTATATTTTAACATAATAATTATAGCTTAAAAAAATATTTGAACATAATAATATATTATATTTATATTTTAACATAATAATACGTATATACGTGATGGTGCAGGAATCTGAGTTTCCTAATGCAACAACACTTTAGAATTTGTTTGAAAAGGGAAAGACCATCACAGGCGTGAGAGCCTCAGGATCTGGGTTTCCTTTTGAGCGTGGGTTCTTCCAGCTAGGATAACACCAAGTGTGCGAGCTACCAAGGTAGTGTTACTGTGGCGAAAAGCTTGAGAAGATTAACGAGAGAATGCCCAGAACAGTGTGTGTGGTTCAGTATGCAGATGATTACTTGGGAGAGAATGCATGGCTTCTCTCCTATTTATATGTTAGGGATGGGGGTAAATGGGTAAATTGACCATGTGGTCCCAAACCTGTGTTGCCCTAACACGCGTCAGGCTTTGGTGGAGTGAGAATGACATCCCTGAAAAGGGTGACGGCGTGTCAGGTGCGCGGTGCACAGTACTTTTGTGTCAGAGGTTGTTGACGAGGGTTACGCGGGGGATGGGCCTAAGATTCTTTCTGCCGAGGATCGGATCCAGCGAAACGGGGCATGGGTATGCCCGAACGTTGGTGACGCTCGAAGAATGCATGGGTGGCCTCCTCGCGATATATGATCCCTGAGCGTCGGAATACCGAGCGTATTAGTGGGGCCCCCATGTGGGTGCTTCCCTGTGAAGGATAACCTTGAGGGCCGCTGTCCGAGCGTCAAACCCGTTGGTTGGGGCCCTTGGTTCGAATGGTCATCCGCTGGCTGATGGATGACATTAGCTGGCAATTGAGCGGCGTGAAGGCCCATGAGCCCACCAAGGCGAGCGCCAAGGGTATTAGTCAGCGGTGTGCTGCCACGTGGACGGCTCTGATTCGAGAATGATTTTCAGGCCTCATCAATACGTATGTACATAGCTAAAATTATATTAATATTAATGTATATTTATATTTTAACATAATAATATATTTATATTATATTATTATTTAAATTTATTTATATTTTAACATAATAATTATAGCTTAAAAAAATATTTGAACATAATAATATATTATATTTATATTTTAACATAATAATACGTATATACGTATAAAATGTATATATGTATATTATGTATATACGTATAAAGTGTATATTATGTATTTATATAATATATTATTATGTTAAAATATAAATATACATTAATATTAATATAATTTGAAGCTATGATATATATAAATATTAATAATATAAATATAATTTTAAGCTATGGTATATATAATATTAATATATATAATATATATACGTATAAAATGTATATTATGTATTTATAAAAAATAATATTTATATACTATATATATATATATTAAATATTATGTATTTTTATATTATATAAAAATATATTATTATGTTAAAACATATATATTTATTAAATAATATTTAACTTAAAAAATATTTTAACATAATAATATATTTATATTATATTATTATTAAATTTTATTTATATTTTAACATAATAATTATTGAAGAAAAAAATTTGTATTGCCTGGGTTTTGAACCCTGGACCTCGCATAGAAGAAGCTGACTCGCAACCGTTGGGCTACAGCTACCTTTATGGTTTTTTTTGTCAAATATTTTATTTAACTGTTCCCCTGAACATGCTTTTAACGGTTTCCGTCCACAAATTGACGGTTGGGACCAAAATTGTCACAAATTGAAACCTACGGGACCAAAATTGACACTTTTTAAAACAATGGGACCAAAATTGCAAATCGCCCAATCCTATGGGACCAAAAATGTAATTTGCTCTAATTTATAATATATATACGTATAAAATGTATAACACGTGTATATATATATATATATTAAATAATATTATAGCTTAAAAAAATATTTAAACATAATAATATATTTAATAGTAATATAATACAAATATATTATTATGTTAAAATATAATAGAAATATATTATTATGTTAAAATAAAAATATAATATATTGTTATGTTAAAATATAAATAAATTTTAATACTAATATAATATAAATATATTACTATGTTTAAATATATTATATAAATATATTATTATGCTTAAATATATTATAAATATATTATATAAATATAAATTAATTTTAATAATAATATATTATATAAATACATAATATATATTTTATACATTTATATATATATATATATATATATATATATATATATATATATATATATATTAATGTATATAATATATAGTACATATAATATAAAAATATATATTATAACTTAAAAAATATTTTGACATAATAATATATTATATCTTTATTTTAACATAATAATATACTTATATTATATTATTATTAATATTTATTAATATTTTAACAAAATAATTATTTGAACAAAAAATGTGGTGGTTGGGTTTTGAACGCTGGACCTCGCCTAGAAGGAGCTGGCTCGCGACCGTTGGGCTACAGCTGCCTTTATGGTTTTTTTTTTGTCAAATATTTTATTTGACTTTTCCCTTGCGCATGCGTTTAACGGTTTCCATCCAAGAATTGACGGTTGGGATCAAAATTGTCACAAATTGAAACCTACGGGACCAAAATTGTCACTTTTTAAAACAATGGGACCAAAATTGCAAATCGCCCAATCCTATGGGACCAAAAATGTAATTTGCTCCTTATATATTCAACATTTTCAACTAATAAATCGCGGCAGTTGACGTAATAACGAGGGAGCCCACGGGTCGGATTTCTTTTCAAACGGGTCCATATTTTCGACCCGACCCGATCCACGTTGAAATCTCCACTAGTTTTTTATTTCTATATGAAAATGAGCTTCATTGATTTATCGTTCTCTTTCACTATTCCATCTCTCTCTCTCTCTCTTTTCTCCTCCTCCTGGTGAAGCACGCACGAGGACAAAACCATCCCCCAAACCCTACTGGAGTATTGTATAATCCTATATATATATTTAATATATATTGATTTTGTTCTTGTATGATATATATCTCGATATATATATATGTGCATATAATTCTTGTAGAGGTTCGGCCGTAATAATACGATTCAATTGGTGAAATGGGCGATCGGTTTTACGACGATCTGGAGATTGCGATGTCCTCTTACGCGATACCTCGAGACGATCAGTGTACTTGATTTTTCGTTTTGATTTTTGTGCTGATTTATTTTTTATTTAATTTTGGTTGATTGAATTTTGTTTTTTTATTGTTGTTGTAGATGATTACAATGAGGAGGACGAGACGGAGGGGGAGTATGATGGGGAAGAAGTCAACGATGTGGAGAACGATGGAAAATCGGACGAATTGGCTTGCCCGTTTTGCCTCGAGGATTTTGATGTTCTCGGATTGTGCTGCCACATTGACGCCGACCACCGGATGGAGGTTAAGCCAAGGGTAATTCCATAAATTTCTTATCTTTTCTCCTTTTCCTCTTTTCTAATTTGAAATTTTCGCTAACCTTATTCCGCTGTCGAAAGAGGGGATATAATAGGTGCAAGAAATCCCTAATTGATGGTAAGTGGTGGTATTTATTAAAGGCTTATGAGGGCTTAAGTTGAATTTGTTTGTAGAGGTGCTAGCTAAGGTTATTCTGTTGATTCGTAAAGTAACGATTCTGCGAAACACGCGTGCAGCATCATAAGAGTGTGTTCAAATTTGATAGTAGATAACAAGAAAGAAAAATGAAGAGATAGAGAAACATTAGTGTGTTTTACTATCAATTAATAACAGGATGCAGATTCTTTTACTTTTAGGAGAAGGGTTTTTTGATTGATTTATGTAATTTTTCGTTAAGAAAATATAGTGTCTCTTACATGGATATCCTATATGCAGATTTGTCCTGTTTGTGGTATGAAGGTGGGAATAAACATGGCTTCGCATGTAATCACGCAGCACGAGAGTATTTTAAAGATATCCTTTAAACTGTGTGCACATCATGTGTTATCTCCATTATTGCTGTTCATTAGATTTAAAACCATCAACAGTTTTATTCTCAATATGTGGTCATTTTGCATTTGCCTTAACTTATTGATACGCTCTCTGCAATAATAAGAGTCGTAGTAATCGCTCTCGTTCGGCAATAATGCTGCTGAGGAAAGAGATGCAAGAGAAACATTTACTCTGTGTTAAGGAGTCTCCTCGTGTTGATTCTTTCTCCGATGCAGCAGCTGATTCCATGCTTCTGTCTTTTGTCAATAGTCCACAACCAACTTACAGATCCCGAAGCACTGAAGCTGCTGCTTCTCCCACTGAAGCAAGCTTATCAGGGAAAAGTTCCAATATTGACACTTCTGATAGGTACGCAAACATCTTTTATTGAGTTTCCGATATATCTGAACCCAATTAGATTGCTGATGAACCTACTAATTCTATTTCTATATCATTACCTAATTAATTATTATAGATATTTATGCGTCCATAGAGAGATTACATGTAGCTGGCTACCTCTACTTTACCCTTGTCTTTTTCAGGGTTATTTGGATGATTTTTTATTTTTTATTTTCCAACGCAACTGATCAAGGAGATTGTGAGGTTTTTAACGAGAACTACTATCATTTATTACCAAATGGAAAAAAAAAAAAAAAAACACGATACAATGAATCAATTCAATTGTCAATCAAAGCCACCATATAAGAATGCCCTCGAATCAATTGTCCCATTCAAGAACCTTCCAATATCAACCACATCTGCAGCAACTAAATACCTGACCATGACAACCCAATTAGATTGCTGATGAACCTGATTAGTGTATTGGTCTATGTTAAATTCACCTTGGAATAAATTGTAGTGGCTGTTTTCCCTTTTGAAAAAATACAAAATAAAAACAGATAAATAGCTGATAGAAGCGCCCTCAAAAACCTGCAAATAGGAAGTTTTCTACCTCACTAAGACTTTGAGTTTACCTCTCTCTTTCACATCATTTATGAAATGAACTATACTTATATGATCCAGATTCACACTAATCTTCCAGTATATCATGTATTTTGTGGTGATTAAATATTAGTCGCATCCCATAAACTCCTGAATTAATAGAAAATGTTATTTCATTATGTTGCTTTCAGTTTTAATTTTTTCTTTGTTGCAGAATTCCTCAATCTCTGTCAGCAGACAGGAATAATGAGAAGGCCAGAAGGTGCGAGTTTATACAGGGATTGCTTGCATCCACTATTCTCGACGGCTTATGAGAGAAGTTAAATTAGCCCTGAGCCGTGCTCGTTCATGCCTAATTATTGACAGAAGAAAAGGGTCTTTTCAGATGTTGCTTGCTAACATTGCTGATAAATATAACCAGATATTTCCCGCTTGCAACTAAGCTCAATCAATCAGTTATCCACAGCGGTCTCTCAACTCCGCCTGTATGTTCACATCACGAGCTGTTAGTATGAACAGATAATGTACTATGGTTTCTTTTTTTCTTTTTCTTTTTCTTTTTCTTAGTCTCCATTCATTAAGAACAGTTGCTCCTTCGTAATTTCATTTCTGTTATTGACTGCTCCATTCAGATGAGTATTTGATAAAGAATATTGAGTTGATTGATTGGTCCAATAGTAGACTGGTTCTTGTGTATATGCTACTTTCTGTACACACACACACACACATTAGTGTGTCTTCCTCTGTTGCAAATTGATCCTGCCCTATATCATTGATGATGCATGACACACGGCGACATGAATTTTTTTTTTCTAAAATTTACAATCATAGGACACAGGTGTTTGACATGCACACGATACAGTAAAAAACTCGAGAGAGCTCAAAAAGCTACCTCAAAAAGTGATGCGGGAGAAACAGAATGTATATGAATATACAGAATATACGAAACAAGAAATTCAAGCTTTCAGGCTTTCTGCTATTTCCTTAGCTCTTTCCCTTCCCTATAACAAAAAACCATCTAAAAACCTCACTACAACAATTGAACTATATACATTCTACACTATTAACACAGGGACGAAGCTTCCTCAATAGCCACTTCTTTCTTAATTTCACATCCAACGCCAGGAACGTTTTGGCTTTCTTTTCATCATCCAACAACAAATCACAAGCATCCAACACAAGTTCTTCATCCATATCAGGCAATTCCTGAATCCCAGTCACCACCACTTGTACAGGAATCCCACCATTCACATTTTCATCCTCATTTCTCTTATCTGGCAAAGACGAAACTGCAGTTGCCGTCTCACATACAGCATGGGCTGCCCCTTCGTCTTTGGCCCTTGATTTCTTCAAAGATCCTGTGATCGGTGGGGTTTCTGGTGGTCCCCACTTGGTCGTCTGATTTGTTGTCGTGGTGTTGAAATCATGGAAGTGATCGTAGCTGGAAGCTGATGCAGCCGGAGATTGATGAGTTGAAATGTTGTCCTTTTCATCACTGCTTAGGTCTCTGAATATTGAACATAAATGGTTGAAGTGTGGAATAGGTCTGGTCATATATTGCCTGGCATCAGTGTGAGCCTGCAAAAAGTAAAGTAGAACTATCTTAAGGCCTTCCATATTCAAATTTCCAACCATTTCAATTGCAAAAATCACTCGTTTTGCTCGTTTTTTTCACTACACAACTAGGCTGTGATCGTATTTACAGAATTACTTTGAAAACCTACTGTATTCTTTTGTAAAAAAATGTCTTTTTATTGAAAAGAGGGGGACAAAGATCCCGGAACAACATTTTGGTCTATACTATACCAGACGGTCCAGACCCGTAATACTTTTCATGAATTATGCAAGAATTGAGATAGTAGATCCATTTTTATGTCGAGGCGTAAACGTTTGATTTAAGTGCAAGTAGATCAAACAGCCACTTTTTTTTATCGACATCTTGATGTCTTCCAACAGTTTATTTATCGACGATATGCAAATTACTTAAATAGAGCACTCACCTTGATATAGTTTTGCCAGATAGAGTCATCAGCAACCACCATTTGTCGCGCATCATCCCAAGCAAATCCATCCAACTCCAGAAGATTCTTTACAGCAATATACTGCCTTCTAAGAGTCTTATATCGATTCTTGAGGATATCCACTCCATAATTAAACCCAAACTTATCATTGAACAACGAAATCATTTCCCTCCAAGATTGTTTTCTAAGTAGACCATCAGCATGGTTTCCTTTCTTTACTTGATCAAACATAAGGTCAATGAAATAACGATCCATTGGCGGTTGCCAATTAGTTCTAGTGCGCGCACCTACACTGGGTTCCATCTCAGACAGTAAATGATACGTTTCATCATCAACTGGTCCTTTTGCCATTGCGATTCCATAATCTTCATCAATCATTATATCGTGAAGAGATTCAGTAGCTATTTTACAAACATAACTAGGGTCCATCGTATTGTCATCCAAATTCCGTACGCAATTGGCACTTTGCTCCGGAACTGTACTCATACCTCCAACTCCTAGAGTTCCATATATTTTGCATAGATCAGAATAATACGGGATTGTCTTCATTTTGTATGGTCGAGCAGCTGGATGAACCTGCTAATACAAAACAGTGTTGCCAACTTAAAAAGGGTTAATTAACTAATCTTCCCTGTAAATATATGTAATTACACAAACTTCCCCTCTAACAGAACTTCATCAAGATACATAGATAACTAAGTCCACATATGTTCAGAAACTTTGTAAAATTTGAATAACGATAGTTTGACAATTGACCTTAATGTATTCATCCCAAACTCCACTATCTGCTGTGACGATTTGTCGAGTTTCATCCCACTTGAATCCTTTTTGCTCAAGGAGATTATTTAACGCTCTGTATAGATTCCTCAGCATCTTGTGGCGGTTTTTCAGAACATCCTTTTCGTACTTGGAACCGAACTTAGAATTAAACATTGTCGTCATATGTTTCCATGCTCGTTTGCTGAACAAATGATCATCCCTTGTTTTTTCTTTACCAACTTGCTCCAACATCAGGTCGATAAAATATCGATCCATTTCCGGCGTCCAGATTGTCCTAAGCCGATGGTTACGGTTCCGAACTCCAACTCCCATGTTGTAACGCCTGCACCAAACAATCAATTCACTAACTTAGGGCATGGATGAACATGATACGAAGTGCATGAATCGATTTCCTAAGTCATCAAAACTTCAATAAGAAATTTTCTGAAACACTTCATGTCTCATTTAACAGTTAAATGACAATATCAAATATGCATGGAGAACACACACAAAGAAGTAAAATCGAGGAGATCTCATTCATGATTACTCATGTTTTCTCCAAGATAGCCATATTACTACACAATGCTTCGAAGCACCATTCTATTCTAATGTCATATTGAGCTGTCGATTACACACAGAAACACAAACACATATTCCAGAGAGCTCCCAACGATCCCACTGCAGAACTACTACATTTTGACATCTTCGCTCAAATCGACGTTCAAAACTTACAAAATTCAATCATCCTCCTGGAAATTGAGGCCGTCCATAGTCAAAAATCCGTGGAAGGTTCCACCTTCAGCTAGTTTTCCTCTCGATCGAATTTCATTTGAGAAACCATCCTCCTTACATAAATCGAAAATCGCAAAACACAGGCAAAAATTTAACGAGCGTTACGATACGAGAAACACACAGATATTGCGATTGATCGCAGTTGAAAGGAAAATACATTCTGGTTTGTCAGCTGGAAATGAACAGAAGTAAGAGAAGTGTCGTATCGCCATACCTATTGAATGAACTGCTACTGTTTGAGAATAGGAATTGAGAAAAACATGGATAAGGTTTTCCGGGATAAGAAAACGATTTCCAAATTAGGGATAACTCCCCCTTTTCCTGTTTGGGGGGATGCGTTATTATAGCCCAATGGGCTTTCCAACAAAAGCTGTTTGTTTTTAAGGGATAATTATTAATAGATTTTAAAGAAAAAATATCATATTCCTTGTATTTTATACAATTTCTCAATTACGAGATTCTTTTCCTAAAATTGAATTAAATTTGATGGTGTTCGATCAGGTTAGGGTCAAACTCCGATCACTTTCTATTTTGTTGAGGTGGGGAAACTGAAGGTGAAGCTCAAAGAGGGTCACCGGAAAAGCTATGGGCTCTACCTGCTAGGACAAACACTAACAAAGTCAGAAGGCCAAGCTGGGGAAACTGGGGGTGATTCCCAGTTTGGCTCTCCGAACCTCAAGTCAGATAATGATCTGAAAGAGTATGCAAGCAAAGGTGTGAAGTTACAGTGGTGGAGAATGCTTACAGGGATGAAGAGGAATTCCCATATTTATAGTTGAGGGTCAGGGACCCTTTGGTAATTTGCCTCGTGTGGTCCTACCCTAATGTTGCCCTAACACGTGTCGCAACGAGGAGAAACCTAGGAGGAATCTCCCGCAAAAGTTGGTAGAAGTTAGTGTTTGCAATAGTGGCAGGTGCGCGGGCCTGTACGGGTGTCAGAGAGCCGTTTTGGAGGTTGGTAACGAGGGCGGGAGGCACGCTCGTGTCAACCGAGACTGATGGGTTGGAGATCCGCATGGGGATGGGCACCCAAGCAATGCTACGAGGGGGAGTGGGACCCCTTTAATTTGCTGTTGTATGGGGGTGTGTCCGAAGGGACATGACGCTTGATGATGATTTCATCGGAGCCATGGAGTGCATGGCAGCGAAGTTGGCGCTCGTTAGTGAGCCTTGGGTGAGGCGCTCGTTAGTGAGCCTGGGGTGATCATGTGTTTTATGAACGACGACATGCTTTGTGTGACCTTATGCTGGTGAGGTCTGGGACGCTCGTAGGGGTCGACTTGGGGGATCGTTGAATCCACTTATCATGCGTCGACTGTCCCACGTGTCAAAACGTAGGTCAAACGTATTTTGCCCCCTCAATTCTACAGTCATTGATGGTAAAGGCTGTAGAATTTAAAATTTTCCAATGTCCGAGGAAGACGCTCGTACTTGAGTACCTTTGCTTGTTGCAGAAGCTTCTTCTGACAAGCAATTAATGAAGTCATTTCAAATGACTGCTCGTTGAGTTCAGCATTAAATGTTGATGTGCGAGTGGGGGCGAATATTAAGGAAACGACGCGTGAATCTCGGGAAGTGGGTGACGGTTCCCAAAAGTGGGCGGTTATCAAGGCGGGAAATGATTGCCTTTGAATTTAATATTCCAAAATCTCACCCTATAAATAGGGGGTTCACCATTCTTCTTCTTCTTTGCGCAAACCAAAATTCAGAATTCCCTTTGTGCTAGAACTTCTTAGAGCAAATCTCAGAGAGTTTCGCTTACTTCCAAGCTTTTTTCCAGAAATCTAAAGGTAAATCTCTCGCAATTCTTCTATTTTCTGACTTGCTAACCTTAGTGTAATAGGATCATTCTTCTCCAGAACCTCATTAGTTTCTCCAGTTTCCCCAACCTTCAAAACTTTCCGATATCTCTCAAGATTTCAGAAACCATGGCCGGAGATCACGTTGAGGAGTTTGCCCGTGAAGTTGAAGAAATGGCCAGTCAAAACTCTTCTCCCAGGGACGGGGAATTAGACGCGGCAGTGTCTGCCATGGATGAGAGGAAATCAGGAGGGGTTGAGCATCTCTTTGAAGAGATAAATATGGTTATGGAAGCGGAGAGACAAGGGGAACCGTGGGCTTTAACGGAGAGGGCAACCCACCCCCATCGCCACACGGTAACAGTGACAATCTCTGCTCCCGATCCTGAGGCAGAGGGAGAAGAAGTGGGGCCCTCGGAGAAAGCACCTGCCAAGGGTAAAAGGAAGAGATCCCAAAAGCCCAAAAAATCCAAGAAGGCCAAAGGGTCCAACGAGGGGGAAGGTTTTGGCATGCAAGCAGCAGAGGTTCCCCCAGAAGAAATCCAAAGCACAATCACACATGGGGAAATAGTATCAATGCTGGCCCCAATATATTGGGACGAGCGGTATCAATGGAGGATCCCTGCTGAAAACGAGCGAGCGAATAATCCTCCTCTAAGGGAGATGGACGTTTACTTAAGACTCCGTAGTGTATGGGGGTCTGAGATTTCCCATACCCGATCCCGTGACCGACATTCTTAATAACCTTAACCTATGCCCTACCCAGATTTTGCCCAACGGTTTATCTTTAATAATCGTTTTCGTAATTCTCATGGCGTGTACCCAACATCAACCCTCGTTTCGAAACTTTAATGCCCTTTTCCAAGTTGCCCGCTCGCCCCGTTCATCCCCGAGGGTGGGCTTTTTCTATATCCAAGCCAAATTCAGCCTGAAACTGATTGACTCTCCTACAACCCATGGCGTAGAGTGGAAAAAGAAATTTTTCTTTGTGAGGGCTCCGGAGGAGAGTGGGTTTCTCATGGGGAGGGACCCATCGTTAGGCATCGTTTACCCCACACCTTTCCCGAAAACTGGCCTAAAGATCTTGTCGGTGCCATGAGGGACGAGGGTTGGATAATCCAAGCAAAGGATCTAACTGATGATGCTGAAGTCATGTTTTTTTGCGGAATTACAAATGACCCTCATTTTATCAGAAATCCCCCCGCTCGGAATTTAGAGAGAGACGGTTAGCTTCTAGGAACTAACTTTAGATAGGAATACTAATTGCTTGATTATTCTTGCACGCTCTTTCTACAAAGATTTATTATATCCAAGTTTTAACCCTCGTTTTCTTTCTTTTTTCCAGGCGTTGCTATCATAATGGCTGGTGGTAACATGCGCAACGTTTCTAACTGTATTAATATCCGAAATCGCCAAGACCGTCCCAACCAACGGGGCAACCAACAGATCCCTCGCGGCCAAGGGGCTGGTCGCGACGACGGCTAAGGGGGACACCAAGGGGCCAGTTCAAGCGCAGCCCCACCACCCAGAGGCCACGGAGAAATCCGAGTGGCCTGCTGGTGGTGGGCCCAGAACAGTAGCGGTCCGTGACCACATTTTAAAAATTTTATTATAATACAAGTATTAAAATATTTCTAAAACATTTTAATACAAAAGCGGAAGACTAGCCGGATCTACTCAAGTATATACATGCAATTGATAATAAATTTTAAATCACTTAAGCAGATAAATATCTAACATGCAATTAACACTTAATAGCATACAATTTATCATGCTTAAAATAAAACAACTAAAAAATATTACCGTACTGCAAACATGGCTATCTAACGGCATTTTTCCAGCTCCCGAATTCACCTCCTGAGAAACCGATACCTGATCTCCTCGTGAAACCGGCAGAGCTTCCCTGCAATAACCCCAGGGACACCCTCGGAGTGTGGGCTCCGAAATTATTTCTCTAAATACTTAGAGAAAAAAAACTTTAAACTAGGAAACCCTTTTCAGGGTTTATTCTCCCGAAATTAGGCGTTTTATATAAACACCTAATTAAAATTAATTCCAAAATAAATCGGAATTAACTAGGAGAAAAGGGATATGGTTTCAAAGCTAAGCTCTAGCCAAAACCTCTCCCAAAATGTTATGAGAAATGAGGGAGGGGGTCAGCCTATTTATAGGCAAAAACCCGAGGGCAAAACGGTCATTTTAAGCATAAGTGGAAGGGTATTTTGGTCATTTCGCACTGCCACTTGCAAAATTGATGGAATATGAGAGCACCACGTGGAAGGTCTCGTCACCACAAATCCAGCGCCGCCGACCACGCGTCGTTCCGACTCCGAACGCGCCCTCACGCGCCACCACAAGGCGGCGCGTGTATTTCACCCGCGGCCTAGGGTTTGGGGATGACGTGGCCGATTCTCATTCGGCTACGTGTCCGGGTCTGGTCCGACCCGGAACCGGACCCGGTCCGACCCTATCCGGAAACCGACCGGCCCTATCCGTTGACCGACCCGTTTGACCCGCCCGGCCCAAATCAAATCTGGGCCGTTCATGCTCGATGACGTGGCACAACCTCAGCCATCCACATGGCGTGCCACGCGGCGCCCTGTCAGGGCCAACTGGGCCCACCTGTTGACGTGGCATGCCACGTGGACTGCCACGTCAGCACCGATTTTTTTTTTTGATATAAATTTTATTTTCTCCAAAATAAAATTCCGGGCATTTCCAACTCTTTGGAACTTTAATTTATTTTCTTAAAATAAATTCCTTGGCCATTTTCAAACACTTTGAAAATTCATTTCTCTTTCTCCTTTTAATATTTTCTCTTTGGGTTTTTCAATTGGGGCTTGCAGGGGGACCTGCAAGACTAATTAATTTTAGCTCCAAACGGATTAATATATTATCATCCCATGATAATAGTTAATTGCCGTTTAACAATATTTAATTCCACTAAATAAATATTGTTGCACTCTAAAATTAATTAAATTATTCACGAATTTCTCGATCTAGAATAATTTTGCATTTTACTCCTCCGTGTAGATATCCATGAAAAATAAATTGCGACTACTATCATTTATTTTTTCATCTCTAATTTGAAATTTATTGATTCGCCTTAAGTTCAAATTCTCTGTATGTGAAACACATTCAACATACAACTTCGGTGATGTATCACGCGTAGTGCTTTGGCCAAAGTATTAATTCGAACTTTTGTAAATCTATTTCAAGGATATCTTTTACCTTCCAGCAAGGCCACAGATTCCTCGATTAATATAACTCTTCAGCACATTTCATGTTGTCACCGAATCATACAAAGTATTTTGGCCACCCGTTACCAAGACCTCACTTCGAGTATGTTACAGTGACTAACACTACATTCCTAAAGCCGAAGTATTATCAGGATTAAGAGTACAATGCTCCATGAGATTTTATTCATTTTAGATAGCAGTATAAAATGAATTATCTCAGTGGTCCAGTTCGATGTTTCCAATCCTATTGAAAATCATCAACGTGTTATAATTGGAATCACCATTCCCTATGACGAAAGACTAATCATCTTATATAACCACTTTATAGTCTTGATAAGAACATATTCTTATCTTACCGACTAGAACTTTAATGACACGTGATTTCGGTATTTAAAGTCTTTTCCTATGAAACACGTTTCATATAAGAATACTATCACATGTCATTAATTATTAATATGTGAAATACTCACAACTCGCTGTAAATTCAGTTTAATTAATTCAACAAATTGAATTTCCAGGGCACTATTCCCAACACGGCCAACACAGAAACGAGAATTATCACGAGGCTGTTAGACACGGCCAACCAGAGGGGAGTCACCCCTCCCTCTACAGAAATAACGAGGCCACGTCCGAGCTTTGTTATCAGGGAGCACCAGGGAGATGGCGCTCAAGCTTCCAGGAAAAGGAAGAGGATGCCTGACGCCTTCCCTGTAACGGGCAAAGGTAAACAAGTTGTCGTGGGGACATGCGGGGACGAAGAAACTTTCTCTTCTGAGGAAGAGCGCTTGTGGGGTTTTGACCGCATGGGAGATAGGTATTTCGAGCGCCTTCCCAATGAGGGTCCCATTCTTCTGGCAGAGCGTCCGCCCTCGAGGACCATCACCGAGGGGTTCTATGAAAGGGTGCAATTCACTGGGGACCACCGGGAGTTGTTTTCCCAGAACTCTGAGAAAGTGGTTGCAGATATGCTCCACGCCCTCATCTCGGTAAGCCCTATTATTCTTCCTCCATTCAAACACTTGTTTATGCCCAAATCAATATGCTAAGTATGAAATACTTTTCCCCTTTGAAAAATGCAACAAGTACCTCTGAGGGCCAAGAATCTCCAGATGCGCACCACCGTATACGCCGAGCGCAAGGCAAAATACAAGAAGATGGCGTGCTCAAATGACCCGGCTCAGATTCAGGAGGATTTGGATGTAGAGAAGGCAAAGTTCCTCTCCCTCGAGACCGAGCACAAAAAGTTGGAGGCGCAGATGAAGAATCTTCAAGAGGATTTCAAGAAGTCAGAAACAGCTCGACGGAAATGGCGCTCGGACTATAATACCATTCAGGAGAACTACAAGAAGCTGATGGAGGATCGGAACGGGTGGGTCACCAGGTCCAACGAGGCCGAGAGGAAGTATGTGGATGTAATGACACAGCTTCCCGAGCGAATTGAGAAGGCCAGCAAGGAGGCGATCATTAAGTTCTGTCATTCCAAAGCTTTTAGCTTTGCAGCATCGCTCCATTGCTTTGACGAGGCGCAGAAGGCCTTCAACTTGGCCATTGAACAACTGATCCACTTGGGCCAGGCAGAAGCTTCCGCTCGCGGATGGACCGATATGGGGCTGAGACTCAACGAGCGATGCGAGAAAGACGAGGGAAATGAGGATCCAGAGAGTAACTTGGCTGAGCCGGGGTACAACTTTATAGTTGAACTCCTCCAAGACGAATATATGGAGGCTCTCCTGTGGAGGAATTACCCCAAGCAGAACAAAACGAGGGGGCTAATGATGCTGAAACAGCCCCCGAGGGTCCTCAAGAGACCGTGCCCCTGGAGAATGCCTCTGTTCCAACAACTGTACATGCCCCCGCTCTTCCTGCGGACGTTCCCATGCCCTTGAATGTTCCAGCCCTTCCTGTTGATGCTCCGGTGCTCCCAGAGGCTCCAGTTCCTCCACCCCAAGTGCAAGACCCAGTTGCCCCCGCTCAGCATGTGGTGGTGAATTTGGAAGAAGATGTCGCCCCAGCCGCTTGACCTTCATCTCTTCTTTCTTATGAAAAAGTTTCCTTGTACCCCTTTTAATTTCTTAGTGAATTCCATGGGTCCGTGCGCCCATGTTTTGTAACTTTAGACGTTATTAATGAAGAATTTCCCTTCCATAACTAAATGCCCTTTTATTCCCCGCAATGCTTGTTATGAAATCTTTACTTTGCGCTTGTTGTATCAAAATCTTGTGATGTTAAGATTCTGGGTAACATGCTAAGCAAAAGATGTAAAACTTGAAAATTTTGGCTAGGCCATGAGTAATCACGAGGGTCTTACTTGAACACTGCCCTCGTTCCAGGCCTGTGAAAATTTGCTTAAAGACTTGGAAAATTTTACTAAGTATTGAGTAATTGCGAGGGTCTTACTTGAAGACTGCCCTCGTTCAAGACCTGTGAAAATTTGCCTAAGGACTTGGAAAATTTTGCTAAGTCTTGAGTAATTACGAGGGTCTTACCTGAAGACTGTCCTTGTTCAAGACCTGTGAAAATTTGCCTAAGGACTTGAAAATTTTTGCTAAGTCTTGAGTAATTACGAGGGTCTTACCTGAAGACTGCCCTTGTTCAAGACCTGTGAAAATTTGCCTAAGGCTTTGCGTGGTATCCTTGGTAAAATACAAGGAGTCAAGGATCCCGCTAGTGCGTATCCTGGTTAGGGACTTACAGAAACCTGTCTAAAAGTTTCTTTGCTTGTAGATTACCATTTGTACCGGTACGAGGGGCGTGGTTCCTGAACCCTCGATTTCCCCTTGGCACTTGTTTAAGCTTTTCCACTGGCCCTTTTTTCGAGCGTCGGGTGCTTGATTTAGAGGCGACCCGGGACTACTAGGACGCTCGTGTATGTTGATGGGGCCCTACGGATTTCCCGAGGTACTAAATAAGCACGCTCGTGAAGTCATACGACAGTTTTTGGGTCCTTGTTCTTTGAGGTGAGGAAGGATTCATGCACCTTGGGCCTGTGTGGTTTGCACCTAGGGTCCCAAGGGGGAGACTTCAACAGCCTGCACATCCGAAAATTTGATAAATATGTGAAGCCATTTCTATTATAATTTTTCTGAAAAAATAGTAAATACATCGAGCCCAATCATGGGTTTTTTACAAAGTCATTTCAAACATAAAACCGTCTAAGGTTGCATGCGTTCCAAGGGCGGAGAAGACGCTCGCCCCGTAATGACTCGAGCGTGTACGTTGATGATGCTGAAAATTGGGTCGCCGTAAACTGGACGGAATCGGCTCCAAATCTCCAACAAATCAGCCAAAGAGTGGGTTCTTCAACCTGCTAAGATCAAAGCAACGTAAGAATACCAGGCGGGGGGTGTTTCCCGCGTAGGCACTCCGACGCTCAAGGCAGTGAGATTGTCTCAGGTGGAAAGGTGACCGGAAATTTTGGCAGAGGTTCGGTATGTAAAAAGTGTGCGTACCTGACTCCCCTCAGAAAAAGAGTTAATATACCCTTCGGGTTAGGTTAAGGCGCGATTCTCGCGGATTCGTGTGATAGTGGTTAAGAGACATGTGAACGTGGGTAACTGCCATTCTTGGGTCGGAGCGCACTTAAGGTTGAGCGCTAAAGGTTGAGCGCTATTTGGGTTGAGCGCTACTTGGGCTGAGCGCAAAGGTTGAGCGCTACTTGGGTTGAGCGCTCAGGTTGAGCTCAAAAGTTGAGCGCTAAAGGTTGAGCGCTACTTGGGTTGAGCGCTACTTGGGTTGAGCGCAAAAGGTTGAGCGCTACTTGGGCTGAGCGCAAAGGTTGAGCGCTACTTGGGTTGAGCGCTCAGGTTGAGCTCAAAAGTTGAGCGCTAAAGGTTGAGCGCTATTTGGGTTGAGCGCAAAGGTTGAGCACTCAACTTAAGTGCGAGTAGGCGGAACACCAGACTTGGAATATTTTGGCACTATCATTTGCCCCCCCCCACTCCGGAGTATCGAGGAATCGAGATGCTTAAGGAGTAATTATTCCCTTCCGTAGCGGGTCCTCTTTGATCGGATTTCGCGTTCCTTCTTTCGAATCAAACTCACGCTCCGCCACCTAGTGTTGCCCTCAAGAGACGAGCTCTGCTCCATTTTATTTCACCCCACCTCACCAACTCGAATTTAGCTGCTCCAACTTGTTCGCTTCCTTAATGAGCAGACATGATTCCGCCCATTCCTTTACTAATCAATCATCACGCTGGCATAGCCATTCCTATATTGAATTGGAAACTTCAATATCATTATACAAGTGGGTCTTGGAGCACTTAATGCTTGCATTTCCATTGACAAAGTTACTGGAGCTTTGACTTGCAATTTTAATTCCCTCTTTGATGGTGGGCCCAGGTAATCGGATTTGGAAAATTTTTAGCAATCCACATTTTTACCTTGTATCAGCACTGTTCATTTTTTCCCAAGAGGGAATTGCTTCGTCCTCACATTTTGGGGTAAAGACTGAAATCAAAATTTCATCACCATCTCCAGCCGTCAGCGGCGGCTTGCGGCGACCGTGGCAGGCTTTGACGGCATCGGTGGCTCTGCTTTGTGCCGAGCCTGTTCGAGGTGGGTTCGATTTCCCATCGGATTAGAAGGTTTCCGCTGAGGTTTTTCCAAATCTGGGATTGTTGGGCTTGAACCCGCGACGGCGGGGCTGGATCTAGTGCATGACGGCAGTGGGCGGCGCTGATTTGCAGACTTCGAGCGATTTGAGGTTATTCCTGGAGTAGCTCTGAAATCCTTGAGTTCTCGGCTTGGATTCGGTGAGATTTTGGAAGCTTTAGATCTGGGCCAAAGCTTGAAGGGCCGAGAGCTTTTCCGTCGGGTTAGAAGGTTTCCGGCAAGGCTTCTCCGGATCTAGAACAGCCGGGTTTCGGCTTGAATTCTGTGGTGTCGGTAACGGCGGCCCCCTCCAAAATCTGAGATTTTTGCTGTGGCAGCAGCTGTAGGGAGCAGCTCAACCGTGGTTCGACAACTCCCAGACCTTATTTTCGACTTTTACGGTGAGTTTCACAGGTTGGGTGTTGGGATCTCTTTGCCGAGGAGCGGCGTTGCTGAATATTTCTTCTTCTTCCCCCTTTTTTTTTTTTTTTTTTTTGAATTTTCAGCTTGTATCTTGTATCGAAGTCCTTTTGCATCTCCATGGTTGGAAATAGAACCGATTCATTTCGAATTTCAATGGGTAGATTGTTGAGCTTGGTTGTTCCTCGTATTTTGATGATGTAGATGGGATGACTTTTCTTTGAATTTTCATGAACGAAAATGAGTTGTTCGCCTCCGGAATTTTTGAATTCCAGTAGATGAAATGGAAAAATGAGAGGAGTACTGCATCTTGAATTTCTTTACATTCTCTTTCATGTTGAATCTCAATGAATTGGTTATAAACTGTACTCCAATGGCATGAAATTGCATTAATTGCTTCCTGGGCTTCAACGAATGGCTATTGGTTGCATTTCCATGAAATGGAATTGTAATCATTATTCTCTGGGCTCCGGAGAATGAAACTGATTGAATTTCCATGAAATGGAATTGCGTTGATTGTTTTTTGGACTCTCCAGGGAATAATGATTGAATTTCCATGAAATGGAATTGCATTGATTGTTTGATAATTCGACCTTGAACTCCAATGAATGAAATTGAATCCGAATCTGTGATTATTGCAAGACCGCCACTTGGGTAAATTTGCTTTGAGCTCATGAATTTTACCCTGATGCAATCATTATTTGATTGATTTAGGCCGTAGGGAGCTCGTTCGGCGTTGAGCATACTCACTCGGTACAGAGTGATTCGGCTGATTTTATTTGAGGTAAACTCTGAGCTACCTACTTTGAATTTCATCCATTGCGTTATTCGGGTTATATCGAGTGCTAAATCGATTAATCGTGGGGGTATGCCGGAACCGAGCGGCCGAGATAATGTACCTGATGAGCGAGGTGCTCATATTGATGAGTCTGCTGAATTGGGTGATCCTATTAACAAGGCCAATGGGGTGGGAGGTACTGTGGAATCTCGGAATTTAGTGTTGCTCGATCCTCATGAAATCCCTTCTGAGATATCTGATATAGAGTTTGATGGGTTGAGGCAGCGGTTTCATATCCCGGAGCATTACGAGATTATCCGTCCCTTGCCTCATCAGCGGATTACTACACCGCCAGAGGGAGCCATAGCCGTGTATTGTGAGGATTTAGAGGGGGGTCTCCGCTTTCCGATTGTGCGTGTTGCAAGGGATCTTTACGACGCTATGGGGGTTAGCTTGGCTCAGTTGATGCCTCATTCTCACTCGTTGATACATTGCTTTATCGTGATTATGGAGTGTTTGGGGGAAGAGCCTTCGGTGGCTAACTTTGCCCACTTGTACAAGATCCAGCGATCCGCTAGGTCATCCAAAAGTAAACATGGGTGCGGATTTACTTATGTTTCTTCTAACCACGCGCCTCCAATAAGGCCATTAGCTTCTCATGGAAAGAAATGGAAGGACCGTTTCGTGTATATTAGGAACTCGAGGGATGAGCCATGGGGCATTTGTGAAAGATGGGTGGTGCGCGGCCGGCCTCGAATTGCCTGTGACAGTGAAAGAACCATCACGAACGACTCAATAGAGACTTGGAAGAAACTGGGGCAGCTACACGCCTCACGTCTTTTGGTTGATGAGATTCTTTCTATGACCGGCATATCCCCACTTCCGGTTAAACGCGTCCATCCCTTAGGTAGTCTTTATGTGCTGCATTCGTTATACCATTTGATGCTATGCTCGTTGTGACGCGCTTTATTTCATGTTTCAGGTATCGACGATCTGATGAACGCTCGAGAGCCCATAGCTCGCGTGGCGAGCACTAATAAGGTTGTTCGCCACAAGCCTGATAAGGGAAAGGGTGTTCGAGACCTGCCCATTCGGCGTAATCCAACCGAAGATGTTACCCGGGAGGATGCCCGAGAGGGGAGCAAGAGCCGTCGTGACGAGACCGAAGAGCGTGCCCCCCCGGAGGAGACAAATGGAGATGGAACGAGCTCCTTGGATGATTCTACCATGGTTCCTCTTCCGGCTCCCTCGGCTGAGCGCTTGGCGGATGGTACTATTACTGATTTACCGCCTTCTAGTTTGGTGGCTGATGTTCTTGAGGCTTCTAACCCTCGCGCTCGACCTAGAGACGGGGACCAGACCGGGGGGAGACGCTTGAGGCGTCGTGTTGAGGTCGTTGAGGCGGACGCTGCTACAGGGACCAGCTCCCTCGCCATAAGCGGGCCGAGCGCCACCACCACTAATGTTCCTTTGGAGAGGCGCGTTGGTCCAGATTCCACCCATGGGAAAGAAAGGGTCGTTGCTGATCACGATGACTCATGGTTTTCTGATTCGGATGAAGAGGAGCGGATACTTAGCTTTCCTCGGTGTTCGCCTCCGCCCATGGTTTATGAAAATGGCGATCCCGTTAGCTTCCTTACTGGCCCGCGCGCAAACAGCAGGAGGGTACTTAACTCGATGTTCGACTCGCTCCAATCTGAGGATGACCACCGGTACTTGATGGGTGCTAAACTTCAAGATAATGGGAGCCGTATGAGGAGGGACCTCATGGTAAGCGTTCAAGTCTATTTTATCTTCTTTGCGCTCCTTCTTTAGTTTCTTGGCATGCTTCAGACTTGATTCGTGTACTTGTGTTTTGTGTAGGATCTTGCTATAAGAATTGACCACGCCACTCGCAGAGCGCTAGTTTATAAGGAAGGAAAGGACAGGTACAAACGCTTGTATAGGAGAGCTGTTGCCAACGGCGACCTCGAGGAGAGGGTTCGCGATCTCGAAGGAAAGCTCGAGAGAGCCGACATCGAGATTGAAAGGAAAGAGAACGAGGTTCGCGCGCAATTGAGCCATTCTTCCCGCCTTAACAAGCAAATCGAGGACCTTCAAGCCGAGAAGAAGACCCTTCTGAATGACATGGAGAAGGTCGATGAGACGCTGACGGACGTTAGGGTGGAGCTGCGGAGGTCCAAGGAGAGACTTGAGGAGAAGGAGAAGCAATTTGAAGAAGGCGAGCGGGCTCGCGTAGAGTTGGACGCGAAGCTCAGAGAGTATGAGCGCAGCGCGATGGATCGATCTCGTGCCGATGTGGTTGACGGGATTAGGCGCTTCGTGAAGAGCCCGGTGTTCGAGGTGGCAAGCGCGCTTAGCAGCTATCCTCTGATTCAAGAAGCCTTTGACCGCGCCTTTTACCAGCTCCACCACCTAGGGGCTATCTATGAGGATGTGAATGTAAATGACATCGGCCTTGACAGGGATAATAAGATGAGGCCTATCCTCTCCCGTGAGCATGGGCTGGAGCCGGAAGGAAATGACCTCCGCAACCATGAATTTGGGTTTGTCTTGAGCGAGCTCGATGCTATAGGTGCTGCCAAGAAAGCCGCTGCCGAGAAAGCCGCTCACATAGAAGGTGAGGGCGCCTCGGTTGCAGAGAGCGCTCAGGGTGAGCGAGACAGAGACGAGGGGGCCCGCGGGGGGCGCGTCGTCAATGGTGAAGCCGCTGCTGAGAGAGCGGGCGTTGTTGTTGAGCACTTTGAAGTGAACGATGGTGGTGCCATATCTATTGATGGCAACATTATGGACCAAATCGAGATATCTTGACGGCCTTAGTTCAGCTTGTTTTGCTCTTATTTTGTGAAGGAAGCCATCCGAGTTCGCTGTGTAGGAGGCCCTTCGACCTTTCTAACGCCAATGCTTTATGACGAAAAACATGTATTTGGCAAACTTTGTATGAATGAATGTACGCTTTATTCATAGCATTTGTAAATGTTTATGGGATTGTATGCAAGTTATGTGAAAATTTTCTAAGTATTGCGTTCGGACTTGGACAAGTAACTAGCATTCGGGCATGTAAAAATTTTCTAAGTGTCATGTTCAAGCTTCGAATCATAGCATTGTCAAGTTTACATGTAAGCCAAACTCGAAAGTTTTATAAGTTTCAAGCGTGGAGCTCTAAAATTTTATGTTGTAAAGTGTGTATGTTGATTGGAGGGTTCGGCTCCCCCCTCTGGGTAGGCTTCTTGAGCCGAGAGATTGTCACATAAAATTTATAAAGTGCTCAAGCAGAAAATGAAACGGAAATGTCTAAATAAAACTGAACGGAACACTTGTAAAATACAAATGTCTTTGTTTGCTAAAACGGAATACTGAAAACTGAATGCTAGTCATGAACTAAATGCTGAAAGAAACGAACGCCTAACTTAGATCAAATGCGATAAGCCTTACACGTAGAACTTTTTCAGGTTGATCGCGTTCCATGGACGGGGGAGAGGCTTATCGTTCGCGTCCGCTAAGCGATAAGCGTTGCCGGCGAGCACTTCGATTACTTTGTATGGACCCTCCCAGTTAGGTTGGAGCTTGCCCACATGCTTGGACACTTCAACCTTCCTGAGGACCAAATCACCGAGGTGAAAGTTTCGCGGGTTAACTCCTTTATTGTAGTGCTTGGCCATCGCTGCCTGATAGCGCTTCATATTCTGCCAAGCTCTAACCCGCTTCTCTTCGAGGCAGTCGAGCTCAAGCGCCCTAGTTTCTTTGTTGGTAAGTGGCGCGAAGTAAGCAACTCGAGCGGTCTCGTGAAGGATCTCAACTGGCAGTACTGCCTCAACGCCGTAGACGAGCGAAAAGGGGCTCTCGTTCGTGGCGGTTCGAGGGGATGTGCGATATGCCCAAAGGACGCGAGGGAGTTCCTCGGCCCATTTAGCTCCCTTTCCATCAAGGAAGGTCTTCAGGTTCTTCAAGATGATCCGGTTGGTCACTTCAGCTTGTCCGTTCGACTGGGGATTTCCGACCGAGGAGAACCTTTGCTCAATACCGAGTCCATAACACCAATCCACTGTTCGCTTGCTGATGAACTGGAGCCCATTGTCCGAGATGAGGACTCGGGGTACTCCAAAGCGGCACACAATATTTTTCCATATGAAATCCTGAATCGCGGAGTCGGTGATTTTCGCAACAGGTTCAGCTTCAGCCCATTTTGTGAAGTATTCCACTGCCACGATTGCGTACAACTTTTGAGCTTTTGCTAAAGGGAAGGGCCCAACGATGTCAATTCCCCATTGATCGAAGGGCCATGAGACCTCGTGGTTCACCATTTCTGCAGCGGGTTGGTGGATCACATTCCCGAACTTTTGGCATTGGGTGCACTTACGAGCATAATCAATAGCATCCGCGAGCAAGGTTGGCCAGAAGAAGCCCGCTCGGGCTATTTTCTTGGCAAGTGCTCTTCCTCCCGCGTGATTCCCGCAAGTGCTTTCCTCCTGACCTGAATGGATGTGTTGGAGGACCTCCTTAGTTTGCGACGGGCGAAGGCACCTCTGATCCGGACCTAAGAATGACTTACGGAACAGCCTTCCCTCATCATCTAAAACATATCGAGCGGAGCGGTACCTTATCTGTCTTGCTTGAGTTCGGTCTGACGGGAGCGCTCCATCTCTAAGGAAAGTTACAAGGGGGTCAAGCCAACATGGCTCGGCCGGATCAAGGGAGAATACCTCTTGGCGACCCCACAAAGCAATTGCGGGTTCCTTCGCTGTCAAGAATGAGACCGCATGATCAGCGGTACCTTGCATGCTGTTTGCGAATTTGGACAAGGCATCAGCTCTTTGATTTTCCTCCCTTGGTATCTGAGAAAGACTAAAAGTCCTGAACCGAGCGCGGAGCTCGTTCACTCTTCCCAGGTACTGAATCATGGTCTCTTCCTTTGCTTCGTACGAACCATCAACTTGACTTGCCACGAGCTGAGAATCGGTGAACACCGCCAAGTGTTGTATTCCTCTTCGTAGGGCTAAGTCAAGCCCTGCCAAGAGGGCTTCATACTCCGCTTCATTATTTGTGGCCCGCCACTCAAGCCGTACCGCAAAGTCTAGCTCTTGCCCATCTGAGCTCCTTAGTGAGATTCCCGCACCCCCTCCTCCATTTGTTGAAGAGCCGTCTACATGAAGGGTCCACGGGAGCGCGACTTCGGCCGGAACGATCTCATGAGGTAGATCACCTCGTTCCAATAGAAAATCTGCTAACACTTGAGCTTGTTGAGCGACTCTTGGTTGATAGGCGACCTCGAATTGCCCAAGTTCGATCGCCCACTTCACAAGCCTTCCAGAAACATCTGGCTTGCTCAATACTTGCCTCAACGGTTGATCGGTCAACACAACTACTGAATGAGATTGGAAGTAAGGCTTCAGCTTCCTTGAAGCATGCACAAGGGCGAGCGCGAACTTCTCAATTTCTAAGTAGTTTAGCTCCGGTCCGTGGAGTACCTTGCTTAGATAGTACATTGGCAAGTGCTTCCGTTCACGAACCACCACCACTACTGAACTGATGGCTTCTTGAGAGACTGCAAGATAGATGTATAGTGTCTCTCCCCTTTCAGGTTTCGCCAAGAGGGGAGCTGATGCGAGGTATGCCTTTAGGTTGGCGAGCGCCTCATCGCACTCCCCCGTCCACTTAAACTGTTTCATATTCCTTAAAACTTTGAAGAACGGAAGACTTCGATCAGCCGAACATGATATGAACCTGTTGAGCGAAATGATTCGCCCAAGGAGCACCTGGACCTTCTTGATTGAATCTGGAGGTTGGATAGCCTGAATGGCTTCGATCTTATCCGGGTTCGCCTCAATTCCACGTTGGCTTACGACATAACCCAGAAATTTTCCACCCTCAACACCAAACGTACACTTGCCAGCATTGAGTTTCATTCCATACCTTCTCAGAATTGAGAAGGTCCTCTTGAGGTGCTCTAGGTGATCGGATGCCTTAACACTTTTTGTAATCATATCATCAACGTACACCTCCATTTTATCGCCGATCTCAGATGCAAACATCCGGTTCACCAACCTCTGGTAAGTCGCACCCGCGTTCTTGAGGCCGAATGGCATAACTTTGAAGCAATATATACCATTCGCCACCACAAAGGCCGTTTTTGCTCGGTCCTCGGGGGCCATGAATATCTGATAATAACCTTGGAACGCGTCCATCATACTCATGAGCTCGCACCCAGCAGTGGAGTCAACCAACTGATCAATTCGAGGAAGCGGGTAGGGATCCTTAGGGTACGCCTTGTTCAAATCCGTGAAGTCATTGCACATGCGCCACTTGCCGGTCGCCTTGGGGACGAGGACCACATTGCACAGCCATTCGGGAAACTGAATTGGCTCGATATAGTCCGCATCAAGGAGCCTGTTCACCTCCTCTTCAATGATCGCGTTCCTTTCATTTCCCAACCTCCTTGCCTTTTGTTTCACAGGCTTCACGGAGGGATCGACGTTGAGTCGATGCACGATCACGTTCGGATCGATCCCCTTGAAGTCTGAGGGCTTCCATGCGAATATATCAGCATTCTCGCGCAGGAACTCAATTAGCATGACTTGCTCTTTCCCCTTAAGCTGAGCTCCAACCTTAGTTGTTTTCGAACTATCGCCTGGGACGAGCTCGATCTCTTTGAAATCTCCGGTTGGCTTCAGCCTTGTTTCTTTGGGTTCAAGCTGACGAGCTTCTAACTTGCGTTTTTTCGGGTGAGGAATCCCCTCCATATCTGGCATTTCGTCTTCCTCTTCATGAGCCGCTTCCAGCGGTTTCGGAGTTTCGTGAATTGGAGGGGATTCGGATGATGCTGAAAATTGGGTCGCCGTAAACTGGACGGAATCGGCTCCAAATCTCCAACAAATCAGCCAAAGAGTGGGTTCTTCAACCTGCTAAGATCAAAGCAACGTAAGAATACCAGGCGGGGGGTGTTTCCCGCGTAGGCACTCCGACGCTCAAGGCAGTGAGATTGTCTCAGGTGGAAAGGTGACCGGAAATTTTGGCAGAGGTTCGGTATGTAAAAAGTGTGCGTACCTGACTCCCCTCAGAAAAAGAGTTAATATACCCTTCGGGTTAGGTTAAGGCGCGATTCTCGCGGATTCGTGTGATAGTGGTTAAGAGACATGTGAACGTGGGTAACTGCCATTCTTGGGTCGGAGCGCACTTAAGGTTGAGCGCTATTTGGGTTGAGCGCTACTTGGGCTGAGCGCAAAGGTTGAGCGCTACTTGGGTTGAGCGCTCAGGTTGAGCTCAAAAGTTGAGCGCTAAAGGTTGAGCGCTACTTGGGTTGAGCGCTACTTGGGTTGAGCGCAAAAGGTTGAGCGCTACTTGGGCTGAGCGCAAAGGTTGAGCGCTACTTGGGTTGAGCGCTCAGGTTGAGCTCAAAAGTTGAGCGCTAAAGGTTGAGCGCTATTTGGGTTGAGCGCAAAGGTTGAGCGCTCAACTTAAGTGCGAGTAGGCGGAACACCAGACTTGGAATATTTTGGCACTATCATACGTGTTGTTTGCTTGCACTTGTATTATCTTGTATGGACCTTCCCAGTTGGGATCTAACTTGCCGACATGCCTTGAGACTTCCACTTTCTTCAGGACTAAGTCCCCCAGCTGAAAGGTTCTTTCTCTAAATCTTTTGTTATATTGCCGAGCGACGGACGCTTTATACTGGTGGATCAGTACCCATGCCTTGTCTCTATTTTCTTCCAAAAGGTCCAACTCCAGCGCTCTACTCTCTTCGTTGGCTACGGGCTCGAAATATGCCACACGAGCGGATTCCGGCCCAACTTCCGCGGGTATCATCATCTCTGAGCCATAGACGAACACGAACGGGGTTTCGCCAGTGGCCGCTTGTGGAGTGGTGCGATAATCCCATAAGGCTCCTTGTAATTCCTCTGCCCATTCATTTTTCTTGCTTTCGAGCATTGTCTTTAGGTGTTGCAAAATGATCCTGTTGGTGACTTCCGCTTGCCCATTAGCCTGGGGATGACCCACGGAAGTAAAGCATTGCTCAATTTCCAATTCTGAGCACCATTCTCGAGTATCCGCCGCTATGAACTGGGACCCATTGTCTGAAATAAGTACCCTCGGTATACCATACCTGCAGATAATGTTCTTCCATATGAAGTCCCTCACGACCCTGAAAGTGATCTTTGCTACGGCCTCAGCCTCGGCCCACTTGGTGAAGTAATCCACGGCTAAGATGACGAACTTTTTCTGTCCGACCGTCATGGATAAAGGGTCCACAATATCAATTCCCCACTGGTCAAAGGGCCACGAGACATCTATAGGGACCATCTGGACAGCTGGCAACTGAGGGAGATTAGAGTGGAACTGACACTTGGGACACTTCTTGGAGAACTCAATGGCATCTTGGAGGATCGTGGGCCAGTAGAACCCGCTCCTCAAGACTTTCTTGGCAAGGATACATCCTCCAGAATGATTTCCACATCTTTCATTGTGAATGTGCTCGAGCGTCTCTTTGGCTTGCGAGGGCCTTAAACACCTCATTGGTGGGCCTTGAAAGGACTTCTTGAATAGTCTCCCATCGGAATCCAAAGAAAAACGAAGAGCCTTGTTCCTGACTTTCCGTGCTTCCACCTTGTTAGTGGGACAAACACCATCTTTGATGAATCTGACTATGTCGTCGAGCCATCATGGCTCGTGCGGTTCGATTATAGCTACCACTTGTTTGATGATCTTTTCCTTTATCAATGACTCCTCAGTTCTAAGGAATGTGACAGAGCGCTCGCCGGTACCTTCCAGTGCTGAAGCAAATTTAGAAAGAGTGTCAGTGCGCTCGTTTTCTGCTCGTGGGACCTGGAGTAGGTGGAATTTCTTGAATTTCCCAATGATCTCTTTTGCCTTTTTCAAATACTGCACCATGGTGGTTTCTCGAGCCTCATACGTTCCTTCGATCTGGATCACAATCAATTGTGAATCAACATAAGCGGTAATTCTGGAAGCCCCATTTTGAAAAGCAATTTTCAGTCCTTGAACGAGAGTTTCGTACTCCGCTTCGTTGTTGGTGACTTGGAAGTCCAACCTGATTGCGAAGTCTATTTCGATTCCATTGGGGTCTCTAAGGGTTACCCTAAAAAATGATGGTGTTCGATCAGGTTAGGGTCAAACTCCGATCACTTTCTATTTTGTTGAGGTGGGAAAACTAAAGGTGAATCTCAAAGAGGGTCGCCGGAAAAGCTATAGGCTCTACCTGCTAGGACAAACACCAACAAAGTTAGAAGGCCAAGCTGGGGAAACTGGGGGTGATTCCCAGTTTGGCTCTCCGACGCTCAAGTTAGATAATGATCTGAAAGAGTGGTGGAGAATGCTTACAGGGATGAAGAGGAATTCCCATATTTATAGTTGAGGGTCAGGGACCCTTTGGTAATTTGTCTCGTGTGTTCCTGCCCTAATGTTGCCCTAACACGTGTCGCAATGAGGAGAAACCTAGGAGCAATCTCCTGCAAAAGTTTGTAGAAGTTAGTGTTTGCAACAGTGGCAGGTGCGCGAGCCTGTACAGGTGTCAGAGAGCCATTTTGGAGGTTGGTAACGAGGGCGGGAGGCATGCTCGTGTCAACCGAGACTGATGGGCTTGGAGATCCGCATGGGGATGGGCGCCCAAGCAGTGCTAATAGGGGGGAGAGGGACCCCTTTAATCTGCTGTTGTATGGGGGTGTGTCCGAAGGGACATGACGCTTGATGATGATTTCATCGGAGCCATGGAGTGCATGGCAGCGAAGTTGGTGCTCGTTAGTGAGCCTTGGGTGAGTCGCTCGTTAGTGAGCCTGGGGTGATCATATGCTTTATGAACGATGACATGCTTTGTGTGACCTTGTGCTGGTGAGGTCTGGGACGCTCGTAGGGGTTGACTTGGGGGATCGTTGAATCCACTTGTTATGCGTCGACTGTCCCACGTGTCAAAACGTGGGTCAAGCGTATTTTGCCCCCTCAATTCTGCAGTCATTGATGGTAAAGGCTGTAGAATTTAAAATTTTCCAGTGTCCGAGGGAGACGCTCGTACTTGATTACCTTTGCTTGTTGTAGAAGCTTTTTCTGACAAGCAATTAATGAAGTCATTTCAAATGACCGCTCGCTGAGTTCAGCATTAAATGCTGATGTGTGAGTGGGGGCGAATATTAAGGAAACGGCGTGTGAATCTCGGGAAGTGGGTGACAGTTCCCAAAAGTGGGCGGTTATCAAGGTGGGAAATGATTGCCTTTGAATTTAATATTCCAAAATCTCACCCTATACATAGGGGATTCACCATTCTTCTTCTTCTTTACGCAAACCAAAATTCAGAATTTCCTTTGTGCTAGAACTTCTTAGAGCAAATCTCAGAGAGTTTCGCTTACTTCCAAGCTTTTTTCCAGAAATCTAAAGGTAAATCTCTCGCAATTCTTCTATTTTCTGACTTGCTAACCTTAGTGTAATAGGATCATTCTTCCCCAGAACCTCATTAGTTTCTCCAGTTTCCCCAACCTTCAAAACTTTTTGATATCTCCCAAGCTTTCAGAAACCATGGCCGGAGATCACGTTGAGGAGTTTGTCCCGTGAAGTTAAAGAAATGGCCAGTCAAAACTCTTCTCCCAGGGACGAGGAATTAGACGTGGCAGTGTCTGCTATGGATGAGAGGAACCCATGAGGGGTTGAGCATCTCTTTGAAAAGATGAATATGGTTATGGAAACAGAGACACAAGGGGAACCGTGGACTTTAACGGAGAGGGAAACCCACCCCCATCTCCACACGGTAATAGTGGCAATCTCCACTCCCGATCTTGAGGTAGAGGGAGAAGAAACGGGGCCCTCGGAGAAAGCCCCTGCCAAGGGTAAAAGGAAGAGATCCCAAAGGCCCAAAAATTCCAAGAAGGCCAAAGGGTCCAACGAGGGGGAAGGTTTTGGCGTGCAAGCAACGGAGGTTCCCCCAGAAGAAATCCAAAGCACAATCACACATGGGGAAATAGTATCAATGCTGGCCCCAATATATTGGGACGAGCGGTATCAATGGAGGATCCCTGCTGAAAACGAGCGAGCGAATAATCCCCCTCCGGGGGAAATGGACGTTTACTTCTACTCCGTAGTGTATGGAGGTCTGAGATTTCCCATACCCGGTCCCGTGGCCGACATTCTTAATAACCTTAACCTGTGCCCTACCCAGATTTTGCCCAACGGTTTATCTTTAATAACAGTTTTCGTAATTCTCATAGTGTGTACCTAACATCAACCCTCGTTTTGAAACTTTAATGCCCTTCTCCAAGTTGCCCGCTCACCCTGTTCATCCCCGAGGGCGGGCTTCTTCTATATCCAAGCCAAATCCGGTCTGAAACTGATTGACTCTCCTACAACCCATGGCATAGAGTGGAAAAAGAAATTTTTCTTTGTGAGGGCTCCAGAGGATGAAGATTTTGGGGTACCCCGAGAATGGGTTTCGCATAGTGAGGGACCCATTGTTAGGCATCGTTTACCCCACACCTTTCCCGAAAATTGGCCTAAAGATCTTGCCGGTGCCATGAGGGACGAGGGTTGGATAATCCAAGTAAAGGATCTAACTAATGATGCTGAAGTCATGTTTCTAAAGTTAGTCACAATTTTCAGCCCTTGAACGAGAGCTTCGTACTCCGCTTCGTTGTTGGTGACTTGGAAGTCCAACCTGATTGCGAAGTCTATTTCGATTCCATTGGGGTCTCTAAGGGTTACCCCTGCTCCTCCCCCTTGAGAGGTTGAGGAACCATCCGTGTGCAGGATCCAAAGGCCCTGGCTTTCAGGAACCGTGGGCTCTAGACCAAACTGCTCGGTTAGTAAATCTGCAACTACTTGCGCTTGTATGGCCGCCATGGGCTCGAAACTCAAGTCAAACTGGCTTAACTCTATGGCCCATTTTATCAGTCTCCCAGATACATCCGACTTGGACAAAATTTGTTTTAACGGTTGATCCGTGAGGACAGTGATTGAGTGTACCTGGAAGTATGGCCTCAATCTTCGTGATGCATTGATGAGGACGAATGTGAACTTTTCGATTTCCAAATATTTTCTCTCAGCTCCTTGCAACGTTTTGCTTAAATAGTAAACGGACAAATGTTCACGCTCTCGTATGGCTACCAGAACTGCGCTCGTAGCTTCACTGGAAATGGAGAGATACATAAAAACCTTTCACCCTCTATTGGCTTTGTCAGGAGTGGTGCGCTCAAAAGGTAAGCCTTCATGTCCTGTACGCTTTTTCACACTCCTCAGTCCAAGCAAAATTTCGAGCGTTGCGTAGAATTTTGAAGAAAGGGAGGTTCCTGTCTGCCGAGCGTGAGATGAATCTGTTTAAGAAGATGATTTTCCCTACCGTTACTTCCCTAAGGTTACGAGGGGAAGGGATGTCCAAAATAGATTTGATTTTCTCCGGATTAGCTTCAATCCCCCGTTGGCTAGCCATGTAGCCCAAGAATTTTCCCCCTCGTACTCCAAAAGTACACTTTGAGGGATTTAACTTCATGTCGTATTGGCGCAGGATGGCAAATGTGCGCTTAAGATTCTCAAGGTGTGAGCTCTGACGCTCGCTCTTAACAATCATATCGTCTACGTATACCTCCACGGACCCTCCAATTTCTTTCTCAAACATCCTGTTAACAAGGCGTTGGTAGGTGACTCCCGCGTTCTTGAGCCTAAAAGGCATGACTAAGAAGCAGTATACACCTAAGTGGACAACAAATGAGGTATTGGGACGGTCTTCAGGGGCCATAAAAATTTGATAATACCCTTGAAAGGCATCCATCATACTCATGAGTTCGCATCCGGCGATCGAATCTACCAGTTGATCGATTCGGGGTAAAGGGTAAGGATCCTTGGGACAGGCCTTGTTAAGATCAGTAAAATCGTTACACATGCGCCATTTGTTAGCGCTCTTGGGTACCAGGACAACATTGCACAACCATTCTGGATATAGTATGGGCTCAATATACTGCATCTCGAGGAGTTTGTTAACTTCCTCCTGAATAGCCTTCTTCCGAAAATCGTGCACATCCCGCTTCTTCTATTTGACTGGCTTGAAGGAGGGGTCCACGTTGAGCCTGTGGACTATGACGCTCGGGTCAATTCCAGTAAGGTCAGATGCTTTCCATGCAAAAACATCAATGTTTTCTCTGAGGAAGTCTATCATTATTATCTGCGAAGGTCCTGAGAGATTAAACCCAATCTGAGTGGTTTTATTCTTGTTGTCGGGTTCCAACTCAATAGTGAGAAATTTCTCCGTAAGCTCGATTCGGATCTCAAGACGAGGGAGTTCGAGCGCCCTTTTCTTTCCCGACAACTACTCCCCATTTGTTTCTTCACCGCGCTCATTAGCCCCCTCATCAGAGGAAGACTCACCAACCTCACCGAGTGGGGCTTCGGAGTTGCCTCCAATGTTTGTGTCCTTCTTCTTGTTTTTCTTTCTGTTCATCTTGGCCCTTTTACGCACAGGACCATCCTCGTCCAAATTGGAGAAATCTACAGATTTCTTGGTGGATCCAATCTGGAGCACTTTCTTCGCTTTGGGCTTTTTGAGGGATAACATGTAATATTCCCAGGCTTCTGGCACGTTGCAGAGAACTTCCCTCATTCCACAGGGGGTGGGGAACTTGATCTTCTGATGATAGGTGGAGATGATCGCTTTGAAGTCGACGTGGGCTGAGCGCCCAATAATAATGTTGTAAGGGATCTCAATCTCTACCACACCGTAGGTGACCATGAGCGTTTTTCGTTGGGGGGCCTAACCAAAAGAGGTGGTCAAACGGATCTGTCCTCGGGGGACCACCTCAGAGCCTCCAAAGCCGATGAGGCCTGTTTTGAGGGGCTCGAGCGGGATGTTAGTAATATTCATTTTCTGGAATGTGGTATAGGGCAAAACATTAACAGAGCTTCCACTATCCACTAACACCCTTTTTACAATGTGATTGTGGACGTCTAAGCTAACCACCATGGGGCAGTCAAAGGTTTCGCTGACCCCATGGGGTGTTACAATATGTTCTAAGTCCCTATCAAAAAATCCTATCATCTCACTCTCTCTTGGGTTGCAGGCGCTCGTTTCCTTGATGGTGTAGACTGGCTTGGGCTTCGTGGGTCGCTGATCATAGCTCCGTACATATCGGCGTCGGGAAGCGTTAGAATCCCCTCCTGATGAACCACCCGCAATCATGTTGATGACCGCGAAAGGGGCATTCTCTTATTTTGTAGCCTTTTGTTTGCCACGGTGGCTGCTCTCTGGGGGGCCTCGCCCTCGTGGGCTCCTGGAGCACGAGGGACTCCTTCTTTCCTTGGAACGCTAGTTGCATCGCTCGTCATAGTGCTCCAGCATTTTTACAAATTCCCTCGGGTGGCCGTCTGCGATGAGCCTCTGGATTTCAGCCTCCAACTGGCGGCATTCATCCGTGTCATGCCCCTTTTGTTTATGGAAGGCACAATACTTGTTCGAGCGTCTTAACGCCTCAGTATCCTTCATCTTCGTGGGTCTTTTGAAAAGCTTCTTGTCAGATAGGGCATATACCTCCGAATTAGGCCTATTGAGGGGACACGCTCGAACCTCCGGGGAGGGGGCGGTGACTTACGGTGTTCTCTGTGGGGCTCTTCTAGCCCTCGTTCGCTTTTAAGAGGTCCAGAAGGCCTGGGAGCATTAGGCCCGTACATGTCTTTGAGCGCGAAATAGGGTTCTGCTATTTCTCTCATCGCCATGAGGGATGTGGGGCGTTTCTTCATGATGGAATCAGCAAATTTTTTGCTCACATACTGCTTGTGGTTGCAAGCTTTGGAAAGAACATGGATCAGAAAATCCATGGAGGGCCTCTCCACCAAGAGCACCTCCTTATTGAAACAAGCGAAGAATGACCGCAGGGACTCATGCTCGCCTTGAATCAAGTTATACAAGGCAGTGGGTGAGGTGACAGGAACCTTTAATGAATTGAAGTGGTTTAGGAATGCATCGGTGAGTTCACCATACGAATGGATCGAGCCAGACGGAAGACGCTTGTACCACTCTTGAGCCATTCCTAAAAGGGAAGTGACAAAAACCTTGGCCCAGTAATGGCTAGAATGCTCGTACGTGTGCATCAGGTGCAGAAAATGGTCCAGATGCTCTGCGAGGTCTGTGGTTCTATCGTAACGGTTGACGGAGATAGGAACCTTGCCCATGCCGACGGCCGACCTGAGCCAGTAGGATTTCCTCCACTAGGGGGGAACCTTTTGCGAGCGGGTGGTGGTTATAATATCCAAAATTTTCCTCCTGTTCCAAGAGACGTGGAACGTGCTGTTGACGGACTTTACGACGAGCATCTCTGGCATTCCCCCGCTCGTCCCCGGCATGGGGGACTTGAGACCGTGCTCGAGAGAGCAGTCCCACTATATCTTGCAACCCCTGCAGCTGGTCTTGCACAGCCGCGAGAAGGTTGGGATTTTCCTTCCTTGCTTGGCTCCCTTGCTGGGAGGCTTGTGGCTCTTGTTTGAATGCTCGGGAGTGGGCCTCCTCGTCAACATCGATTCTCTCTATGGGCTCTATGCCCTTGTCAGCTTGGGGACGCTCGTCTCCCCCTTGGTTGGGAATTTCTTTCCCTTTTGCAGGTGGAGGTAGCGATTGAGCCCTCAAAATGGCCTGAGCCTCCCTAAGCGGATATCCCTGCAATCCCCCCAAAGGAGGGGCAATTTGAGTGGCCTGCCCAGAGGGGAAGTACATAGAATGAAAATTTTCCCACGCACTCTGGGCCGCCTGAACCTCACACTGGGCATAAATAACCCGTAGCTGTTGAGAAGTCAAGGGGGGTAGCTCCACCCCTTCAATCTCCCTTGGAACCACCACCGGAAGTTGGAGTTGCCCGGCGTGGTATGGTTGAACTGCGGGCATCATGACGGTAGGGGTGAGCGTGTACCCAAGGGGCGGTATCATGTAGGGGTGCCCTCCTGGGTTCGCATGGGCATTAAGCCATTGGTTCTGGGGATGATTTGGGAACGTAGGAGGCTGAGAGCCTCCAGCTGCAACGGAGGAGGATGGCTCAGGAAACACTGGTGGTGGGGCTATTGGTTCCGTGGGCGGAAGTGCTCCTCCGGTGGGTGGCGCTCTGTCGGCCGCCGTCGACGGAAGGATGGTGACGTTGGTATCCCGGGGAAGGTCATCTCCTCCCCCTACTGCTCCTAACCTAGTAGCTACCATGGTTTGTGAGGTGATGGGTGTTTGTTTTCCAACTAGCAGAAGGGCGAGCTGAGAGTTGTTTCCCACAGACGGCGGTAAAAATGATGGTGTTCGATCAGGTTAGGGTCAAACTCCGATCACTTTCTATTTTGTTGAGGCGGGGAAACTGAAGGTGGAGCTCAAAGAGGGTCGCCGGAAAAGCTATGAGCTCTACCTGCTAGGACAAACACCAACAAAGTCAGAAGGCCAAGCTGGGGAAACTGGGGGTGATTCCCAGTTTAGCTCTCCGACGCTCAAGTCAGATAATGATCTGAAAGAGTATGCAAGCAAAGGTGTGAAGTTATAGTGGTGGAGAATGCTTACAGGGATGAAGAGGAATTCTCATATTTATAGTTGAGGGTCAGGGACCCTTTGGTAATTTGTCTCATGTGGTCCTGCCCTAATGTTGTCCTAACACGTGTCGCAACGAGGAGAAACCTAGGAGGAATATCCTGCAAAAGTTGGTAGAAGTTAGTGTTTGCAATAGTGATAGGTGCGCGGGCCTGTACGGGTGTCAGAGAGCCGTTTTGGAAGTTGGTAACGAGGGCGGGAGGCACGCTCGTGTCAACCGAGACTGATGGGCTTGGAGATCCGCATGGGGATGGGCGCCCAAGTAATGCTACGATGGGGAGTGGGACCCCTTTAATCTGCTTTTGTATGGGGGTGTGTCCGAAGGGACATGACGCTTGATGATGATTTCATCGGAGCCATGGAGTGTATGGCAGCGAAGTTGGCGCTCGTTAGTGAGTCTTGGGTGAGGGGCTCATTAGTGAGCCTGGGGTGATCATGTGCTTTATGAACGACGACATGCTTTGTGTGACCTTGTGCTAGTGAGGTCTGGGACGCTCGTAGGGGTTGACTTGGGGGATCGTTGAATCCACTTGTCATGCGTCGACTGTCCCACGTGTCAAAACGTGGGTCAAGCGTATTTTGCCCTCATCAAAATTGTTCGTAACTATCCCTATTCTTTTAAAGAAAGCTAGTTTAGAAATTGATGTGGTAATTCAAGAACTTATGATTTATGTAATTTTAAGTAAGTTATAAAAGAATATCCTCTAATTTATGATTTATGAATACTTTTAAAAATATTATTTTATCGTGATTCGTTCAAAATCATGTCTGACACATTTTACGTAAAAAATTTAGGAAAAATTCATCTCTTCATATCCGTATTATATCCGGGTAGCCATATCCATGCACGATAGCTTGTAATTACGTATTATTTATAAAAATAGCCCCTAATTATCTATATTGTTCACAATTTTTTACTCATAATTCAGGTCACCAGCTTAGACCATCCATCTCTTTTTCAAATTTGACCACCATTTAAACATCAAACGAGCAAAATTAAATCATTCTGGCATCATAATCTATACTATGCCAACTTTATTTTATTGTCACAATTTTGTGTTGACATTCAATTTATATAATTCCGACCATTCTATTCAAGAAAGTGTCGGTATCTTACACCATCATGCAATTCACCATAAATGACAAAAAAAAAAAAAGTCACTTGTTTTCATAAGCAAACACGAACTAAAATCATTAAAATGCAATTATAGAACTAAGCAAATTACAAATATAAACATTTTTTTCCCAAGAAAAAAAGAAGATAAGGTTTCTATAAGTTTTTAGCTATATATCCCTTCTAAAAGTACAAATTACACACGTTTCACATATTTTTGTCATCAAAATGACCAACCTTTTGGGATATATTTCTCTAATTGCCGACTTACCACCATTAGTCAGCCATTCAACTAATATACTAACATCTCCGAAGTTAACTACTGTTGGTTGTACCATCTCTCTGAATCAAACTCACCCAAACCCTTCGTAGTCGTCGTCGTCGTCGTCATCCTCGTCCTCATTGTCGTCGTCATCATATCCTACTCTATTTTTCGAATAATGCTTCTCTCTCTCCTTCTTCAGTTTTTTTCTTAAAGAAATTTTACAAGCTAATAATACTGGGAAAAGGTTAAACAACACTGCACAACAATTTACCAGGAACTTTTTGGTGGGTTTTTCGTAACTGGGAGTATCCCGAAACTCCTTTCTTTTTTTTTTTCCCGGTTCTGTGATGAAATGAATGGGCTCTCGACCCTGGGGTGGGGGACCAGCATCATCTTCGCTGGGAGTAGTGAGAACGAAAGAATTGGTAATCGGGTAGAATAACCTGCAAACGTCTAAGCCAATCGTCTGCAGCTTGCAAGAGATCGTTCTCCTGCTCGCATTCTTGGGGCCCACATGGACTTACAATCGATCCTTTCAGCTTGTATGAAGCAAGTGCGAAGACCGGTAATGAAATCTTTGCACTTGGATCAATACTGCCACGAACCATCCTGGTGTTAGCAGCATGGAACTGATGTGGACAACTGCCTGTAATAGAAATAATCATATATTGTTTCAATGAGATAATTAGGACATGAGAGAGAGAGAGAGAGAAAGAAAGCTACTTGTAATAGAAATAATCAAAGATGGTTTCAATAAGAAAATTGCAGATAGAGAGGGAGGGAGAGACGTACTTTTGGATTGTGTAGACAGGGAATGAAATGTCAAAAAAGATGCATCAAGATCTTGTAACGTTGGGCCCATAGGAATCCTGTAAATAGGATACCTGCAAATAGTAGTTTCAATGGATTCATAAAGAACATGTATTAGCCATAAACATCAAATGTGTCAACAAAATAATGTGAAAAAATTGGATCACTAAAACACACCAAGCTACACAAATCCAGCTTGTTGGAAGCAAATCACAGCTCCTGCATTTACTCAGCTCGGGATATTGGGATGCAAGTAACGATATCTGCAATGTGAGGGTAAAAATCTTAAACCACTTTCATTTTTATAGGAGAAAAACAGGCAAGAATTATGATAATTTACTATTTTAAACTCCAGACAGATCTACCTTATCGGTTAGTGGTCTGCGGTTATACGGTTGTTCATGTTCCAAGAATTGAAACAGAGGAAGTCCAGGTGAAGTAGCAATGTCAGCTTCAGAAGTAGTCGAACTTACAACAGTTTTATCTGAAACTGAGAGCCGATTACTTCGCTGCATATTCAAATTCAATAGGGATTTGGCTGTTCTATCTACTTCAGAGTTGCTGCTACCAGTACTAATCGACCTAAGTGACTCTGCTTCATTCTCCTTGGTGGATCCTCTGGAGATGGAATTAAGAAACTATTAGAATAATAAACAACCGATCTTTTTGGTTATAGCTTTCACAAAACATGAGGGTGAAATAAACATTTAGCATTAGCTGCAAGATAGTACATTCATACCATAACAGTTCAAGGAAGAAGGCTAACCAACAAGGAAGATTATCGAATGCTATATTTTACAATTAAGATCCTGTTAAGGAGTTAATTGCTATGTACAAAAAGCTTGTACTTCTGTATTGTTAAGCACCATTTGAGTCGGACTCTTAAAGATTTCAACATAGAACAAGTATGAAGTCGTTTAAGAGGCTGGCATCAGTTATCCGAGAATATAGTAATCATTTGGTTTGCAGATACTAAAGACAATGGTAAATACATGTATGAGAATAAACAAACAGAGAGTGATGATTCCTAGTAGCATGTGTACAGTTACACAATTGATATGATATCTATACAAGAAGGTATCCAGCGAAGTATTCTTAGCAAGTAGGAGAAGCTTGTGACATTGAAGCTATATAGTCTAAAGCACAAGAGGGAATAGTAGAAATCACATGCATATATATGACTAACTAATATAGATTGCATGATTGGGAGCATTTTAGATAGATGAAACTTTTGCAGCATTCTCATTTGATGATTAAAATAAATAGTATGGGGGGTAGCTGAATTCCTTCAAGATGAAGACATCAAGGGCATTTTTAATTAATGACTAGTTAGAGCTATTTGTAAATTATATATGGATTCTAACAATATGTTTTCCTAAATGTGAGCAGAATCCCATGAACCATTTCACATTGCAGTTCTTTATCACACCTGGAGGATATTCCACTCATTCCTGTCTCCAAGTGAAAGTCAGTCCAGAAACTTTCACTTCAACGACCAAGCTAAAGATGATATACGCGAGGCTGTGATAAATATGTACTGAAGGTTGACTAGACACCATTATATCTGACTTACCCAATTCAGAGTTTTAACTTATGTTTGCAAGCGTGGACATCATCCTCTATATTATATTTCATCCACCATCACTTGCACAACTCAGATGACCTAAAATCATTACTTAGTGGAGCCACATGTATAGTAAAAACTGAGCTATTCAGCATGAAATGCTCAGAGAATATAACAGGTACTAGATATAAGCGCAGCAATTAAAGCCCCAATGAGGTTAGCAGCAATTAAATCTATAGATTTGGTTTCCGCATCTAAACAAATGGCATAGTTACCTATATGGAACAGAGAATCAATACCAGTATATAACTTATCCAAGTTCCAAAGACAAAAACATAGAAAGTGGAATGGATATCAACATAATATTGCACAAAAAGAAAAAGGAAAAAACTTAACACAATCATTTTATAATGACAAACTACCAGATTTAAGATTAAGCTCACCTAAGTCGAGAAGAAGGCTTCGATGGGTCGGTATACAATTGTATACCTGACAAAAATGGAACATAATATTGTTCAATTGGATCTCTCCCATTCAACAATAAAGGTACTCCTGCCCCATACACGCTCCACTCATTAAAAGATTCCCATAGATCCTCCAAGTAAAAGAAAGGATGTGAATCTGCTACCCGCGTCCTCCATCCCCTTGCATTCACCTGTCGACAAAACAAAGGCGCATCATTAATTAATTTCGCTTCATTCGGCAAAATGGGGCTGAGTAATACCCTCTTGGGATCATTTTTCGTATCAGTAAGTAAGCATGAATTAATTAACATTTAATCATTAATGCTTTCATAAATTCTCGGAAAAAGAGAGAAAAGGCGCGAGCTAACGGCTTTTTGATAAATCCCTATAGAAAAGTCCTTCCAAGAAGTTCAAGTTAATGAACAGTTAACAGCTAATTACAGTTGTCATTATAACAATTTTCAAAAACTAATAAACGGAATCTTCCAAGCGAGCGAGAATTAACGACGCCAAAATACACATAACTAATTCTTCCAGAAATTAACCGCGAACCAACGACTTTTCAAAATCTACTATGACAACCAAGCAAACTCGAGAATCGAGATTTTCAAAAAGTACTATGACAAATCTCTAAACTTGGCCAAAAATTTATGAGCTTCAGGAATTGCAATTTTCAGTAATCATTTCTGGAAAAGCAGTGAAAACCATTTCAATGACTTCATCATTTTTGCATATGGGATGCATTTGATTTGGTTCTGGAAAGACTTAAAAACAATGTACAACTCCCATTCCATTTCCAATCCCATTTTCACATGAAAACACTCTTATGCAAGCAACTAATATCTAACTATACAACTCATCTGTTTGGTGAATTCTAATTACAAGAAAACAATGGAAAAACTTTCAATTCCCATGGTTTGGTTGAAAAAACATAATCTTTGATCAATTGAAACATCAATTCTTAGGGAAAAGCAGTTTTTCCATTTGATTTCCTGCATGCATTCTCATTCTCCTGTAAGCAAAACAGAGGTTTAGGGTTTTATATCTCAGAAAGCCAAATCAAAATAAAAAGAACAAACAAAACAAACTCAATACTTTGTATACCTCCGGCAAGTACCGCGCCTGGATAAATGGAGTAACAGATTCCATCAAACGATCCAAGTTCGTGACATTCAAAGTCGATTCAGGGCTAACAGAGGGCGGTACGGACGAAGCCACCATTGCTGATGACTCATCAGCATCCTTCCGCTTCTCCACCTCCGCCGTCGAGGAAGATTCCGGCGGCACCGACGCCTTCTTCTGAAGTTGCCTTTGCTTCTGGTGTTGCTGCTGTTGCTGCTGCTGTTGTTGAAGCAGCTGCCTCTGCACCATTTGCTGATGCTGCTGTAATAGCGTCTGCTGATGCCGCCTAACCGCGGGCGGGTTGTAAAACCTATCGCCGCCCTGCCTCGGCGCCGCCGCGGCCGTATACCCTCCTTTACTGGACATTCCTCCTGGATTCAAATCCAATTGGCTCCCCAAAAAGCAATTGAAAATGTCTGCGTCCTTTTATACACAAAATTCGCACCCCAGAATGCGTCTTCACTTGGGAAAACTAGCCCCCGAGAGATTGAAGAAATCAGGATTGGATTGAAATGAGATTGAATTGAAGTGAATTTGGGAATTGAAAGAGAGAGAGAGAGAGAGAGAGAGAGGTTTTGAAAGGGTTTGTTGGAAGTCCTCTGTGTGTGTAATGAGGAGGTGGAAGGTTATGACTTATACTGTGTGTTGTGTGTGTAGTTGCATTATTTTGGATTGTTTCTCGGCCAGGGGTACTTTGGGAAATTCAGGTAATGGCTGCGTGTGGAAAATGGGAGAAGAGAAGACTGGATCACTGGACTGGTTATAAACTTATAATGTTTCAATTTCTCGATATACAACACATCGCCACCACTGTACCGATTTGTATTGACAAGTTTACCCTCGTACGTAGCTTAATATCTCCACAATGCCATTTCTTTTCCTCGTAATTTCCGAAAATAGAATATATGATAAATATAAATTGTTGTGGGAAAATAATGGGGAAAGAGGAAGAAAATACTTGCTAGATTATCTTCAATATTTAGATATAATACATGGAAAGTGAGACGAAAAGGTAAAACTAATTCTATAATTTGGAGGAAGAAAAGTGAAAGGAAAATCTATAGGTTTGATTTAATGGATTGGGATTTTAAAGCTATAAAATTTACTAAATCTAAGGTTGTACCTTTTCAAAATATTGAAACTAATGATTTGGGTTTAGTTGCCAAATTTACGTCATGTTGCATAAAATTCAATTTTGTAAAACTTGTAGTTTGTGTTTTTGTTCTAGTGGTGACCGTGACAATTCATGGAATGGTATCAAAATATATTTTTTTGGGTTAAATTTTAAATTATTAAATTGATTATTAATAAATTTTAATATTTGTTACATCAGGTATTAGCGCCCCAGTAATGCAATAAAAACCTATTTATTTTATTTGAGTACTTAGTTTTAAATAAATATTATTATAGAAACATATGTTGAAAAAATTAGGTACATTTTAATTGTGATTTTTACTTGACAATGTCATGGAAGGAATTGAAAATGGATGGAAGGGATATTGAATGGGAATTGCTAGTAATGAAGGATGTAATCCCACAATCAAATTACACATATTGTAGTAATTTCATTTTAACTTTTGCATAATCAATCGATGGTAAGTGGCTAATATTGCTTGAATTTGATGCAATCCGCTTCTTTTTTGGAAGGTAAACAAAGTTGTAGGGATAAGAATGCACTAAATATAAAAGGAATAATACTTCAAAATGGAATCATGTTTGGGTTTGATGTTAACAAGGTTGCAGATTAAAAATTTCTTTGTTTTCATAGAGTGAGATATAATGTAAGTCATTTGTGATTGTTCGATAAGCCCGAAGGCATTTCCCACCTTAAATTGAAACGCTATACCCTAAGCCTAAAATTTTTTCTACCAAAAAAAAATGTCTTAATGTACATGATAGTAAACTAATGAACTTAATCAGAGATATAACACGTAAATGAAGTTTCGAACCCCTAAATTTTAATATATCTTATCTAAGTCGATAAGCTTGATCAGAAATATAGCACACGTGTATGGAAATTTGAATCCGTGAATTGAATACATCTAATGTAGATTATAAACTTATCAAAGATATAACGCATCGGACTAGTACATTTTAATATATATCTAATCCAATTTTATAAGCTTGATTGGAGATATAGCACGTGTATGAAGACTCGAACCCATGAATTTAACACATCTAAAGTAAATTATAAACTTAATTTGAGATATAACACATTGAACCTGTGAATTTTAACTTGATAAGTTTAACCGAAGATATTATACATGTAAAAAGACTCTGATCCATGAACTTAATATATCTTATTTAAATTATAAACTTAATCGAAAATATAATACATCACACCCAGAGACGGAGCCAGGATTTAAGATAAGGGGGGGCGAAAATTAAAATATACAAAATTAAGGGGGCGAAATTTTAATTTTGGGGGGGCGAAAATATAAAAATTTCAAAATATATATACAAACTTTAAAAAAAAAAAAAAATTAGGGGGGGCGGCCGCCCCCCCATGCCCCCCCCCTAGCTCCGCCCATGATCACACCCATGAATTCAATATACTTTTTATATAGATTACAAACTTAATCGGGGATTTAACACATCAAATCAACGAATTTCAATATATCCGTCGTAAACTAATAAATCTAGTCGAAGATATTACACATAAATAAATTTTTTATCACACCATCGACTTGCAAATGTCTACCGCTAAACTATTGGCTTACCGGCCGATGATAAAAGTTGGTTGTTAACAATTAAATTCTGTTCTAGGGCAATTAATTCTATCCGCTTTGTTGGAAGACGTTAATGGCCGTAATCTGGCTTTGAGATTCTTGCATACGAACTAGGTTAATGTTTGTTAATTATAACATACCCCTGTTATATATGATATATCTACATAGGTCGAGCAATAAGCTTTAAATATACAATTAATTGTCGAAATCTCGTGTTAGTTTGTTGGCTCATTAGTGTGTGTATTTTTCATTTAATGCAAGTGACGTGTGTATAATTAATTGGGTTTGTCACGTTGGGTATTAATTTATAACCGTTGAAAACAGATTAGCAACAATCCCATCTGTATATAGGGGTGTACGCGGTCCGGTACGGGCGGTTTTGTAGTAAAATATCACCCGACCTGAAGCATGCGGTTTTGTAAAAATATAAACCGTAAATATATAATTATTTTTTCAAATCGAACGGTTCGGATTGGACGGATGAGGTTATATAACAGGCGGATTGGCGGTTTGATGGGTTATATATATATTTTTTCAATAAAAATATTTTATAGTCATAATTTTAATTCAATAACCAAAAAAATATAAAGAATATGAGAATTTATTCTAGTTTAATAACCTATTGCAATACAAATACAAAATGATTTCAAAATGGATGAAAAAGATGATATATATTATTAAATAAATAACATAATCATATAAATATACATCATGTAGTATAATTTTATAGTTTATCAAGAAACTTGTTCGACACAAAAATATATATTATATATATGGATAACTCATATAATATAAATATCATTTGTATTGTGTATAATGTATTCATGTAATACAATTACGAATAAAATATAAATATATATATAGCGGTTGGGTTACGGTTAGGCGGATTTGAATTATTAAACCCACCACCCGACCGAAAAGTAGCGGGTTGTAATATTTTCCAACCGCGGTTATGTTTTTTTCAATTTCAACAGGTGATTTTCGAACGGTTTGATGCGGTTCGGACGGATTTAACGGGTTGTACGGGTATATGTACACCCCTATCTGTATAATAATCTGTTTAAGAGGGTTTTGCATGGATTTGTTGCAGGAGAGAGTGTACAAACTTAGACTTATGATGGGACATATGAGGAATTATTTAAGGCGGTGTGGGCCGGGCCCAATCTTTTATAGTACATTGTCTTCATTTTTTGGTACAATTTTTTAATGAAATAATTACATCTCAAGTCCTATATTTAAACATAATGATAATGCAATCCATTTACATTCATTAAATTTTAGTTTTATCACTTTTGAGAATTATTTATGGTTTTCGAAATTCATTAATGTTCTATTATGTTATTTTAAAAATATTCTCGATCTTTTTAACTTGATTTGTGACTTAAGGGATTATGTTGTTAAATTCATAATTTATAAGAGACCGTTTTGTTTATACTTAAAAATTTTAGGAATGATTTTGTAATTTTAGTCATACTTACAATATAATACTCATACAAACTGTTAGGGTTATAAATGTTAAATATACTTTTATAAAATTCGTAAGGGATTTTAGACCAACAAAACTTACAAACATTAAAATATAATTTTTCAATCTTAATAAACTGCTTTATAATTAGATCTAGGCGTAGAACAATCAAATGTAAATCATATATTTTTTTTTAATACATATTACATTTCTAATTCTTCAAGCTCAAGCCTCAATTTATATGTCTCTCGAGGTAAAAAGATATAGCAATTTTATATGTCAAGAAAACATTAAATATAACTCCTAAATAATGATAAAAGTATATAATATTGAGCAAAATATAATTTTCAATTACTAAAACTGCGGATTGGACATCGTATGATTTAATATTGTCCACACATACGTTTCTTGATTAATTTTTTAGAGTTGAAATGCGAAAAAAAAAGAAAAAGATAAGAGTGTATCTTAACGAAAGTTGAGAAACAAGTTCAATCCAAATGCCATAGTCCAATAAGAAATTTGACACGTTTAGTGATGATAGATAATAAATTTTTTTAAAAATAAATAACTCAACGCAAATATTAGAAAAACTATTACTTCATAAATTAAATATTATTTTTCTTAATATTAATTTGAAATATATTAACTGAAACCCTTTTGAAAGAAATTACTAATAAAAAGTAACATATTTATTTTAAAGATCTTAATAAAAATTATATTGTTAAATATAATGATACCAAAAATGATGGGTTCAGAAAGGTGAAGGTGCGAATCCGATCACTTTACGATTTGTATTTGTGGAGGAAACCACCGGAGCTTCGCCGGAAATGAGAAAGGGGTTCTACCTGTTGGGACAAGCACAAGAAAAGTCAGAAGGCCAAGCTGGGGGAACTGGGGGTGATACCCAGTTTGGCTCTCCGACGCTCAAGTCAGTTCAAGGTATGAAGAAATGTAAGTTCAGTCACAGTTTCAGTGATGAAGAATGCTTACCAATGTAGAAGATGACTTTAGCTATTTATAGTTGAGGGTCAAGGGCCCTTTGGTCATTTGCCTCAAGTGGTCCTGGCCGAATGTTGCCCTAACACGTGGCGCCATGAGAGAGAAACCTAGGAGGAATCTTCTGCAAAAGCGGCTAAAAGTTGGTGCTGGCAACAGTGGCAGGTGCGCGGGCATGTACGATGTGTCAGAGAGCCATTTGGGTGGTTGGTAACGAGGGCTTAAGAGCGCGCTCGTGACAACCTGGAGTATTGGAAGCCAAGATATCCGCTGGGGGGAATGAAGGCTCCAGTTCAAGTGACGAGCCAAAGGGGAGGCCACTCTGAGGGAGTGTGACGCTCGAAGAGGGCTCCCTTGGCACGTGGGCGTGCCAATCATTTAGTATGTAGGACGCTCGTGGGAGTGACAGCGCTCGTTGGGCTTAACTCCTGAAGAAGGATTGCGCTTGTTGAGCTTAGCGCTCGTGCGCTGATGGGTGCAGCCTTGGGGAGACAGATGTCATCATCTCGGTGATGCCACGTGTCTTAACGTGGGACGATTGTATTTTGACCCCATCATTTTGCCCCCCAATTCTGTAGTCCTTAGTGATAAGGACTGTAGAATTTCGCCGCGTTCTATCTCTTGCACGTAGCGCTCGTATAAGGCTTGGCGTGTTGAGCAATTTTCCTTCTGGTTGCGCTATAAATGCGGTCTTTTCAACTGACCGCTCGTAACACTTCCGCATTAAATGTTGTACTATTCTGAAGCACTCAAAACGTCAGAGCATTAAATGCGGGTGCGCGTGGGGCGCGTGAGCATGGGGAAGCATGTGACGGTTCCATAAAGTGGGCGGTTTCCTAGGCGGGAAATGATTACCATTTTGAATTCATTGCCGAAAAAGGTACCAACTCCCATCCCTATAAGTACGGGATTCTGAAATCTTGATACTCTTTACGCATTCAGAACTTCCAAGCATCCTTTGCAAAAAGAATTCTCTCGCACTCCAGTTCTTAGAGCATCTTCAACCTTTCTCCCAGACTTTCTCAGAAACCTTCAAGGTAAACTCCCAGCGTAATTTTCTAACCTTGCTAACTTTAGATTCAGACTTTAGGATTTCATAACCCCTTAGATTTTTCTCCTTGAGGAAACCCTAATCTCTTTCCGGAAAACTTCCAAATCCCAGTTTCTGCCATGGCCGACCAACATATTGAGGAATTTGCCCGTGAAATCCAAGAAATGGCCACTGAAAGTTCTTCTTCCCCCGATTCCCCCAGAGATGAAGAGTTGGGGGCGGCGGTGATGGCTATGGAGGATAGGAATCCAGGCGGAATGGATCCTCTTTTTGAGGAGATGAATCTGGTAATGGAGGCAGAGAGGCAAGGGGTTGTTCTCCCCATAACTCAGAGTGCCACACATCCCCACCGCCATACCGTGACCGTGGCCGTTGCGAACCCGCTTCCAGTGGCTGAAGCCATAACCGGGCCTTCAGAAAGGGCCCGTGATAAGGGAAAAAGCAAGAAATCCCAAAAATCCAAAGGACATAACGAGGGTGAAGGATCAGGTTACCAGGCTACCGAGCGTACGCCTGATGAGACTCCCAGCACAGTTACTTTGGGATAAATAAAGACGATGTTGGCTCCCATCTACTGGGACGAGCGCTATTCATGGAGAATTCCAGAAAGCCACGAGCGCGCTAATAATCCGCCTCCTGGGGAAATGGCCGTATACGTGGACACGGTGAGTTCAGGAGGCTTGAGGTTCCCTATCTCGGTCTCGATGGCTCACCTGTTGAATGATCTGGGCCTCTGTCCATCACAAATCGTGCCCAACGGCTTGGCTTTGTTGACCTGCTTTGTGATTCTGATGAGGACCATGGGTTACGAGCCCTTTTTGCGGAACTTCAACGCCCTATTTCAAGTGGTCAGCTCCTCTCGTTCATCTCCCGAGGCGGGTTTTTACTATGTTCAAGCGAAGGCCCATATGAAGTTGATCAACTCGCCCTCGAGCACTTATGGCCCTGATTGGAAGGAGAAGTTTATCTTCGTCAAGGCTCCAACAGAAGAGGGCTTTGGGGTGCCCACGCAATGGGGCTCGTTTGCCAAGAGCCGTCTGCCACCCGCACTCCCCAAAGATTGGGCCAAGAGCCTGGCAGCAACCCTGAGGGACGAGGGCCACCTCATTCAAGCGAAAGATTGGATAGACGATGCGGAGCTCATGTTCCTGTGTGGTCTTTCCAATGACCCTCATTACCTTGACAACCCTCCGGCTCGTGACATAGAGAGAGATGGTTAGATTCTTAGGGCACTAACTTTAGATAGGAATGAATACTAACTGCCTCCCTGTACTTGTAACTTGCACACTTAACAATTCTTGTCTAAGGATTTATAACCATTGTACCTTCCATTTTTGCAGGAGCCGCTATACTAGAGATGGCAGGAGGGATCAGACAAGCCGCTCGTTTCGCCCATGCTAACAGGAACCAAGCCCAACAAGGGGACCAACAGCTTGAGCAACAGCGCCCTCGTAACCGTAACAATCGAGGGGACGCTCGTAGCGGCGCCAGTTCGAGCGCCAATCCTGAGGTCCAACCCCCTCGTGGCCGACGGGAGCGTAGATTGGTCACCAGAGAGACCAGGGGGCGGTCTTCTTCAGAGAGAGCGGGAGATGTTCAACCCCCTACGCCTGCAGAACAAACGAGGCCAGTAACCACCCTGGCGATAACCGAGGCTCCCCCGAGCGCAAGTAGGCCTTCCCGTAAAAGGAAGAGGATGCCCGATTCAGTGGCAATCAAGGGCAAAGGGAAGCAAGTAGTTGAGGGCCCCAGGGGCGAGGGGGAAACTTCCTCTTCAGAGGAGGAACATATATGGGAGTTCCCCCGACGAGGGGACAGGGATTACACAGGTGCCCCCGACGGTGGGCCGGTTCTGTTGAGGCCTGGCACGCTCGCCCAAGCTGTCACCGAGAACCTTTACAACAAGGCCCAGTTCTCGGCGGACCACCGGCATCTCTACAGTGAGTCTGTGGAGAAGGTGACCCTTGATGCGGCCCACGCTCTAATCTCCGTAAGTCTTCACTCCTGGCTTTCTTTGCTAATTTCTGTAAGTTATCATTCTCTGGCTAACACTTCTTTTTCTTCTAACTTATGCAGCAAGTTCTTCCCCGGCTCCGAAACGTGCAAATGCGAGCCTCCACTTACGCCGAGCGCAAGGCCAAGTACAAGAAGATGGCCCGCTCAAATGACCCGGCTCAGATCCAAGCGGAGCTGGACGCTGAGACTGCAAAGTATGAATCCCTCAAGGATTTGTACAACAAAACGGAGGAGGAGCTGGGAAAACTGAAAGAGAATTTTGTGGCGGTAGACGGCGCTCGAATCGGTTTGGGCACCCAGTTGGCCCATGTAACGCCCCAGCTTTCGGCAATTCAGGTATGAACGACACGTGTGCGTTTGAGAGTTGTAATTTAATTATTAATTGATCATTTAATTCAATTTCCTATCATGACATTATTTTTTATAAAATTATATTCTTAACATTTTATTGAAAATTCATATCATATCTTATTTTTCGAATAAATTGAACGTGATTGCAATGTGATTTATCTCCTTTATGTCCTTAATTGTTCATTTGCATGAATATGGGACCTAATTGAATTGGACTTAATTGATCATTGAAAATTTAATTTGGATTCAATCGCATAACTTAATGAGTGGAAGGATTTAATAGCAAAATGGCCATCTTTTTCTCCTTCTTGATCAGCATTCACGTACCCTTTTTGCTTCTCATTCATACAAACATTTCTTCCTTGTTCTTGCTCCCATTTCAACCGATCAAAACCCTCACTTTGAAGAGAGGAGATTTCATCCATTCAAGCTAATATTTGTGGGATTTGGGATCATACAAGCATCATCATCATCATTTCATCTTCTTGACTTCCATTTCTTGCTTTTGAGGTAAATATGGTGATTGGATGATTATATTGAAAATATGATATATCTAGGGCTTTGATATACATTGAATGAATTGTGTATTGATTATTGGGAAATTGTTTGTGATCACTAAGCTTGAGTTTGTTGCATATATCTTGAGTTTTAGGGACTTGAAGCATGAATGAATTTATGGGTTTCAAATGATGAATTATTGATGATCTAACATGGAATCAAGTGTTTTTATGAATTGTTATTGATCAAAATACATGCTAGCATATTTATTGCATCTTATATTCACATTCAAACTTGGTTTGCATCCATTTTTGTGGTTGTTTGAGGGATTGCCATGGCTGCTCTGTTTTCTGCTCTGCATTCTTTTGCTCACGTATTCTGGGAACGGCCCTTCCCAGCCCAGTTCAAAACTGGAACGGCCGTTCCCATGATGCTGAGACTCAGGCCAGCGAGACTGGGAACGGCCGTTCCCACTTTGGCCTGTGAGCCGGAACGGCCCTTCCCAGCCAAGACGCGTTTTATATTTAAAAACGCTGGCGCGCGTTTTCTGAGCCATGGGAACGGCCCTTCCCATTTTCAAGGGAAGGCCGGAACGGCCGTTCCCACGGCGAATGTAGTGCAAAAGCTACTGCATAAAATTAAAAATTTAGCACCATCCTCCAACCAATTAATTGACCCCTAATTGATGTTATATGATCGCATACATGTTGAAACGCAATATTTTCGAGGTGCATTGTATTTTTCCCGTCGTTTCGTCGCATTTTGCCGTTCGTCATATTTGGTACATTTTGAGTCGTGTTTCACGGACAATTGTCTTTCTTGCACAGACCAGCTTCCTGGTGACGAGGAGCAGGCCCCGTGAGCTGTTTCCTTGGATTATTTTGGGTCGTTCAGGTGAGGTTTAATTTTAGATACATAGGACCCGTACAACCCTAGGTGATATTTTAAGCCAAAACCTATATTATACTTATAGTTTTTAAATGAGATTGGTTTTCAAATGTTTTATCGAAATATATTGAAGAAATTTATTGATTGATTGATTGATTGGGCGAGTATTGTATTGCACTGTGGGCCCGAGGGTAGTGACTCGAGCCAACCGGGAAAGCATGGGCTGACGGGTAACTCGAGAGCTATCCTCACCAAATTGGGATGACCCCTGAACCCCCTAGGAGATTAGGGTGGGAAAGGAGTTCCGGGCTTAGGGATTCATGTACCCTCTGCCCAGATTGATTGGATGGTGGGGCCTTGCAATCCCACCATCACCCGGAGGAAGAAGGCGTTATTGAAACTGCTAATTGTGCACCTTAATGAATTGCTTGATCACCTAATCACTTAATAATTGATTGATTGATTGTACACAGTCGGTGTAAGGTTGGAGAATTGCCCCACTCGCTGGGCCACTATTGATTGAATTGAATTGATTGAATTGAAATTGGAATAGTTGTAATCTCGGGCGATAGTATCTCTTTTAAATCTATTAAATTGTATTGTTTTCCAAAAATGATTACCCGAGGTTATAGCTTGCATGTATGTGCGCTTATATTTATTTATACCCCTCGCTCAGTCCGTGTTGGACTGACACCTCAATTTTTCAGTGTTTTGCAGGGCGTGCTAGGCGGGGATTTAGAGTCTTGTAGTCTTTAAATTTGGGTCTAGCACACTTCATTCCACATTTTGTTCATGTATAGTTAGCTTGGGATATTTTGTATCAAGCCCTGTTATCTATTTTGTCGAAGGATGATATTGTATTGATAGTGTAAATGTTGGTATCTATACGTAAATAAATAAATATGGTACCTATACGTATTTAATGAATGTTACTGCTTCCGCCTTTTTAATACTCTGATTTGATTGATTGGTTGGTTTTAAATTGAGGGTACCCGCCTAGCCTTGAGTCATTTTATTGTCTCCCGTTCGCTGTAGCTTTGATTCACGTATGGATTGTCCGTTTCATAGGTGGATTGGGGCTATAGTGCGGGGGATGTGGTGCCTGGCGTTCCGGGTGCTACATCCTACGGTGGTATCAGAGCTCGGTTGCAAAACCGGGTCTCTAGTGTCGTGTCTTGTGAGTCTAGGTCGCACGGCATAGGAACTAATTGTCAATTTGAGAGTCTTGCATTGTTATTTGATACTTGAACCTACCTGACTTACTTGAAATTGGTGGATTGTTGGAATTTTGAACTTATGTGCAATTTGTGAATTATTTGCACACATTGGCATTGACTAATCGAACACGCATAATAGTGATTTGATTTCAGGATGGCTCGCGATAGATATCACCGTGATCGTTCTCCTAGACGTCGACATCATCGACATCATCGCAGGGAGAGATCACCACATCCTCCTCCACCTCCTCAGGCTCAGCCACAGGATTTCATGAATGCAGTGGTGGGTCTTATTGACCAGAGAGTCCGGGATCATGTTCCACCACCACCACCAGTTGCACCACCACAGCCTGGAGGCCAGATTTCAGCTGTTTTCAGGGAGTTTCAGAACCAACATCCTCCCAAGTTTTATAAAGGTAATGATATCCAGGCCGAGCAGTGGCTCAGGGAGATCGAGAGGGTTTGGGAGCTCATTCCTTGTGAGTCTCAGGAGAAGGCCCGTTGTACGCTTTCTTTGATTCAGGGTGAGGCCTACTCTTGGTGGGAGAGTGCCCGGATAGTGTTAGAGGCAGCAGGTGAGGAAGTGAATTGGGAAGTGTTTGTCAGAGAATTCAGAAACAAGTTCATTCCTCCATCTTCTCGCACTAGAAGATTGAAGGAATTTACAGAGCTCAAGCAGGGAAGCCGGTCAGTTTCAGAGTATATCGCTGAGTATGAGAGATTGTCCCGCTATGCCCCTAATATAGCGAGTGATGATTTCCATAAGGCGATGCAGTTTGTTCAGGGCCTTAGACCGGATATTCAGGCAGCGATTGAGGCGGTCAACACGAGCACGTGGGCAAAGGCTACCAAGAAGGCTCTATTGGTTGAGGATTCAGTGAATGCGAGGCGGTCTACCTACCGTTCCGGTTCAGGTTCGGGCTCAGGTTCAGGATCGGGATTCAGAGGTTCTGGATCAGGTTTCAGAGGTGCCGGATCAAGGTTTAAGGGTTCTGGCTCGGGTTCTGCTTCAGGCAAGAGGCCGATGGTATATTCTTCTCCACCACCAGCTCCACAGGGCCCAGGGAAGAAGCCCCGCCCAGCAGGACCAGTGATTAGAGCTCCAGCTGCTCTAGTTGCTCCAGCTTTGCCACCACCACCTGAGAGACCTTATTGCACCTTCTGTGGACAGAGGACACACATCTATGATAACTGCAGGAGGCGTTTGGGTTTATGTCTACTTTGTGGGAGCGATGAGCATTTGGTAGATGGTTGTCCGGATCGCAAGATGCCACCACCGGGAGCACCGAGACCACTGATTAGGGCTCGGGCTTATGCTTTGGACGGAGAGCAGCCGGATGCTGATGTGGATCCAGCCGCGGTAGTTGAAGGTACCATTTGCATACATGGCACGAACATTCATACGTTGTTTGATCCGGGAGCTACTCACTCCTTTCTTTCGAGTGCTATATTTGTTTCTTTGCCTTTGCCTGTTTCTCGTTCTTCCGCATGTTATGTGGTTAGCACTCCTTTTGGTGGTAGTATAGAATCTGATCGGGTGTTCAGAGAGGTTCCGGTGAGCATCGAGGGTCGAGTTTTCTTGTCAGACTTCATTGAGCTGCCGATGACTTGCTATGGATCTATTTTGGGCATGGATTGGTTGTACAGACATTCTGCCACAGTTAATTGTAGAGCGAAGAAGGTTCAGTTGGGATCAGATTTGGTAGTAGGTTGGAGTTCCAAGACTGTACCACTACTTTCTTTTTCTGAAGCTCATAGATTGGTTCGAGAGGGAGCCACGGGTTTCATTGCTTATATTCTTAACAAACCCAAGGATCAGAGTAAGCTGGAAGAGACGGAAGTAGTGAAGAAATTTCCCGAAGTCTTTCCTGAGGAATTGGATTCTTTACCTCCAGAACGGGAAATTGAGTTTGTGATCGACTTGTACCCTAACGCAGAGCCGTACTCCAAGACTCCGTATCGTATGGCTCCGGCCGAGTTGAAAGAGTTGAAGACTCAACTTGATGCGTTGTTGGAGATTGGGTACATTAGACCGAGTTCTTCTCCTTGGGGTGCACCGGTTTTGTTTGTAAAGAAGAAGGACGGAACCTTGAGAATGTGCATAGATTATAGGGAGTTGAACCGGATGACGATCAAGAACAAGTATCCTCTTCCACACATCGAGGAGTTGTTTGACATACTACAGGGTTCGAAAGTCTACTCGAAATTGGATTTGAGACAAGGTTACTACCAGCTGCGTATCCGATCAGGGGATATTCCTAAGACAGGATTTAACACTCGGTATGGGCATTATGAGTTTGTTGTGATGCCGTTTGGATTGACTAATGCCCCAGCAGCTTTTATGGATATGATGCACAGGATTTTCAGGCCTTTTCTGGATAAGTTCGTGGTCATTTTTATTGATGATATCCTGGTTTTCTCGAAGTCTGCCGAGGAGCATGCAAGACACCTCCAGTTGGTATTGAGGACTTTGAAGGAGCATCAGTTGTTTGCCAAGTTTAGCAAGTGTGAGTTCTGGATTGACAGGGTGTCATTCTTGGGTCACGTGATTTCGGGCAACGGTTTGGAAGTCGATCCTTCCAAGATTGAGTCGGTGTTGAAGTGGGAGAAACCTAGGAATGCCTCTGAGATTAGGAGTTTCTTGGGTTTGGCAGGTTATTACCGGAGGTTTGTGAAGGATTTCTCCAAGTTAGCAGCTCGTTTAACCCGGTTGACGAAGAAGAATGTGAAATTTGATTGGAATGAAGATTGTGAGAAGAGTTTCACTTTCTTGAAGGAGAAGTTAGTGTCTGCTCCAGTGTTAGCCCTTCCGGAAGGTTCTGAAGGATATGCTGTTTATACGGATGCTTCTAAGGAAGGCTTGGGATGTGTGTTGACTCAGAAGGGTAAAGTGATTGCTTATGCATCCCGGAAGCTAAAAGAGCATGAGAAGAATTATCCGACACATGATCTTGAGCTTGCTGCCGTAGTCTTTGCACTTGGAAAGTGGAGACATTATTTGTACGGGGTTTCTTTCGAGATTTTCACCGACCACAAAAGTCTCCAGTATTTATTCACTTAGAAGGATTTGAATATGAGGCAACGGCGTTGGATGGAAAGGTTGGAAGATTATGATTGCACGATCAAGTACCATCCCGGCAAAGCCAACGTGGTCGCCGATGCACTTAGTAGGAAGGCTAGTGTGTCGAGCTTGGAAGTGGGTGAGAGTAGTGGAATCGAGCCAATTGTTCTAAAAGCTCGAGTTTCTAATATTTCGGTCCAACCAGAGTTGAAGCACAGTTTGTTTGAGGCCCAGGGTACAGATTTGGAAGTTCAGAGATTGGTAGCTAAGGCAAGAGCTGATCCAGAGTGTCCATTCGGGTTCGATGAAACCGGTCTTCTTCGTTTCAAGAACCGAGTGGTTGTACCCGAAGAGTTGAAACGGGTATTGCTCGAGGAAGCTCACAGATCGGCTTATTCTATCCACCCCGGAGGAAACAAGATGTATAAGGACTTAAGGCAATATTATTGGTGGCGTAGATTGAAGAAAGATGTGGCCGAGTTTGTGAAGCATTGTCTCACTTGTCAGAAAGTGAAAGCCGAGCATCAGAAACCGGGAGGTCTACTTCAGCCGTTACCTATTCCTGAGTGGAAGTGGGAACAGGTGACGATGGATTTCGTGTCCGGATTACCTAAGGTGAAAGGTGGATTTGATGGGATTTGGGTAATTGTGGACCGCTTGACGAAGTCTGCACATTTTCTGCCGGTTCGGATGTCGTATAAGATTCGCAAGCTAGCCGAGCTTTATAACCGGGAGATTGTTAGACTTCACGGGATTCCGATCAGTATTGTTTCAGACAGAGATCCACGGTTTACTTCGAGGTTGTGGCGTGAATTGCAAGAGGTTTTGGGTACGAAGCTCCAGTTTAGTACAACTTTTCATCCTCAGACGGATGGTCAGTCCGAGAGATTAATAAGGTATCTCGAGGATTTGCTTCGAGCTTGTTCTTTGGATTTCCAGTCTTCTTGGCATGATCAGTTACCTTTGATTGAGTTCGCGTACAACAACAGTTTTCAGGCTTCGATTGGAATGGCACCGTATGAGCTACTTTATGGACGGAAGTGTCGTTCTCCGTTGTTCTTTGACTTGGAAGAGTGGAAATGGACTAAGCAGGAAGGTGTTAAGAAAGGTGAGAAATTGGAAAAACCTTCCAAGGCCGTTGAAGCTATGATTGAGAAAGTCCAATTAATAAAACAACGGATGAAATCAGCTCAGGACAGACAGAAGAGCTACGCCGATCGTCGCAGAAGGGATCTCGAGTTTGAGGTTGGAGACAGGGTATTCTTGAAAGCGTCTCCACGTAAAGGATTTGCTCGGATTGGGAAAGGAGGTAAACTTAAACCTCGTTATTTAGGTCCTTATGAGATTGTGGAAAGAATTGGAGAAGTTGCTTACAGATTGGACCTACCACCGAGCCTCACGGGGATTCATAACGTATTTCACGTGTCTCAGCTGAGGAAATACTACCCCGATGAAACCGAGATCATTCCTGTTGAAGAAGTGGAATTGGAACCGAGTCTTACCTTTATTCAGAAACCGGTTAAGATTTTGGATAAGAAGTTTCAGGAATTAAGAAACCGGAGGATTCCCATGGTTAAGGTTCTTTGGAGAAGTGATAAGACCGAAGAAGCCACGTGGGAGACCGAAGACAAAATGAGACGGTTCTATCCGGAGTTGTTCCCTTCCGATCAGTGAATCTGGGGACCAGATTCTTATAAGGAGGGAGGATTGTAACGCCCCAGCTTTCGGCAATTCAGGTATGAACGACACGTGTGCGTTTGAGAGTTGTAATTTAATTATTAATTGATCATTTAATTCAATTTCCTATCATGACATTATTTTTTATAAAATTATATTCTTAACATTTTATTGAAAATTCATATCATATCTTATTTTTCGAATAAATTGAACGTGATTGCAATGTGATTTATCTCCTTTATGTCCTTAATTGTTCATTTGCATGAATATGGGACCTAATTGAATTGGACTTAATTGATCATTGAAAATTTAATTTGGATTCAATCGCATAACTTAATGAGTGGAAGGATTTAATAGCAAAATGGCCATCTTTTTCTCCTTCTTGATCAGCATTCACGTACCCTTTTTGCTTCTCATTCATACAAACATTTCTTCCTTGTTCTTGCTCCCATTTCAACCGATCAAAACCCTCACTTTGAAGAGAGGAGATTTCATCCATTCAAGCTAATATTTGTGGGATTTGGGATCATACAAGCATCATCATCATCATTTCATCTTCTTGACTTCCATTTCTTGCTTTTGAGGTAAATATGGTGATTGGATGATTATATTGAAAATATGATATATCTAGGGCTTTGATATACATTGAATGAATTGTGTATTGATTGTTGGGAAATTGTTTGTGATCACTAAGCTTGAGTTTGTTACATATATCTTGAGTTTTAGGGACTTGAAGCATGAATGAATTTATGGGTTTCAAATGATGAATTATTGATGATCTAACATGGAATCAAGTGTTTTTATGAATTGTTATTGATCAAAATACATGCTAGCATATTTATTGCATCTTATATTCACATTCAAACTTGGTTTGCATCCATTTTTGTGGTTGTTTGAGGGATTGCCATGGCTGCTCTGTTTTCTGCTCTGCATTCTTTTGCTCACGTATTCTGGGAACGGCCCTTCCCAGCCCAGTTCAAAACTGGAACGGCCGTTCCCATGATGCTGAGACTCAGGCCAGCGAGACTGGGAACGGCCGTTCCCACTTTGGCCTGTGAGCCGGAACGGCCCTTCCCAGCCAAGACGCGTTTTATATTTAAAAACGCTGGCGCGCGTTTTCTGAGCCATGGGAACGGCCCTTCCCATTTTCAAGGGAAGGCCGGAACGGCCGTTCCCACGGCGAATGTAGTGCAAAAGCTACTGCATAAAATTAAAAATTTAGCACCATCCTCCAACCAATTAATTGACCCCTAATTGATGTTATATGATCGCATACATGTTGAAACGCAATATTTTCGAGGTGCATTGTATTTTTCCCGTCGTTTCGTCGCATTTTGCCGTTCGTCATATTTGGTACATTTTGAGTCGTGTTTCACGGACAATTGTCTTTCTTGCACAGACCAGCTTCCTGGTGACGAGGAGCAGGCCCCGTGAGCTGTTTCCTTGGATTATTTTGGGTCGTTCAGGTGAGGTTTAATTTTAGATACATAGGACCCGTACAACCCTAGGTGATATTTTAAGCCAAAACCTATATTATACTTATAGTTTTTAAATGAGATTGGTTTTCAAATGTTTTATCGAAATATATTGAAGAAATTTATTGATTGATTGATTGATTGGGCGAGTATTGTATTGCACTGTGGGCCCGAGGGTAGTGACTCGAGCCAACCGGGAAAGCATGGGCTGACGGGTAACTCGAGAGCTATCCTCACCAAATTGGGATGACCCCTGAACCCCCTAGGAGATTAGGGTGGGAAAGGAGTTCCGGGCTTAGGGATTCATGTACCCTCTGCCCAGATTGATTGGATGGTGGGGCCTTGCAATCCCACCATCACCCGGAGGAAGAAGGCGTTATTGAAACTGCTAATTGTGCACCTTAATGAATTGCTTGATCACCTAATCACTTAATAATTGATTGATTGATTGTACACAGTCGGTGTAAGGTTGGAGAATTGCCCCACTCGCTGGGCCACTATTGATTGAATTGAATTGATTGAATTGAAATTGGAATAGTTGTAATCTCGGGCGATAGTATCTCTTTTAAATCTATTAAATTGTATTGTTTTCCAAAAATGATTACCCGAGGTTATAGCTTGCATGTATGTGCGCTTATATTTATTTATACCCCTCGCTCAGTCCGTGTTGGACTGACACCTCAATTTTTCAGTGTTTTGCAGGGCGTGCTAGGCGGGGATTTAGAGTCTTGTAGTCTTTAAATTTGGGTCTAGCACACTTCATTCCACATTTTGTTCATGTATAGTTAGCTTGGGATATTTTGTATCAAGCCCTGTTATCTATTTTGTCGAAGGATGATATTGTATTGATAGTGTAAATGTTGGTATCTATACGTAAATAAATAAATATGGTACCTATACGTATTTAATGAATGTTACTGCTTCCGCCTTTTTAATACTCTGATTTGATTGATTGGTTGGTTTTAAATTGAGGGTACCCGCCTAGCCTTGAGTCATTTTATTGTCTCCCGTTCGCTGTAGCTTTGATTCACGTATGGATTGTCCGTTTCATAGGTGGATTGGGGCTATAGTGCGGGGGATGTGGTGCCTGGCGTTCCGGGTGCTACAGCCCAGGCAAACGAGCGGTGCCAGAAGGCAGAGGCGGAGCGGGAAAGTTGGAAGACGAGGGCTCTGGAGGCCGAGCGGAAATTCAATGTCGTCGTCAACGAGTGGCCTCGAAGCCTAGAGCGTGCGAATAAGGAGGCTCTTATCAAGTTTTGCCACTCCAAAGCCTTTAATTTCGCAGCCTCGTTACACTGCTTGGATGAGGCCCAAAATGCCTTCAACTTAGCGGTTGATCAGGGCATCCATAAGGGGCTGACTGACCCAGCAATGAAGGGAGCAGAAGGCACGGGGCTCATGTTCAACGAGCGCTGTGAGGAAGTGGATGAGGACCCCAACAACCCCGCGGACGCCATTGCGGAGATGGAGTACGAATTCTTGGTTAAACTGATCCAAGATGAGTACACCGACGCTCATCGGGAAGGGGGTGCAGCTCAAAATGATGACCCTGAAGATGAGCCTCAAGCGCCCGTCATGGAGGAAGCCCCGGTCCTAGTTGCTGAAGGTGCCAACGTTCCCGATCCTGGTGCAAATGAGCCCAACGATCCCCCAGCTCAACAGCAAGAGCCTGAGGGCCCAGTTCATGGCCCCGTGGCCCAGAACATTCTGGTGATCGTTGATGAAGACATCGCCCCCGCCGCCTGAAGTTTTCTCTTATAATTTTTCTCTGTTTTTTCCTGTTTTTCTGTCTTTTTTCTTTCCTTTGAAACATCACTTCATGGGCCTTTGAGCCCTTTGCCTTGTAATATTTCTAGTTGCAATGAATATACATTCCATTTTTCATGACTTTGTTCTTCTGTTCATTTATGAATCATATAATAAGACTGTGTAGCATACTCCGTGAATGTTTTATTTCTCTGATGCAATGAAAATTTGTCTAAGTCTTGAGCGATCGTGAGGGTCTTATTGCGAGATTGCCCCCCACTCAAGACTTGTATAAATTTTGTTTTTGCTCTTGAAAATTTGTCTAAGTCTTGAGCGGTCGTGAGGGTCTTATTGTGAGATTGCCCCCCACTCAAGACTTGTATAAATTTTGTCTTAAAAATTTGGCTGAGTCTTGAGTATATACGAGGGTCTTATTGTGAGGCTGCCCTCGTTTAAGGCTCATGAGATTTCTTCTTAACTTTGGGGGAAGTTTGCTAAGTCTTGAGTGTGTGCGAGGGTCTTACTGAGTGGTTGCCCTCGTTCAAGACTTGTGACATTCCTTCCGCCCTTGGGGGATTTTGCTAAGTCTTGAGTGTGTGCGAGGGTCTTACTGAGTGGTTGCCCTCGTTCAAGACTTGTGCAATTCCTTCTTGATTCTGAGGCCATCGTTCGAGCGCTTTGGCTCTTGTCGTATTTCTGGCTCTGCAGGAAATCCCGTTTTCGAGCGCGAGGCGTTTTTAAGAAACGGCCAAGGCCTACTAGGATTTGCTCTTGTAGGAGATCCCGTTTTCGAGCGCAAGGCGTTTTAAGAAACGGCCAAGGCCTACTAGGATTTGCTCTTGCAGGAGATCCCGTTTTCGAGCGCAAAGCGTTTTAAGAAACGGCCAAGGCCTACTAGGATTTTCTTCGTAATCTTCTTCCAACTTGCCTAATTGGTTGTGAGCGTAACCAGTCTATCCTTATGAGGGCGTCCCCCCATGCGGAGTAGAGTGCTGGCAAGCGTTACCCATACGAGATAACAGCATTCATATTGGAATGGGTTGCCAACCACGCTCGCAAAGACGAGGGACGTTACCGTTTACTTGTGATTGGAAGTACATAGAACCCGTCAAAGAGGGTTGTTACATCAGGGTTTGCAAAGAGCTTTTAAACATAAAACCGCCGGAGGTTACATGCGTTCCAAGGGCGAGGCAAGCGCTCACCTTGAAGTGTCTCCAGGATGTAAGTGTTGTTAGCTCTGAGTTGTACGACCTTGAATGGGCCTTCCCAATTGGGGTCCAATTTCCCCACGTGCTTGGATACTTCCACTTTCTTCAAAACCAAGTCTCCCAACTGGAAAGTTCTTTCCCTCACACGATTGTTGTACTGTTGGGCCACAGAGGCTTTATAGTGGTGGATCTTAGCCCACGCTTTGTCTCTCCTTTCATCCAGCAAATCCAACTCCAAGCTCCTGTTGCCATCGTTGAGCTGAGGCTCGAAATAGCCGACACGAGCGGATTCATTTACTATCTCCGCTGGTATCATTGCTTCTGATCCATAAACGAGCACGTAAGGAGTTTCTCCAATGGCCGCTCGTGGGGTGGTGCGATAAGCCCAAAGCGCTCCTTGCAGCTCCTCAGCCCATTCACTTTTCTTGCTCTCAAGCATGGTTTTCAGATGTTGCAAGATGATCCTATTGGTAACTTCTGCTTACCCATTGGCTTGAGGATGTCCTACAGAGGTAAATCGCTGCTCGATCCCCAACTCAGAACACCATTCTCGTGTGTCAGCAGCTATGAACTGGGATCCGTTGTCAAAAATGAGCACCCTCGGTATGCCGTACCTGCAAATGATGTTCTTCCAAATGAAGTCCCTCACAACCCTGAAAGTGATTTTTGCAACAGCTTCGGCCTCGGCCCACTTGGTGAAGTAGTCGACGGCTAAAATGACAAACTTCTTTTGTCCCACAGCCATGGGCAAGGGGCCCACGATATCTATTCCCCACTGGTCAAAAGGCCAAGAGACGTCTATTGGGATCATCTGTGCGGCTGGCAATTGAGGGAGATTTGAATGAAATTGGCATTTGGGGCATTTCCTCGAAAATTCAATGGCATCTTGGAGAACTGTAGGCCAATAAAACCCACTTCTCAGAACCTTCTTTGCCAGGATACGCCCTCCGGAATGATTCCCACAGCTTCCATTGTGGATGAGTTCGAGCGTCTCCTTCGCTTGTGAGGGCCTCAGGCATCTCATTGGGGGTCCTTGAAATGATTTCTTGAACAACCTCCCCTCGGGATCCAAAGCGAAACGAGGGGCCTTACTTCGGACTTTCCTAGCTTCCACTTTGTCAGCGGGAAGAATTCCATCCCTAAGGAAAATGACGATGTCGTCAAGCCAACAGGGCTCGTTTGGATCAATCATGGCGATTATCCGGGTGGCGACCCTTTCCTTGATCAAAGGTTCCTCAGTTCTAAGGAACGTAACAGAACGTTCGGAAGCGCCCTCTAAAGCTGATGCAAACTTTGACAGAGCATCCGCACGCTCGTTTTCTCCTCGCGGCACTTGAAGTAGATGAAATTCCTTGAACTTCCCAATGATTTCTCTAGCTTTCTTTAAGTACTGTACCATGGTGGTTTCTCGAGCCTCATAAGTTCCTTCAATCTGGCTCGCTATTAATTGTGAATCCACATAAGCAGTGATTCTGGAGGCTCCATTCTGAAAAGCAATATTCAACCCTTGCACGAGGGCTTCATATTCTGCTTCGTTATTAGTGACTTGGAAATCCAGCTTGATTGCAAAGTCCAGCTCAATCCCATCGGGGTTTCTGAGGGCCACTCCTACTCCTCCCCCTTGAGAGGTTGAGGAACCATCTGTGTGCAGTACCCATAACCCCTCATTCTCCGCAACGGTGGGCTCGAAACCAAAGCGTTCAACCAACAAATCCGCCACAACCTGAGCCTGTATCGCGGTCCTGGGCTCGAAGCATAGGTCAAACTGGCTCAATTCGATGGCCCACTTGATTAATCTACCAGATACATCCGGCTTGGACAACACTTGCTTCAAGGGTTGGTCGGTGAGAACCGTTATGGAGTGCGCTTGAAAGTAAGGCCTTAGCCTTCTTGAGGCGTTAATAAGAGCGAACGCGAATTTCTCAATCCCCAAATACTTCTTTTCAGCTCCTTGCAATGTTTTGCTCAGATAATAAACGGGTAAGTGTTTCCGCTCCCGCACAGCGATCAGAACCGCGCTTGTGGCTTCGGGAGAAACGGAAAGATACATGAATAACCTCTCGCCTTCGACAGGCTTAGTCAGCAGTGGCGCGCTCGATAAGTAAGCCTTCATATCCTGCAACGCCCTTTCGCATTCTTCTGTCCACGCGAAGTTACGTGCGTTCCTCAAAACTTTGAAGAAGGGAAGGTTCCTGTCAGCCAAGCGCGAGATAAACCTGTTCAACGAGATGATTTTTCCTACTAGGACCTGTACTTCCCGCAAATTTCGAGGGGAGGGAATTTCCAAAATGGCCTTGATCTTCTCCGGATTGGTCTCAATTCCCCTCTGACTGACCATGTACCCTAAGAACTTTCCCCCTTGCACTCCAAAGGTGCACTTCGAGGGGTTCAACTTCATCCCATACTGACGCAGGATTGAAAAAGTGCGCTTGAGATCTTCCAAGTGGGAATCCTGGCGCTCGCTTTTGACAATCATATCATCCACGTAAACCTCCATGGACCTTCCAATTTCTTTTTCAAACATCTTGTTGACGAGCCGTTGATACGTAGCTCCTGCGTTCTTGAGTCCGAAAGGCATGACTAAGAAGCAATATACCCCCAAATGGACAACGAACGAGGTTTTGGGGCGGTCTTCCGGGGCCATAAAGATCTGATAGTATCCCTGGAAAGCGTCCATCATGCTCATGAGCTCGCAGCCAGCGGTCGAATCCACCAATTGATCAATCCGGGGCAGCGGGTAAGGATCTTTAGGGCAGGCTTTGTTGAGATCAGTGAAATCGTTGCACATGCGCCACTTATTTGCGCTCTTGGGCACCAAGACGACGTTGCACAACCACTCCGGATACAAGATGGGCTCGATATACTGAGCCTCTAGGAGTTTATTAACTTCCTCTTCAATGACTTTTTTCCGAAAGCCATGTACATCTCGCTTTTTCTGCTTGACGGGTTTGAAAGAGGGATCCACATTAAGCCTATGGACAATGACGCTCGGGTCAATCCCTGTGAGATCGGAGGCTTTCCATGCAAATACATCACTGTTTTCCCTGAGGAAGTCAATCATCATAATCTGAGAAGGCCCCGAGAGGTTTGATCCTATCTGTGTAGTCTTATCCTTGTTTCCGGGTTCCAGCTCAATGGTAAGGAACTTTTCCGAGGGTTCGATCCTTACCTCAGGGCGAGGAAGTTCGAGCGCCCTCTTCTTTCCTATCAAACGGTCACCGGGTGCTGGTTCACCCTCTCTCGGCTCGTCTCCTTCTGAGGACGATCCACCAACTGTTCCTGGTGGTGCACTTTCGAGGGGATTCTCCTCGTTGTTTCCCCTCTTCTTTTTGTTCTTCTTCTTGTTCAATTTCGCCCTTTTCCGTGCTGGGCTGTCCTCATCTAGGTTGGGGAAGTCCACTGACTTCTTGGTGGAACCAATTTGGAAGGTTTTCTCCGCTTTAGGCTTTCTGAGGGACAGCATGTAACATTCCCAAGCCTCTTGCACGTTGCACAGTACTTCTCCCACACCCTCGGAGGTAGGAAACTTAATCTTCTGGTGGTAGGTGGAGATGATGGCTTTGAAATCCACGAGGGCGGGGCGCCCAATTATGATGTTATAAGGGATGTCAATCTCCACCACCGCGTATGTTACCAAGAGTGTTTTGCGCTGAGGGGCTCGGCCGAATGAAGTAGCTAAGCGAATTTGCCCTCGTGGGACAACTTCCGAGCCTCCAAAGCCGATGAGGGCCGTTTTGAGAGGCTCGAGCGGAAGGTCAGCCTTCATCTTTAAAAACGTAGAATAAGGCAAAACATTAACGGAGCTTCCACTATCCACCAACACCCTTTTTACAACATGATTATGAACATCTACACTAACCACCATGGGGCAATCAGAGGTTACACTCTCCCCACGGGGTGTTACAATGTGCTCTAAATCCCTATCATCAAAGCCTATTACATCATTTTCTCTTGATCGTTGAGCGCTTGGACTCTGGATGGCATAGATAGGTTTAGGCACTGCTGGGCGTTGGTTGTAGCTCCGGACGTACCTCCGTCGGGAGGCGTTTGAATCCCCCCTGATGAGTCTCCTGCAATCATATTTATGACTGCGAAGGGTTCGTTTTCTTGCTCAGGGGCTTTTCCTTTATTGCCTCGGCGGCTGCTGCTTTCAGGGGGTCCCCTACCCCTTGGGCTCTTCGAATGGGACGGACTCCTCCTTCTTCCCCCAGTTCGCTCGCTGCAGCGTTCATCGTAACGCTCAAGCACCCGGACAAACTCCTTCAGGTGGCCCCCTGCGACGAGCCTCTGGATTTCAGCTTCTAACTGGCGGCACTCATCCGTGTCGTGCCCCCTCTGTTTGTGGAATGCGCAGTATTTGTTCGAGCGCCTGAGCGAGTCTGTTTCCCTCATCTTGATGGGTCTTTTGAAGAGCTTCTTATCGGAGAGGTTATAGACTTCTGAATTTGGCCTGGTGAGCGGAATTCGCTCGAATCGACGAGGGGGTGGTGGCGACCTCCTGCGCTCTTGAGGGCGCTCCTTCTTGATGGCCACGTCCCGTCCCCGCTCGTGATGAGGTCGCTCGTTCCTGGCCGGGCTGTGATGCCGGGGACCATTCGTCCCGTACATGTCTTCGAGCGCGAAGAATGGCTCGGCCACCTCTCTCAAGGCCATGAGGGTCCCTGGCCTCCTTTCCACAATGGCATCGGCAAATTTCTTGCTCACATATTGCTTGTGATCCACAGCCTGAAAGAGCACTGGGATCAAGAAATCCATTGAAGGCCTTTCCACCTGTAGGATCTCCTTGTTGAAGCGGGCGAAGAACGAGCGCAGAGATTCGCTCTTGCCTTGCACCACGTTGTACAGGGCAGTAGGTGCGGTGACTGGCGCCTTCAAAGAATTGAAGTGGTTGAGGAAAACATTAGCCAGTTCTTCATATGAGTGAATCGAGCGCGGCGGCAGTCGTTTGTACCACTCTTGAGCCATTCCTACCAAGGAAGTGACGAAGACTTTCGCCCAATAGTTGCTGGAATGCTCGTAAAGGTGCATAAGATGCAAAAAGTGATCCAAGTGTTCAGCTGGATCAGTTGTCCCGTCGTAACGGTTGATGGAAGTAGGGATTTTGGCCATGCCTGCTTGGGCCATCAGAACTTCTTCCACGAGGGGTGAACCCCTCGCCAATGGGTGGTACTCATACGTGCCGAAGTTTTCCTCCGGCTCCTTGCGGCGGGGGACCTTTGGTGGAGGGTCCTTGGTACGGGTGCTTCTGGCGTCAACCCGTTCATCCCGACTAGGGGAGATCTGAGTTGAACGCCCTCGTGAGAGCTGTCCCACGATATCCTTTAGACCCTGCAGCTGGTCTTGCACAGTCGCGAGGATGTCAGGATTCACGTCTCCTTGTCTGTCCCCTTGTGTGGGGGCTCGTGAGCCTCTTCTGGAGACATGAGAGTCCCCTTCATTCTCGTTTACTCGTTTTGTGGGCTCTTTATTTCTGCCCATGGAGGGACGCTCGTTGCCCTCCTGCTGGGGCACTTCTCTCGCTGGTGGTGGTGGTGGTTGTGCCCTCAGGACAGCCTGGGCTTCTCTGAGGGGAAAGTTTTATTGTCCGCCCAAAGGGGCTGCAACTTGAGTGGCCTGCCCAGAGGGAAAGTACATGGAATGGAACCTTTCCCATGCCCCCTGAGCCGCCTGAACCTCACACTGGGCGTAGAGAGCCCTCAACTGTTGGGTGGTCAGTGGAGGTAACTCCACTCCTTCAATCTCCCTGGGGACCACCACTGGGAGCTGGAGCTGTCCAGCATGATACGGCTGGACCGGCGGCATCATGACGACCGGAGTGAGGGTATATCCGGGTGGAGGCACCATATAACCCTGTACTCCGAGATTCATCTGGGGATGGATCCAGGGGTTCTGAGCAGGCTGCGGAGGAGCAGAGAGAGAGACTCCTCTAGCGGCGGCGGGGATGGGCAGTGCCGGCGGTGCAGGTGGAGGTATTGAAGACTCTGCCTGCGGGGTCACTCCCGCGGCGGGAGGTGCTCCACCAACGGCGACGGAAAGAGGCGGGGCTCCACCAGTAGCGGTGGAGGGAATAATGATATTGGCATCCTGGGAGGCATTATCTCCTCCTCCCACAGCTCCAGATCTTGTAGCAACCATGACTGTTAAGGGTAAGAGTGTGCTTGCTTTTCTACCAACAAAAAAGGAAGAAAGGGATAGAGGAACGGTTTCCCACAGACGGCGCCAAAAATGATGGGTTCAGAAAGGTGAAGGTCCGAATCCGATCACTTTACGATTTGTATTTGTGGAGGAAACCACCGGAGCTTCGCCGGAAATGAGAAAGGGGTTCTACCTGTTGGGACAAGCACAAGAAAAGTCAGAAGGCCAAGCTGGGGGAACTGGGGGTGATACCCAGTTTGGCTCTCCGACGCTCAAGTCAGTTCAAGGTATGAAGAAATGTAAGTTCAGTCACAGTTTCAGTGATGAAGAATGCTTACCAATGTAGAAGATGACTTTAGCTATTTATAGTTGAGGGTCAAGGGCCCTTTGGTCATTTGCCTCAAGTGGTCCTGGCCGAATGTTGCCCTAACACGTGGCGCCATGAGAGAGAAACCTAGGAGGAATCTTCTGCAAAAGCGGCTAAAAGTTGGTGCTGGCAACAGTGGCAGGTGCGCGGGCATGTACGATGTGTCAGAGAGCCATTTGGGTGGTTGGTAACGAGGGCTTAAGAGCGCGCTCGTGACAACCTGGAGTATTGGAAGCCAAGATATCCGCTGGGGGGAATGAAGGCTCCAGTTCAAGTGACGAGCCAAAGGGGAGGCCACTCTGAGGGAGTGTGACGCTCGAAGAGGGCTCCCTTGGCACGTGGGCGTGCCAATCATTTAGTATGTAGGACGCTCGTGGGAGTGACAGCGCTCGTTGGGCTTAACTCCTGAAGAAGGATTGCGCTTGTTGAGCTTAGCGCTCGTGCGCTGATGGGTGCAGCCTTGGGGAGACAGATGTCATCATCTCGGTGATGCCACGTGTCTTAACGTGGGACGATTGTATTTTGACCCCATCACCTATGTTATATTTAAGTGTGTTTTTTTAATGTATAATCTAGTGAATGCAATAAAATATCATAAATGTTAGATTGCTATCTTTAATCCAACAACTTAATTTTTTATTCGACCAAATTATTTGAATCAAGAATATCTATAAATTATAATCTTCTATAGGTTGTTGAATATTTTATTTCGATTAAAAACATTAAAGGAATTTGTAATCGGATGAGAAGAGAGATGTAACGGCCTCTCCCTCTTCTCTTCCTCATCGTTTTGGCTTTTGTGAAAAGAAAAGAGTATGAAATTTTTTCACAAGTTATAAGATATATAGAATAAATTATTTGTGTCCCTGTTGAAATTTCTATTTGTATTTCTATTGCAAGTTTTTATTTATGTTGTGGGAGCATATCCAATTTTTTTGTCTAATTAACCATTGTGATTATGGAAGTTATCAACTCATTTCGGACTACTAGAATCGAAGATTACCAACCGACTCTGACCACTGGATGCGACATTTGACTGCCTTTTACTTTGATAGTCTACAGATGGTAAAAGAGTAATGGTGTGGGGTTAAATCTTTAATTTTCGTTCCGTTGAAGTAATAGTTTTTTTAAAGGTTTCCGTGAGCTACGCACACTTGATATTGAGAGAAGCTAATGTTTAATTAAGTGATTATAATTGTAAGACAACCTTCCATTTGTTGAGCATTGAGTCATACATAGAAACCTCATGAAAGTGTTATTCCCCCGACTCCCTCTTAATCTTGTTAACTCCCTTTTACTTAATTACTTTCCTGCTCTAGTTGTTTCCTTCTACTTGTTTGGTTGATTAATTAGTGTAGTTATTATTTGAAATTTCCCGTTAACTCGAACCGGTCTATAGATTAACGAATACGTATAGCAATTGATTTTAATTTCTCATTTCCTTGGGACTCGACCCCTTGTGCTACAATTGTTTCTGACAAGCTTGCACTTGGCTTAAAACGTAATTTTCAACCAACATCTGCATAATGGAGGTAACAGTAGATGGATTTTGTAGCTTTCAATTTAGGTCGCGACTTTAATTCGAAAAATATTTTGTCAGAGGATGATTGTTTAAAGTTTAAACATTATCAACAAAATCAATTATGTAAAAGACGATAAATCTGATTTAGAAAATATCATTCTTGATATTCCATCTTTCTTTAGGCATTTTGATCATTGTTGTTTTACTGAACTACAGTTTCGGCTTGCATTTGGTTCTCCTGTCATCACGACTCATGCTCATAAAGTCATACATTCAAATTTAGTTTAATCTATATTTATTATTTTTGTTAATTAAAATTCGAATTAAAATCATATAAATAGTTAATTACTTGGGTACTTCCTCAACATTCTTGGCCCATTCTTGTATATAAGCCCAGCCCAATTACGATCCAATTTCTGCAAAAAGTCATTGATTATATAGCTTTCGGCTTTCAAAAATTCAACACAATCCTTTTCCCTCCCCAACAAAATCGAAATATGCCACCGAGAAAATATGCACTCGCCGCCGGCGAAGATGGCCGGATTCCGCCCCTGAAGCTTACCATGGTGAAGGGTCCGCTTTCGGGACAGAGTAACGTGTTCGATCCCGGATCCCGTGTCAACATTGGTAGAGTTGTTCGTGGCAACACTATCGCTATTAAAGACGACGGGATTTCGTCCAAGCACTTCGTCATCCAGGTCGAATCGATGTCGGAGAAGGGTATACCTAGCTGGACAATCGCGGATTTAGGGTCTTCAAATGGTACCTTTTTGAACGGTGAGCAGCTGGAGCCGTCGGAGCCGGCTGTTCTTTCTGACGGCGATGTTATTAAAGTAGGGGAGAAGACGTCGATTGAAGTGAAATTTGAAGTTAATGTGGGTAAGGATGAGGTTAGTTCTGGGAATGTGAGGAGAAATGCAAGGCGTGGGGTGAGGAATAAGGTTCCGGAATTGGGGGTGATTGATGAGGATTCTGAATTAGGGTTAGGGTTGGGTGATAGAAATGAGAAATGTGAGGGTTTGGGAAATGGGGCTGGAAAATTGGAGATTGTTGACAAGGGAAAAGGGAGAAGGAAAAGGGCTCGGGGAGCCGTACTTGGGGAATCCGAGAATTTGGGCGAACAAGTGGAGGTAAAAGTGGAGAATTTGGGGAAAGCAAGTATGAGGGCTACTAGAAGTTCGAAGAAGGAGCAGAATTTAGAGAGTTCAAGAATTAATCTCAATGAAGATGAGGAAGTATCTAACGAGGTGTCTGAAGTTGAGGTGAAACAAGGGAGGAATGCAAATTCGAGGGCGACAAGAAGTTCGAAGAACAATCAGAATATGAGGGAGGTTTTGAGTACAAAAGTGAGTGTGAGGAGGACAAGGAGTTCAAGAAAAGAAGAAGAAGATATAAATGAAATTGGAATTGATTTGGATGTTACTGAAGGTAAAAGGAATAGGAGGGGCGCAAGAGGGAGAAAAAAATTGCCTGTTGAGGTTCCTTTAGAGGAGGAATCAAATTTGGAGGATAAAGAGTGTGAAAAGGAGGAGGAGGAGGAGTTAGATGGAGATGATAAGTTGGACGAGAGAGTAAGTTCTGGAAATGAAGGTGATGCTGAAAAAGAGGAGGAAAAGTTAGATGGAGATGACAAGTTGGACGAGAGAGTAAGTTCTGGAAATGAAGGTGATGCTGGATTAGCCAGCACATCTGGGGTTAAGGAAAATGGGGTTGATTTTGGAAAGGGCGCAACATTGGCAGATTTGGAGAAGATGACATTAGGAGAGTGGTTTGATTTTTTGGAAGTTTTCCTGCCTAAGCAAATAATCGATGAAACAGAGAAGAAGATATCTGAGATGAGGCAAAAATCAGAGAGATTACAAGAGTTCATGTTGCAGCAGAAGAATGCAAAGAAGAATGGTGAATTGACTGAGGTTTGAGCTTTTTTTGGTAATTTATGGCTGCATTTGTGCTAACATATATAATCTTCTGTGTTAGTGAGTTTAGATCATTTTGTGTAGTTTGCATGATTTGCTTTGTCTACATAGGTCTGTGAAGTGACTCAGGATTTCAGAAAGATAAGTTAATTATGAAATAATAAGAAATATGATCTTCTTGTTTCTCTTTATTTTCCATTCTATCTCTTATTCAACATGAAAGGATAATTGTATCTGTTTGTCTATTTTTATAAACTACTCTAATTCCTGAATCCTGATTGGCATATAGAAAGTTTTTAAATGGGAAACAAATACGACGATGATAAGTTATAATCTAGGAACGTTCAATTTGAAGTTTTTGAGTATCACTCATAGGATTGTTCATTGTTGTATAAGACTTTGTAGGCATTACCAAATATTTCTTCCTCAGATCCATGTGTAGTTTTACTTTCTATGGCTTTCGGATTGTTGTGGCTATATTTGCCTGTCTGTTTTATTAAATTTCTTGGCTTTGATGAGAACAAATACCATTTCCCCCAAAATTATAGTCCATTTTGATGAAAAGGCTAGTCTGGATTGGGCTGAAATATGCACTTCAATGTTGATTCCCATGTTCTAGCCCCATAACCAAGAATTGGGAGATCTCTATGTATATAAGCAAATTTTGTGTAGAAACAGATATAGTAGAACTGTGAAGTCTCTACCCCTTCTATTTCTGCAATGTTGGCACTACCACATGAAGACATTGGAGTAAAACCTATTATTGTTTGGTATGTTAGGATAATATGGGAATAGAGCAATGACACAATTTTCTCTTAATCATATCTTTGATGGGCTGTAAAAGTTAAAAAGCCTCTTAAAAAGTATTAAGGAGTGCAAATGGTGTCATGATGTGTGTGGGGAATGGATGGTTTGCTTCTTGGACCCCCCACAAACATATAAAAGACAACTAACATATGATGATACTGATCTCTTTTTAATTTTTAATTTTAATTAAACTTCATATAGTTGTTTACTTTATTTGGAGAGAATCTTGTTCCAATATTGTCAGTGGTGTCACACTTGAGAGAAAATGAAGTGTTTTAACAGCAAAAGTGTACCAACCTTGGAGAAATACATTGCACATTGGTGGATTAAAGTAATGGGTTTTGGTTTGGAATAAGGTGTTAGGCTATAAGGTTAACACGATGCTTGGTAATAAAGATTTCGGTTAAAGAAAGTGGAAATAATAATCTAGGGTCTTGCAAAATGATGATGAAAAGAAGGTTTTGAAGAAAAAAAATATGGTGTAATTTGATGGATTTTAATTTCTTCACAAAAAGTATGCAAAAATGATTAGAGATAATAAAGATTAAAGTTCAACCAAACAAGGGACAATCTGGACTAGATGTTGATTGAGCACCTTCTCCAATTCTTTATAGCTAAGAACAACTTTTGCCATGCCTCTTCTTGCCCCTATTTCAATGCAAAAGGAGTGGTTTGTGGCTAGGGGGCCGGGGGCAGGGGCGAAATTTTGGACCCGTTATTGATAATTCTTGAATCGTTACTTCACCACTAATTTGCCTCCCAATAATGTAAGCGAGTTTAAATTTGGATTTGGATAATCAAGGAGGAGAAATTATATATAGTGATTAGGTAGATAAAGAATTTTGCTCTTTTGTAGCATGTTGGAATCAAGAGAAAAGGAGCACATGTATTTTTCCTTGGGGAACTTTAGCCATTTTTAGACATAGTTAAGTGTGATGGAAATGACAATAAGTTAGGGCCTTTGGTTTCTTTTCATTGAAGTGAAGGTAGAGGTCGGCCAATTCCCTAACATTAACCATGTTTTCATGTTTCTCTTGGTCCTTAAAATTCCAACTAATTAAAAAGATTATATATAAATTGTGATTTTATCGGCCTAATTAAATAAGATAAGGATAATTCTCCAAGGAATTAGGAAGCTATCTTGAGCATATGTTTAGGGTGCATAATTAGGTGCGATAGCAACCCCTCCTACGATACAAAAATACGAATATAATTAAAATATATATTTTCAATTTATTATCTGTATGTATCTGATACGATGTTCAATTTATACCATAAGATACATCAGTATATATATATGTTTGTGTTATTTATAGAATTCTTGAATTGTATGAACAAGTTAATTTAACAATACATATGCCACAATGATTAATAAATTCACCTATACTTAATCATGATTATATGCCATCATTAAATTCTGATGGGTCTTTATCTTTTTACGGGGGATGATGAAAGGAATTGATATGGAAATGAGGTAAAAATAGATTATATCCAACATTATCATGTGCATATTATATGATTAGTTCGTAATAAATAATACATGTATTAAAGAAAATAATTTTAATTTTTCCAAAAAACCCATCAAAGGGGTACAAATGTCCTTTGTAAGTCTAAAACTATTTATTTAATGGAACTTTTTCAAATTTGAAATGAATAATGCACAGAAATTATATTAATTTATATGACTATATATATATATATATAATATCAAAATATTTTTTTCCTAGAGAAATAAATAATGGGACATAATTTATTTATTTTTAACAAATAAAATGGCCTTTGCCAAATCTTTTGGAACTTTCCGAACACATCCAATACAAAGCTGCCACGTACACAAACAATAGAATCCGAGATGCAATTCCAAAACATATGAATAGATATTATTGGCTAATCCATTATTTTTCTGTGCACCCCCTTGTATAGGATTACAGTGCCGGTGCCATGGGCCCCAATCTATACGCTCGCTGTGGGACCAAGATAACTCCGAACCTGCCAGGTTCGGTGCCGAACCACAAATTTGAAAAATTCGAACGTTGGCCGTAGAGTATGAAATACAAGGGACGAATGTACCCTTGAATTTTATTTAATTTAAGTGGCTGTTATGCAACAACCTTATTTTAAGTTTTGGGGCTGCTCTTAAAGAATGGCAACTATCTTAAATAAGAGTTATATTTCAATAACATTGCTTGGTTGATAAATTCATTTAGGGCAATGATTTTAAATTCGAATTTCTCTTGTCACAATCTTCTATTGGTAGATTATCGGTAAAATTTAAAAATTTTGTACTAATTCCTTGCTCAAATAAGATCTCGTAAATCTCGAAGGATTGGTGGTATGTCCTGATTTTAGATATGAGATAGTCACCCTTTCTCATAAATTTTGTGCACCATATCTATTTAATAATAATATAAAATTAATGTTTTTTTTTTTTAAATATCAATTACACTAAATTTTGAATCTTTTTTCCGATAACTAAATCAGAACTCAATCGAAAACTTGTGTGCAGCCAAGTATTTTAATCCTAATATTGGAAAAGTTGACTAATAGTTTTGAGACTTTAGCTCAAAGAAATTACATAGGGTCATAGGGCAAAAGGTTTTGGTGAGGAGAATTAAACTTGCAATCCAAGGCCATAGTTTGTTGCCTTTTAATTAATAAATTGCCTGAAAATGACTCATTGCCCACCAAAGCTTAGGACTTAGGAGTACACTATATTAATTACTTTCAAATTCAAATAATTTTGAACTTCATTTCAAGAAAATAAACTCTTATTTTTCTTATGAAACTAAATAATAAATGTGCTAAATTAGACACAAATTATTAAAAAAAATTCTTATTACTTTTATAGAATCTTTATTTCAGTTGTGTGTACATAAAATGAATGAACAAATACATATTAAAATTTTACAACTTTTACAATAATTATTACTGAATTAAATACCGTTAAATAAACTTTCAATCTTAAATAATTTTAAATTTTGCGGTCGTCGATATTCTATACGAGCAAACTGCGTGGTATTTATACTCGACATTTTTGAACACTCTCCCTTAAAATGTTTGTAATTGTAATATTTCCTTAGCCAAAAACGACAAAACCAATTTCATGCTTTCTTCTCCCCACCCCAAGAAAATATAAACATCGTAGGAAAATATCTTGAGCACTTTTCACATGCAAGAATGAAGGCCTTCACCATTTAATAACACTTTCCTTCTTTGGAACACAGCTTTCGTGACATAAAGTTGTGATATGGATTGAATTATTTATACAACTTTGTGTGTGGATATTTGTGATAATTTTATCTTTGAAACTAATTCGATCAAATCAGTATAATAAGAAGAAAAAATATTTATATTTGTTATGAGATCGATATAAAATTTATTAAAATAACCAATAAAATAGTAAATATTATATATTTCCATATGATTGATTAAGTTGAATGGAATTCGAATATGATCCATAATATTCCCAATTCAAATTTGGGACTACCACATGAAAATATTTTAAAAATATCTCTTAATAGTAACTTTCCTTGTTTTAGGAGGAAGAATGGTCTCATTCCAATATCTTGTACTTTGCCAAACAAGAGTTGACAATCGATGTGCCTTTCTTTGCCTTTACACTTCATTGTTAATATACTTTTTAAAAAAAAAAAAAAAAAAAAAAAAGTCATTGGATTGAGAAAGATATTTCAGGTTTGTAGATATGTTTATTATTATTTTTATTAAAAATCATTGGGGTCGTCAAAGGAAGTGTAACAATGCAAAATTAAATGCTAAATTTTCATTGGACAAAAACCCAAAAAGATGAAGAAATCAAGAATATAGTTTATTCATCTTTAGTTTGCAATGACATCCATTAGATATCAAGTCAAGTAGTTTGATAGGCCACAATAATAATGTTGAGTTTCATCTTTATATTTTGATTAAGAAAAACTTTTAAAATGTGAAAATCAAGAATAAAATACTTTATTTGTTTTCCCCTTAATACTAAACCCAACAAGAAAGCTTTTTATTGCGAATTTTCAGACAATTCTAGTCAACTAATTTTTCCAAGGAAAGAATAATATTGATGGGTTTTAATTTTAGATATTATGAGAAAATTATTAAAAGAAATCAAGAAACCAAGCATAAAAGTGTTATTAATCTTTTAAAATTATATCATACTAAATATACGAGTCGAGCCGTATCAAACAACTAGAATGTAACTTTCCCCACTAATGACAGTCACTTTTTTTTTTTGGTTTGAATGGCCGTCACATTTTCACGAGTTCGAACTCGAAATCTCTAGTTATGTAATATGGTACACCGAACTGCTAAATTATCTCATTTAGGTGGTTAAAATTATATCATATTGAGAAACAGAATTTATATCAATTTTGGTCAGAACTGGGTCAACAATTTTCGAAATAGAAAATTATTGGGTTAAGTTTGAAAATAGAATTTTAATAATTTTTTCCTAACTCCAAAATTCAAACATAGTAAATGTCCTTTTAGCGTAGTTCCAAAATTGATGGCAAAGAAGGAAAAATAAAAAATAAGGCGACGCCCACCAAGCGGTTTGGACCCGAGCCTGATGCTCGGAGCTAGGCTCGTAGACATGTGTCAAAGGCGAGGATATATTCAAAAAAGTAGCACAGTAATACTCTCAGGCCAGCATCCATACTCGTAGAGCTGTATAAAGCAGAGAAGAAGCTTTTCCAAGTTAGGAGAGAGAGAAAGAGATAGAGAAAGGTGAAGCCATGGGGAATTTCTAACTGTGTTGTTGTTGAGGAGTGAGAAAAAAGTTAATCAAATTCTTTGTGTATGTATATGCATTGATTCCGGAGGACTGGTGCAATCTGCTTTTACATTCTCACTGTCCTTGGAAGCTGAATTTTCTCACAAAGTTCATTGGATTTTGTTGGATGGTGGTGTTTATGCCAGACTACTGAAGTAGATTTTGTGGATTTTTGATTGAATTTTCAATGGCGGCGATTGAGTGTGCATTGTCCTTCTCTGTGGCGTCTGTGGTGGAGGATGTTCTGCAACAGCACGGGAATCGACCTCGTCATCTTGATTTCGATGCTCGCCGAGCGGAAGAAGCCGGTAATTTTCAATTCTTTGGGGCTTGAATCTGCTGTTCTAATCGGAAATTTCCGTTTTTCCGGTGGAAATCTGATTTTGTTTTCGAAAAGATGATTTTGGTATTTGCCCATTTAAATCCTTGATGAAGAATAATGGTCACTTTTTCAATTTCGTTTTTTTTTTTCTTCAATCAGCGTTGGGTTCTTGTTGATTGAAAATTGAAAGTCGAAAAAAACTACATCTTAGGCCTTCTCGATAAGATGCAACATTTGATAAACTGATACAATTAGGATGGATAATTGATCCAAATGCAAGCTGTCTAGTGAAGATCCTGAAAAGACAACACTAACTGCAATTGTATTTGAGTAACAATTTTAATCATTTATGTGCAGCACAAAGAAGATATGAAGCTGCAACATGGCTGAGAAAAGTGGTAGGAGTAGTGGGGGCGAAAGATTTACCAGGCGAACCTTCTGAGGAAGAATTTAGGCTTGGATTGAGAAGTGGAATGATTCTCTGCAATGCACTAAATAAAATTCAGCAGGGAGCTGTACAAAAGGTCAGTAAGAGATCGTCACAAACATATATGAAAGTTAATCTCCATTGTAATTAAGGCTTGACCTCGATCCATTTGTTTTAGGTAGTTGAAAGCCCCGACTCTGCACTCATACCGGATGGTGCTGCATTGACTGCATATCAGTACTTTGAGAATGTGAGAAATTTTCTTGTAGCAGTGCAAGAGCTGGGGATTCCTACGTTTGAGGCCTCTGATCTAGAACAGGTTGGTACAAAATTAATCAAATAATTTCTGATATTACTTCAACAGACTGGTTGAAACATTGACATATGTGCCAAGGGACGGTTCTAAGATCATTTATTGTTTTCTCAGGGAGGAAAATCTTCAAGGGTTGTGAATTGTGTGCTGGCACTTAAGTCCTACAATGAATGGAAACAGTCAGGTGGAAATGGGGTTTGGAAATATGGTGGAAATGTTAAAACCATTCCATCTGGAAAACAGTTTGTTCGCAAAAACGAGCCATTCACAAGTTCTATCTCGAGGACTATGTCTGCAAATGAGACATCCCTCAATGTTGTATGTACTGACAAAGATAATAACAGAACGGTATGCAAGCAGTTGATTAAAGTGGGCTTTTTTGTCTGCTTTAGCACCCATGGTATATAGAAGTTATATTAATGTACTCTTTCTTGTTTTTACAGCCTAATTCTTCATTGAGTTCGCTTGTTCGGGCAATCCTATTAGATAAGAAGCCTGAAGATGTTCCAAATGTATGATATGCACATTTTCAGAAATTTTGAATTTCAGATATGTTATTCATATCCCAGTAATCCGGGCTGACGTATCTTTTTGCTTTACAGCTTGTCGAGTCTGTATTAAGTAAAGTTGTGGAGGAGTTTGAACATCACATAGCAAGGCAAACTGATACGGTTTGTTTTCTTTAGATTCTATGTGATACTTCTTTATGCAGAAATAATAATTTATTGATATCATCCTCCAAAACCTCTTTAAAAATTACTTATTCTTTTATGTTTATTCCTGTAACAGAAGAAAGCAAATTCTGGGAACTACAATAACTCTCAAGGCGACAAGCCTGTATTAAAGCCTTCTTCAGCCAACGTACTGGTAGTCACTCTTCACTTGGTTGCAAACTCATTGGAATAACTCTATTACTATGAATGCCTCTTTTCAATGTGTTTCACTCACTGTCACTTTTTTTGTACTCTTTCAAAAATAAGATTGAACAAACAAACGCTGCAATTCCAAACAGAGTGCATATATCGCAAAAGAACAATATGCATGATGAAGAATCTGAAAGTAGATTCATCAATCAGCAAATGATTATTGACCGACAAGAAAAAGATGTTAAGGTGAGAACCAAATGAAACTAAACATATTTTCAGTCATCTCTAACAATTTCCTTACTCTCTTATAGTAAACTTATAATATGTTTTCTTGGATTTTATCTTTTCTAGGTGCTGAAGCAAACTCTTTCCACCACAAAAGCTGGTTTGCAGTTCATGCAAATGAAATTCCAGGAAGAATTTCAAAATCTTAGTAGGAATTTGAAGCTTTTAGAATTAATCCTGCTTATTGTTCTTCTGATAAGAATATCTAAATAATTTTGTTTCCCAACTTTTAGGTCTCCACGTTCATGGACTAGCTCATGCTGCTTCTGGCTATCATAGAGTTCTTGAGGAAAACCGGAAGCTCTACAACCAAGTCCAGGACCTTAAAGGTAACATTATCTTTTCCTACTCTTAAGCTCTTATGTTTCTCATCCTCACACAGTTGTCTGAAAGCAAATTAATGTTCTAATACTTCGATCAGGAAGCATTAGGGTTTATTGTCGTGTCCGACCATTCCTGCCGGGGCAAAATAATTATTTAAATACTGTGGATCACATAGAGGAAGGAACTATAACAATAAACACTTTAGCAAAGAACGGAAAGGGAAGAAAAACCTTCAACTTCAACAAAGTGTTTGGGCCTTCTGCAACACAAGGTTAGGCCATTTACTCGTGATATATTTTCAACTGGGTTACAGTTCTATATCTCACAAAAGTACCTAAAGTCCTCTTTTTATCTCCTGCAGAGGAAGTGTTTTCAGACACTCAACCACTAGTGAGATCTGTTCTTGATGGTTATAATGTTTGCATTTTCGCTTACGGTCAAACTGGATCTGGAAAGACTTTCACTATGGTATGATCAGAAAAACTTGCATCACAAGTTCTTTACAACATTACGACAAATTTTCCTGATTCTGTTTGCAACATTAACATAAATAATTATTATGTTGCCCTTCATCCAGACTGGACCTAAGGAGCTAACAGAGAACAGTCAAGGAGTGAATTACAGAGCTTTAAGTGATTTATTCTTTCTTGCCCAGCAAAGAAAAGACACCTTCTTTTATGAAGTGTCTGTTCAGATGATTGAAATTTACAACGAGCAAGTCCGTGATCTTCTAGTTACAGATGGGTTAAACAAAAGATATCCTTTCTTATTAGAATTTGATTATTATTTATTGGATAATAATTACACTGAAATGTCCTCGGGTTTGACTTAACTGCATAAACTTCCCTGAGGTTTGAGAAATTACAAAATGTCCCCTTGACATGCTATTATGGTAATGAAATATCAAGTATTGACCAGGAGAAGTAACGTGAATTCTTTGACAAGGGAGATTTTCGTAATTTTTCAAATGACAGGGGAAGTTTGTGTAATTAGGACAAACCTCAAGGCAATGTCAGGTGTAATTATCCCTTATTTCTTATCTCACTAAGAAAAATCTCCAACCTGAATGATATCCTTTACTAAGAAATACATTAGAAATTCGAAACAGTTCTCAGACAGGATTAAGTGTGCCAGATGCAAGTTTGGTCCATGTCTCTTCAACATATGATGTAATTGATCTGATGAACATTGGACACAGGAATCGAGCAGTGGGTGCAACAGCACTCAATGACCGCAGCAGTCGCTCTCATAGGTGAATAATTTGGAATATTTGCACATAGCTCATACTTTATAAAGGCAAAAATTAACTAATAAAATCTTTCAACTGTAGTTGTTTAACTGTTCATGTCCAAGGAAGAGATTTAACTTCTGGCAACATTCTTCGAGGCTGCATGCATCTCGTTGATTTGGCTGGAAGTGAGAGAGTTGATAAATCTGAAGTTACAGGGGATAGACTGAAAGAGGCTCAGCATATTAATAGATCTCTTTCTGCATTGGGTGACGTCATATCCTCTCTTGCCCAAAAGAATTCCCATGTTCCATATAGAAACAGCAAACTAACACAACTGCTCCAAGATTCACTTGGTAATCAACTAACTTTGATATTCTGTGTGCGTCTTCTTTTAGAAGTGTGTTTTGATTTGATTCTATCTTTAGGAGGGCAAGCGAAAACATTAATGTTTGTCCACATAAGCCCTGAGGCAGAGGCCATTGGAGAAACAATCAGCACACTTAAATTTGCTGAGCGAGTCGCAACAGTTGAACTCGGTGCGGCACGGGTCAATAAGGATTCATCAGATGTTAAAGAGCTAAAAGAGCAGGTATTATGTTCTTCCTTTTGTTGTACTATTGATTTCTTATGTTCAGAATAGTTTGATTTAAGCTTAACAAGCTTAATTCCTATACTTGTGTGATAGATTGCCAGTCTTAAGGCTGCTTTAGCTAGGAAAGATGGAGAAACCATATCTGTACAGCAGAAGGTATCTGGCAGTCCGTGTAGCATGCAACCATCACCGTTAAGTTCTAGAAATGTCGCTTTTCCATCACCGAATGGTCATAGGAAGCCGATGGAAGATGTAGGCAACATTGAGGTAACATAACATACTTAAAATTGCTATCTTTATTTGCAACATTTTGCTTCTTCGGCACTTTGGAATTATTTGAAAATTAACTCGTGCTTATTTTAACTATAAATAAGCTAGAAGCAACTACTGTTTGCCAACTTTAAAAAGAAAAAACTCTATACACTTTTGCTCTCTTTAAGCTGTTCCAGAATCTCTGGGGAATCAATTTATACTTATTTTTAAACAAAAATAAGCTAGAAGCGTATGAACCTAACTTTCTAGATCCAGCTTCTAACTTCTACTTTTTCAAACTTGGAACTTTTCTTTGCAAAACAAGCACCACGTTATTACTCCAACTTTTATGCAACTTTAGTTTCAACTTCCACTTATCCAAAGATGTTCCTCCTCCAGACCATCTTAAACTATTAGAAAGTAGAGTTATAATTATCTGCTGAATTTGTAGGTTCGCGGAAATCCTCCAATGAGGCGAAAAACACAAAGCGTGGATCTTGACGAGCTTCTAAATAATTCTCCAATGTGGCCACCCGTCAGCAGTCCTTTGCAAAACAGTGTGGAAGAAGATAGAGAAGTGGGTTCCGGCGAGTGGGTAGACAAGCCGATGGTGAATAAGCAAGATCAATATCCTACTACTGTCCAAAACTGTTGGGATCCTAACAATGCGAACATATCTGATGTCTTCAATCAGAAATATTTATCAGATTATTCAAAGTATTGCCCTGAAAAACCAAGCGGCGGTCAGTTTGACGTCAATAACAATAATACCGACGATTTGGACGAGCTCGACGCTGGAACCAGCGACTCGTCTGAACCTGATTTGCTTTGGCAATACAACCATCCCAAACTCGGCAGCTTTGGCAATGGGGTTGGTGCAAAGGTCGATAAACCTCATCCGAAACTAACCAAAACTCCAGAATCCAGGTTCTTATGCACGTATTTTACTTGAAAAATTGTCACAGTATGTATATTTTGTACAAGAATGACAGTTTTTATTGTGTGTGCATCAGGAGCATGATACCAAAACTAGGCCCTTCACCGTCGAGAAAAGCAGTTCATGGAGCTGGTATACAGAAGAAGATTGGAAGGCAGAGTGCTGAAACAAAACGCAAAACAGGGATTAGAAAGTAGGAAGAAAGAGTTTGACAATGAAGGGCTGTCACTACTCTTTGTTTCTGCTGCCTCCTGCTGCTTTGCTTCTTTTACATTCTTCATTTTTTTTCCCATTCAAAGAGAGAATATGTGTAGAGTTTTTTTTGTTTTTTGTTTTTTTTCTTCATATATAGTGCCCAAAAAAAGAAAAAAGCAATCTTTCCAGTTGCTCACATTCTGTATCATGTGGGCAGTTATTATTTGTTGTGGAAATTGACCTCATGTATTATTGGTTGCTGGATTTTATTTTTTTATTTTTTTGGATTCCAGCCTAATGTATATTGAGTTGAAAACAACTACACTATGTGAGTTAATGTGAAGATTATGTGTGGGATTGTTCCTATGACTGCTTTTATAGAATTGTTTCAACGGTTTTGTAATACTCTATGTTTCCACTAAAAATTCGCGTTTATTGATTTTTAGTCAATACCGAATAGATAATACAAATATGTGAGAATTCAAGTAAAAGTACAATCTTCAGCTTGATCCTCTGATTTTTTCCTTTAAATTTAAAATTGTTAATCTTCAAACGTTCCTTGATGGATTTGGTGGTTTGATCTTCTTCAACTTCGAATTAGACTTGAAATAACGTTAATCCGTAGGTCATTCGACTTGTTTAGGAATCAAACGCCGGATTTTGGAGAATTCCGCCAAGAGCTCCTTCGAACTGATAGCGGATCAAACGCCAGCCTTTCTTGAACTTGTGATGTGTGTTGAATGAACAACCCATGACCTCTTTATATAGGTGTAGGATTGAAGACTTGTGGTTCAAGTCGAAATTTATTTAATGATTATCTCTTTATTTTTTGAAGAGATAATATCAAATAAATCATATAAATATATATCTCTTTAATATTTTATTTATTTTTTAAAGAGATAATATCACATGAATATTTATCTCTTTATATTTTTTATTTTAAAGAGATAATACCATATAAGACTTGAATTTGATTGGCCGGTGTGACGCAATATGCCACGTGTCATCATATGATTTGTCTTGGCTTTCTTTGACTGCAAGACTTGATTTAATTGGTCAAAACATGTCACTTTAACACGTGTCATCACTTGATTTGTTAAGAAAATAAATATTATAATTGATGGGGTCAAAATACGATCGTCCCACATCAGGACACGTGGCATCACCGAGATGATGACATCTGTCTCCACAAGGCTGCACCCATCAGCACACGAGCGCTAAGCCAGTCATCCCCAAGGGTGCACCCATCAGCGCACGAGCGCTAAGCCAACGAACGCCACCCTTCTTCAGGAGTTAAGCCCAACGAGCGCTATCACTCTCACGAGCGTCCTACATACCAAACGATTGGTACGCCCATGCGCCAAGGGAGCCCTCTTCGAGCGTCACACTCCCTCAGAGTGGCCTCTCCTTTGGCTCGTCATTTGAACTGAAGCCTACATTCCCCTCAGCGGATACCTTGGCTTCCAGTACTCCAGGTTGTCACGAGCGCGCTCTCAAGCCCTCGTCACCAACCGCCCAAATGGCTCTCTGACACAACGTACATGCCCGCGCACCTGCCACTGTTGCCAGCACTAACTTTCGGCCACTTTTGCAGAAGATTCCTCCTAGGTTTCTTTTTCATGGCGCCACGTGTTAGGGCAACATTCGGCCAGGACCACTTGAGGCAAATGACCAAAGGGCCCTTGACCCTCAACTATAAATAGCCAAAGTCATCTTCTACACAAGTAAGCTTTCTTCATCACTGCTACTGTGACTGAACTTACACTTCTCTTCATACATTGAACTGACTTGAGCGTCGGAGAGCCAAACTGGGTATCACCCCCAGTTCCCCCAGCTTGGCCTTCTGACTTTTCTTGTGCTTGTCCCAACAGGTAGAACCCCTTTCTCATTTCCGGCGAAGCTCCGGTGGTTTCCTCCACAAATACAAATTGTAAAGTGATCGGATTCGGACCCATCCATTTCCGAACCCATCATTTTTGGCGCCGTCTGTGGGAAACCAGTCTTCCATCTTCTTCCTTTCTTTTGTTGGTAGAAAAGCAAGCACCCCCTTACCTTAGCAGTCATGGTTGCAACGAGATCTGGAGCTGTAGGAGGAGGAGAAAACACCTCCCAGGATACAAATATCATTCTTCCCTCCACCGCCACTGGTGGAGCGCCACCACCTTCCGTCGCCACTGGTGGAGCACCTCCCGCCGCAGGAGTGACTCCACAAGCAGAGTCTCCCGTACCACCGCCTGCACCGCCAGCGCTGCCCATTCCCACCACCGCGGGAGGAGTTTCTCTCTCAGCTCCACCGCCGCTTGCCCAGAATTCCTGGGTCCATCCCCAGATGAGTCTTGGAGTGCAAGGTTATATGATGCCTCCGCCTGGATACACCCTTACTCCGGCTATGATGATGCCGCCGGTCCAGCCGTACCATGCCGGACAACTCCAACTCCCAGTGGTGGTCCCCAGGGAGATTGAAGGAGTGGAGTTACCTCCACTGACCACCCAACAATTGAGGGCTCTATACGCCCAATGTGAGGTTCAGGCGGCCCAGGGGGCATGGGAAAGGTTTCATTCCATGTACTTTCCCTCTGGGCAGGCCACTCAAGTCGCAGCCCCATTAGGCGGACAACAAAACTTTCCCCTCAGAGAGGCCCAGGCTGTCCTGAGGGCGCAACCACCACCACCACCAGCCAGAGAAGTGCCACCGCAGGAGGGCAACGAGCGTCCCTCCATGGGCAGGAATAAAGAGCCCACGGAGCGAGTGAACGAAAATGAAGGGGACTCTCATGTCTCCAGGAGGGGCTCACGAGCCCACAAGGACAAGCAAGTAGATGTAAATCCTGACATCCTCGCGGCTGTGCAAGACCAGCTGCAGGGTCTCAAGGATATCGTGGGACAGCTCTCACGAGGGCGCTCAACTCAGATCTCCCCTAGTCGGGATGAACGGGTTGACGCCAGAAGCACCCGCACTAAGGACCCTCCACCAAGGGTCCCCCGTCGCAAGGAGCCGGAGGAAAACTTCGGCACGTATGAATATCACCCACTGGCGAGGGGTTCACCCCTCGTAGAAGAAGTTCTGATGGCCCAAGCAGGAATGGCCAAAGTCCCCACTTCCATCAACCGTTACGACGGGACGACTGATCCAGCTGAGCACTTGGATCACTTTGTGCACCTAATGCACCTCTACGAGCATTCTAGCCATTACTGGGCGAAAGTGTTTGTCACTTCCTTGGTAGGAATGGCTCAAGAGTGGTACAAGCGACTGCCGCCGCGCTCGATCCACTCGTATGAAGAACTGGCCAATGCCTTCCTCAACCACTTCAATTCTTTGAAGGCGCCAGTCACCGCACCCACAGCCCTGTACAACGTGGTGCAAGGCAAGAGCGAATCTCTGCGCTCGTTCTTCGCCCGCTTCAACAAGGAGATCCTGCAGGTGGAGAGGCCTTCTATGGATTTCTTGATCCCAGTGCTCTTTCAGGCTGTGGATCACAAACAATATGTGAGCAAAAAATTTGCTGATGCCATCGTGGAGAGAAGGCCTGGGACCCTCATGGGCCTAAGAGAAATAGCCGAGACGTTCTTCGCGCTCGAAGATATGTACGGGACGACTGGTCCCCGGCATCACAGCCCGGCCAGGAACGAGCGACCTCATCACGAGCGGGGACGGGATGTGGCTGTCAAGAAAAAGCGCCCTCAAGAGCGCAGGAGGTCGCCACCACCCCCTCGTCGATTCGAGCGAATTCCGCTCACCAGGCCAAACTCAGAAGTCTATAATCTCTCTGATAAGAAGCTCTTCAAAAGACCCATCAAAATGAGAGAAACAGACTCACTCAGGCGCTCGAACAAATACTGCGCCTTCCACAAGCAGAGAGGGCACGACACGGATGAGTGCCGGCAGTTGGAGGCTGAAATCCAAAGGCTCGTTGCAGGGGGCCATCTGAAGGAGTTTGTCCGTGTGCTCGAGCGCTACGATGAACAATGCAACGAGCGCTCCGGAAGGAGAAGAAGGAGCCCTTCCCGGTCAAAGAGCCCGAGGGGTAGGGGACCCCCTGAAAGCAGCAGCCGCCGAGGCAACAAAGGCAAAGCCCCTGAACAAGAAAACGAGCCCTTCGCAGTCATAAACATGATTGCAGGAGGCTCATCAGGAGGGGATTCAAACGCCTCCCGACGGAGGTATGTTCGGAGCTACAACCAACGCCCAGCAGTGCCCAAGCCTATCTACGCCATCCAGAGATCAAGCGCTCAAAGATCAAGAGAAAATGATGTAATAGGCTTTGATGATAGGGATCTAGAACATATTGTAACGCCCCATGGGGAGGGTGTAACCTCAGATTGCCCCATGGTGGTTAGTTTAGATGTTCATAATCATGTTGTAAAAAGGGTATTGGTAGATAGTGGAAGCTCCGTTAATGTTTTGCCTTACTCTACATTCTTAAAAATGAAGGTTGATCTCCCGCTCGAGCCTCTCAAAACAACCCTCATTGGCTTTGGAGGCTCAGAAGTTGTCCCACGAGGGCAAATACGCCTAGCTACTTCGTTCGGCCGAGCCCCTCAACGCAAAACACTTCTGGTGACGTACGCGGTGGTGGAGATAGACATTCCATATAACATCATAATTGGGCGCCCTGCCCTCGTTGATTTCAAAGCCATCATCTCCACATACCACCAGAAGATTAAGTTTCCTACTTCCGAGGGCGTCGGAGAAGTGCTGTGCAATGTGCGAGAGGCTTGGGAATGTTACATGCTGTCCCTCAGGAAGCCAAAAGCGGAGAAAACCTTCCAAATTGGCTCCACCAAGAAGTCAGTGGATTTCCCCAATCTAGACGAGGACAGCCCAGCACGGAAAAGGGCGAAATTGAACAAGAAGAAGAACAAGAAGAAGAGGGGAGACAACGGGGAGAATCCCCTCGAAAATGTCCCCCCAGGGACCGTTGGAGGATCGTCCTCAGAAGGAGACGAGCCGGGAGAGGGTGAACCAGCATCTGGCGACCGTTTGACAGGAAAGAAGAGGGCGCTCGAACTTCCTCGCCCTGAGGTAAGGATCGAACCCTCAGAAAAGTTCCTTACCATTGAGCTGGAGCCTGGAAACAAGGATAAGACTACACAGATCGGCTCAAACCTCTCAGGGCCTTCTCAGATCATGATGATTGATTTTCTAAGGGAGAACAAGGATGTATTTGCGTGGAAAGCCTCTGATCTCACAGGAATTGACCCGAGCGTCATTGTCCATAGGCTTAATGTGGATCCCTCTTTCAAGCCCATCAAGCAGAAAAAGCGGGACGTACATGGCTTTCGAAAGAAAGTCATTGAAGAGGAAGTTAATAAGCTCTTGGAGGCTCAGTATATCGAGCCCATCTTGTATCCGGAGTGGTTGTGCAACGTCGTCTTGGTGCCCAAGAGCGCAAATAAATGGCGTATGTGCAATGATTTCACTGATCTCAACAAAGCTTGCCCTAAAGATCCTTACCCGCTGCCCCGGATTGATCAATTGGTGGATTCGACCGCTGGCTGCGAGCTCATGAGCATGATGGACGCTTTCCAGGGATACTATCAGATCTTTATGGCCCCGGAAGACCGCCCCAAAACCTCGTTCGTTGTCCATCTGGGGGTATATTGCTTCCTAGTCATGCCCTTTGGACTTAAGAACGCCGGAGCTACATATCAGCGGCTCGTCAACAAGATGTTTGAAAGTGAAATTGGGAGGTCCATGGAGGTCTATGTGGATGATATGATCGTCAAAAGCGAGCGCCAGGGCTCCCACTTGGAAGATCTCAAGCGCACTTTCTCAATCCTGCGTCAGTATGGGATGAAGTTGAACCCCTCGAAGTGCACCTTTGGAGTACAAGGGGGAAAGTTCTTGGGATACATGGTCAGTCAGAGGGGAATCGAGGCCAATCCGGAGAAGATCAAGGCCATCCTGGAAATTCCCTCCCCTCGAAATTTGCGGGAAGTGCAAGTGCTGGTAGGCAAAATCATCTCGTTGAACAGGTTTATTTCGCGCTCGGCGGACAGGAACCTTCCCTTCTTCAAAATTTTGAGGAACGCGCGTAACTTTGCCTGGACAGAGGAATGTGAGAAGGCGCTACAGGATATGAAAGCTTACTTATCGAGCGCGCCACTGCTGACCAAGCCTGTCGAAGGCGAGAGATTATTCATGTATCTTTCCGTTTCTCCAGAAGCCACAAGCGCAGTTCTGATCGCTATGCGGGAGCGGAAACACTTACCCGTTTATTATTTGAGCAAAACCTTGCAAGGGGCCGAAAAGAAGTATTTGGAGATTGAGAAATTCGCGTTCGCTCTTATTAACGCCTCAAGGAGGCTAAGGCCTTACTTTCAAGCGCACTCCATAACGGTTCTCACCGACCAACCCTTGAAGCAAGTGTTGTCCAAGCCGGACGTATCTGGCAGATTAATCAAGTGGGCCATCGAATTGAGCCAGTTTGATCTATGCTTCGAGCCCAGGACCGCGATACAGGCTCAGGTTGTGGCGGATCTGTTGGTTGAGCGCTTTGGTTTCGAGCCCACCGTTGCGGAGAATGAGGGGTTATGGGTACTGCACACAGATGGTTCCTCAACCTCTCAAGGGGGAGGAATAGGAGTGGCCCTCAGAAACCCCGATGGGATTGAGCTGGATTTTGCAATCAAGCTGGATTTCCAAGTCACTAATAATGAAGCAGAATATGAAGCCCTCGTGCAAGGGTTGAATATTGCTTTCCAGAATAGAGCCTCCAGAATCACTGCTTATGTGGATTCACAGCTAATAGCGAGCCAAATTGAAGGAACTTATGAGGCTCGAGAAACCACCATGGTACAGTACTTAAATAAAGCCAGAGAAATCATTGGGAAGTTCAAGGAATTTCATCTACTTCAAGTGCCCCGAGGGGAAAACGAGCGTGCGGACGCTCTGTCAAAGTTTGCTTCAGCTTTAGAAGGCACTTCCGAACGTTCTGTTACGTTCCTTAGAACTGAGGAACCTTTGATCAAGGAAAGGGTCGCCGCCAAGATGATCGCCATGATTGATCCAAACGAGTCGTGTTGGCTCGACGACATCGTCATTTTCCTTAGGGATGGAGTCACTCCCGCTGACAAGGTGGAAGCCAGGAAAGTCCGAAATAAGGCCCCTCGTTTTGCTTTGGATCACGAGGGGAGGTTGTTCAAGAAATCATTTCAAGGACCCCCAATGAGATGCCGAAGGCCCTCACAAGCGAAGGAGACGCTCGAGCTCATACACAATGGAAATTGCGGGAATCATTCCGGAGGGCGTGTCTTGGCAAAAAAGATTCTGAGAAGTGGGTTTTATTGGCCTACAATTCTCCAAGATGCCATTGAATTTTCGAGGAAATGCCCCAAATGCCAATTTCATTCAAATCTCCCCCAATTGCCAGCCGCACAGATGATCCCAATAGACGTCTCTTGGCCCTTTGACCAGTGGGGAATAGACATTGTGGGCCCCTTGCCCATGGCTGCGGGACAAAGGAAGTTTGTCATTTTAGCCGTCGACTACTTCACCAAGTGGGCCGAGGCTGAAGCTGTTGCGAAAATCACTTTCAAGGTTGTGAGGGACTTCATTTGGAAGAACATCATTTGCAGGTACGGCATACCGAGGGTGCTCATTTCTGACAATGGATCCCAGTTCATAGCGGCAGACACACGAGAGTGGTGTTCTGAGTTGGGGATAGAACAGCGATTTACCTCTGTAGGACATCCACAATCCAATGGGCAAGCAGAAGTTACCAATAGGATCATCTTGCAACATCTGAAAACCATGTTTGAGAGCAAGAAAAGTGAATGGGCTGAGGAGTTGCAAGGAGCACTTTGGGCTTATCGCACCACCCCACGAGCGGCGACTGGAGAAACCCCTTACGCGCTCGTTTACGGATCAGAAGCAATGATACCAGCGGAGATAGTGAATGAATCCGCTCGTGTCGGCTATTTCGAGCCTCAACTCAACGATGGCAACAGAAGCTTGGAGTTGGATTTGCTGGATGAAAGGAGAGACCGAGCGTGGGCTAAGATCCACCACTATAAAGCCTCCGTGGCCCAACAGTACAACAAGCGTGTGAAGGAAAGAACTTTCCAGCTGGGAGACTTGGTTTTGAAGAAAGTGGAAGTATCCAAGCACGTGGGGAAATTGGACCCCAATTGGGAAGGCCCATTCAAGGTCATACAACTCAGAGCTAACAACACTTACACCCTGGAGACACTTCAAGGTGAGCGCTTGCCTCGCCCTTGGAACGCATGTAACCTCCGGCGGTTTTATGTTTAAAAGCTCTTTGCAAACCCTGATGTAACAACCCTCTTTGACGGGTTCTATGTACTTCCAATCACAAGTAAAAGGTAACATAATCTTTTTAATTTCATTAATATTCCTGTTTCTTTGGTTGCTTGAATGAATAAGTCCCACGTCCCTCGTCTTTGCGAGCGTGGTTGGCAACTCATTCCATTGTGTATGCTGTTATCTCATATGGGTTACGCTGGCCAGCACTCTACTCCGCATGGGGGGACGCCCTCATAAGGATAGACTGGTTACGCTCAAAACCAATTAGGCAAGTTGGAAGAAGATTGCGAAGAAAATCCTAGTAGGCCTTGGCTGTTTCTTAAAACGCCTTGCGCTCGAAAACGGGATCTCCTACAAGAACGCATCCTAGTAGGCCTTGGTTGTTTTTTAAAACGCCTTGCGCTCGAAAACGGGATCTACCACAGAAAAAGTCCTAGTAGACCTTGGTCGTTTCTTAAAACGCCTCGCGCTCGAAAATGGGATTTCCTGCAGAACCAAGAAAACGACAAGAGCCAGAGCGCTCGAACGATGGCCTCAGAATCAAAAAGGAATTGCACAAGTCTTAAACGAGAGCAACCACTCAGTAAGACCCTCGCACACACTTAAGGCTTAACCAAATTCTCCCCAAAGCAAAAGTTTATACAAGTCTTGAGCGTAGGGGCAATCTCACAGTAAGACCCTCACGATCGCTCAAGACTTAGATAAATTTTCAAGATAAATTTACAAAAGCAGAAATTTATACAAGTCTTGAGCGTAGGGGCAATCTCACAGTAAGACCCTCACGATCGCTCAAGACTTAGACAAATTTTCAAGGCTTATATCAAAAGGAAAATTTATACAAGTCTTGAGCGGGGGGGCAATCTCACCATAAGACCCTCACGAGCGCTCAAGACTTAGACAAATTTTCAATTTCAAGAGCAAAAACAAAATTTATGCAAGTCTTGAGTGGGGGGCAATCTCAAAATAAGACCCCCACGATCGCTCAAGACTTAGACAAATTTTCATTGCATCAGAGAAATAAAACATTCACGGAATATGCTACACAGTCTTATTATATGATTCATAAAGGAACTGAAGAACAAAGTCATGAAGAAAGAGATATTTTATTCATTAAAAAGGAGGTTTATTACAAGGCAAAAGGGCTCAAAGGCCCATGAAATTCTATTACAAGAAAAAGCAGAAAAGCTGAAAAGTACAGAAAATTGCTGAAGGGAAAAGCTTCAAGCGGCTGGGGCGATATCTTCGTCAACGATCACTAAGATATTCTGAGCCACGGGGCCATGGATTGGGCCCTCAGGCTCTTCCTGTTGAGCTTGGGGATCGTTGGGCTCGTCTGCACCGGCATCAGGGGCGTTGGCATTTTCAGCAGCTTGGACTGGGGCTTCCTCTATGATGGGCGCTTGCGGCTCATCTTCAGGGTCGTCGTTTTGAGCGGATGAAGCAGCATTACCAGCCGGATGAGCGTTCATATACTCATCCTGAAGGAGTTTTACCAGGAACTCATACTCTGGCTCCGCAATGGAATCCGCGGGGTTATCCCCCTCGTCATCTTCCTCCTCGCAGCGCTCGTTGAACATGAGCCCCGTACCCTCGGCCTCCTTCATGGCAGGATTGGTTAGCCCTTTATGGATGCCCTGCTCGATGGCTAGATTGAAAGCCTTCTGAGCCTCCTCCAAGCAATGCAGGGAAGCAGCAAAATTAAAGGCTTTGGAGTGGCAAAACTTGATGAGAGCCTCCTTGCTCGCACGCTCTAAGCTTCGTGGCCACTCGTTGACGGTGTCGTTAAATTTGCGCTCGGCCTCCAAAGCCCTTGCTTTCCAGCTCTCCCTCTCAGCCTCGGCCTTCTGGCACCGCTCGTTGGCCTGGGCCAGCTGGTTGCCCAAACCAATTCGAGCGCCATCGACCGCTACGAAATCTTCCTTCAGCTTCCCCAGCTCCTCCTCAGTCTTGTTAAACAAATCCTTGAGGGATTCGTACTTTGCAATTTCAGCATCCAGCTCCGCTTGAATCTGAGCCGGATCATTCGAGCGCACCATCTTCTTGTATTTAGCTTTCCGGTCGGCGTAGATGGAGGCTCGCATTTGCACGTTTTTGAGCCGGGGAAGAACTTGCTGCATAATCGAGAGGAAAAGTGTTAGCCAAAAAATGGTGATTTACAGAAATAAGAAAAGAAAAAATGTGAGGAATGATTACTTACGGAAATTAGAGCGTGGGCTGCGTCGAGGGTCACTTTCTCCACAGATTCGCTGTAGAGATGCCGGTGGTCAGCCGAGAATTGAGCTTTGCTGTACAAATTCTCGGTGACAGCCTGAGCGACCGAGCCAGGCCTCAGCAAAACCGGCCCACCGTCAGTGGCGCCTGAGAAGTCTCTATCCTCTCGACGGGGGAATTCCCACATGCGTTCTTCCTCTGAAGAGGAAGTTTCCCCCTCGCCACGGGGGCCCTCAACCACTTGTTTGCCCTTGCCCTTGATCGTGGCAGAATCGGGCATTCTCTTCCTCTTGCGGGAAGGCCTGTTTGCGCTCGGAGAAGCCTCTGTTATCGCCAGTGTGGTTACTGGCCTCGTTTGTTCTGCAGGAATGGGGGGTTGAACATCTCCTGGCCTTTCTGACCGCCCCCTTGTCTCTCTGGGGACCAACCTACGCTCCCCTCGGCCACGAGGGGGCTGCACCTCAGAATTTGCGCTCGAGCTGGCGCCGCTACGAGCGTCCCCTCTATTGTTGCGGTTGCGAGGGCGCTGTTGTTCACGTTGTTGGTCCCCCTGTGGGGTCTGGTTTCTGTTCGCATGGGCAAAACGAGCCGCTTGTCTAATTCCGCCAGCCATTTCAAGTATAGCGACTCCTGCAAGAATGAAATTTTCAAGGGTTAGAAATATTCAAACCATTTACTCAGATTACAAGTTACAAGTACAAAAGAGAAGTTAGTATTTATTCCTATCTAAAGTTAGTGCCCTAAGAATCTAACCGTCTCTCTCTATGTCACGAGCCGGAGGGTTGTCAAGGAAATAAGGGTCGTTGGAAAGACCACACAAGAACATGAGTTCCGCATCGTCTATCCAGTCCTTCGCTTGTATAAGGTGACCCTCGTCCCTTAGGGTTGTTGCCAGGCTTTTGGCCCAATCTTTGGGGAGTGAGGGTGGCAAACGGCTCTTTGAGTACGAGCCCCATTCCGTGATCACCCCAAAGCCCTCTTCTGCTGGAGCTTTGACAAAGATAAACTTTTCTTTCCAATCAATGCCATAAGTGCTCGAGGGTGAATTGATCAGCTTCATATGGGCCTTCGCTTGAACATAATAAAAACCGGCCTCGGGGGATGAGTGGGATGAACTGACCACCTGAAATAGGGCGTTGAAGTTCCGCAAGTAGGGCTCGTAACCCATACTCCTCATCAGAATTATGAAGCACGTTAAGAGGGCCAAGCCGTTGGGCACAATTTGGGACGGACACAGGCCCAGGTCATTCAACAAATGGGCCATTGAGACTGAGATAGGGAACCTCAAGCCTCCTGACCTCACTGTGTCCACGTACACTGCCATTTCCCCGGGAGGCGGATTATTCGCACGCTCGTGGCTTTGTGGGATTCTCCATGTATACCGCTCGTCCCAGTAAATGGGTGCCATCATCGTTTTCACATCTCCCACGGTGACAGTGCTGGGAGTTTCATCAGGCGTGCGCTCGGTAGCCTGGTAGCCTGACCCTTCCCCCTCGTTGGGACCTTTGGATTTCTGGGTTTTCTTACTTTTTCCCTTGTCACGGGCCCTTTCCGAAGGCCCAGTTACGGCTTCCGCCACTGGAAGCGGGTTTGCGACAGCCACGGTCACGGCATGGCGGTGGGGATGTGTGGCACTTTGAGTTATGGGGAGAACAGACCCTTGCCGTTCTGCCTCCATCACCAGATTCATCTCCTCAAAGAGAGGATCCACTCCGCCGGGGTTTCTGTCTTCCATAGCCATTACCGCTGCCCCCAACTCTTCATCTCTGGGGGAATCAGGGGAAGAAGAACTCTCAGTGGCCATCTCTTGGATTTCACGGGCAAATTCTTCAATGTGTTGGTCGGCCATGGCAGAAGCGGAGGTTTTGAAAGTTCTTCTTGGAAAGAGATTAAGGTTCAGAAAGGCGAAAATCTAAGGGGTTATGAAATCCTAAAGTCCGAATCTACGGTTAGCAAAGTTAGAAAGTTACAATGGAGATTTACCTTGAAAAGTTTTGGAGAAAACTGGAGAAGAGGTTGAAGATGCGAGAGAATTCTTCTTGCAAAGGATACTTGGAAGTTTTGAATGCGTAAAGAGTAGCAAGATCTCAGAATCCCGTATTTATAGGGATGGAAGTTGGTACCGTTTTCGGCAATAAATTCAAAATGGTAATCATTTCCCGCCTAGGAAACCGCCCACTTTATGGAACCGGCACATGCTTCCCAATGCTCACGCGCCCCACGCGCACCCGCATTTAATGCTCTGACGTTTCAAGGGCTTCAGAATAGTACAAACATTTAATGCGGAAGTGTTACGAGCGGTTGGTTGAAAAGACCGCATTAATGGCACCATCAGAGGAAAAATTGCTCAACACGCCAAGCCTTACACGAGCGCTATGAACAAGAGATAGAGCGTGTCAAAATTCTACAGTCCTTATCAATAAGGACTACAGAATTGGGGGGCAAAATGATGGGGTCAAAATACGATCGTCCCACATCAGGACACGTGGCATCACCGAGATGATGACATCTGTCTCCACAAGGCTGCACCCATCAGCACACGAGCGCTAAGCCATGCGCTAAGCCAGTCATCCCCAAGGGTGCACCCATCAGCGCACGAGCGCTAAGCCAACGAACGCCACCCTTCTTCAGGAGTTAAGCCCAACGAGCGCTATCACTCTCACGAGCGTCCTACATACCAAACGATTGGTACGCCCATGCGCCAAGGGAGCCCTCTTCGAGCGTCACACTCCCTCAGAGTGGCCTCTCCTTTGGCTCGTCATTTGAACTGAAGCCTACATTCCCCTCAGCGGATACCTTGGCTTCCAGTACTCCAGGTTGTCACGAGCACGCTCTCAAGCCCTCGTCACCAACCGCCCAAATGGCTCTCTGACACAACGTACATGCCCGCGCACCTGCCACTGTTGCCAGCACTAACTTTCGGCCACTTTTGCAGAAGATTCCTCCTAGGTTTCTTTCTCATGGCGCCACGTGTTAGGGCAACATTCGGCCAGGACCACTTGAGGCAAATGACCAAAGGGCCCTTGACCCTCAACTATAAATAGCCAAAGTCATCTTCTACACAAGTAAGCTTTCTTCATCACTGCAACTGTGACTGAACTTACACTTCTCTTCATACATTGAACTGACTTGAGCGTCGGAGAGCCAAACTGGGTATCACCCCCAGTTCCCCCAGCTTGGCCTTCTGACTTTTCTTGTGTTTGTCCCAACAGGTAGAACCCCTTTTTATCATTTCCGGCGAAGCTCCGGTGGTTTCCTCCACAAATACAAATTGTAAAGTGATCGGATTCGGACCCATCCATTTCCGAACCCATCAATAATATCAATTTAAATTTAACTATTTAATTTTGAAATAAAATTTAGGATAATTTCAAAATATAAAATAGCAAATTAAATTAATAATATAAAGTTTATTTACTTATCTACAAATGCCCCCACTTCAAGGCTAGGCAAAAAACGTACCAATTATTTGTGAGAAGGCGGGACTTGAAGTATTTAAATTTCCCAAAAAATTTCTTTTATTTAGGAAAATTTCAATGGATTCGTATTTAATCTCGAACAAGATCAAAGTACTAAAAATTGCCTTGTATTGCAAGCCACAAATTTCATGCGAATTCCTTGTCATTAAGAATTTTAATTCGCCCCGGAAATTGAATCAATGTAGGACTCCAATTCTTTTCTTTTTCAAAACAGGACTCCTGCAACAATTTTGCATGCATGCCGCCTTCTTTCTCACAATTTTAACAGTACAGGTCTTTCCTCCAAAATCTGGAATTGCAATTTAATTAGAAGTCCACTAGTGCATTGTGAAACTCTAATTTGAAGAGTTACAATCCCGCATACCAATGTCGTCTTCTTTTCCGACTCTGAAAATTAAATAAACAATCAATTCAATCATGTGCTTAATAATGCATAAGCCATAAAGACTCATGAGAACAATACTTCCATCAGAATTAGGACTTCTAATCCGATTCGGATTTCTATTAATTTCCATGCCTATAAATAACAATTAACAAGCCTCCACCCCCACTATCTTCACACCAAATTTGAAACACAATTCGCAGAGAAGAGATAAATTAAGAGCAGCACATGCAATAAATTAAGCGCAGCACATGCAGCGGCATTGATCCGAGAAGCAGCAAGCAATAAGTCGAGAGCTACGGAGCATCAATTTAGAGATTTTACAGCATCGAGAAGTTCGGGACATTAGTTCGAAGAGCAGTTGGTAATCAAATCAGCGGAATTAATTCGACAATCTCGTCAAGTTTGGTTCATGATTAATACCAAAGTACGTCAAAATTATTTCTTCTCTTTCTTTGTTTTAAGTTTTTTTTTCCTTCGTAACTTTGAATTTTTTCTCTCTTTTTTTTCTTGAAGATCACAATGGTGTACTTCAAAGATATCTCAACTTCATCCGGTGTTAAGCACTTGGCGATCCTTGATGATGAGAGACAATCTGAAGAGAAGACTACTTGCTTGGAGGTGCATGACTCTTTACTTGGTTCATATGGAGGTCATTGGCCAAAGTTGGTTACATCGATATGCTTGAATGAGTGGTCTCAAAGAATTACCATAAGCAAAACATCAAAGGTGTGGGCTCTACAGGCTGCACACCATCAACTTACTGAAGGACCAGATTACTTACCATCATTGGGTCGAGCTATTATCGAAGGAAAAGCTAAGTGGGGAGACGATCACAAATTCGATGGTGAATTTCGCTTTATCGATGGATACTGGGAGTGGACCGAAGATATCCTTAGCCGATGTGGAGACAAATTAAACAATGTTCAACTACATGATGCAGTACGTGCCTCTTTATATACTTACGATTGCAACTCCGAAATTATCAAGGCTTTTATCGAAGCACGGTGCCCATCAACAAATACTCTCTTGACATCACAAGGCGAATTATCAATATCATTATAGGACCTACATAATTTGGCGGGCCTTCCTATGACCGGACTGATCTATGACGAAGTAGTTCCTGATACCAGGGAACTTACTGGTCATGATTACAAGGGAAATATGTTTATGCCTAGTTCGTGCAAGTATCTATTCCAAGTTTACCACTCACTGAAGGGAGATAACCGAAGAAGTCAAATTTCTCAAGTCACAATCGAATCTTGGGTGAACTTTTGGTGCAAGAGAACTAGGAGACATCCTCAACCGCCTCATCGCAAAGATAGGAAGAATGGTCGTTCCAAGCAAACTCACAACCTACAAGGAGATATTGGTGCCCCCGAAGCATGGAATTCCGCGGAAGAGAAATTATTTGCTAAACTTAGCCTCAAAGGAAGCTTGAAGGAAGAAGTCTACTTGGCCGCTTACTTATCATGTTGGATTTGTGCCTTTGCCTTACCTTGCGACACTGTTGGCGTGATCCGTCCGAGTACCTTTAAAATTGCTAGTACCATGGCGGCCGGTCGAAAAGTGGATGTAATATCCTGAATTTTGAACCAAACCAAAACGGGTAAGTGAACTAAGATATCGGGACATGTTTAGAAATTTGATCGAATAATTTATATGTTAAATATTATATTACGACCAAATTATTTTAATTAACTCGAATGTGCAAATATATATGGCGATTGATCTTAATTATTTGATTATAATTGCCTATCTCATGCGAAAGTCTTTATTATTGTGAATTAGTGATAGAAACCTTATGCTCTAAAATAAATATTTAAAATGTATACTTGTATGATTTTGGATTTAAAATAAGTTAATATAATAATAATAATCCCCAACACTTATTATATATGGATTATATACATGTACTAATATATATATATATATATATATATATTATATTTGGCGACATGCAAATGATGCATGAAAATTTGGAATTTAATTGTTTAGACTAGTTATGACATTTTTCTCCTCCGGATACGTGTTGCAAAGGAGGATTGCTTACACAAAATTTCGTTTACACAGCTAATAGGCAAGTGGCATTCAATAAGAAAAGCTCATATGCATGTTCTCTTTCCTAGAAAAGTTGCTGATATTTTGTTAATTTAATATTAAAACTTGAGATATACAATTGTTTTAATGGCCACCGGCACATTCAGCCAATAATATGAATTTGTCGTATTGAAATTTTGCTGCATCAATATTTCTAAAGGCACAGAGAGACCTTTTCTTTTACCACTCAAGAGGAAGCGAAATAGATGCATCTTTAGGGATAGAGAACCGGATACGTGAGGAGTGAAAGATTTTAGTGGAAACCAGAAAATTTTCTTTCGTTCCTTTTGGCTAAACTTTTCAATTTCAGCATAGCCTTCACTGTGAGTAATACGATCTATCTGATGTGTTTTATTTTAGATGTTAATTTATGTGTTTTTTTTTTTATTTTAAGCCATTAATTGTTTAATATTTTTATGTTCTCTGGTTTAAGAAATACGTAACATGATCTCTATAAGCCTAAAGTGTGATCAGTTTATATTTTGAACTTCATATTTTGCCTAGTAGAATTACAAAAACCAAGATTTATAAAATAAATAAATTCACTGTTGTACACATGAATATATACTTCGGTATTTACATTATAAGAACATATAAATAATTTATATCTTATTCGTTATTGTTAACCTTCCTATACAAATATAGTCCTTTCATAATTAGTATGTGCTAGTTAAATTGAACACATGAGATTGATAGTCCCATAAAAATTTTAATGCATTCCCAACTCTAACGTTTAAGAATAAATAATATTTTGGTAGCTTATAATTATTATATATCAATTACTATATCGTTTATGAGCGAACTGATTAAAGTTGTTGTATATGAATTCAAATAGAATAATCCGTACTGATGTTAATTTTCAGTATATAGTTTCTACTGCATAGGAACAATCTCACGTCATAGGTTTATATTGAATTGCATTAGTATATGTGTTAATCATAAGTAAAAATACAGAATGTTTTTTCTTTCTTAAAGAATGGCCGAATTGCCAACATAATTACCTGGGTCATAACAATATGATTTGGAGTGGATATCATATTTAATTTAGTGGTAAGGAATATATGATATAAATATCATAATGTTTTAAATTGTAAATCATATATGTGTTTAATTATTAAAGAGTTTAATTATATAATTTGTGTAATAGCTGTACAAGTCAATCATGTTATTTGATTGTCGAGTCGAGTCATAATTCTTAGCTGTGTGTCACAGGTGTTCCTAGGGAGGAGCCCTGACCGTGTCGGTCGTGTCTTGTTTCAGCTTTTGAAGCAATTTAAGGTGAGGGATTAAAATGTTTTCAACTGGGGCCAAAACATATATTATGTAAATATATATATTCTTAAAACCCAACCCTTATTTATTGAATTTGATTTTTGACCCGTTGATACTATATATATTAGCTATTTTATATTATTTTATATTGGTTGAAAAATCGGATTTCATTATAAAAATGGGTTTTCGTTATATTATATATACGTGTGAGTAAACGAAAAGTTTGATTTTGAACTGTGAAACGGTTAAGAGAAAGAAAGTGTTTGAAAGTGTGAAACTGTTTTGAAAAGCGAGTACTGATCGGATAGAACCCTTGGGGACGCCCTTGGGGAATATGGGCCCGAAGTATCTAGTGAGTGAAGCCCGGAGGTGTGCGCCAAAGGCTGATCTTTACTACGTACTTCTGTGAAGCTCTATACGGGACGTAGCCGGAGGTTGACTGCGTTACGTATAGAGTGAGGTTATTGGTACCAGGGCATATTGCCCCTATCTGTGCGATCGTGTGGTTGGTTGGGGGGCACCTCGACTAACAATTGGAGGGAGAAGGCTGGTTTCTGTTTTGTGTTTCTTATGTTCAAGGTGTGAAAGGTTGGAGAACTTACCCGTACTCGCCGGGTTACTGTGATTGATCGATCGTTTTGATTATTGGTTCACGAGTGTGTTTTCGTACAAACTAAAAGCTATCCCTTCTTATACGTTTACACCTTGTTTTGAAAAGGAAAAGAATGTGAACCAAGCTTGTGATTTTGTTTATGTATATGTATAATCCCCTCACTTAGTCACTTTGACTAACGTCCCCTTTACTCTGGTTTTGGCTTCAGGCAGGTGCGAATAAGCGACATGTTGGTCTAGGTTGTCAGGAGCAGTTTAAATAGTTTGTTTTGAAGTTATGAGTTTTTGAATTTCTCCTTCGTGGGAAACTCAGTATGTACAGTTTATGCACCTATACCTAATACGGTTGTCGTTTGTCGTCGGTCTTACCAGCCTTATAATTATCTTTGAAGTTTGATGTCGACTGGCATTATTTTATGCTTCCGCTATACTTTTGTTTGTTTGTTCGTCACCGTTCGCTGGGAAAGATCACGAGTGAAGGCCCAAAGCTAACACTCGGGGTATTTCTCAGTGCGGGATGTGGCAAGGGCGCCACATTTGGGTGGTATCAGAGCCCGGTTGGAAACTGGAGCTCTTGTCTTGTCTAGAACGAGTCTAGGGTGGGTCTTGGAGTGAGTCTAGGTTGTACGGCTATAGGATTTGAGTCATTACATGCTTTTGTGTATACCTGTGGTACGTGCCTACGTGATATTTTAGTGCCTTATACGATTTTGCTCTAATCAATCATGCATCCTATTGTCAGTAAGTTGTGATTGCATCAATGCCACGTGGAAGACCCCCTCGTGCTAAGATCCCGCCACAAGTTCCAGAACAAGCCCCACCTGAAAATGTCAATGTTAATGATTTTGCACGACATTTTGCACAAGCTTGTGTACAACAAGCGAACCAGCAGGCTCAACAACAGTGTCAAGGACCAGTGCAGGCAGAAGAGAAAGCACTAGATAAGTTCCTCAAGTATAATCCACCCAAGTTCTATGGTCAGACTGATGATCTAAAAGCTGAAGAATGGATATCTGAAATGGAACAAATTTTTCGAGTTACACGAATTGGAGATCCTGATCGGGTAGAATTTGCAGTGTTCCTTCTCAAAGGTCCTGCTCAAGATTGGTGGAAACTCACACGACAAGGATGGCAGGTTATTGGAGGACTAATTACTTGGAATCGATTCTTAACTGAGTTCAGGGATAAGTATATTCCCCAAGTGATTCGGGATCGTAGGGAGAAAGAGTTCATGGAGTTGATTCAAGGAAATGTTAGTGTTGCAGAATATGAGGCACGATTCGCTCGTCTCATCCATTATGCACCTCATATTGTGCCAGATCAGAGGAGGAGAACTAAAAGGTTCATCCAAGGGCTTAAGCATGAAATAAGATATGCCTTGATGGCTTCTAAAGTCACCGAGTATACTGATGCAGTGTCGAGGGCAATGGAGGTGGAGTCTGAGATACGAGATATGCGATCGGTTCCTGTGCCAATGAACACAATGAATCAATCTTCTGGATCCAAGAGGCCATTCATAAGGACAAACCAACCTACATACAAAAAGCCTCGTAAATTTGGGAATGGACCTATAGGCTACAAGCCTAATGCAGCTCAACGCCCAATGGGGGCCCATGCTCCAGAACATAAGTGTGGATTTTGTGGTGGACCAAATCATGAGGAAAACAATTGCTGGAGGAAGTTAGGTCGTTGTATACGGTGCGGCAGTGACGAACACTTGATCAGAAACTGCCCAAAGGCACAACCACAACAAGGTCCAAGAGCACCAGTGGGAAATGTCCAACAGGCTGGAGGATCAGGGAGACCAGTTGTTCGCGCTCGGGCATACGCATTGGGGGGAGAAGAGGAACAAGTGGATCCAACTGCAGTTGTAGAAGGTACGCTAAACATCTTAGACATCCCAGTTAGGGTATTATATGATCCGGGTACGACACACTCATTTATTGCTCATGATGTTGCTTTAAAATTTCCTGTGTGTGTTGAGTGCTTGCCTTATGTGTATGAAGTTAGTTCCCCTCTAGGATCTAGCTTTACAACCGATCGAATTTATAGACGTTGTCCCATAAAGATTAATAATAAGATCTATCCGGCTGACCTAATCGAGATACCGATGGAAAGGTATGGGGTTATTTTGGGTATGGACTGGTTGTTCCAGCATCGGGCACAAGTGAACTGCTACGAGAAGAAAGTCATCCTGGAAGTTGAAAAATCATCTAAGAAGGAAATTAAAGGCGACAAAACAGAGCGAATACCAATCATCTCAGTAATGGAAGCGAGACAACTTATTAGAGTTGGGGCTACTGGATACGTTGCCTACTTGCTCAATCGACCGAAGGATCAAGTGAAATTAGAAGAGATGGATGTGGTGAAAGAGTTTCCTGATGTATTTCCTGAGAGCCTGAACTCCCTACCACCAGAACGAGAGATCGAGTTCGTGATCGACCTTATTCCAGGAGCAGAGCCATATTCAAAGACACCTTATAGAATGGCGCCGGCAGAACTAAAGGAATTGAAGACACAATTGGACGATTTATTGGCCAGTGGATACATCAATCAGAGTACCTCACCTTGGGGTGCTCCAGTTTTGTTTGTAAAGAAGAAAGATGGATCCCTCAGAATGTGCATCGACTACAGAGAGCTGAATAGAATGACAATAAAGAACAAGTATCCTCTACCTCACATTGAGGAGTTGTTTGACTTATTGCAAGGATCGAGAGTTTACTCCAAACTCGACCTTAGGCAAGGGTACTATCAACTTCGTATCAGAAAGGAGGACATCCCCAAGACTGGATTTAACACGCGGTATGGACATTTTGAATTCATCGTGATGCCGTTTGGTTTAACCAATGCCCCAGCAGCTTTCATGGATATGATGCATAGAATTTTCAGATCATATCTCGACAAGTTTGTCGTCATCTTTATTGATGATATTCTGGTGTTCTCTAAATCAGAAGAAGAGCATGTAGAACACCTTCGCATTGTGTTGGAAACCTTGCGACGACACCAGTTGTTTGCCAAGTTCAGCAAATGTGAGTTTTGGATAGACCGAGTTGCATTTCTTGGACATATCATCTCAGGAAATGGTATAGAAGTTGATCCATCAAAGATCGAAGCAGTTATGAGTTGGGAACAACCTAAGACACCTTCAGAAGTAAGAAGTTTCTTGGGATTAGCTGGGTACTACCGGAGGTTTGTTCGAGATTTTTCCAAGATTGCATCCCCACTTACTCAGTTAACCAAAAAGAACCTGAAGTTTCAGTGGGATGACAAATGTGAAACCAGCTTTCAGGAGTTAAAGAAGAGATTGACCACAACACCCATACTAGCATTACCAGAAGGATCAGAAGGGTATGTGGTATACACAGATGCTTCAAAAGAAGGCTTGGGATGCGTATTGATGCAGAAAGGAAAGGTTATTGCGTATGCATCAAGAAAGTTGCGTTCCCATGAGCAAAACTACCCTACCCATGACTTGGAGTTGGCAGCGGTCATTTTCGCACTGGCTAAGTGGCGACATTACTTGTATGGTGTTTCATTTGATATTTTTACTGATCATAAGAGTTTGAAACACCTATTTACCCAGAAGGAGCTAAACATGAGACAGAGAAGATGGATGGAGTTCCTAGAAGACTATGATTGTAAAATTCAATACCATCCAGGAAAGGCAAACGTGGTAGCTGATGCCTTAAGCAGAAAAATGAGTATAGCTTGCTTGAAAGGGGGTTCAACTTCAAATGAAAACATGCCGGACAAAATTCATATTACATCTAAACCGCGAGTGGCGAATATCACCATTAAGTCAGATTTGGGAGTACGAGTTAAGGAAGCACAAACGACTGATGAGTGGGTTCGGAGACAGGCAGAACGAGTCAAGGAGACCTCAGATTCCAAGTTTGGCTTTGATGATACAGGTATCTTCAGGTACAAGAATAGGGTCTACATTCCAATACCACTGAGAAGACAAATCCTTGAAGAAGCTCATAAGTCTGCTTATACGATTCATCCTGGAGGGAATAATATGTACAAGGATCTTAAGGCTCATTACTGGTGGAATGGAATGAAACGAGATGTGGCAGATTTTGTAAAAAGATGTCTTACATGCCAACAAGTGAAAGCTGAACATCAGAAACCAGGTGGAACGTTGCAACCATTGCCAATACCAACGTGGAAATGGGAACAAGTGACTATGGATTTCCTAACAGGACTCCCAAGAGTTCGAGGCGGTTATGATAGTATCTGGGTTATAATCGACAGATTGACCAAATCAGCTCACTTTCTCCCCGTAAAATCAACTGATAAGGTGGAAAAATTGGCAGAACTCTATCATCGAGAGATTGTCAGACTGCATGGAATTCCAATAAGCATCGTTTCTGATAGGGATCCTAAATTCACTTCAAAGTTATGGCAGGACTTGCAGAGCTATTTGGGAACTAAGTTAAAGTTCAGTACTGCAGCTCACCCACAAACTGATGGTCAATCAGAAAGGTTAATCAAATACCTAGAAGATATGCTAAGGGCTTGCGCATTAGATTTCCATGATAGTTGGAACAAACAATTGACGCTGATCGAGTTCGCTTACAACAACAGTTATCAAGCTTCGATTGGGATGGCACCGTATGAAGCTCTATATGGTAGAAAATGCAGATCTCCACTGTATTGGGATTTGGAGGACTGGAGATGGACTGAAGATGGTATTCATCGAGTTACACCTCCAGATCTGATTCAGGATGCAATTGAGAAAGTACAGATCATCCAACAAAGGATGAAAACTGCTCAAGATCGACAAAAGAGCTACGCGGATAGGAGACGGCGAGATTTAGAATTTGAAGTGGGTGATCGTGTATTTTTGAAAGCCTCACCAAGAAAGGGATTCACGAGAATCGGAAAGGGTGGAAAGCTGAATCCAAGATACATTGGCCCATTTGAAATTCTAGAGCGAATTGGGAAAACAGCCTATCGATTGGATTTACCCCCAAGTCTCACAGGGATTCACAATGTATTTCACGTTTCACAACTCAGAAAGTATTACCCTGATGAATCTCATATCCTTCCCGTGGGGGAAGCGCAATTGGAGCCAAATCTAACCTTCACAATGAAACCAGTAAAAGTATTGGATCGTAAATATCAAGAACTCAGAAATAGGAGAATTCCATTAGTCAAAGTATTGTGGAGGAATCAGACAACCGAAGAGGTTACATGGGAAACAGAGGAGAAAATGAAAAAGCACTACCCCAAATTATTTGAAAGATTAGAAGTGGAATCTGGGGACCAGATTCATTTAAGGGGGGAAGAGTGTAATATCCTGAATTTTGAACCAAACCAAAACGGGTAAGTGAACTAAGATATCGGGACATGTTTAGAAATTTGATCGAATAATTTATATGTTAAATATTATATTACGACCAAATTATTTTAATTAACTCGAATGTGCAAATATATATGGCGATTGATCTTAATTATTTGATTATAATTGCCTATCTCATGCGAAAGTCTTTATTATTGTGAATTAGTGATAGAAACCTTATGCTCTAAAATAAATATTTAAAATGTATACTTGTATGATTTTGGATTTAAAATAAGTTAATATAATAATAATAATCCCCAACACTTATTATATATGGATTATATACATGTACTATTATATATATATATATATATATATATATATATATATATATTATATTTGGCGACATGCAAATGATGCATGAAAATTTGGAATTTAATTGTTTAGACTAGTTATGACATTTTTCTCCTCCGGATACGTGTTGCAAAGGAGGATTGCTTACACAAAATTTCGTTTACACAGCTAATAGGCAAGTGGCATTCAATAAGAAAAGCTCATATGCATGTTCTCTTTCCTAGAAAAGTTGCTGATATTTTGTTAATTTAATATTAAAACTTGAGATATACAATTGTTTTAATGGCCACCGGCACATTCAGCCAATAATATGAATTTGTCGTATTGAAATTTTGCTGCATCAATATTTCTAAAGGCACAGAGAGACCTTTTCTTTTACCACTCAAGAGGAAGCGAAATAGATGCATCTTTAGGGACAGAGAACCGGATACGTGAGGAGTGAAAGATTTTAGTGGAAACCAGAAAATTTTCTTTCGTTCCTTTTGGCTAAACTTTTCAATTTCAGCATAGCCTTCACTGTGAGTAATACGATCTATCTGATGTGTTTTATTTTAGATGTTAATTTATGTGTTTTTTTTTTTATTTTAAGCCATTAATTGTTTAATATTTTTATGTTCTCTGGTTTAAGAAATACGTAACATGATCTCTATAAGCCTAAAGTGTGATCAGTTTATATTTTGAACTTCATATTTTGCCTAGTAGAATTACAAAAACCAAGATTTATAGAATAAATAAATTCACTGTTGTACACATGAATATATACTTCGGTATTTACATTATAAGAACATATAAATAATTTATATCTTATTCGTTATTGTTAACCTTCCTATACAAATATAGTCCTTTCATAATTAGTATGTGCTAGTTAAATTGAACACATGAGATTGATAGTCCCATAAGAATTTTAATGCATTCCCAACTCTAACGTTTAAGAATAAATAATATTTTGGTAGCTTATAATTATTATATATCAATTACTATATCGTTTATGAGCGAACTGATTAAAGTTGTTGTATATGAATTCAAATAGAATAATCCGTACTGATGTTAATTTTCAGTATATAGTTTCTACTGCATAGGAACAATCTCACGTCATAGGTTTATATTGAATTGCATTAGTATATGTGTTAATCATAAGTAAAAATACAGAATGTTTTTTCTTTCTTAAAGAATGGCCGAATTGCCAACATAATTACCTGTGTCATAACAATATGATTTGGAGTGGATATCATATTTAATTTAGTGGTAAGGAATATATGATATAAATATCATAATGTTTTAAATTGTAAATCATATATGTGTTTAATTATTAAAGAGTTTAATTATATAATTTGTGTAATAGCTGTACAAGTCAATCATGTTATTTGATTGTCGAGTCGAGTCATAATTCTTAGCTGTGTGTCACAGGTGTTCCTAGGGAGGAGCCCTGACCGTGTCGGTCGTGTCTTGTTTCAGCTTTTGAAGCAATTTAAGGTGAGGGATTAAAATGTTTTCAACTGGGGCCAAAACATATATTATGTAAATATATATATTCTTAAAACCCAACCCTTATTTATTGAATTTGATTTTTGACCCGTTGATACTATATATATTAGCTATTTTATATTATTTTATATTGGTTGAAAAATCGGATTTCATTATAAAAATGGGTTTTCGTTATATTATATATACGTGTGAGTAAACGAAAAGTTTGATTTTGAACTGTGAAACGGTTAAGAGAAAGAAAGTGTTTGAAAGTGTGAAACTGTTTTGAAAAGCGAGTACTGATCGGATAGAACCCTTGGGGACGCCCTTGGGGAATATGGGCCCGAAGTATCTAGTGAGTGAAGCCCGGAGGTGTGCGCCAAAGGCTGATCTTTACTACGTACTTCTGTGAAGCTCTATACGGGACGTAGCCGGAGGTTGACTGCGTTACGTATAGAGTGAGGTTATTGGTACCAGGGCATATTGCCCCTATCTGTGCGATCGTGTGGTTGGTTGGGGGGCACCTCGACTAACAATTGGAGGGAGAAGGCTGGTTTCTGTTTTGTGTTTCTTATGTTCAAGGTGTGAAAGGTTGGAGAACTTACCCGTACTCGCCGGGTTACTGTGATTGATCGATCGTTTTGATTATTGGTTCACGAGTGTGTTTTCGTACAAACTAAAAGCTATCCCTTCTTATACGTTTACACCTTGTTTTGAAAAGGAAAAGAATGTGAACCAAGCTTGTGATTTTGTTTATGTATATGTATAATCCCCTCACTTAGTCACTTTGACTAACGTCCCCTTTACTCTGGTTTTGGCTTCAGGCAGGTGCGAATAAGCGACATGTTGGTCTAGGTTGTCAGGAGCAGTTTAAATAGTTTGTTTTGAAGTTATGAGTTTTTGAATTTCTCCTTCGTGGGAAACTCAGTATGTACAGTTTATGCACCTATACCTAATACGGTTGTTGTTTGTCGTCGGTCTTACCAGCCTTATAATTATCTTTGAAGTTTGATGTCGACTGGCATTATTTTATGCTTCCGCTATACTTTTGTTTGTTTGTTCGTCACCGTTCGCTGGGAAAGATCACGAGTGAAGGCCCAAAGCTAACACTCGGGGTATTTCTCAGTGCGGGATGTGGCAAGGGCGCCACTGTGGAGTTAGCAGTTCCTGTCTTGGCAAGCATTTACAAAGGGCTTAACAGATTATCAATGGCTTCACGACCCACTAGAGTCTACTCTCCATTCCCTATCCACTTCGTTTACGGTTGGTTAGCACATTACTTCAAGACTCACTTCCCACTAAGCCAAGAAGTACACGGTCCATCCATGACTCAATATTCCGGTGAAGGAGGTGCGAGATACTATGATGCAAAACAAGCTCGCAAGAAGATTCACAAAGCTGAACTTGTATCTTGGACTTGCAACATGGTCAAAGAATGGGGAGAATTTCATCATACCGATGATGGGAGAGGTCACGAACTTAAACAAAATTACTTTACAGCAATTCGATCCGGTTATTTGACTTTGAGGAGGGGTAGACAATTTATCATTGAGCCATACAGTCCTCATCGATTCAGTCGTCAATTTGGCTTTTATCAAGAAGTACCTGGAGTTATCAAAAATAATATCCGGCATTGTACTTTGGATGAAGGAACCAACCACTGGCGTGTCTGTATCTTAGCCAATTCCATGTCCTCTGCGTATTTTCCCGCAATCCCTCAAAATGCAAAGAGATTCTTTTCTGACAGTTACAAGGAATGGTGGTCAAAGATTCATGGCAACTTTTTTGAAGACAATGTTACCAAATTACTCAACTTGAATTTGTTTGACGCCGCCTTTTTTCGCTTAGGATTTGTTTAAGAGTAGCTAGGACCGTTTTTTTTTATTTATATTTTTTATTTTTTATTTTTATCTTAGGATTCAATGTATCATGAATGTCATTACTTCAAAGTTACTTAATAGAATTTTTTTTGTCTATCTTGTAATTTTTCGATAACATAATTTTTCCTTGTTCATAATATCATCATATCAGAAAAAGAATAACACAACTCTAGGATGTTGATTTTCGTGAAGAAGTAAACAACACCGTAATTCCTTCACTTACTCAATTTGTAATTTGATATTTACCTGAAGAACTTTCAATTCAACAGGAAAACACAAATCAACACAAATCCAAGCAAAGTTATGAACTTATTTCAACTTGAAGAGCTTTCAACTCAGCAAGGGAACACGAATCAAGCCAAAGCTAAGATTGAATTCAAACTTATAATTTTATACTTACTTGAAGATTGTTCTTTCCAACAAGAAAGTACGAATCAAATTAAAGTCGAAAATTTATTCAACCTGTGATTTATAATTTGATACTTTGAAGAATTTCCATTCAACAAGAAAACATGAATCAAAGCAAAGTTGCGACTGAACTTAAAGGATATCTAAGCTGCCTACGTACCCTTTTAAAAGGGATAAAGTCATAACGTAGTTCAAAAGGTTAACTTTGTTTGACGCGCGCGTGCGCGCCGGGTGGGAGGGGGGGGGGGGGGAGCCATACACAATTTATACTCATACGGGCCAGGAGTATCCATTGTTTAACCACCCTGGACAAGGTGGGATATCTATCATTTTAACCACATGAAACATCTTTAGTGGAGTAAGCTAGTAATTTAGCCACATACTTTACCATTGGTGATTAACGTATATAGTTTATACTCATATGGGTCAGGAGTGTAGCACCCCGAACGGGAGGCACCACATCCCCCGCACTAAGACTCAAACCCGATCACGAAATGGAATATCCGTACCCGAGTCCAAATTATAGCGAACGGGAGACCAACTCACACACTAGGCTAGGTGGATCTAACTCGATAAACTCAGAGCGCGAAAGCAATTAAATCAACATACAAAACAAGTGACGGGTTCAACTAGCATAGATACCGAGTCTCGAATCTCAAATCATCATAACGTAATAAACCAACATAAGTATCAGCAGAATAGCTAATAACATCCAAGCGCTAGCCTACTAACCCCACACGGGTTTAAGTCTAAGTAGAGCATAAAACATAATCTCCAAATGCGAAATATGAATACATAACATAAATAGAGTATGCAACAAATGCAGTCTAACACCAACTAAACTGACAAGTGTGACTCATAAGACTCACTTTCGCCTAGCTCAAGGCAAAAGAAAACCTGCAAACTAAAAGATAAAACGAGGGGTCAGTCAACTGACTGAGTGAGGGGGCTAACGCACACCCGCACACTAATATATATAGAGCATAGCACATAACAGAAGGGTGGACTCATGAGCCGGATATAAGGGTTTGCACACCAAAGCATTTCAAAACAAGTTATACTTATACTTAGAAAACATTTTCAGAAAACCTTATTCCAATTCATGATTCCCAGAACAGATCATATCATACGTTCGGCGAGTACGAGCTTCCAACCTTTACTCCTCATAACAGAACGAAACGGAAATACATAAATAAATCCCTCCTCAACTCCAGTAATGGAAGAGCCTCGCGTTGGCCCTAACCATCCAGAACAAACATATTACAAGGGGTTGCGAACCCACAAGTGCCCTCCCCGACTGTACACATAAGACTCAAGATATCACGCCTCCCCTATCTCCCTGAGTCGCGCAATGATATCTCAAATGGAACTACGCACATGGTCAAACCTCGACTGCCCTAATCGTCTCGGGGGCTCCATTAACCATAGCTCCTCGGATCCATAAACAAACAGACAGACATATGCCAATATTTCGTGGCCAACTCGCTACAGAAACATAACATATCTGAATTCTCCAAAATAGCTTACATATGCCTTAATAATTAATTTTCCAAAACCAAGGATGGTCCACAAGGTCATAATCATATCTTATCCAACACATATCTAATCACATATAGTATATAACCGCATGCAAGGATTGAAATCATCATATTAAGGTCATAGGTCGCTTAACTATACAAAAATCCTAAACCTCACCTGAGAAACGACGAGATACAAGAACTGAGAAGACGGATGCAAACTTGAGGGTTATCTCCGCCATGGAGATCACTGACACAAAGAGAAACACGAAGTACTCATGAGACGCGACTCAAACATGAACCACATAGACGCACGACAATGATTATGAGTGCATGAGAGACATACGCGCGTGTTAGAACCATAATTTATGATGCTTAAGAAGATGTGATGCGTGATCGAGTTTATATGCACAATTAATGTCCTCATGTAGCAATTAAGTGTGCTTTTAAGTGTTTTGCATGATACTTGAGCACCAACCACCTACTTTAAATCACATAGGTACACGAGGAATTCAATTAACCTTGCTGCACATTGAAAGGTCCACTACTAAATAAATTGCAACAAGCACTTAACATATGGAGTGTTCACAGATTTAAACAACATTGTAACCAAAGTTCATGTAATTAGAGTTCATGTAAATACAACTATATTATTTTTATAATTAATGTTTATGGGAACATGGGAAGAAACAACCACTGTACAAAATCTAATATGTTGATTCATTGACCACTTGAGATTAAATTCTAAATATCATCATGCAATTACACATGTCTTTACACTATTAAGCCATTTAGATTGCATAGGCAGTACCAATCACATAAGTCCCAAATACCAAAATCATAAACTAACATATTCAATTAATTCATTACACATTTCACACAACTCAAGAACTAAATTATAAATTATATACTAACAAATAGGTTGCATACATTTACATTCATATACATACATGCTTAAATTATAATACACCATAGTTATTTATAAATTCATACAGGTATATAATATACATTATTTACTCACTTAATACCATAGTACATTAATTACCCAGAATTTCAATTTTAGATATAACTAATCCAATCCCACAAAATACATATAGTCAACCACAGAAAACCATCCAACCAAATTAAAAATTAAGCCTGAAATATTCATTCCAATTCTAAACCCCAATTAATACCAATTGCATAATTAGACAAATGTATCCTATCCTATTTTTGTTATACACAACACAATCATTCATTCCGAAAATTCCTTATTTTAACAAACTATGAGCTTTACAATGTAAATCGAAATTCAGTGAAATGGCCCCAAATTCAGATACAAGATTGAAGTTTACAAATCATTCACACGACTCGATAGAATTCATAAATTTACACTTAATGTAATTAAGCAAAATGTAAAACAACTAAAATACACAAACTATAGAAATTGGGCTTATGATTCTGGAAAAGGGAAAAGGGGATGAGAAGTGTGGATAACAACAGTCAAGTTGAAGGTTGTCGGGCTGAGTAACAGGGTTGCTTGCTGCTCTGTTTCTTGATCGAGAAGAAAAGGCCGGCTGCTGGCAGTAGATATTCATAGTTGCTGCTGAGTTTCTTTCTTCGGATAGAGAAGATTAGCATCGGTGAGGGAGGCGACGGAGCTCTGGCAGTCGGTGGCAGGTCTGGTAGCCGGAATCCATGGCACTCGGAGCTAGTGGCGGCCTTAGGGTGTTCCCCTTTTCAGATCTGGATCATGGTGTGCGCCGGAGTGATAAATGTTGGAAAACACGAATTAGAAAGCAGCGGAATTTAAAAAAAAAAATTCCCAACAAAAGGATCTTGGACTCGCAATCGTGTAACCAAATTCGTAGAGATAGAAAACTTACTTTTCTTTTATTCTTTCTTGAAGCGTTTCAAGCCACCCAAGAACGCTCTTCTCGCGGCTTGATCCCCTCTCCTTGGTAAAGCTCGAATCTTCAAACTTCTAACTTGAAGCTCTCTAGAGATAGCCCACCAACTTGATCACAATCTAACTAGTAAGGATGCTAGTTCTCTAGTTAGTGTTTAGGCTTAACCTAGGGTTTATTTGATCTTGGAGAAAGGAAGGTGTTCAACACATGAACCAAAACAATTGCCAATTAGCTCCTAGAGGAGCTCGAGCTCCCCTATTTATAAGAGGGGGAGTGCCGAAATTCCTAGTCCTTAATGGGCTAGGATTTTGGTCTCTCTCTCTCCTATTACTTGATCATCAAGTAATTTTGACTTTGACTTTGAATTATAATTCAAATCAACTTTCAAGAGAGCTAAAAATATCCAAACTATTTTTGGATAATTTTATACTTTATTTATTTAAAATAAATAACTTATTTTTATCTAATTAATTAATTCATAATTAATTAACTAGATTATTTTCGCCAAAATAAGACTTTCTTTTTAATTCAAAATTAAACCAAAGTCTATTAAATAATTAACAAATTAATTATTTAATATATATATAATATATATATATATATATATATATATATATTCACGTGTGTGACACGTGTCACAAGGACACGTGTCACTCACGTGACCCACACGTGTGGAACCCTCTTGGCCCGATTAACTCGTTTAATCATTTTAAAGCCTCAACTCATGTAACCAAGTTGTTGTGTGTGACCCTCTAGGTTCTCAATTCAATTAGTAGTGACCCTAATTAATTAATTCACTAATTAATTAATCAGTCCACAGATTAAACGACCATAGTCTAGCAACAGGTGTTTAACCCCTAGCTGAATTGGAATGTTCGGATTCGACAGAACCTTTAAGTCATTGATTCATGTGAGATACAATCCTCCTACTTACTATCTCTCAACCAAGATCTAGGGTAAGGGAATAATCAGAACCCTAATAATCCGGTCTTAAAGCTAAGTGCATTTCATATCCATTTGATCTCAATCCAAGAAACCCTTTTCTTGATGTCTTGATCTACTGCCTTGGCCAAGGACTCCATATGGCATATGAATGACTTACACAATAAGAGATCACCTTGCAAATGCAAGTGCAGGTCCTTTCTTGATTCTCATTCACTTTCATGAATCACTTGTGCAGCCCAGCATAAGCCTTGAATCAGTTGTCTAAGGCGACACCCTTTAAAGCTTATACCTAAGACTACAGAGTTAACTCATAAAGTGACAAGGAGCCTCAAGTCTAAGGATCAATTAATCACATCATTGACTCGTGAGATATTTCCTAATCTGGAAGTTTCTATTTCCTGAAATAGAAACTTCCTTTCCCATTTAGGAATCTTCTCACACGGGGCACCTCAGTGAACTTACTTATTAAAGTAAGCACCCTCATGTATCACTCACGTATCAACTAGACACTTTGCACCTCCATGAAACAAGGTGATCATTCTTAAGGGCGTGATCCCACAAGCAAGCCTTAGAGGAGTCAGGTTGACACTCTCACTGTCTGTAGGACTCATCGGCTTGGAGTATTTTACTAATCATGACTTATGTGATATAGGGCTCGTTTCATGAACCATTTCACCTAAATGGTAGAGTCCTAAAGTCATCAGGATTAGGGGAGTTCTCATACATGCACAGCTAAAGTAAACGCATACCAAACAAGAGCATATAAAGAAGTGTTGCCTCAATTCGTTATTTCATTCAAAGATTGTCTGTGATTACAATAAGAAAAAGCACAAAGCGGATATACAATCGACTTTCTAGGGCACTATTCTTAACAATCTCCCACTTGCCCGTCAAAGCCATTCTAAAGCTACTCTAAGTCCCATCTTCTGAAGATGAACTTGGAAAGCTTCTCGACTAAGGGGTTTAGTAAGTGGATTTGCCACGTTCTCTGCTGATGTTACCCTCTCAATTTGCACATCTCCTCTTTTGATAAAATCACGGATTAGGTGATACTTCCTCATAATGTGCTTGGTCCGTTGGTGAGATCTTGGTTCTCTTGCTTGAGCAACCGCCCCAGTGTTGTCACAAAACACAGTAATGGGGTCTTTCATGCTAGGAACAACATTCAACTCTTGAATGAAGTTTCTAATCCAAACACCTTCCTTAGCTGCATCATTTGCAGCTAAGTATTCGGCCTCAGTGGTCGAATCTGCAGTGGTAGTTTGCTTGGAACTCTTCCAACTCACTGCTCCGCCGTTTAGGCAGAAAATGTATCCTGACATTGACTTAAAATCATCTAAGTCAGATGCAAAGCTTGCATCGCAGTATCCTTCGACAGTAAGATCTTTCTGACCTCCGTAAACTAAGAATAAATCTTTAGTACTTTTCAAGTACTTAAGAATATTCTTCACGGCAGCCCAGTGACCATCTCCAGGGTCAGATTGGAACCGACTTGTTACACTAAGTGCATAAGCCACATCCGGTCGAGTACATAACATTGCATACATTATGCTACCTATTGTTGATGCATAAGTGTATGAGTCATTCTTTCCTTCTCAAGGTTAGTCTTAGGACACATCTTCTTCGAAAGACATGTTCCTACACTCATAGGAAGGTTCTTAACCTTTGCTGACTCCATATTGAATCTCTTCAATACTTTGTCAATGTACATCGACTGTGATAGTCCTATTAACCTTCTAGATCTATCTCTATAGATTTTAATTCCAAGGATATAGGACGCATCACCAAGATCTTTCATCTCGAATTGGTTCGATAACCATAACTTAGTCACTTTCATGTCATCCTTCGAATTCCCAATAAGAAGGATGTCATCAACATAAAGTACTAAGAATTGCACTGAGGTCTCCAATTCCTTTCTATACACACAGGACTCATTCGAAATTTGAATGAAGCCAAACGCTTTGACTGATTCATCAAATCGAATGTTCCAATTCCTAGAAGCCTGTTTCAATCCATAGATTGATCTTTGGAGTTTGCAAACCTTTTGCTCACTCCCACTGAATGTGAAACCTATGGGTTGCTCCATATAAATGTCTTTATCAATGTCACCATTGAGAAAGGCAGTTTTCACATCCATTTGCCATATCTCGTAGTCATAATACGCAGCAATGGCAAGCATGATCCGAATAGACTTTTGCATTGCAACTGGTGAAAAAGTTTCATCAAAGTCCACGCCGGGTCTTTGAGTGAATCCTTTTGTAACCAGTCTTGCTTTGTAAGCTGCAATGCTTCCATCAACTCCAAGCTTTCTCTTAAAGATCCATTTGCAACCTATGGGTTTGACCCCATCAGGCAAATCTACCAAGGTCCAAAGTTGGTTGGAGCTCATGGAGTCCATTTCGGATTTCATGGCTTCTATCCACTGTTCAGAGTCAGAATCTGAAAGTACCTCCTCATATGTTAAAGGATCATTATCCTTTTGAGAGATTTCATGGAAGAATCCATACCATCTCTCCGGCTGTCTAGGAGTGCGTTCAGAACGCCTTAGAGGAGGATTTTCGTGTGTATCGAAATTCGTGATTGGTTGTTGTTGATCAGAAGGGGACGTTTCTTCAGTGGGTGGTGTGGGATCACTTTGTACTTCTTCTAATTCTATGATCTTGCCTTTCTTTTCTTTAAGGAACGGTTCCTCCAAAAAAGTGGCATTTCTGGAAACAAACACTTTTTGCTCAGATTGATCATAGAAGTAGTATCCTATGGATTCCTTAGGATAACCTACAAAGTAACATAAGTTAGAACGAGATTCTAACTTATCTCCCACTGTCCTCTTCACGTAAGCAGGACAACCCCAAATTCTTAAGTAAGAATAACTAGGGATTTTACCATGCCACATTTCATAGGGCGTTTTAGGGACTGACTTAGAGGGAACTAGATTCAAAATCTTTGCTGCACTTTCTAGGGCATAACCCCAGAAAGAAGGTGGTAAGTCAGTGAAACTCATCATGGAATGAACCATATCAAGTAGGGTTCGATTCCTTCTCTCAAAAACTCCATTAAGCTGAGGAGTTCCCGGAGGAGTCCACTGAGAGATAATCCCATTATCTTTGAGATGATTAAGGAATTCTTCACTAAGATACTCGTCTCCTCGATCAAATCGAAGTGCTTTGATCTTATGACCAGTTTGGTTCTCAACCTCCTTTTGAAATTCTAAGAATTTCTCAAAAGCTTCAGATTTATACTTCATCAAGTATACATAACCATACCGACTGAAGTCATCAGTAAAGGTTATGAAATACTGATGATTGTTTCTAGTGCTTACACTAAGCGGTCCACAAACATCAGTATGGATCAAATCCAAAACCTTAGTGGCACGTTCCACAGTTCCTTTAAAAGGAACTTTGGACATTTTTCCTTTCAGACAGGATTCGCAAGAAGTTAACTCCTTAAGATCATTTTCAGAGAATGATCCTAAAGTGTTTATCTTGCTAATTCTGTTCTTGGAAATGTGTCCTAATCTAGCGTGCCATAAGAGAGCTGAAACTTTGTCATCTCTCTTACGCTTCGTTTCTCGTTGTATATTCATGATATTGATATTCTGAGTTAGATAAAGTCCATTACTTAGAGTACCGATGTGAACGGAAGAGTTGTTCCGTTTGATAAAGTATTTACCATTCTTAATATAAGTTTCATAACCTTCAGAATCTAATATTGGAACTGAAATTATATTACGAATAATGCTCGGTACATAAAGGACTTTATTTAAGACTAACTCAAAACTACCTAAATCTAATCTAATTGTGCCTAAAGCTCGAGCTTCAACGTTAGAGCCATCGCCGATCTTCAAGACACATTCTCCTTCTTTGAGTTGTTGGACTTCACTTAGTATCTGTACATCATTACAGATATGAGTTCCACAACCGGTATCAAGTACCCAAGAACTAGAATTAATAGAAAGATTTACTTCAACGAGAAAAATACCTTTCTTTAGAGTAGCCTTGTACTCTGGGCAGTTTCTCCTCCAATGTCCCACTTTGCCACAATGGAAGCAAACATCCTCTTTCTGATCACGCTTCTTCTTTTGGGCATTCCCCTTCGAAATGCCACCAGTGGGCCTAAGGGGTTTCTTCTTCTTCCTTTGGGCTTTCTTGCCCTTACCTTTAGAAGGCCCAGAAGAGGAAGACGGAGCATTCACCATCAAAACCTTATTGTCCTTCTTGATCGTGCTTTCAGCAGTCACAAGCTGACTAATCAGCTCAGCTACAGTAGCACCAGCATGCTTCATATTGAAATTAAGGACAAATAGGTTGAATGATGGTGGGAGCGAAGCTAGCAACAAATCCACTGAAAGCTCATCTTTCAGTGGCATGTCCATGGAAGCAAGTTTCTCAGTAAGGGCAAGAAACTTGAGTCCATATTCATGGACACTTGAACCTTCCCTCATTCTTAAGTGGAACAATTCCTTTGAAGTGTTATACCTTGTAACACGTTCATGAGGGCGGTAAAGTTGCTCTAAGTGGTCGTAAATCTCCCAAGCGAATTCCATGGCCTCATGTTGCCTTTGCAAGTCCGGAGACATGTTAGCCAACATAAGGCAACGGGCTTGGAGATTATCATCCTTCCACTTCTGAATTGCGTCCCGCTCGGCCCGAGTGGGAGCCTCCCCTTCGGCACTAGGCTCCCCTTCGAAGAGAACATAAGTTCTCTTCTCAGAATCTAAAATGATTTTTAGATTCCTCAGCCAATCAGAATAGTTGGGACCAGTCAACTTGTTTGACTCGAGGATCGATACAAGAGGGTTTTTGGTTGCCATTTCAAAACACGTAGAGAATCACAGAATCTATGACCTAAATGGTAAAACAGAGAACTAGTGAGCATGCTGAATTATAACGATATACAAAAGATAAGGTCTTTAATCTAATGTAGCTCCCACTGTTTTTCAAAGATCTATAATTCCCAAAGATCTAAGAGGAACACGTTTCCCAATGGGTACTAAGATCCTAGGCATTTTACCTCGAACCCACGACTCGCGGACATTCTAAGTAAAAACCCTAGGTAGGTACAACTTACCAATTCTAACACCTTTAGAACTCTTAGTAATTGTTTTTGCATCACCTATCTTTCAATATGGACCCACGACTCGTGCGACATCCATATTTACTTAGGCGTTAAGCTAGATCCATCAATCATAAGATCATGACCAAAACTTAGTTCGAACGACCCACGACTCGCGGACATCGCCCTTGCCAAAATTGATCACGAAATATTAACCATTTAAAATGATCAATTAGGTAACTAAGAACTAATAAGCTCCACTAGCTATCCCACGACTCGCGGATAATAACTAGCTTCACTTACTAAACTTAAAACCTATTGATGGAATGCTAGGAATTTAATTCAAAATTTGCATCTCGAATTAAATACCTATTTGTTCGAAATTAGCTTAATATTTAATGGGAATTTTTGAATCAACCGGAGAGTTATCCGGTTCGACCTCACCAACATATATGTTATCCAATTTTATTAGTCTTGATTAATGCAAGTACACTTAAATGTATTTCAAACAAGCACATAAACAGATAACATGTCCTAGCATGATACTAACATGTAATGATCATGGGTTCTACCTATCTTATGCGTGATATGTGGGAGCCACTCCACAATCACAAGTTCTAACATACATGCCACATAAACAGTTTAAATCACATAAGGGAAAGCGGTAACAAAATACGAGCCCTATCTCTATTACATTTTTACAATTGAGATTCACCTCCCTAACATTTTGAGGGGTCTTCACTTATGGCCTCCTTGTTACTTGAATGTGGTCCATCTTACTCCATGGGTGCATTGTCTCCAAAATAAAAATAAAACCTCACCACCTATCTCTACTCTTAAATTACAATAAAAGGAAAAAGACAAAAAGTAATAAGGCTCAATCTTCATATTGGCCTTAGACAATTACACAGGGCATACCCCGACCTCAAAAACAGTAATATGGAAAGCCACATAATAAATCACATAATAGTACGCACATAAGTGAGGCTCCAACCTCAATTGAAAAACGCAATTATAGGGCTCCAACCCCAATTTAAACCATCCATGTGCATAAATTAAAACCATACATAAGTCTAAACCCATGATCACCCAACATGCTTTTGCGAGAATTTAAATTTAGCCAATAAATTAAAATTCCCGTTTCAAGTCCTAATGACTTAAAACACGACTTGATGCGAGTCTTATTTATAAAAGTTTTCAATAAATCCCAAATTACCAAAACAAATAAAATTCCAATTAATTTCTAAAAATTAATAATTTTATCAAAGATTGTATTTTCCCAAAATATAAACCGTTTCAATTTCTCAAAAATCCCAATTTTAAGTTTTATTCAAAAATTAAAATAAATATTCAAAAATAAAATTTTAAAATTAAAATAAAAAATTGGGACTGGATTGCACGAAACACGAAAAGGCCGGATCACGAAAACAGGGCCCGCACACGAAAGAGCCTCACATATCGCGCACACAAGGCAGGCGCGCACAGCGCGCGACCAAGGCTGCGCGAGTGCGCACGCTGCGCGCCGATGTGCGCAGCCTTCTCGGCTGAGTGGCGGGCGGGGATGGGAAGCCAGTCTCGACCGCCCTGGTCGGGCACGCATAGGCGCGCCCGGAAGGGCCTCCCGCGCAGTTGCGGGAGGGTGCTGGGCGGCTGGCTCGCGAAGCCCGCGCGCGTGACTCCTTCGTGCACGGGGTTTCGCGTGTTCGTCGTAATCCGGGTTTTGTTTCGTGTTTTCGTTCAAAAACAAAACCAATCCAAGAAATAAAAAAACAGTTTATACAGTTTCAAATCTAAATTAGTTTTCAAAAAATTAAATTTTGCAAAAACCAATTTTCAGAAACTTTCAGGAAAAAATACAGTTTCGTAATTCAGGCTTTCTAAAACAATTACAAATACTTAATCGCATCAAGCCTAAGAATTTCTACCAAATTAAGTATAATTGAGATGAATCAGAAACACGATTAACGAGGTGGCTCTGATACCACTTGTTGGAAAACACAAATCAGAAAGCAGCGGAATTTTAAAAAAAAATTTCCCAATAAAAGGATCTTGGACTCGCAATCGTGTAACCAAATTCGTAGAGATAGAAAACTTACTTTTCTTTTATTCTTTCTTGAAGCGTTTCAAGCCACCCAAGAACGCTCTTCTCGCGGCTTGATCCCGTCTCCTTGGTAAAGCTCGAATCTTCAAACTTCTAACTTGAAGCGCTCTAGAGATAGTCCACCAACTTGATCACAATCTAACTAGTAAGGATGCTAGTTCTCTAGTTAGTGTTTAGGCTTAACCTAGGGTTTATTTGATCTTGGAGAAAGGAAGGTGTTCAACACATGAACCAAAACAATTGCCAATTAGCTCCTAGAGGAGCTCGAGCTCCCCTATTTACAAGAGGGGGAGTACCGAAATTCCTAGTCCTTAATGGGCTAGGATTTTGGTCTCTCTCTCTCCTATTACTTGATCATCAAGTAATTTTGACTTTGACTTTGAATTATAATTCAAATCAACTTTCAAGAGAGCTAAAAATATCCAAACTATTTTTGGATAATTTTATACTTTATTTATTTAAAATAAATAACTTATTTTTATCTAATTAATTAACTAGATTATTTTCTCCAAAATAAGACTTTCTTTTTAATTCAAAATTAAACCAAAGTCTATTAAATAATTAACAAATTAATTATTTAATATATATATAATATATATATATATATATTCACGTGTGTGACGCGTGTTACAAGGACACGTGTCACTCACGTGACCCACACGTGTGGCTTCACACGTGTGGAACCCTCTTGGCCCGATTAACTCGTTCAATCATTTTAAAGCCTCAACTCATATAACCAAGTTGTTGTGTGTGGCCCTCTAGGTTCTCAATTCAATTAGCAGTAACCATAATTAATTAATTCACTAATTAATTAATCAGTCCACAGATTAAACGACCATAGTCTAGCAACAGGTGTTTAACCCCTAGCTGAATTGGAATGTTCGGATTCGACAGAACCTTTAAGTCATTGATTCATGTGAGATACAATCCTCCTACTTACTATCTCTCAACCAAGATCTAGGGTAAGGAAATAATCAGAACCCTAATAATCCGGTCTTAAAGCTAAGTGCATTTCATATCCATTTGATCTCAATCCAAGAAACCCTTTTCTTGATGTCTTGATCTACTACCTTGGCCAAGGACTCCATATGGCATATGAATGACTTACACAATATGAGATCACCATGCAAATGCAAGTGTAGGTCCTTTCTTGATTCTCATTCACTTTCATGAATCACTTGTGCAGCCCCAGCATAAGCCTTGAATCAGTTGTCTAAGGCGACACCCTTTAAAGCTTATACCTAAGACTACAGAGTTAACTCATAAAGTGACAAGGAACCTCAAGTCTAAGGATCAATTAATCACATCAATGACTCGTGAGATATTTCCTAATCTGGATGTTTCGATTTCCTGAAATAGAAACTTCCTTTCCCATTTAGGAATGTTCTCACACGGGGCACCTCAGTGAACTTACTTATTAAAGTAAGCACCGTCATGTATCACGCACGTATCAACTATACACTTTGCACCTCCATGAAACAAGGTGGTCCTTCTTAAGGGTGTGATCCCACAAGCAAGCCTTAGAGGAGTCAGGTTGACACTCTCACTGTCTGTAGGACTCATCGGCTTGGAGTATTTTACTAATCATGACTTATGTGATATAGGGCTCGTTTCATGAACCATTTCACCTAAATGGTAGAGTCCTAAAGTCATCAGGATTAGGGGAGTTCTCATACATGCACAGCTAAAGTAAACGCATACCAAACAAGAGCATATAAAGAAGTGTTGCCTCAATTCGTTATTTCATTCAAAGATTGTCTGTGATTACAATAAGGAAAAGCACAAAGCGGATATACAATAGGCTTTCTAGGGCACTATTCCTAACAATAACGTCACCGATGTCTCGTCAGAGGCTAGGAGATGGTTGTCCAAAGTTTACCGGCGGAAGTGGTGGTCTGCGACGGCTTCGTAGTGGCGGAGTGCGGCCTTCTTTCTTGCGGCAGGTGGCGAGGTGTGCGGCGGCGAGATGATGGTGGATGAGGTAAAGTTGTGGCTGGATCTGTAACCAGATGGTCGTGGTTGTCGGTGCATGGCGGCGGAAGAGCTCGCTGGGGTGGCCGAGATGGTGGTGATGGGTGGCAGACAGATCCGCTACTGCTTGCCCTTTTTTCCTTATTCCAGAGTGTTTGAGGTAAGAATGGTGGTGCTATGGCCTGCGAATTATGGTGGTGCGGTGTCGCCAGCGATAGTGGCGGCGCTGTGTGAAGTTGTTGTCTGCTGAAACCGAAAGGAGAGATGGTGGCTGACGTAGTCGGTGGGGTGGGACGCCGAAGAGAATGGTGGTGGTTGCCGGAGAAGGTGGCGGCGGCATGGAGCTGCTGTGGTTGGGCGCCACTGCTTCTGAGTTTGTGAGGGGAGGAAGATGAATGACAATTATGCTAGGGTTTTTGGGGTATAAAGAGACGTCTTTTTCCAAAATTGCAGATAAACCCCCCAAGAGTTCAGGTTATGCGATTGAGTCTCCCAGTTTCCAATAAGATCAATTAAGTCTAATTAACGTTTCTAAAATTATAAATGCACTCCCGTGATTTTAAATAATATTTTAGTAGGTCCAATTATTTTCATGTATTGACAATTAAGGACAATTAAATAAATTTAAACACGTTTGTCACATATTTATAATTAATTTATGAAATTAAAATGGGGTTAAACATAAAATTAATACGTAAAACACAATCAAGGTATATTATTCACGAAATTAAATATAATTAAGCACTTTAAACATAATTAAACATACAAAACTGAGCCTAAGCTCACTTGTGACGTCATACAGAACCTGTCATGAAAATACGGGGTGTTACAATCTCCCCCTTCCCCCCCTAAGAGTACCTGGTCCCCAGGTTCCACTGCAGAGTTAGAAGAGCTTCAAGTTGTAGTGCTTCAATTCTTTTCCCGAATTTATGTCAAAACATAGCCTTGCTTGTGAAACGTATTCTCACTGCTTGTATCAAACCTCATCAAGGAGTCTTGTTGTCGTCGAGTTCGGTCTGTTGGAAAATACGAATCAGAAAGCAGCGGAATTTAAAAAAATTTCCCAACAAAAGGACCTTGGACTCGCAATCATGTATCCAAATTCATAGAGATAAGAAACTTACTTTTCTTTTATTCTTTCTTAAAGCGTTTCAAGCCACCCAAGAACGCTCTTCTCGCGGCTTGATCCCCTCTCCTTGGTAAAGCTCGAATTTTCAAACTTCTAACTTGAAGCTCTCTAGAGATAGTCCACCAACTTGACTACAATCTAACTAGTAAGGATGCTAGTTCTCTAGTTAGTGTTTAGGCTTAACCTAGGGTTTCGTTTATCTTGGAGAAAGGATGGTGTTCAACACATGAACCAAAAGAATTGCCAATTAGCTCTAAGGGGAGCTTGAGCTCCCCTATATATAGGAGAGGGAGAGGGACGCCGAACCTAGTCCTTATGGGGCAAGGATTTGGTCCCTCTCTCCTATTACTTGATCATCAAGTAATTTCCAACTTTGACTTTGAATTCAAATTCAAATCAACTTTCAAGAGAGCTAAAAATATCCAAACTATTTTTGGATAATTTTATACTTTATTTATTTAAAATAAATAACTTATTTTATCTAATTAATTAATTCATAATTAATTAACTAGATTATTTTTCTCCAAAATTAGACTTTCTTTTTAATTCAAAATTAAACCAAAGTCTATTAAATAATTAACACATTTAATTATTTAATATATATATACAATATATATATTTACACGTGTGGGACACGTGTCACAAGGACACGTGTCATTCACGTGACCCACACGTGTGGTTTCACACGTGTGGAACCCTCTTGGCCCGATTAACTCGTTTATCATTTTAAAGCCTCAACTCATATAACCAAGTTGTTGTGTGTGACCCTCTAGGTTCTCAATTCAATTAGCAGTGACCCTAATTAATTAATTCACTAATTAATTAATCAGTCCACAGATTAAACGACCATAGTCTAGCAACAGGTGTTTAACCCCTAGCTGAATTGGAATGCTCGGATTCGACAGAACCTTTAAGTCATTGATTCATGTGAGATACAATCCTCCTACTTACTATCTCTCAACCAAGATCTAGGGCAAGGGAATAATCAGAACCCTAATAATCCGGTCTTAAAGCTAAGTGCATTTCATATCCATTTGATCTCAATCCAAGAAACCCTTTTCTTGATATCTTGATCTACTGCCTTGGCCAAGGACTCCATATGGCATATGAATGACTTACACAATAAGAGACCACCTTGCAAATGCAAGTGTAAGTCCTTTCTTGATTCTCATTCACTTTCATGAATCACTTGTGCAGCCCCATCATAAGCCTTGAATCAGTTGTCTAAGGCGACACCCTTTAAAGCTTATACCTAAGACTATAGAGTTAACTCATAAAGTGACAAGGAACCTCAAGTCTTAAGGATCAATTAATCACATCAATGACTCGTGAGATATTTCCTAATCTGGAAGTTTCCATTTCCTGAAATAGAAACTTCCTTTCCCATTTAGGAATGTTCTCACACGGGGCACCTCAGTGAACTTACTTATTAAAGTAAGCACCCTCATGTATCACGCACGTATCAACTATACACTTTGCACCTCCATGAAATAAGGTGGTCCTTCTTAAGGGCGTGATCCCACAAGCAAGCCTTAGAGGAGTCAGGTTGACACTCCCACTGTCTGTAGGACTCATCGGCTTGGAGTATTTTACTAATCATGACTTATGTGATATAGGGCTCGTTTCATGAACCATTTCACCTAAATGGTAGAGTCCTAAAGTCATCAGGATTAGGGGAGTTCTTATACATGCACAGATAAAGTAAACGCATACCAAACAAGAGCATACAAAGAAGTGTTGCCTCAATTCATTATTTCATTCAAAGATTGTTTGTGATTACAATAAGGAAAAGCACAAAGCGGATATACAATCGGCTTTCTAGGGCACTATTCCTAACACGGTCCGGGTACTTGATTGTTTCCATGATACGGATAGCTGCAATTGCACCCAAACCTCGATGTCGCCGAATACTTGTCACTTGCAAACCATTGTGAGGTCATGCGTAACCCAGCTATGGCAGACAAGAGAGAATCCCATCTCTCAGCACGTAAGTGAGAGAACCCGGTCCCTCGGCACATACAAAAGAGAGAACCCCGTCTCTCAAACACACAGTTGAGAGACCCCATCTCTCAAACACATAATTGAGAGAACCCCGTCTCTCAACCTAAGTCTAATAGGTTTCCACATCTCCCAAACATTCTAGTTGAGAAAATCCAGCATTTCTCAAATCCCTAAATTCGAGAGAATCCAACATCTCCCGAACCTAAGTACGAGAAAATCCAATATTTCTCTCGCACAAAACTTAGAAAGAATCCAGCATCTTTCCATCACTTAAATAGAGAGAATCCTGCAACTCTCTAACATATAAATAGAGAGAATTAAATCTCTCTCTTACTGAAAATGAGAGATTCTGACATCCCTCTAGCATAAAATATAATTATTTAAAGCACTCGTATATACGCACATCAAAGTAACACAATTAGAAGTTAAGACAATTAACACATATCACAGTTGGCAAGTACCTCACATAACAACAAGAATTTATCAAATTAACAATGCATGGATGCTCGTGCTATGAATGTTTAGTGTACCGTTCACCGTAGTATCAAAAATCTTGATAATGAAGTTGAGACGACATAGTAGGAGTTGATCAAATGGTTGGTGATGCAACATTTACAATTTGAGCTTCTTGTCTTGAGCCTTTTCTTGTGAAGCGGTAGCTCAGCAAGCGTGCCTATCATCTAACCCCATACTAAACCATAATCCCTGTAAACTAGAGTTATCCTCGATTTCCACCGAGAATTCTGATTTATGTATTAAACCTTAGCTTGCTCATCTTCAAGAAATTGCTTATAATTCGGTTGGCGATCAAAAATCTATCTTTGAGTTATGCTGAACGATCGTGGTGTTAAGCACTTCCCAAAGCAAGTTATGGTATACAATTCTGAAAATCGAGTAAAATCTTTTGGCATCCAAGTGGTCTATTCCCACTTCAACAAGGTCTTTCAACTCACCATGAAGAAACACTCAGATAGTTAACAGCCAATCTTATCTGTCACTTGTTAACTCCAAACGACACCAAAATCTTAAACACTCCCCGATGGTTTGTAGCCCGTTGCTCATGTTAGTACCAACATTGAAACTTATCCACGTCTCTTGAACTTGACCGAATTCTTCCCCACTAGCTCGTTGTCATCAATAAAATGACCCCTTTCTATAATCGAATCATCAAGGTGAAAATTCGTCAAACTCCATCTTTCAATTGACTTTAAGATAACAAGTCAAGATAGTAATTCTCACTTCTTCAACTCTGAATCCTTTTATACCCATTGAGCTTAGGGAAGATCCCTTCTTCTCTTTGAATTATGTTTTGTCCTGATTGTAGCGTCAATCGAGAGAATGGTTGGGGAGAAATCCCGTGGTTGTCTTATAGAGCACCCTGAAATTCAAACACTAAATTCGATGCATGCGAGTTAAGAATGCAAATGAAATGCAAAATATAGGTCACAAAGATGCAACAATTAAATGTAATTATAAGTATACCAATTAAAATGTTGCATAATCATAGTCATAGTATAAGCACAATCACAAAAATTCAAAACAATTCATTCTTAAGAGTCAAAACTTCACGTAAGACGAATGCAATGCACAAATAATCTTATGCCATACGACCTAGACAGACTCAACACGATACTAGAGCTCGGTTTTACAACTTAGAGCTCCGATACCACTTAAGGATGTAGCACCCCGAACGGGAGGCACCATATCCCCCGCACTAAGATCCAAACCCGATCATAAAATGAAATATCCGTACCCGAGTCCGAATCGTAGCGAACGGGAGACCAACTCACACACTAGGCTAGGCTGATCTAACTCGACAAACTCAGAGTGTGGAAGCTATTAAATCAACATACAAAACAAGTGACGGGTTCAACTAGCATAGATACCTAGTCCCGAATCTCAAATCATTATAACGTAATAAACCAACATAAGTATCAGCAGAATAGCTAATAACATCCAAGTACTAGCCTACTAACCCCACACGGGTTTAAGTCTAAGTAGAGCATAAAACATAATCTCCAAATGCGAAATGTGAATACATAACATAAATAGAGTATGCAACAAATGTATCCTAACACCAACTAAACTGACAAGTGTGACTCATAAGACTCACTTCCGCCTAGCTCAAGCAAAAAGGAAACCTGCAAACTAAAAGATAAAATGAGGGGTCAGTCAACTGACTAAGTGAGGGGGTTAACGCACACCCGCACACTAATATATATAGAGCATAGCACATAACAGAAGGGTGGACTCACGAACCGGATATGTAGCACCCGGGACGATAGGCACCACATCCCCCGCACTACAAGTCTAGTCCACACGTGAAATGGATAATCCAAGCATGAACCGGACTCATAGCGAACGAGAGATAAAATAAAAGATATCCTAGCTAGGCGGAATCTAACCTTGTACCAATAAATCAAGAATACCCAGAATGCAATACGGAAGCAATAATACCATGCATGAATTCCAATAGTAGCTACAAGCCCAATAATTTCATAACATAATTAAAATTCCAACATGCATCCTAATAACGGGTTCAACTATGCATGCAATCTGTCCCGAATTCATAATCAAGAATCATAAATGGCACTCGGGCCCAAATACATAAAGAGATACAAGTAAATCATAATAATGTAAATGTGACTCAAGTGTACAAGGGACTCGGACATGAAAACTAAGACTCGACTCCCGCCTAGCAAAACCTGCAAGAAACTGGAAAAGTGGGAAAGAGGGGTCAGTCTCTAGAAGACTGAGTGAGCAGGAGCGATAAATATATATAGAAACATGCACATGCAAGTCATAAATCCCGAGCATGGTTTTATTTAAAGTTAGTTCCCAAGAGGGCAAGAGAATAACTAAGCAATGCTCGAACTTTACGACTAATCATATTAAATTCATTAAGTTCGTAATTCATACATAATCAATAAGGCTCGGCGAGTGAGTGTGCATAATCTCCAACCAAACTCCGACTGTGTACGATAAATATCATTATTATATTGAATACGCGATCACACAATACATTATAATACATGCAAGCCATAAAACATAACATAAAACAGAGTCGTTTGGGCAATCCGTGTCCCGGCCTTCCCGCACGGTGTATAACAATCATAACATAATCATAAAATAAGTTCCAACCTTCTTCCTCCGGGTGGTGGACGGGTTAGCAAGACCCGGCCACCCAATCATTGACCAATGGGGTTACATGAGTTCCCCAATTGGCACTCAGCTCCCATTCCCCGCTAAAACTCCTAGCGAGGGCCGGTATCACCGCTACGATGTGGGACTAGCACACGGGATCACCGTCGGCCCTTGTCTCCCCGGATAGCCACATGTAGTAAGTCCCTGGTAGGGGTGGGCATTTCGGGTCGGGTTTCGGGTACCCGACCCGACCCGATCAGGTAATACTCGATCGGGTAACAAATTACGGGTAAAACGGGTTTCGGGTCGGGTATAAATTCGGGTCGGGTTTCGGGTAGAAAAAATCTACCCGATCGGGTACCCGAAAACCCGATTTATATATAATATTATATATATTTTAAGTTTTACCTTTATAATTTATTTGTTCTCAATTTTTCAATTTCTCCTGTCACGGTAAGTGAGACTATGAATTCTAAACGGCAGAATATTGGAGAATGAAATATTAATGGTTGACAAGCTCAAGAATTCTCTTAACGATGCAAATTTGAATTTGGCCATTAATGCTGCTGAATTAACTTGGGAAGAGATAAGATTTTGGCCTTGGGAAGAGATAAGATTTTGGTTGGTAACGAGAATATATTGGAGACATCAATTTCTGGATTAAATAAGGCAGATTTCCCACTCTTGGAATCTCAAAAAAAATCTACTGCCGATTAAATAAGACAAATTTTCAAGCTTATCATACAAATTGAACATGGATTTTTAGTTTATAAAAAAAAAAAAAAAAAAAAAAGGAAGGTAGGTAGGGTACCCGAAACACGACTTGACCGGGTACCCGACATTTTCGGGTACCCGAAAATCGGATACCCGATATTTTCGGGTCGGGTTCGGGTAGCAAAAATAGCTACCCGAAATTTCGGGTACCCGACCCGATTAACCCGAAACCCGAAAACCCGACCCGACGCCCACCCCTAGTCCCTGGGCCCGTGCAATCAATCATGTTCATAATCATGTTCTCGCCAAAACATTTTCAATCATGAGAAACACAATACATTCATAAGAAAAGGTTTACTCGATAATAATTTACTCTATGACTCCACTTTGAAAATGGTATATATATATATAAGGTTTTTGGCCAAAACTTGTCACATAAAGATTGTAGGGTTTGATATGTAACTAGAATGAAAACACCCTCACCTGAAATACCACGATACATAAAGCATGAGTAATACGGGTGCCTATTCAATTCAGAAGCCTCCACCTTGGAAACGAACTATACAAGAGAAGGAATAATGTGTACTCGTGAGAATTGACCCAATATGAAACCACATAGACGCACGGCATGTTATGCGCATGATATGAGATGCATAAGAAGCATGAATCATGTGATAAGGTCATATAATCAAGTAATTCATTCAAAACGTTCAATACATGGTGGTTTCATATTCATGTGTTTCATATCTTTCATATTTTGTGTCAAATCGAACCATAAGCTTTATACAATAATCATAACACATATTATAACATGTTTACAATGCATGCGAGTCAAAATGAAGTGAGAAGTTATCATATGAGGCCAATAAACGGAGGAACAATTCATGCTTGCAAGCTAGAGAGCATTTTAAGGCATATTGGATCATAATTCACAAAATGTATTAACAAAATCACATTATGATTTCATAATATAGAAGTTAACACATAATATAACATATTAACAAAATATATAAGTCATGGGAGAAGCTATACACAACATACAAAACAATTAAATGAAGCAAACCATTCATGCCTGCATAAAAGTAGCACATAAACGTTCATGTTGTCATTTCACGTTTATACATTGAATTCATAGCATAAAATTCATAATCATATCAATATATATCACATATAATCAATTAACCAAGCATAAAATTCATTCAAACCACATATGGAGTCCGAGGAAGTGGAGGGAAAGCAAGAAAACGGATTTGAACAAGTTTTGGTGAGAGCTGACAGTTTTTGGTAATGCACATGCTGTAAAGAATTGAAAATATCTTAAGTTCTAGAAGTTGGAATGGAGTTTTGTTTGTTGGGAATGAAACTAGACACATAGATCTTTCCAAAGATATATGGCACGAATCATGGTTCAAAACGAGGTGAAAATGGCGTAGGCCCGAAGTTAGGTGATCGCAGATTGTCGAAAAAGTGGCGACACAAAAAAGAATTGATAAAATCTCACAAATGGGAAAAGATATTGAATTGATTCTAATTGGAGAATATTCTACACTTCAAGAGGTTTCCGTGGGTTAAAAAATCAGGTCATTTGGAGTTCGTATGAGGGAGTCGCGGCCGTTACAAAATTGCACTGAAAATCAGTCTCGGCCACGACTAAAAAATAGCCTAATCTCGAATTGTTTGTCTCGGCCGCGACCAGAAATGGTCACGAAACGGTCGCGGGCGCGACCTTCAACCCCAGCAGCTGCGATGGTGATGGAAAAACAGGGTAGAGGCGGAAAAATGGCTCGGGAATGTCAACGGAGCTCCCAATTCACCCAAAATCAAACAACAACAACCAAATACAACATATATACACATATCACTCATAAATTCATGCATTAAACCATCAAATTTCATAAACCCATATATTTATATATATACACCTTTATATACTCATATACATATACATATACACATATTTGCTCCAAGAATTCAAACAACCAAACATAAAACTCATGGATTAACATGTATTCACTTATTTTCACAAAAGAATTCAAGTTGCTAAGTAAAGATCACAAAACCCTATATTAAATCATTCAAACTCATACATGAACACACATATATATCTTACCTTGGATGGAAAAAAGAAAAGGATGAAGAAGAAGGGATCTTGGCTTGAATTCTTGAGGGAAAAGAGCTTGAATCCTTGTCTCTTTGCTACCTTGTTTGATCGAGAAAGTAGGGGAAAAAATATAAGGGTATGTGTCTTGTGTTTGTTCTTGAAAAATGAAGAAATGAAGAGGAATGGTGCAAGTGTGTGCATATATCGTGTAGAACAAGAGGGAAAGGAAGGGAAATTGCATTTTGGTCCTTTGGGAAATTAAGTGATTCAATTAGGGTCCCATGGTTTGGTAGGTGAATAATTGGGGTCCAATTCAAAGTTCGATTGAGCCTAAGAATTTCATATAATTTCAAATAAGTGTATAAGTAAAATAAAACATTTAATTACCAAATAAACACGTTAGAACGAATTTAAATAACACTGTCAATTAAATCATATAAGTCATATAAGTTACATAATAGCAATTAATTCACAAAATTATTAAATTAAATAATCACTTAGCCATTAAAGCATAAATAAAATCACATAACACTCGGTCTAACCCACTCGTGACGTCATACCTGTATGGCCGAAAAGTTGGGGCGTTACAACCTCTCCCCCTGAGAGGACCTAGTCCCCAGGTCCGCTGCCTCAAGTTCTGGACTCTACGTAAACTTTCCCGTGTTCATCCCACGTGGGTTAGCAACTCCCCGTCAGGAATTAGTTCAGAAAAGGTCTTCAAGAAACAAGGGTCTTCAAATGTGGTTAAGTCACGACCCTCAACTTCCCAAAAACCTAAGCACTCGAAAGTCTAAGCAGGTAGCAGCTAACGAAAGAACCCCGTCTTTCGAACAAGGAGAGAACTCCGTCTCTCACAAGTAACAACGAGAGAACCCCGTCTCTCAAACAACAACGAGAGAACCCCGTTTCTCAAACAACAACACAACAACCCAAGAAAAAGATAAAGAAGCAAACACGTAATTACCACACAAGGGACATGTAAGAAATATCAAGTAAACCAAGTATCGTGCATATAAGAGCAGTTAACACAACAAGCGGTCCAACCATTTAGCATCATAAAATTATTCGAACTAAAGTTGCAAGTATGCATATGCCATGGAGGCTTGATATACCGTTTGTCGATGTTCGGGAATCTTCCTTTGTAGTGATCCGATTCAACACTTGACTCCTTGTTGGAGGTTCTTCTACCCATAGTGTCAGGCATTGAAATCCCCGATGTATCCAATACTTAAATAACCACCCGATCTTCATTACATAATCTTTTCTCTCATCCTTCCTAAACACCATGGCCTGAAGCTCCAATTTTGTATGCACTTAATCTTAACCCCATTAACTCGTTGTCCACCTTGAATCATATTTGACCTTCTTGGTTGCTCAAGCTAGCCTTTAATTGCTTGAGTTCTAGTCTCCAACTCAGATATTTGAGCTAATCTTTAGTAGCTTAAATTTCATTCTCCAATCCTAATGACATTCCCGGTTAATCATGGAAAATACCCGACGAGGTGGTAACCCATCTTTTCATGTATTTTCCTTCACGGTCCCATCATCTTCTAGGTATACACGTGATATAAACATTATCCTTCCAATCTTGGGGAATTAAGTTCGAGCATGCCTTGTAGTAAGAATACTAACAGTGTTACTTTTGCACTCTAAATTATTATCAATCAAACTTTTTCCCTTTTCTTGCTATTGATTCTCAATTACTCTTTGGATACATCTCTTCATTCATTGAAGTAGTGTCTCTTCCATATTATTCCCAAAGTTTTATCTCACCTTGATCTCGAAGTCTCTCGGATGTTAAAATCTCTCAATTCCTCCAGTGACATTGCTTTGCAGAATTTCGTTATTTGTTGATTCTTACATTTCCATTATTCCTTTTTGAAGTGACCTGTTCAAGCATAACCGTGTATTTAAATCATCTCCCGGGTCGGCTCTCTCCCTTTCCCCCCCCCCCCCCCCCCTTAAGAATTCAATTATAAAGTTTGAACTTGTTCTACCGCCTCATGGATCAAAGATTCTCAACCTCTTCAATTTACCTTCCTCAATACCGGTGGTTCTAACCAAACTACATGTCCAGTGATCTTACTCACATTCAATTTGAAATAATTGGTAAGGATAACAACCTACTTCCTTCATTCTAATTTCCAGTTCTACTTTTCGGAGCCTCAATGTCCCTCTTTTCTTTTGATAACCACTTTGCAACCCAAATATTTCTTTCTTTTCTTTATTCAAGTAAGACTCGGTAGGAGTAACACTTGATGAACGAAGTGGGAGAAATTTCCTATCAAATAGACACTAAACAATGCATGTTGGATTAAGATGCCAATGCACGTAGCAAACAATTAAAGATACAACATATTGGAGCAATTATCAAATAGAAATGCACACACACATATATATAAAGGAAATTAAATAATTTAATACGATGTATGATGCACATGCCATGAATGCAAGTACCATTCACCGAAGAGGGAAGCTTTTAGCTTGACAATTTGATCCTTTGACCTCGAGTTCATCAACCACTTCTTGCTTACCCACGGTCGTCTAACTTCCTTGTACCTCTTGTGAGACCCAAAACCCAAAGTTATCATTAAACCTCAATCCTTTCACATTCACGAAATCAGTCTCTTTAGTCTCCCAAAATTTCGATCCGAAATTCTATGTCCATGGAACCGATTTCTTGATTCTTTCCCAATCCCGATTCTAATTTATTAAAATTTGCCCTATGGTCATTACCTTGGTCGAAGTTGTTTTACTCTATCTTTACGAGTTCTTATGGGAAAATGAACTCTCATCCTCCATAATTAAGTAATCCTATTTCTTCCACTCCGATCCGAATACCAAATTTTAAATGTCAACTAGGGTGTCTTCACTTCCCATGGCTCCCGAATCTTCAAAGTTTCTTGTATCAACTTACGTGTCTCCATGGTTGGAAATCTCGTGATTCTTGAACCTAAATTCTCCTTGACCAAAATCCCCTTAACTTATTTCTTGTGAACCCGAATTGGTTAAATGACTCGTCCTCCAATTGTTTACACTTGAGCACATAATTTCCTTCCAAATGCTCTTTGCCTTTCTTTATCGCTTCCCTTTATTGCTCTCTATCTTTTATGGGATTATATTCACCATCGCTGATTAGTTTTCTCTAACACTTCTCTTCCTTGTACCTCTTATGCCACAATCCGGATCCCCGAATTCTTTAACCTCTTCATTCCGATAACTCAATTCCTCCCAAGGTCCCCATTTTGATTATTAGTTCAAACATTGAATATCAGTACCTTCAAAGTTTCCATTCACCGCGTCCTTGAGTTGATGATGCCTCTCAATTCCAATTGATCAACTTTCATCTGACACGGACCTTATCTCGCAATCCGAAATATCCCAACCTATTTCTTTCTTTCCAATCTCTTCTATTTTGAATTTACAAGTCTTCTTAACAGATCTTGATTTCTTGATTTTTTTTTTTTTAAACTTCAATTCGAACCATTTCATTTAGCTATCAAATCCCCTTCCTTGGTCTTTTAATTCAGAGATTTGATCTTAGTGCCTTCAAGACTCTTCTTCATTTTGTCTTTAAATTAAACGGCCTCTTGAACTCGGTTAATCAATTTCGTTTGCTGGGTAGAAACGTATATTTATTTTTATGGGTATAAACACCACCCCTTCATACCGATACCTCACCCCATGATCAATTTCAAGTGTAGTTCATTCCTCAACGCGAACCCGAATCCACAACCTATAGCCTTATCATAAAAATCTCCAACTATCCGAATTCATCTTAACCCCAAAGTTTTCTTCAAATCGCCTATACCCAAAACAAGAGCTCTTGACAAGTCGTCACGATCTTAGAAATTGGCCGTGGTTCGATATTATGATAATAACCTACATTTTCACAACTCAATTCGAATATAAATGCATGTCGGTTAGTAAGTGCATATGACACCTAATTAGCACCAAAAGAACATATTTTATGCAAAATGCAATACATAAATCAACAAAATTTAAATTAAATACATTTGATAATATATTTTCCATATCAAGTTTCAATGATAAAGCTCATGATCAATGCGGTGCTCACGTTGACATGTTGTTCCTAAACCGTTTGACCTACACCCGACATGACACGATACAAGAAACCCCGGTTTTACAACCGGGCTCTGATACCACTTAAGGATGTAGCACCCGGGACGGTAGGCACCACATCCCCCGCACTACAAGTCTAGCCCACACGTGAAATGGATAATCCAAGCATGAACCGGACTCATAGCGAACAGGAGACAATATAAAAGATATCCTAGCTAGGCGGAATCTAACCCTGTACCAATAAATCAAGAATACCCAGAATGCAATACGGAAGCAACAATAAAATGCATGAATTCCAATAGTAGCTACAAGCCCAATAATTTCATAACATAATTAAAATTCCAACATGCATCCTAATAACGGGTTCAACTATGCATGCAATCTGTCCCGAATTCATAATCAAGAATCATAAATGGCTCTCGGGCCCAAATACATAAAGAGATACAAGCAAATCATAATAATGTAAATGTGACTCAAGTGTACAAGTGACTCGGACATGAAAACTAAGACTCGACTCCCGCCTAGTAAAACCTACAAGAAACTGGAAAAGTGGAAAAGAGGGGTCAGTCTCTAGAAGACTGAGTGAGCAGGAGCGATAAATATATATAGAAACATGCACATGCAAGTCATAAATCCCGAGCATGGTTTTATTTAAAGTTAGTTCCCAAGAGGGCAAGAGAATAACTAAGCAATGCTCGGACTTTACGACTAATCATATTAAATTCATTAAGTTCATAATTCATACATAATCAATAAGGCTCGGCGAGTGAGCGTGCATAATCTCCAACCAAACTCCGACTGTGTACGACAAATATCATTATTATATTAAATACGCGATCACACAATACATTATAATACATGCAAGCCATAAAACATAACATAAAACAGAGTCGTTTGGGCAATCCGTGTCCCGGCCTTCCCGCACGGTGTATAACAATCATAACATAATCATAAAATAAGTTCCAACCTTCTTCCTCCGGGTGGTGGACGGGTTAGCAAGACCCGACCACCCAATCATTGACCAATGGGGTTACATGAATTCCCCAATTGGCACTCAGCTCCCATTCCCCGTTAAAACTCCTAGCGAGGGCCGGTATCACCGCTACGATGTGGGACTAGCACACGGGATCACCGTCGGCCTTTGCCTCCCCGGATAGCCATATGTACTAAGTCCCTGGGCCCGTGCAATCAATTATATTCTCGCCAAAACATTTTCAATCATGAGAAACATAATACATTCATAAGAAAAGGTTTACTCGATAATAATTTACTCTATGACTCCACTTTGAAAATGGTATATATATATATATATATATATATAAGGTTTTTGGCCAAAACTTATCACATAAAGGTTGTAGGGTTTGATATGTAACTAGAACGAAAACACCCTCACCTGGAATACCACGAGACATAAAGCATGAGTAATACGGGTGCCTATTTAATTCAGAAGCCTCCACCCTGGAAACGAACTGTACAAGAGAAGGAACAATGTGTACTCGTGAGAATTGACCCAATATGAAACCACATAGACGCACGGCATGTTATGCGCATGATATGAGATGCATAAGAAGCATGAATAATGTGATGAGGTCATATAATCAAGTAATTCATTCAAAACGTTCAATATATGGTGGTTTCATATTCATGTGTTTCATATCTTTCATATTTTGCGTCAAATCGAGCCATAAGCTTTATACAATAATCATAACTCATTCTATAACATGTTTACAATGCATGCGAGTCAAAATGAAGCGAGAAGTTATCATATGAGGCCAATAAACGGATGAACAATTCATGCATGCAAGCTAGAGAGCATTTTAAGGAATATTGGATCATAATTCACAAAATGTATTAACAAAATCACATTATGATTTCATAATATACAAGTTAACACATAATATAACATATTTAAAAAATATATAAGTCATGGTAAAAGCTATACACAACATACAAAACAATTAAATGAAACAAACCATTCATGCTTGCATAAAAGTAGCACATAAACGTTCATGTTGTCATTTCATGTTTATACATTGAATTCATAGCATAAAATTCATAATCATATCAAGATATATCACATATAATCAAATAACCAAGCATACAATTCATTCAAACCACATATGGAGTCCGAGAAAGCGGAGGGAAAGCAAGAAAATGGATTTGAACAAGTTTTAGTGAGAGCTGACAGTTTTTGGTAATGCACAAGCTATAAAGAATTGAAAATATCTTAAGTTCTAGAAGTTGGAATGGAGTTTTGTTAATTGGGAATGAAACTAGACACATAGATATTTCCAAATATATATGGCACGAATCATGGTTCAAAACGAGGTGAAAATGGCGTAGGCCCAAAGTTGGGTGATCGCAGATTATTGGAAAAGAGGCGACACCAAAACGAATTGATAAAATCTCACAAATGGGAAAAGATATTGAAGTGATTCTAATTGGAGAATATTCTACACTTCAAGAGGTTTCCATGGGTTCAAAAATCAGGTCATTTGGGGTTCGTATGAGGGAGTCACGGCCGTGACAAAATTGCACTGAAAATCATTCGCGGCCGCGACTGAAAAATAGCCAACTCTCGAATTCTTTATCACAGCCGCGACCAAAAATGGTCACGAAATGGTCGCGGGCGCAACCTTCAACCCCAGTAGCCGCGATGGTGACGGGAAAACAGGGTAGAGGCGGAAAAATGGCTCGGGAATGTCAACGGAGCTCCCAATTCACCTAAAATCAAACAACAACAACCAAATACAACATATATACACATATCACTCATCAATTCATGCATTAAACCATCAAATTTCATAAACCCATATATTTATAACCATCGAGTTCTAAGAGAATGAAAAGTTTGAGAGGCATCATCAACCAAAGACTCGGATATGGAAGGTATAGGAGCAAGTAATAACCTCAGATCATGAGAACATACCACTTGATGCAAAGGAATTCGGAAGCGTGTTAGATCGCGCAAGGAATGTAAGGAAACCAAGAAAGTTAGAAGACTGTGGGTGAGCAAGAGGTGAACAACGGAATAGAGAGCAAAGGATCAAACCTCCAAGCTAAAGCTTACTTACATGGTGAAAGGTACTCGCATTCATGGCACATGCACCATTCATTGTGTTAAAACATTTAATTATCTTATATGTGTCTTAGATTGATTTAATTTCCCAAACGTGATGCATACCCTGATTGTCGAATATGTGCTACATGCATTGAGCATTCTTACCCAACATGCATAGCTTAGTGTTTGTGTAACAGCACGAAAACCCGCATGTCGATATTGTCCGCTTTGGTGGGCTAAGCGACACCACCTTCACGGTTTTGTTTCTCCCGCTGGAATTTAAACCCGAAGGTGCCCAGCCAGGAAAGGCCTCTACTCAGGGGAGAGGGATCTACTACTTATAAAGCAGCTTCAAACCACTCTCCAATCCGATGTGGGACAAGCACCTTAGGCTATTACAGTCCACCCCCCCATAAGGGCCCAGCGTCCTCGCTGGCACACCGAATCCGGGTCCCTGGCTCTGATACCATTTGTAACAGCCCGAAAACCCGCCTGTCGATATTGTCCGCTTTGCTATCCATAAGTCGGCATAACCTCACGGTTTTGTTCTTCCCGATGGAATTTAAGCCAAAGGCGCCCACCCAGGAAAAGGCCTCAACAAAGGAAAGGTATCCACCACCTTATAAAGGAGGCTTTGTTCCCCTCTCCAACCGATATGGGACAAACACCTTAGGCTATTATAGTTTTCTTGGTAGGAAGCCTTCTTCACCTCATATTTCACGTGCCATTTCAAACAAGTCATGTTTGGTTTAAGAATGAACCTTTGGTTGCAAAGAATAGAGCAAGTGTGATGGAAACTTTGAGGAGTCAAGAATTGAATTGGAAGGTGATGTTAGAGAAATCGAGAATTTTGGGGGTTTAAGCAAACGATGGGCCGAGTACAATAAACAAATAAAGAAATTTTTAAGGGGAAGATCATGGCCAAGGAATAAATTTGAGCTCTTGGTCGTGCTGAAGAAGTATTTCTAGTGGGAACTACGGGAATGTAAGATTTAATAAGTGAAGGGACTTTACCAAAGTTATAAGGAATAATTTGGTAAGTTTTGGCACTCGAAGAACGACAAGGCTAAGATACCTAGAGCTTCAAGAAAATTGTTGAAAGAAACGAGCACTTGAGTGGATAAAGGTGCAAGTTTCAGGAAAATTTGGGAGTCGTGTCAATAAGGAGAAAAGGGTTGGTCGATGGAAACAAATCCAAGTCATTGATCTCTTATGTTGGTGGCGTACGAACTCAATCTCCCAAGGGTGGAAAAGGATGAGTTATATTGTGAATTTCAATTTCTGAGTTAATGGAGCCAAAGGAATTACGAAAATGATGAAGAGGAATGGATAAAGAAGTCGATCGGATCACCATATTCCGTGATGGAAAGTGAGAGTCAATTCAACCGAGCATTGAAAAGTGGATGTCTACGAGGTGAGATAACGTGAATGAGTCGGGTTCCGGTTCGTTGGTCATTTCTTCATGAAGAGCCGAGGATATTCCAAGGAAATAAATCATAACCTGGGTTAGTAAAAATGAGCTCAAGTTTCGGAGATAGAGGGGATACAACTCGCCATGGAGAGTTAGAGATTGTAATTTGAATTTCCTACAAGAGTGGTTCAAACAACTGGGAACTGCAAACATGATTCGTTAGGAAAAACGAGTTGATCGGGTTAGATAAAGAAAACACTTAAGATTTTGAAAGTGTAAAGAGAGGAAAAGGAATCGAGACTGGGTTACTTGAAAGATGGGATGGATTGGTGACCGGGCATGTGTATAAGGATAAAAAGAAGGAACTCAAGAAAACAACCCAACGGATTCATTGGCACGGGCAATGAGTGTTAGGAATAGTGCCCTAGAAAGCCGATTAGTCATAATCCGTTTTGGGACTTACCTAGTATCACAGACAATCTTTGAATAAAATACGAATGATTAATATCACAGGCAAACACTTCTTTATATGCTCTTGTTTGGTATGCGTTTACTTTAGCTGTGCATGTATGAGAACTCCCCTAATCCTGATGACTTTAGGACTCTACCATTTAGTTGAAATGGTTCATGAAACGAGCCCTATTTCACATAAGTCATGATTAGTAAAATACTCCAAACCGATGAGTCCTACATACAGTGGGAGTATCAACCTGACTCCTCTAAGGCTTGCTTGTGGGATCTCGCCCTTAAGAACGACCACCTTGTTTCATGGAGGTGCAAAGTGTATAGTTGATACGTGCGTGATACATGAGGGTGCTTACTTCAATAAGTAAGTTCACTGAGGTGCCCCGTGTGAGAAGATTCCTAAATGGGAAAGGAAGTTTCTATTTCAGGAAATGGAAACTTCCAGATTAGGAAATATCTCACGAGTCATTAATGTGATTAATTGATCCTTAGACTTGAGGTTCCTTGTCACTTTATGAGTTAACTCTGTAGTCTTAGGTATAAGCTTTAAAGGGTGTCGCCTTAGACAACTGATTCAAGGCTTATGCTGGGGCTGCACAAGTGATTCATGAAAGTGAATGAGAATCAAGAAAGGACCTACACTTGCATTTGCAAGGCGATCTCTTATTGTGTAAGTCATTCATATGCCATAAGGAGTCCTTGGCCAAGGCAGTAGATCAAGACATCAAGAAAAGGGTTTCTTGGATTGAGATCAAATGGATATGAAATGCACTTAGCTTTAAGACCGGATTATTAGGGTTCTGATTATTCCCTTACCCTAGATCTTGGTTGAGAGATAGTAAGTAGGAGGATTGTATCTCACATGAATCAATGACTTAAAGGTTCTGTCGAATCCGAACATTCCAATTCAGCTAGGGGTTAAACACTTGTTGCTAGACTATGGTCGTTTAATTTGTGGACTGAATTAATTAATTAGGGTCACTGCTAATTGAATTGAGAACCTAGAGGGTCACATACAACAACTTGGTTACATGAGTTGAGGCTTGAAAATGATAAACGAGTTAATCGGGCCAAGAGGGTTCCACACGTGTGAACCACACGTGTGGCTCACGTGAGTGACACGTGTCCTTGTGACACGTGTCTCACACGTGTGTAAATATATGTGTATATTTATTTATGTGTTACATAATTAATGTGATTAATTATTTAATAGACTTTGGTTTAATTTTGAATTAAAAAGAAAGTCTTATTTTGGAGAAAAATAATCTAGTTAATTAATTAAGAATTAGACAAAATAAGTTATTTATTTTAAATAAATAAAGTATAAAATTATCCAAAAATAGTTTGGATATTTTAGCTCTCTTGAAAGTTGATTTGAATTTGAATTCAAAGTCAAAGTCGAAATTACTTGATGATCAAGTAATAGGAGAGAGGGACTAAATCCTTGCCCCATAAGGACTAGGTTCGGCGTCCCTCTCCCTCACCTATATATAGGGGAGCTCGAGCTCCCCTTAGAGCTAATTGGCAATTCTTTTGGTTCATGTGTTGAACACCATCCTTTCTCCAAGATAAATTAAACCCTAGGTTAAACCTAAACACTAACTAGAGAACTAGCATCCTTACTAGTTAGATTGTAGTCAAGTTGGTGGACTATCTCTAGAGAGGTTCAAGTTAGAACTTTGAAGATTCGAGCTTTACCAAGGAGAGGGGATCATGCCGCAAGAAGAGCGTTCTTGGGTGGCTTGAAACGCTTCAAGAAAGAATAAAAGAAAAGTAAGTTTCTTATCTCTACAAATTTGGATACACGATTGCGAGTCCAAGGTCCTTTTGTTGGAAAATTTTTAAATTTCCGCTGCTTTCTGATTCGTGTTTTCCAACAATGAGAGCATAATCATCAATTTTATTACTTTGGTGAATGGTACATCGAACATTCATGGCATATGCATACATGCAACTTTAATTTGAACAATTTTATGATGTTATATGCCTTAATCACTAATTGTATTAATTGCTTTTGTATGATACTCGGTGTTTTTGGTGTTCTTGCCTGTTCCTTGTGTGATTGCTTGTTTAATTTTTGTTTTGGGGGTTTTCCCTTTTCGTATTTGAGAGACGGGGTTCTCTCATTGGTTGTTGAGAGACGGGGTTCTCTCGTTGTTGTTTGAGAGACAGGGTTCTCTCATTGCTTGGTTGAGAGACGGGGCTCTCTCGTTGTTGCTTTCTACTTGTTTTGCTGCTCTAGCGGCAGTTTAGTTTTGCGAGTGTTTAGGCTTCCCGGTGAGTTAAGGGTCGTGGATGATCCAAGAGATGAGTTTCAACGATCGTACCGGAGTAGTAGATTGAGGTTGGTTCGATCTTCTCAACATCGAACCCGAGCTTGGAAGCATGAAGAGTTCGGTAAGGCTCATGGTTGTGAGTTAGTGGTTGTCTAAGGCACCATACTCATTTCAAACCGAGCCCCAAGAGTTAGGTCGTAATGGACTTGAGTGATAGGAGATGAATCCGTTGGACCCTCTTATTATACAAGTCCTACCGAACCACTCGCTTAACACCGGATCTAGTTCAAGGACAAGCTTTCTTCGCAACGAGTCAAGACCCCTGTTGCTTGAAGAACTTTTCCGAACTAATTCCTATCGGGGTGTTGTGAACCCGCGTGGGATGAACACGGGGAAGTTGTGCTTAGAGTCCAGAACTCGAGGCATTGGACCTGAGGACAGGTCCTTCTTAAGGGGGAGAGGTTGTAACGCCCCATGTTTTCGTCGTACAGGTACGCGTGCCACACGTATGAGTTTTGAGAGTTAGAATTCCTTTACATGTTTATTTGAATAATATGTTTAGGTGAATTATGTGAATAATTGCCTAATTGCGTATATGATCATTTTAAATGCCATTCCATTTCTCAACATATGCATAATTTATACATTTCATTCCATAACATATTTTCATATATATATACTTACATAAACTTAAACTAATTTCATAAGAATAATATTTTCATTTCTTTATGCACTTATTCATGAAACATGCATTGTATATATGTATACATAATCTTCCAATACTAATACACTCACACATGGATTATATATATGTATATATAAATGGAGCACTAAGAAATTATATACATAATATCTTACTTTATACATATATGTTATATATCTATACCTATATTACATACATTACTTATATTATATACATTATATCACATATATCATATATACACATTACACAAGAACACACACACTAAATCTCTACAACACACACAAACCCTTTGTTTCCCTTTTCTTCACACAACCACATCTTTGATCAAGCAAGATGGAGAAGTAGGAATCAAGGCATCATCATCATCATCTTCATCATCTCATCATCATTCCATCTCTTCCTTCTTCATTTCTCTCAAGGTATATATATATATATATGAATGTTGTATGTGAGTGAATGTTATGAATATGTTAGGAATTTTAATTCTAAGCTTGATAACTCGAATTCTTGGGTGTATATGCATGAATAAATGTGGATCTATGCTTGAGTCTTGATTTATTGATGCAAGAATGTGTGTATATATATATGTGTTTTGTGGTGGGTTTATGTGACTTGATGGATTAATTCATGAATTGGTGAATGATATGTGTATATATATGTTATATTTGGCTGTTTTGTGTGATTTGTGGTGTTGCCGGATCATACGGGAGCCCGAGACGAGCCCCCTACATTCTTCCTTCGATTTTTGAACCTTCTCGCCTGGTACAGGGTCGCGGCCACGCCCGTTTTTACCCTTAAAAGTGTCACGGACGTGACCGTCCATTTCTGGAGCTTATGTCTTGCCTTCGAGGCCATGACTGTTTTTAGTACAACTTTGTCGCGGTCGCGCCCCACTCAAACGGAATCCGATTGACCTGATTTTTGAATCCATGGAAACCTCTTAAAGTCTAAAACATTCTCCAATTAGAATCACCTTAATATCTTTTGTAATTTGTGAGTTATTATCAATTATTTTTGGTGTCGCCACTTTCTCAACAATCTGCATTTATCCAACTTCGGGCCTACGCCATTTTCAACTAGCTTTGAATCACAAAACGAACCATAAATCATTTTGAAGGTCTGTGTGTCTAGTTTCATATTCAACAAACAAACCCAATTTCAACTTCTAGAACTTAAGATATTCTTGTTTTACCACAGCTTACGCATTTCCGAAAATTGTCCGTTTTTGCCAATCTTCACCAAAACCCCTCATATTGCAATCCTTTCAGTTCCTTGGCTCCCATATGTGACTTGTATGAATTATATGATTGCTTAATTGATAATTATGTTATTATTTGACACTCTTTGATCTTTAATTGTTTAAACTTGATTGTTAACTCCGTGTCTTACATTAAATGAATTCATTTGATTAAATGACATGAATACATGACCTCTTTGAGTGTAATTGCATCTCCTATATGTTAATTGAATGTCACACATGTTATAACACGATATACCACTTTATGAGCATTGTCGTGAGTCCTATTTGGTATCATATTGAGTCTCCTCTCACGAGTACACATTGTTACTTTCTCTTGTACAGTTCATCTCCAGGGCGGAGACTTCCGGATTGAATAGGCACCCGTATCAATCATGTTTCTTGTCTCGTGGTATTCCAGGTGAGGGTGTTTTCGTTCTAGAATAATTATCAACCATATAACCCTTATGTGATATGTTTTGGCCAAAATCCTAATTATATATTTATGTATTGTTTTCGAGCAAAGTCATTGAGTGAATTCTTATCGAGTAAATGTTTTCAAGGAATGAATCAATTGCAATGAAACGTATTGGAATGTTCTAACGTAACGAAATGTTTTAGCGAGATAACGCACGTCACGTTCACGTTATTGGGCCCGGGGAAACGTGGTCTTTGATACCGGTACGGCATCGGGCTGTCGGGCAATCCCTTATCACGTAGTACCCTTTGAGATTATCCTCGCGCGACTTTGGTGGCAGGAAGGCGGGATATTCTTGAGTCGGTGGTTAATCCGCCGAAGGAGCGGGAAGGAGTCATGATCCCCCGTCTCGAAACGTCACGTCACGTCACGAGGTGGTAGGGCCTTTCAAACCCTTCCACCGCCGGGAGGTAGAAGGTTGGAATGTTTTACGATTATGTTCATGCTTACATTATGCACCGTACGGGAAGGCCGGGACACGGATTGCCCAAACGACTATGTTTTACGAACGCATGTATTATTATGTATTGTATGATCACGTATTCCAAGTATTAAATCATGTTCATTGTACACGGTCGGAGTTTGGTTGGAGATAACGCACGCTCACTTGCCGAGTCATAACGATTATTCATGCATTACAAACTTAATGAATTTTAATGTGGATTAGTCGTAAAGACCGAGCATTGGTAAATGATTTCATGCCCTTCGTGGGAACTAACTTTAATAAAACCTTGCTCGGGATTTATGACTTGCATGTGCTTGTTTTTATATATATGTACAGCTCCTGCTCACTCAATCTTCTAGAGACTGACCCCTCTTTTCCCCACTTCTCAGTTTCTTGTAGGTTTGCTAGGCGGAAGTCAAGTCTTAGCGTTCTTGATCGAGTCACACGTGTACACTTAAGTCTCATTCCACATTGTTATGATTTAATTATATCACGTCATGTATTTAAATAGGCCTGTGAGCCAACGTATAATTTATGAATTATTGGATTTTGAATATTGATTCGGGACAGGTTGCATGCGTAGTTGAACCCGTTGTTAGGATGCATGATCATTTTAATTTATGTATTGGAATTGTTGGGCTTGTAGCCATTATTAAATTTTATTGTTGGTATCGTTGCTTCCGCATTGCACTCGTCAGGTTGTTGAATTAATTGGTACAGGGTTATATTCCGCCTAGCCAGGGAGTTGTTTTTATTTTGTCACCCGTTCGCTATGAGTCCGGTTCATGCTGGATCATCAATTTCATGCGTGGACTAGACTTGTAGTGCAAGGGATGTGGTGCTTATCGTCCCGGGTGCTACATGGCTTGAATTCTTGAGGGAAAAAAGCTTGAATCCTTGTCTCTTTGCTACCTTGTTTGATCGAGAAAGAGGGGGGGAAAATATAAGGGTATGTGTCTTGTGTTTATTCTTGAAAAATGAAGAAATGAAGAGGAATGGTGCAAGTGTGTGCATATATCATGTAGAACAAGAGGGAAAGGAAGGGAAATTGCATTTTGGTCCTTTGGGAAATTAAGTGATTCAATTAGGGCCCCATGGTTTGGTAGGTGAATAATTGGGGCCCAATTCAAAGTTCGCTTGAGTCTAAGGATTTCATATAATTTCAAATAAGTGTATAAGTAAAATAAAACATTTAATTACCAAATAAACACGTTAGAACGAATTTAAATAACATTGTCAATTAAATCATATAAGTTATATAAGTTACATAATAGCAATTAATTCACGAAATTATTAAATTAAATAATCACTTAGCCATTAAAGCATAAATAAAATCACATAACACTCGGTCTAACCCACTCGTGACGTCATACCTGTACGGCCGAAAAGTCGGGGCATTACAGGATATAAGGGTTTGTACACCAAAGCGTTTCAAAACAAGTTATACTTATACTTAGAAAACATTTTCAGAAAACCTCATTCTAATTCATGATTCCCAGAACAGATCATATCATATGCTCGGCGAGTACGAGCTTCCAACCTTTACTCCTCATAACAGAACGAAACGGAAATACAGAAATAAATCCCTCCCCAACTCCAGTGATGGAAGAGCCTCGCGTTGGCCCTAACCATCCAGAACAGACATATCACAAGGGGTTGCGAACCCATAAGTGTCCTCCCCGACTGTACACATAAGGCTCAAGATATCACGCCTCCCCGATCTCCCTGAGTCGCGCAATGATATCTCAAATGGAACTACGCACATGGTCAAATCTCGACGGCCCTAACCGTCTCGGGGGCTCCATTAACCGTAGCTCCTCGGATCTATAAACAAACAGACAGACAAATGCCAATATTTCGTGGCCAACTCGCTACAGAAACATAACATATCTGAATTCTCCAAAATAGCTTACATATGCCTTAATAATTAATTTTTCCAAAACCAAGGATGGTCCACAAGGTCATAATCATATCATATCCAACACATATCTAATCATATATAGTATATAACCGCATGCAAGGATTGAAATCATCATATTAAGGTCATAGGTCGCTTAACTATACAAAAATCCTAAACCTCATTTGAGAAACGACGAGATACAAGAACTGAGAAGACGGATGCAAACTTGAGGGTTATCTCCGCCATGGAGATCACTGACACAAAGAGAAACACGAAGTACTCATGAGACGCGACTCAAACATGAACCACATAGACGCACGGCAATGATTATGAGTGCATGAGAGACATACGCGCGTGTTAGAACCATAATTTATGATGCTTAAGAAGATGTGATGCGTGATCGAGTTTATATGCACAATTAATCTCCTCATGTAGCAATTAAGTGTACTTTTAAGTGTTTTGCATGATCCTTGAGCACCAACCACATACTGTAAATCACATAGGTACACGAGGAATTCAATCAACCTTGCTGCACATTGAAAGGTCCACTACTAAATAAATTACAACAAGCACTTAACATATGGAGTGTTCACAGATTTAAACAACATTGTAACCAAAGTTCATGTAATTAGAGTTCATGTAAATACAACTATATTATTTTTATAATTAATGTTTATGGGAACATGGGAAGAAACAACCCCTGTACAAAATCTAATATGTTGATTCGTTGACTACTTGAGATTAAATTCTAAATATCATCATGCAATTACACATGTCTTTACACTATTAAGCCATTTAGATTGCATAGGCAGTACCAATCACATAACTCCCAAATACCAAAATCATAAACTAACATATTCAATTAATTCATTACAAATTTCACACAACTCAAGAACTAAATTATAAATTACATACTAACAAATAGGCTGCATACATTTACATTCATATACAGACATGCTTAAATTATAATACACCATAGTTATTTATAAATTCATATAGGTATATAATATACATTCGGCACACACACACACCCCACTAACATTATTTACTCACTTAATACCATAGCACATTAATTACCCAGAATTTGAAGTTTAGATATAACTAATCCAATCCCACAAAATACATATAGTCAACCACACAAAACCATCCAACCAAATTAAAAATTAAGTCTCAAATATTCATGCCAATTCTAAACCCCAATTAATATCAATTGCATAATTAGACAAATGTATCCTATCCTATTTCGGTTATACACAACACAATCATTCATTCCAAAAATTCCTTATTTTAACAAACTATGAGCTTTACAATGTAAATCGAAATTCAGTGAAATGGCCCCAAATTCAGATACAAGATTGAAGTTTACAAATCATTCACACGACATGATAGAATTCATAAATTTACACTTAATGTAATTACGCAAAATGTAAAACAACTAAAATACACAAACTCTAGAAATTGGGCTTACGATTCTGGAAAAGGGAAAACGGGATAAGAAGTGTGGATAGCAGCAGTCAAGTTGAAGGTTGTCGGGCTAAGTAGCAGGGTTGCTTGCTGCTCTGTTTCTTGATCGAGAAGAGAAGGCCGGTGGCTGGCAGTAGATATTCATAGTTGCTGCTGAGTTTCTCTCTTCGGACAGAAGAGATTAGCATCGGTGAGGGATGCGGCGGAGCTCTGGCAGTTGGTGCCAGGTCTGGTCGCCGAAATCCATGGCGCTTGGAGCTGGTGGTGGCCTTAGGGTGTTCCCTTTTTCAGATCTGGATCATGGTGTGCGTCGGAGTGATGAAATTATCGGTGTCTCATCAGAGGCTAGGAGATGATTGTCCAAAGTTTGCCAGCGGAAGGGGTGGTCTGCGGTGGCTTCGCAGTGGCAGAGTGCAGCCTTCTTTCTTGCGGCAGGTGGCGAGGTGTGCGGCGGCGAGATGATGGCGGAGGAGGTGAAGTTGTGGCTGGATCTGTAGCCAGATGGTCGTGGTTGTCGGTGCATGGCGGCGGAAGAGCTCGCTGGGGTGGCGGAGATGGTGGTGATGGGTGGCGGACAGATCCGCTACTGCTTGCCCTATTTTCCTTGTTCAAGAGTGTTTGACATAAGAATGGTGGCGAATGATGGAGTTATGGCCGGCGTTGTGTGAAGCTGTTGTCATTGCTGCTGTCTGCTGAAACCGAAAGAGAAGATGGTGGCTGACGTAGTCGGTGGGGTGGGACGCCTAAGAGAATGGTGGTGGTTGTCGGAGAAGGTGGCGGTGGCATGGAGCTGCTGTGGTTGCACGCCACTACTGCTGAGTTTGTGAGGGGAGGAAGATGAATGACAATTACGCTAGGGTTTCTGGGTATAAAGAGACGTTTTTTTTTCAAAATTACAGATAAACCCCCCAAGAGTTCAGGTTATGCGATTGAGTCTCCCAGTTTCCAATAAGATTAATAAGTCCAATTAACGTTTCTAAAATTATAAAAGCACCCCCGTGATTTTAAATAATGTTTTAGTAAGTCCAAATATTTTCATGTATTCTTAATTAAGGACAATTAAATAAATTTAAACACGTTTGTCACATATTTATAATTAATTTATGAAATTAAAACGGGGTTAAACATAAAATTAATATGTAAAACACAATCAAGGTACATTATTCACAAAATTAAATATAATTAAGCACTTTAAACATAATTAAACACACAACACTGAGCCTAAGCTTGTGACGTCATACCGAATCTGTCATGAAAATACGGGGTGTTAGAAGGAGTGACATGCAGTTTAGGCTCGTGCGTCGACAAGCATTCTACTTCATCATGCGTGATATTTCTTCAAGAATTTACCATTTATAGGTCCGATGCGCAAGCCATCCTTGTCGAGCAACTTGTAGGCGCCATTTGTATACACTTCTTTTACCACATGCGGACCCTCCCATTTTGACATGAACTTGTTTCCCATACGCTGAGTGATGGTAATTGGTATTCTCACTGCTAAAACCAAGTCCCCTACTTGGAATGACCTCGGATGCACCTTCTTGTTACATGCCCTCGTCATTCGGGCTTGGTAGCATTCAAGTTGTTGTTGAGCTGCAAGTCTTTTCTCATAGAGTGCTTCCAACTCTTCAAGTCTGAGACGAGCATTATCCTCTGGAGTAAGACCTTCTTGAATTGCTATGTGTAGTGATGGTATTTGGCTTTCCAAAGGTAGCACGGCTTCAACTCCGTAAACTAACGAGTAAGGGGTAGCTTGAGCAGCTGCTCTATGTGTTGTCCGGTACACCCATAACGCTTCCCCAACTTTCTCATGCCAATCCTTTTTTGACTTAGACATAATTTTTTTCAAGAGATTGCACAAAGTCTTGTTAAATGCCTCTGCCAAACCATTTGCAGCTGCATTATACATTGACGAGTTATGTTGTTTAAAGCCAAATTGCACGCATAGTTTGTCCATCAGCTTGTTGTAAAAGGGTTTACCATTATCAGTGATGATGTATCGAGGTACCCCATATCTAAAAATCAGATTATTTCGGATGAACTCAACTACTGTTTCCTTTTTCACCTCTTTAAGGGGTACTGCTTCCGCCCACTTTGAGAAGTAATCAGTAGCTGCCAATATATAGGAATGACCTCCTGAAGATTTAGGAGTTATTGGACCTACTACATCAAGACCCTACGCATCGAATGGTCGTGAAGCTACTATAGGATGTAAAGGTTCAGGAGCTTGGTGAATGAGATTAGCGTGTATCTGACATGCTTCACATTTTCTTACATAATCCAAGCAATCTTTAACCATAGTAGGCCAATAATAGCCCATCCTTTTGATCCGAAAATGTAGTTTTGGACCTGATTGATGTGCTCCACATACTCCTGAATGTGCTTTTGTCATAGCTTCGAGAGTCTCTTCACCATTTAAGCAACGCTGATAAGTTCTCTCGAAAGAACATCGATACAAAGTATCTCTGTATAAAATAAAGCGAGGAATTCTTCTACGCACCTCAGTTTTATGTCGAGGATTTGATGGCAATTTTCCGTGCTTTAAGTAATCAATCAATAGAGTCCTTCAATCGTCTTCTTCGTCAACCGATATTGATATGGCATTTATATTTATTGCACACGGGCACACTTGTTGTTTCCCCTTTTGATAGAGCTATAACAGTTGCCAAATTAGCCAAAGCATTAGCTTTTCTATTTTCTTCCCTTGGTATATGACTCAAAACTATATTCTCAAACTTTGTCATCAAAATCGAAGCTTGTTGATAGTAGGGGATCAAATCTTCTTTTTTGACTTTATACTCGTTTAAGAGTTGGTTGATTATCAGTTTGGAATCACCGTATACTTCTATACTAGAAATCTTCATCTCTTGTGTCATTTGAAGTCCAATAATTAGAGCTTGGTACTCAGCAACATTATTTGAGCATAATTATCCCAACACAAAGAAGTATGTCTAAACAAGCCTTTCTGGGGAGACAAAAACCACTCCTGCTCCTGCTCCATTTGATCGAGCCGATCCATCGAAGAACATTATCCAAGTTGGTGAAGGCTCGACAAAAAAGACTTCTTCATCGGGAAAGTCATCGGATAGTTCCCACTCTGTCGGAATTGGATAATCAGCTAGGAAATTGGCGAGTGCTTGGCCTTTAACAGCTTTATGAGGTACATATGTTATCTCATACTGATTAAATATGATTGGCCACTTAGCTAACCCTCCGGCTAACACTGGTTTTGACCGGATCAGCTCGAGATATGAGCTTTATGGAATATGCTTCGAAATAATCCCTTAATTTCTTGATCGCATAGAACAAAGCCAAACATATCTTTTCAACAAGGGAATATTTTATTTCATTTTCAGTCAACTTCCTGCTGAGATAATATAACACTCTCTCCGTCCTTTCTTCATTTTCTTGTGCCAATAAGGCCCCGATTGACCGTTCTTGCGCAGCAATATATAAGATAAGAGGTTTACCTGGAATTGGAGCTCTTAACACCGGTGGGTTTATAAGATGCTTTTTGATACTTTCAAACGCGTTTTGACATCCTTTATCCCATTCAAAATTAACGCCCTTTTTCTTGAGATGACTAAAAGGTTAACATCTTCCTGCCAAATTTGATATGAACCTTCGGATAAATGTTAAATTGCCTTGTAAACTTCTTAAATCCTTAAGATTTCTTGGCGTGGGCATTCTTTGGATAGCATCTATCTTGGCGGGATCAACTTTAATTCCACGGTGGCGAACTATGAAGCCAAGGAATTTTCCCGAAGTGACACCGAAGGAGCATTTGAGGGGGTTCATCTTCAGATTGTACTTGCAGAGCCTGTTAAACACAACTTGTAGATCCTTCAGATGACCATCTATTTTCTTAGTTTTAACTACAAGGTCGTCCACATAGCACTCCACGTTCTTGTGCAACATGTCATCAAAGATTTTTTGCATAGCACGTTGATATGTAGCATCCGTATTTTTTAGTCCAAAAGGTATAACTTTGTAACAGTAGATACCCTTCGGAGTACGAAATGCAGTGTATTCCTCATCTTAGGGCTACATTCTGATTTGATTGCATCCTGAGCATCTATCCATAAAAGATAAGGCCTTGTGTCCAGTAGTTGCATCAACCATAAGTTCAACAACGGGTAGTGGAAAGTCATCCTTTGGGTATGCCTCATTCAAATCTCTGAAGTCAACACATAAGTGAATTTGACCATTCTTTTTCTTGACTAGAACAATGCAGGAAATCCAAGTGGGATATTTGACTTCCTTAATGAATCCTGCATCAATAAGTTTGTAGACTTCGGCTTCGATTAAAGGGACTAATTTTGGACTGTATACTCGTTGCGATTGTTTTACCAATCGAACTCCATGCTTTATGCCAAGGCGGTGAGTTACAATCTTTGGATCCAGCCCGGGCATTTCCTTGTACGTCCAAGCGAATACATCCTTTTATTCCTTTAGGAGACTTGTATATTGGACCATCTCTTCAGAAGTTAGAAGTGCACTTACAAATGTAGGTTGATGCTCTTCTATTGTTCTGAGATTGATTTCTTGCAGCTCATCTATAGTCGCTTGTACGTCATCTTCAAGTTGTGGAGATGCCTCTTTAACTTCGTCTTCCACCGCTTCACAGTTAAGATATTCATCGATTGAGATATGGTGACATGTCTTTATGGTGACAGGTCCTTCAAAGTAATAAGTAGGGGCGTGCCCCCAATTGAGAAGTGAAGAGTCTGATCTTGTTCCGTTTGTGGTTCTATTGACTCACCATGAGTTATGTCTCTATCGACTTTCGTGCTTTCTCCAAGACGATAAAAAACAGAACGACGGTTTGATGCATGTTCATCCTCAAAAGTCTTTTGGCCTTTAGACCCGAGTCTCTTGAACACAGAAGGACGTTTCATGGGAGCACCAAGTCGATCAAATACTGCAACACGTTTATTCTTCTTCTTATCAATTTCAATTCTCAACGAAGATATGTGTTGCACGTTCACTTGTTTGTCTTCCCGGGACACGCATATTCTTAGTGGTTCCGTATGAACATATGCCACGCCCAACTTAAGCTGATCAACACGAAGTCCTTTCTCCTTCATTTTATGTTGCGTCTCAGTAAGCCCATGAATCTTCTCACCAGTTAACTCGGGTTTAAAGCAACCTAAGGTTAACGGGCTAGAAAAATCGTATCCTGATTTTTCTAAGAGTGTATAAGCCTTCGGATCAAATACTCCTTTTATTTTTTCTGATGACATTGTTAGAGATGGTCCATTTGTCGAATTCAAACTGATGATGGGCATTATCAGGTTTGATTTCAAAGCTTCAAAGTTATTCAAAGTCCCCACTTCTTGTTGTTCCTCATGGGCTCTGTGCTTGAGCTTAATTGCTTCTTCATTTAACCTGTCTTTTTCTTCAGGCATAACTTCTTTTGTTGAGTCCGGGTCCAAGTACAATTTGGCGTTGGCAAAGTGGGATTCCGCATCAGTAAAGGGTTTGCATCCGCATCCACTTTCATGACTTCTCCATCTTTCAGATACTTAAAACATTGATGAAGGGTAGATGGAATGACGTTGTTTTCGTGGATCCATGGTCTCCCTAATAGAAGGTTATAAGAAGTCCTAGCATCAATCACATGAAGTAGAGAGCTTGCCTTCAGTTCTCCAATTCGAAGATCTGCTCGAAGCATCCCTATAGCTCGTTGTCTTCCTTGATTGAATCCTTGAATGGTCAGATGACTTTGAGATAATTCTTCGATAGAGATCCCCAACTTCTTCATAGTGGACTTTGACATGATATTAACGATTGAACCTTCATCGATCAATATGCGGTTAACTTTCTCCTCTTGCATGAATCCTGAGATGAAAAGCGGTCGGTTGTGCAGTTTTGGCCCTAGCAATAAATCATCGTCCGTGAAGGCAATTGTCGTGCTAGTAACATGGCAAGAAACAACATGGGAAATTTCTTCTTCATAAGAGGTAGGACTCATATTTTCTTTAAAGTATTTCTTCAGAAATAAGTAGCCCAAAGTCACTGGTTTCCAATAGCAATTGTTTGAAGGCCTTTTATGGTTGATAGGTCCTCTCATCCTTCTCTTTGACTCGCTTCATCTATACTTGATCGGAATTGATGTTTTTATCCAAGTAGGGTGAAATTGCTCTACACGTCGCCTTTGCCTTCGTCGAATCGTCACTACGGTTCATTCATCATCATCTTCAACTTTGGTTATTGCATGCACTTCAACTTCTCTATTGGACATCAACTTTGAAACTAACATTGTCTCTAAGCTTCCAAACTGGATTTTTGTGGATACCCCTAATAGTGTTGGTGATGTCATCATACTCTTGTTACTTTTAACGTTATTGACATTTGTTGAAGTCACTACACTAGTAGCATTTGCATTGGCTGCATCTTCGCTTTCAAGGATAATTTTACCTTCTCTCGCTAAACCCATGATCTTATCTTTCAGTACAAAATATTTCTCTATCGGGTGGCTAATGACTCGATGATATTTGCAGTACTTTGGGTCATTCACTTTCCCACTCTCCTCAGGGCGTTTTGGTTATGGTAGTTCTATCAATTTTTTTGCCAGTAGTTCATCAAAAATGTGTGAGACGTCGAAGTCTGGAAATGGGTATTCCTTTTCTTGCATCTCTTTTAGTGTAAGTCGACGTTTTTCCTCATGCGTTGGTTGATCTTTTGTTTTGGTTTCAACCTTCTTTTCCTTGGAGGGGATTTTGACAGGTGTTGCCTTCACTGCCATAGATTCCTTTGCAAAAGGCGCTTGACGAACTTTTCACTCTTCCGAATATCCCTTCTATCATTTCTTTGATTTTCAGCTGGAAAGTTAGTACCATAGTGTGAAATACTTAGTTCCGTCGTAGCTAATTCTTCGAATGTTCGGGGCTTGATACCTTGTAAGATATAAAGCAATCCCCAATTCATGCCTTGAATACACATTTCTATTGCAGATATCTCTGAAAGTCTAACCTTGTAATTCAAACTCAATGCTCGCCAATGATTGATGTAATCGATAACTAGTTCGTCTTTCCACTGTTTTGCATTAGTGAGTTCAATCATACTTACAGTGCGACAAGTGCTATAGAAACGATTCAAGAACTCTCTTTCCATTTGGTTCCAACTGTCGGTCGATTCTGGCTCTAAATCAACATACCAATCGAAAGCATTTCGTTTAAGTGACTTCACAAATTGTTTCACCAAATGATCACCATATGTCCCCGCATTGTTGCATGTTTCCACAAAATGAGCGACATGTTGCTTTGGATTGCCCTTTCCATCAAATTGCTAAAAACTTGGTGGTTGATAACCCATCGACATCCTCAAAGAATCAATGCGTGTAGTGTATGCCTTTGAGTATGTTGGAGAATTTTACGAGGGTACACCATACTGAGCTCTAATTATATTGGTTATCATATTTTGCAGTTCTTGCACAGATAAAACGGCGATGGATGTAGCAGAGTTATTTGTCCTAGAGTCATATTTCTGAGGAAGAAAATTCACTTGTTTTCCATTAGTGACTTGAACCAAATGAGTTTGAGGGTTACGAGTAGACTGACTAGGATCGTCATTTTCTAACTTATTCATAAGTGAGCAATCTGGAAGTATTTATCCTCCAAATTCTTTTGCAAGTTAGCCATTGCTTGAGCCATTTGGGCAACTTGCTCTTCGAGAGTTATAGTCTCCGTCTCTTCAGTAAAAAGAGTTTCCTTTGATTTAGTTTCTTTGGGGAGTCGAAGGAGTTGAACCATCAGATGATTTTGAGTCACGACCATCCGTAGAAGATCGCACAGTGCCATCCACTTCTTTGTTCTTTAGATTATCAAGTCCCTTATTCTTCGGGTTAGGTTGGATTTTAGGAGCCATTGAGTATTTGTTGAATTTTGGTATATGAAAAGGAAGAGATGAGAGGTAAGATCAGTCCCACCGGGCGTGCTAATCTGTTTGCACTAAAAATTCGCATTTATTAATTTTTAGTCAATACTGAATAGATAATACAAATATTTGAGAATTCAAGTAAAAGTAGGTCTTCAATCTTCAGCTTGATCCTCTGATTCTTCCTTTGAATTTAAAATTGTTGAATCTTCAAATGCTCCTTGATAGATTTGGTAGTTTGATCTTCTTCAACTTGTAATTAGACTTGAAATAACGTTAATCCGTAGGTCCTTCGACTTGTTTACGAATCAAACGCCGGATTTTGGAGAATTCCGCCAAGAACGCCTTCGAACTCGTTGGTAACTCTGTGGATTTAGCTTGAATATAACGCCGATTTGCCGGTATAACGCCTTGATAGCGGATCAAACACCTTGATTTGGTAACTTCGGGGAAGAACACCCTTGAATGCCTTAGAATCCGTTTTGAACTTGTAGAGAGGTTTTTAGTCTTTCTTGAACTTGTAGAGAGATTTTTAGTCTTTCTTGTCGCAAAAAGGTTAAATCCCCAACCCTAAGGGTCCCCCCACACCCCGGCCCGACGAAGCAAGTGGGAGGAGGTAAATCAGGTACTCAGCGGCCCGTTAAAGGAGAGGTATGCTCCTCACTAGGTCTACAAGGAGCCCACCCCCAAAGTCCAAATTGGACTCAAGAATAAAGCTCCCACACTGCAGCCTGTGAGAATCGAACCTTGCACCTTATTGCAAATCTGTCCTCCGGAACCAACTGAGCTACACCCAACTTGTGTTGTGTGTTGAATGAACAACCCATGACCTCTTTATATAGGTGTAGGATTCAAGACTTGTGGTTCAAGTCAAAGTTTATTTAATAATTATCTCTTTATTTTTTGAAGAGATAATATCAAATAAATCATATAAATATATATCTCTTTAATATATTATTTATTTTTTAAGAGATAATAACACATGAATATTTATCTCTTTATATTTTTTATTTTAAAGAGATAAGACTTGAATTTGATTGGTCGGTGTGACGCAATATGCCACGTGTCGTCATATGATTTGTCTTGGCTTTCTTTGACTGCAAGACTTGATTTGTTAAGAAAATAAACATTATAATATCAATTTAATTTTGAAATTAAATTTAGGATAATTTCAAAATATAAAATAGCAAATTAAATTAATAATATAAAGTTTATTTACTTATCTATGCTCTATATTTCACATTGATCAAATTATGGGGAAGAAATGGTCATTTTTTCGTAGTTTGATAGAGAAATCAAACTATTATTCAACATTAGGTTGTATCAAATTGGCTACGGAGCAACTTTAAATTTTATGGCCTACTATATATCCTACAGTTTGAGCTGTTGAGGGCTCTAGGCTATAAGTCAGTAGTCAGTGAACTAGTTAATGATTTACTGTAGTCGATCGTAGATGTACTAGTTTAGACAAAAAAAAAAAAAAAAAATTGTATAAAGTCCGAATCTTGCAATTGTGAATGGAGTAATTGAATTGAAAGGATTTTTTGAATCTTGACATTGTGAATGAAGTAATTGAATCGGAAGTTTCATCCGAATTTTAAGGTTGTGAATGGAGTGTCGTCTATCTTTATTACACATAGAAAAATCTATTGGGAAACCAAAACCTTAAAGAAAACTTAGAAATCCATAGAATTTTGGGAAACAACAAATCCCATAGGCTGAAACAGATATCTCTGTATATGCAATTAATTTATAGGGTCATATTTCCTCAATCCAATTAATTATGGGCCAATATTAAACCAGCCCAAAATACTTTTATAGTTTTTTCTAGAAATTAGAATATATGAAAATACAAGTCTGCCTAAAACCCAAAACCCTAACCCCTGCCATTGTCGCCGGAGATATATTGCATCGCCGATTCTCCATTTTCTCTCAGCTTAGCTCGTGAGCTGAATTATAATTGCGGAGAAATGGACGTTGACGCGAATGAGGAGAAGCTCAAATCTCTGCGCATTTCGTCCATGGACGAAGAGGACGAAGACGAAGTTCTAAACGACGACAATGAAGATGAAATCAGCGATGAAGATGATGATGAGGAAGAGCGAGTTCCGATGACGTTAGGCTTCGCGGAGAAGCCGAAAAGTTCATGGTCATTGCTCCGCCAATATTTCCCGAGCAAAGCTGGTGGCGCTCCGGTAATTCGACGGGCTTTCTATGGCAAACTTTGTGGTTGATTTTAACTGTCGTACTGAAAGCTTGTTTTCGAGCTATTTTTGAGCTGATTGAGTGCCTAATTGATTGTTTTGATTTACTTTTGATGTAGGCGTGGTTGGACCCGATAAATTTGCCCTCAGAGAAGTCCAGTCTTTGTGATTTTTGCGGTGAGCCTTTGCAGTTTCTGCTTCAGGTGTAGTGAGAAGAGAATTTAACTTTTTTGAACTAAAAGTGATAAATGCGCTTTCTCTATCTCATCTTTTACTTGTTGATTGTTTTAGTAGGTTTATGCACCTTTGCCTGAGGAATCAACTTTTCATCGAACATTATTCGTGTTTATGTGTCCATCAATGGCCTGTCTTCTCCGCGACCAGCATGAACAGTGGAAGCGGTATCCTGAAACTCAATCAAGAAGGTATGTTGTTCCAAATTTTCAGACTTCAAATTTCTCATCATTCGAGTAATGCTAAATGATGTAAATTACATAATACTCTAGAATCCCCTGTTTGTGATCTTAAAATGTTTTTCAGTGTCAAGGTCTTCCGGTGTCAATTGCCACGGGAAAATTCCTTTTACTCCAGTGAGGCACCTGCTGATGATGGGACTGGGCAGCCCCTAACAGAAGCAGGTAATTTCTCTATATAGTGTATATAGTATTAACATTCCACAATAATGACTATTTGATAATTTGGTGGGCATATTGTGCTGCCATTATTTTTGCTGTGAGTAAATATAAGAAAATGAGAGAATTTGCCACATGACTATAAGATAGAACTAGTGTATGTAATGTAGTTCTCCATGCATTTCATGGTTTCTGTGAAGCCGATGAACTAGCCTGATTTGTAGGATAATTATTCACCTAGTGCTCCATATATTGTTGCAGCACCACTCTGTAACTGGTGCGGTACATGGAAAGGTGACAAAATATGTAGTGGCTGCAGAAGAGCACGGTATTGTTCTGGGAAACACCAGGTACTTCGCTAATTTTTAAATTCATTCTAGGCATGAGAGGTTTTTGTGAGTTTCCATGTAACAAATGGAATCATAATTAATTGCAGAGTGCTCATTGGCGGTCCAGTAAGTCGAATCACAAAGTTGCCTGTCAGCAGTTGGAGACATCGGGGAAAGAATCTGTATCAGGTAACACATTTTAATGGAATGTAATAGTTTTAGTGGGATAAGACATCATGATAACATGGCAGGAAAAGAATATCCTCTAGTTTCGTTGTGTGCATCAAAGATTTTGTTGATTTTTCTTACATGTTGTGGGTTGATATTGTTATTGGTGAACAGCTGCCAGCAACTCCCTTTGGCCGGAGTATGAAATCACAAATGAGGATGAATGTGAATTTGATGAGGAGATGCCTAATGATATTGGTTCGAGTAGTTCATTGGTTTCGAAAAGCAAGACAGATGGATCTTTCGAAAAATTGACGACATATTTCAAGGTTTAGCTTCATAGAATACTGTTAGAGATGTCTGATTTATTATCTGAATGAGAGATAATCAAGGTCTCTCTTTTACACAGGGACAGGATGACAACAGGAGTTGGGCATCCTTCCAGGCAAGGATATCTCCGGCTCCTGACCAAGTTTTGAGGTGATGAGATGGAGTTCAATATAAGTACATAAGTTTTTACTTTTACAGGCATTTTTTATTTTTTTTTTGCTGTCTACTTTCAGCTTTTAAGTGCATGTACAACATAATAAGGAGATGCTTCTTTGTCCGTCGCCCATTTTGTAAATCTATATCTTTTTATGAGCAGATACTCCAGCGCTGCTCAAGCAAAGCCATTGTGGCCTGTTTCTAGTGGTCGGCCATCAAAACTCGACATTCCTAATTGCAACTCTTGTGGTGGTGTTCGTGGCTTTGAATTTCAGGTGAGATCTTATTTAAGTGAATGATGGGTAGTTATACCAACTTGTGAAAGCTTAACTAAAGGATGCACTAGCAAATGGGCCCCCTTGCCAATAAGCTCACTATTTACATTTGGTAGGGTACTTTGCTATAATGATCTGAAATGACCAAAATAGCAGGAACTTTAGAAAACTGATTTACACCTCTCATGTGACTGGTGTGAGTATGAATTTGACCACGCACGCTTCCATTTTAACCCCAATTTAGACAAAAACCCGTCTCCATAAACTCATCAAATATCTCGATTAGCCCCGATCTCTCTTGAAAAGATTTCATTTATGCTTGTGTTCTTTTCTTTGGGACTCCAATTTCAGGTATTACCCCAGTTACTGTATTTCTTCCATGTGAAAGATGCTGAAGATTCCCTTGATTGGGCAAGTATTGTTGTGTACACATGCGAGGCCTCTTGCGGGGAACGCGTGGGTTACAAAGAGGAATTTGTTTGGGTCCAACTTGCTTCTCAGTCTATATCGCACCAATAAATACCTGTTAACATTAAGCAGACAAATGTGCTCATATATACTCTCTGTCGCCACTTCTTCCATGTTCCTTTGTGATGCCTGCAAGACAGTGATGTTAATCATTATCTTTTCTACGGCATACGCCCATTGAGTGGACTGTGAGTGTGGACCTCCTCTCCTGCATTTTGTAAATTAGTTTCTTGTCATATACCAAGGGTGGTTTTCCATTCATCTTTTTCCTCCTTTTAGGGTTAAAAAATTGTATCATTGCAAGTTAATACTTACTTTTTGGGGTTGATTTTGTATTGTTTGTGGGTTTTTATTTTACCTTTAAAATAGGTTTATTCTGAGTTTGAGTTGGATCGGTAGCAATAGTCGACATAGTTGTGTTTTCAGTAATTTAATATTTGGGTTAATTATATTTACATGTTTTGGAGTTTCAGATATTATAATAAGATCTCTGTTAGTCATTTTATTACATTTTTTATCCCTTTTAAAAATTATAAATTATATAGTTTAGTTTTTTGTTAAATTTAGGGTGACAGGCATAAATCTTAAAACTTGAATTTTCTGTTTTTATTGTTGTTTTAAATATATGGTAAAATTGGTCAAAGAAAATAGCTATTAAGGTAGGGTAAAATGGAAAATTCAAGTTTTAAAATTTATGATGTGATCTTAAATTTCAAATGGTGATAAATATAATTAACCTTTAATATTTTAAGGGATTAAATTCAAAATAGTGTAGGGTTATTAATTATATGCCATTGGAATGCTTGATAATTGATAGGTCCATTTTTATTCTTATCTTCGCTTCTTGGAAGAACATGATAGGCCGTCCGCGGTGGACTAAAAAATGTGCACATTTTGCAAATAGTGGTCCGAAAGTGGGAAGTCAATTCGATTGGTGTATTAGGGTTGGAGTGGCATGCAGAACAATAATGAGAATAAATGATTGATAGACAAATGAGGATCACTTTTGGATTTGAGAAATTGACTAAATCATGTGCCCAAAAGTGAGTAAGTCAAGAAGAGTTATTATGACAAGTATGTTGACAGTTGTAGACTCCAATTAAATTCTGCCCTGATTTGCACAATAATATTCTTACTTACTATATAATAAATAGATTGATGAATTAGCTTTGGCTGGCAATAGCTAGAAAATCACGTGGATTTCTAACAACTTGCAAATCAAGAAAAGAGAACTTTTGAGAAAGAATCAAATTACAGCTTCCTGCATGTTGCAATCAAGTTGGGAGAATTATTTTATATTGAGAATCATCGCGTTTTCAACCTCTACAGAATCTGAAATCGGAAAAAACTAAACGGAGAAGTCCCGTACTGGATTTTGTGATACCCCGTGCATGTTGCAATTGATTTGAGAGAGTTATGTTATATTGGACCTCTACAATACTGAGATAGGAGAATTAATGAATTATCACATATTAAACCTTTACAATATCTGAAATCGAAAAAGAATTGAATGGAGAAGTTTCATTTTGGATTCTGGCCATCTGGGATACACGAAATCGGGAAAAAATGGGTGGAAACCAAAAATTTGACAAAAGAAAAAGGTGAACATTGAAAATGTACTTTTATTACAAATTCCAACTATATATATAGTCCCCCAAACATGACACCCTTTTACCACCACCTGCCCCGCCTATAATCAACCAAATCTCCGACCTCACAAGCTTCCCAGTTCAAGAATGTACATTGTTGAATGAAAACAACGAAAAATAACATTGAAAATGAATCAAGAAAAGGCAACAAAGCATGATCTTCCCGAGTCGTCTCCCGACTACTACCAAAACTTTTCTTACACATGAATCAAAGAAACTTAAGACACTGTACACATAATGGAATTTTGGACATTTAAGAACGAACACCACTTGAAGACGAACCCGAAATCTTTCCCACAGCTTCCGATCTTTTTCCTTCGAATTTCGCCCCCCTCGTGCGTATATTATTGGAAAAAAAGCTTATTCACCACAGAAATGACGGGCCGAAAGTTATAATGAATGAATAATTTCGATATTTTCAAGAAGAGCGAGCGAGAGAGAGATGAATCGAATCATAATACCGCAACTCCACTACTCGTTTGTGAGAAAACGAAGCAGTCTGAAGACAGGCCTTGGAGCTCCAAACAGGGGTCGGGCGAAACGTCAACAGACGACCCGTTCACGTTGGAGCATATCCAAGAATTATCCGGGTCGGAAACAATGGAAAATGTCACATTCGAGAGGCACAAGGAAGTGAAAGGAGACTCATCAATCCCAGAGAACACCCCAGCAGTGGTAATATTTACACCAACAATGTCATTAAAGGTAATTTCGCTCACAACAGGAAGGGCATTTGGGTCATACTCGTCATCCGGGTGGTTCGTGTACTGACCCGTTGCCTTTATTCCTATCTGCACATTTTCCATATATATGTCTGAAATGAATACACCTTTAATGTAACCTCCCCTTCCTTTTGCTGTCTTCAACTCAATCCCAGTTACTGAGTTGTGCACGTCGAGCTTCTCAGCTAATATGCTGGAAATTCCACCCGACATTTCACTACCGAAGGCGAGGGCAGAACCAGAAGAGGATCTTAGGAGGGCCCGCCTGATGTGGACATTGGAGGTCGATTTATTGTAGGAAATTCCATATTCGTCCCAACCACTTTTCAGTACCACAGCATCGTACCCCGTGCTAATGTTGGTGTTCTCAATGCAAACCCGTTGAGAAGAATCTGTAAATGTCAAAAGGTTTTGACATTATCTATAGTTAGTTTTCTTAACTGAAATTCAAGAAGTGGAACTACAGTGGGTTATAATGGCAAGAAGAAAGGGGTAAAAAACGAAACATCGTGTATCATGTATACTTGATGATGGAAGGGATTATCGATTGATGTTAAAAGCATCTATCCTACATTGAAGTATAATCATTTATTTCACAGACCTGGGACTATGCCGCTAGTGTCTGGAGAGTTGGGTGGAGAATAAACCGTTATATTCTGAACTAGCAGCTTACTGCATCGGAAAGAACAATGGAGAGGCGTTATGAAAGCTGGATAAATTATACAAATATTTAAAATTTAAATTATTCCAAGAATGAAAATGAGGGACTTACCTGCAATAAACAGGGTGTATATTATATGCAGGCGCGTTTAAGAACGTCAAGTTTGACACTACAATGTTGTCGGACGAAATAAGTTCTACTAAATGAGGTCGACTGTAATTTAAAGAATGAGATTCCACTTGTTCCCACCAAACAGAACCTTGTCCATCAATGGTGCCATTATTTCCTGTATAGCAAGTGAGAATGAAAAATATAAAGAGGATAATTGGAAGATAAATAAATTACTATGGAAAATATTGTTACCCGTGATAACGACATCAGTTAAATTCTGTCCACTAATCAAGCTGCGATATCTTTTACCGGGTACCTCAAGGCCTCGCCCATAAGAAGGTAAGGGATCAATTATGTCCCAATGGCTATAATCCTGCAATAAGAAATGACATAAATAAGAGTAAGAATGAAGCACATATAGTTGGCTGTTGGTGGAGCTGGAGGGGCAGCCACCTACGCCGCTCATCTCTTAGAGCTATACTTTATATGTAATTTTATCAAAACAAAATATCAAAGTTTCGAACAAACACAAACGGAAGTCAAACCTGAGAACCGAGAATAACAGCATCTTTCTCCAAGAAAAGCGTGAGGTGGCTCGTGAGAGTGATGCATCCAGTGAGCCACTTCCCGGCGGGAACGTAGAGCTGGGCTCCACCCTTGTCCACAAAGGACTTAAGATAGAATATGGCATTCTGAAACGCCACAGTATTTAAGGTTTTGCCATCGCCAACAGCACCGAATTCAGAGACAGATACACTGTGAGGCCTAGGAGTGAGAGGCCAATGAGATTTACATACTCCTTCATACTCTGAAGCAGCATTGCTTGATGATGATACCAGGAGCAATAGCAAAACTACCTGAGACGTAATGGGCAAAAAAGGAAACAAGTAAAGCGATTATACTAACAGAATACTATGCGTTGCATGTAGTGTACATGGTCAGATACGTATATTCCGCTCCTAAGCAACAAGCACACACACATGTATAATGTATACAGGCAAGTCTTGAGCGTATTTTAAACTCCAAAAAACACGTACGTATGTATAAATAGAATAAATCTTACCAGTATCTTGTACTACATAGCATATACACATATACTTAGAAATCATGTTCCAGCTCGTATGAGGCAATAAATTCTCCACAAGAGTTCACAATTGTACACACACATGTATATATAAGAGAATCTCGCGAGGTATACACACACACAGGAAAATTCCTGTTTCCAGCTAGTATGAGATCATAAGTTTACCACAAAAGGTCTCTGCTCTGTTCGGAGATGCTTTTGTATTTGGTAAAAGAATTTATTTGATACTGAAGCAACTGAAACAATGCAGATTTTGACTTTTTAGCAGTTAATGTATTCAAAACTTTGTGTTTATCAAGACAAGTACTTGTAACAGGGCATAACTGAGTACCTTAAAACACTTATAGGAATAAGAATTAAGCAAGAGCTAAGACATACAGTACATGTAGATCTCAATTATTCAACATAATGAATAAGAGATGAAAACAATAACAAAAAGAACAACTCCAGATCTAGAAACCAAGAAACAGTTGTCTCAAAACAGACAATGTAGTTAGATTCACTCAGCAACACAACTCAAGAAAGAGAAAGGAAGAAAGACTGAACCCAAACTCGACATTCATGAAGAAATCCGCATCTCACTAAACCAGCTAAGCTGGCACTATCCCCGAGGAAAACAAGACAACCCCATCAAGAGTTTTCAGCTAATATTCACCAAAATTCAGACCAAAAACCAAGCTCAAACAACGTAGTTCAAACCAAAAATTCAATCTTTTGCAAGAAAAACAGATGCCCAGATGGGATAACTACCCCCACTCGATCCAAAAAAGCTGAAAAACCTTAATCAGGCCACTGAAAACAAACACACACAGTGACTCAAATCACTCAAAAAAAAAAAAGATTAACGTACTTACTAGCCTCTTCATTTCTTCTCTTCTTCAAGCCCTCATTCAAAGGCAGCCCCTTGTCCAAAAATCTTTGACTGCACCCCAAACCAAGAAGATGAAGAAGAAGAAGAAGAAGAAGAAAGAAGCTAAGAAAGAAAACTAAAAAAATGGAGGCGTGATTGAATGATGATGAGTGGCAATTAAGGAGAAAAAAATTTACTTCCAAGAATTAAAATTATTAAAAATATATGGTGAAGGAAAGGGACAGCACAGAGCGAGAAAAAGACCTCTTCGTCTAACACACATTAAAACCATATATATATGTCCATGGAGTTCTTCTCTTCTGCAAAGGAAAACAATTATTCTCAAAAAAAATATATATATATTTATAATAATTTCTGTACTGAACTGGCAGTGAATCAATTTAATTTGAGAATTAGTAGCCATTAATCACTCCCGTAATTTTCTACCCAACGGGTATTTGCCGACACAAAAATAACGGGAAATTTGTTTCCTTGATTAAACAATAATATAAAATATTTTTTACATTTTTTGTTATATTCTTTTTCCTGTTGCATAGGTAAGAGAGAGGAGAGAGAGTGGGGGTAATAATTTAATGTATTAAGCATGATTAGGGAACCTTAAAAATAAAATAAGCAAGTCGAATTAAGAAGGAGACAAACGGAAATTATTATTATTTAATATTTTTTATATATATGTATTGAGGTGGTTTATATTTGAGTGTAATGTGTATGCATGGGAAGGGTGGCATGTGCTTTGTGGAGAGTGGGGCCCATTGCTCAATGATGTATGGCAAATGCTAGGCTGGCATCACTCAGTTTGCCAGATCAGACCCCAATCATGGACCCACCCTTTGGAAAAATTAAAATTAGTGTGGAAGTTGGGAAAAAAATATGTTTTTACTTATAGTTTTCAACTTAGTTCAGTGCTTTTTAAGTAAAATCTGCAAATTTGAGCAATCCCTTTCAATTTAAATCCATTCTTATATGATACTTTAACCACATCCCTAGTAATATTAGCATCATACTCAGTCAATACAGATGGCAAAAGTTAGAATTAAAGATACATACGAGTCGATCTGATTTTCCATCAAAACGATTCGAACCCATTTAATGTTTTGGTGAATAAATCACTTGCTTGATCATTAATTTGGGCATGAGTTATTCTGAAGTATCTTTTCTCGAACAAAATGACAATCTACATCAATATGTGATAATAATATAGTCTCTCATACTATGAACTACACTCAACTCTTGAATAAGTTTTTTACTCAGATATCGTCCTTAGCGGCGTCATTCGCATCTAAGTATTCTGCCTCAGTTGTCAAATCTGCATTGATAGTTTTTTAGAATTATTCCAACTTACTGTTCTGCCATTAAAATAAAAAATGTATCAAGACTTGGATTTATAACCATTCATATCCGATATAAAGCTTGCATCGCAGTATTCTCAACTGATTAAGATTCAATTTCGATAAGCTCTAGTCGAACTGAATCATAACTCGAGTTGACAATCGGATTGAAATCAGCCCGCTTTATATACAATCTTAATCAAAAAACACGATCACTTATGAAATCGAACTCTATCATACTTCACTTGATTTCTGAATGGATGATAATTTTATGTTTTGATGATGGGGTGGGTGGGGGGTGGTTCTTGGTGGGGTATAGGAGTATGAGTTGGGTTGGTCAAGGGGGGTCCCTGTTTTATTCTAAGTTGAGTGTCCTGTGTCCTCTAGTGGCCCTTGTTGTCTTGTGTTCCTAATTCCAGTTGAAATCTTTTAATTATTCTTCTGTCTTCACAGACTGACTCAGTTACAAAACAACTCAACAAAATGCAAATCATTCCTCCTAAAAGTTTTCCCTTTCTTTATTTTATTTCTTTTAGTTTAAAAAGTGGAGTCTTGTGATTTTATTATACACCCCCTTCACTTTATGGCCTTACCACTAAACTCAAATGCAACTTCCCTACTATTATTATTGTATGTTTCAGTTTTAATCGAATTATATTTGTTATTTGATTGTTTTTTTTTTAATTTATATTAATGACGCGATAAATGTAAAACGTTATCTCTCAACTCGTTACATTAGTTTAGTCGAATAAAGTTCGAGTTAGAATTACCCAAAATAAAAATAAATAAAACACATCTTCTAAAATGACTTCAGTTTTGAATGAGATTTTACACATAGATCGTACTACAAGTAAAGTTCTCCCAAATAGTTTATTTTAAGAAGTAGGGTTTCAAACGTGGTCTCGTGTGATCTAGCAAATCACCACTAGACCAAGAGCTTTTATTAATAATATATATATTGAATAATGGTTTTTTATAATTGGCGTTTTTTTAGTTGTGTGCCCAATTGAATAAGAATACATACATGTGTGTGTGTGGCCACATAAATGGTTGGTTCTCAATAATTGAAACTTATAACTAAATTTAATTAAATGTTCTTGTCAGTACTTGTAATATTATTTAAATGCTTACAAATATCAACATTTCATCTCAATAACTCAATACCATTTTGCTTCTAATAATACAAACTCAAATCAATTCAGAAGAATATATGGTTACAAAATGCAAAACAATAAACGGGGAATTTGAGAAAACTCCCAAATTGATAAGTCAAATTTCTTTTAGCTCCCTATTTTCAAAAATGATGTATTAAAACTCAAGAATCGTGTATCTAAAACCCCAAATGATGTACGTATTGGAAATATAAGGAAAAAAATCATGTATCTAAATCCCAGAATCGTGTATATAAATCCCAAAATCGTGTATCTAAAACCCCAAATGATGTATTTAAAAATGGGGAGCAAACTCAAAATTTTTCAACCCATGGGGAGTTTTCTCAAAACCCCCCAAGAATAAATCCAAATATTGATTTAATGGAATGCTATAATTAAAGCTATCTTAATCAGTCCAATACATTTGACACATTAACAATATCTAAAACAATTATTAACCTTAAATTAAATACATTAATTTAACCACATTATTCCCTCAATTAATAAATATGACAAGTTACACATTTTTAAAGGAAAAAAAAAAACGATTTTTAAATTTTTAAAAAAATAAAAAAGATTCAATTAACTTTTTCAACATAAAAATGACAAGCGAGGGCACTTTCTGGCTTTGTGCTGCCTATTGGTCAAAATCACCACAGAAGGGGAAATAAAAGGAAAGCCCACCTGGCGCAATGGATACTTGTGTTTGTTTCTTCTTGTTATTTGTTTCCATTTTCAATAAGCTATATAATTTGACGATTGGAAATCATGTTAGTTTAATTAAATATTCTATATAGAATAATTTTAATTTTTTTGACCTCTTATATTATCTTTTAAGATATTTATAATTGAGGGAGAGAATTAATAATGGTAGTTCATCGCAGATATTTTGATCAAATAAAAAAAATAAATGAATATTTTGTGTTTTATTTTTTGATAAGTAACTATTATTAATAGGAATAACTTTATATTTTAATAATTTGATCCGATTTGAATAACGTAATGTGATATAAAAGAGGGAAAAAAAAGATCATTGTTTTGCTCCAGGTTAGCGATTTTAATCTTGATATTCAAAATTTCACTCGTCTCATATTTAATAAGTTGAATTTTAATTTATATGAATATTAGTCTATGCACAAGTTTAATGTATCGAATTCAATGACAAGGATGAACCAGAACCTCGAGGTAACAAAATTACAAATATTTCAAATTCTCTCTCTCTAATGTTATACTATAGTTTTTAGGGTAAATCTTACTTTACAAATATTTCAAATTCTCTCAACAATTAATTTTGGGGTGAATAAAATCAAATACATTATTCATCATTGAAAATGAAATATAATAAAAGAAAAAAACAATATCATCCATAATCACAGAAACACAGTTGCTGTAGTTTATGTCATTCCACCCAAGTTTTGCTATCTGGTCAAGGAAAATATTATGAGCATTTAAAGAATTTTCGATTTAATTGTTGACTGGTGAAGCTTAATTGGTTGTTGTATAAATATTCAGGCACACAGCTGTTTCTCGTCCCCACTTTTGGTGTTACAAAATAAATTAAAATTAAAATTTACACAACCAAAATTATATCAAGAGAGGATCCAACGGCAATGCCCCACCTACCACATGTAGGCACATCTTGCATATGTTTCCTTCATCCTCGTAATTATTATTATTATTATTATTATTATTCATTAATTTTTGAAATCTTGGCTGTAAATGTTATAATATATGTTATCGGATGTAAACTTTGCACCAAAACAAATAAAATAAATTAAATGTAGGACTTGTAGATACATTATATGAGGTATTGAGAGTTTATAAAGATCCATATAAGAAAAAGAATTAATATGTTGTTATTTGTTAATTAATTACGGGTAATTGTGCATCTTCGATGATTATTGTTTAAATATATTAAAATTAAATATTTTATATATATTTATTTATTTATTTATTTATTTATAATTATTTTTATTATAATCAGTAAATTATAGTAAACAAAATTGATAATATTATTGATGGTGTAGGAATATCAGTTTCCTAAATGCAACAACACTTTTCAATATTTGTGTGAAAAGGAAAAGACCATCACAGGCGTGAAGGCCTCAGGATCTGGGTTTCCTATTGAGCGTGTGTTCTTCCAACTAGGATAACACCAAGAGTGTGGCGTGTAATGATGCAACTGTGGTGAGAATAAGAAGACTCGGAAAGAATGCCCAGAACAATGCAGTATGAATATGGAAGATGACTTGGGGGAGAAAGCACGTGCTCTCCCTTATTTATATGTTAGGGGTGAGGGCAATTGGGTAACTTGACCGTGTGGTCCCAAACCTGTGTTGCTCTAACACGTGGCAGCCCGTGAGGGTATGAGAATGACATTTCTGAAAAAGGGGGCGGCGTGTCAGACGCAAGGTGCGCACCACCTTTGTGTCAGAGGTTGTTGACGAGGGTCGCGTGAGAGGAAGGCCTAAGATCCGTTTTGCTAGGGTTCGGATCCACCATGGCGGCGGAGGGTCACATGTGAGCGTTGTTGACGCTCGAAGGGTGCTCGGACTGGTTCCCCACGGCATATGGCCTTTGAGCGCCGAAATTCCGAGCGCCAAGAAAGTGGCCCTCGTGCGGGTGATTCTCTGAGAAGGGTAACCCTGAAGGCCAAGATGGGAGCGCCGAGCCGGTCGGTTCGGGCCCTTTATCTGAATAGTTGGCCGAGGCTCAAGGGCCTGTACTAGTTGGCAAGTGAGTGGGCTGGGTTGGCCGGCGAGCCCACCAATGCGAGCGTATAGTCTTCAAGTCAACTGATGGTGACACGTGGATGGCTCTGATACGAGCGTGTTTTTATGCCTCATCAATTATATTGGTCGGAATAATAATTAAAATAGAAATTAAAAAATATGATGGAAAAAAAAAAGAATATAAAAAAACTTATTAAAAGAAAAGAATTAAAGTGAGAGATAATATATTTTTGTAATGGAGAAATAATAAATAACAAATAAGATAAAATTGTTATTCTTCTTTAAAAAAAAAAAAAAAAAACTGTTATTCTAGTGGTAGGAAGAAAAAATTAAAAAAGGAAAGGATAATAAAGAAAAGTTTCAGAGACACCAAACGATTTTTATCCATGCCTAACGTTTAATATAATAGTATAAACGATATAAACATTTTTTCATTTAGTAGATACTTTGATATTTTTCGTTATAAAAGCGTGTAAATTACGACGGTGTTAAACTACAATGATATTTCTATTATATTTAAATTCAGTCCAACCACTACGGTAGTATAATTCTTTTTATTAATAATAATTACACACGACAAAAAGGTATACTAACTACCAAGTTACATTGTCTAATTATGGTATATTATTATCTGTGGAAATAAATTCCAAAATAGTGATATCTCATATTAATTCATTTGAGGTCGATAACTACTCTATTGAAGCACATTATTTTCAATTACAAATATTTTCTTTTAATTTTTAAGAAAAGTAAAATTGTGCACACCAGAGGTGATGGGATGTCACGGACCTCATGGTACATAAGTGACACGAGCTTCAAGAGACTGTTTTTAGTTGTTAGGCTACAGTGGTTATTGAAATGATCTGATTTAGTTTTTTAACTTTGGGCTCCAGTTTGGGCTGTTTGTGCAAGTTGGGCCAGATATACTTAATATTCTTTTTTCACTATTGGACTAAAATTTATAGCCATGAATCTCAACAATTACTTAGAAAATTTTGAATTTAGTTAAAATAATTTTCAAATTAAATAATATAATATAAAAGTAATAATATTTGAAGTTGAAAAAGTAATTGAATCCAAAACATAGTATAATTATATTCATAAAAAGAAAGAGTTTTTATATATATATAATTCTGGTATAAATGGGTCTAATCTAGTTAAATTATGGCCCATGGCCCATGGGCATGAGGCCTACATAGAAAAGTGTGCCCAAAAGTTTGATTGGTTAACTGAAAATTCTCTCTCTACAAAGAAATTGTCCAAGTGGCTGCGCACTAGGATTATATTTCCGAAAGTGGAAATCAAATTGCGAATCGTCTTTCTAATACTTGTTTCTGACTCCGGCGGCTGAGCTGAAATCACAGATCATTCCTCTTCGGCAATGGCGGTGTTGATAGCCAGCAGGCGACTGTCGAGTCGTTATTCAACGACGTCGAATCTCGCGGCGAGCTTCCGGTGGTACTCCACAGCGTTTAGAGAAGAGAGAGACACTTTTGGCCCCATTCAAGTTCCTTCCGACAAGTCGGTGCTGTATTTCGTTTTATTTGTTTTATTTTTTTTAGTTTTGGAGCATCTGTTTTTTCGTCGTTGATGTTTCGGTTTATGTTTTGGTGGATCTTAAGTTTTAGCTTACTGTAGAGGCGTGGTTATTAATCTATGTTTTGTTTGGTGATGTTGACTGCCTTTTGATTTTGCGTTTTAAGATTTATGTATGGATGTTCTGTCGCATTCATGACTTCTTAGTTGGCAGTAGCATAATTGATCATCAGCTTAATTCCGAGGAATACAAATTGGAAGTAACATTGACAGACGAGCTATATTATAAAATCGATGATGTAATCTGCTAAACATTGTTCCTGTAGGTTAATGTAATCTTTGTTTGTCAAAGCATGAAAGCTTGAGCTAAGATATGTGTTAGAAACTTCCAAATGAAATTGATCTCGTTTAAGAGTGAGAGAGCTTCTAACTTGATCAGTTTGATAGTTGGAATATACCTGTTGTAGTTAAAACCTGGAGTTGCTGCCTGTAATCTGTCTTTTTTGACAACTCTGCCAAATGCGTAAATAGGGAGTAGATGTTCCACACGAGCTGAGGCTCATATCGTAGTTTTCTATTAAAATAGACATCTCTATCTCTCTCTAAATGTCCTTGACTGACCATGTAGGCTTTTTGTTGTTGGAATTTCTCAGATTATGGGGTGCTCAAACTCAAAGATCGTTGCAGAACTTTGAAATTGGAGGCGAGCGGGAAAGAATGCCCGAACCTATTATACGTGCATTTGGAATTCTTAAGAAATGTACTGCAAAGGTAGAATGCTTACGATTAGCAGAGTTTTCCTGAATAGCATATACTGGATAGTAGCTTACTTTTGTTTTCCTTGGCATAATTAACATTTGAAGTATCTATTCTTCTTAACTTGTTTCTATCATCCACCCCTTTGATTGAACAAAGATGAGGGCATCAATGTCTCATAATTCTCATTTATTTTCCTATTTGGAGTGATAAGATAGTTTTAACACTGATGATGTATTTATTTACATTATCATGTTTGATTGAACTACCACATTCTTTAGATTGTTTGGCTGATCTGAAAATCTGTTTCTAACATAGATCAATTAATACTTGATTTTTAGCTTGGATGTTGGTTTCCAGCAGTTTTTGTGTTTCACAGGTTAATGAAGTTTATATAACAAGGTCTAATTTGAGACACATATCTGGTTATTTTGCAGGTAAATATGGAATATGGCCTTGACCCCTCCATAGGAAAAGCAATTATGCAAGCCGCACAAGAAGTGGCTGAAGGAAAATTAAATGATCATTTTCCATTGGTTGTTTGGCAAACAGGAAGTGGTACTCAGAGTAACATGAATGCCAATGAGGTATTCACTAGTTCTTGAACTTTCTCCTTGTCAAATCAATTGGTGCATTCAATGAGAAAGTAGATGTTATATGTTGTTTCAGTTGCTTCAGAACTTTCATTAAATGTATTTTACAGGGTTTATCATCAATTGGTTCTGGTGCTATGGATGTGTGGATCTGTAGGGTGCTGCATGTTTAAATTGATACAATTATCTCCAACTTTCAAAAATTGTTTCTTCTTGAAATATATCATTTCTCATGTTAAATCTGAGCACTTTCTGCTTATTTTTTGACCTTTGATGATGAAACTATTGTTGGTCCGTCTCCTTTGGGGCTCCTTTGGCCCATGCTTTAAGCGGGGCGATTCATTTTGGTTTTGTCGGTGGTAGTATTTCACCGCACTCATAGGCTGTAATAGGTACAATTCCAAGAGATTTCTTTGATCCAGCCTATTTCTATAGGTGATTGATTTTTCCTTTTCCAATTTTAGGCTTAGCATTATGTGACTTTAATAAGCTGCTACTGATTAAATTTCTTCTACTATGCAAATATAAGTAGGCATACTTTATAATGTTGTGTGCATTTTATCTGTCAGGTCATTGCAAATAGAGCAGCCGAAATTCTTGGCCACAAGCGCGGTGAAAAGTTTGTTCATCCAAACGATCACGTTAACAGATCACAATCTTCTAACGATACATTTCCAACTGTAAGCTTCTTGCAGGAAGACTTTTTTTATTTTTATTTTTTTGGTACATTACTGGTTATTTGGTTTTGGGTTATGTTATGCACAGGTAATGCACATTGCGGCTGCAACGGAGGTTAATTCAAGATTAATACCGAAATTGAAACAATTACACTCGACACTGCATGCAAAGGTGTTCTGTTAACCCCTTGAAACTCTCTCTCTCTCTCTCTCTCTCTCCTCTCCCAACACATACACACACATTATAGCTTTTTGTTATTACAAATTAAGTCATCTGGAATTTTTATGCACCAATCTGCCATAGGCGATCTGCTGAGCATTTGCCCAGAAACTTTTGTCCTTTTAGTGGGATATCGGTCAGTTTCATCATGGCTTTTGTTGGAGAACCATTTTCCCTCATATTTCACGCATTATTTTACTTGGAGTTGTATTTGCTTTTGCTTTACTGCTGCTATGAAGATGAAAGCTTCCTCCCAAGGGTGATGACGTAGTGTACTGTCGAATGTGTTTCAGTCTGTAGAATTCAATGACATTGTTAAAATTGGTCGCACTCACACACAAGACGCTACGCCTTTGACTCTCGGACAAGAATTCAGTGGCTATACTACTCAAGTAAGCTTCTTATCCACTACCATCCGCATTAGCTGTGGTAGAAATAAAAATGCCAAGATAAGTGTGTTTAAACATAAAAATACTATCAACTGTTGCAGGTGAAGTATGGAATTGAGCGGGTCTCGTGCACCCTCCCTCGCCTGTATCAGGTGAATTGCTTGCTTCTTTTGGCTCTTATGGATGATTCTTACCTGCTTTTGCTTTCCCTGTCAGTGCACTAAATGTTTGGGAAATGTATATGCAGCTTGCACAGGGCGGCACTGCTGTAGGGACTGGTTTGAATACAAAGAAAGGGTAAGAAATTAAGTATTCAAGTTCAGTTTGTTCAATGTTTCTACTTACATTGCATACTTTACAAATCTCATTTGACATTGCTAGATTTCTCCTCTGCTTTGATAGTAAAATGGTATGAAGTTTCATTTTACTTTTCTAACAAATGTAACTGAATATTGCCAGGTTTGATGTAAAGGTTGCTGCTGCAGTAGCGGAAGAAACTAATTTGCCATTTGTGACTGCTGAAAACAAATTTGAAGCACTGGTAAATTTCCATCACCGTACATCTGAAATCTTATCTTTTTTAAAAGTGAATGTCCGCTTTACTTTTTTCTTCCAATCAAGTATTCTTATTTCGAATTTACATTTATTGACAAAGAAAATTACTGTTTGTCTCTGTTCTTATTGATAGGCTGCTCACGATGCTTTTGTAGAATCAAGTGGTTCCTTAAACACAATTGCTGTTTCTCTAATGAAGATAGCAAATGACATTCGTTTCTTAGGAAGGTACACGGGATATATAGACATTTTTCTCCTATGCTTTTAGCACTTCGCGTTGGTTGAGTTTGCTCATACATCCTCTCTTATATGCAGTGGCCCACGTTGTGGTCTAGGAGAACTCATACTGCCTGAAAATGAGCCTGGTAGCAGTATCATGCCAGTAATGTTTTCATCTTTTAGAAACATTAAGGTTTACCATTTTCTGTTTTATGACTATTATTGACTTATAAAACTCAAATAAACTTAAATTTCAGGGAAAGGTGAATCCTACACAGTGTGAGGCTCTGACAATGGTCTGCGCTCAGGTAATAAGAATAATAACAATATTAATCTAGAATAACGATAAAAGAAGTAATTTCCTGATACAAGAAACTTTTCGTTATGCTGTTTGACTTTCCAGGTTATGGGCAATCATGTTGCGATTACTGTAGGCGGACATAATGGTCATTTTGAACTGAATGTATTTAAGCCTGTCATTGCCAGTAATCTATTGCATGTAAGTTACTTATCTTTTCCATGGTAGTAAATACAACCGGATGCACAAACACGGTTTCGCCTTAGCAAAATCATTTTCTTAGCATTTATATTCTTTTGCCGTTTCAGTCATTGAGATTGCTGGCGGATGCCTCTGCTTCCTTCGAGAAAAACTGCGTCAGGGGTATTCAAGCCAACAGAGAGAGAATTTCTAAATTGTTACACGAGGTCAGTTGCTACTTTTTCACACATGATTGTTGCATGTTCCTCTAAAATATATGTGATGGTGCTTTTCTGTCATTGCAGTCCCTCATGCTTGTTACATCGTTGAATCCTGTAAGTTTCGATCTAAATTTCAAATACACATTTTCATTTTTTTTGTTGACACATTCGCCGTCCCACCAAAACACGCTCCTTTTAATCAAACTTTTCTCTTAATTCCAGAAAATCGGGTACGACAATGCTGCATTAGTCGCCAAGACAGCTCACAAGGAGGGAACTACCTTGAAGGTTTGTTTCTCAATCTATTCATATTCATCATTATCATAGTTTATTACATCATTGCATTCAAGCAACGCGACATCGCTATTTTCGTAAAGAATTCATGTGAGAGGTTTCAATTCCACAGGAATCCTGTTTAAAACTCGGAGTGCTCAATTCCGAAGAATTCGACGCTCTCGTAGTCCCAGAAAAGATGATTGGTCCGTCAGACTGAGTAAATCTGAAAACCTCGTAATTTCAGAGAAATCCCGACAACCAAGATTTAGGATAAACAAAACGGGTATCTTAGGTGGTTCTTTTTTGCATGGAGACAATATTCCTGGGGTTTTCTCAATTTGTGGGATGTTTTCGGTTGCTTCTAGTCTTTAGTTAAATAAGCCAGTGACAATTATACAGATTTGCTTGCTGGTGAGAGAAAGCCTCCCCATTGTTGTAATGGCTGCATTTATAATAATATATGCAGGGATTATACGGATAATTTACCTTAAAAAAATTTAAAAAAAAAAGAAGACGGAAAGAGAGGTAATTGAGAATTTTTTTGAATACTGTTGGTCCAAGATTGAGAAATTGTGGATATTTATTATTGGTATAATTGCATTCCTTAATGTTATGTAAGGGATTTACAATGTAACAATTATCATGAGTTGGCACTTGGCAGTGTACAAAACCCTCAAGTTGGGGGCTTCTTGCATTCTTTATGTGACGAATTAGTTCCGATTCTTGAAAGTCTTGAATTATTGGAGGAGGATAAAGTAGGGCACAGCCTGAAAGTTTTCCGTCGGTTATCCCGTTCCCTGAAAGAAATCTCAGTTCAAAAGCTAGCTTCATCGCTATGTTAGCCCCATTATGGGATACCGGATATGATGTACTGTATGCCATGTCCTAGTTATGTTATTAGACAGGAAATTTTTGCATTGCACTTGGTGTGGGTCCCGGGTGCATGCATCCCTCAATTTTTAGATGCAAATAAATAGAAAAAAAAATTCAAAAATAAAAAGAAAATATCTTTTTTGCATTAAAAAATTGGAGGGTGTATGTATCGGGGTTCACATCCGGTGCATGTAAGATTTTCCTTATTAGACCCTATATGATGGAATATGGATGTTTTTATTAAATGTATGTTGTATTAATGCAAAAATGGCACATCTTATTTGTAAATCAAGTGAGTTGTTCTAATTTTTCCAACCCCGCAGATGTATTAGTCGGTGTATAATCACAAAACTCATCCGCCTTTGTGGTTTGACATGATTCTGAATATTTATTGTATGTGATGATAGATGCAGGGAAAAAAAAGAAAAGTTTGGGGCTTTTTGATTATAAGAGGATTAAGAGTAGTCGAGCACGTCTTGGTTAGGGTGCGTTTCAATTAAGCTGAGTCAGGCTCGAGTTTGAATTATTATTATTTTTTGCTTGAGGCTCGTGAGTCGTGAGCCAGGATTCCGTTTTCTAATATTTTATATATTTGTACATAAATGTATTATGTTATATATTTATTTGATTAAATAATACGTATTATATATTGATGCGTTCTAACCCAAAGTCTTAAAAATTAATCCCTCTCTCCTCAAGGATCTTACCGTCCAAACCCTTACGGCATGATTGGTATGATGGAATGGGGTGGGAATGGAATGGACATTACCGCGTCCATTCCTAAACCCATGATTGGTACCAAAACATGATTAGGAATGCTCATTCCCGCGGTAATGCCCATTCCCATATGCATGGGATTACCCATTCCTTTGGTCCCCCATGGTATTAGTCATTCCCAATGTTTAAAATTTATTATTATTTTTATATTATCGTCACATATTTGTTAAATGTATATTATATTTTATTATTTTCATAAATAAAAATTAAATACTATTAATCACGTTGAAAATTTAATAAATTATATTAAATATATGTAAATATAAATATATTATATATTTTAAAAACATGTTCAAAATATTATTTTATTTATAAAATTTTATAAATTCAAATATTGTATAAAGAACGAATGTTGATATTTATATTAAAATTTATTTTTAAATGTCAAAAAATATATTAAATACAATAAATAGTTAATACATATTCTATGCATGAACAGAGAAATAGTATATATATATATATATATATATATATATATATATATATATATATATATATATCCCAAACTCACTCTCACACTCACATATATATAGTACATATGATAAATGTCATATATATAACACATTCGATATAAAATAGTAATAATATATTTATATATGAAAATATATAGTTACTCAAAATAAAAAATTTAAAATATATATTTAATATAAAAATAATTTTAATTATATACTTTATTATTATTATTATTATTATTAATGAAATAAGTTTAAAATTCTTATTTCATTCCTAAATTTATTACTTGGCGTACCAATCATAGTAATGGCATAATAAAGTCATTCCATTCCTTTGTTCATTCCATTACAAAGTTCATTCCTTTCCTGCCCCATTCCATTCATGCATATCAATCATGCCGTTAAAGATTAATCCCTATTTCCTTAAGGATCTTAGCGACGTAAGCCCAAAAGTTTAGATCGTCATATCTCAAGGGTCGTTTATATAGAATATCGAACGTGTTGTTCTTATCGTTTAGTTATTCACGTTTAATGAAGATTATCATGATTAGAGTTATCCGATCAGAGTTGTTACGATCCTACATAATTCCTTTATCTCTATCTCACCTTATGGATTGAGTCTTGGGCTTGATTGTGTTGGGTTGAACCTTGGGCTTTAGGGTATGTCCCCAACATATATATATATCATATTATCTTATATATTTATTATTTATTAATAATGTTGTATAGTGAAATTTGGTTTAATAATATCTACTTTCATAATATAATACAAGTATATATGTTATACAGATATTTATTAAATATTATGATTTACTATATACTAAAGTGCTTTTTTTTTTTAATTGTTCTACTAAAGTGCTAATTGTTAAGGTAATAAAATTGCAGCGACTTTTGGCGTCAAAACAGAAACTTGATTTCAAACCCTAAGCTAAAACGGCTTTTCCAAGTTCTAGTGAGACTGACTTCAGACGTCAGACTTCAGCCACGCGCCACCCAACCACCCCTACCCTGCGGCCCCCTTCCGCCGCCGCCTTGGGTCAGCTGCTCCCCGCCGCTGCACCTCTTTTGCTCGCATCCTCTACCACCGCCTCTTCTCCATCCACAGCAACACCTTCAACTAGGTGCTTTCAGAACCGCCAAATCCTTACAAGAACCTTATAAGAACAGTTCTCAGCACTCAGCTTAGCTATATCCTTATAAGAACAGTTCTCAGCACTCAGCTAAAGAGGACGCGACAACCGGCGATAATGAAGCCTCCAACCAATTTGAACGCCGCAGAAGATTTATCGAGGTTAAATTCTCAATTTGGTTACATGACAAGCATATTCGGTCTTCTGTTATATCCTATAGATTCCTGATGTCTTTGTTATGCAATTTGGTAAAAAAAAAAAAAAAAAAAAAACAGTTTGGAGACTGGTGGTGGAGATATGATCGTATTGCCGCCGAAGAAGAAGAAAGAAAAGAAAGGGAAAAATCAGGTATTGGCTCTACGGTGTTTTTGCCTTGATTATTTTCATTCGGTAGTTTCTTTATGTATTGTTTGTTTTGGCATTTGAAATTTTGTATTTTTTTATTAGGTATCCGAAAAGCTTGATATAAACAAGAAGCCTAAGCTGAGCAAATCCCAGAAAAGAAAGTTGAAGAAGCTTGAGGTGTGTGCATATGCAGATGCCTGGAAGATTTTAGCGTAACTTGCTGTAATTTTAATCCTATTTGAGTTTTAGGTGTTTGATGGATGTGTATTTCTGCTGTACAGGAGGAGAAGGAGAAGGAAACACTTCTATCAAAAAGCTTAGAGACATTGGAGTAAGAATGTTTTCCTTTTCAGCTTCATTTATAATTCATATGTTTTAACAGGTTTATCTGATTAATGGAAATTGGGTATTTGTGCTGCTTCAACGATTCATTTTTCAGAAAGTACAAGATCCGAGAGGATGTGTATTCGCTTATGTGGTCTTCAAGGAACCTGGGTCAGGTTTGTGTTCCATTTCATGATTCTGTTGTATACTTGTAGGGAAAAATGCCGGAAAATTATGAAGGGATTCCAATTGGCTACAGGTTGAAACTGTTCGTGAGAAACGGAGAAGAGAAGTGGAGTTTTCTAAAGCAGGTTTAGAATTGCCGGATAGTGACCAGCCTTTTAAGAAGAGGACAAAGGAGAAGGCATCTCACAATGTTGAAGTGTATGAGGGCACAATCCCCTCACCAGCTATCTATAGCAGTGACAATGGCATAACTGTCTCAGTAAGATCTTCTGAAAATGAAGTTTGTGATAATGAACCCGTTACTTTTGGAAAAAATGGTTTCCCTTTAATTGAGGAAGAGGCTGATGAAGCTATTCAACCATCAAGTTCAGAAATTCCACATAAGTCTACTCACTCTTCTTCTCACGCTGAAGAAAAAATGGAATCTGTGGTACGTATTTATTTGATTAACATATCAATTAGAAAGCCAAAAACATGCGTGTGTCTACCCTCTTTTGCTAGTAGATTAGTTTTTAATTTGTGTTTATGCCTATATTGGACAGGATACAGTAGATGGAAATTCAAGACAAAATCTCAATCTTGAAGACTGCCAGAGAGACTCTTCTGCTGAAAGAGATCTTGTTGCTCCAACTGTGGTGCACGTTTCAAGACCAAAGGAGGTGGAAGAGCAAAGGATGGGTCTTCCTATAGTCATGATGGAACAAGAAATTATGGAAGCCATAAATGAGAATATCAGTGTTATTATTTGTGGTGAGACTGGTTGTGGTAAAACAACCCAAGTTCCTCAGGTTAGTTATAATTATAATTTAATTTGTTATTTTGTTTTTTAAGTAGAAAATGTCTTTAAATGGAGTTTTTCTTTCAAAATTTATGTATTGCACAATGGCAATTTTCAGTTTCTTTATGAGGCTGGATTTGGATCAAACAAATTAAATACTCGTGGTGGCATTATTGGTGTCACACAACCTCGCCGAGTTGCTGTACTTGCCACTGCCAAACGAGTGGCTTTTGAGCTTGGGCTACGATTTGGTAAAGAAGTGGGATTTCAAGTTAGGCATGACAGAAGGGTTGGAGAGAATTGCTCAATCAAGTTTATGACTGATGGAATCTTGCTTCGAGAAGTGCAGGTTTTTCTTTTGATTGCGCGACTTCCATTCATTTATTGTCCTTGTGACTATTTAAACTCGGTTATCTTTTCTTCTCTTGCTTACTCACTAACTGAAAATCTTGTTTTGTGTGTTGTAGAGTGATTTTCTGTTGAAACGTTATTCCGTATTAATTTTGGATGAAGCTCATGAGAGGAGTCTTAATACAGACATACTCATTGGGATGCTTTCTCGAGTTATCCAACAGCGTCAAGTAATAAGCTTTAGTTATCTGAATTATATGTGTGTGCTCTTATATAAATTTGAAGCATGCCCGAATGCTTAGGATATTTAAATAATAGTAAACCTCAAGAATTTGTTGTCCCTTTTCTTAGTATTATTATTTACAAGGGTTATGTGCTTTTAATTTATGGCAGAGGGAGTACAATGAGCAGCAGAAGAGGATTCTTGCTGGGGAAACTATAGAATCTGAAATTAGAATATACCCATTGAAACTTATACTCATGAGTGCTACACTTCGTGTTGAAGATTTTGTGTCTAATGCAAGAATATTTGTCAACCCTCCACCTGTAAAAGAAGTTCCAACAAGACAATATCCAGTTAGCATACACTTCTCAAAGAAGACCGAAATTGTAGATTATATTGGTCAAGCTTTTAAAAAAGTTCTGTCAATTCACAAGAGATTGCCACCTGGGGGCATTCTTGTCTTTGTAACAGGGCAGAGAGAGGTAGAGTACCTTTGTAAGAGACTGCGCAAAGCTTCTAGAGAGATAGTGGCAAATTCACTAACAGGAAATAATGTGACTAAATCTATTTCTGAAGATAATCCTCAAGAAGAAAATAATATGAAAGAGATCAGTGAGGCATTTGAATCTCAAGGGAATTATGGGCGTGAGATTACTGAACGTTTTGGTTCTTACGCAGAGGAGGATCATGGAGATGTATCTGATGATGAATCTGATGTATCTTATGATTCTGAAGAGGAAAGTGATCTTGAGTACTTTAATGGCAATGAGAATCAGTCAGAAGGCATGGAATCTGATGGTAAGCGTTTCAATGTTTTGGGAGAAGGAAATCTTGATTCACTAAAGGCTGCTTTTGAAGCCTTATCTGGGAAAAATACTTCGAACTCTAACCCCGAGGTCCCAGATGTTAGTCTAACACCCGGAGGGGGGCCAGATCAGTCAAGTGACCAAAATGCAGGGGCAAATAAGGGGTTTCACGCTGGTCCGATGCGTGTTCTTCCACTTTATGCCATGCTTCCTGCAGCATCCCAGCTTCGTGTATTTGAAGAGGCTAAGGATGGGGAACGCCTAGTTGTTGTTGCCACTAATGTGGCTGAAACATCTCTGACTATTCCAGGAATAAAGTATGTTGTTGATACCGGAAGAGAAAAGGTTAAGAATTACAACTCTTCTAATGGCATGGAATCATATGAAATTCAATGGATAAGTAAAGCTTCTGCTGCTCAACGTGCTGGAAGAGCTGGAAGAACAGGGCCTGGACATTGCTACCGCCTGTATTCTTCAGCAGCTTTTAGTAATTTGTTTCCTGATTTCTCGACTGCTGAAATATTGAAAGTGCCGGTTGATGGTGTTGTTCTCCTTATGAAATCCATGCATATTGGCAAGGTAAGTTCTAGTGTGGTGTATTTTCTCTCTCTTATTTTCCTTTCACCTCAATGTTTTGCCTCTCTTCTATCTGATTTCCTCTTTGACTCCTTTTCTTATTCATGATTTTAATTAGATAATTTTATATTTTCTCTAATTATTATTTTCGCTTCTCACAAATTCAATTAATACATTAAAAACGATTCCGGAAATATGTATATTTGTATAAGAGACTTGATAGGAACCATCTCATTTCCCATTCTAGTGTCTTTTAGCATCATATTATCTATTTCAATCATGTGAATGAACTCTTCCATGTCTGCAATTTTCAGGTTGCGAATTTCCCTTTCCCAACACCACCAGACGCCAAGGCTTTGATTGAAGCAGAGCACTCTCTGAAGGTTCTAGAAGCACTTGATAGCAAAGGAAGGTTGACACCCTTGGGAAAGGCCATGGCGCGCTTTCCCATGAGTCCTCGCCATTCCAGGATGCTTCTCACTGTTATTCAAATCATGCAAAGGGCCAAAGATTACTCCAGATCAAATCTGGTTTTGGCCTATGCAATTGCCGCTGCTTCAGCTTTAAGCTTGTCAAATCCTTTCCTAATAAATTTCGAAGAAAACCAAAATGATGCTGATGATGATTCCAACCCCGCAAAAGCAAAGTCTGAGAAAAAATCAATGAAGAAAAAACTGAAACAAACGGCCAAAGCTTCTCGTGAAAAATTCGCCAACCCTACAAGTGATCCTTTAACCATTTCCTTTGCGCTCCAATGTTTTGAACTTTCTGAAAACCAGATGGAGTTTTGCAGTGAGAATCTCCTACACTACAAGACTATGGAAGAAATGTCCAAGCTAAGAAAGCAGCTTCTTCAATTAGTATTCGGTTCAAATATTAGCGATCTCCAACAAGAATTCTCATGGTCTCATGGAAATCTAAACGATGTGGAATGTGCTTGGAGAGTTTCTACTAATAAAAACCCTCTTAAGCTGAATGAGGAGGAGATGTTAGGGCAGGCAATATGTGCTGGTTGGGCTGATAGGGTTGCTAAACGCATTAGAGGAGCTTCTACTTTACCGGACGAGGGTAAAAAGGTCAATTCAGTACGTTACCAGGCTTGCATGGTTAAGGAAACAGTTTTTCTCCACCGTTGGTCGTCTGTTTCACAATCAGCCCCTGAATTTTTGGTATACAGTGAATTATTGCACAGCAAAAGACCATATATTCATGGAGCAACGAGGGTGAAGCCTGATTGGCTGGTTCGATATGCTAGGCCGTTGTGTACCTTCTCTGCTCCACTTTCGGATCCAAAACCCTATTACGACCCATTTTCTGATCAAGTGTTTTCGTGGGTGATCCCCTCTTTTGGGCCCCACCTCTGGAACCTTCCTCATCACGGTTTACCTATAGAGGACGCTTCTAATCGTGTGGCCGTCTTTGCTTGTTCTTTACTTGAAGGCCAGGTTTTGCCTTGTCTGAAAGGCGTGAGGAAGTTTATGGCTGCCTCGCCAGCTAGTGTGTTGAAGCCGGAAGCATGGGGGCTTAAAAGGGTGGGTAATTTATTGAGTAAACTGAACACGAAGGGGAGAGTTATCGATAGCTGTGCTAAGTTGAGAAGTTTGTGGGAGGAAAACCCAATGGAGTTGTTTGAAGAGATTCGAGATTGGTATCAGGAGGGATTTCGTGCCCAGTTTAAGGATTTGTGGGCTGAGATGCTTGCTCAGGTTGTTTTGGATTCTAAAGAGAGGTTTTCTAAGAAGGTTCATAAAAAGAAAAGGAGGATTTCATAAGCATCTCTCTCCTCTCTCTGCAAGGGAGATCAGTTTTGTAGTGATATAATAGTAGCCCAGAATTTGTGGTGTTAATTATTTGCAGCAATGTTACTATAATTTGATCTTCTTCATTTTTCTCCATTTCCTTGCTAATTTGGTATATGATGAAATATAGTTAAGATCGTGGCTTGTTTGGCCGAGATTTTGTTAGTTAAAAGACGAAAACATTGTCTTCTACAATCGCCTGATCTCTCGGAGATGGGTCTAACTAAGCTCTTTTTAGAGAGTGGAGGGCTTTCTCGTTTTTTCTTCACTTCGGATAGGATTCAAGTTGGAAGATGGTCAGAAGAGAAGCCTTGTCCATAGACTCGTCACAAAGCAAGAAAACTTCCTTTTACACAACCCCATGCAATGCATGTTAGGTTATCCAACCTGTCACTAGCGTGGCGTTATAGTGCGTGAGTCTAAGCCCTTCAAAGTAATTAGTTCTTATATACATCATTCGGTTGTATAACTTAACGTTTCAACACTATATTAGTTAAATAAGAGCTTTGTATTTGAGTCATAGTAGCTACTTTTGATAGAGAATTAAACCCATAACGGGATTTAGAAAATGCATCATATTTTAATGAAAAGAAAACTTAATTTTATCTTTATCTTTTAAAATAAGACACAAAGAAGGAATATAATTTGAATTCCGTATTCCGGAACCATAATATAAAAATAAATTAATCCAAATTTTATAATCGCAATTCTTTTCTATAGAAAATAAAATATAGTAAAGTTGATTAGACATGGCCTCTTTGGTACATTTAATTTAACCAATGGATGGTCTAGTCAGCGGTCTTTCCTGCCCATGTCCCCTTAACATGCTTTTATTTTATTATACATTATCTAATTATCAAATAATTACTATTCGCGCCTTTATTGAGGCTCCATCCAATGAGATGTCGCGTAGGCACGGATCCAAGGGCAGTCCTCACACGTGTGTGGTCCGTTCATTGAATTTGAAGCAGAACCTCTTCGCGTCGCTTTTATTGCTCGTGAGTAGTGAGCAGTGACTGCCCGAAGCTATAAACGCTTCTTCTTTCCCTCCACTCTACTCACCTTTTTGGCTGATTCGCCTCTCATTTCTCATGCTTCCTTTCAAACAGTTTTTCTCTCTCTAGATATGTGCGGATGCGTATGGTATGTGCGTGTGGGAGTTTTTCCAAGTGAATTCAAGTGATCTAGCTGGAGCTGAATCAGTTCGCGGAGTGGAGTTTTAAGATCAGGTAATGTAGTTTGTTGATGAGCTAATTTTGTTTTTGTTTCTCGATTCCGTTTGAGTATTGATGATTATGAATATGTAATTTGGAGAGTGCATAGGTATGCGTGATTGTCTATGGCGGTGCTTGATTGAGGAGTAATGACAGGAGGTGTTACCTATACGGCTATACTTGTGTGACTTGTTGTTGTGATTTATGTTCATCCGATCGTGTTAGAGTGTCTGTGTTACTTTTTCTGATCGTTAAGGAATAAGTGAGTAATATTAGCAATTTCTGGTTCTAATAACCCTCATTTGCCTACGTAATGGCTGTGTTAAGGAAGATCAAGTACTATTGATGTTGTTGGAATGGAAGCGAAGTTTTGAATGGAGGCGCACAAAAGTTATTTATATTTATGAGTTGTGGTTCGTAAAATCTATTCGTAGTTATATTTGAAACAATCAAATTTCTGGATATTTGGATTTGATTGCCAAATACGCAGAAAGTATGAGGAAATAACTCATCAGAGTTATCACATAGTAAGCCATACCTGATGAATATGTTAGTATGTTTTCTGATTTGGTTTCTCTTTCATGAGGTGTCTGGGGAACTAACTGTGATGTCACGTTTACTGTGATCGAGCTAATTAGAAACCTCAATTGTGCGTTTCAGATCCTCAATGGAGCCGTGTGATTGCGTCGAGACACACTGGCCAGCGGATGAGTTATTGGTGAAATATCAGTATATTTCGGATTTCCTCATAGCGGTTGCATATTTTTCCATTCCTCTGGAGCTTATTTACTTCGTTCAAAAATCTTCTTTCTTTCCATATCGATGGGTGTTAATACAGTTTGGTTCTTTTATCATTCTCTGTGGAGCAACACACCTTATTAATCTGTGGACATTCTCTGCGCACTCGAGAACTGTTGCAGTAGTAATGACCATAGCAAAAGTTTCTACAGCTGCTGTATCTTGTGTGACTGCATTAATGCTTGTTCACATAATTCCTGATCTGCTTAGCGTCAAAACACGAGAATCATTTCTGAAAAATAAGGCTGAAGAATTAGATAGAGAGATGGGACTAATAATAAAACAAGAAGAGACTAGTAGGCATGTCCGTATGCTGACTCATGAGATCAGAAGCACACTTGACAGGCACACTATTTTGAGAACTACTCTTCTTGAGCTGGGAAGAACCTTACATTTGGAAGAATGTGCACTTTGGATGCCAGCACAAAGAGGTTTGAATTTGCAGTTATCCCATACTCTTAGCAACTCGATGCCTGTGGGGTCCACTGTGCCTGCCAATCTTCCTATAGTTAATGAAGTCTTTGGTAGTGATGAGGCAATCCAGATTCCACATACATGCCCACTGGTAAATGTTAGGCCTCTTGCTGGCAGATATGCTCATCCTGAAGTTGTTGCTGTTCGTGTACCACTCATACACTTCTCAAATTTTCATATTAATAACTGGCCTGAACTGTCAACAAAAAGCTACGCTGTGATGGTTCTGATTCTGAATGGCATAAGAAAGTGGCGCGAGCATGAGCTTGAACTTGTGGAAGTTGTTGTTGACCAGGTTTGTTTGATGGATCCTCTCTTCGATTCTTTTAGTATCATGAATTCTGTCCTCCTTTCGGTTTGATTGATCCTCTACATGATTTTTAGTGAATCTAAGCTCATAAAGTCTCATTCAGGATTCAGTCGTTTAGCTATGATGAATACTTATGGCATGACAATCAATCTCATGAGTATTTTTTGTTATTGAGGTTCCCGCCTCATCCACATCATGAGCAGTGAAATTTTGCTGATGAAATGGTATAACCCATCTTTTCTCATGTTTAGGTTGCAGTGGCTCTTTCTCATGCTGCAATTCTGGAAGAATCGATGAGGGCTCATGACCAGCTCGTGCAACAGAATGTAGCTCTCGATTTAGCTAGACAAGAGGCAGAGATGGCTATCCGTGCTAGGAATGACTTTCTGGCTGTGATGAACCATGAGATGAAAACACCAATGCATGCTATTATCTCTCTGTGTTCAGTGCTCTTAGAGGCAGAGCTAACTCCAGAACAAAGGGTTATGATAGAGACAATACTTAAGAGTAGCAATGTCTTGGCAACACTCATCAATGATGTGCTGGATCTTTCAAGGCTTGAAGACGGTAGCCTCAAATTAGACGCTGAAATTTTCAATCTTCAAGCTGCTTTTAGAGAGGTAAATTGGAGTACAAAGAATATCTTTCACTCGCTTGTCTTTCTTTTTGTTCTCATTAACGATAATAATCACCATTCACGTGCAACTTTTTCTTTAATTTAGAAAATACATTTCGGCAGTTTTCCTTTTAAAATAACTTTTTAGGTATAAATATACTTAATGTTGCATCAAGTTATTTAGATATAAACAAAAATAATTGCAAATAACTATATATTTTGATTGATGGAAAAATGAAAAGAAAGTCCTTATTGACGTATTAATCTGAAATAACTAAAACAATTTATAAATCCTTTTTATTTGACAAAAAACACAAATGTAGGAGAGAATGCTGCATTTTTATTTGGGGGATGAATATAATTCGGGAAAACAATGCCAAAATCATCTCTCTCAAACATTTGCTTTGAACTTGAATAATAAATAATTATGAAGTGACTACTTCTGTGGAACCGTAGGTTGTCGACTTGATCAAGCCTATAGCGTCTGTGAAGAAGTTGTCCTTGACTTTAACGTTAGCTCTGGATGTACCTGTTCATGCTACTGGAGACCAAAAACGGCTTATGCAAATCATATTAGTTATTCTGGGCAATGCTGTTAAGTTCACGAGGGACGGTTTTGTCTCAATTGAGGCTTCCGTTGCAAAACCAGAGTACATTAGAGGCTGGAGACCTTCTGAATTCTATCCAAACTCAACTGACGGCCACTTCTACTTACGAGTGCAGGTTTTCCTCCCCTTCTCCCTGTCATTTTTCCAGTTCTTTTCTTAAAGTAACTCGGTTAAAACTTAGCTATTCCGGTACTAAAGAAAGACGGTTTCCTGATACTTGGATCTCAGGTAAGAGATTCTGGGTGCGGAATCAACACAAATGATATTCCTCGTCTCTTCACTAGATTTGCTGAGTCCCGAAACTCAAACCGTAGTAGAAGTGTTGCAGGTATCGGCCTTCCCATTTGCAGAAGGTACTTCCTACAACTCTGATGCATTCTACACCTAATTTAATTATTCTCACATGACGCTTATATTTAAAGTTGAAACATGGATGAGAAGCGTAGTAAGTTTTATTGGAACAGTTGGCATGATAATAATGTATGCTCTGAATTCATCAGGTGGAACTGAGCAAGCTTGATTTTCTTTACATGATCCATCGTTCGTACCATTTGCTTACATAGAAGTATAAAACTTTAGCTCCCGCATCTCCCGTCAATCGTCCTACTGCATTTCCATATTGTTTAGGAAAATATTTTTCGTCCAATCTATACTACAACACTTCTTAAACTATTTTGTGTTACCCATTACAATGTTTACAGTAACAGCCTAGTTGGCCATTTCCTTGATAAAACTTACCGGAATCACACCACAAACATGTTGTAAACTACATTTCCCCTGGTGTTTATAATTTCTCCATTAATAAACTCTAGCTCGGGAATTAATATTCAAGCTTCATTTCTTTATGATGCGAGGCAATTTCAAATTTGAATGTAGTACCCCGGTCTAATTCCCCTTTCCATTCCACGCATGATCCTCGATACATTTCTTTTGATTGCAGTTCTTCCAATTTGGATCATATTTGATTCGAGTGATAAATTGATGGTCTCAGGTTTGTGCATCTAATGGGCGGTCATATCTGGATCGAAAGCGAGGGTCTGGGAAAGGGCAGCACGGTGACATTCATAGTAAGACTCGGCATTTGCAATTATGATAATAACCCAAACGGGCTATCAACTATTCCACCCCCGCCCCCACCAGGATCAGTTGTTGATAGGACAACCCAAAGAAGAGACGATCTCTTCAACTATGTTGACTTTGGTAGGAATGACGACAGAGCTCCTCTATCGGTTCCGAGTTACGAGACAAGTCTTATTTAGGCCACTGGCATTACTCACGGGACATGTATTTATGTACCATACAAGTTAAAGAAACCACTATTTATATAATCATCATTTCAGTATTAACATGCTGAACTACTGAACTGAAGCTTGCTCTGGGCTGTGTGTACTACTTGGTAACTACCTGGAAGCGAGCAAATCCACAAGGTATGAAAATGGAAACCCGAGTTGGTTTTCTGGTAAGGTTTTCCAATTTCGACTCAGATTGGTTTCAGGCTGCTCCCAAAGCTCGAACGAACACCTCTTGCTTTGCAAGATGAGCTTTGGGGGTGTTTGGCTAAAATTTATTTTAGAACGTATAGTATTAGATCTCGTTATGATTAAATTATCGATTTACAATTATTTTGAGAATAGTTATTATAGCTGATTTAATTGAACAAATAACGAAACACACTTTAGTTAAGCACCCTCATAGCTTGTACAAAGGATCAATTTTAAAGCAACACGATTTCACTACAAAAATATAAAAAGTGTAATAACGTAAGATAATTTATTCACTGCATCTTGTGAAAATTCTGGAAGTTGATGTTTTCTTAAGAAATCTTGTGAAAATTTTGGAACATGTTCTTAAGAAATTGCTTGATTATTTAAACTTTGATGTTTTCGTAAGAAATTGCTTGATTATTTAATTCAAAACACAGGCTTCAATTATCCAATTGGGCCAAACTTCGAAAGATTTTCTTTGAATAAAAACTAGAAACGCAGACAATAAAGCATTCAATTGAAAACAGATGATATGAATGAAGTAACATTCACGGAGAAAATCAAACAGAGAGATTATTGCCGTCCGACTTTAAGATCAGTTGAATTTAAATAATCTCAGATTCTCAAGTTTAGATATAGCCATCGGACTTTTCGATCAGTTGAAATTAATTAATCTCAAATTGTCGATTTGATTAGCTGCTAATAAACAGAGAACATACTAATAATTTGACAGGTAGAAGCATATCGAATAAAGATCAACTCCAAGAAAATTGAAAATAAAAACCAACTTTATAATGTAACATGCTATATTCAAAACACAGGAAGGTAGTTTGAATACTTCTTTCACTAAATAACAAAGTTATGCCAAGGCAACAACACAAACGGAAGAGATCAAAAAAACTAGAGTGCGATTCTAACAGAACCATAAAACCAAAAGGGTCACCAAACGCAGGCATTGGTTACAAAAGATCACTTCTTTGACTTCTTAGTACCCCTGCAACAGAAAAACATAAGAGTTAACTACCATCAGATACAAAATCAGACCAGGAAATTAAATGAAGCAAATTACAAAAACTCTTAAAAGTTTCACTTACTGAGCTGGCTGGGATGTAGGGGCGGGAGGAGCAGCAGCTGGTGGTGGTGCCGCTTTCTCTCCTGGTCCCTGCAACAATTAAGAAAGATAGGAGCAACAACATTAGTTTAGCAAGAAGATGCATATTTATACACGTTACATACAAAGTTCAATTTTATTACACAAACATTTATCGGAATGAAAATAAAAAACAGAAACAAGAATTATACCTGGGCTAGCCTTTCCTCTCTCCTTGCATGCTTTCTTTCCCTGCTAGCCTTGTTCTTAGCTCTCCTTGCCTCGAACTGATCAGACAATGTCTTCTCCCTAGCCTTCTCAGCCTTAGACTTGTGGATATTCTCCATCAACACCCTTTTGTTCTTAAAGACATTACCCTTCACCCTCATGTACATGTCATGGTACATGTGCTTGTCGATCTTCTTGGACTCACGGTACTTGCGAAGCAACCGCCTGAGCACTCTCATTCTCCTCATCCAGAGGATCTTGGTGGGCAACCTAGCCTCCCTGGTACCCTTACGCTTACCTGAAATTATCAAGAAATTATTTGGGTGAATAAAAGATATATTATAATAACTACAATTAAAAATGCACAGTGAATGGTAAAAATATGAAAAGTTAGAAGACAATACCATATCCAGAGTGACGTCCCTTTCTCTTGGCCTCCTTCATCCTGCGGGCACGGGAACGTGAGTGGATCTTTGTTGGCTTACGGATAACAAAACCATCCTTCACCAACTTCCTAATGTTTTGGCCTGTGAGCATAAAAAAAATTTAGAATGCTAACCAACCAATTGAAAACAATGAACATAACATATGATTGCACACAACAAAAACAAACACAAATGCAGGTGGAATAAAGCAATCCAGCATAGCTCAGAGATTATAAGTAGTTGTTCGAGGTATATATGCCCAACTCAAAACTTAAATCCAAATGAAAGTACTAGAGTCACTTCATGAATTTTGCCAGTTCACAACAACATAATTTATTAGCTCCCATATCATCATTAATATACATGTCATTTCATTTGTTTTGGTTGAATTCAGCTATGGAAAATTGGAAACTGATCAGACAACAATCTCACATCCTAAGACAATTTCTCATATCAAATATAGACAACAACAAATGCATACAAGTAGTGATAATGACTATATAAACAATCCTTAGGTTAAAATGACTATGATAAAAATTAAATTCCAAAGGCAGATAACACTGTAGCTTTCTAAACTTTACTAGCTCAAACCTATAGTTTTCCATTCAACATGATTTATAAGCTCTCATCCTGTTTATATGCATCTAATTTCTTTTGAGTGTAATCAGCTGCTGGCTAGAGCCACAGAACAGTGTTCAATCTCAAGCCTAAGCACCACGCTCAGCCCTAATGAGACAATTCGGTGAGAAAATCATGGAGAACGTCTATGAATCAGAACTGCCTCAAATACAAGGAAATATTGAACTCCGAAATGCTCAAAATAAGCACTCTGTATGCTCAAATAAGACCGATTAGATTAGTTCATTTCAATCAAAATCAAGCCTAAGAGGATAACCTAAACAACCAAAAAATAAAACTCAATCTAAAAAAATCCGAGCTGTAAGGAACACGTACAACAATCAATAATTACAACATAACCTCATAATCCTCTGCATAGACATAACCAAAACAAACTACAAGTAATTGCAACATCACACAGTAAAAAATAAATCAAAATCATACGAAATAGATCTCAGAGTTCCAAAACCCAAAACTACAGTGAAACAACTACAAAATCAAACATACAGTAACATAGGAAGGAAGCGGAAGATTGGATAGCTGAGCTTACGAGAGTTAGCCATGGAGATCTCGTTGACTTCATTAGGGTCGAGCCAAACCTTCCCTTTGCCGCACTTCAGTACGCTGGCGGCGAGCCGCTTCTGTAGCTTGAGCGACACCATTTCTCCTCTCTCCCTCTCTCTCTCACTTAGGGCGTTCGCGAATGAGAAGACATATGTGAGGCGATGAAGATAAGCTTTTATAGTCCCCACGATTTAGACCTAGGGTTTATGATAAGGGCTTTTCTCATTTGGGCTTATATTATTGGGCTTTATTCATTTTAAGCCTTGCGCTTTTGCCTCGCATAAGCCCACAAATAATTTTCAATTTTAAATTTTACTTAGGTCTTAGAATTCAGACATTATGAATAATTTAATTATTTTTTTTATTTTTAAAGAAAAAAATAATAATTTAATTATTTTTATTATTTCTGATATTTCATCCTTGGTTTTCTTATTATTCTAGAAATTTTAATGGGATTTCAGGATTATATTTGGGTTAAATTCAGCAATTATTGAGTACAATTTCTTTTAAAAGAATAACTTCATCGGTGTATTTGAAATATTCGGAAATATTCATTGAGTGATTAGTTTAATTTCTTGATGAATAGCTAGTTATGCTCTATAGATTTAGAATTTTTAATTGTCCCTCGTTATTGCTAAACAGTAGTTGTATTAATTTTAACAATTAACCTGAGATTTCAATAAAAAAAAAAGAAAAAAAAAAAACCTGAGATTTCAATAGAAATTAAGAATTTTATCAATATAATATACGGTAAATTATTGAACAATCCCTACTAAGGCAACAATGTCATCCTAAACCGTCCAATTTGAAATCCAACTATTTTACATTCCCAATAAGCTATATATTTTTTCAAAACCCCCTAAATCACGTAAAATTATCAAATTATCCCTGCTAAAATTAAATAATCACAATCCATACCAAACATCAAACTTTCTGCTTCATCGGCGGGAATTTTACATTCTTCACCATCTCCCACCACCGCCCGCCACCGCTGAACGTCGCACACCACCGCCGACAAGTGTAGAAGAAGTAATTGGAGAGTCAACGGCCGACACACCCACGTTAGAAGAGAAACCTTTACAAGCTACCAATCACTCCCCCACGACGCACACTCGGGTTTAGCTCGTCGCTTGAAATGGTAAGGTTTGAGAGAAAAGTACGTCGCACCCAACCTGTCGAAGTTAGTTTTCTTCCATAAATGGTCAGAAATTCAATTTTTTTTTCCAGCCTATTCCAGTTTCTACTTGGTAATTGATGATTTTAACTCAACAAGTAAGGGTTTCAGTAGTTTGTTAAATAATGAATATTGAATCGATTTTTATTCGATAGATGGTTCGCTCAATGCCGACGACGCCTTTGACGATTGTTCCTTCCCCGGCTGAAACAAGCAGGGGAAAGAGAAAAAGATCAGAAGTAAACATCCATGAGGCTGATGAGGGCCCGCTTTCGAAGAAGCGGGTGTTTTCTGTAACGTCCCAGCTTTCGGCCTTTCAGGTATGAACGCCACGTGTGAGTTTTGAGAGTTAGAATTTAATTTTATTTGATCATTTCTTCAATTTTTTCATATCATGACATAATTTTTATAAAATTTTATTCTTAGTGTTTTTATGAAATTCGTATCAACTTGACATTTATTGTACAAATTGAATTTGATTGAAACGTGAATTTATTTCCCGAGCATGATTTAATTTCTTTTACGTCCTTAATTGGCCATTTTCTTAAATTTGAGGACTTAATTGCATGAATTATCATGGGACTTAAGTGATCATTTATTATGGAATTGGACCTAATTGCATAACTTAATAAGTTGAGGGACTTAATAGCAAATTAGAGCATCTCTTCCTTGCATATAGCAACAATCACATACCATTTGCTTCTCATTGCATACAAAACATTTCATACACTTGTTCTTGCTTCCTTTGCTCAACCGAACCAAACCCTCTTCAAGGAGAAGGGAAATTTCATCAATTCAAGTCATATTTTGTGGGTTTTACATCTATTGGAGCATCATCATCAACATAACTTCATCTCTTCTTCCATTTCTTTCATTTAAGGTAATTTTGGAGATTTGATGAATTCTTGAATTGAATGTGATAGCTAGGGCTTTGGTATGAATTGGTTGGATTGAGTAATTGTTGTTGGAAGCATGTTTGTGAACTTTGAGCTTAAGTTTGATGCATATATTATGAAGTTTATGAGCTTAGATCATAGGTTGACATATGGGTTTGTAATGAATGATTCTTGATGATCTAGCTTGGAATTAAGTGTTTATATGAGTTTTTATTGATCTATAAGTATGCTAGTATGGTTATATTGTAGCACCCAGAACAAGAGGCGCCACATCCCCCCGCACTATGAGCCCGATCCACACATGAAATGGAAAATCCATACATGAACCAAGCTCACAGCGAACGGGGACTCACTCACTCGCTATGCTAGGCGGGAGCTAAACTTAAAACCAAAAGAACAAGACTGAAATACATGAAATTTCAAAAACAAATCATACCATTCATAATAAACATAAGAAGTAATGACGGGTTCAACTAGCATAAATACCTAGTCCCGAAATTCAAACATAAATGTAAACATAATTCATAATCACAATCATAACCGTGTTTCATACATACATTCTTTCATCCCTTAATTAAAATACAAAGATGTGTGCAAAGTGACTCAAACTAAGATATAAAACTTGACCGACTTGGAACCCCGCCTAGCACACCAAAACCTGCAAAACTGAAAACAAAGCCGGGTTCAGTCTATAGGAGACTGGTGGGTATAAAACAGGGCATAATATAATATAAGACAGTATTTAAACATTCACATGCAAGTTATAATCCTCAAATGAGGTTTTCAAAGCATTTCCCAAGTGGGTGAGATAAAGAAATCATCAAAAGGGATTATAACCATCAAATTCCATTAATTAGGTCATTTGTGGCCCGGCGAGTGGGCGTGCATTATCTCCAACCAACACCTTGTGTAATCCATTAGTCATTCATACATTCGTTCATTCATTCATTCATACATATCATTCTTTTGTGCACAATCATAAACATTTACACCTTTTTCCTCCGAGTGATGGCCTGGTGATCGACCCGAACCATCCATGCATGGACCAAAAGGGTTTCATGACTCCCCAGATGGCACTCAGCGTCCATTCCCCGCTAACTCCTAACGGGGTCCGGTTACGCCGTTCTGTAAATGGAACTGGTAGAAAGGGATCACCGTCGGCCCATGCCTCCCCGGATAGCCTCTAACACCAAGTCCCTGGGCCCCATTGTGCATTCATTCATTCATACATTTCTCGCCAAAACATTTGGTGAGTGAGAGAAGGTTTGGTTCGGTGGGGGGGCTGATATGGGGTAGAGAGAGAGTGTGCAAGTGGGTATAGGTCAATGGTTAGGGTCTAGGAACGTTAGGATAGGTCCGTGAACGTGAAATAGCTATTATTTGTCATTTTTGGCGCAAGGGGCTTGTTTTGGTTAAAATTTGGCAATCCAATTAATCTTATAAAAATATGAGGCTTGTCCTATTGTCTCCGATTCGTCGATCCGGATCCAATGGAGGTGACGGAACTCGATTCCGAGTTCCCGAGCTCAAGATATGCCGCCCGGAACACAAGGTGCGCTAAATGCTCTTTAGCCCCCTTTTCGGTTCCGATCACACAAAAGAATCCAAAACTCACACATACGAGAATAAAATCATGCAACGAGCATATAAACATAATCATAAGTCACATAATTCACTCATGCTAAGTTTCCATGAAAAACGGAATTCGAATCAAATAGGAACGGTATCAAACATAAACACACATGCTCAAACGTCTCAAGAATTCACAATCAATTAATAAAATCAATAAAAGAAATAATATTGAAGCATATATCATTAATTAAATTGCGCACATTGGTAACAAATACGTCATGCTCAAACCTCTGAAAAACTGGGGCGTTACATATATCATGGAATTGATGCATTTGATCTTGGTTTTGAATCATTTTGCTGGATTGGTTTTTGGTACGTATTTTCCCCTGCTGCTGTTCTGTTTCTGCTGCTTCTGTGTTTTGGGAACAACCCTTCCCGTCCCAATTCATTCTGGGAACGGCCGTTCCCACCCCTGCCAGCTGTCCCGCGAGACTGGGAACGGCCCTTCCCAGTTTTGTCTTACAGCCGGAACGGCCGTTCCCAGCCCCCAAAATTTTCCCAAAACTTACAGACTCGCGGGATTGAATCAGGGAGCCGGGAACGGCCATTCCCAGCTCCAGTTCAAAACCGGAATGACCGTTCCCATACTCCAGAGGGTTTTGTCAATTTTCTGCATAAAATTTCTTTTTCCTAACCAGTTTCTAATGCCTTAATTGATCGATACGAGTTATTATATGCCTGTTTACGCATGAAATTGATCATATCATTCCATAAATGTCCATGCACGTCATATTGATTATGATCATGCCGTTCGTCCTAATTGGTACATTTTGAGTCGTGTCTCACAGATAATTGTCTTTCTTGCACAAACCAGCTTCCTGGTGACGAGGAGCAGGCCCCGTGAGCTGTTTCCTTTTTTATTTTGGTCACATAGCTGAGGTTTAATTTCTAGATATATAGAACCCTTACAACCCTTATGTGGATTTTGGCCAAAAATGTATTAATATACTATAGATTTTCATAAATCTCAAATGATTTCAAACTTCACCGAGTCTACTGTACTGAATTGATCGTATTTTTTGCGAGTATACTGTACTGCACTGTGGGCCCGAAGGTAGTGGCTTGAGCCAACCGGGAAAGCATGGGCTGACGGGTAACTCTAGCGCTATCCTCACCAATTTTGGGATGACCCTGAACCCCCTAGGAGATTAGGGGAGGAAGGAGTTCCGGGCTTAGGGATTCATGCACCCTCTGCTCACACTGATTGGATGGTTGGACCTTGCAAACCCACCATCACCTGGAGGAAGAAGGGATTGAAACTGCTACTGAATGTACTGCACTGTAATAACTTGCTTGATCACTTAAACCATTGATAACCTAATTATTGTACACAATCGAAGTAAGGTTGGAGAATTGCCTCACTCGCCGGGCCACTGATTGACTGAAATTGAAATAATTATTAAAGTTGATAGTTGTGACCTCAGGCGTTATTATATTTGTTGGGAATAGTGCCCTGAAAATTCAATTTGTTGAATTAATTAAACTGAATTTACAGCAAGTTGTGAGTATTTCACATATTGATAATTAATGGCGTGTGGTGGTATTCTTATATGAAATGTGTTTCATAGGAAAAAGACTTTGAATACCGAAATCACGTGTCATTAAAGTTCTAGTCGGTAAGATAAGAATATGTTCTTATCAAGACTATAACGTGGTTATATAAGATGATTAGTCTTTCGTCATAGGGAATAGTGTGACGCCCCGACTTTTCGGCCGTACAGGTATGATGTAAGTGTTTACCAAATTGCGCGAAATAATTATTTTACGTGTTTATACAGTTAATTTTATTTTAAATATATTAGATGTTAATAATGTTAATTATGTTACTGATTATATCCTAAGTTATTTAATGTAATGCCCCAGCTTTCGGCAATTCAGGTATGAACGACACGTGTGCGTTTGAGAGTTAGATTTTAATTTTAATTGCTCATTTCTTTAACTTTTAATATCATGACATAATTTTATAAAATTATATTCTTGGTATTTTATTGAAAATTCATATCATATTATAATTATTGTATAAATTGAACGTGATTGCAACGTGTATTATTTTTCCCGAATGTGAATTAATTCTATGGCCTTAATTGATCATTTTCATGAATTTGGGACTTAATTGCATTGGACTTAATTGATCAATTGTTATGGAAATGGACCTAATTGTATAACTTACTAAGTGAAAGGACTTAATAGCAAAATTGGCCATCTCTTCCCCTTTCTTAGCAGCATTCACATACCATTACATTCCCATTTCATACAAACATTTCATCTTTGCTCCATTTTCTTTCCTTGTTCAACTGAGACAAACCCTTCTTGGAACAGAGGGAGATTTCATTTTGCAAGCATCATATTTGTGGGATTTGTGATATTTGAGGCATCATCAACATCATTTCTTCTTCTTGGCTTCCATTTCTTTCATTTGAGGTAACTTTGGAGATTTCATGATTTTCTTGAATAAATGGCATAAATAGGGCTTTGCATTGGATTGGATAAATTGTGTATTGGTTGTTGGAAATATGTTTATGAACTTTGAGCTCAAGATTGATGCATATAACTTGTGAATTATGGACTTGGAGCATGAGTGTTGATATGGGTTTGGATTGATGGATTATTGATGATCTAACATGGAAATATGTGTTTTTATGACTTGTTGTTGATATATTTGTATGCTAGCTTGTATATTGCATCAAATGTATGCATTTAATCTTGGCTTGAATCCATTTTTGTTGCTGCTCTGTTTTGTTCTGCATCTTCTGCTGCTCACGTATTTTGGGAACGACCCTTCCCAGCCCCAGTTTAAAACTGGAACAGCCGCTCCCATGATTCTGAGTCAGCAAGGCCAGCGAGACTGGGAACGACCGTTCCCATTTTGGCCTTTAAGCCGGAAGGGCCGTTCCCAGCTAAAACGTTTTTCCCTTTTTAAAAACGCTGGTGCGTTTCTGAGGGGCCATGGGAACGGCCCTTCCCATTTTCAAAGGGTGGTCGGAACGGCCGTTCCCATAGCGTCTGCAGAGCAAAAAGCTACTGCATAAAAATCGATTTTCACCGCCATCATCCAATCACTTCTTTGACCCCTAATTGCTTTTATATGATCCATAATGAAGTGAAACAAGATGTTTTCATGCCACATTGCATTTTGCTCGTCATCTCGTTGCATTTCCGCCGTTCGTCATATTTGGTACATTTTGAGTCGTGTTTCACGGACATTTGTCTTTCTTGCACAGACTAGCTTCCTGGTGACGAGGAGCAGGCCCCGTGAGCTGTTTTCCTTGGTTGTTTTTGGGTCGTTCAGGTGAGGTTTAATTTTAGATACATAGGACCCGTATAACCCTATGTGAAAATTTAAGCCAAAACCTATATATATAGTTATAGTTTTCAAAAGATTGGTTTTCAAATGATTTACCGAACTATTGAAGGAATTGATTGATTGATTGATTGGGCGAGTATTGTATTGCACTGTGGGCCCGAGGGTAGTGGCTCGAGCCAACCGGGAAAGCATGGGCTGACGGGTAACTCGAGTGCTATTCTCACCAAATTGGGATGACCCCTGAACCCCCTAGGAGATTAGGGGAGGAAGGAGTTCCGGGCTTAGGGATTCATGCACCCTCTGCCCAGATTGATTGGATGGTGGGGCCTTGCAATCCCACCATCACCTGGAGGAAGAAGGTGTTATTGAAACTGCTAATTGTGCACTGTAATGAATTGCATGATCACCTAACTATTGAATAATTGATTGATTGATTGATTGTACACAGTCGGAGTAAGGTTGGAGAATTGCCCTCACTCGCCGGGCCACAAATTGATTGTATTGAATTGGTTAAATTGAAATTGAATTAGTTGTAACCTCGGGCGATAATATCTCTTTTATTCTATTAAATTGTATTGTTATTTTACCAAAATTATTACCCGAGATTATAACTTGCATGTTTGTGCGCTTATATTTATTTATACCCCTCGCTCAGTCCGTGTTGGACTGACACCTCAACTTTTCAGTTGTTTTGCAGGGCGTGCTAGGCGGGAATTTAGAGTCTAGTTGTCTTTAAATTTGGGTCTAGCACACTTCATTCCCACATTTTGTTCATGTATAGCTACTTGGGATATTTTGTATCATGCCTTGTTACCTATTTTTGGAGATCGTATTGTATTGATGATGTGAATGTTGGTACCTATTAGTAAATAAATAAATATGGTACCTATAAGTATTTAATGAGTGTTATTGCTTCCGCTTTTATAACTCTGAATTGATCGTTCGGTTGGTTTTAATTGAGGGTACCCGCCTAGCCTTGTGTCATTTTATTGTCTCCCTTTCGCTATAGCTTTGATTCATGTATGGATTGTCCATTTCATATGTGGATTGGGGCTATAGTGCGGGGGATGTGGTGCCTAGCGTTCCGGGTGCTACATCCTACGGTGGTATCAGAGCCCAGTTGCAAAATCGGGTCTCTAGTGTCGTGTCTTGTGAGTCTAGGTCGCACGGCATAGGAACTAATTGTCAACTTGAGAGTCTTGCATCGTTATCAGACATATTTGAACCTACTTGATTATTTGAATTTACTTGAATTTGGGTAAATTGTTGAATTTTTAAACTTATGTGCAAGTTGTGAATTATTTGTACACATTGGCATCTACTAATTGAACATGCATAATAGTGAATTGATATCAGGATGGCTCGCGCTAGACATCGACATCATCGTCGTGAGAGATCACCACCTCCTCCTCCACCTCCTCAGGCTCAGCCACAGGATTTTATGAACGCCGTGGTGGGTCTTATTGATCAGAGAGTCCGAGATCATGTTCCTCCACCACCACCAGTTCCACCACCACAGCCAGGGGCACAAATTTCAGCGGTTTTTAGGGAGTTCCAAAACCAGCATCCTCCCAAGTTTTATAAAGGAAATGACATTCAGGCCGAGCAGTGGCTAAAGGAGATTGAGAAAGTTTGGGAGCTTATTTCTTGTGAGTCCCAGGAGAAGGCCCGTTGTACCATTTCTTTGATTCAGGGCGAGACCTATTCTTGGTGGGAGAGTGCCCGGATTGTGTTAGAGGCTGCAGGCGAGGAAGTGAACTGGGAAGTGTTTGTCAGAGAATTCAGAAACAAGTTCATTCCTCCATCTTCTCGCACCAGAAGATTGAAGGAATTTACAGAGCTTAAGCAGGGAAGCAGGTCGGTCTCAGAGTATATCGCCGAGTTTGAGAGATTGTCCCGCTATGCTCCTAATATAGCGAGTGATGATTTCCATAAGGCGATGCAGTTTGTTCAGGGCCTTAGACCGGATATTCAGGCAGCGATTGAGGCGGTCAACATGAGCACGTGGGTGAAGGCTACCAAGAAGGCATTATTGGTTGAGGATTCAGTGAATGCGATGCGGTTTACTTACCGTTCAGGTTCAGGTTCGGGCTCAGGGTCTGGATCGGGATTCAGAGGGTCTGGATCGGGTTTCAGAGGTGCCGGATCGGGACATAAGGGTTCAGGTTCGGGTTCTGCTTCAGGCAAGAGGCCGATGGTTTATTCTTCTCCACCACCAGCTCCACAGGGCCCAGGGAAGAAGCCCCGACCAGCAGGACCAGTGATTCGAGCTCCAGTTGCTCCAGCTTTGCCACCACCCCCCGAGAGGCCTGCTTGTACCTTCTGTGGTCAGAGGACACACATATATGATAACTGCAGGAGGCGTCTGGGTTTATGCTTGCTTTGTGGGAGCGACGAGCATATGGTAGACGGCTGTCCAGATCGCAGGATGCCACCACCGGGAGCACCGAGACCACTGATCAGGGCTCGTGCTTATGCTTTGGATGGAGAGCAGCCGGATGCTGATGTTGATCCAGCCGTGGTAGTTGAAGGTACCATTTGCATACATGGCACGAACATTCATACGTTGTTTGATCCGGGAGCTACTCACTCCTTTCTTTTGAGTGCTATATCTGTTTCTCTGTCTTTGCCTGTTACTCGCTCTTCTGCATGTTATGTGGTTAGTACTCCGTTTGGTGGTAGTTTAGAATCTGATCGGGTGTTCAGAGAGGTTCCGGTGAGTATCGAGGGCTGAGTTTTCTTGTCAGACTTCATTGAGCTACCGATGACTTGCTATGGATCCATTTTGGGCATGGATTGGTTGTACAGACATTCTGCCACAGTTGATTGCAGGGCGAAGAGGGTTCAGTTGGGATCAGATTTGGTAGTGGGTTGGAGTTCCAAGACTGTGCCTCTACTTTCTTTCTCTGAAGCTCATAAGTTGGTTCGAGAGGGAGCCACGGGTTTCATTGCTTATATTCTCAACAAACCCAAGGATCAAAGTAAGCTGGAAGAAACGGAAGTAGTGAAGGAGTTTCCCGAGGTCTTTCCTGAAGAATTGGATTATTTACCTCCAGAACGGGAAATTGAGTTTGTAATCGATTTGTACCCTAATGCAGAGCCGTACTCCAAGACTCCGTATCGTATGGCTCCGGCCGAGTTGAAAGAGTTGAAGACTCAACTTGATGTGTTGTTGGAGATTGGGTACATTAGACCGAGTTCTTCTCCCTGGGGTGCACTGGTTTTGTTCGTAAAGAAGAAGGACGGGACTTTGAGAATGTGTATAGACTATAGGGAGTTGAACCGGATGACGATCAAGAACAAGTATCCTCTTCCACATATCGAGGAGTTGTTTGACATACTTCAGGGATCTAAAGTCTACTCGAAATTGGATTTGAGACAAGGATACTACCAGCTGCGAATCCGAGCAGAGGATATTTCTAAGACAGGATTTAACACTCGGTACGGGCATTATGAGTTTGTTTTGATGCCGTTTGGATTGACTAATGCCCCAGCAGCTTTTATGGATATGATGCACAGGATCTTCAGGCCTTTTCTGGATAAGTTCGTGGTCATCTTCATAGATGATATTCTGGTTTTCTCGAAATCTGCCGAGGAGCATGCAAGGCATCTTCAGTTGGTATTGAGAACTTTGAAGGAACATCAGTTATTTGCCAAATTCAGCAAGTGTGAGTTTTGGATTGACAGGGTGTCATTCTTGGGTCACGTGATTTCGGGTAATGGTTTGGAGGTTGATCCTTCAAAGATCGAGTCGGTTTTGAAGTGGGAGAAACCTAAGAATGCCTCGGAGATCAGGAGTTTCTTGGGATTGGCAGGTTATTACCGGAGGTTTGTTAAGGATTTCTCCAAGTTAGCAGCTCCTTTAACCCGGTTGACGAGGAAGAATGTGAAATTTGATTGGAATGAAGATTGTGAGAAAAGTTTCACTTTCTTAAAGGAGAAGTTAGTTTCTGATCCAGTGTTAGCCCTTCCGGAAGGTTCTGAAGGATATGCTGTTTATACGGATGCTTCTAAGGAAGGCTTGGGATGTGTGTTGACTCAGAAGGATAAGGTAATTGCTTATGCATCCCGGAAGTTGAAAGAGCATGAAAAGAATTATCCGACACATGATCTTGAGCTCGCCGCCGTAGTCTTTGCACTTGGAAAGTGGAGACATTATTTGTACGGGGTGTCTTTCGAGATTTTTACCGACCACAAAAGCCTCCAGTATTTATTCACTCAGAAGGATTTGAATATAAGGCAGCGGCGTTGGATGGAAAGGTTGGAAGATTATGATTGCACGATTAAGTACCATCCTGGTAAAGCCAACGTGGTCGCCGATGCACTTAGTAGGAAGGCCAGTGTGTCGAGCTTGGAAGTGGGTGAAAGTAGTGGAATCGAGCCAATTGTTCTAAGGGCTCGAGTTTCTAATATTTCGGTCCAGCCGGATTTGAAGCACAGGTGGTTTGAGGCTCAGAGTACGGATATGGAAGTTCAGAGATTGGTAGCTAAGGCAAGAGCTGATTCGGAGTGTCCATTCGGGTTCGATGAAACCGGTCTTCTTCGTTTCAAGAACCGAGTGGTTGTACCCGAAGAGTTGAAACGGGTATTGCTCGAGGAAGCTCACAGATCGGCTTATTCTATCCACCCCGGAGGAAACAAAATGTATAAGGACTTAAGGCAATATTATTGGTGGCGTGGATTGAAGAAGGATGTGGTCGAGTATGTGAAGCATTGTCTCACTTGTCAGAAAGTGAAAGCCGAGCATCAGAAACCGGGAGGTCTTCTTCAGCCGTTACCTATTCCTGAGTGGAAGTGGGAACAGGTGACGATGGATTTCGTGTCCGGATTACCTAAAGTGAAAGGTGGATTCGATGGGATTTGGGTGATTGTGGACCGTTTGACGAAGTCTGCACATTTTCTGCCGGTTCGGATGTCGTATAAGATTCGCAAGCTAGCTGAGATTTATAACCGGGAGATTGTTAGACTTCACGGGATTCCGGTTAGTATAGTTTCAGACAGAGATCCACGGTTCACTTCGAAGTTGTAGCGTGAATTACAAGAGGTTTTGGGTACGAAGCTCCAATTTAGTACAGCTTTTCATCCTCAGACGGATGGTCAGTCCGAGAGATTAATAAGATATCTCGAGGATTTGCTTCGAGCTTGTTCTTTGGATTTTCAGTGTTCTTGGCATGATCAGCTACCTTTGATTGAGTTTGTGTACAACAACAGTTTTCAAGCTTCGATTGGAATGGCACCGTATGAGCTACTTTATGGTCGGAAGTGTCGTTCTCCGTTGTTCTTTGACTTGGAAGAGTGGAAATGGACTAAGCAGGAAGGTGTTAAGAAAGGTGAGAAGTTGGAAAAACCTTCTAAGGCCGTTGAAACTATGATTGAGAAAGTCCAACTTATAAAACAACGGACGAAATAAGCTCAGGACAGACAGAAGAGCTACGCCGATCGTCGTACAAGGGATCTCGAGTTTGAAGTTGGAGACCGGTTATTCTTGAAGGTATCTCCACGTAAAGGATTTGCTCGGATTGGGAAAGGAGGTAAACTTAAACCTCGTTATTTAGGTACTTATGAGATTTTGGAAAGAGTTGGAGAAGTTGTGTAACGCCCCAGTTTTTCAGTTTTAAATAATGTGGCGTATTTGTTTACAAATTGCGCTATTTGATTATTTAATTATATGATTAATTGTTTATAAATGTTTATATTTGATTTAAAATATAAGCTATTGCTATTTTAATCGATTTCATTTTATCTTAATTGATCTCTAGTGTTTAACTTCTTAATTAAGGTTTCATGTTACCTTAACTATTTCGGTAATTTCGTTAATTAATTTCAATATGTTAATAGTTGGTTTTAAATTTATTTAAAAAGGAAATTAAGTTTTAGTAATTAATTTATTAACGATATGAATTCATTCTTGCGCATGAGTGTTCTATTTGTGCTTCGTTCTTATATGTAATGATATCGGATTGGTATGAAAATTTAGTATGTCATAAATATGTGTGTTATGAACATGCCTATGTGCTCGGTTTATGTTTTCGGATTCATTTGACGTGTTAACGGATTTAATTTGATTTGTGGAACCAAGTCGGGGGCTAACGAGCAATTAGCGCACCCTTGGTTCCGTACGTGATATCTTGAGCTCGGGAATTCGGATTCGAATTCCGTCAACTCCGTTGCCTTCCTATCGACGATGCGGAGACAATGGAACAAGCCTCATACCTTTTTGAAATCATTAAGACCTCCGAAATCCAACCGTAACGGACAACTCATGCAAGAAGAGCTCCTTTTGGTTGACTAGTCTTCATGGTGGGACCCTTAACACCTCTTAAATCTAACCATACCTTAACCATGGCTTGTGTACTTGAGTTAAACCCTTTCTCCTACCATTTTAGCTCTGAAAACCGAACCAAACACTTCCCTTCTCAGCTGGAACTGATCGAGAGAGAGAGAGAGGAGAAAGAGGAAGAAAACCTTGGCCCTTTTGTGATTTTGAGCTCAATTCACCATCTTCCTTCACCAAATCTTTAAGGTATGAATATCTATGTCTTCTCTACTTTATTATACTTGATTTCATCTACTTACAACATGTTTTGGATCAGATTTGATTAGGGTTTGGATTATGAGTTTGGTATGAACTTTTAGGGATTTTTGTTCTAGTGACATATTTGCTTGTGTGGCTGATTTTCTTGCTTATACATGAGTATATGAGCTTGTTTCTTGGCCAATTTCTTTCCCAACTGATAGTATATGATGTTAGGAGGATTTTATCTCTTGACCCTTTTATGAAATTATGAAATATGGAGCTCCAAACTTGATGTTCAAACTGCTTCCCCTGTTTTTCGAACTGCTGTGTGAATTTTGTGTTGTTGCTTGATCAAATGGTCTCCATTTTGTGTGAAATCGCACGGAGTTGATGTACACTCATTGCTCTATATGTTAGCATTCATGTTTCAAGTATTTGGATCCATTTTAAGTCTCAAAACCGAAAGACATGGCCTGTTGTTATGCATGCTTCATGACAGATTTGTTGCTGTTGGGTTTTGTAACTTGTTGGTCATTCTAAAGTGCTTTAAATTATACCATTTTGCATATATATGAATTAACTTAGTAGTTTAGTATGTTAGCATGCATTCCTCAAAGTTTCAGATCCAAATTCATGCCCTAAGTACTTGATCAAGGCATGATTGAACAATTGAGCTCTTATGTGCGATTTTGGCGACCCAGTTTTGTTGCATGGATTCGATGGCCTTAATGTGTGATTTAGCCTTTGCACTCTAAATGAAATATTCTCCTAACATGCTAAATATGTTGTATATCAAGTTTCATAAGATTTGGAGTTGAATTGGTATGCTTTTGGATTGATTTTGTTCCAGTTTCTTTCCTAGCACGAGTTGTTGCAACTTTGGACCATTAATTGGCTTGAAATGCATGAATACTTGCTATCCTAACTTACCTATGTGTGTTCATTTGATGTTTATATGGTTTAGCATGAGTTTTGCCCTGTTTGTTGTGTGTTTTTCGCCACTGACCTAAATCCGCGAGGGTGGATTTTTCCCTTTGGAAAAATCCGCGGGGGTGGATTTGAGGCAGTGGGACTGGACCAGATCCATGGGGGTGGATTTTTCCCTTTGGAAAAATCCATGGGGGTGGATTTTGTCCAGCCTGTTTTTATTACTCTGATTCCATTTTTCTTCGTTTGTTTGATCTTCCTCCACCTCTTTTATGACTTTTTTGAGATACTAACATGTTCTATAATGTGTTATCTTATTTATTATAATTTTCATGATTTTTCGTGGAATATTTTACAAGTTATGATTTAATATGTCATCAATGCTCCAAGAATGAATGAAATGATTGATTATGTGCCTTAATGCATCTCCATGCCACGACTTGCTCTCTTATGCATATCATAAGACATTCATTGCATTGCCGTTTATGTGCGTTTTGAGGCGTTTATGATTCCCGTAACCCATTTCCCTTATCATATGATTTGTTCTTGTTCTCAAACTTTGGAAATATGTTACATTATGTGATGTGATGTATGTAGTAGCGTTTTGTGAAAGATTGAATACGTTTGAATATGTGATGAACTTAATTTACTTCAATGCTCTTATTTGCCTAAATGTTGGATCTTGTGCTTTGAATTTCTTGAATTGAATTGATTGGAAAAGTGAAATGTGAAGGATATGAACTCGTTTGGATACGAATGCTTCATTGAATGAATGAATTGAATGTTTATATGTTTTTAAGACTTTAATAGTGCACATGAACGTGTTCCTTACATTATAGAATCTTCTCTTCATCCATATCATGATCATTACATTGTCGAGCGTCCTATTTGGTCATTTTGAGTCTCACTTCACCTTTCTTGCACAGATTTTGACCTTGTTGGAGACGAGGCCGGTCAGTGAGGCTCTTGTGCTCTCTTTTGTTGGTTTAAGGTGGGTTTCTCTACTATTAGATAAATGACCCTATATACCTCAACATGTAAAGATTTCAGCTAAAAACTATTATATGTATATAGAGTCGTTTTCTCGAGTAAATGATTGCAAACGTAAAGCCCTTATTTCTTGAATCCTACCTAATGTTTTGGCGAGAATGAATGAATGTTCACAATGAATGGGGCCCAGGGGCTTGGTGTGAGTGAGGACCCGAGGAGGCAAGGGCTGACGGTAAACCCTCACACTAGTCCCACCAATGAACGGCGTAACCGGACCTCGTTAGGAGTTAGCGAGGAATGGACGCTGAGTGCCATCTGGGGAGTCATGTTCCCCTTTTGGTCAATGAATGGGTGGATGGGCCTTGCAAACCCGCCACCAACCCGGAGGAAGAAGGTGTAAATGTTATTGAATGCGCACGAAAGAATGTTATGCATAAAAAGAAAGAAAGAATGAATGAATGAATGTTAATGAATTACACGAGGTGTTGGTTGGAGATAATGCACGCCCACTCGCCGGGCCAATAATGACCAAATGTTAATGAATCGTTATAATCCCTTTTGATGATTTCTATTTGGCCACTTGGGAAATTCTTCAAAACCTCACTTGGGATTATAACTTGCATGTGAATGTTTAATTATTGTCGTATATTATATTTATGCCCTGCTTTTATACCCACCAGTCCCTTTTGGACTGAACCCGTTTGGCTTTCAGTTGTGTTGTGCAGGTGTCGAGGGAGCTAGGCGGGATTTCGAGTCATAGGTTTTACTTTCGTCTTTTAGCCCTTGTATTTTGGTCTTACACATACATATTGCACGTTGGATCACTGTATTGTTTAATATTGGAGCGTATTGGTTATTTGAGCCTTGACGGCATTTGATAATGTATATGGACTATTTTGGAGTTTGGTTGCTCATTGTTTATATTATGGCCAGTTATTACTTCCGCAGTTGTAATCACTCTGATTTTATGGTTCAAGGGTTAGCCCGCCTAGCATAGCATGTGTGTTTGTCCCCGTTCGCCGTGACTTAGCTCGAGTATGGATCGTCCATTTCATATTCGGGTCGGGTCTCGGTGCGGGGGATGTGGTACCTTGCGCTCGGGTGCTACATCCTTAAGTGGTATCAGAGCCTGGTTGCAAAACCGGTGTTCTTGAGTCATGTCTGAGTCAGTTAGGTCGCGCGGCATAGGAACAACTTGTTAATGTGTGCATTGCTTCGATTTGACATGAATATGTGATACTAATTGTTGGAAATTGTTTAATACATGTATACGATCTACTCTTTCATTTAGTTGCTTTAAATGTTGCATTTTTTTATTCTATGAGCATTGATTCATTCAACTACGTGCCATGAGCATACATTAATCCTCATGCACCCATATTTGAGTTGATCTTTCTTATTTAGGCTACTATCATGCAAACAAAGCTACAATTCACCCTAATTACAATTGACAAAGTAACTTGAAGGCCGAGTGTTCAAATTCCACGACTTGCACAATGGAAATACCTATCATGGCTCGTATCACGGGACGGTTCATCAATCATGCCCTACCCACAAACCTTGAAGGTTTTCAACATACCAGAATTGCAAAGACTCAAGTTCTAACTTGAGGGATGCGTGAGACAACGAGAGGAGTGTGGAGCTCTTCACCACCCCGATTTTGAAGACATTTGATACAAGATTAAATGCTCCAAGGTTCACCGTTGAAGCTCACTTGATATGAATATAAGCGTGGGACAACAAATGGACGCAAGGCAAAGAAACTTATGAGCATCGAGGAATACCAATCGCATCGTCTTCTTGGAACCTTGGAACATGGAGACATCAAGAAGCAAGCAAGAATGGAAAGCGTTATCATGGGTGAAATATGCGCGTAGATCGGAAACAAAGGATAAGCTAAAGGAACTTTAACCGGAGAGGACATCAAGTTGAGGATTCGGATGACCTTTGGAGGTTGATGCTTGGAAGAACGTTGAGGGGTAAACTCCATTGACAAAGAAGACCTTGGGTTCAAAAATAGCACGTTCGGGCCATGGGATATACCAAGGGATGGAAGAAGATTGGGGAGATTCGAAAACCATGGAAAGCTAAGGAATTATCAATGTTTTCAAAGGAAGTTACAATTATGGGACTGAGGAACACGTCATCAAGCTAAAAGCTTACCACCTTGGTGACAGGTTCTGCATATTCATGGCATGAGCATCATGCATCGATTTAAATTAATTGCTTTCTTTATTTATATGTACGTTTATGTTTAATTAAGCCAATTGCTCCAACGTGTTGCATCTTTAACTGTTTACTATGTGCATTGGCATGTTAATCCAACATGCATGGCTTAGTGTTTAATGGATAGGGAATGGCTCCACCTTGTTCATCATGCGATTCTTTGATCAAGGATTACTCGAATCAAGATGAGAAGAATAGTTGGGTTATATTTTGGGAGTTCCGGGCATGTAGCTTAGCTAGCACAATCTACACTGAAGAAACTAAGTTGAAGAGTTTTGGAGAAACCTTAATCTCAGAGGCGAAGTAACGAATTCAACTAAAATTTCCAAATAAGGGAGCATTGATTAGGAAATAATGTAAAGCCTTTTCGATCCTTGAAGGGATTACCTTTAGTTGAAAGAATGGAAATACAAGAGGGGATTAAATTAGTTTAGATTTCAAGAAGAGCAAGAAAGAGAAGTTGGGGATTAGAAGGAAGTAATTACTGAAGGATTTGAATTGAACCTTAGGTGTGAATTAAAGAAACAGGAGTGGCTCATCAAAAATTTCAATGAAAGAAGGATTCATAGAGTTGGACATGTAAGAGTGAAAAATTTTAAGGGGGAGAGCACGACCGAGAAGTGAATTGGAGGATGGGAGTGGTGCTCGAATGAGTATGTTAGGAGTAATGACGGGGATGCAAATTAAGGAGAATCTGGGAGTCCTAAGGGTGGTGATTAGGAATGAATAAGACGGCAGATATGGTTAAGCTGTTAAGAGAGAAGCTACGTATGGAATTCTGATCTGGAGGTGATGGAATCATAAGAGAGTTCTATGAACTTCTACGTTAGAATTAACAGGGGAAAACCGAATCAAGCTATCATATAAGGATTGAAGAAGTTGGGTAGCAGTACAAGTTAGAAAGGATTTAAGAATATACTCCATAAAGAATTCATCAATCGCTTCACCGGGGAACCCTGAAGAGGTTCAAGACAAGCTGGGCACTGAGTTACATTTGGGACAGATGATACACTGAACAACGACAACTCACAATTTTACAACTTCGTGACTACGGTGAACGGTATTTATAGCATTCATGAAGCATACATTCATGCAAATCCAATTTAATAATTTCTTTGTTATGTGCTTTATTTTCTTATCAAGTTAAATTACTTGCCTTGGGGTGGCTTGTGTGATTTTAAATTTGGTTTTGCGTGAGTTGCTTGGGAGTATTGGAGACTTCCTTGTTTTATTTTCGGTTGAGAGATGGGGTGCTCTCTTTGTTTGTAAGAGACGGGGATTCTCTTGTTTTTGTTTGAGAGACGGGGTACTCTCTTTAATTGTAGAGACGGGGTTCTCTCATTGCTGCTCGAGAGACGGGGCTCTCTCTCCTTGTTGCTCGTGAGAGACGGGGAATCTCTCATTGTTTGTTTCAAGCGTGTTGTGAATCCGACGACGGATTCTTTTTAAGGGGGAGAGATTGTAACGCCCCAGTTTTTCAGTTTTAAATAATGTGGCGTATTTGTTTACAAATTGCGCAATTTGATTATTTAATTATATGATTAATTGTTTATAAATGTTTATATTTGATTTAAGATATAAGCTATTGCTATTTTAATCGATTTCATTTTATCTTAATTGATCTCTAGTGTTTAACTTCTTAATTAAGGTTTCATGTTACCTTAACTATTTTGGTAATTTCGTTAATTAATTTCAATATGTTAATAGTTGGTTTTAAATTTATTTGAAATGGAAATTAAGTTTTAGTAATTAATTTATTAACGATATGAATTCATTCTTGCGCATGAGTGTTCTATTTGTGCTTCGTTCTTATATGTAATGATATCGGATTGGTATGAAAATTTAGTATGTCATAAATATGTGTGTTATGAACATGCCTATGTGCTCGGTTTATGTTTTCGGATTCATTTGACGTGTTAACGGATTTAATTTGATTTGTGGAACCAAGTCGGGGGCTAACGAGCAATTAGCGCACCCTTGGTTCCGTACGTGATATCTTGAGCTCGGGAATTCGGATTCGAATTCCGTCAACTCTGTTGCCTTCCTATCGATGATGCGGAGACAATGGAACAAGCCTCATACCTTTTTGAAATCATTAAGACCTCCGAAATCCAACCGTAACGGACAACTCATGCAAGAAGAGCTCCTTTTGGTTGACTAGTCTTCATGGTGGGACCCTTAACACCTCTTAAACCTAACCATACCTTAACCATGGCTTGTGTACTTGAGTTAAACCCTTTCTCCTACCCTTTTAGCTCTGAAAACCGAACCAAACACTTCCCTTCTCAGCTGGAACTGATCGAGAGAGAGAGAGAGGAGAAAGAAGAAGAAAACCTTGGCCCTTTTGTGATTTTGAGCTCAATTCACCATCTTCCTTCACCAAATCTTTAAGGTATGAATATCTATGTCTTCTCTACTTTATTATACTTGATTTCATCTACTTACAACCTGTTTTGGATCAGATTTGATTAGGGTTTGGATTATGAGTTTGGTATGAACTTTTAGGGATTTTTGTTCTAGTGACATATTTGCTTGTGTGGCTGATTTTCTTGCTTATACATGAGTATATGAGCTTGTTTCTTGGCCAATTTCTTTCCCAACTGATATTATATGATGTTAGGAGGATTTTATCTCTTGACCCTTTTATGAAATTATGAAATATGGAGCTCCAAACTTGATGTTCAAACTGCTTCCCCTGTTTTTCGAACTGCTGTGTAAATTTTGTGTTGTTGCTTGATCAAATGGTCTCCATTTTGTGTGAAATCGCATGGAGTTGATGTACACTCATTTCTCTATATGTTAGCATTCATGTTTCAAGTATTTGGATCCATTTTAAGTCTCAAAACTGAAAGACATGGCCTGTTGTTATGCATGCTTCATGACAGATTTGTTGCTGTTGCGTTTTGTAACTTGTTGGTCATTCTAAAGTGCTTTAAATTATACCATTTTGCATATATATGAAGTACCTTAGTAGTTTAGTATGTTAGCATGCATTCCCCAAAGTTTCAGGTCCAAATTCATGCCCTAAGTACTTGATCAAGGCATGATTGAACAATTGAGCTCTTATGTGCGATTTTGGCGACCCAGTTTTGTTGCATGGATTCGATGGCCTTAATGTGTGATTTAGCCTTTGCACTCTAAATGAAATATTCTCCTAACATGCTAAATATGTTGTATATCAAGTTTCATAAGATTTGGAGTTGAATTGGTATGCTTTTGGATTGATTTTGTTCCAGTTTCTTTCCTAGCACGAGTTGTTGCAACTTTGGACCATTAATTGGCTTGAAATGCATGAATACTTGCTATCCTAACTTACCTATGTGTGTTCATTTGATGTTTATATGGTTTAGCATGAGTTTTGCCCTGTTTGTTGTGTGTTTTTTGCCACTGACCTAAATCCGCGAGGGTGGATTTTTCCCTTTGGAAAAATCCGCGGGGGTGGATTTGAGGCAGTGGGACTGGACCAGATCCATGGGGGTGGATTTTTCCCTTTGGAAAAATCCATGGGGGTGGATTTTGTCCAGCCTGTTTTTATTACTCTGATTCCATTTTTCTTCGTTTGTTTGATCTTCCTCCACCTCTTTTATGACTTTTTTGAGATACTAACATGTTCTATAATGTGTTATCTTATTTATTATAATTTTCATGATTTTTCGTGGAATATTTTACAAGTTATGATTTAATATGTCATAAATGCTCCAAGAATGAATGAAATGATTGATTATGTGCCTTAATGCATCTCCATGCCACGACTTGCTCTCTTATGCATATCATAAGACATTCATTGCATTGCCGTTTATGTGCGTTTTGAGGCGTTTATGATTCCCGTAACCCATTTCCCTTATCATATGATTTGTTCTTGTTCTCAAACTTTGGAAATATGTTACATTATGTGATGTGATGTATGTAGTAGCGTTTTGTGAAAGATTGAATACGTTTGAATGTGTGATGAACTTAATTTACTTCAATGCTCTTATTTGCCTAAATGTTGGATCTTGTGCTTTGAATTTCTTGAATTGAATTGATTGGAAAAGTGAAATGTGAAGGATATGAACTCGTTTGGATACGAATGCTTCATTGAATGAATGAATTGAATGTTTATATGTTTTTAAGACTTTAATAGTGCACATGAACGTGTTCCTTACATTATAGAATCTTCTCTTCATCCATATCATGATCATTACATTGTCGAGCGTCCTATTTGGTCATTTTGAGTCTCACTTCACCTTTCTTGCACAGATTTTGACCTTGTTGGAGACGAGGCCGGTCAGTGAGGCTCTTGTGCTCTCTTTTGTTGGTTTAAGGTGGGTTTCTCTACTATTAGATAAATGACCCTATATACCTCAACATGTAAAGATTTCAGCTAAAAACTATTATATGTATATAGAGTCGTTTTCTCGAGTAAATGATTGCAAACGTAAAGCCCTTATTTCTTGAATCCTACCTAATGTTTTGGCGAGAATGAATGAATGTTCACAATGAATGGGGCCCAGGGGCTTGGTGTGAGTGGGGACCCGAGGAGGCAAGGGCTGACGGTAAACCCTCACACTAGTCCCACCAATGAACGGCGTAACCGGACCTCGTTAGGAGTTAGCGAGGAATGGACGCTGAGTGCCATCTGGGGAGTCATGTTCCCCTTTTGGTCAATGAATGGGTGGATGGGCCTTGCAAACCCGCCACCAACCCGGAGGAAGAAGGTGTAAATGTTATTGAATGCGCACGAAAGAATGTTATGCATAAAAAGAAAGAAAGAATGAATGAATGAATGTTAATGAATTACACGAGGTGTTGGTTGGAGATAATGCACGTCCACTCGCCGGGCCAATAATGACCAAATGTTAATGAATCGTTATAATCCCTTTTGATGATTTCTATTTGGCCACTTGGGAAATTCTTCAAAACCTCACTTGGGATTATAACTTGCATGTGAATGTTTAATTATTGTCGTATATTATATTTATGCCCTGCTTTTATACCCACCAGTCCCTTTTGGACTGAACCCGTTTGGCTTTCAGTTGTGTTGTGCAGGTGTCGAAGGAGCTAGGCGGGATTTCGAGTCATAGGTTTTACTTTCGTCTTTTAGCCCTTGTATTTTGGTCTTACACATACATATTGCACGTTGGATCACTGTATTGTTTAATATTGGAGCGTATTGGTTATTTGAGCCTTGACGGCATTTGATAATGTATATGGACTATTTTGGAGTTTGGTTGCTCATTGTTTATATTATGGCCAGTTATTACTTCCGCAGTTGTAATCACTCTGATTTTATGGTTCAAGGGTTAGCCCGCCTAGCATAGCGTGTGTGTTTGTCCCCGTTCGCCGTGACTTAGCTCGAGTATGGATCGTCCATTTCATATTCGGGTCGGGTCTCGGTGCGGGGGATGTGGTACCTTGCGCTCGGGAGCTACAAGTTGCTTACAGATTGGACCTATCACCGAGCCTCACGGGGATTCATAATGTATTTCACGTGTCTCGGCTGAGGAAATACTACCCCGATGAAACCGAGATCATTCCTGTTGAAGAAGTGGAATTGGAACCGAATCTAACCTTTGTTCAGAAACCGGTTAAGATCTTGGATAAGAAGTTTCAGGAATTAAGAAACCGGAAGATTCCCATGGTTAAGGTTCTTTGGAGAAGTGACAAGACCGAAGAAGCCACGTGGGAGACCGAAGACAAGATGCGACGGTTCCATCCAGAGTTGTTCCCTTCCGATCAGTAAATCTGGGGACCAGATTCTTTTAAGGAGGGAGGATTGTAACGCCCCAGCTTTCGGCAATTCAGGTATGAACGACATGTGTGCGTTTGAGAGTTAGATTTTAATTTTAATTGCTCATTTCTTTAACTTTTCGTATCATGACATAATTTTATAAAATTATATTCTTGGTATTTTATTGAAAATTCATATCATATTATAATTATCGTATAAATTGAACGTGATTGCAACGTGTATTATTTTTCCCGAATGTGACTTAATTCTTTTATGGCCTTAATTGATCATTTTCATGAATTTGGGACTTAATTGCATTGGACTTAATTGATCAATTGTTATGGAAATGGACCTAATTGTATAACTTACTAAGTGAAAGGACTTAATAGCAAAATTGGCCATCTCTTCCCCTTTCTTAGCAGCATTCACGTACCATTACATTCCAATTTCATACAAACATTTCATCTTTGCTCCATTTTCTTTCCTTGTTCAACCGAGACAAACCCTTCTTGGAACAGAGGGAGATTTCATCTTGCAAGGATCATATTTGTGGGATTTGTGATATTTGAGGCATCATCAACATCATTTCTTCTTCTTGGCTTCCATTTCTTTCATTTGAGGTAACTTTGGAGATTTCATGATTTTCTTGAATAAATGGCATAAATAGGGCTTTACATTGGATTGGATAAATTGTGTATTGGTTGTTGGAAATATGTTTATGAACTTTGAGCTCAAGATTGATGCATATAACTTGTGAATTATGGACTTGGAGCATGAGTGTTGATATGGGTTTGGATTGATGGATTATTGATGATCTAACATGGAAATATGTGTTTTTATGACTTGTTGTTGATATATTTGTATGCTAGCTTGTATATTGCATCAAATGTATGCATTTAATCTTGGCTTGAATCCATTTTTGTTGTTGTTGTTGTTGCTTTGTTGCTGCTCTGTTTTGTTCTGCATCTTCTGCTGCTCACGTATTTTGGGAACGGCCCTTCCCAGCCCCAGTTTAAAACTGGAACGACCGTTCCCATGATTCTGAGTCAGCAAGGCCAGCGAGACTGGGAACGGCCGTTCCCATTTTGGCCTTTAAGCCGGAAGGGCCGTTCCCAGCTAAAACGTTTTTCCCTTTTTAAAAACGCTGGTGCGTTTCTGAGGGGCCATGGGAACGGCCCTTCCCATTTTCAAAGGGAGGCCGGAACGGCCGTTCCCATAGCGTCTGCAGAGCAAAAAGCTACTGCATAAAAATCGATTTTCACCGCCATCATCCAATCACTTCTTTGACCCCTAATTGCTTTTATATGATCCATAATGAAGTGAAACAAGATGTTTTCATGCCACATTGCATTTTGCTCGTCATCTCGTTGCATTTCCGCCGTTCGTCATATTTGGTACATTTTGAGTCGTGTTTCACGGACATTTGTCTTTCTTGCACAGACCAGCTTCCTGGTGACGAGGAGCAGGCCCCGTGAGCTGTTTTCCTTGGTTATTTTTGGGTCGTTCAGGTGAGGTTTAATTTTAGATATATAGGACCCGTATAACCCTATGTGAAATTTTAAGCCAAAACCTATCTATATAGTTATAGTTTTCAAAAGATTGGTTTTCAAATGATTTACCGAACTATTGAAGGAATTGATTGATTGATTGGGCGAGTATTGTATTGCACTGTGGGCCCGAGGGTAGTGGCTCGAGCCAACCGGGAAAACATGGGCTGACGGGTAACTCGAGTGCTATTCTCACCAAATTGGGATGACCCCTGAACCCCCTAGGAGATTAGGGGAGGAAGGAGTTCCGGGCTTAGGGATTCATGTACCCTCTGCCCAGATTGATTGGATGGTGGGGCCTTGCAATCCCACCATGACCTGGAGGAAGAAGGTGTTATTGAAACTGCTAATTGTGCACTGTAATGAATTACATGATCACCTAACTATTGAATAATTGATTGATTGATTGATTGTACACAGTCGGAGTAAGGTTGGAGAATTGCCCTCACTCGCCGGGCCACAAATTGATTGTATTGAATTGGTTAAATTGAAATTGAATTAGTTGTAACCTCGGGCGATAATATCTCTTTTATTCTATTAAATTGTATTGTTATTTTACCAAAATTATTACCCGAGATTATAACTTGCATGTTTGTGCGCTTATATTTATTTATACCCCTCGCTCAGTCCGTGTTGGACTGACACCTCAACTTTTCAGTTGTTTTGCAGGGCGTGCTAGGCGGGAATTTAGAGTCTAGTTGTCTTTAAATTTGGGTCTAGCACACTTTATTCCCACATTTTGTTCATATATAGCTACTTGGGATATTTTGTATCATGCCTTGTTACCTATTTTTGGAGATCGTATTGTATTGATGATGTGAATGTTGGTACCTATTAGTAAATAAATAAATATGGTACCTATAAGTATTTAATGAATGTTATTGCTTCCGCTTTTATAACTCTGAATTGATCGTTCGGTTGGTTTTAATTGAGGGTACCCGCCTAGCCTTGTGTCATTTTATTGTCTCCCGTTCGCTATAGCTTTGATTCATGTATGGATTGTCCATTTCATATGTGGATTGGGGCTATAGTGCGGGGGATGTGGTGTCTAGCGTTCCGGGTGCTACATTTAATATTAAGTATTTTTGTGAAATTCATATCAAATTGATATTTATTACATAAATCGAACTTGATTGCAACGTGATTTAATTCTTTTATGGCCTTACTTGCTCATTTTCATGAATTTTGGGACTTAATTGCATTGGACTGAATTGCTCATTTGTTATGGATTTGAACCTAATTGCATGACTTAATTAATGGGAGGACTTAATAGCAAATTGGCCATTTCTTTCGCCTTCTTAGCAGCAATCACGTACCATTTGCTTCTCATTCATACAAACACATTACATACACATTTGCTCTTGCTTCCCTTGCCAACCGAACCAAAACCCTTGCCAAAGTGTAGGGAGATTTCATCTTCCAAGCATCAATTGTGTGGGAATTGTGATCATTGAAGCATCATCAACATCATCTCTTCATCCCATCCTTCATTTCTTTCATTTGAGGTACTTTTGGAGAATTGATGATTTCTTGAGATTATGTGATAGATAGGGCTTTGCAATGACATGGTTTATTTGTGTAATTGTTGTTGCTTATTTGTTTAGGAACTTTGAGCTTAAGTTTTATGCATTTATCTTGAGATTTATGGACTTGGAGCATGAATGAGTATTTAGGTTACATTTGAAGAATTCTTGATGATCTAATGTGGAAATATGTGTTTTTATGAATTGTTATTGATCTATTTGTATGCTAGTAGGTGGATATCATGATATTTGAGCATTTAAACGTGAGTTTGATCCATTTTTGGGTGATTGGGTTTTGGTACGTTATTGTTCTGCTAGGTGCTCTGTTTTTCTCTGCTGCGTACGTGACACGGGCGTGTCACCTTTTCCTTCTTCAGCATGACACGGGGGTGCATGATGGTCTGGTTCCGCTGTACCGTGACACGGGGGTGTCAAGGTTTTCTTTGTAATGGTGGCACGGGCGTGTCACCTTCTATTTTCATGCATATTGTCCGCTGTACTGAGACACGGGGGTGTCACGGCTTATTGTATAATGGTGACACGGGCGTGTCACCTTCTGATTTCATGCATTTTGTGGTTGCATGCTACTGTACGTGCATGAGTTATATATATATATATATATATATATATATATATAATATAATGTAATATAATTACATATTTATATATGTTTAGTGAATATTAATTATTATTTGGATTGATTTGATTGAAAATGTGGGATTGTGAATTCGAATGAATGATTGAATGACTTGATTATATGATTTAAATTCCTTAATAGTGCACATGAACATTTTCATAACATAATCTTATCTTTTACATATTCATATCATGTTCATTTCATTGCCGAGCGTCTTATTTGGTCATATTGAGTCTCACTTCACCGTTCTTGCACAGCTTTTGATCCCGTTGGAGACGAGGCCGGTCAGTGAGGCTCGTGTTTTCTCCTTTTGGCGGTTTAAGGTGGGTTTCTCTTCTATGCAGATATAAGACCCTACATATACCTTCAATGTGAAAGTTTTCGCCAAAAATTAATATATATATAGAGAGTCGTTTTAAAGAGTAAATGTTTTTAACGTAAAGCCTTATTTTATGAATCCTACCTAATGTTTTGGTGAGAAATGAATGAATGCACAAATGGGGCCCAGGGACTTAGTGTGAGTGGCTATCCGGGAAGGCATGGGCCGACGGTGATCCCTCACACTAGTTCCACCAATGAACGGCGTAACCGGACCTCGTTAGGAGTTAGCGAGAAATGGACGCTGAGCGCCATCTGGGGAGTCATGTTCCCCTTTTGGTCAATGAATGGGTGGTCGGGCCTTGCAAACCCATCACCAACCCGGAGGTAGAAGGTGTAAATGTTAATGAATGTGCACAAAAGAATGATTTTCATGAAAAGAAAGAATGAATGAATGAATGTTTAAATGATTTACACAAGGTGTTGGTTGGAGATAATGCACGCCCACTCGCCGGGTCAATAATGACCTAATGTTAATGATTCGTTATAATCCCCTTTGATGATTTCTTTTCACCCACTTGGGAAATTCTTTAAAACCTCACTTGGGATTATAGCTTGCATGTGATTGTTTATTTACCGTCGTATATTATATTACGCCCTCTTTTTATACCCACCAGTCCCTTTTGGACTGAACCCGTTTGGTTTTCAGCTGTGTCGTGCAGGTGTTCAGGGAGCTAGGCGGGAATACGAGTCCTAGGTCTTGCATTCGTCTCTAGATCTGTATTTTGGGTCTTACAATTGCATACTCTTACTTTTGATATTTGTATATGAATATTGTTATTGGAGCGTACTTGTTTGAGCCGTGATGGCAATTGATGATGTATATGAATTACTTTTGGAGCTGTGATGCTCATTGCGTATATATATGATGTATGTTCGTTTATTGCTTCCACTTTAATGTTTTACGCTGATTTTATGGTTAAGGGTTAGCCCGCCTAGCTTAGAGTGTGTGTTTGTCCCCGTTCGCCGTGATTAGGCTCGGGTATGGATCGTCCAATTCATATTCGGGTCGGGTCTCGGTGCGGGGGATGTGACACCTTATGCTCGGGTGTTACAAATAGTGATTCCAATTATAACACGTTGATGATTTTCAATAGGATTGGAAACATTGAACTGGACTATTGAGATTATTCATTTTATACTGCTATCTAAAATGAATAAAATCTCAGGAAGCATTGTACTCTTAATCCTGATAATATTTCGGCTTTAGGCATGTAGTGTTAGTCACTGTAACATACTCGAAGTGAGGTCTCGGTAACGAGTGGCCAAAATACTTTGTATGTTCGGTGATTACATGAAATGCGCTAAAGAGTTATATTGATCGAGAAATCTGTGGCCTTGCTGGAAGGTAAGAGATATCCTTGAAATAGATTTGTAAAAGTTCGAATTAAGACTTTGGCCAAAGCACTTAGCGTGATACGTCACCGAAGTTGTATGTTGAATGTGTTTCACATACAGAGAATTTGAACTTAAGGCGAATCAGTAAATTTCAGATTAGAGATGAAAAATAAATGATAGTAGTGACAATTTATTTTTCATGGATATCTACACGGAGGAGTGAAATGCGAAATTATTCTAGATCGAGAAATTCGTGAATAATTTAATTAATTTTAGAGTGCAACAATATTTATTTAGTGGAATTAAATATTGTTAAACGGTAATTAATTGTTATCATGGGATGATAATATATTAACCCGTTTGGAGCTAAAATTAATTAGTCCTGTAGGTCCCCCTGCAAGCCCCAATTGAAAACCCAAAGAGAAAATATTAAAGGGAGAAAGAAAAATGATTTTTCAAAGTGTTTGAAAAATAGCCATGGGATTTATTTTAAGAAAATAAATCAAGTTCCAAAGAGTTGGAAATGCCCGGAATTTTATTTTGGAGAAAATAAAATTTTAATTTTTGTTTTAAAAAAAATTGCTGACGTGGCAGGTGTTGACGTGTCATGCCACGTCAGCGAATCGGGTCCCAGTTAGAGCTGACGCGGCGCCCGCGTGGCACTCCTTGTGTGCGGCTGAGATTGAGCCGCGTCAGCATTGTTGAATGGCCCAGATTTGTTTGGTAATGGGCCGGTCAACGGGCCGATCAAGCGGGTCGGACCCGGTTCAAAAGGGCAGGGTCTTCGGATCGGGTCCGGGTCGGACAAGACCCGGACACATGTCAGCTCCTGAGCATCTGTGCGTGTGTGACACGCACCAACACATAGCTACCATGTGGCGGCGCGTGCGGGCGCGTCCATGGCGCGTTCGACGCGTGCTGGCGGCGGCCGACTTGTGGCGTCGCGTTGCGCCACATGGCACAATCTGATTGGTCGAATTGTACGCGGTTTATATGCGGTGTGTGCAAAAGGACGAAATTACCCTCAATTTTTGGGCTATAAATATGGGGGTTCCGATGGCATTTTATTCATTCCATTTTTGAGCCAATTTCGGATGAAATGGCAGTAGTCTCTCTCTCTCTTTTTTTTCTTAATTAATTAATCCTATTTTAAGGATTAATTAATTACATAATTAGGTGTTTATATAATTAATATATAAATCACTTAATTATTAGAAAATTAGGGATTTTCTAGTTTTAGAAAAATGAGTTTTTCTAGAAAATATTTTCTCGGGTATTTAGGGAAATACTCGCGGAGCCCACACTCCGAGGGTTTCTCCGGGGATATTGCGGGGAAGCTCTACCGGTCTCACGAAAGGGAAAGGAGCTGGAAAAATGTCATTAGATAGCCATGTTTGCAGTACGGTAATATTTTTCAGTTATATTATTTTAAGCATGATAAATTATGTGCTCTTAAGTGTTAATTGCATGTTAGATATTTATCTGCTTAAGTGATTTAAAATTTATTATCAATTGCATGTATATACTTGAGTAGATCCGGCTAGTCTTCCGCTTTGTATTAAAATGTTTTAAAAATATTTTAATACTTGTATTATAAATAAAAATTTTTAAAATGTGGTCATGAACCGCTACTGTTCTGGGCCCACCTCCCAGCAACATTATTTTCTTAAATTATTTTATTTTACAAAGATATTACCCGAGATTATAACTTGCATGTACGTGCGCATATATTTATTTATACCCCTCGCTCAGTCCGTTGTAGACTGATGCCTCAACCTTTCAGTTTTTGCAGGTGCGTGCTAGGCGGGAATTAGAGTCTAGTTCGTCTTTAATTTGGGTCTAGCACACTTCACCTTCACTTTATGTTCATGTATTGATATTTATGATATTTTTGACATGTCTTATGAAATTATTATGGAGATGATATTGTATTGATATGTTGATGGATGGATGACATGCTTTTGGGAATACTTGCTATATATTATGAATAAATTATTGCTTCCACTTTTATTGTTCTGAATGAATTGTTGGTTTGGGGTTAGTCTTGCCTAGTTCTTGTCGTTTTTTTATTGTCTCCCGTTCGCTATAGGTTTGATTCATGTATGGATTGTCCATTTCATATGTGGATCGAACTATAGTGCGGGGGATGTGGTACCTAGCGTTCCGGGTGCTACATTTTCGAATTTGCATCACTGCGTGTTGGAGAGATTCAGTGAGTTTCTCTCTAAAATTTGTGACCAAATGTCTCCAGGTTAACTCGATGCAGTTAAGAAATTGTCGTTCGGTTATTTTCTAGGAGCGTCTGTTCAAAAGGAAAGCATTAACAGAGTTGGGTTCTTGCTCGATTACTACAACTGCAACACCAATACATTTAAATTTGGAAGCCAAAAAGTTTTTTTTTTGTGAGAAGGAATTCAGCATTGTTATTGGTATGCGGCATTCTGGTCATCCTGTCGTGGTAGTGGGCAAGAGTAAATTCAATACCTTGATCAAGCATTTTTGCAATAAGGGAAACAATGTCTCCTGAGCTAACATCGAGAGTAAACTGTACGAATTCTTCGAAAGGACTGATGACGATGGCATTGATGATTTTGTACGGATGTACATTTTATACGTTTTTAATTGTTTGTTGTTCTCGCGTAGTGATAACGTGCTTAATTTCCTATTTTTCGTAATTTTTGGACTGCACTTTTGAGCTTAAATTGTATATATATTGGTGCTTTTAATGGATTTTCATGTTTTAGTGGGACAGGGACTTGGAAGTAATATTTGGACAAACATGGTTGATTTTGGCAAGACTCTAAATTGGGAATGTGGGGTAGCTACCGTGCACGTATGCATGCATGAGAAAGAATTAAAAGTGTTGATCTTGTTTTTAATATTGAAGATTTGAAGTGGCTGATCTGTTTTTAATTAGAATTGGGCTTAGCCGTATTGGCCCATGCATGTGTCGTAGAATTATTGGAAAAGGGCCGAGAATTATGGACTTCACATAAGTGGGATTTGAGGAATTATTTGGTGGTAAGGCTTTGACTAATTCTTTGAGAGTGGGCCTGGTGCGGGAGCCCAATTATGCGTGAAGATTGAGTTGCAGATTGGGATTTGTCTTGGGCAGCAAGGCTGAAGAATGTTTTCCTTTTCCAAGACGGACTAGTGATTCGGTGGGTAAAGGGCTATTTATACTCGCCTTTATGAGTCTTTTGGGGAGATTTTTCGGGAAGCAATTCAACGTAGAAGCATCTTGGCGAAAGCTTGAAGGACGACACAAGAGCAAAATCTTTCCTTTCTCTTTATTTTATTTCTTACATTGCTAATTCTTTAGTACCTAGTTAGGAATTTACAATTTATGTTTTTGACATCGTGAGACCTAATTGGTTTTTATAATTCAATTTTATTTCAAGTATTTATTAATTCTCCGAGTGTCGTATTTATTGTGATTTGTTTGCTTAGTGATAGTGCACGATCATCTAAGTAGATTTAATTGCATATAGCCAATCTTGATTGCATGAAGTATACGTAGTGCTTGATAGATAATTAGTGGTGCATTAGTGTTAGGAAGTCGTAAAGTCGAATCTGATTCACTAAGGGAGTTAATAATCGAATTTGAATCTTGCACGTGTCGTGACTTGGTTAATTTGGGCTAGTGTTTTCTTAATTCTTAAGGCTGTTGACTCATTGAATCTTGTCGAGTGTCTCTAGTGGTTGTGAGTTGATTAGGGAATAACTGTCGAGTGTCTTTAGGTTATTCTATTATTTAAGAGAAAACGAGGCGGAGTCGAGTGTCTCTATCCGCCATAGCTAGTCTATTTGAATAACTGAATTTATCTTTGCGCCTATGATCGATGTCCTAAAATGAATTGTAATTCCTAGCTAGGTATCATCTTTCCCGTTGATTTATCAAAACCAACTTCAAACGTGATTTAATTGCTTTCTTCTTAGTTTATTAATTTAATTGCTTTATTAGTTTAGTTAAATCTAAAACCCCCCTTACTTTTACTAGTTAATTCTTGTGAGTTTTCCTGTGATTAATTAGAATTATTTTCAACCAATCTCTATGGATTCGACCCGTTTACACTATACTCTGTATTAGTCGTAGACCGGAATTATATTTATTTTTGACGGATTCGACACCTGTCAAATTTTGGCACCGTTGCCGGGGATTGGTATTAATCGAATTTAATTCTTTTTATGAACAGGAGTATTCGCGGAGTTGACGAGTCAATTTTCGATCCCGAGATCGAGAAAACTGCAAAATCGCTAAGGAGACAAACCAAAACACGCAACAATCTGGAGGAAAGTTCAAATCTGATAAAAACCGAAGAGTCCAGTACCGAGTCGGAACACTCAGAAGGCGAACAGACAGATTTTATCGTAAGGTTGGACCATACCTTGGCCATGGCAGTACCACCAGCTCTCGTAACTATGCGCGATCAAGCATGCCCAGACAAAAAAATTGCAGGTTCAGGACCTACGCACGATGGTTGCTGGAACGAACAGCTTTTCGACAGGTTTAACGGTAAGGCGTGGTCAATCCTAACAGCCATACGCTGGAACCCAACAGTCATAGTGAGGGATCGTGGGAATTTTTTTTATAAGTGTCGAATTGTGTTGAGAACCTCTACGAATCATCATCCCCAATCTAGAGGGCGCAATGGATTAGAAGATTCATCACCACATAGTCGGGGGGATCTATACGGAGGTTCTACCTCCATTTGAGTTGGTCGCTGCTCTTGGTTGTCTTTCAGGCGTGCCTTGTTTGCCCAAAATTTTCCGATTTGCTGCTGTTATACTGCTGATGCATCTGTACAGGTTTGATAAAAAGGTTTGGCCATACCTGGACCCCATACATTTTTTGCGGGAAAAAAAAAAAAAAAAAAGCCCCCAGATCCGCACTTCAGGGAAGTCCTCCTTTCTCTCAATTTTTTTTTATGCCTTGAGGACAATGCATGACTTAAGTGTGGGGGGAGGGATAAGTCTATTTACTGTCTGGCTTATGTGCTTAAATTCGATTTTTTTTTCCCTGCATCAACTGTTTTGACTTGTTGTTTACTTGAATTTGAGGATGTTATAAATTGTGAATAATTTGCGTCCGTTTTGAACGTGTTTGCTTAAGCTTGAGCTTTGAATTTTTGTTAGAACTTATTAGGTAATTGAATGCGTGAAAGATTGTGTGAAGTTTGATTAATTAGTACTTTGTTATGCCCTTATTTTCTGCGCACTAATTGAACGATTTATGTACTTTGCTTAGATAGGTTAGTTATGTTTTTCAATAAAGTTCTGAAAGTTAATTAGAATGCACTTTAACTCCCTTCGAGACGAAATAGATTGGTTGACAAGTAATTCAGGAGATGACTTAGGCATTTGTTGTCGGTGTTTTTGGTCTTTATTTGATTTTCACTAAATAACATTACCCGATTGACCCCGCTGAGCCTTAGTATTGTGCAAATTTCTTTCTTAGCCACGCTACAAGCCGAATGCACAATACAAATTTCCTACCCACATCTTTGTTACACCTTGCTTACTCATTTTCTTTTTGGGATTGCATTGTTGATGTCTAGACTCCTTTTTCCTTGGTTTGAAGAGAAATGTTTCAGTGTGTTGGAATAGAAAAATTGTGAGAGTGATGGAAAAAAGAGAAAAAAAAAAAAAGAAGTCAAGAAGAAAAGAAAAGAAAGATGAGCAGAAGATTTGAGCGGAAAAATAGAAAAAATATAGAAAAAAAAAAAGCAAAGTGTGAAAACAAAGAAACAAAAAAATACGAGAGATTGAGCATTGTTGAAAATTTAATAAATGGTTGGGAGATTGAAAAAGGGAGTCTTTTGGGGAGAAATAAAAGGGAAAACACTTGGGGTTTATTTTTAATGTGTAAGCTTGGTGTGTTAGCCTTTGATTTACTTTTTCCTTCCTCGACCCAAGCCTACATTACAAGCTCGAAAGACCTTTCGATCCCAAGTTATTAGTTAACCAAATTAGTGGAGATTGGAGTGAAGGGTGTATTCAAAATTGATGATCGGTTCTTATGCGAAAAATAATAACTTATTTGTCTAATCTTTGTACATTCTTTTGTTCAAATCACACTACACACGAGGGTATATTTTTGTACTAATTGATTGAATTTCATATGATTAAGTAATGTGTTTAATGTGCTAGATTCGTTTAGGCAAAAATTCGAGGTTCGCTTTAGTGAATGTGTTTGATGAGAGTGATGTTTCAATTGATTTTTATTTCCCTCGAGGACGAGTGAATGGACAAGTGTGGGGGACGTAGCAGTGTACGTGTGCCTTCTGCGCTTATTTGGTATAATGATGATTTGTCCAGGATTGGACAATACGCGTGGGGCACGACGGCTCATATGTTTTTGATCCAAGGTATCAAGAAGCATGTTGTGGATAAACATGATTTTCTCGATGGTTGTACTATGGGTTTGTTGGTAAGTTGTTGGCTTGGTTTTGTATATTTTGTCGTTTATACCTATATATACACGTACTTAAGTTATTGTTTATGTCAGGCATGGTTTCATGAAAGAATTCAGAAGATTGGCATCTCGAGAAGGTTGACAGCATTCCCTCGATTGTTCAAATGGAAGGGGAGTGCACTGCCTAATACGAAAGAGAATGCAAAGAAGGCACTGGAAAGTATTTACCGATCAGATGTAAGTCCGTAATCTTTCAAATTTAAACCAATATGCATATTTTATTCAACTGATTTGTAACAAAGTCTGTTGATTTAAAAATACGCAGATTGTTCCCTTACGAGCGGCTAACAAAACGGAGAGAAGTTTGTCCAGAGCGGAGGAAGAAGTTTTTGTTGACGAAGGGGTTTGTGCGGAAGAGGCACCAGAATGTGTCGATCAAGGAGTTCAAACGGTTTGTGTGGAAGAGGCACCTAAATGTGTTGATGTAAGAGTTCAAGTTGATTTGATTGAGGATGGGGAAGGTGATCGGGATGGCGAAGGTGATAGTGATTCCGGACGAGATGAGGTTAGATTGAAGCGGAAAAATGATGTGAGGGGGTGTGTGGAAGAAACAGTGAGAAAATATTCCATACAAGATTTAATATTACAATGTCTTTTGTTTATGCGTGTGTTTTTGATTTGTCATTGGATACTTATGTATTAGGTTGTGTTTGCTGGAGCTCACGTAGACAGTAGGCCTAAGGAGGCCCCAGGCTGTGAGGTGGTCACTGAGGAGCAACGGACTAGGGCATTTAACTTGATTATAAGCTACACGGAGACGCAAAAGTAAGTGTTCTTACTTAATTCAGTGAGTTTAGTTGACAGAAGCGTATTGATTGTTTTATTATAATCTTTTACAGCCATGATATTGTGTATACAAGTAAGTTGAGTTTTGTCTTCGTGTACGAGCTACGAGATCTAATTTTGGGGAAAGAGACCAATGACAATGTTATTCTGTCCTATTACGACCTGCTAACAAGTCCTGGTTACCTTGTGCCCAAATTCCACGATGTACATTTTGTCAACCCTCATGTGCTAGCTGAGTTTGTGACGAAATTGAAGGACAGCGCCACAGGAAAGATAAAGAAGAAAACTGTCCCTTATATTATCCCATCCAAAATCAACGAGTTCATGACGCACCGGGTGAAAAGTGACTACGCCATGACCATGAACGATGTGTCTTCAATAGTTATGTTCTTATGTCGTTATGTTATTTTCCCTCTAATGACAAATTCTCACTGGCATATGTTGGTGTATGAGACCGAACACAAACGTTTCAGTCACTACAACTCAATGCATACAGAAGAAGCTGCCACCGATGTCACAGTATACTCAGATTTCCTCTAGAAGTTGTGGATTAAGAACAATGTTGTCAGGAGTTCCAAAGAGAGGGAATTGGTGCGGGCACTAATGAGAATTCAGGATAAGGGGAGCAGTGATTGTGGCGTATTAATGTGTCTGTATGGTGAGATGCTTGTTCTAGAGATTGACGAGTTCAAGACATATGCCGAGACGTGCAGCATCGCTGAATACCACTTTAAATTAGCCAATGTTTTTCTTGGAAAACAGTCTGGTTCATTTGTATAATTCAAACTGTAATTGGATTGTTATTTATTATTTTTGGATATCTTTTACGAATTTTAGTGTCCAAAAAATGCATAATTGGATGGGTGCTTTGTCCAGTGAAAGGGAAATAGTGCGCAATTGGATGGATACTTTGTCCAGTGAAAGGGTAATAATGCGTAATTTGATGAGTATTTTGTCCAGTGAAACTGTAATAATGCGTAATTGGATGGGTACTTTGTCCAGTGAAACTGTAATAATGCGTCCAGTGAAACTGTAATAATACGTAATTGGATGGGTGCTTTGTCCAGTGAAGCTGTAATAATGCGTAATTGGATGGGTACTTTATCCAGTGAAAGGGTAATAATGCGTAATTAGATAGGTACTTTGTCCAGTGAAGCTGTAATAATGCCTAATTGGATGGGTACTTTGTCCAGTGAAACTGTAATAATGCGTAATTGGATGGGTGATTCGTCCAGTGAAAGGGAAATAATGCGTAATTGGATGGGTGCTTTGTGCAGTGAAAGGGTAATAATGCGTAATTGGATGGGTACTTCGTCCAGTGAAACTGTAATAATGCGTAATTGGATGGGTGCTTTGTCCAGTGAAAGGGTAATAATGCGTAATTGGATGAGTACTTTGTCCAGTGAAGCTGTAATAATGCGTAACGGGTGCTTTGTCCAGTGAAACTTTAATAATGCGTAATTGGATGGGTGTTTTGTCCAGTGAAAGGGAAATAATGTGTAATTGGATGGGTGCTTTGTCCAGTGAAACTGTAATAATGCGTAATTGGATGTGTGCTTTGTCCAGTGAAACTGTAATAAACCTGGATATGAGTCTTCATTACACTCGCAACCTAATTTGAATCGGCATTGGGGTGTGACCTTTTATTCGTAACAGTTTCCAAACCACAAACATGGTCAAGATTTAATTTTCTTATGGAAAACTCACCATCTCTCCTACAGTAAGAGGCATATAACCTCCAGTTGCAGTTCTGATCCGTGCAAATAGCTATAATCTTATCAGTATCATTCTTCAAATATTTAAACTTTCGATTCACAGCAATATGATAATTTTTTAAATGAACCCTGCAGTCATTAGCACCCTTAAAGGTTTGGCCAACGCGACGGATGCAACGACTCCTGTATTCATTGTTATTGGTTGAGTGAACGACTAGGGCTTGACTTGTCGATGTCATTCCCTGGTCATCCCTTTTCAAATAAAACACATACCGAACGAATAACGTATCACAGACATATAACAACCACAAGAAAAAAAAACAGAGTAAATTAAAATATCGGGACTTACATTCTATGAGATGAACTTGAAGGGGGCTGAATTGCTCTCAATTTTGCAATGTGTTGTTTTGCTAGACCATGCACTGCCACCATACTCTCAACATCTTTATCTTTCTTCAAACTAATCCATGATTCATCTTCCATATAGACAACCTTGTACTGCACCACATATGCATCACAATCGAAATCAAGCCAATGGGTCTCAATCTCCGAAATCACTTTTGCAAGCGTATCGCTCTCCCGAAGTTAAAAGACATGATTATCGCCTTCAAAAAATACACTACACCATATCGAACTAGTCACCAAGCTGCTTGAATCCATCTTCACAGAGTGGGTTTTCTAGATTTCGTATCAAACAAGTGGTGTCCTCTTCGGTTATCGAACTAAAAAAGCAACAGGAACAATTGGGGGTGCTATGCTAATAGGATTATGGCTGAGACGACGGTGACGGTGGCGGCGGTGGACTCAGAATCGTGGGAAGAAGATGAGGGAATTTAGTTGCAAGGTGATGAATCCGAATGTGTGTATCAATTTTAGAGTAAAACTTGAGGGTAAAATAGTCTTTTTAGGTGTTTGGGAGGTTTACAAAAAATATATATTCTAGTGGTGATCACAAATGAAGAATTTTCAAATTAGGGGTTTAGCATAACTTTTGAGGATATTTGGTTCTCTTTAATAACTTCCCCAATTATATATATATATATATATATAAAATTTGGGGCAATTCCTTAAAACTCCCCATGGGTTTGAAAACTTCCTTTTAGCTCCCCATTTTCAAATACATCATTTGGGGTTTTAGATACGCGATTCTAGGATTTAGATACGCAATTCTGGGATTTGGATACATGATTCTGGGATTTAGATACATGATTTTTTCCTTGTATTTCAAATACATCATTTGAGGTTTTAGATACGCGATTCTTGAGTTTTAATACATCATTTTTGAAAATGGGGAGCTAAAAGGAATTGGGCTTATCATTTGGGGAGTTTTCGGGAATTCCCCGATAAAATTTTAAACGAACACCAAGACCAAGGCAAGAATTAAGAACTAATCCCCAAACTCAACTTCATCACCAAAGGGATAACTATTCCAAACCAACATGTTATATTTAAATGAGTGTTTCATTCTAACCCGTATCTTATTGAGTATACTTGAGACATGCCCGAGTTTTACTTCCCATGACCTCCTAAGAAGCTTGCGGTAATCCAAAATACGATTTCCCATCTTCCTTATCATGAGATTCACCATAATTTTCGAATTAATCTCAATTTTGATTGTATAATTTTTCTTCTCCCAGACAAGTCTAATCCCCTCTCGCAATGCAAAAGCTTCGCAATTGTTATCGACACCTCCCTTAATTTCTTGTATCAAGCTTGTTGCAGCTGCCTTCCTAGTAAACAAGTCCTGCTTTGACTTTACAACTTCATATTATACGCCTAACATCATACTTTGCAAAAAAAACATTAGGTTTCGATCACAACCATATAATTAATATAAATAATTGCTTATATATTCATTACTAATACTTTGCGAGAAAGCTTGAACTTGAAGTTAGTAACAAAAATCACGATGAACATAGCATAATTTGCTAGCCTTTGAAATTTTCTCCCAAATATTATACTCAATAATAGTAAAATATGCTCTTTTATATAACAATAATATAATCGTTCAAAATAACCCTGCATTCCTAGCATTACAACATTGAAACTATCAAAGCGTAAATGAGACCAATTTCCACTTTTCTTTCTTCTTCATGTTCCCAACCTCAGGTTAATAGTTAATACCAAAGTATAAAAGATATGCACAATTTAATGCATAGAGCTCAAAAACCCTGCGTCCACATCACCACCAGCGGCGCCACCACCTGCCGCCGCCCATCCGACCACACTATCTTCCCCGTCTCCGTCACCGTACTCCCCGGCGCCACCGCCACCTTCTCCGCCTGTATCCTGACGCTGTAACTCTGCTTTTCACCCTTCGCACCAAAGTCCAATTTCGTCGGAGTTACAATAGCAACCACCCCTTTCGGATTAACCACCGTTGCATTATAACTCACCGCCCCATCACCGACGTTCGTCACCATTCTAGTAACGACAACATATGAATTCGTCGATTCCGACGCTTGAAAGTCGACGGAGATCGCCGGATAATTAATATCCCAAGGATTCATTCGTTTGTTGCTGCATCTCACCGGAATCCTAGCTATCTGCCTGATATCCTGACTAGTGAAATTCGACGCACAGAGAAAATTCACGTAATCTTTCGTATTTATATCGTAGACCAGTCCTGGATCCACTGCTTTCTCCGGATTAACATGCCCTGCTCCCATGTCCCAAACGGTGGATAAATTGTAGGATTTCTCGTCCAACAATGGCTTCCCTTCGCTGTCCTGGCTGTAAGCTGTGGTCATCATGGCGGAGCGTATCATCGCCGGCGACCAATCTGGGTGAGCCCCTTTTAGCAGCGCTGCCACGCCCGAAACATGCGGGCATGACATCGATGTGCCTGAGGCCACGTTAAACTGAGTGCGCCGAGTGTCAGAGGACAGCTCACTCGGCGCCACGTCGCTGGGCCAGGCGGCGAGGATGCCGACGCCTGGCGCGACAAAGTCGGGTTTGAGGACGTACGGGGACTCTACGCTGGGGCCTCGGGCAGAGAAGGATGCGACGACGGGTGCCGGTTTTATGCCGACCTCCGTGCCTCGAAACACCATTGTTGCCCTCGGGTTTGGGCTGGAATTAATGTAGTGGCGAAGCGTGATACCGGCGGATTCAGTGATTGCAAGGCCTGGGATTATATGAGAATCGGGGATTAAGCCTTCTCCGATGGGGGCCATATTCGCCACCACCACGCCGGCGCCGCCGGATTTTCGGACAACATCCCCCTTCGCCACCCTTGTGTTGCCGCCGCGGTCACACACCACGATTTTGCCGCGTACTGAGCTCTCGTCCAGTGTTCCCTCCATGCAAGTGGCGGAGGAGAAACTTCCGGCGCGGCTGCCGACACTTACAGAAGCGTTACCGCCGTATATCAATGGCAGAAAAGCCTTTTCCGGCAAAGGCCGGCCGCTGTAAAGCGACGCGCCGTTGATCACCCGCCCGTCTTCCAGCACAAGATCAGCGTGGAATTTCCTGTCGATTGTGCTGGCGCCGACGGTGGTCATCCATGGCGCCACGTTTGTGACCGTCATTTTAGTGGGCCCGTCGTTACCCGCAGATGCTGAGACCAAAATACCTCTCTCCATCGCTGCAAATGCCCCAAGTGCCATCGGGTCCATATTGTACGGCACAGCTCCGCCGCCGACGGAGATTGAAATTACATTAACGCCGTCCTCCACCGCCTTATCGAAGGCGGAGAGAATATCCGAATCCATACAGCCATTTTTCCAGCAAATTTTATAAACAGCGATTCTCGCCTTCGGCGCGACTCCAACGGCGATGCCGGCGGCGTACCCAAAAAGGGAGGCGTTCGTCACCGCTCTCCCGGCGGCGGTCGACGCCGTGTGCGTCCCATGTCCGTCGGAGTCCCTGGCGGATTTAAACTCCTCCGACGTATTAATCCCACCTCTTCGAGCTTCATACCCGTAGGCGAAATACCTAGCCCCGATGATTTTCTTGTTACAGTGGGCTTTCGTGAAATTCTGCCCCACTACACATTCTCCTCTCCAATTCGCCGGAATTGATTCCAGCCCTTCGTCGTGGAAGCTCCGATGCTCCGGCCATATTCCGGTATCGAATATTCCGATGATAACGTTTGAGGCGGAATCCGATTCCGACAACAAACCGGTTGGGTTTTCATTGCCCAGGCCGAGGAAGTAAGGCGACCGGGTTATGTGCAGTTGCCGCAGCCGGTCGGGTAAGACTGAAAGAACCCCCGGTTTTTTCTGGAGGTCAAGGGCTTGTTTGGGAGTTAATTTAGCAGAGAAGCCATGGAAAACTGTTCTATAAACGTGAAGAAAATCATGGGTTTTTTGAGTTTGAATGGATTCTTGATTCTCATTCAATGGGTTTGAGTCTAGGCTTCGTAGAGTGGCTTTGTACCATTGTTCTACGTCTGAGAAAGCTGATGGTTTCAAATCATTTTGAACTCTAACTATGAAGGTTTGATGTGAATTTTCAGTGTTATCAATTTGACAGTACACGAGAGAGAAGATCATGAGAGTGAGAGTGAGGAAGAGAGACGGAAAATGGGCCATTTGGATTTAAGGGAGGAATTATGGGAAGTAATGTGAAGAATTAATGTGACTGTGTGAGGGATTGTTTGTTTGGTGGGAATATATATATATAAGAGAGGGAGTGTAAAGATGAAGAAAGTCGTCAAAAGGGAGTACGCAAAATTTGCATAAAAAGGTTGAAATCGCGGAATTAGGAGTGCGAGATTTGCATGAGTAGTGATGAGTGGACGGAAAGTCCCAAGTGGAATTGCACAAATTTTAATCAACTACTGACCTACATGTATTATATTTGTTATTTAGTTGATAGATATTATTAGAATTTCCATGAATCACATAATATAAGTAAAATACTCATTCTTATTATATTAATGAATTGAATTAGGTTCGGATTATAATTAATACGAATAGCAGTTAGCGTGAGTAATGATACAAATCATTAATTATCTGTGTTGTTTCTCTAATCAGTTAAATGTCTTTTTACATTAACTTGCAACATGTGAATATTCCTTAATAATACATGAATTTATAATTTGTTTCAAAATACTACTTTGGTAAGGTTGCAATTTTCCTTTCCATCTTAAGTGTTATAAATTACCAACTCATTTCGAAAATCCAGCACAGATAGATAACTCTCAATCTCTCATGATGCATGTGATATATATATATATATATATATATATATATATATATCATTCATAATAACTTATTAATTATTAGTTTCTATCACATGAGTGATATATTAGGTTTAAAACATAATCATCTACTACCCATTTTCGAGTAGAATCGAAACACTAAAATGTAAAAGTATCCCATGTTGCATATCCATAACTCGATCACAAAACCTTTAACTAATTTAATAGAATATCAAACAGTTAAATGACACCTATCGGTTTTCAATTATAATTCTTAAAAGACTGTACTACCATTCCACGGGAACAAAACGCGGGAACGTGACAATTACTTAGTCGTAAAGAGTGAGCTCCCTCTCACACTGATTCCAGATTTTGAGTAATTGCATGCATCACATTTGAGAGCAAAAAGGAAGGGGTGGCATTAAAATGTGAGCTTTTACTAAATCTGTTATCGCCATTGAAGAAGAGAGAATAAAAACTAAACATTAATGGGAAGTGAGTTAAATAAGCTGACGTAAAACTGTGGAAAATGCATTGGGAAATAGGCTGGCATCCAGAAAAAGGCAAATTGCTTGGATGTGTAACGGCAGTTTGCTATTTATATCACCAGAAGATATGCATGGACTTATTAGGAATTCGGTGCGTTAAATTGCTTCAAACTTAGGTAAACGGACCGGATTATTAGACGACTTCCTTTCGGATAACTTTAGCCCGAATTTGATTGGGTCAAAACCGACGTAATAATGGAACGAGTGTTTTATACTTACTTTATAATTTGTGGAAAATTTAGAAACAATGAGTATCAATTAAATAACAAATATAATACATTTATTATTTAATTGGTTGAGATCTTGTTGAACGACCTTTGAATAAGAATTTTCTTTTGCTTTGCCTTGCCTTTTGAGATGGGATTTGCACACTTTTGACTCTTATTGTTTGAGCCGTAGCTTCCACCATAAGTCCATAATAAATATAAAGTGCTTCTAATTTCTTTTAGTTTTATCTTTATTCCCATGAAATGTTACCTTCGGAATTTGGCAATTTAGAATGGATGTTTGTGAAAGGTGAAATTGTAACTAAATTTATTTATAAAGTAGTCTTATTCTGCTTTTTCCCTTAAAGCTCATCGAGAATAAAATTTGAGATTTACTAAAACAAGAAGAAGAAGAAGAAGAACACAGTAATTGAACTCAGAAAGTACATAAATTTTTACCCATAAATCATTATACACTGTGAAATCATGGATAGGGTTGTCGATGGGTCGGATTTTAATCCGAATCTGATCTGAATCTGATCCGATTATTTGCACATTCGACCAATAAAAAAGTTTGATGGATCATATCCGATTATAAATATCCATTATTTGAAATAAATGGAACGAATATGGAATTAAAGAATCCAATTCGTTAAAGATCCGAATCTTACTATTTATAATATTTTATTATATTAATTATTTTATTAATAAATAATACTAATAAAAATAATTAAGCATTAAACTTCCAATGTATGTATCATTGCATTCATAATATATCTTTCAATATTGATCTTAAAATAATATGTGATCTTTCATTAATAATTTTAAATTAACAAATATTACATGAATACATATAGAATAATAACTAACTAATTAAATAAATAATAATTATTATATGTTTATATTTATCTTTTATATATATATATATAAATCTTAAAATTTATTTTTAATCGGGTCGGATCCGACCCGATTTTATACAGACTCAACATTCATGCATCCGAATCCTATAGGATTTGAATTCAGATCCGATAATCGAATATTCTTATGGGATTCGGATCCGGAATTTTCAGATCCGACCCGAATCCAACATGTTGGCAGCCCTAAATTCATGGATGGAGCTGCAACGGGATCAAGAATCATATTGAGTTTGGATAGGTTGGCCCAAGCCACGCTCATTAAGTGTCCAAGTCATAGCAGCATAGTTTAGTTTGGGCCACTTCATCTGAATCGATTTAACTCCCAAAATTTTTGATGATTCTTAGTTCGAACCTAGTTCAGATATGAATAAATATTTCTATTCGTAATTCAGTAAAATTAATGTAACGAGAGAAAGAATAAGTATTTTATCGAGCATTTCATCCTTAGTATTGCAATTGGTGCAAAATTTTTAAACAAAACCTAGTTCAGATAAAGAATAAATATTTCTATGCGTAATTCAGTAAAATTAATATAACCAGAGAAAGAATAAGTATTTTTTCGAGCATATTTCATCCTTAGTATTGCAATTGGTGCACAATTTTTAAACAATAACCAATTAAGTAACCTGTACAATTTATTTATCCGTTCAATTTATTAAGTCGGTCTAAGCTAGAAATTTTCCTAATTTAGCTCAAATAATGGCCAATCTTGTCTTTCCTTGTCCAACAAGAACAAAATTTAAGGGTAGAAAATAAGGCCCACCGCCGCCACTGGGCGCCGCTGAAAACGCACTCAGATTAAGGTAGAGAAAAAGAAAAACCAGCAGCGCCATTGGTATTACTATTATATTTTACGCCTATTCTTGAATCTTGGAGGACAATCAATTCTTCACTTTCTTCAACGATTTCCATGCATTGCATGCACCCACCTACCAAAACCGACCCCATCTCTTTATTTTCAAGACTTTTTAATTTATTTAATTCAAATTATTATTAAGCACTTTTTTTTTATTATTAGAATAATTGCATTAGAACTTGGTAGAAACTAGGAAAACAAGAAGAAAATTGGTTTAAAATTAGAGTATTTTTGTTCGTGATACCGTGTGATTATGTTACATGTTATTAAGCTAGAGATTTTTTTAAAAAAATATTAGAAATCACACTATTTATTGAACGGGGAATTCCCGAAAACTCCCCAAATGATAAGCCCAATTCCTTTTAGCTCCCCATTTTCAAAAATGATGTATTAAAACTCAAGAATCGCGTATCTAAAACCTCAAATGATGTATTTGAAATACAAGGAAAAAATCATGTATCTAAATCCCAGAATCATGTATCCAAATCCCAGAATTGCGTATCTAAATCCTAGAATCGCGTATCTAAAACCCCAAATGATGTATTTGAAAATGGGGAGCTAAAAGGAAGTTTTCAAACCCATGGGGAGTTTTAAGGAATTGTCCCTTTATTGAATTAATATAATATTTAAAATTTAAGAAAACTAAAAAGGACATAAAATTACAGCATTCGTTCAGGCCTTCAGGGAAAAAACGATTACATTTATTAATTAAGACATAATAAAAATATAAAATTCTATCAACATTTCACGGCGAAGGGAGGCAGATTCCCTGAGCCCTAAATTGAAGACAAAATTAAATCCCTAATTCAGATTTGTCCACAATTTACAGATTTTAAAACAATAATTAAAACCGAATAACTAATAAAACCAACATGAGCAGCACCGATTACATAACGCCGGAATTCACCGGCGAGAGATCGTCGAAGCTCCAGAGCTCCACCGTCTCCGGCGGAGGATTTATGGGCGCCGCCCCGGACTGCCCGTCGAGGTACGGCAGCTGATAGAACCTCATGTAGTTTTCGTAAGCCATCAGCTCCTCATTAAGCTTCTCCACCTCCGCCGCCGCCGCATCCTCAATTATCACCACCGGTTCCTTGCGATTGTCACCTTTTTCCGCCACCACAGGCTTCAATTCGCAGTCACTATTTGCGGAAAACAGCTCATGATTATGATGCGTATCATACGTCTCTACATCGACAGAGGTACTGAATTCATTGTAATGCTCGAAATCGTGGGGATTCCCAGGGTTAGGGTTGTAGATATAGCTGTAGGAATCGTCCTCATTGGGGAAGTTAACTTTGGCCTTTTTGCCTCTGATTTTGCGGGCTTCTCTGTCGTAAGCTCTAGCAGCTTCTTCAGCGGTGTTGTACGTGCCTAACCAAACCCTAACGCCTTTTCTCGGGTCACGGATCTCGGCCGCCCATTTCCCCCACGGCCTCTGCCTTATTCCCCTGTATAGATTCTTCCTCTGCTTCTTCTTCTTCGGAACAATTTTTTCGGCATCCTCATCGCCTGTACAGATTACCCCAAAATTAGAAACAAAAACAGATTAAACAGTTGAGAAGGCATCACCGATCGTCAGGGATACCTGAAGATCGGGGTTGGTTACTGTTACTGTTAATCTAGTTACCTGAAGTAGGTCTTGGCCTTTTGGGAGGAACATTGTCGGCGGAGCTGAACGCCGCCGGCCAAAAATCGGCGGAGGTAGGGCAGAGATCGTTGGAGCCGACACGGCGGCGAGGGATGAGGCCCGCGAGGATTGCACCGCCACACATTCTTAGTTGATGGTTTCAGAAAATTTTAGTATACGAACAAGAAATCGGAAAGAAGAGAGCAACGAATTATGGATTCGAAGGGTTTTTGGAGATTCAGAGAGATTTAAAAGTAGGCTTGAAAGGGGTTTTCGTGTTTGGAAGATTGTAAGTTGTGGAAAATGGAGAAGGGTTTTGCGGTATATATACGAGGCAGGGTGGGCGTGGGATTTACACAAGTTGGTAAAAACATGGTTATCATCAGCTTCGCGGTGTTTGCCTTGTGTCCTTTTTGTTATTTGACTGCGTATTATCGCTAAACATTGCTAGCTGTCAACTCTCTGACTCCTCTATTCTCATCCTCGGTTAGTTTGATTTTATAATATTTCAAATATTATCAGTAAAATTACTTTTAAATCTTACTAAATGGACTTATTACGCTCGTAATTAATTAATGAAATACATATATATTATCAATGTTTGTTTGAATTTTGGTTTTTAAAACAATAAAAAATAAATGATAGGCATTTCATTTGAATTCTATGTTACATGGATATAAATATAGCGGTACGAATACGACATGACATGACGACACAGACACGATAATACTTTTTTTTTTTTTTTTTTCTCACGTAGGAAGTGTCAGATACATTATCCGATATAACACGACACGGTAAAATAATATTTTTTAGAATTACCGGTGCATTAGAGTTTAAATTTGTAAGTCATATGTTAGAGATGGATCTCTAATATTCTGAAATTAAAAAAAAAAAAAAATTATCATGTTGTATCAGTTGAATTCCACATCGATCATTTCTTACTTACTTTTTCCATAAAAAATAAAAAAGTAAAAAGTTTGGATAGTTATATTCATATTGTATCGTGTTGTGTAGTATATCTATAGACTGTCATCGTATCCGTGATCACATATTGCAAAAAGGGATAAGAGTGATTTATTTGACTGAGTTAATTTATTTGTAATAGGGCCCCAGCCCAAATGAAAACCTGGGAAGCACATGGTATCGCAAAAGTTACAGACATAAATGGATATGGACTAAAGAGAATTGAACGATTCAAGAGCCCAATTCATGCACACTTTTTAGTTCATTTTTAATAAAATGATCCAATAGTTTAAATTTTAATTAAAGAACACATACAACTTGTGTATTCATAATTAAAGATATAACTACAATACAAAAACCTCAAATTAAAGTAGCACGGGCCAATGATCCGCTGTCAACAAGTTGGATTCCCATTTAGTCTTACTCATCGCATCACTAATCAAAAAACTTAACAAGAACAGTCACAAATATAGCCTTAATATAATAGAAAATAGTGAAATTTGATTTTCTTTTTTAATTTATTACGTGACAAATATTTTGATTCCTTACGGGACAAAATGTTAATTTAGGAGCGTCAAAGCTCTTATGATTTATCAGAATTACAACGAAAAATTATGCTCGGAGGATAATAATTATGCTATATATATATATATAAATAATAACAGTTAGCCCGTTCCATATTAATTAAATGCTAAACGATTTACTAATTAATAATTTTCGAACAATTCTTATCTCGTAAGGTAATTTATAAGTTATAATTGTTGACACCGAAAATTTGAAGATAAATTATTAATTGATGGTCCAAATAAATTGGTTATTGATTATTAATTTTTATCCTATGCCTACAATACATATTTAATTCAAGATAAGAATTATGAATTTCTATTCTTAATTTTTGGATTAATAAATCATTAGATAAAATATAGTCCACTTTAAGGAAAGTGATTTTCAAGTTCAAGCCTAAACCCATAAATCCAAAAGAACAATCAAAAGCTCATAAACAGAGGTTCCAAAATTCACAAATGACAAGTATTAGCTTGATAACTCACAAGACAAAAACAAGTCATCAAGATCTGCAGAACAGAACATTCAAGCTATCAAATTTTCGAGCCAATACCACTTGCAATATCAAAAGTGCTGTCCGTACAACGAGCCAACATTTTCGGTCAAATTGTACAAACTCAACCAAATCCTACATTCGATTCAAGATCAAACATCAAGCCCTCAAATTCATTAGTAGAGAAGAATCATAAGATTTTATCGAGATTGTACCATCTTTTTAAATTAATATTATTATCTTTGTTTAGCTATTTTCTTATATTTTACGTTCATTTGTTGCAGATTCAATAAAAATTTGTGTAAATAATAAATATTCACACATGGAATATTTCTCAACGTTTGGACTCCGCCTAAGAACATAAGTGCCACCCCATTTCCTTAATCTCAAAACGAACGTGCAAACGAGTAAGGCAATCTCTTTCTTCTCCCAACGTTTCACAAACTTTGCATTATAAAAGAGGCAAAGCTCAATACAAATAATCGAATTGAAGTAAAACAATCAATAAATTGGAAATGGCTCTGGGAAAAGGTGCTTCTTTGTTCTATTTGCTTCTATTGTCTGTGATTGTTGTCGCTTCCGCAGGTGGATACGGGTATGGGCCGAACCCAAATGCAGCAATGGCTAAGAAAACGGGTAAAGAATATATGCCAGGAATTTTTAGCGTGCAAGGCATTGTTTACTGCAAATCAGCCTCCAACAAATTCTCTCCACTAAAAGGTGATTATCTTTTAACTCCGTTCAGTGGCAGAGTCGAGGGGCATATCGAATAATAACCTCGTTCAATTATGTCCCCTTATATTTTTCATTTTTGTTTCTTATAAGGTTTATATTCTTTTTTAAGTTATAATTTCGTCCTCCCTCAATGAAAATAAGGTTTATTCATTTTAATAAGATTTAATGTGTTATTTAGGCTTGACAGTCGTGCAAACATCTACTTTGTTAGTCGAATCTGGATGAGAACTTTAATAATAAAAAAACATTTTGAATTCATAGAAAAGAATTCTAGAAATTAGGATATAAGTGCAAAAGTCAATTGATATATGCAAATATCAACGTAAAAACGCTTATATTAATATAAAATTAAAAGTCAACACTTTGATACTCGTCTGCCCTTCAAAGATAATTCAAAAGTCAACTACTGAATTTTATTTTTCACCATTTCCATTCTCCCAAAATTCTTTGATAATTCAATTTAGAAAAAATAAAAAATAAACAAACAATTAATTACTAAAAGTCCATGATTCATTAAATACAGGAAGTGTGGTGAGAATAGCATGCCTAGGCACCGACAAATACGGCTACGAAACGGCTCCGTTCTCCATCTTGAGCCGCCCAACCGACGCCAATGGCTACTTCCTGGCTAAGCTTTCATCCGTTGAGCTCGAAGAAAACGACGGCGTCAGGATCACACAGTGCAAAGCTTTTCTCCATAGCTCTCCCCTTAAGAACTGTCAATTCCCGACGGACGTCAACAATGGCTCGACTGGCGCGCCGCTTTCAGCTTATCGGCTCCTCGGCTCCAACGGCTTGAGGTTATATTCTGTTAAGCCCTTTGTATACAGCTGTGGGCCCTTGCAAAGTACCCCTTCGCGTTATTGAGGGATTTGAGAATTAAGAATGTACTTTATTTCTATCTTTCAATTTCATTTTTATAAATTACGTAATATATATATATATATATATATAGGATTTGAAAAGGTTTTGTGCGACGTGGAATTGGCTAAAAGTAGATAGGAACAATGTATTGAGAAATTCTAATTTGAACTTGGTTTGATCAAGCTGATGTAAGAGTAAGTATTTTACTTTTTTTTTTCCCTTTAAATACACACTTACCCCAGGTGGAATTTGAATTAGCTCTTTGTCCTAAAAAAACAACATGGACCAACCCTTATTGACAAAAAGTATTTTACACATGTTAAATGTGGTTGCTAAAAAAACTGTAGTAGAGTGACAATCAGAAAACAAATGTTGTACACCAACCATTAAAATGTGAGCTAAATTTTGCCAATGCGTGCCATTATCATTTAGGCCCAAGAGATATAAAGCGTTCTTGGACTTTGTTAAGGTATTAATTGGGCCTCCTTTTCTTTTAACTTAAATTATTGGAACCCCTCTCTCATGAGAGTTCCCTCTCGTATGGGAGTTCCTCCGCCGAAACCCTAGAGACCGCTGGATCGCCGTCGTAGTGCAGCTATTCACCTCCGACCGTCGCCGGCTCTCCTCGTTCTCTGCCACGCCTCTGCTCTATCTCCCGCCTCCCTTGCTCTCCTCTTTTCCCGCTTTGCCTCGCTCCCCGTTTTTTCGTGCTGACTGATAGGTTTCTTTCTCTTTTCAGGTGCGGTGCTTTACCCTTCAGGAAGATACGTGGGAGAATCCCGCTGTTCATTTCCTTTCACAATATGCAGAATCCCCAGAGCCATCCGGGCTCGCCAGGGGAAACATCGGAGCAAGAGATTTCCCGGTTAACTCGTTCTCTCACCTTATCGTCTAAGGAGTCGGAACATGTCTCAATGCCAGAATCCACTTGGGGGTCATCAGGACCCAAATGTCGGCTCACTATCGTAGGTAAGGTCTTCTCTCGACGGTCTATCCATTTTGATTCGTTCCGCATAACTATGATGAGGTCGCTGAACCCTGTGAAGGGAATGGATATAACTAAGTTGGGGCAGGATCGGTTCCTTTTTATCTTCAATCACCAGTTGGATTTGCAGAGGGTCATGGAGAATACTCCTTGGTGTTTTGACAAATATCCGATTATCATGAGGGTTGTAGAGAGTGGGGAAGACCCCAGCTTCGTCTCCTTGGACACTTGTGAGTATGCCGTTCATATCCGTGGTCTCCCCATTGAACGTAGAACTGATGCCGTGGCGGAATTCTTAGGCAACAAGATAGGAATATTTGGCTCTCGTCTGAAGACTGCTCTCTCTAGGGCAGACTCTGATTCGTTGCGGATTCGGGTTGGTATTCGTATGACAGAACCGTTGCTTCGATGTCTCACTGTTACTCTGCCATCGGGGCACCAATTGGAATTGTCTTTGAGCTACGAACGTCTGGCCAACTTCTGCTACCTCTGCGGAATCTGTGATCATGTCGACAAATTCTGCCCCCTAAGCTACGAAGATGATTTTATTGATCCCGAACCAGATTACCCTTTTGGACCTTGGCTCCGCGAAAGCAGCTATGGTAGTTCTCGCGCAGAGAGTGGCTTCCTATTTAGCCCCTCCACTGTTTCCTTCTCGAGGCCTGGTTTTCGTAGGCCGGGGAACGATAGTCCCTCCTTCTCCAGGGCAAGTGCGGACACTCACCCGCCTTCTTTTCTGGATGGCATTGATCGTAGGGGTCATCCTCCCCTCAACCTGACTCCCGGCATGGTTCCTCACAGCTCCCCGTCCAGTAGCTACGCCCCTAGCCGCCCCCTTAGCCCATCTCCCAATCTACCAAATGACCAGCAGATTGTGTCCAACACCCTCACCAGCACCACCCCTCACAGAAACTTAGGCCTAGACCCTCACGCCCATTCCACTCCCGCCACCACGCCAAAGAACATCACTGCTTCTAACACCCACGCCCCAGTGCTACCCGTGCTACGCCATCGCCATCCACGCCCCAACGATGAAAACTCATGCCCAAATAAACAACGCCTAAAACTCTCTCAGCCTGATCTTGCTCCCGATCCTACCCTTGTCCTCAAAGGATCTTCCCTCCAGCCCCAGACCTCCCTTCAATCCGACCAGCTACCCTACGCTCTCGATAGGGAACTTGTAAATGTTCCCCTCACCCTGAGCCTCCCAGACCCGAAACTCCAGGCCACACCGAAAATCCGTAAATTCAAGAATAAACCATCCCTAAAACCATCACCCAAATTATCCGCACTTCCCGTTTCCTCGCAGAACCCCCTTGGTTCCACCCCATCTCCGGATTCTTCCTGTTTGGTTGATATCACTAATTCAACGGCGGCGACTGCAGGGCAGTCCCGCCGAGCCCAATGAGTTGCCTCAGTTGGAACTGCCAGGGTTTAGGGGGACCCTGGCGAGTTCATAACCTCCGGTCCCTCATTAGGGACCATAAACCCCAGATGATCTTTCTCTCGGAGACTCGGTGTACGCGTCAGAAGATTGAAAGATTGAAAGTTACGTTAGATATGCATGGTGTGAATGTTGACTCAGTTGGGAAAGGTGGCGGACTTGCGTTGCTTTGACGCAGGGACGTGGAGGTTACGTTACAAAGCTTTTCTCCATCTCATATTGACGCTTCGGTTAAAGATTTGGGTAGTGAGACTCCGTGGCGTTTCACTGGTTTTTACGGAGCCCCGGATGCCCGCAACAAACCTGCTGTTTGGAATTTGCTTCGGCGGTTGAGTAGGCAGTCGGTTAGACCGTGGTTAGTTAGCGGGGATTTCAATGATATTCTTCATAGTTGTGAGAAAGAAGGTGGGAATACTCAATCGGCTTCTCGTATTCAGGATTTCAGTGAGGCTCTTTCAGATGCTGGGTTGTCTGATCTCGGATTCTCGGGTTATCCTTTCACTTGGTTCAGAAATCGAACAGTGCCAGACTCTATTAAGTCTCGGCTGGATCGCTCGGTCGCGTCGGATAGCTGGCGCTCTCTCTTCCCCCACGCCAAGGTTATTCACCTGAATGCCTCATGCTCTGATCATATCCCGATTCTCACGGTTCTTAAGGAGACTCGGTCGAATAAGCGACAGAAGCGGCGTCCTTTTCGGTTTGAGGCTATGTGGGCTAAGGTAGAGGATTGTAAACAAATTATTGACGATGCATGGTCTGGGAATCTTGCAGCTTTCGCCATGGATTCGGTCCTTATGGGAATTGAGAAATGCAGGGTGGGACTAATTAATTGGTGCAGGACCTCTAGGGATGATATTCAGAAATCTATCCAAGATATGGAACGGGAACTAGTGGAGTTACGACAAGGGTTAGTTACAGATACCTCCAAGCAACGTGAGAAAGAGTTGAAGGATTTGTTGGGGGTCATTTTGGGCCAGGAAGAGCTTAAGTGGAAGCAAAGAGCGAAGGAGCATTGGTTACGTGAGGGAGACAAAAACACGAAATTCTTCCACAATAAGGCTTCTCAGCGGGAGAAAGTTAATCATATTGCAGGTTTGAGGGACGAGAATGGTCAGATGTGCAGCTCGGAGGAAGGTATTCAGAGGGTGATTGAGAGTTATTTCAGGAATCTCTTTGCTTCTAGTAGTGTGAACCCGGCTGAGCTTGATGATGTTCTCCGGGTGATTCCAAATAGAGTGGATGAGGATATGTCCCAAAGGCTTTCTCGCTCGTTCACTTCTGAAGAGGTAACCTTTTTTATGAAATCTATGTATCCCCTCAAATCCCCCGAGCCTGACGGCCTCCCTCCCTATTTTTTTCAGCGTTATTGGGATATAGTTGGTAGGGATGTCACTGCTTGTGTTTTACAGTTCCTTAATCATGGTCATTTTGATAAACGTTTAAATTTTACTCACATTGTTCTGATCCCAAAATGCAAATCACCTGATCTGATTACCCAATTCCGCCCCATTAGCCTTTGTAATGTTGTCTACAAAATTGCCTCGAAGGTCTTAGCTAATAGATTGAAGCCACATCTTGATAATCTTATCTCCCCGAGTCAGTCAGCTTTTATTTCTAACCGTCTGATCAGTGATAATATTCTTGTGGCTTATGAGATTAACCACTTCATTAAGAACAAGCGGGCAGGGAAGGAGGGCTTCTTTAATTTGAAGCTCGATATGAGTAAGGCGTACGATCGGGTTGAATGGCAGTTCCTCCGCGGGGTTCTGGTAAAGTTAGGCTTTCCCTCTCTTATTATTGAGCGTATCATGACCTGTGTGACTTCTGTTTCTTTTTCCTTTCTTCTTGATGGCTGTGAATTTGGCCACCTGGTCCCGGAGAGAGGTCTCAGTCAAGGGGACCCTCTCTCCCCTTATCTGTTTCTTTTCTGCGCAGAGGTCCTCTCAGGCCTTTTGCAGGAGCAGGAGAACGCCGGCAAGTTGGTGAGAGTTTCGGTGTGTAGGGGGGCTCCCCGAGTGTCTCATCTTCTCTTTGCTGATGACACGATGATTTGTGGGGTTGCGAATGATGTGGCGATGGAGAGTGTGAAAAGCATTCTGGAGGTGTATGAGCGAGTGTCTGGTCAGACTATAAATGGCATGAAATCATCTATGGTCTTTAGTAAGAACGTGGATAGGGAGAGCCAAGATGCTTTTGCCAATATTCTTGGAGTTCGGAGGGTGGAGGACCTCGACCGCTACCTGGGTCTGCCCTTCAGTGTCGGATGGTCTAAGAAGGGAGTGTTTGAAGGATTGGTTGATCGGATCCGTAAGAAAGCTCAAGGTTTCTCGGAGAAGTTCTTGTCAGCCGCGGGGAAGGAGGTACTTATCAAGGCGGTGCTTCAGGCGATCCCATCCTACACGATGAACTGTTTTCTTCTTTCTGATAATATCATCCAGAAGATGGAATCGGTCATAAGACAATTCTGGTGGAATAGCAAGGGGGTGAAGAAGATTCATTGGCTTGCTTGGGATCGGTTGTGTGATAGGAAGGAGGGGGGAGGTTTGGGATTTCGGGACTTAAAGCTCTTTAATCTTGCCATGCTTGCTAAACAACTTTGGCGGATTATCCATTCCCCCAATAGCTTGCTTGGGCGGATATATAAGGCCCGCTACTTCCCACATTCGGATATCTGGAACGCGAAGTTGGGCGATCACCGTCGTTGACATGGAGGAGTCTTTTGGGGGCCCGTTATCTCTTGGCAGCGGGAACTAGGTGGCGGGTGGGAAATGGTGAAAAGATTCATGTTTGGAGAGATAGGTGGCTTCCGGGCCGGGATTCCTTCAGACCCTCGTTTCGTAGTGATGCTTTCCTCAATTCGGAATGGGTCTCGGATCTCCTGCTTCCGGGGGTAAACAATTGGAATAAAGAGTTGATTGAGAATTCGTTTTCCAAGGGCGATGCGGAGTCTATCTTAAGCATTCCGCTGGGGGATTATAAACGGGAGGATACGTTGATTTGGCACTATGGTAGTGATGGCAAATTTTCGGTTAGGCTTGCATACCACTTAGCGCGGCATTTGGCCACACTGAATAGAGGTTCCCCATCTATGGCGCAGGGGGGAGATGTTTGGAAGGGAATCTGGAAGCTCAATATCATGCCGAAGGTGAAAATCTTTCTTTGGCGAGCTTGTAATGACATCCTGCCGACGAACAGCAACTTGTGTCGGCGTCATTGCGACATTGAGGATGTGTGTGTCCATTGTGGGATGGCTGGGGAAGACTTAGCTCATGCCTTGGTTCTTTGCCCGCTGGTTCGGCAAACCTGGGCTCTCTCGGGACTTCCTTGGCGGGTGGTGGAGCCTTTGGCAGTGAACTTTCAGTTGGGCTTATCTAAAGCGTTGGAGCAGTTGCAGGATTGTGATAGGGAAAGGTTAGCCCTGACTCTTTGGTTGACGTGGTTTAATCGGAACATTAAGAGGGCGGAGGGCCAGGGGAAGCAAGCCCACGAAGTGATTTCTTTGGTTGGGTCGTTCCATACTCCGCCTCGGACGGTTGAGGATGATCAGGTGGCGGAGAGTGTAAGTGCCATAGGTGGGCGCTGGTCGAAACCTCCCCCAGGTTGGGTGAAGGTGAATTTTGATGGTGCGGTTTTTAAAGGGGAGAAGGCTCTCGGTGTTGGGGTGGTTGCTCGGGATGACTTTGGTGCTGTTGTGGGTTGGGAAACCGATAGGCGTTGGAATGCTGAGGACCCGAAGTTAGCTGAAACCTACGCTGCTCTCTCGGCAGTTAAATTAGCTAGAGATTTCGGTTGGCAACGTGTGATTTTTGAAGGGGATAATGTCAATGTGATGCAACAAATGCAGAAGCCCGAGGAAGACCTCTCTTCTCTTGGCAACATCTTTTCGGATATTAAATGTATCTCCTCTGGTTTTGTTAGGTGTCGTTTCTCTAGTATTCGTCGTGGTGCGAATGTTGTCGCCCATTTGTTAGCTCGTAATGCGGCTTCGGCCTGCGTTGGTTCTTTTGATATTCCGTTGTATGCTTCGAACTTTGTTTCTGCTGATTTGATTTAAGTTTTGACCCTGCGGGCCTCGTTTTCCTAAAAAAAAAAGGTATTAATTGGGCTATGTTTAAATACATATCTACCTAGAATCCAATAGAACTTTATTTTAATATATTTAATCAATTAAAATAAATTATAAGTACCTGTAATATGGAATGAATGGGAAGATATAAGTTATAACACTAAACATCATATTTCAAAAACTAATTTGGGTTAATTACACGACTTCCGTCCTTTGGGCCTCAGGGCGGGTTGCCCTCCATCCTTTCATTTTCGGCGATTTGTCCCCTAACCTTTCAAAATTATTGCACTTAACCCCTTTTCAACATTTTCGGTTGAATATTTCGGGAATATTCAGATCAAGTTGAACTTTGACCGTCGATTTCTCCTTCGTCACGCCGACCCAAAAATCAAAACTATTGCCCCCGTGTTCCTCTCCCCAAGAAGAACAAAATCCATATCCCATTTGATCCTATTGGTCGTCAGAAGCGTTGGAATTTACATGCAAAGATTCGCCACCCGTTCTTCATCTTTGACCGATGATTCCTTATTCGTTGGTTGTCGGATTTTGATTTTGAGACCACCATTTTGTTCTTTGCGTCGAGACCTTCGATTTGATATATAATATCAACGTTGATTTGTACAAATTTACCCTTATAAATCACCCCCCAAAAAAATGAACAAAATATTATCTAAAATTCCACCGGAAGGGGCTAAGTGCAACAATTTTGAAAAATTATGGGGCAAATCACTCAAAATGAAAGGATGAGGGGCAACCCGCCTTAAAGCCCAAAGGAGGGGGGTGTGTAATTAACCCAAATAATTTTAATCTAAACTTTAGCAATATTATCATTTAATATTAATAGCTTATACGTGTTTTAAATAAAAAGTATTAAATAAAAGGGACAATATTTAATGAATTCTTTAGCTTTCGGCCTGAAATTGTTGATGTGCATTGTACATATTTAATTGGTGTCAATTTTTTAGCAGTTAATACCATGTATAGAGGGTACTTTAGTTCATTTATTTCTTCCATTAGTTCTATAGACTAATAGGCCGAATTTCTATAATACCATATCTACAAGACTATGTAGTGATGGATGAAAGTGTAATTTTCATAAACTAACAACGGTGCCTTTATATATGTATTTAATAATATGTTCATATATTATTTAGCCTAAGTTATAGCTAGGATTAAGAACATATGTGGGCACAAATTACAACAGAAATTTAATTAAAATGTTAGGTGGGCCGACAGAGTTGGAAAACTGATCTATCATATGTACTATGAAAGGATGTAGGACTTGTGCTTCGTGGCTAACCAATTATGATGTACGGATACAAACACGACGATATGGACAAGACACAATATGAATATGATGATATAGATTTTTTTTAGATTTTTCACATGAAAAGTGTCAAGACACAATACTCCATATGAGTATTCAGAACATGACATAATACAATAAAATGATATTTTTAAATGTATCCGTACATCGTAAGGAAGATAATTGCATCATGTATGAGTTAAATTTGGAAACATACTTGTATACCCAACTCTATATAAAATACATTGGGGATTAGTTTGTTGCGGTCAAATTTAACTTGAGGAGAACTTTTGGTTTCACTCGTGAAACAATTATGATATCGTTATTGTTCCATTTAATTCAACCAATCCGGCAATTACATAAAAAAAATTATTTTAAATTCAATTCAATAGCCCAATCTATCATGTTATGGGTATATTACTTTTTTATTTACCAACCAAAAGACGTGTATAAGACGTACCCAGAAAAATTTATAAGTAAACCAGATAGAAAGATAACTCTTAGAAGATTTGCATAATTTCGGGAAGATTAGAACTTACCTTGTTTAGCTGATTTGCTGTATCCCTGATTCTTAGGGAATTCTTGCTATTTATCTTGCTCAAACTTGTAATCGGTTAATAGAAAATAATTGAATAAACACAAAATCCTTTCCTCCAAATATTCAAACATGGCATCAAGAGCAGTGTCACGATCCATGAGACTCGGCCATAATCATCATCGTCTCTAAACCTTTCCTAGAATCAAATAGACAAAAACCATGTCAGAACCTATAGATAACAAAACCGAACCCAATTCAGATCTATCAATACAGATCGCAAACCTATTGAAGAACAATATGCAAACACAACCAAACCTGTCCAGTCTTGATAGTTTGTCGATTGGATTCAAACTAAACAACGACAACTATTCCGTATGGGCAAGACTGATGAAGATGGCGATTGGAGGTCGGGGATGCCGCTCGCACTTGATGGGGATCCCACCGGCTCCAATCGAAACAGACCCAACATACAACCAATGGGAACAAACGGATCAGAACGTATTTACTTGGATAATACAAAATATTGAGGTGAGTTTGGTGAACAATGTCTTATAGTATCCGACGGCAAAAATGTTGGGGGACGGGCCTCGCAACCACGTATGGTAGTGGCACATATCCGCTGCAACTCTTCTACCTACATCGAAGGGCAAACACACAGAAACAAGGACAGGATTCCTTAGAAGAATTCTAGAATAAACTTCAATCGATCTGGATGGCAATAGATCGGAAACAACCAAATCCCATGAAATGTTCAGAGGACATCACAATCTTCAACAAAATTACATAAGAACAACGACTTTACCAATTTCTCACAGGGATTGATGAGAGATTTGAACCCATTAGAAGAGACCTTCTGAAATAGGAGATAAAGCCCTCACTCGAATTTGCCTACGCCACCATTAGAAGGGAAACCGCTCGCCTCCAAATTTTGAAGGCAACGACCGACAGTGAAGGTGACTTAGCATCACAGGGAATTGGGTCCGGCCTCGCTGCGAGAAGGGAGAAAAATGAAAGGAACAGAATTGATAAAGGAGTGCGCTCAGATGGGACCGAACGTTCCGACGATGCCGGCTGCCGATCATCACAGCGCAAGGAACGGGAAAAACTAGTGTGCGGACACTGTGGCAAACCAAAGCATGCGATGGAGGAATGCTTCGAAATCGTGGGGTATCCTGACTGGTGGGAGGGGCACCGAAAAACCCATATCGGACCTCCTCCAGCCTGCGACAGAAATAGGAGAGCAAATAGGGCCGTAGGCGATGCTCACACAGAGGCGGCGGGTGGAGAACAACGACAAAGAAGCACTGCCGTAGGCGTCATCAGTAGGGGCGGAGACACCGGTACGGCGGCAGGTGGAATCCGGTGTGCCAGCGCCGCCTTCGTCAGTTCTGGAGACAGAGAGACAAAAATGAAAAATGGCGAAAGAGGTATTGGGTTTAGGGGTAATGACCCAAACCCTAGCTTTCCTTTATATAAAATCGCCAAATTTTTTGTTATTTGCACACAAGTCCTCCCCACTTATGAATGCTCCTAAAACCCCCATTAAAACAGAGAATTCCAAATCTGCCCCATATTCCAAACTAAGTGACAGTCAGGCCCTCTACACTCAAAATACTTGGCCACCAAACACCCCTCTCCGTCCTCCAAACACAAACCGACATCGCTCCATCCCTCACTATGCCTTCTCGAATCTTTGGTTGTTCAGTATTTGTTCATGTTCCCAAAACTGAGCGAACCAAACTTGATCTATGTGTCGTCAAGTGTGTGTTGTTGGATATGCCCCTCATCAAAAGGGGTATCAATGCTATAACCCAGTGACCCGGCTTATTCATGTCACAATGGATTGTAAAGTTCTTGGAAAATGAATAATTTTATCAGCACCAGCAAAGGGCTCAGGGGGAGACTCGGGATGACTCCCTTTACTGGATTTCTAACTCAGAGCCTGCTGACCCGCCCTCCACTTGTGATTCAGGATTGAATAATGAAGAGCTCAGTACCACCACCAATGACCCTCCTCCGGATGATGTCCTATCTGAGGTAACTATTTTAGAAGCTCATTCTCCTTCTGGTTTGGATAATACGGTGGATAATACTGCAGAACAGTTAATCCCATTTCTGATGATACAGTAAGTCACAGGTATACATTGCCACTACGGAGTAACAGGGGAGTGCCCCCAAATAGATACTCACTCGATAGGGTATCCCGAACCTCTAGATACCCAGTTGGGAATATGGTCAGGGGGAGCATGTCAGAAATGGCAAAAGCATTTCTGGGGAATCTCTACAGCGAAGTAATCCCAAGAATAGTTGAGGAGTGGAAAATTCCGAGTGGTGCAAGGCTATGGACACTGAAATGAGTGCCCTAATAAAAAATGGGACATGGGAAAAATGTGAACTACCTCGAGACAAGAAGCCAGTAGGGTGCAAGTGGGTGTTTACCATAAAACACAAAGCAGATGGCACGGTAGAGAGGTACAAAACTCGGCTAGTGGCAAAGGGGTACACTCAAACATACGGGGATTGACTATTCCGAGACCTTCTCTCCAGTGGCAAAGATAGATACAATTCGGGTCCTATTGTCTGTAGCAGCCAATAAGGATTGACCTCTCCATCAGTTTGACGTGAAGAATGCCTTCCTACACAGGGATCTGACTGAAGAAGTTTACATGGAGGCTCTGCCTGGGTTCACTAGAGATTTCAAGACTAATGAGGTCTGTAGGCTTCGTAAGGCTCTCTATGGACTCAAACAGTTCCCACGAGCAAGGTTTGGAAGGTTCACAGTGGCAATGCAACGATATGGGTATAGGCAGAACAACTCCGACCACACTCTGTTTCTTAAAAATAGAGGAGATCTGATCACATGCTTGATCATCTACGTTGATGTTATGATCATAACTGGAAGTGATGGGGAGAAAATCGAAAGACTCAGGAAGAATCTATTCAGGGAATTCGAAATGAAGGATCTAGGAGGGCTAAAGTACTTCTTGGGAATAGAAGTCCTGCGATCCAAACAGGGGATCTTTATTTCACAAAAGAAGTATGTGCTAGACCTGCTTGCTGAAACCGATATACTAGACTGCAAACCAGCAGACACCCCAATTCAAGTCAATCACAGGCTCAAAATGGATGAGGGGGACGAACCAACAAATAGAGAGAAATATCAAAGGTTGGTTGAAAAGCTAATCTACCTATCTCATACTAGACCCGACATCACTTATGCTGTAGGGGTGGTTAGTCAGTTTATGTACCAACCTTAAAGGAATCATATGGAAGCAGTGGTGAGGATCTTACGATACTTGAAGGGTACTATAGGGATCGGGATCCCATTTGGCAAACATGGGCCTCTTGAAATTGAAGCTTATTCTGATGCAGATTGGGCGGGCAACCCAAATGACAGAAAATCTACCGCGGGTTTCTTTACTTTAGTTAGAGGGAATGTAGTAACGTGGAGGAGTAAGAAACAGAAGGTAGTAGCTCTCTCTAGCGTAGAGGCAGAGTTTAGGGGCATTGCAAAGGCCGTGACAGAGATCATCTGGCTCAAAAAACTGATGACCGAGATTGGCGTGAACCCGGAAAAACCAGGGTGCCTGAAGTATGATAATAAAGCAGCAATCAGTATCTCAAAAAATCCCATACAGCATGATAGAACAAAACACGTGGAAGTAGATCGACACTTTATCAAGGAGAAACTGGAAGATGACACTGTGGAGCTTCCGTTTGTGAAGTCAGAAGATCAACTTACGTCTTTCTAACAAAGGTTGTTACCGAACAAGTGTTCCAAACAGTTTTAGGCAAGTTAAGAATTAGTGATCCCGTTACTTAACTTGAGGGGGGAGTGTTAGATGATTTACATAATTTCGGGAAGATTAAAACTTACCTTGTTTAGCTGATTTGTTGTATCCCTGATTCTTAGGGAATTCTTGCTATTTATCTTGCTCAACCTTGTAATCGGTTAATAGAAAAAATTGAATAAACACAAAATCATTTCCTCTAAATATTCAAACAATAACAACTAAAGTTGTTTTTTCCATTATTATTGTCTGATTTCAAGTCCCGAATGAATCTATCATATGATCGTTTATTTACAACAAAATGATTTACAAAGCTAATTGTTACGAAATTATTTTTGCTTTGAAAATTTCTTTTGCAGGTCAAACTCATATATGAAGGTCAACTCCTAGAAGAGATTCAAAAGCAGTTGGAACCTTGGGAAACGTGAAAAGTGAACGTTGCTCAATGGTTATCTGCTGATCAGTTATATATTGCAAAGAAGATACAAAGGAAGAGTGCTTTTGAATATTCACATAGAGATTCTTGTATTTTCTCATAGTGATCTTCTAGCCATATTTTGTTGTTGTATTCTCTTCTGATTTGAGTGGGAACCATAGTCCTTGTTACATAGCGGTTCCACTCTTCCTTTTGCTCTAACTGATCTCTTATAAATCACTCTTTAAAATCCTAAGCACAACAAACTTAGGTAGTGGACTAACTTAGCCAACTAGTGTTTTCACAGTCGTGTTAAGCCAACCACTATAAATTGCTGCGACAATCTTGGATGTGTCTTAAAAGGACCTTATGATTTCAACTGTGGTACATTTATTCTAACAAGTGGTACCAGAGCTTGGTTGCTCACTTTTTATTGGCTTAACCGCCAAGACGTGTGATCCATCGTGTGTTCAAATGATGATTTGTATGGATCCACCACTCTTCAATGGATTAAATTACTCTATCTGGAAAAAGGAGATGGAAGAGTATCTTATCTCGATGAACTTTGATTTATGGGAAGTTACAGTCAAAGAACTGAAAGTTCCCATGAGAATCTTACAAGGAATGGGAGAAAGAAATGAGTATAAACCCAAAGAGAAAAGGCTTGTCTCTCTAAACGCTAAGGCCAAAATCAACTCCTTATGCAAGGAGGAACAAACCTATGTAAGCAAATATGATACTGCGAACGATCTATGGAAGTACTTAAAAAATAAGTACTAGAGATTCTCATATTTCTCCCAAAAGGCCATGTCTCTATCATCTGATCATGAATGCTATTGCAACATTCTTGATCTTAACAAAGATGACATCAACAATGAAATCTCTCAGCTGATTAACAGATTGGAAGTACTCGTATCCAAGAGGAAGGTCTCCTCAATGACCCCAATTGAAAAGAAGGAAGAGGACCACGTCAGACTCATGGCTAGAAGCCATGTATCCTCTAAACCAAATTCCTCAAATTTTTTTTATGACACTGATTCGGACAATGAGGAGCTTACAAGAATTCTTTCTAAAGATGTCAGAGAAAAACTTGGAAAATTTAGAATTGGGAACAAATTTCTTGAAAACAATCTTATAAAGGTTATCAAAGAAAGGCAAGACCTTGAAAATGAGTTGAAAAGAGTCTCTAAAACTCTTAAAGATGTTGAAAAGGAAAACATAAAACTTTTAAACAGAGTTGCAAAATCCCTTCACAAAATCAATATCTTTAAGAAATATGATAAAGGACATAGACCGCTTAGAAAAATTGTATGTCATATATGCAATAAACATGGCCATCTGGCAAAAACTTGCTGGCTCAAGAACAATGATAAAAGGAACAGGGGTAACTCTGTTTCTGGCACATGGATTTGGAGACCGAAAAAATTCCAGTCTATATCTAATGCTGAAGGACCCTCTGCAGTAAGGGGACCTATAACCGCAGTTAATCTTGCAGGAACCGCCAGTAAACTCAAAATGGATACTAGACAGTGGCTGTTCTCGATACATGACGGGGAACAGGCTATGTTTTATCAAGATCCAAGATATTAATGGGGGAAATATGGTCTTCGCCGACAATGCAAAAGGAAAAATCGTAGGCGAAGGAACCATTGGAATCATTTCAGGTACCTGTATTGAAAAAGTATATCTGGTAGATGGTCTTAAACATAATTTACTAAGTGTAAGTCAATTATGTGACTGTGGCTTTAAAATTGAGTTCTCTCCATCACAATGTATTGTTACAAAAGATCTCAAAACAGTGTTCATTGCTAAGAGAGATCACAATATTTATAGTTTCACCTTAAATGATCTTACTAATCAATATGTTGAGTGTCTTATTGCTGATGATGATTCTAGTTGGACCTGGCAAATTGGTCATGCAACTATGGAATTAATTTCTCATATCTCCTCCAAAGAATTGGTAAGAGGCCTGCCCAAGATGAACTTTGTCAAAGACAAAGTCTGCTCTGCTTGTCAAAAGGGAAAACATGTTAGAACCTCCTTCAAATCCAAGCCTGAGGTAACCACCTCTCAGCCCCTTGAGCTACTTCATATCGATATTTTTGGACCAATGAGAACTGAATCTCTTGGAAAGAAAAGATATACGCTTGTCATTGTAGATGACTACTCAAGGTATAATTGGCTTTTATTTCTGGCTCACAAAAATGATGTGCTTAAACACTTCTCTCCTTTCATCAAGAAAGTGGAAAATGAGAAAGATATGTTCATTGAAAAGGATTCGAGCAAATAGAGAGAGAGAGAGCAATCAAAAAGAGAAGAGAAGAATGAAACCTAGATCGAAGTTGAGAAAGTACCTTTGTATCTGGAAAAGGTTGAAAGCTTCCTTTCTCGGGACAAACGATCACTTGATGCACAAAAACACTAAACTCGCTCGAAACAGCTCGGAGCCCTCTCTTCAAATTCATTAGAAACAGTAAAATGAATTTACAGAGAGACCCTATTTATAGGAGTGAAATTCTGGGAATCGAGAAGATGAAAAGTCGCAATGATTGTGGTGGGTCCCACCTCGGGAGTTGAAACATCGCCTCCATGTCAGCCCTAACAGACGACGTTTCAGGGGGCTCATGATGTAGCACGGACCCACTATCGAACTTGGACCAATCATAACGCACCATCTGGCACCTCGACGAGGTCGATACCTCCCACCGAGGGTACCGAGCCAGCAATTAACCTCCCCCAACCTTTACCATTCTATAACTCGACTGTCGAAGGCTCCAAGCCTCCAACCCAGGTCCCTCGACTGCACTCCGAGAGCGTAACTGGCAAACTTACTACCCTTCTCCTAAGAGAGTGGCCGACCAAGCATTAAACGCTTGGTGATGATGGAACACTTGTCAGCTTGAGATACCGGCACATCGATAGAGCTTAGCCTCTTTCTTCACCCGATATAAAGGCTTGCATTTATACCACAGGTAACTTCTCACCTACTACATTTACTGCCCTCTAATCTCGATCATCTCAACTAAATACTGACTTGAGCGTCAGAGAGCCAATCCGGGTCTCACCCTCACCTTCCCGAGTTGGCCTCGAGCTCACCCCTCCTTCTTCTTACTCAGATTTCGAGCGAGGGCCGTGCTTCTCCACATCAATAAATTCAAGTGTTCGGACCAGAGTTCTAGATCGACTCGTCATTGAAATTTTGGCTCGATCAGATGGTATCGGTTGTTGCGGTTACCAAACTACTCGGAGTTAGCAAAGTCACGTCTCGTTGTAGACCTCTTTGCACTATCCAAACAGTACAGATCCATTGTTCGGAGCGAGCAATTATCGCAGTCCCTTCAATGACAAATAAGGCTAAAAATAAATATAACGAACATCACGTTAAGTATGCGATACAAATCAAGAATTAACTCATCTTTAAGTTTATATGATCTCGATATGTTTCGTTCGGTTTATTTTTCTCGCCTCTTTGGTCGTATGCTACAATCATCTTCACGTAATGTCCCCTCTCCATTGATGATTTCTAAAGAGCCATAGTCATCTTTAATTAATATCCGAAACACAACGAAATACTCTTCGAATTTGTAATTCGTTGGCTGTTGATCTCCTTGAAGGATTTAGTTTGGTAAAAAGTTGAGGAGCGACCACACAGACGGGAATTAGCGAACAATGATCTAGAAGAGGAGATACGGGGAATCAGCGAACAATGATCGAGAAGCGGAAAGATTTGCTCTGTTGGCGTTCAACTTCCTTGAACTAATCACGAAGCTGTCGGATCGGAAATGGTGTAACTTTTGTGGACCTGCTAATACTCAAGAAGCAGCTGGCGTCATGGAGGTGGCGATATCGATCGCCATCATTAAAGGAGGAGGTTTCGGAGATATAAGTCGGCGAGTAGGTCTGAAAAATCAAGAAGTAGAATGAGAAATTTGAGTTCATGTGTCGATGCAGTAGGAAAAAGAATGAATTTCCATTACATCTTCATTGATCAAAGAAAAATCATAAGAATTTAGGTAAGGTATAATCGAACAATATGAAAAAAGAAAACTTATCTTCCCAATTGTCTCGCTCATATGTCCCCGTGAGATGTAAAAAACTCACATCTTGCTTTATTTTTTGATTGATTTTCATGAAGAAAAATGATTCTTTCGAACAACGAAATCAACAACGCAATTGTCTTTGGTACCGACTCATTCCAGCGGACAATACACAAGCTTTTTATATCGCTTCCCATAGACGGAGCCAATGATGCGTTCGAGCCCAAACCCTTAAAGATTAATCCCTCTTTTCTCAAGATATTATCGAAATAAATCATGATTTCAGAGAGATTAATCAAGATATCAAACCAAAACTTGGTTCGTCATATCTCAAGGGTCGTATATATATAGAATACGGGGCTTAGGGTTTTTCCTTAATCCTACTAAAGTCTGTCTCTTCTTTCATTGTAATTGATATCTTCTTCTGACTTTATCTTCTCTCTTATTTCATCGTAATCTGATATCTTCTTCTAACTTTATCTTTTCCAACAACTCTTCATTAGCTTATTGATGGTGCAGGAATCTGAGTTCCTAAAATGCAACAACACTTTCAATATTTGTTTGGAAAGGGAAAGACCATCACAGGCATGAGAGTCTCAGGAACTGGGTTTCCTTATGAGCGTGGGTTCTTCCAGCTAGGATAACACCAAGAGTGCAAAGTGTGATGATGATGCAACTGTGGTGAAGGTGTCACGGAGCTTGAGAAGATACAGAATAATGGAGGAAAGTTCGCCCAGTGTGGTGTGTGCATGAGGAAGATTACTTGGGGGAGAATGCAAATGTTCTCCCCTATTTATATGTTAGGGGTGAGGGTAAATCGGGTAATTGACCGAGTGGTCCCAAACCTGTGTTGCCCTAACGCTTGGCAGCCTGTGAGGGCATGAAAGTGACATCCCTGAAAAGTAGGCGGCGTGTCAGGTGCAAGGTGCGCACCACCTCTGTGTCAGAGGTTGTTGGCGTGGGTCGCGCGCAGGGAAAGCCCAAGCTCCGTCTTGCTAGCATTCAAATCCCCCGCGGGGGGAGGATCATACGCGAGCGCTGGTAACGCTCGATAGGCGCACGGATGGGTTCCCCACGGTAGATGGTCCTCGAGCGTCCAAACCCCGAGCATCATGAGCGGGGCCTTCGCGCGGGTGCCTCCTCAGAAAGGGTGGCTCTGAGGGCCGTGACTTGAGCATCAATTAGACAGCTTGAACCCTTTACTTGAATAATTGGCCGAGGCTCATGGGCTTGTACAGGAACTCGAGAGTGGACTGGATTGATCCGTGAGCCCATCAAATGCGAGCGTTCAATCCCTAAATCGGTTGATGACGACACGTAGACGGCTCTGATACGAGCGTGATTTTATGCCTCATCACTTATATTTGTACGTCATTATCTGTTTGCTGGTTCAGCTACTTGGGCTTTCAACCTTATTCACGTGTTGCGCTGAACCGTGGGCTAGATAGTATGTACCCAACATAAATATAGGTTAAAAAGTTAATAGAAATTTTAGGATAAGAAATTAAAAGTAATTTTATCAAATCTAACAGTTATCCAATTTTTGGAAAAAATTTCATTTAAGTAATTTTATCAAATCTAACTGATATTGTTGAAGGATAGTTATCCAATTTTTGGAAAAAATTTCTTTTCTGGGGATGAATTTCTCCTATAAAAAATAATGGAGGGTAAGCAGACAAACGACAAATAAGTAGAAAACTATTAAAGTTCAAAGGTAAATAAAAAATCATATTTTTTATGCCCGCAGAATTCTATTGTGTGAAAATGAGATAATAATATTTTGTTTCCTACCTTATCAAATGTTACAAACTTTACAAAATCTCAGGACAATGTTGAACAGCGTTACAAACTTTCATTGTTCTTCAACCGTTTGAATGATCAGATCAAACTGTAAAAACTAAATATATGTGAAGTAATTAAAAGAAATTTTAGGATAAGTAATTCAAAATAATATTATCAAACGCTTGAAGAGCAGTTTTCTGGTGGGAGCGGAGTTCATGGAGGGTAAACGTTCCTACATACAAAACTATTAAATTATGTTTGTAGAGTTGTATTGAAATCCAAAATCAAATAAATAAAAATTATATTCCTTAACGAAATTGTAATGTAAGAAAAAATTAAAATAAATATTGAGATAATAAAATTATGTTTTGTAAACTCTACAGTGTTCTTCGACAATGCATCCTAAACGTAATCTTCCGCGATGGAATTCTTCTGCGAGTAGAATTCTAAATCTTGGAATTCTGCAATAAAAATTAAGTAAATGTTAAGAAATTAAAAAAAAAAATCAAAAAAAGAAATTAATTTTATCATAGTAACCTTGGCAATGTTAAAGAGCAGTTCTGCAAGCGAAATTCTGATGTAATAAAATGTGCAGACCAGAGTTTTTGAAGTGAACAAATAACCTTGAAAATCATGGATGAGCAGAAAATTATACGTGGGTAAGCTTAAAAAAAAATAAATTAAAAAAAAAATGAGTAGGAAACGGTTAAAAGTACATGGGTGGATACTAAATAGAGTTAATGTTGAAATATAAAGATAAATAAAAAGGTGAGAAGAAAAAGGAATAAAGATAAATAAATGATTAAAAATAAATAAATAAAGAATTTGAGAGTTCAATAAATGTAGAAGAGTTTAAGGCTAAAATATGTGACATAATTTATGTAAAAAAAAAAAAATCTTCTCGCTAATAGGATAGATAGTATAGATATTGATATTTGAGAGTTTATCTCAAAATAAATACTAATAATAATTTAACGGCAAATTAATGAATGGTCCCTAGTAAGGCTGAAGACTTTTTCAAAACCCTCTAATTTGAAATACCACTATTTTAGATCCCCAATATTCAATATACTTTTCCTAAACCCCCTATATCGTGTAAAAAGACTATAATGCCCTTGCCTTGTTGAGTTCAACAATCTGAGTTCAAGAATCAGAGTTCAGTTGTGATTGATCAAATTTCCTCTTCTTCACCCCCGCTGCCGATCCCGCTTCCGATCATATTTCGACCGTCGTCCTTGAAGAAGACATTTGCCGTTTAAGAATCCACCCCTGGTATGTGTAAAATTTGTGATTTGGCAATTTATGTTTTTTATTCTTCATTACAGATTTTCAATTCGACATTAGGGCGGTTCAATTACACAATCTATTTTACAGCCTCCATTGTCAAGTATGGCGCGATTGAAGCAAAAATCAATGAAATCCACACCTGGAAAAGGATCTAGCTGCAGCAAAACTAAGCGACGCAACAACAGTCTGCCGCTGTTCTCCCACATATTTCACAGAAAAATTGGGCGAGCTTGGTCCCCTAACTGATGCCCAAAGGAAAAGGATACAAGTAACTCCTTTTGGGTTTTTCCTTCACATGCCTGGGTTCCAAGCTACAAACAAACGTGTTGATTTCTTTCTGTAACATTTTGACTTCAACCAGCGGACATTCAACTTCAAGAATGTCAGTGTACCCTTTAATGTTGAGGAGCTCTCCATTGTATTGGGTCTACAATGTGAGGGTTATCCCGTTGACCCTTTTGTTAGAGTGAATTCACGATGCCGTCGCCTGTATTTTGATAACAAAAACGGTAGGGTGACACGTTCGAACATACTGGCCAGTTTACAAAAATTGGCTTCTAGGAGTGATGCCAAAGGTATCGACGATTTTGCAAGAATGTTCATTTTATTTATTTTTTCTACATTGTTGTTTCCACGCAGCACCCTTAAGCTGCCAATTGGTATGATATGCTATGTAGATGAGTTAGAGTATATCAACCGATTCGCTTGGGGCGCTGCTGTTTATAACTTTTTGTTGTTGTCAATGGAGACATTTAAAGCTGGGGATATACAGTTCATTGATAGATGTAGCATGGGGCTGATGGTAAGAATTTATATATTATGTTATTTTATATTTACTTGTAAGCTGTGTAGTGCTTGTCCTTTTAATCCCCGTATCATGTTCTACACTCAGGCCTGGTTCCATGAGCATTTTCCCTCATGTGGGCAAGCCGTGGGGGTGCAAGTTTTCCCACGTTTTTTGAAGTGGAAGAAAACTATCTTGCCTGCACAGAAAAAAGAAATTGAAAAGAGTTTCAGTGAGCTGAGAATCTCCGATGTAAGCACACATTATGATTGAAAACCTTATGTATGCATGGATTATTCGAAACTAGATGCTCATATTAAACCTGCTTGCAGCTGCATCCAATTGAACCTGCCGATAAGAAGGAGCTTAGGTTGCTGGAATGTGTAGATCATGTACCAGAGTGTGCATTCCAAAATAAGGTTGATGATGATGTTGATAGGTGTGATTTTGAAGGTGAAGAATAGGGGGTAGTAGAGGAGAATGGTGGTAAGAGGAAAAAAGTGAAGCAGCCAGCAAATTCTAGTAAAAGAAAAAAGAAGGGTGCTGCTGATGAGTTGTCTAAGGAGGAGAAGAAGAAAGAGGAGGTGAAGGCTGATGAGGAGGAGAAGACTGAAGAAGATGAGAAGGATGGAGTAGATGAAATGGATGAAGAGGAGGAAAAGAATGAAGAGGATGAGGGGGATGAAGAGGAGGACAAGAAGGATGAAGATGGGGCGAAAGAAAAAAGGCTTGACTCCGTGGATTTAGTTGTTTGTGATGTTTTAGTGGACTTGAAGAAGGAATGAAAGAAGGATGCTGTTGTTGGTGGGCCTGACGAAGATAAGGTGTTGCTGCTGTTGATGAGGTTGAGCGACTTGCGGTGGTGCTTGTTCGTCAAGATGTTGCTAAGCTCCCTTGTAGCACCCGAAGCGCAGGGTGCCATATCCCCCGCAGTATAGCTCAGTCCACCTATGAAACGGATAATCCATACATGAACTAAGCTATAGCGAACAGAAGACAAAACAAAATAACAACTAGCCAGGCGGGACTAACCCCAAACCAATTACCACAATGTATAAGAAAAAAAATAAAGAGGAAGCATAATATGTCCAATGTATCATCACGCACCGAGTATCAAAAGCATACTATCTCTAACTATGCCCATATATCAATACATTATCATCTCCCAAAATACATAACATGTGATACGAATGTCAAAGATAACAAAACATGAAAGTGCAGTGGCTAGACTCGACAAAAGGACAGGACACGACTCTGACTCCCGCCTAGCACGCACCTGCAAAACACTGAAAGGTGGAGGCGTCAGTCTATGGAAGACTAAGTGAGGGGCATAATAGATATAAGCACAGATAACATGCAAGTCATAATCTCGGGTAAGGTTTTATAACTAAAAGCAATATAAGTTCAAAATATAATTCGCATTGCCCGAGATTACAACTATCAAGTTTAACACTTTAATCATTTTCAGTCAATCAATAGCCCGACGAGTGGGCGTGCACAATCTCCAACCAAACTCCGACAGTGTACAAGGATTATGCTTTCAATTGATTATGTTATCATACAATTAATTACAGTGCACACGATCAATAACACGAACTCCTTCTTCCTCCAATGATGGTGGGTTTGCAAGGCCCGAACCATGTTAGGAATAGTGCCCTAGAAAGCCGATTGTATATCCGCTTTGTGCTTTTCCTTAATGTAATCACAGACAATCTTTGAATAAAATAACGTATTGAGGCAACACTTCTTTATGTGCTCTTGTTTGGTATGCGCTTACTTTAGCTGTGCATGTATGAGAACTCCTCTAATCCTGATCACTTTAGGACTCTACCATTTAGGTGAAATGGTTCATGAAACGAGCCCTATATCACATAAGTCATGATTAGTAAAATGCTCCAAGCCGATGAGTCCTACAGACAGTGGGAGTGTCAACCTGACTCCTCTAAGGTTTGCTTGTGGGATCACGCCCTTAAGAAGGACCACCTTGTTTCATGGAGGTGCAAAGTGTATAGTTGATACGTGCGTGATACATGAGGGTGCTTACTTTAATAAGTAAGTTCACTGAGGTGCCTCGTGTGAGAACATTCCTAAACGGGAAAGGAAGTTTCTATTTCAAGAAATGGAAACTTCCAGATTAGGAAATATCTCACGAGTCATTGATGTGATTAATTGATCCTTAAGACTTGAGGTTCCTTGTCACTTTATGAGTTAACTCTGTAGTCTTAGGTATAAGCTTTAAAGGGTGTCGCCTTAGACAACTGATTCAAGGCTTATGCTGGGGCTGCACAAGTGATTCATGAAAGTGAATGAGAATCAAGAAAGGACCTACACTTGCATTTGCAAGGTGATCTCTTATTGTGTAAGTCATTCATATGCCATATGGAGTCCTTGGCCAAGGCAGTAGATCAAGACATCAAGAAAAGGGTTTCTTGGATTGAGACCAAATGGATATGAAATGCACTTAGCTTTAAGACCGGAATATTAGGGTTCTGATTATTCCCTTGCCCTAGATCTTGGTTGAGAGATAGCAAGTAGGAGGATTGTATCTCACATGAATCAATGACTTAAAGGTTCTGTCGAATCCGAACATTCCAATTCAGCTAGGGGTTAAACACCTGTTGCTAGACTATGGTCGTTTAATCTGTGGACTGATTAATTAATTAGTGAATTAATTAATTACGGTCACTGCTAATTGAATTGAGAACTTAGAGGGTCACACACAACAACTTGGTTACATGAGTTGAGACTTTAAAATGATTAAACGAGTTAATAGGGCCTAGAGGGTTCCACACGTGTGAAATCACACGTGTGGGTCACGTGACTGGACACGTGTCATTATGACACGTGTGCCACACGTGACTATTTAATTGGATATTAAATAATTAAGTTGTTAATTATTTAATAGACTTTGGTTTAATTTTGAATTAAAAAGAAAGTCTACTTTTGGAGAAAAATAATCTAGTTAATTAATGAATTAGATAAAATAAGTTATTTATTTTAAATAAATAAAGTATAAAATTATCCAAAAATAGTTTGGATATTTTAGCTCTCTTGAAAGTTGATTTGAATTTGAATTCAAAGTCAAAGTCAAAATTACTTGATGATCAAGTAATAGGAGAGAGGGACCAAATCCTTAGTCGATGAGGACTAGGAATTTCGACCACTCCCTTCTTATAAATAGGGGAGCTCGAGCTCCTCTTAGAGCTAATCGAGAATTCTTTTGGTTCATGTGTTGAACACCATCCTTTCTCCAAGATAAACAAAACCCTAGGTTAAGCCTAAACACTAACTAGAGAACTAGCATCCTTACTAGTTAGATTGTAGTCAAGTTGGTGGAATATCTCTAGAGAGCTTCAAGTTAGAAGTTTGAAGATTCGAGCTTTACCAAGAAGAGGGGATCAAGCCGCGAGAAGAGCGTTCTTGGGTGGCTTGAAAAGCTTCAAGAAAGACAATTAAGAAAGTAAGTTTCTAATCCCTACGAATTTGGTTACACGATTGCGAGTCCTAGATCCTTTTGTTGGGAAAATTTTTTAAATTCCGCTGCTTTCTGATTCGTGTTTTCCAACAAGTGGTATCAGAGCCACCTCGTTAATCGTGTTTCTGATTCGTCTCAATTATACTGAATTTGGTAGAAATTCTTAGGCTTGATGCGATTGAGTATTTGTAATTGTTTTAGAAAGCCTGAATTACGAAACTGTAATTTTTCCTGAAAGTTTCTGAAAATTGGTTTTAGCAAAATTTAATTTTTGAAAACTATTTTAGATTTGAAACTGTATAAACTGTTTTTTGGATTTCTTGGATTTGTTTTGCTTTTGAACGAAAACACGAAACGAAAAAAAACGGAATACGACGAACACGCGAAACCCCCCGGGCGAAGGTGTCGCGCGCGCGGGCTTCGCGCGCACCGCCCGCCTGCCCAGGCGCGCGCATGGCGTCCCGCCCAGCACCTCCCGCACGCCGTGCGGGAGCAGCGCGCCCGCCAAGGGCGGCCGAGACTGGCCGCCCGTCGCCCGCACATGGCTGAGATAGGCCGCGCGCAGGAGCGAGCGACGTGCGACCCTCTTCGCGTACGGGCCCCGTTTTTCCTTCGTAATCCGTTTTCGTATTTCGTGAAATCCAGTTCCAATTTTTATTTTAATTTTAAAAATTTTATTTTTGAATATTTATTTTAATTTTTGAATAAAACTTAAAATTGGGATTTTTGAGAAATTGAAACGGTTTATATTTTGGGAAAATACATCTTTGATAAAATTATTAATTTTTAGAAATTAATTGGAATTTTATTTGTTTTACCAATTTGGGATTTATTGAAAACTTTTATAAATAAGACTCTCATCAAGTCATGTTTTAAGTCATTAGGACTTGAAACGGGAATTTTAATTTATTGGCTAAATTTAAATTCTCGCAAAAGCATGTTAGGTGATCATGGGTTTAGACTTATGTATGATTTTAATTTAGGGCAAATTACATCTGGGTACCCTACTATTAGGAGAAATTACAATCCAGTCCATCTAGATCCATTTATTACATAGAAGTCCCTAATGTTTCATTCTGTCAGTGGTCCCTAGGTTTCCGTTAATATTTTCACCTGAAATACCGAAAATGCCCTTGAATACCCATAGGGACTACGTTGTAATATAGTTATAATGTAAGGATCGTTTTGTTACTTTGTAAATATATAGGGATGTTTTTGTAATTTTTTACTCTCTAACGTGTTTATTTAATTTTTTTAATTTTTGGTCTAACGGAACGTGAGGGCATTGATGTCTTTTAATATTTTCCGTTAATGACCTCAGTCCAGAATGAAATATTAGGGACTTCTATTTTTTCCATTTTTTGAATGGAGTGTATATGCAACACCCGGTGTACCCAAGAATTTTTCGTTTACTTCTTAATGCATATTTACACGTGTTTATATAATTTTACCGTTTGGCTCTCCATCTTCCACGTGTAAAGCCCTTTGAATTAGTTTACTTGAATTGTATCTAATCTAGAGGTTTTGGGTTATTGATAGATGGATAGTGATTTAAATACATAGTCTAGTGTTTACTTGGATTGTGTAATGCAATGGTTAACTGGACGAAATGTGTGGGATGTTTCATTCTGTTATTACATGAATTTCCAAAAATGCCCTCCAATTCATGTAATAATATATGGAAATTCTGTTAACCCTTGGAAATTCATCTAGATCCGTTTATTATATAGAAGTCCCTAATGTTTCATTCTGTCAGTGGTCCCTAGGTTTCCGTTAATATTTTCACCTGAAATACCGAAAATGCCCTTGAATACCCATAGGGACTACGTTGTAATATAGTTATAATGTAAGGATCGTTTTGTTACTTTGTAAATATAAAGGGATGTTTTTGTAATTTTTTACTCTCTAACGTTTTTATTTAATTTTTTTAATTTTTGGTCTAACGGAACCGTGAGGGCATTGATGTCTTTTAACATTTTTCGTTAATGACCTCAGTCCAGATTGAAACATTAGGGACTTCTATGTAATAAACGGATCTAGATGGATTGGATTGTAATTTCGCCTAATAGTAGGGTACCCAGATGTAATTTGCCCTTTAATTTATGCACATGGATGGTTTAAATTGAGGTTGGAGCCCTATAGTTGCGTTTTTCAATTGAGGTTGGAGCCTCACTTGTGTGCGTACTGTTATGTGATTTATTATGTGGCTTTCCATATTACTGTTTTTGAGGCCGGGGTATACCCCGTGTAATTGTCTAAGGCCAATATGAAGATTGAGCCTTATTACTTTATGTCTTTTTCTTTTTATTGTAATTTGAGAGTAGAGATAGGTGGTGAGGTTTTATTTTCATTTTGGAGACAATGCACCCATGGAGTAAGATGGACCACATTCAAGTAACAAGGAGACCATAAGTGAAGACCCCTCAAAATGTTAGGGAGGGGAATCTCAATTGTAAAAATGTAATAGAGATAGGGCTCGTATTTTGTTACCGCTTTCCCTTATGTGATTTAAACTGTTTATGTGGCATGTATGTTAGAACTTGTGATTGTGGAGTAGCTCCCACATATCACGCATAAGATAGGTAGAACCCATGATCATTACATGTTAGTATCATGCTAGGACATGTTATCTGTTTATATGCTTGTTTGAAATGCATTTAAGTGTACTTGCATTAATCAAGACTAATAAAATTGGATAACATATATATTGGTGAGGTCGAACCGGACAACTCTCCGGTTGATTCGAAAATTCCCATTAAATATTAAGCTAATTTCGAACAAATAGGTGTTTAATTCGAGATGCAAATTTTGAATTAAATTCCTAGCATTCCATCAATAGGTTTTAAGTTTAGTAAGTAAAGCTAGTTATTGTCCGCGAGTCGTGGGATAGCTAGTGGAGCTTATTAGTTCTTAGTTACCTAATTGATCATTTTAAATGATCAATATTTCGTGGTTAATTTTGGCATGGGCGATGTCCGCGAGTCGTGGGTCGTTCGAACTAAGTTTTGATCGTGATCTTATGATTGATGGGTCTAGCTTAACGCCTAAGTAAATATGGATGTCGCACGAGTCGTGGGTCCATATTGAAAGATAGGTGATGCGAAAATAATTACTAAGAGTTCTAAAGGTGTTAGAATTGGTAGGTTGTACCTACCTAGGGTTTTACTTAGAATGTCCGCGAGTCGTGGGTTCGAGGTAAAATGCCTAGGATCTTAGTACTCATTGGGAAACGTGTTCCTCTTAGATCTTTGGGAATTATAGATCTTTGAAAAACAGTGGGAGCTACATTAGATTAAAGACCTTATCTTTTGTATATCGTTATAATTCAGCATGCTCACTAGTTCTCTGTTTTACCATTTAGGTCGTAGATTCTGTGATTCTCTACGTGTTTTGTAATGACAACCAAAAATCCTCTTGTATCGATCCTCGAGTCAAACAAGTTGACTGGTCCCAACTACTCTGATTGGCTGAGGAATCTAAAAATCATTTTAGATTCTGAGAAGAGAACTTATGTTCTCTTCGAAGGGGAGGCTAGTCCTGAAGGGGAGGCTCCCACTCGGGCCGAACGGGACGCGATTCAGAAGTGGAAGGATGATAATCTCCAAGTCCGTTGCCTTATGTTGGCTAACATGTCTCCGGACTTGCAAAGGCAACATGAGGCCATGGAATTCGCTTGGGAGATTTACGACCACTTAGAGCAACTTTACCGCCCTCATGAACGTGTTATAAGGTATAACACTTCAAAGGAATTGTTCCACTTGAGAATGAGGGAAGGTTCAAGTGTCCATGAATATGGACTCAAGTTTCTCGCCCTTACTGAGAAACTTGCTTCCATGGACATGCCATTGAAAGATGAGCTTTCAGTGGATTTGTTTCTAGCTTCGCTCCCACCATCATTCAACCCATCTGTCCTTAACTTCAATATGAATCATGCTGGTGCTACTGTAGCTGAGCTGATTAGTCAGCTTGTGACTGTTGAAAGCACGATCAAGAAGGACAATAAGGTTTTGATGGTGAATGCTCCATCTTCCTTTTCTGGGCCTTCTAAAGATAAGGGCAAGAAAGCCCAAAAGAAGAAGAAGAAACCCCTTAGGCCCACTGGTGGTGTTTCGAAGGGGAAGACCCAAAAGAAGAAGCATGATCAGAAAGAGGATGTTTGCTTCCATTGTGGCAAAGCGGGACATTGGAGGAGAAACTGCCCACAGTACAAGGCTACTCTAAAGAAAGGTATGTTTCTCATTGAAATAAATCTTTCTATTAATTCTAGTTCTTGGGTACTTGATACCGGTTGTGGAACTCATATCTGTAATGATGTACAGATGCTATGTAACGCCCCGATTTTTATTTATAATATCTTATGTCTAAAATAATTTTATAAATTATATTTTATAATATTTTCATGAAATTCATATTAAACTTATAATTTATCTCAAAACTTGAAAATGTTTATTTCGTGAATTAATTACCGAAAATGATTTAATTGTCAACTTGGCCCTATATGTCCATTCTTTTAAACTTAGGGACCAAATTGCATGAAAACCTTTGAGGACTAAAGTAATCACTTTCCAAACTTGGGATCCTTAATTGCATAACTTAAATAACTTGGAGGGTTTAATTGCAAATATTACATATTTTCCAAATATCACGTTATATGCATCTCCTCCTTGCTTTCATTCTCATCTTTCACCTAGAATCATCATTCCTTCTTGCTCCTTTCTACCGAGCCAAACATACCAAGAATACAAAGGAAGATTTCATCAAAATCATCAACTCTTTCCAAGAAACTAGGAGTTTTGGAGCTTGATCATCCATATTCATCATCTTCTTCTTTCTATTGTCATCTCAAGGTATGTATGTGATTCTTGATCATATTTGAGGTAGCTAGGGTTTGAGGATTGCATGCTAGATGAACTCCTTGTTGTATAAAGCATGATTAAATGATCATATCTTGAAGTATGGCATGATTAATTCATGAGATTCTTGAATAATTGGTATGAATGATCAAGTATGATCATGAGTGTGAAATCATGAATTCTTGATGATCTTGTGTGTTTTGAGTGTTTAAGTGTTAGGATACTATTTCTTGAACCTATAGGCATCATATTTCCAGCAAAACATAACTTGGTGGATTGAAAATAGATTTTTGGGTGCTTTGTTATGCTTTCCCGTAGCCCTCCCCTGTTTTTCTCTGTTCTTCATATTTGCAGAAACAGGGAACGGCCGTTCCCAGCCTCAAGGCATTGTGGGAACGGGCGTTCCCACCTTTTCAAATGATTTAGGCGGCCGAGCATGGGAACGGCCGTTCCCATTTTGGCCTTGTGCCGGAAGGGCTGTTCCCAGCTTCCGCGCATTCTAAAAGGGGAAATCGTTGGCGCGCTTTTGGGGGTAATGGGAACGACCGTTTCCATTTACAAAGGGAACCCGGAACGGCCGTTCCCACCTGAAATGCAGAACAAAATATTCTGCATAAAATTACATTTTTAGCCCCTCGATCCAACGACTTCTTTGACCCCGAATTGCTGTAATATGTGCTAATATGATGTGAAACAACATGTTATCATACCACATTGCATTTTCGTGGTCATCTCGATACATTTCCGCCGTTCGTCACTTTTTGGGCATTTTAGGCCATGTCTCATGTATAAGTGTCGTGTTTGCACAGGTCACGAGGGTAGGGACGAGGAGCAAGCCCCGTAGGCCGTGCCTACTTGTCTTTGTCGGTATAGGTGAGGTTTCATTGTTAGTTACATAGAACCCGTATACCCCTTATGTGATATTTTGGCCAAAATAGTATTTACGGTTATATTTTCTATAAATCATTGATCATTTCAAGCCAGGTTCAAGTAAGCAAGCAAGCAAGCAAGTCAGGTATTGTTTCATGCATGTTTAGGCGAGTAGCATAACGGTTACGTTTGGGCCCGAGGGTAGTGACTAGAGCCAACCGGGAAAGCAAGGGCTGACGGGTAACTCTGGCGCTATCCTCACCACACTAGGGGTCACCCCTGAATCCACTAGGAGATTAGTGGAGGAAGGAGCTCCGGGCTTAGGGATTCATGTACCCTCTGCTCAATGAGATTGGATGTTGGGGCCTTGCAATCCCTTCATCAAACCGGAGGGAAAAGGAGACTGGGGACGAGTCCGGCACCACGGATGCGCCTCGGGTTATTGCATGATTGTTATTTCATGAATGTGTTATATGAATACACTATCGCACGATCGCACAATAAGTGAATTGCATGATCACCTATTGAATATTAAACAAGCAAGCATGTTCATGTACATTTGGAGTAAGGTTGGAGATCGCCCTCACTCGCCGGGGCCATGTATTGATTGATTGCATGAAACGATCCAGTAAGTAATATTGGTAGTTGTAATCTCGGGCGAGTCTCTATTATTGGGAACGTATAATGTTTTAATTATAAAACCTTACCCGAGGTTATAACTTGCATGTGATTGCGCTAATATATATTTATGCCCCTCACTCAGTCTTCGGTAGACTGATACTTCACCTTTCAGGTACTTGAGAGCCGGTCGTGCTAGGCGGGAGTCTGGTCCAGTCTTGCATTGTCACGGGTTTAGCAGTGCACCATCATGTACATATATTTTACTACGTCTCATGTCATGTCTATTGTTATCACATTTGGAATACTTGATCATGTATAAGAGATGTTAATGTATTGATAGTTAGTTTGGTATCTATACGTATCTATCTGATAAATATGGTACCTATATGTATTTATGAGTTAATGCTTCCGCTTTTAATTTTATATATCCTGGTTTTGTATTGCTTTGAGGTTTAGTCCCGCCTAGCTCGTCTTTTCTTTTATTGTCACCCGTTCGCTATAGGTTAGTTCATGTACGGATTGCCCATTTCGTATGTGGATCGGCCTATAGTGCGGGGGTGTGGTATCTCTACGGATAGGGGTGCTATATCTTAGGTGGTATCAGAGCCCGGTTGCAAAACCGAGGTTCTAGTGTCGTGTCGTGTCAAGTCTAGGTCGAACGGCATAGGATTAATTGTTGATTGAGAGTTTTGCATCCTATTTGAATCTATTTGAATTCTTTGAATTAATTAGATTACTTGACAACTTGTGCTTTGCATTGATTTTTGATATTTCGTGCTAATTAATTGATTTGGAATTCTTTGTAATTATATGCTTAATGTGTTTTATTTAAACATTTATACACTACTTGTTGCATTTATATTAAATCTTAGTTGTGAGCATTAATTATGTGATCATTATGTGACATAAGCATGCCTTACCCACATGCATTTTATTTCAAAGAAAGTTGTGAGTTACAGGTTGTAGAAAGAATATCAAACCACGGCCAATTGCTCGATAACTTTGGGCTACTACAGGATTTGAGAAGGGGGTGCAAGTTGAGGCTAAAATCAGGGCGTGGAAGGAAAGTCAATTAGGTATGTCCGATTGAAGTACAAGCTTGGGAATTACCTTTGGGTTTAAATCAGTCGGATTTAACTTTCTAACACGACAGCCAGAAAGATTAAACAACCAATTATGGAAATCAACATGTTCGGGATTCTACATTTGGGTAAGACAAGTTATTTTATGAGTCAAGATAAATTGTCGTGTTGCGAGAATAACCGGATTGCTGTTAGCGAGCGATTCAAGGGTTGGAAGGAAAAGAAGTGTCGAAGATGCTTAAATCAGGGAGTTCTAAAATAAGGAAAAGATATTCTCGGGGTAATGGCTCTAAAGATTATCAACTAGGATGTGGTGGAATTGGAGGATATGGAGCAACAAGTCGAAGCATTCAAATTTCAGGACTACCACCGTTGATCATCAATTCACAAAAAGTGCTACCCCGGGGAATTTTAGACTGAGGATTAAATATGAGAAGTTTGAAGGCAAGTTCATTAAGTTATGATTCAAAGGATGAGATCCGGAATAAAAGAATTCACTGCAGGAAATCGTGCTATAAAAGATGACGCGTCTATCGGGTTAGGAAGGCTATTTCATCCAAGGATAAGGTGAAGGAGATTGGGGTACTAATTACTCAAGATTCAGGTGTGTTGTTAAAGTGAGACTTGGTTAATTGGGAAGCCAACTCAAGTAGGAGAGGAAGATCATTTCAATCGAGCTGGTAGATTTGGATTCACGAAAGGTAAAGCTCCTAGGACTCTATAACCGGGTGGAATGAGTTTATTTTCCGGATTCAATTTGGAGGTCGTGCAAGAGTGAGAATTGGGAGACTTGGAGCAACAAATGAAAAGGGCATTGGATGATAAAGAATTCTGGAAGGCAATCATATGCTCACAAGTAGGTAAGTAAGAAGAGGAGTTCTATAACCGATTCAGAGTGAAAGAGTAGACTTGAAGGGTTTCAGTTGCGGTGGCAACTTGGTGAATCGGGAGAATAACTGGAGACTTATGGTTCGAAAGGAGTCAGGAAAATTAATTCCATAAGTGGAACAGACATTGAATTCAAGAGTTCTTGTTTGGGGATCATAATTTTAATTGAGAAAGAGATAAAGGAAGCTCGGCACTCCAGTGAATATGAAATTGAAAGACAATCATGTTAAAGATTTCAGTAGTGGGCATTTCCAGATCCAAGCTGAATTGTCGTGTGGTGAGATTTCGTTAAAGAACATGAAGCAATGAATGAAGACAGTAAAGAAAGGCCACGAACTGCTAGGTAAAGGTTGGGGGATCGAGTGCAAATAACGGAAAAGGGAATTCATCCAATTATTCAAACTCTTAAAGAGTAAACAAGGGAGTTGGATCAAAGTGACAACTATGAAGAGGATTCAGGCAGCAATTGGGGAGCAGCTATTAAAGGATAAGCTAGATGTTAACTCCGTGAGTATAAAAGACTTCGGGTTTCAGAAATCATAATACTGAGCCGTGGGAATGTTCAAGTGAAGGTTAGATAAATTTGAAGAATAGAAGGCCATGGGAAACCAAGAAATGACTACCAAGTTCAAGACAAGCTTAGGATTCAACAAACAAGGAATTCATGTCGAGATAAATTTTTCCATTACTCCGGTGACAGGTTCAATGCATACATAAGCACGTGCATCATACGCTACTTTAATTTTAAATTTCTTTACATGTATGTGATTCCCTCGATTGAACTTAATTGCTCCACTGTGCTGAGTTATTACTTCTGAGTGTACTACGTGCATTGGCATATTAATTCAACATGCATGTTCAGTGTCTTGATTACAGGATGTCTCAAGGCCACCCTCCTCAGGAACAGGCACCTAGGGATTCTTCACATTTATCCCCTCCGGCTCCGCCTCAGGAGTTTTTCGAGTCTTTGGTTCGTTTAGTAGACCAGAAGATAAAAGAGTATGTTCCCTCCGGGTCGCGGGACTTAGCAGCACAGTCGGGCCAAATTTCGATGGCATTTAAGGAATTTCAAAACCAACCATCCTCAAGACCCTTTGAAGGAAACAAGGATTCCACCGGATCTCAGCTCAAGAAAATCAAAAGAGTGTGGGAACTAACTCCGAGTGACTCCCTAGAAAAGGTCCGAGGCACCACCTCGTTGGAGGCAAGAAGATCTAATCCTCACCCCGGACAGGCTTCAGGTTCGAAGTCGGGACAGCTTTTTAGCAAAGGAAAGCGGCCTATCTCTTATCATACCCTGGCACCTCAGGAAAGGTCTCGCAAGAAAAAGAAGCAATCACTTGGATCGAGTTCGGGAACTTCATGTAACCCAGTTTCCACAACATCTTCTGGGAAACTTCTTTGCAGTTATTGTGGACGTGATAACCACACTTATGATGGCTGTAGGAAACAGTTGGGATTATGTCTCTACTGTGGAAGTGACGAGCATCGCATCGACACTTGCTCAAGGCTACGAGGTAAATCTCCCGGGGGTGGAAGACTACCAGTGCGAGCACGGGAAGGTACCAATTACATACATGATACAACCAACGGTGAACGGTACCTTTAACAATGCATACCACGTGCATTACGGATCTTATTGTTAGTGTATTTAATTTCTTGCGCATTGCAAATTAGTTAATTATGAGTGATGAATATGTGATTAAATGATTTTTATTTGTCTATGTGATATTTATGACATTAATATGATTCTATTTGTCTATGCAACATTCATGCCATTGTTTTCGCTATCTACTCCTTGAACTACTTCAGTGTTTGTGAGAGACGGGGTTCTCTCTCCTTTTCTGTTGAGAGACGGGGTTCTCTCACTCCTAGTTGAGAAACGGGGTTTTCTCACTCCTTGTGAAAGACGGGGTTCTTTCATTCTTGTTCAGGAGACGGGGTTCTCTTATGACTTGTGCATTATTTTAAAGCTTGACAGTGGACCTGGGGACCAGGTCCTTTTAAGGGGGGGAGAGTTGTAACGCCCCGATTTTTATTTATAATATCTTATGTCTAAAATAATTTTATAAATTATATTTTATAATATTTTCATGAAATTCATATTAAACTTATAATTTATCTCAAAACTTGAAAATGTTTATTTCGTGAATTAATTACCGAAAATGATTTAATTGTCAACTTGGCCCTATATGTCCATTCTTTTAAACTTAGGGACCAAATTGCATGAAAACCTTTGAGGACTAAAGTAATCACTTTCCAAACTTGAGATCCTTAATTGCATAACTTAAATAACTTGGAGGGTTTAATTGCAAATATTACATATTTTCCAAATATCACGTTATATGCATCTCCTCCTTGCTTTCATTCTCATCTTTCACCTAGAATCATCATTCCTTCTTGCTCCTTTCTACCGAGCCAAACATACCAAGAAGACAAAGGAAGATTTCATCAAAATCATCAACTCTTTCCAAGAAACTAGGAGTTTTGGAGCTTGATCATCCATATTCATCATCTTCTTCTTTCTATTGTCATCTCAAGGTATGTATGTGATTCTTGATCATATTTGAGGTAGCTAGGGTTTGAGGATTGCATGCTAGATGAACTCCTTGTTGTATAAAGCATGATTAAATGATCATATCTTGAAGTATGGCATGATTAATTCATGAGATTCTTGAATAATTGGTATGAATGATCAAGTATGATCATGAGTGTGAAATCATGAATTCTTGATGATCTTGTGTGTTTTGAGTGTTTAAGTGTTAGGATACTATTTCTTGAACCTATAGGCATCATATTTCCAGCAAAACATAACTTGGTGGATTGAAAATAGATTTTTGGGTGCTTTGTTATGCTTTCCCGTAGCCCTCCCCTGTTTTTCTCTGTTCTTCATATTTGCAGAAACAGGGAACGGCCGTTCCCAGCCTCAAGGCATTGTGGGAACGGGCGTTCCCACCTTTTCAAATGATTTAGGCGGCCGAGCATGGGAACGGCCGTTCCCATTTTGGCCTTGTGCCGGAAGGGCTGTTCCCAGCTTCCGCGCATTCTAAAAGTGGAAATCGTTGGCGCGCTTTTGGGGGTAATGGGAACGACCGTTCCCATTTACAAAGGGAACCCGGAACGGCCGTTCCCACCTGAAATGCAGAACAAAATATTCTGCATAAAATTACATTTTTAGCCCCTCGATCCAACGACTTCTTTGACCCCGAATTGCTGTAATATGTGCTAATATGATGTGAAACAACATGTTATCATACCACATTGCATTTTCGTGGTCATCTCGATACATTTCCGCCGTTCGTCACTTTTTGGGCATTTTAGGCCATGTCTCATGTATAAGTGTCGTGTTTGCACAGGTCACGAGGGTAGGGACGAGGAGCAAGCCCCGTAGGCCGTGCCTACTTGTCTTTGTCGGTATAGGTGAGGTTTCATTGTTAGTTACATAGAACCCGTATACCCCTTATGTGATATTTTGGCCAAAATAGTATTTACGGTTATATTTTCTATAAATCATTGATCATTTCAAGCCAGGTTCAAGTAAGCAAGCAAGCAAGCAAGTCAGGTATTGTTTCATGCATGTTTAGGCGAGTAGCATGACGGTTACGTTTGGGCCCGAGGGTAGTGACTAGAGCCAACCGGGAAAGCAAGGGCTGACGGGTAACTCTGGCGCTATCCTCACCACACTAGGGGTCACCCCTGAATCCACTAGGAGATTAGTGGAGGAAGGAGCTCCGGGCTTAGGGATTCATGTACCCTCTGCTCAATGAGATTGGATGTTGGGGCCTTGCAATCCCTTCATCAAACCGGAGGGAAAAGGAGACTGGGGACGAGTCCGGCACCACGGATGCGCCTCGGGTTATTGCATGATTGTTATTTCATGAATGTGTTATATGAATACACTATCGCACGATCGCACAATAAGTGAATTGCATGATCACCTATTGAATATTAAACAAGCAAGCATGTTCATGTACATTTGGAGTAAGGTTGGAGATCGCCCTCACTCGCCGGGGCCATGTATTGATTGATTGCATGAAACGATCCAGTAAGTAATATTGGTAGTTGTAATCTCGGGCGAGTCTCTATTATTGGGAACGTATAATGTTTTAATTATAAAACCTTACCCGAGGTTATAACTTGCATGTGATTGCGCTAATATATATTTATGCCCCTCACTCAGTCTTCGGTAGACTGATACTTCACCTTTCAGGTACTTGAGAGCCGGTCGTGCTAGGCGGGAGTCTGGTCCAGTCTTGCATTGTCACGGGTTTAGCAGTGCACCATCATGTACATATATTTTACTACGTCTCATGTCATGTCTATTGTTATCACATTTGGAATACTTGATCATGTATAAGAGATGTTAATGTATTGATAGTTAGTTTGGTATCTATACGTATCTATCTGATAAATATGGTACCTATATGTATTTATGAGTTAATGCTTCCGCTTTTAATTTTATATATCCTGGTTTTGTATTGCTTTGGGGTTTAGTCCCGCCTAGCTCGTCTTTTCTTTTATTGTCACCCGTTCGCTATAGGTTAGTTCATGTACGGATTGCCCATTTCGTATGTGGATCGGCCTATAGTGCGGGGGTGTGGTATCTCTACGGATAGGGGTGCTACATGCTAAGTGAAGTCCAACAACTAAAAGAAGGAGAATGTGTCTTGAAGATAGGCGATGGCTCAAACGTTGAAGCTCGAGCTTTAGGCACAATTAGATTAGATTTAGGTAGTTTTGAGTTAGTCTTAAATAAAGTCCTTTATGTACCGAGCATTATTCGTAATATAATTTCAGTTCCAATTTTAGATTGTGAAGGTTATGAAACTTATATTAAGAATGGTAAATACTTTATCAAACGGAACAACTCTTCCGTTCACATCGGTACTCTAAGTAATGGACTTTATCTAACTCAAAATATCAATATTATGAATATACAACGAGAAACGAAGCGTAAGAGAGATGACAAAGTTTCAGCTCCCTTATGGCATGCTAGATTAGGACACATTTCCAAGAACAGAATTAGCAAGATACACACTTTAGGATCATTCTCTGAAAATGATCTTAAAGAGTTAACTTCTTGCGAATCTTGTCTCAAAGGAAAAATGTCCAAAGTCCCTTTTAAAGGAACTGTGGAACGTGCCATTAAGGTTTTGGATTTGATCCATACTGATGTTTGTGGACCGCTTAGTGTAAGCACAAGAAACAATCATCAGTATTTCATAACCTTTACCGATGACTTTAGTCGATATGGTTATGTATACTTAATGAAGTATAAATCTGAAGCTTTTGAGAGATTCTTAGAATTTCAAAAGGAGGTTGAGAACCAAACTGGTCACAAGATCAAAGCACTTCGATCTGATCGAGGAGGCGAGTATCTTAGTGAAGAATTCCTTAATCATCTCAAAGATAATGAGATTATCTCTCAGTGGACTCCTCCGGGAACTCCTCAGCTTAATGGAGTTTCTGAGAGAAGGAATTGAACCCTACTAGATATGGTTCGTTCCATGATGAGTTTCACTAACTTACCACCTTCTTTCTGGGGTTATGCCTTAGAAAGTGCAGCAAAAATTTTGAATCTAGTTCCCTCTAAGTTAGTCCCTAAAACGCCCTATGAAATGTGGTATGGTAAAATCCCTAGTTATTCTTACTTAAGAATTTGGGGTTGTCCTGCTTACGTGAAGAGGACAGTGGGAGATAAGTTAGAATCTCGTTCTAACTTATGCTACTTTGTAGGTTATCCTAAGGAATCCATAGGATACTACTTCTATGATCAATCTGAGCAAAAAGTGTTTGTTTCCATAAATGCCACTTTTCTTGAGGAACCGTTCCTTAAAGAAAAGAAAGGGAAGATCATAGAATTAGAGGAAGTACAAAGTGAGCCCACGGCACCCACTGAAAAGACATCCCCTACTGATCAACCACGACCAATCACGAATTTTGATACACACGTAAATCCTCCTCTAAGGCGTTCTGAACGCACTCCTAGACAGTCGGAGAGATGGTATGGATTCTTCTATGAAATCTCTCAAAAGGATAATGATCCTGTAACATATGAGGAGGCACTTTCAGATTCTGACTCTGAACAGTAGATAGAAGCCATGAAATCCGAAATGGACTCCATGAACTCCAACCAAGTTTGGACCTTGGTAGATTTGCCTGATGGGGTCAAACCCATAGGTTGCAAATGGATCTTTAAGAGAAAGCTTGGAGTTGATGGAAGCATTGCAGCCTACAAAGCAAGACTGGTTGCAAAAGGATTCACTCAAAGACCCGGTGTGGACTTTGATGAAACCTTTTTGCCAGTTGCAATGCAAAAGTCTATTCGGATCATGCTTGCCATTGCTGCGTATTATGACTACGAGATATGGCAAATGGATGTGAAAACTGCCTTTCTCAATGGTGACATTGATAAAGACATTTATATGGAGCAACCCATAGGTTTGACATTCTGTGGGAGTAGCAAAAGGTTTGCAAACTCCAAAGATCAATCTATGGATTGAAACAGGCTTCTAGGAATTGGAACATTCGATTTGATGAATCAGTCAAAGCATTTGACTTCATTCAAATTTCGAATGAATCATGTGTGTATAGAAAGGAATTGGAGACCTCAGTGCAATTCTTAGTACTTTATGTTGATGACATCCTTCTTATTGGGAATTCGAAGGATGACATGAAAGTGACTAAGTTATGGTTATCGAACCAATTCGAGATGAAAGATCTGGGTGATGCGTCCTATATCCTTGGAATTAAAATCTATAGAGATAGATCTAGAAGGTTAATAGGACTATCACAGTCGATGTACATTAACAAAGTATTGAAGAGATTCAATATGGAGTCAGCAAAGGTTAAGAACCTTCCTATGAGTGCAGGAACATGTCTTTCAAAGAAAATGTGTCCTAAGACTAACCTTGAGAAGGAAAGAATGACTCATACACCTTATGCATCAGCAATAGGTAGCATAATGTATGCAATGTTATGTACTCGACCGGATGTGGCTTATGCACTTAGTGTAACAAGTCGTTTCCAATCTGACCCTGGAGATGGTCACTGGGCTGCCGTGAAGAATATTCTTAAGTACTTGAAAAGTAATAAAGATTTATTCTTAGTTTACGGAGGTCAGAAAGATCTTACTGTCGAAGGATACTGTGATGCAAGCTTGCATCAGACTTAGATGATTTTAAGTCAATGTCAGGATACATTTTCTGCCTAAATGGCGGAGCAGTGAGTTGGAAGAGTTCCAAGCAAACTACCACTGCAGATTCGACCACTAAGGACGAATACTTGGCTGCAAATGATGCAGCTAAGGAAGGTGTTTGGATTAGAAACTTCATTCAAGAGTTGAATGTTGTTCCTAGCATGAAAGACCCCATAACTGTGTTTTGTGACAACACTGGGGCGGTTGCTCAAGCAAGAGAACCAAGATCTCACCAACGGACCAAGCACATTATGAGGAAGTATCACCTAATCAGTGATATTATCAAAAGAGGAGATGTTCAAATTGAGAGGGTCACATCAGCAGAGAACGTGGCAGATCCACTTACTAAACCCCTTAGTCGACAAGCTTTCCAAGCTCATCTTCAGAAGATGGCACTTAGAATAGCTTTAGAATGGCTTTGACGGGCAAGTGGGAGATTGTTAGGAATAGTGCCCTAGAAAGCCGATTGTATATCCGCTTTGTGCTTTTCCTTAATGTAATCACAAACAATCTTTGAATAAAATAACGTATTGAGGCAACACTTCTTTATATGCTCTTGTTTGGTATGCGTTTACTTTAGCTGTGCATGTATGAGAACTCCCCTAATCCTGATGACTTTAGGACTCTACCATTTAGGTGAAATGGTTCATGAAACGAGCCCTATATCACATAAGTCATGATTAGTAAAATGCTCCAAGCCGATGAGTCCTACAGACAGTGGGAGTGTCAACCTGACTCCTCTAAGGTTTGCTTGTGGGATCACGCCCTTAAGAAGGACCACCTTGTTTCATGGAGGTGCAAAGTGTATAGTTGATACGTGCGTGATACATGAGGGTGCTTACTTTAATAAGTAAGTTCACTGAGGTGCCTCGTGTGAGAACATTCCTAAACGGGAAAGGAAGTTTCTATTTCAAGAAATGGAAACTTCCAGATTAGGAAATATCTCACGAGTCATTGATGTGATTAATTGATCCTTAAGACTTGAGGTTCCTTGTCACTTTATGAGTTAACTCTGTAGTCTTAGGTATAAGCTTTAAAGGGTGTCGCCTTAGACAACTGATTCAAGGCTTATGCTGGGGCTGCACAAGTGATTCATGAAAGTGAATGAGAATCAAGAAAGGACCTACACTTGCATTTGCAAGGTGATCTCTTATTGTGTAAGTCATTCATATGCCATATGGAGTCCTTGGCCAAGGCAGTAGATCAAGACATCAAGAAAAGGGTTTCTTGGATTGAGACCAAATGGATATGAAATGCACTTAGCTTTAAGACCGGAATATTAGGGTTCTGATTATTCCCTTGCCCTAGATCTTGGTTGAGAGATAGCAAGTAGGAGGATTGTATCTCACATGAATCAATGACTTAAAGGTTCTGTCGAATCCGAACATTCCAATTCAGCTAGGGGTTAAACACCTGTTGCTAGACTATGGTCGTTTAATCTGTGGACTGATTAATTAATTAGTGAATTAATTAATTACGGTCACTGCTAATTGAATTGAGAACTTAGAGGGTCACACACAACAACTTGGTTACATGAGTTGAGACTTTAAAATGATTAAACGAGTTAATAGGGCCTAGAGGGTTCCACACGTGTGAAATCACACGTGTGGGTCACGTGACTGGACACGTGTCATTATGACACGTGTGCCACACGTGACTATTTAATTGGATATTAAATAATTAAGTTGTTAATTATTTAATAGACTTTGGTTTAATTTTGAATTAAAAAGAAAGTCTAATTTTGGAGAAAAATAATCTAGTTAATTAATGAATTAGATAAAATAAGTTATTTATTTTAAATAAATAAAGTATAAAATTATCAAAAAATAGTTTGGATATTTTAGCTCTCTTGAAAGTTGATTTGAATTTGAATTCAAAGTCAAAGTCAAAATTACTTGATGATCAAGTAATAAGAGAGAGGGACCAAATCCTTAGTCCATGAGGACTAGGAATTTTGGCCACTCCCTTCTTATAAATAGGGGAGCTCGAGCTCCTCTTAGAGCTAATCGAGAATTCTTTTGGTTCATGTGTTGAACACCATCCTTTCTCCAAGATAAACAAAACTCTAGGTTAAGCCTAAACACTAACTAGAGAACTAGCATCCTTACTAGTTAGATTGTAGTCAAGTTGGTGGACTATCTCTAGAGAGCTTCAAGTTAGAAGTTTGAAGATTCGAGCTTTACCAAGGAGAGGGGATCAAGCCGCGAGAAGAGCGTTCTTGGGTGGCTTGAAACGCTTCAAGAAAGACAATTAAGAAAGTAAGTTTCTAATCCCTACGAATTTGGTTACACGATTGCGAGTCCTAGATCCTTTTGTTGGGAAAATTTTTTAAATTCCGCTGCTTTCTGATTCGTGTTTTCCAACAAACCATCCACGGTAACACGGTGTACATCGGGAACATGACTCCCACGTACGGGACTCCTTCCTCCACCAAACTTCCTGGTGAATTCAGGGTTCATCCCCACGGTAAGAGGGGTGTGTAAGAGTTATCCGTGAGCCTATGCTTTCCCGGTTGGCTCAAACACTAGCCCTCGGGCCCACAGTGAACAATACACGGTCACTCGCCAAAACACTATCAGTACAATTACGGTAACATGGTACACGGCTTGTTTACAAATCATTTGAGGGTTTTCGGAAAGATTATATATATATATATATATATATATATATATATATATATATATACGTTTTGGCCAAAATCCACGTAAGGTTATACGGGTTCTAGGTAGCTATCAATTAAACCTCACCTGTACCGACAAAATAAAATGCAAGACACGACCTATGGAGCCCGTTCCTCGTCATCGAGAAGCTGATCTGTGCAATAAAGACAAGTATACGTGAGACACGACTCGTATGAACCAATTAGGACGAACGGCGTAACATGACATGCAATGACGAGAATACATAATTGTCGAATGTCATGATCATAATTGAGCATAAAACAATCACATAATAGCATGTAAGGATCAATTAAAGGCAAAGAAAAGGAATTGAAATGGTAAAATTCATGTAGAAGTTCATAACCATCCTCTGGAGCATGGGAACGGTCGTTCCGGGTTTGAACTGGAAATGGGAAGGGCCGTTCCCGGCTCCCCGAAATGATCCCACGCGTATGTAAGAATTTTGTAAATTTTGGGGCTGGGAAGGGCCGTTCCGGCCACAGGCCAAACTGGGAAGGGCCATTCCCATCCTCGCGCCAGGTTATTCAAATAGGTGGGAACGGTCGTTCCCAGAATGAACTGGGATGGGAAGGGCCATTCCTGTCATGTAGAAGGTGCAGAACAGAGCAGAACAGGGGAAAATGCTCGAAACACAAACCATATTCAACAAACATCATAATTTCAACTTCTAAATGCAAGAATTCCGGAAAATAATATGCATACATGCTTAAAGTACAATAAAAACCAATAAAAACACATAACTCATGCTTTGATCATCAAGATTTCTCACTTTGAAACCCATACAAGAACTCATCATATAATTTCATAAATCTCATAATATATGCAAGGAATTCAAGTTCAAAGACTACAATCATGCTTCCAATACCAAATAATCAAGTTATCAAGCTTAACACATAACCCTAGCTCTCATTCCAAATTCAAGAATTCAAATAAAATCCCAACTATACCTTGAAATGAAAAGAAGAAGAAAAGAGATGATGTTGTGATGATGATGAGCTTCAAAGTATGCAATTAATCCGGAAAATTTGGTTCAAAGTGATGAAATCTCTCCTTTCTTCTTGCTTGGGATTGATCGAGATGAAGGGGAGAGAGCAATGATCAAGTGTGTGTATGTTTGTATCCAATGAGATGAAATGAGCTAGCTATTATATGATGTTTCCACTTAATTAGATGACTAGGCACAATTTGCAATTTAGTCCCTCCAATTAATAAGTAATGCAATTAGGTTCACACTCATGGAGAATGATCATTTAAGTCCCATGCAAAGTTAATGCAATTAGATCCTCAAATTAAGAAAAATGATCACTTAAGGACAATTAAGCAATTAGACAATTAAGTAATGGTTGGCAATTATTTCACGTATCACATAAATATGAATCATGCAATAATTCTCGAGTTGTAATAATTTCATATAAACACTTAGGAAATAGAATTCACAAAATGTCACATATTACATAACTGAAAAACTGGGGTGTTACATCCCTCATGAAGCAGTTCATCATGTTTTGTTAAATGATGATGATGATGATGATGACAACATACCTTCTGTTCCCAATGAATTAAAGTCGTTTGTGGGTAGAAAGGACTTCGACGGGCGTGCATCTTTGAATGAGGAAGCCCTTGCAATGATTGATGGGGTGATTCATAACTACACTGAGACATTCAAGTAAGTTGTTTTTGTTGCGTAATTATTTTAGGGATTTGTAATTCAGTTTTGTATCAATGAGTAATTTTACCTTATTTTTTTGCCAGTGATAAAGTGGTATTTGTATGCGGCGATGAAACAAGGGTGTTTGTTAGTGATATTATGAGGTTGCTATGGGGACAGTCCACGAATCAGCGGGTGTATGAGGCTTATTTTGATATTTTGATGGGTGATGACTACATTCCTCAAAAACCATACAACACCCATTGCGTTTTCTCATTTCTTACACAACATATAATGGCTATACTGAAAGGATAAGAGGCGAGCCGTTATATGTCGGTGAGGAAGATGGGTAAATTTCTTGAGAAATCGGAGTTGAGGAATTATTACTTGCTGCAACTGGAAAGTCTCGACTACAGTGTCAGGTTCAATTGCAAATACATCATATTCCCATTGCACACTGGACATCACTGGCACTTGGTTGTGTACGATACCAGGGAGGTTCATTTCATACAACTCCATGCCTTCGGCTAGATCACGTTACACAGAGAAGGTATGGGGTTGTTTCATGAAATCTTATTGGGAATATAAGGGATATTCGGTATTTCGAGCAGCAGACAAGTACCCTGAACCCGTTCATTTTCGTACTCAAGAAGCAGACAACTTGGACTGTGGGGCCTTTATTTGCCTTTACGTGGAGTTAGTTGCAAAGCAATCCACAAATTTAAAGAGTTTGCTTATGCAGTCCCCATCGCTGATTACCGTGTGTACATCGCCCACGTTTTATTGAAATATGGTTACTTCCGACTTGGACCAAGAAACAAATAATTTCTTACATTTTAATTGTGCTCTTTCTTTGTTTATATGGAATTCCATTTCCTGTATTTGTTGAATGATGAGTACAATATGCGTAATTAAAAGCTGCATTTGTTGAGTGAGGGCGTGAAATATGCATAATTGAATCCAGGAATTGTAGAGTGGGGCGTGAAATATGCGTAATTGAATCCAGAGTTTGTAGAGTGGGCGTGAAATATGTGTAATCGAATCCAGGAATTGTAGAGTGGGGCATGAAATATGCGTAATTGAATCCAGAGTTTGTAGAGTGGGGCGTGAAATATGTGTAATCAAATCCAGGAATTGTAGAGTGGGGCATGAAATATGCATAATTGAATCCAGAGTTTGTAGAGTGGGGCGTGAAATATGCGTAATTGAATCCAGAATTTGTAGAGTGGGGTGTGAAATATGCGTAATTGAATCCAGAGTTTATTATTCAAGTCTAACATTGAAGTGAAACATTCCTTATTCTAGTGTAATATGTTTAGGTAATATTATATAAGTCTAACATTGAAGTCATACATGTTCATGTAATATTATACAAGTCTAACATTGAAGTTATACATGTTCATGTAATATTATATAAGTCTAACATTGAAGTCATACATGTTCATGTAATATTATTCAAGTCTAACATTGAAGTCATATATGTTCATGTAAAAATTATTCAAGTCTAACATTGAAGTCTAATATGTTTATGTAATATTTTTCAAGTCTAACATTGAAGTCTAATTACGCATATTTCACGCCCCATTCTACAAACTCTGGATTCAATTACGCATATTTCACGCCCCACTCTACAAACTCTGGATTCGATTACGCATATTACGCATATTTCACGCCCCACTCTACAAACTCTGGATTCGATTACGTATATTTCACGCCTCACTCTACAAACTCTGGATTCGATTACGCATATTACGCATATTTCATGGCCCACTCTACAAACTCTCGATTCAATTACGCATATTTCACGCCCCACTCTACAAACTCTGGATTCGATTACGCATATTACGCATATTTCACGCCCCCACTCTACAAACTCTGGATTCGATTACGCATATTTCACGCCTCACTCTACAAACTCTGGATTCGATTACGCATATTACGCATATTTCATGGCCCACTCTACAAACTCTGGATTCAATTACGCATATTTCATGCCCCACTCTACAAACTCTGGATTCGATTACGCATATTTCACGCCCCACTCTACAAACTCTGGATTCGATTACGCATATTTCACGCCCCACTCTACAAACTCTGGATTCGATTACGTATATTTCACGCCCCACTCTAACTCCCCACTCTACAAACTCTGGATTCAATTACACATATTTCACGCTCCACTCTACAAACTCTGGATTCGATTACGCATATTTCACGCTACGCATATTTCACGCCCCACTCTACAAACTTTGGAATCAATTACGCATATTTCACGCCCCACTCGTAATTACCCACTGTCTCAGGGATTCGTTTGCGAATATGTAATGCACCACTCCACTGCATCAGGGGTTCATTTGCGAATATGTAACGCACCACTTCACTGTATCTGGGTAGTGACAACACGCTTATATTCTCAAAATCCCCACTTCTACATATCTACAGACCTCTTATGGCAGATCATTTATATATGCTTTAGCTCTCACTGATCTGTGCATAAATGCTCCAACTTTCTCAGATGGGCAAACTTACAATGCACAGTTTGGTGCGAGCTAAGCACACTTAAATGAATCTAGGCCCAGTTCGGTGAAATTTGAATTAATAGGGGGTGAATGTTAAGTCGTTGGTTGCGATAGGTTTGATATGATGAATGTTGGAGTACGTTGATGATGTTCAATAATTAAATTGTCGTTTTTGCAAAAACATGATAGCTATATTGATATGCCGATATTACATTACCCTTTTAAGAAATGCAATGTAAGAAGTGCTCGCAACTTGTTCGACGAAATGCCTAAGAAAGTAGACATTGCAAACCCAGCTTTCAACTTCAAATATTCAAGGCGTGACTCTACAAACCCAACTTTTAACTCCAACTATTAAAGGCGTGACTCTACAAACCCAGCTTTTAACTCCAAATATACAAGGCGAGATGATAAACAACGTATTGTACACTGCAAAATATAATATTTACATGCTTGTTTAAATGAAGGATTACAACCGAGGGTGAATATATTATCAAAAATGAAGAATCACCCATGATCTTACACAAATAAGAATCAAATAAAGCGTAGTACTAGGAAGACTAGCCAAGAGACAAGAAGAAGAGCTGCCAAAAAATTACACTTCATCTTCAGAATTCTGATTTCAGCGTCCCGGTCAGCGACCTTTTTGCTATAGCTGGAGATAAATAATCTCATTTCAGGGGTCGGTTCTGGATCAAGCCACACCCACATCCTACAATTTCCCTTGCGGCATTTAGCAAACCTCCGATGAGGATTTTCGGGAGTCTTAGAAGTGAAAACACGGGCAGCAACACCACAATAAGAGAACGGGCTCGACTCAACCTGCGCCGACGAAGTTGCAGGAAACATATTGACAATGTGATCTGTCCATTAACAACCATCGAAGCCTTAGTTCGCATAAAGAAACAAAACACGATAAAACAAACTCAGAGCCATTTCAGGGAAAAACATTGCAAAGATATTAGATTGAAAATGAAATGCAACATAACAAACCAAAAAAATTAATCACACCCATATCACGACATAATACAACATTGATGAATTTTGTACGGCAAAAGGTCTCATACATTGCTGCTGAAATGCTTTACAGTCCTGCTCTCCATCGCCAGAACAGAATTAGGGCACCAATCGCGTAAAGAAAAGTGAAGAAGAAGACTCCGTTGATTGCAAGTGAGATTAGATAAAGTACAGGTTTGGAAGAAGCGAAATTGGAGTGGAAACAGGAAAAAAGCATGGGCATAACAGTCTTTTTAAGTTATTATGGGGTTTAGAAAAAATATGTTGTGTATTGGTGAGCTCAAACATATATTTTTCAAACTAGGGAGTTTAGGAAAAGTTTTTAACATATTTGGTCCTCTTTAATAATTCCCCCATAATTTAATCAATGCACTTTTGCAAAACGTTAATGTAATTTAAAATGTAATATTGAGATAAACAAATATGTTAATATTGAGACAAACTTACCTTTACAATGTTGAACTTCTTCCACCGATTGCACTACGTCACATCCAATATGAACTTTAATTTACAATGATTGGAATTCTGCTTTGAAAATTAAATATAGGTTAAAAAGTTAATAGAAATTTTAGGATAAGAAATTAAAAGTAATTTAATCAAATCTAACTGATAATGTTGAATGGCAGTTATCCAGTTTTTGGAAAAAATTTCTTTTCTGGGGATGGATTTCTCCTATAAAAAATAATGGAGGGTAAGCAGACAAACGACAATAAGTAGAAAATTATAAAAGACAAAGGTAAATAAAAAAGAAATCATGCCAGCGAAATTCTATTGTGTCAAAATTAAATAATAATATTCTGTTTCCCACCTTATAAAATGTTACAAACTTTATAAAATTGCAAGACAATATTGAACAGCTTTACAAGCTTTCATTTGTTACAAACTTTCATTGTTCTTCAACTGGTTTGAATGATTAAATCAAATTGTGAAAACTAAATATATGTGAAGTAATTAAAATAAATTTTAGGATAAGACGAATTTCAAAATAATATTATTAAACGCAACCTTGAAGAACAATTTTCTGGTAGGAGCGGAGTTGGTGGAGGGTAAAAGTTCCTGCATACAAAACTAGTAAATATGTTGGTAGAGTTTGTATTGAAATCAAAAATTAAATAAATAAAAATCATATTCCTTCGAAATTCTAATGTAAGAAAAAATTATCATGAATTTTGAAATAATAAAATTATGTTTTCTACCGGGTTGCAAACTCTTCAGTGTTCCATCCAAAATGTAATTTTTTGTGATGACATTTTTCTGCAGGTGGTATTAAAATTATTGGTGCTCAATTTTAATATTTTCTAGATTATGTAAGATTATTATAGAATCATCTAGATAGATCATATATTAATTAGTAAGATAATTAGAATTATCTAGATTTTCTTCAAAGAAAACAACTATTAAAAATTATTATTAGAACTAAACCGACCTTGCATGTCGGTTAATCACCTATATATTTGTACAAGCCTAGTGACATGAATGAAGAAAATCATTTCCCGAAGTTCCCAATCAAATCCTTTCTCCTTCCCTCCAATCTCGGCCTATTATAATTCCTCATCTTAGATTACTTCCTCAACCAAAGCCTAACCATTTTTTAATACAAAGCCTATCACATATCACTATCCTTTTTGTTTTTACTTTGTCCCCATTAATATCTTTTCTAATTTCTAACATTTGGTATCAAGAGCCAATTTACTCCAAGTCTACCGTAAAATGACTCAAAATCTTACAACGGTCAATTACACCTCCTCCATGGTCCCAATATTTGAGGGGGAGGCTTATGAATTTTGGAGTATTCAAATGAAGACTTTATACATATCACAGGGTCTTTGAGATTTGATAGAAAATGGCTACGAGCAACCCTGAGATGCTGCCGAATTGGAGTCTTGGGACAATAATAAGAAAAAGGAGTATAATGAGAATCGGAGGAAGGATGCAAAGGCGTTGTCATATATGCAACAAGGGGTTATGAAACCCATATTTCCAAGGATCATGGTCGCAACAATGGCAAAAGAGGCTTGGGAGATCTTCAAGAATGCATACAAGGGCTCCGACAAGGTAATCTCCATTAAACTTCAATTTTTATGGAGAGACTTTGATACGTTACTGATGAAGGAAGATGAATCGATTGAAATGAGGAAATTCAAATTATTATGGAAAGGGGAGAGAAAATTATGAAAATAGTAGATCTAGCCCATATTGCAGATTATGCAAGAAAAATAATCATGATACACGGAATTGCCGATTTAACTGCAAGAGATGCAAAAATCATACTCATTTTGAAAAAGATTGTTTTTATCGGCAAAAAGATGAGGCTAGATTTACTACAGAAGATAATTCTAAAGATCATGTTTTTATTTCATGCTTAAATGGACACCAAGAGTTACATGATATCTGGTATGTAGATAGCGGTTGCTCTAATCATATGACAGGCAACCGTGAATCTTTTATTACACTCGATGAAAATATTAAGAGTCAAATTACTCTTGGTGATGAGAGAACTCAAAATGTCGAAGGAATGGGTACTATTGATGTTAGAACTAAAGATGGCTCCACTAGAAAAATTCATGACGTTTTTTATGTCCCTGGTCTGACCCAAAATTTGTTAAGTGTTGGCCAATTAATCCAAAGAGGCTATAAGGTGAATTTTGATAATGATAAATGCCTCATTATTGATAAGGAAAAGGGTCAGTCGATTACTATGATAAAAATGGCCCCTAATAAAATATTTCCTTTAAAAATGCCCATAGATAAAAAATATTCTTTAAAATGTGGAGAAGTTGATGAATCCACATTATGGCATTTAAGATATGGACATTTAAATTTTAATAGCCTCAAAGTATTAAATAATATAGTGATGGGTTTTCCCTCAATAAATAATGAAAAGAAAATTTGTGAGGGATGTATTTATGGAAAAATGTGTAGGTTTTATGTTAAGAAGCTCAAGCCCTCTATCTTTCGTGGGCATTTTTGTTGGTTCTTCCTGATGGATGATTGGATTTGTGCTTGTACTTGGTTCTTTAGCCTTGAATATTTATATATGAGGGCGGGGCCTCTGACTTAACCCTACGGTTCATCGGATCGGTTCATTTAAAATAAAATAAAATAAAATAAAATATTTTGTTTAATTATTTTATTACGTCATTAAGTTAGTGGATAAAGTTTTTTCATCAGTTTTCTTATTAGTTTTCTATCTTATCTTTTTACAATTTCTTGTATCTAGTATTTAGGGATTTCTCTGTATATATAATCAATGTACTTTATCTTTTGAAATGAGAAAAACAATTATCAATTATGAAGTTATATTTCTAATATATATTGCTTCATTCCATTAGGATTTAATTGATTTTGTGAGTAAATTGATCATTTTACCCCGAATTTAATATATTTTTTAAAAAAATTAAAAAAATAAAAAAGAAATTCCTTTGCAAAATATTAAAATCAAATTTAAATTAAAGTTACTTTAAAATTAAATTAATTTTTTACTATTTAATTTTTGATTTTTAATTTTTAAATTAAGGGTATAAAGGTTAATTTATCCATTAATTGACTTAAATCCTATCTACCTAAACACTAAAGAAATGAGGTTATTTGTAATTTTCATGACTTTTGAGGTAGAATTTATAATATTTATATCTAAGTAGGTATAGATTACAAGTTATAATTATACAGTCTCGTAAGAGATGTAGAAATAAAAAAACCCACAAAATAATAATGTTCTGTTCTATTAGTTAGTTTTCTTTGTCAAGAAATTTGGATATGCAAGGTATTTGTAGGCCTCTCGATACTTTTTACTATGCTAATAGATGCATTTGTCTAATTAATTATATTACTTCCCGGAATCCTTTCTTTGATTTGGGATAGTTGACAACTATCAATAACCCTCTTTTTCAACTTTCTTATGATGGAAATAGGAGGGAATAGTGGAATTGGGATATCAACTGAGCCTAATATATTTTCTTAAGCATTTTTCATTTTTTTTGTTGAAATAAAACCTCATATTTGCATAAAAATTTCAATTTTGAGATAATTTTGATCGGAACAATTTAAATTTTTGGAAAATAATTTTTAAGTGAGAGACCTTATAGTAACGTTTTGGTCTCTTGAATTCTAAAATTATTTTCTTTTCTATTTTTTTTATGACACTCTTAACCTTTAATTTCTTTTTTCTTTAACCTCTCATCTTACTTTCATTTTTTTTATTATATATATATTTTTTCATATTTTTTAATTTCTATTTTATATTATCTTTTAAGTTAATATTTATATTAAAAATAATTATTAATATAAAATTTTTGATTTCAGATCCATTTGTAACCTCCTTGGAAATATTACCGGAATGGTATTTCTTTCCCGTATTTCAAATACTTCGTACAGTGCCCATAAATTGTTGGGTGTTCTTTTCATGGTTTCAGGAATATATATTTAAATAATAATAATTTTGTTATTTGCACATGCATAGATTGTGCAGGAATTAATCTATATATATATATATATGATTTAGAACCCTTGAGGTTATCTACGTAAGTAGACACGTGGATAGTCTCTAAAAATTTTAAATGCTTCAATAGATTTTAAAGTAAATATTCGTCAAGTTCTGTTACTAAAGGTTTGAATTCAAAATACGCATATTAATATAAAATTTTGTTTTTATCTAACAAATCAATTTTATCTAAAAGAATTAAAGATTTTGTATAAATATTATGGTTATGAATTCAAATTCAAATCAGTTAATTTGTGCAAATATATCTCTATCCTTTTAAATAAGTTTGTTACGAAAAATATTTAAATTTAAAATTTTGGATACATCACACACCATAAAAAATTAGTATTTGATGTTTTAATGTCACTCAATTCTCAACTATTTTTCTGCTATATTATTTTTTCTCACGATCATTCTTAAGTAAATCTTATTCTAATCATATATAAATTTTACAGGATTTTTTTTTTAAGGTAAGTCTTAATTCAAATTGATGGGTCCGGAAATGGGTGGATCCGAATCCGATCACTTTACAATTTATATTTGGGAAGGAAACCACCGGAGCTTCGCCGGAAATGAGAAAGTGAGTTCAACCTGTTGGGACAAGCACAAGAAAAGTCAGATGGCCAAGCTGGGGGAACTGGGGGTGATACCCAGTTTGGCTCTCCGACGCTCAAGTCAGTTCAGTGTATGAAGAGAGGTAAGTTCAGTCACAGTTGCAGTGATGAGAAAAGCTTACTTGTGTAGAAGATGACTTTGGCTATTTATAGTTGAGGGTCAAGGGCCCTTTGGTCATTTGCCTCAAGTGGTCCTGGCCGAATGTTGCCCTAACACGTGGCGCCATGAGAAAGAAACCTAGGAGGAATCTTCTGCAAAAGTGGCCGAAAGTTAGTGCTGGCAACAGTGGCAGGTGCGCGGGCATGTACGTTGTGTCAGAGAGCCATTTGGGTGGTTGGTAACGAGGGCTTAAGAGCGCGCTCGTGACAACCTTGTGTATTGGAGGCCAAGGTATCCGCTGAGGGGAATGAGGGCTCCAGTTCAAATGACGAGCCAAAGGAGAGGCCACTCTGAGGGAATGTAACGCTCGAAGAGGGCTTCCTTGGCACGTGGGCGTACCAATCATTTAGTTTGTTGGACGCTCGTGGGAGTGATAGCGCTCGTTGGGCTCAACTCCCTGAAGAAGGATTACGCTTGTTGGGCTTGGCGCTCGTGCGCAGATGGAGGCCGCCTTGGGGGAGACAGATGTCATCTTCTCGTGATGCCACGTGTCTTAACGTGGGACGATCGTATTTTGACCCCATCATTTTGCCCCCCAATTCTGTAGTCCTTAGTGATAAGGACTGTAGAATTTTGAAACGTTCTATCTTTTGCGTGCAGCGCTCGTGTAGGATTTGGCGTGCTGAGCAATTTTTCCTCTGATTGCGCTATAAATGCGGTCTTTTCAACTGACCGCTCGTAACACTCCGCATTAAATGCTGGTACTATTCTGAAGCCCTTGAAACGTCAGAGCATTAAATGCGGGTGCGCGTGGGGCGCGTGAGCATTGGGAAGCATGTGCCGGTTCCATAAAGTGGGCGGTTTCCTAGGCGGGAAATGATTACCATTTTGAATTTATTGCCGAAAACGGTACCAACTTCCATCCCTATAAATACGGGATTCTGAGATCTTGCTACTCTTTACGCATTCAGAACTTCCAAGAATCCTCTGCAAGAAGAATTCTCTCGCATCTTCAACTTCTTCTCCAGTTTTCCCCAAAACTTTCAAGGTAAATCTCCATTGTAACTTTCTAACTTTGCTAACCGTAGACTTCGAACTTTAGGATTTCGTAATCCCTCAGATTTTCACCCTTCTGAACCTTAAGCTCTCTCCAAGAAAAACCTTCAAAACCTCAGTTTCTGCCATGGCCGACCATCACATTGAAGAATTTGCCCGTGAAATCCAAGAGATGGCCACTGAGAGTTCTTCTTCCCACAATTCCCCCAGAGATGAAGAGTTGGGGGCGGCGGTAATGGCTATGGAAGATAGAAACCCAGGCGGAGTGGATCCTATCTTTGAGGAGATGGATCTGGTGATGGAGGCAGAAAGACAAGGAGTCACTCTCCCCATAACTCAAAGTGCCACGCATCCCCACCGCCATAGAGTGACCGTGGCCGTTGCAAATCCGCTTCCAGTGGCGGAAGCCGTAACCGGGCCTTCAGAAAGGGCCCGTGACAAGGGCAAAAGTAAGAAAACCCAGAAATCCAAAGGACCCAACGAGGGGGAGGGCTCAGGTTATCAGGCTACCGAGCGCACGCCTGATGAAACTCCCAGCACTGTCACTGTGGGAGATGTAAAGACGATGATGGCCCCCATTTACTGGGACGAGCGGTATACTTGGAGAATCCCACAAAACCACGAGCGTGCAAACAATCCGCCTCCCGGGGAAATGGCTGTATATGTGGACACCGTGAGATCAGGAGGCTTGAGGTTCCCTATCTCAGTCTCAATGGCCCATTTGCTGAATGACCTGGGCTTGTGTCCATCCCAAATAGTGCCCAACGGCTTGGCCCTCCTGACCTGTTTCATAATTCTGATGAGGACCATGGGTTACGAGCCCTATTTGCGGAACTTCAATGCCCTTTTCCAAGTGGTCAGCTCCTCTCACTCTTCTCCTGAGGCGGGTTTTTATTACGTCCAAGCGAAGGCCCATATGAAGCTGATCAACTCGCCCTCGAGCACTTATGGCATTGATTGGAAGGAAAAATTCATCTTTGTCAAGGCTCCATCAGAAGAGGGCTTTGGGGTGATCACGGAATGGGGCTCGTACTCAAAGAGCCGTTTGCCACCCTCACTCCCCAGAGACTGGGCTAAAAACCTGGCAACAACCCTAAGGGACGAGGGTCACCTTATACAAGCAAAGGACTGGATAGACGATGCGGAACTCATGTTCTTGTGTGGTCTTACCAACGACCCTCATTTCCTTGACAACCCTCCGGCTCGTGACATAGAGAGAGACGGTTAGATTCTTAGGGCACTAACTTTAGATAGGAATAAATACTAACTTCTTTCTTGTACTTGTAACTCGTAATCTGAGTAAATGGTTTGAATATTTCTAACCCCTGAAAATTTCATTCTTGCAGGAGCCGCTATACTCGAAATGGCTGGCGGAATCAGACAAGCGGCTCGTTTTGCCCATGCGAACAGAAATCAAACCCCACAGGGGAACCAACAGCGCGAGCCCCAACGCCCCCGTAACCGCAACGATAGAGGGGATGCCCGTAGTCAAGGCGCCAGTTCGAGCGCCAACCCTGAGGTGCAGCCCCCTCGTGGCCGAGGGGAACGTAGATTGGTCCCCAGGGAGACCAGGGGGAGGTCAGAAAGAGCGGGAGATGCTCAGCCCCCCATTCCTGCAGAGCAAACAAGGCCAGTAACCACACTGGCGATAACAGAAGCTTCTCCGAGCGCAAACAGGCCTTCTCGCAAGAGGAAGAGAATGCCCGACTCCGCCGCAATCGAGGGCAAAGGGAAGCAAGTTGTCGAGGGCCCAAGGGGCGAGGGGGACACTTCCTCTTCAGAGGAAGAACACTTGTGGGAGTTCCCCCCTCGAGGGGACAGAGACTTTACTGGCGCCCCCGACGGCGGGCCGGTTTTGCTGAGGCCGGGCTCGGTCGCCCAGACTATTACCGGGGATTTGTTCAGCCGGGCTCAATTCTCAGCAGACCACAGGCATCTCTACAGTGAGTCTGTAGAGAAGGTGACGTTCGATGCAGCCCACGCCCTAATTTCCGTAAGTCTTCATTCCTTGCATTCTTCTTTTCTGTAAATCACCATTTTTTTGCTAACACTTCTCCTCTCGTTTACGCAGCAAGTTCTTCCCCGGCTCCGGAACGTACAAATGCGAGCCTCCACTTACGCCGAGCGCAAGGCCAAGTACAAGAAAATGGCCCGCTCGAATGATCCGGCTCACATCCAAGCGGAGCTAGACGCAGAAATCGCCAAGTACGAGTCCCTCAAGGGCTTGTTCGAAACAACGGAGGAGGAATTGGGGAAGCTGAAGGAGGATTTTGTAGCGGTTGATGGCGCTCGAATCCGTTTGGGCAACCAACTGGCCCAGGCTAACGAGCAGTGCAAAAAGGCCGAGACAGAGAGGGAGAGCTGGAAGGCGAGGGCTTTGGAGGCCGAGCGCAAATTCAATGATACCGTCAATGACTGGCCTCGAAGCTTGGAGCGTGCAAATAAGGAGGCCTTAATCAAATTCTGCCACTCCAACGCCTTCAATTTTGCTGCTTCCCTGCATTGCTTAGAAGAGGCTCAGAAGGCTTTTAATCTAGCCATCGAGCAAGGCATACATAAGGGGCTGACGGATCCTGCCATGAAAGAGGCCGAGGGCACGGGGCTCATGTTTAACGAGCGCTGCGAGGAGGAAGATGACGAGGGCGATAACCCTGCTGATTCCATTGCGGAGCCTGAGTATGGGTTCTTGGTCAAGCTCCTTCAAGATGAGTACATGGATGCTCATCCGGCGGGTAATGCTGCTCAAAACGACGATCCCGAAAACGAGCCACAAGCGCCGGTCGTAGAGGATGCCCTAATCCCAATTGATGAAGGTGCCAACGCCCCCGCTCCAGATGCCAATGCGCCTGCTCTAGATGCCAATGCCCCCAACGATCCGCAAGCCCAACCGCAAGAGCCTGAGGGTCCAGTTCACGGCCCAGTTCATGGCCCAGTTCTGGTGATTGTTGATGAGGACATCGCCCCAGCCGCTTAAGATCCTTCCTTTGTGTGTTCTCTTATGCATTTTCCTGTTTTTCCGTTCCTTGTAATAGTATTTCCTGGGCCTTTGAGCCCTTTGCTTTGTAATGATTTCCTTTTGCAATGAATAAACATCTCTTTTTTGATGACTTTGTTGTTCTTCTTGTCCATTTATGAATCATATAGTAGGACTGTGTAGCATACTCTGTGGATGTTTTGCTTCTGTGATGATGTTTTGCTTCTGCGATGAAAAATTTGTCTAAGTCTTGAGCGATCGTGGGGGTCTTACTGTGAGATTGCCCCCCACTCAAGACTTGCATAGATTTTGTTTTTGTTCTTGAAATTGAAAATTTGTCTAAGTCTTGAGCGCTCGTGAGGGTCTTATGGTGAGATTGCCCCCCCGCTCAAGACTTGTATAAATTTTCCTTTTGTAATTTTATCTTGAAAATTTGTCTAAGTCTTGAGCGATCGTGAGGGTCTTACTGTGAGATTGCCCCTACGCTCAAGACTTGTATAAACTTTTGCTTTGGGGAGAATTTGTCTAAGCCTTGAGTGTGTGCGAGGGTCTTACTGAGTGGTTGCCCTCGTTCAAGACTTGTGACATTCTTTCCGCCCTTGGGGAATTTTGCTAGGTCTTGAGTATTTGCGAGGGTCTTACTGAGTGGTTGCCCTCGTTCAAGACTTGTGCAATTCCTTTTTGATTCTGAAACCATCGTTCGAGCGCTCTGGCTTGTATCGTTTTTTGGGTTCTGCAAGAAATCCCATTTTCGAGCGCAAGGCGTTTTAAGAAACGGCCAAGGCCTACTAGGACTTTCTCTGAGGGAGATCCCACTTTCGAGCGCAAGGCGTTTTAAGAAACGGCCAAGGCCTACTAGGACTTTCTCTGAGGGAGATCCCACTTTCGAGCGCAAGGCGTTTTAAGAAACAGCCAAGGCCTACTAGGACTTTCTCTGAGGGAGATCCCACTTTCGAGCGCAAGGCGTTTTAAGAAACAGCCAAGGCCTACTAGGATTCGTTCTTGTAGGAGATCCTGTTTTGGAGCGCAAGGCGTTGTAAGAAACAGCCAAGGCCTACTAGGATTTTCTTCGCGATCCTCTTCCAACTTGCCTAATTGGTTGTGAGCGTAACCAGTCTATCCTTATGAGGGCGTCCCCCCATGCGGAGTAGATTGCTGGCCAGCGTAACCCATAAGAGATAACAGCATTCATATTGGAATGGGTTGCCAACCACGCTCGCGAAGACGAGGGACGTGGGACTTATCCATTCAAGCAACCAAAGAAACAGGGATATTAATGAAATTAAAAAGATTATGTTACCTTTTACTTGTGATTGGAAGTACATAGAACCCCGTCAGAGAGGGTTGTTACATCAGAGTTTGCAAAGAGCTTTTAAACATAAAACCGCCGGAGGTTACATGCATTCCAAGGGCGAGGCAAGCGCTCACCTTGAAGTGTCTCCAGGGTGTAAGTGTTGTTAGCTCTGAGTTGTACGATTTTGAATGGGCCTTCCCAATTGGGGTCCAACTTGCCCACGTGCCTGGATACTTCCACTTTCTTCAAAACCAAGTCTCCCAACTGGAAAGTTCTTTCCCTCACACGCTTGTTGTACTGTTGGGCCACGGAGGCTTTATAATGGTGAATCTTAGCCCACGCTCGGTCTCTCCTTTCATCCAGCAAGTCCAACTCCAAGCTTCTATTGCCATCGTTGAGCTGAGGCTCGAAATAGCCTACTCGAGCGGATTCATTTACTATTTCTGCTGGTATCATCGCTTCTGACCCATAAACGAGCGCGTATGGTGTTTCTCCAGTGGCCGCTCGTGGGGTTGTGCGATAAGCCCAAAGCGCTCCTTGCAGCTCCTCAGCCCACTCACTCTTCTTGCTTTCAAGCATGGTTTTCAGATGCTGCAAGATGATTCTATTGGTGACTTCTGCTGGCCCATTGGATTGTGGATGTCCTACAGAGGTAAACCGCTGTTCTATACCCAACTCAGAACACCATTCTCGTGTGTCGGCCGCTATGAACTGGGACCCGTTGTCAGAAATGAGCACCCTCGGTATGCCGTACCTACAAATGATGTTCTTCCAAATGAAGTCCCTCACAACCTTGAAAGTGATTTTTGCAACAGCTTCAGCCTCGGCCCACTTGGTGAAGTAGTCGACGGCTAAAATGACAAACTTCCTTTGTCCCGCAGCCATGGGCAAGGGGCCCACAATGTCTATTCCCCATTGGTCAAAAGGCCAAGAGACGTCTATTGGGATCATCTGCGCTGCTGGCAGTTGAGGGAGATTTGAATGGAACTGGCATTTGGGGCACTTCCTCGAAAATTCGATGGCATCTTGGAGAACTGAAGGCCAATAAAACCCACTTCTCAGAATCTTTTTTGCCAAGATACGCCCTCCGGAATGATTCCCACAGCTCCCATTGTGGATGAGTTCGAGCGTCTCCTTCGCTTGTGAGGGCCTTAGACATCTCATTGGGGGTCCTTGAAATGATTTCTTGAACAATCTCCCCTCGGGATCCAGAGCGAAACGAGGGGCCTTATTTCTGACTTTCCTGGCTTCCACCTTGTCAGCTGGGGTGACTCCATCCCTAAGGAAAATGATGATGTCGTCAAGCCAACAGGGCTCGTTTGGATCAATCATGGCGATCATCTCGGTGGCGACCCTTTCCTTAATCAAAGGTTCCTCAGTTCTAAGGAACGTAACAGAACGTTCGGAAGTGCCTTCTAAAGCTGAAGCAAACTTTGAGAGAGCGTCCGCACGCTCGTTTTCTCCTCGCGGCACTTGAAGTAGATGAAATTCCTTGAACTTCCCAATAATTTCTCTGGCTTTCTTTAAGTACTGTATCATGGTGGTTTCTCGAGCCTCATAAGTTCCTTCAATCTGGCTCGCTATTAACTGTGAATCCACATAAGCAGTGATTCTGGAGGCTCCATTCTGAAAAGCAATGTTCAACCCTTGCACGAGGGCTTCATATTCTGCTTCATTATTAGTGACCTGGAAATCCAGCCTGATTGCAAAGTCCAGCTCAATTCCATCGGGGTTTCTGAGGGCCACTCCTACTCCTCCCCCCTGAGAGGTTGAGGAACCATCTGTGTGCAGTACCCATAATCCCTCATTCTCTGCAATGGTGGGCTCGAAGCCAAAGCGTTCAACCAACAGATCCGCCACAACCTGAGCCTGTATCGCGGTCCTGGGCTCGAAGCATAGGTTAAATTGGCTCAATTCGATGGCCCACTTGATTAATCTGCCAGATACGTCCGGCTTGGACAACACTTGCTTCAAGGGTTGGTCGGTGAGAACTGTTATGGAGTGCGCTTGAAAGTAAGGCCTTAGCCTTCTTGAGGCGTTAATAAGAGCAAACGCAAATTTCTCAATCTCCAAATACTTCTTTTCAGCTCCTTGCAAGGTTTTGCTCAGATAATATACTGGTAAGTATTTCCGTTTCTGCACAGCGATCAGAACCGCGCTCGTGGCTTCTGGAGAAACGGAAAGATACATGAATAATCTCTCACCTTCGACGGGCTTAGTCAGCAGTGGAGCGCTCGATAAATAAGCTTTCATATCCTGTAGCGCCTTTTCACATTCCTCTGTCCAAGCAAAGTTACGTGCGTTCCTCAGAATTTTGAAGAAGGGAAGGTTCCTGTCCGCCGAGCGCGAAATAAACCTGTTCAACGATATGATTTTGCCTACCAGGACCTGCACTTCCCGCAAATTTCGAGGGGAAGGAATTTCCAAGATGGCCTTGATCTTCTCCGGATTGGCCTCAATTCCCCTCTGACTGACCATGTATCCCAAGAACTTTCCCCCTTGTACTCCAAAGGTGCACTTCGAGGGGTTCAACTTCATTCCATATTGTCGCAGGATAGAAAAGGTGCGCTTGAGGTCTTCCAAGTGGGAGTCCTGGCGCTCGCTTTTGACAATCATATCGTCCACATAGACCTCCATGGACCTCCCAATTTCACTTTCGAACATCTTGTTGACGAGCCGCTGATACGTAGCTCCGGCGTTCTTAAGTCCAAAGGGCATGACTAGGAAGCAATACACCCCCAAATGGACAACGAACGAGGTCTTGGGGCGATCTTCTGGAGCCATAAAGATCTGGTAATATCCCTGGAAAGCATCCATCATGCTCATGAGCTCGCAACCAGCGGTCGAATCCACCAGTTGATCAATCCGGGGCAGCGGGTATGGATCTTTAGGGCAGGCCTTGTTGAGATCAGTGAAATCATTGCACATGCGCCACTTATTTGCGCTCTTGGGCACCAAGACGACGTTGCACAACCACTCCGGGTACAAGATGGGCTCGATATATTGAGCCTCCAAGAGTTTATTAACTTCCTCTTCAATGACTTTTTTCCGAAAGCCATGTACATCCCGTTTTTTCTGCTTGATGGGCTTGAAAGATGGATCCACATTAAGCCTATGGACAATGACGCTCGGGTCAATTCCTGTGAGATCAGAGGCTTTCCACGCAAATACATCCTTGTTCTCCCTTAGAAAATCAATCATCATGATCTGAGAAGGCCCTGAGAGGTTTGAGCCTATCTGTGTAGTCTTATCTTTGTTTCCAGGCTCCAGCTCAATGGTAAGGAATTTTTCCGAGGGTTCGATCCTTACCTCAGGGCGAGGAAGTTCGAGCGCCCTCTTCTTTCCCGTCAAACGATCGCCAGATGCTGGCTCACTTTCTCCCGGCTCGTCTCCTTCTGAGGACGATCCTCCAACGGTCCCTGGGGGAACATTTTCGAGGGGATTTTCCCCGTTGTCTCCCCGCTTCTTCTTGTTCTTCTTCTTGTTCAATTTCGCCCTTTTCCGCGCTGGGCTGTCCTCGTCTAGATTGGGGAAATCCACTGACTTCTTGGTGGAGCCCACTTGGAAGGTTTTCTCCGCTTTAGGCTTTCTGAGGGACAGCATGTAACATTCCCAAGCCTCTCGCACATTGCACAACACTTCTCCCACCCCCTCGGAGGTAGGGAACTTAATCTTCTGGTGGTATGTGGAGATGATGGCTTTGAAATCAACGAGGGCGGGGCGCCCAATTATGATGTTATATGGAATGTCTATCTCCACCACCGCGTACGTCACCAGGAGTGTTTTACGTTGAGGGGCTCGGCCGAATGATGTAGCTAGGCGTATTTGCCCTCGTGGGACAACTTCCGAGCCTCCAAAGCCAATGAGGGCTGTTTTAAGAGGCTCGAGCGGGAGATCAACCTTCATTTTTAAGAACGTAGAGTAAGGCAAAACATTAACGGAGCTTCCACTATCTACCAATACCCTTTTTACAACATGGTTATGAACATCTAAACTAACCACCATGGGGCAATCTGAGGTTACACCCTCCCCATGGGGCGTTACAATATGTTCTAGATCCCTATCATCAAAGCCTATTACATCATTTTCTCTTGATCTTTGAGCGCTTGATCTCTGGATGGCGTAGATAGGTTTGGGCACTGATGGGCGTTGGTTGTAGCTCCGAACGTACCTCCGTCGGGAGGCGTTTGAATCCCCTCCTGATGAGCCTCCTGCAATCATATTTATGACTGCGAAGGGCTCGTTTTCTTGCTCAGGGGCTTTGCCTTTATTGCCTCGGCGGCTGCTGCTTTCAGGGGGTCCCCTACCCCTTGGGCTCTTTGACCGGGAAGGACTCCTTCTTCTCCTTCCGGAGCGCTCGTTGCATTGTTCATCGTAGCGCTCGAGCACCCGGACAAACTCCTTCAGATGGCCCCCCGCAACGAGCCTTTGGATTTCAGCCTCCAACTGCCGGCATTCATCCGTATCGTGCCCTCTCTGCTTGTGGAAGGCGCAGTATTTGTTCGAGCGCCTAAGTGAGTCTGTTTCTCTCATTTTGATGGGTCTTTTGAAGAGCTTTTTATCGGAGAGATTGTAGACTTCTGAATTTGGCCTGGTGAGCGGAATTCGCTCGAATCGACGAGGGGGTGGTGGCGACCTTCTGCGCTCTTGAGGGCGCTCCTTCTTGATGGCCACATCTCGCCCCCGCTCGTGATGAGGTCGCTCGTTCCGGGCCGGGCTGTGATGTCGGGGACCATTCGTCCCATACATATCTTCGAGCGCGAAGAATGGCTCGGCTATTTCTCTTAGGCCCATGAGGGTCCCAGGCCTTCTCTCCACGATGGCGTCAGCAAATTTTTTGCTCACATATTGCTTGTGATCCACAGCCTGGAAGAGCACTGGGATCAAGAAGTCCATCGAAGGCCTTTCCACCTGCAAGATCTCCTTATTGAAGCGGGCGAAGAACGAGCGCAGTGATTCGCTCTTGCATTGCACCACGTTGTAAAGGGCTGTGGGTGCGGTGACTGGTGCCTTCAAAGAATTGAAGTGGTTGAGGAAGGCATCGGCCAGTTCTTCATACGAGTGGATCGAGCGCGGTGGCAGTCGCTTGTACCACTCTTGAGCCATTCCTACCAAGGAAGTGACAAACACTTTCGCCCAGTAATGGCTGGAATGCTCGTAGAGGTGCATGAGATGCACAAAATGATCCAATTGCTCAGCTGGATCAGTCGTCCCGTCGTAACGGTTGATGGAAGTGGGGACTTTGGCCATGCCTGCTTGGGCCATCAGAACTTCTTCGACGAGGGGCGAACCCCTCGCCAGTGTGTGATATTCATACGTGCCGAAGTTTTCCTCCGGCTCCTTGCGACGGGGGACCCTTGGTGGAGGGTCCTTGGTGCGGGTGCTCCTGGCGTCAACCCGTTCATCCCGACTAGGGGAGATCTGAGTTGAGCGCCCTCGTGAGAGCTGTCCCACGATATCCTTGAGACCCTGCAGCTGGTCTTGCACAGCCGCGAGGATGTCAGGATTTACTTCCACTTGCTTGTCCTTGTGGGCTCGTGAGCCCCTCCTGGAGACATGAGAGTCTCCTTCATTTTCGTTCACTCGCTCCGTGGGCTCTTTATTCCTGCCCGTGGAGGGACGCTCGTTGCCCTCTTGCTGGGGCACTTCTCTCGCTGGTGGTGGTGGTGGTTGTGCCCTCAGGACAGCCTGGGCTTCTCTAAGGGGAAAGTTTTGCTGTCCGCCTAATGGTGCCGCAACTTGAGTGGCCTGCCCAGAGGGAAAGTACATGGAATGAAACCTTTCCCATGCCCCCTGAGCCGCCTGAACCTCGCATTGGGCATATAGAGCCCTCAATTGTTGGGTGGTCAGTGGAGGTAACTCCACTCCTTCAATCTCCCTGGGGACCACCACTGGGAGTTGGAGCTGTCCGGCATGGTATGGCTGGACCGGCGGCGTCATCATAGCCGGAGTAAGAGTGTAGCCAGGCGGAGGCATCATGTAACCTTGCATTGCAAGGTTCATCTGGGGATGGACCCAGGAATTCTGTGCAAGCGGCGTTGGAGCTGAGAGAGAAACTCCTCCCGTGGTGGTGGGAATGGGCAGCGCCGGCGGTGCAGGTGGTGGTGCAGAAGATTCAGCTTGTGGAGTCACTCCTGCAGCGGGAGGTGCTCCACCAGCGGCGACGGAAAGAGGTGGTGCTCCTCCAGTAACGGTGGAGGGAAGAATGATATTTGCATCCTGGGAGGCGTTTTCTCCTCCTCCCACAGCTCCAGATCTCGTTGCAACCATGGCTGTTGAAAGTGAAGATGTGCTTGTTTTTCTACCAACAAAAAGAAAGGAAGAAGAAGGAAGACTGGTTTCCCACAGACGGCGCCAAAAATGATGGGTCCGGAAATGGGTGGATCCGAATCCGATCACTTTACAATTTATATTTGGGAAGGAAACCACCGGAGCTTCGCCGGAAATGAGAAAGTGAGTTCAACCTGTTGGGACAAGCACAAGAAAAGTCAGATGGCCAAGCTGGGGGAACTGGGGGTGATACCCAGTTTGGCTCTCCGACGCTCAAGTCAGTTCAGTGTATGAAGAGAGGTAAGTTCAGTCACAGTTGCAGTGATGAGAAAAGCTTACTTGTGTAGAAGATGACTTTGGCTATTTATAGTTGAGGGTCAAGGGCCCTTTGGTCATTTGCCTCAAGTGGTCCTGGCCGAATGTTGCCCTAACACGTGGCGCCATGAGAAAGAAACCTAGGAGGAATCTTCTGCAAAAGTGGCCGAAAGTTAGTGCTGGCAACAGTGGCAGGTGCGCGGGCATGTACGTTGTGTCAGAGAGCCATTTGGGTGGTTGGTAACGAGGGCTTAAGAGCGCGCTCGTGACAACCTTGTGTATTGGAGGCCAAGGTATACGCTGAGGGGAATGAGGGCTCCAGTTCAAATGACGAGCCAAAGGAGAGGCCACTCTGAGGGAATGTAACGCTCGAAGAGGGCTTCCTTGGCACGTGGGCGTACCAATCGTTTAGTTTGTTGGACGCTCGTGGGAGTGATAGCGCTCGTTGGGCTCAACTCCCTGAAGAAGGATTACGCTTGTTGGGCTTGGCGCTCGTGCGCAGATGGAGGCCGCCTTGGGGGAGACAGATGTCATCTTCTCGTGATGCCACGTGTCTTAACGTGGGACGATCGTATTTTGACCCTATCACAAATCCTTGAGGTTGTCCACGATAGTCTAAAAAAAATTTAAATACCATTTTAAATTAAATATTTCTCAAATTCTATTACTATAGGTTTAAATTCAAAATACGAGTATCAATATAAAATTTTGTTTTCTCTATACATATTTTAGTTATGAATTCAAATTCAAATCAGTTCATTTATCCTAATATGTTTATATGCTTTTAGATAAGTTTGTTATGAAAAATATTCAAATTTAAAATTTTAGATACATCACACACTGATGGGGTCAAAACATGCTCGTGCCACGTTTGGACACCTGTAACCTCTCAAGCGTCAGCCTTCCTCAAGGACACGTGGCATCTCTGCTACGTGTACGCGTAATTACATTGCCGCTCTCTAACGAGCGCGATTCATACTACATGGCTAAGGCTCCAATCAATCAGGGAAGCTCTCTTCGAGTGCCACTCTCCCTCAGGGAAGCTTCCACTCCTCACTTCATGAGCCTTGACCTATATCCCCTAGCGGATTCCTTGGTCTCCAAGACTCTTGGTTGATACGAGCGTGCTCTTAAGCCCTCGTTAGCAACCCCCTAAAACGGCTCTCTGACACCCCGTACATGCCCGCGCACCTACCACTGTTGCCAACCCTAACTTTCACCAGCTTTTGCAGAAGATTCCTCCTAGGTTTTTCTCTCGCAACGCCACGTGTTAGGGCAACATTCGGTCAGGACCACACGGTGCAAATGACCAAAGGGTTCCTGACCCTCAACTATAAATACGCGAGTTCATCTCCTTCACTGTAAGCAACCTCCATTACTGCAACTCATACTGAACTTATTCTCTCTTTCAGATCTTCATCTGACTTGAGCGTCGGAGAGCCAAACTGGGAATCACCCCCAGTTCCCCCCAGCTTGACCTTTTGACTTTGCTTTGGTGTTTGTCCTAGCAGGTAGAACCCCTGTCTTTCCCGGCGAGCATTAACTGGTTTCTTCACTTCAACAAATTCTAAAGTGATTGGATTCCGTAACCCCAATTCGGACCCATCATTTTTGGAGCCGTCTGTGGGTCACTGGCGGCGAGCATTTTGGTGTTCGGGCTCCAAAAATGATGGGTCCGAATTGGGGTTACAGAATCCAATCACTTTAGAATTTGTTGAAGTGAAGAAACAAATCAATGCTCGCCGGGAAAGACAGGGGTTCTACTTGCTAGGACAAACACCAAAGCAAAGTCAGAAGGCCAAGCTGGGGGGAACTGGGGGTGATTCCCAGTTTGGCTCTCCGACGCTCAAGTCAGATGAAGATCTGAAAGAGAGAATAAGTTCAGTATGAGTTGCAGTAATAGAGGTTGCTTACAGTGAAGGAGATGAACTTGCGTATTTATAGTTGAGGGTCAGGGACCCTTTGGTCATTTGCACCGTGTGGTCCTGACCGAATGTTACCCTAACACGTGGCGTTGCGAGAGAGAAACCTAGGAGGAATCTTCTGCAAAAGTTGGTGAAAGTTAGGGTTGGCAACAATGGTAGGTGCACGGGCATGTACGGGGTGTCAGAGAGCCGTTTTAGGGGGTTGGTAACGAGGGCTTAAGAGCACACTCGTATCAACTAAGAGTCTTGGAGACCAAGGAATCCGCTAGGGGATGTAGGTCAAGGCTCATGAAGTGAGGAGTGGAAGCTTCCCTGAGGGAGAGTGGCGCTCGAAGAGAGCTTCCTTGATTGATTGGAGCCTTAGCCATGTAGTATGAATCACGCTCGTTAGAGAGCGGCAATATAATTATGCGTACACGTAGCAGAGATGCCACGTGTCCTTGAGGAAGGCTGACGCTTGAGAGGTTTGAATGCTCGTGTATAATTACCTTAATCACCAGAGGACAGGTGTTGTTATCTTGAGTTGCCACGTGTCCAAACGTGGCACGAGCGTGTTTTGTCCCCATATTCTTGCCAGAAATGTACTAACTCCCATCCCTATAAATAAGGGATTCTGTATCCGTTCCATCTTTTACGCAAACACAACTTCAGAGCACATATTCGCGAAAATTCTTTGCAGAACAAGTTCCAGAGCATTCACAACCTTCCTTCAAGCTTTTCCAGAAAACCAAAGGTAAACTCTGGTGAAATCTTCTAACTTCACTAACCTTAGAGCCAAATTAGGATTTAGTAAATCCCCAAGCTTTATTTCTCCTGGAAATCCCGAATCTCTTCGAATATATATCACCCCCCAAAAAATCCCCATATCTCTTCCAAATCCCCTCTCAACCATGGCCAGAGATCATGTAGGAGAGTTCGCCCGTGAAGTTGAGGACATGGCTACCCAGAGTTCATCTCCTCCGGGTTCCCAAGGTGACGAAGAATTGGATGCGGCCGTTATGGCAATAAATGAGAGAAACCCAGATGGGGTTGAGCCCCTTTTCGAAGAAATGTATCTGGTGAGGGAAGCCCAGAGGCAGAGGGTGGCTCTTCCAATAACAGAGAGCGCAACTCACCCTCATCTCCACACCGTGACCATGGCCGTCGCAGCCCCGGCTCCGGAACCTGAAGGAGGGACGGGGCCCTCAGAGAGATCCCAAGACAAGGGTAAAAGAATGAAGTCCCAAAAGCCTAAGAAAGCCAAGAAAACCAAAGGGCCCAACGAGGGTGAAGGCTCGGGTATGCAGGCGACCGATCGTACCCCGGACGAGACTCCTAGCACCATCACTCTGGGGGAGATAAAGTCTGTTATGGCCCCAATCCACTGGGACGAGCGCTACACATGGAGAATCCCTGCTGAGCACGAGCGCGCCAACCATCCCCCACCTGGCGAAATGGCAGTTTACAAGGATGTTATCGGCTCGGGAGGCCTGCGATTTCCAATTCCAGTCCCAGTGGTCTCTATTCTCAATGACTTGAACCTCTGCCCTTCACAAATTGTGCCCAACGGTCTCGCTCGGATAACCAGCTTCGTGATCCTCATGAAGTGCGCTGGATACGAGCCCTTCATGCACAATTTCAACGCCCTCTTCCAAGTAGTTAGCTCGCCACCTGAGGCGGGTTACTTCTACAACATTTAGGCGAAGGCTCATTTGAAATTGATCAATTCGCCCTCGTCCACTTATGGCCCAGACTGGAAGGAGAAATATATCTTCGTCAAATCCCCAGAAGATGATGATTTCGGGGTGGCCAGAGAATGGATATCCCATGAAAAAGGATCCCTCGTAAAGAACCGTTTAGAGCCTGCCTTCCCAAGGGACTGGGCCAAGAACCTAGCCGGGGCATTGAGGGATGAGGGCCAATTAATCCAAGCCAAGGACTGGATAAATGACGAGGAACTCATGTTCCTCTGCGGACTTACCAACAACCCTCGCTATCTCAACCAGCTTCCCACTCGAGACTTGGAGAGAGATGGTTAGACTTTAGGGCACTAACTAGTAGATAAGAATGATAACTATATTTTGTACTTATAACTTGCTTTGTGCCACAAACGGCGCCAAAAATGATGGGTCCGACTTGGGGTTACGGAATCCAATCACTTTAGAATTTGTTGAAGTGAAGAAACCAGTCAATGCTCACCGGGAAAGACAAGGGTTCTACCTGCTAGGACAAACACCAAAGCAAAGTCAGAAGGACAAGCTGGGGGGAACTGGGGGTGATTCCCAGTTTGGCTCTCCGACGCTCAAGTCAGATGAAAATCTGAAAGAGAGAATAAGTTCAGTATGAGTTGCAGTAATGGAGGTTGCTTACAGTGAAGGAGATGAACTCACGCATTTATAGTTGAGGGTCAGGGACCCTTTGGTTATTTGCACCGTGTGGTCCTGACCGAATGTTGCCCTAACACGTGGGGTTGTGAGAGAGAAACCTAGGAGGAATCTTCTGCAAAAGCTGGTGAAAGTTAGGGTTAGCAACAGTGGTAGGTGCATGGGCATGTACGGGGTGTCAGAGAGCCGTTTTAGGGGGTTGGTAACGAGGGCTTAAGAGCACGCTCGTATCAACCAAGAGTCTTGGAGACCAAGGAATCCGCTAGGGGATGTAGGTCAAGGCTCATGAAGTGAGGAGTGGAAGCTTCCCTTAGGGAGAGTGGCGCTCGAAAAGAGCTTCCCTGATTGATTGGAGCCTTAGCCATGTAGTATGAATCGCGCTCGTTAGAGAGCGACAATGTAATTACGCGTACACGTAGAAGAGATGCCACGTGTCCTTGAGGAAGGCTGACGGTTGAGAGGTTTGAACGCTCATGTATAATTACCTTAATCACCAGAGGACAGTTGTTGTTATCTTGAGTTGCCACGTGTCCAAACGTGGCACAAGCGTGTTTTGACCCCAACATTTTGCCCCCCAATTCTGTAGTCCTTAGTGATAAGGACTGTAGAATTCTTCCAAAGTAAGACATCGAGCGTCGCGCTCATATGGGGCATGGCTTGTTGGACAATCACTTTTCTGATTGTGCCATAAATGCGGTCTCTTCAACTGGCCGCTTGTAACGTCCTTACATTAAATGCAGTCCTTTCTTCTGACCACTTGGGGCGTCTAAGCATTGAATGCTGATGCGCGTGAGACTTGGGAAGTACATGATGGTTCAATAAAGGGAATGGTTTCCTAGGCGGGAAATGATTGTAATTTTGAATTTCTTGCCAGAAATGTACCAACTCCCATCCCTATAAATAAGGGATTCTGTATCCGTTCCATTTTTTACGCAAACACAACTTTAGAGAACATATTCGCAAAAATTCTTCACAGAACAAGTTCCAGAGCATTCACAACCTTCCTTCAAGCTTTTCCAGAAAACCAAAGGTAAACTCTGGTGAAATCTTGTAACTTCACTAACCTTAGAGCCAAATTAGGATTTAGTAATTTTTTCAAGTTTTCCCTTTTCTAGAAATCCCCAATCTCTTTGAACATCCCTTGATTCCAAAAACCTCATATCCTTTCCGAATTCCTCCATAGTCATGGCCAGAGATCATGTAGAAGAATTCACCCGTGAAGTTGAGGACATGGCTACCCAGAGTTCATCTCCTCCGGGTTCCCCCAGGGATGAAGAATTGGACGCGGCCGTTAGGGCCATAAATGAGAGAGACCCAGATGGGGCTGCACCCCTTTTTGAAGAAATGAATCTGGTGATGGAAGCGCAGAGGCAGGGGGTGATTCTCCCGATAACAGAGAGCGCAACTCACCCTCATCGCCACACCGTGACCGTGGCCGTCGCAGCCCCAGCTCCGGAATCTGAGGGAGGAACGGGGCCCTCAGAAAGATCCCGCGACAAGGGTAAAAGGAAGAAGTCCCAAAAGCCTAAGAAAGCCAAGAAAACCAAAGGGTCAAACGAAGGTGAAAGTTCGGGTATGCAGCCGACCGAAGGCACCCCTGATAAGACTCCTAGCACTATTACTTTGGGAGAAGTGAAGACCATGCTGGCACCAATATACTGGGACGAGCGCTTCACATGGAGGATCTCTGCTGATCACGAGCGAGCCAACAATCCGCCACCCGGTGAGATGGCGGTTTACAAGGATGCAGTCAGTTTTGGAGGCTTGAGGTTCCCAATTCCAGTCCCAGTGGCCAACATTCTGAATAGTTTGAACCTCTGCCAGTCGCAAATCGTGCCCAACGGCCTCACCTTGCTAACCAGCTTCGTCATTCTTATGAAATGCGCCGGATACGAGCCCTGGATGCGGAATTTCAACGCCCTCCTCCAAGTAGTTAGCTCGCCGCTCTCGTCACCTGGGGCGGGTTATTTCTATTACGTTCAAGCGAAGGCCCACTTGAAATTGGTTAATTCCCTCTCTACCACTTATGGCCCAGATTGGAAGGAGAAGTATATTTTTGTCAAAGCCCCAGAGGATGATGATTTCGGGGTGGCCCGAGAATGGATATCCCATGGAAAGGGATCTCTCGTAAAGAGCCGCTTAGAACCTTCCTTCCCTAAGGACTAGGCCAAGGACTTGGCTAGGGGGTTGAGAAACGAGGGCCAGTAAATTCGAGCCAAGGACTGGATAGACGATGCGGAACTCATGTTCCTCTGTGGGCTTACTGACGACCCTCACTATCTCAACAACCCTCCCGCTCGAGATTTGGAGAGAGATGGTTAGACTTTAGGGCACTAACTTTTAGATAGGGATACTAACTGTACCTCCGCATTTGTAACTTGTATTTTAAAGAATTTGTTTAAGGGTTTCTGACCCTCGTTTTTGCCTTCTTTGCAGGAGCAAAAATTTTAAGAATGGCTGGAGGCATAAGAAGCGCTGCCAGGTTCGCCAATGCTAATAGCCGTCAAGCCCAGCAAGGAGACCAACAAAATCCCCGAGGCCGTGGAGCCGGCCAGGGTGACGGTCGTGATGGCCACCAAAGCGCCAGATCAAGCGCCGCATTTGGCGCTCAAGTGTCGCAGGGACGTGGGGAGGTCCGAGCGACGAATACTGAGAACCGTATAGTGGTAAGGCCACCAACCGGTGCAGATGCGAGGGTGGTCAACCCTAACGCCATCAACCAGATGAGACCACCTCCGAGCCTCAGACGAGCGCTGGCCAAACTTCCCGCAAGAGGAAGAGAATGTCGGATGCCTTTGCCATAACCGGTAAGGGCAAGCAAGTAGTGGAAGGCCCCAAGGGCGGCGACGGTGAAACTTCATCCTTGAAGGAGGAATATTTGTGGGATTTCGACTGCAGAGGGGACAGGAGCTACAAGGGCTCCGCTAACGGGGGTGCCGTATTATTGAGGCACAGGACATTGGCCCAAGGTATTAGCCAGAACCTATATGAGAGGGCCCAATTTTCCGCGAACCACAAGCAGTTGTACTCTGAGTCGGTTGAAAAGGTGACCGGCGATATGGTGCATGCCATAATCTCCGTAAGTTTTCCTTCCCTTGTAATTTCAATTCCTTCTGAAAGTACTGTTCTTCAATTTATTTGTTATTACTTTTACCTTTTCGAGCCCGTGCAGCAAGTGCCCCTAAGGGCGAGGTATATCCAGATGCGGGCCACGGTTTACGCTGACCAGAAAGCAAAGTACAAGAAGATGGCGCGCTCGAATGATCCTGCCCAGCTTCAGGAGGAATTGGACACAGAGAAGGCCATGTACATTTCTCTTAAGGAGGAGTACAACAAAGTGGAGACTGAGATGAAGAAGTTGCAAGATAACTTCAAAAATGCCGAGACCGCTCGGAGGAGTTGGCACGATCAATTTAAGCAACTTGATGAGAACCATAAGAAGCTCTTGGTCGATCGCAATGATTGGAAGATGAGGGCCATGGAGGCGGAAAAGAAATATGCTGATGCTATGGATCAACTCCCTCATCGCTTTCAGCAATCCAACAAGGAGGCGCTCATCAAATTCTGCCATTCTAAAGTGTTCAACTTTGCCGCTTCCCTCCATTGCCTAGACGAGGCCCAAAAAGCTTTCAATTTGGCCATTGAACAAGGCATTCAGAAGGGCTTGACGGATCTGGCAATTCGTAAAGCGCAAGGCATGGGGCTCATGTTCAATGAGCAATGTGTTGGAGAGGATGAGGGACAAGAAAATCCAGAGGCCAACATCTCCGAGCCGGAATATGATTTCCTGGTCACGCTCATTCAAGATGAGTATATGGCGGCTAACCCTCCGGAAGAGGCCTCCCAGGCAGAACAGAGTGAGGCAAATAACAACCCTGTTGCCGCCTCTGAGAACCCTCAATCAAACGAGCCCCCGACGCCTGTTGCAGAAAATGCCCCCAATCCGGCGATCGTGTCCAACGAGCCCAATGCTCCGCAAGCGCCAGGAAATAACGAGCCTGAGCCTCCAGCTGTCCAACTCCAAGATGAAAATGCCCCTCCGGCGATACGGCCCTGCACCTAGAAATGTCTTGGTGGTTCTAGACGAAGATGTTGCCCCTGTAGCTTGAAGTCTCCCTCCATATGCTTATGTTGAACTTCCTTTCTCTCCCTTATGTTGAAATTTCTTTTCGTAAGAATGTTATGGGCTCATGAGTCCTTGTCTTGTAATTCTGGCGAAAGCCTCAAATTAATGAAACTTTTCTTTTTCTGCAATAGTGTCTCCCTCTATTTTCTTGATTGCGAATTTTTACATTTGCGCTTGTTGTAACAAAATCTTGTAATATTAAGATTGTGTATAACATGCTCAGTAAAAATTGTACTACTTATTTAAGTCTTTAAAACTTGAAAATTTTACTAAGTCTTGAGTAGTCATGGGGGTCTTACTATGAGGCTGCCCTCACTCAAGACTTGTGTAAATTTTGCTTAACTTGGAAAATTTTACTAAGTCTTGAGTAATTACGAGGGTCTTACTGAGAGACTGCCCTCGTTCAAGACTTGTGAAAAATTTGCTTATCTTGGAAAATTTTGCTAAGTCTTGAGTAACTACGAGGGTCTTGCTGAGAGAATGCCCTCGCTCAAGACTTGTGAAAATTTTGCTTAATTTGGAAAATTTTGCTAAGTCTTGAGTAATTACGAGGGTCTTACTGAGAGACTGCCCTCGTTTAAGACTTGTGAAAATTTTGCTTAACTTGGAAAATTTTGCTAAGTCTTGAGTAACTACGAGGGTCTTACTGAGAGAATGCCCTCGTTCAAGACTTGTGAAAATTCATTCCGAATGACGCCATTGTTGAATGTGCACGCTTATGTCCGTTAATCTTGGGGCTTGCCGGCGATCCCGTTTTCGAGCGCAAGGCGTTGCGACAAACGACCAAGGCCTACTAGGATTTTCCTTGCATTTTCCTCCGATTCGTCAGGTTAGTTGTGAGCGTTACCTGGCTATCCTTATGAGGGCGTCCCCCCAGGTGGAATAGAGCATTGGCAAGCGTAACCCATGTGAAATAACATTGTTTGTATTTGAATGGATGGCCAACCACGCTCGTGAAAACGAAGGACGTGGGTCTTATCCATTGGCGTAATTTAAAAGCAGTAGTATATAATTTAAAAGCAGTAGTATAGAAATATTCAAGAGAATGTATAGTAACTTACTAGAGATTTGAAGTAGTACATATAACCCATTAGTGGGATTGTTACATCATCATTTCTAGAGAGCTTTTAAACATAAAACCGCCTGAGGTTACATGCGTTCCAAGGGCGCGGCAAGCGCTCGCCTTGAAGTGTCTCCAGGGTGTAAGTGTTATTAGCTCTGACTTGTATGACTTTGAAGGGACCCTCCCAGTTGGGGTCCAATTTCCCCACATGTTTGGATACTTCTACTTTCTTCAAGACCAAGTCCCCCAATTGGAAGGTTCTTTCTTTCACATGCTTGTTGTACTGTTGTGCCACGGCTGCCTTATATCTGTGTATTTTAGCCCAGGCCTTATCTCTTTTTTCCTCCAGTAGGTCCAACTCCAGGCTCCTGTTATCTTCATTAAGCTGAGGCTCGAAATAGGCTACACGAGCGGATTCGTTTACAATCTCTGCTGGTATCATGGCCTCTGACCCATATACGAGCGCGAAAGGTGTCTCGCCGGTAGCCGCTCGTGGAGTGGTGCGATAAGCCCAGAGTTCCCCTCGCAATTCTTCTGCCCATTCACTCTTTTTGCTTTCTAGCATTGTTTTCAGATGTTGCAAGATGACCCTGTTGGTGACCTCTGCTTGCCCATTGGCTTGAGGGTGGCCCACGGAGGTAAAGCGTTGTTCAATCCCTAACTCTGAACACTATTCTCGCGTGTCAGCTGCTATGAGCTGGGATCCATTGTCTGAAATGAGCACCCTTGGTATAACGTATCTGCAGATAATGTTTTTCCAAATGAAGTCCCTCACGACTCTGAAGGTAATTTTTGCTACGGCCTCAGCCTCGGCCCATTTGGTGAAATAATCAACAACTAAAATGACAAACTTTTCTTCTGTCCGACCGCGATGGGTAAAGGGCCTACGATGTCGATTCCCCACTGGTCAAAGGGCCATGAAACATCTATAGGGACCATTTGAGCGGCTGGCAGTTGAAGAAGGTTAGAATGGAATTGGCATTTAGGGCATTTCCTGGAGAACTCAAGGGCGTCTTGGAGAATTGTGGGCCAATAAAACCTACTCCTCAGAATTTTCTTAGCAAGGATACACCCTCCCGAATGGTTTCCACAACTTCCATTGTGAACAAGTTCGAGCGTTTCCTTTGCTTGCGAGGGCCTTAAACACCTCATCGGGGGTCCTTGAAATGACTTCTTGAATAACCTCCCTTCTGAATCTAAAAAAAACCGAGGAGCCTTGTTTCGGATTTTCTGAGCCTCCACCTTGTCAGTGGGACAAACGTCATCTTTAAGAAATCTAATAATATCGTCAAGCCAACAAGGCTCGTGCGGATCAATCATGGTGACCATCTCCTCGGCGATTTTCTCCTTGATCAAAGGTTCTTCTGTTCTAAGGAACGTGACAGAACGCTCGTAGGTACCCTCCAATGCCGAGGCAAATTTCGATAGAGCGTCAGCACGCTCGTTTTCTGCCCGCGGGACCTGAAGCAGATGGAATTCTTTAAACTTCTCAATGATTTCCCTGGCCTTGTTCAAATACTGCACCATGGTGGTTTCTCGAGCCTCATAAGTTCCTTCAATCTGGCTCGCGATTAGTTGTGAATCAACATAAGCGGTGATTCTGGAAGCTCCGTTCTGAAAAGCAATTTTCAATCCTTGCACAAGGGCTTCATATTCTGCCTCGTTATTGGTGACTTGAAAATCCAACCTGATTGCAAAGTCTAACTCAATCCCATTGGGGTCTCTAAGGGTCACCCCTGCTCCTCCCCCTTGAGAGGTTGAGGAACTATCCTTGTGCAGGACCCATAGCCTCTCGTTTTCTGGAACAGCAGGTTCTAAGCCGAAGCGTTCAGCCAGCAAATCTGCTACAACCTGCGCTTGTATAGCGGTTTTGGGCTCGAAGCTTAAGTCAAACTGACTCAACTCAATGGCCCACTTTATCAATCTCCCAGACACGTCTGGTTTGGATAATACCTGTTTTAAAGGCTGATCAGTGAGGACCGTTATTGAGTGCGCTTGAAAGTACGGCCTCAATCGTCTTGATGCTTTGATGAGGGCAAACGCAAATTTCTTGATTTCCAAGTACTTCTTCTCAGCCCCTTGTAATGTTTTACTCAAGTAATAAACGGGCAAGTGCTTACGCTCTCGTATAGCCACCAGAACAACGCTCGTTGCCTCTGCTGAAACGGAGAGGTACATAAATAGCCTTTCGCCTTCAACGACCTTGGTCAAAAGTGGAACGCTCGAAAGGTAAGCCTTCATGTCTTGCAAGGCCTTCTCACATTCCTCAGTCCAAGCAAAATTTCGTGCGTTTCGCAAAATTTTGAAGAAAGAGAGGTTTCTATCCACCGAGCGTGAAATGAATCTGTTCAAAGAAATGATCTTTCCTACTAATACTTGCACCTCCCGGAGACTTCGAGGGGAGGGGATTTCCAAGATAGCCTTGATTTTCTCAGGGTTGGCTTCATTCCCTCTCTGACTAACCACGTAACCTAAGAACTTTCCCTCTCGTACTCTAAAAGTACATTTTGAGGGATTCAATTTCATCCCATGCTGGCGCAAAATGGAAAAGGTGCGCTTGAGATCCTCCAGATGTGAGCCCTGACGCTCGCTTTTGACAATCATATCATCAACGTAAACCTCCATGGATCCACCAATTTCCTTCTCAAACATCTTGTTGATAAGGCGCTGATAAGTGGCCCCGGCGTTCTTGAGCCCAAAAGGCATGACCAAGAAGCAATATACCCCCAAGTGGACAACGAACGAAGTTTTGGGGCGATCCTCCGGGGCCATAAAGATTTGATAGTACCTTTGGAAGGCATTCATCATGTTCATGAGCTCGCACCCAATGGTCGAATCCACCAACTGATCTATCCGGGGCAATGGGTAAGGATCCTTAGGACATGCCTTGTTAAGATCTGTGAAATCATTGCACATACGCCATTTGTTAGTGCTCTTGGGCACCAATACCACGTTACACAGCTACTCTGGGTACAAGATGGGCTCAATGTACTGGGCCTCCAAAAGCTTGTTAACTTCCTCCTCAATAACTTTCTTTCGAAAACCGTGTACATCCCGTTTCTTCTGTTTATGGGTTTAAAGGAGGGTCCACATTGAGCCTGTGGACTATGACGCTTGGGTCAATCCCTGTAAGGTCAGATGCTTTCCATGCAAAAACGTCAATGTTTTCCCTGAGGAAGTCAATCATCATAATCTGCGAGGGTCCAGAGAGGTTGGACCCAATCTGAGTGTTTTTATCCTTGTTCCTCGGTTCCAGCTCAATAGTAAGGAATTTCTCCGTGGGCTCAATCCTCATTTCCGGACGGGGAAGCTCAAGCGCTCTCTTCTTTCCTGTCAAACATCCCTTATCCAAGGACTCGATCGCATTACGCTCCTCCTCTCCAGAAGAGGACTCTTCCACCGTTCCTGGCGGGGCGTTTACGAGGGAACTACCAGCATTGGGATCCTTCTTTTTGTTCTTCTTCTTGTTCATTTTAGCCCTCTTTCGCATGGGACCGTCCTCGTCCAGATTGGGAAAATCAACTGATTTCTTGGTTGACCCAATTTGAAACGTTTTCTCCGCTTTAGGCTTTTTGAGGGATAACATGTAGCATTCCCAAGTCTCTTGTATATTGCATAAAATTTCATCGACACCCTCGGGGGTGGGGAATTTGATTTTCTAGTGGTAAGTTGAGATAATTGCCTTAAAATCCACAAGGGCCGGTCGCCCGATTATGATGTTGTAGGGAATGTCAATTTACACCAATGCGTAGGAGACCAAGAGCATTTTGCGTTACGGGGCTCGGCCAAAGGAGGTAGCTAATCGAATCTGCCCTCGTGGGATAACCTCAGAACCTCCAAAGCCAATGAGGGCTGTTTTGAGGGGTTCAAGTGGGATATTGGTGATATTCATCTTTTGGATCGTGGAGTAAGGCAAAACGTTAACAGACCTTCCACTATCCACTAACACCCTCTTTACAATATGATTATGGACATCCAAGCTAACCACCATAGGGCAGTCAGAGGTTTCACTGACCCCATGGGGTGTTACAATATGCTCTAAGTCCCTATCAGTAAACCCTATTACATCATTCTCCTTCGAGCGCTGATCTTTTGCCCCTTGGATGGCGTAAACGGATTTGGGCGCTAAAGGGCGTTGATCATAACTCCGGACATACCGTCGTCGGGCAGCATTAGAATCTCCACCAGAGGAACCCCCTGTTATCATGTTGATGATTGCAAACGGGGTATTCTCTTGCTCAGGAGCCTTTCCCTTGCTGCGATGGCTGCTCTCAGGAGGGCCTCTCCCTCGTGGGCTCCTTGAACGGGACGGGCTCCTCCTCCTCTCTCTTGACCGATCATGACAACGCTTATCATAGCGCTCCAATATTTACACAAATTCTTTCAAATGGCCCCCCACGATGAGCCTCTGAATTTCCACCTCCAGCTGGCGGCATTCGTCTGTATCGTGTCTCTTTTGCTTGTGGAAGGCACAGTACTTATTTGAGTGTCTTAGAGCTTCAGTTTCCCTCATCTTCATGGGACTTTTGAAGAGTTTCTTGTCAGAGAGGTTATAAACTTCCGAGTTTGGCCTGGTAAGTGGGATGCGCTCGAAACGACGAGGGGACGGGGGTGATTTCTTGCGCTCCCTCCTGATAACATCCTCTCGTCCCCGCTCCTGATGACGCTCGTGTCTCACTGGGCTGTGATGTCGGGGCCCATTCGTCCCATACATATCTTCGAGCGCGAAGAATGGCTCGGTAACTTTTTTCAAGGCCATGAGAGTTCCTGGCCTCCTCTCTACGATGGCATCAGCAAACTTCTTGCTCACATACTGCTTGTGATCCACAACCTTAAAGAGCACCGGGATCAAGAAATCCATTGAAGACCTCTCCACTTGCAAGATTTCTTTGTTAAAACGGGTGAAGAACGAGCGAAGAGACTCACTCTTGCCTTGCACTATATTGTAGAGGGCTATAGGTGCCATGACAGGGGCCTTCAATGAGTTGAAGTGGTTAAGGAAAGCGTTGTCCAACTCTTCATATGAATGTATTGAGTGTGGCGGCAATCGCTTATACCATTCCTGTGTCATTCCTACTAGGGAAGTGACAAAGACTTTGACCCAGTACTGGCTTGAGTGCTCGTACAAATGCATCAGGTGTAGAAAATGATCCAAGTGTTCCGCTGGATCAGTTGTACCGTCATAGCGATTGACGAAGGTGGGGATTTTGGCCATTCCTGCTTGGGCCATCAAAACTTCTTCCACGAGGGGAGAGCCCCTCGCCAGTGGATGATACTAGTACGTACAAAAGTTCTCCTCCTGCTCCTTGCGATGGGAGACCCATGGCTGGTGGTCCTTGGGACGAGCGTCTCTGGCATTGGCTCGTTCATCCCTGCTGTGGGAGATCTGAGACCGTGCTCGAGAGAGCTGTCCAACCATATCCTTTAACCCCTGCAGCTGGTCTTGCACAGCCGCGAGGAGGTTAGGATTTACCTCTCCCCCCTTGTCTCCTTGTCTCGTAGCTCTGGAAGCTCTCCTGGAGGCGTAAGAGTCTCCCTCATTCTCGTTAACTCGCTCTGTGGGCTCCCTGCCCCTGTCCACATGGGGACGCTCGTTCTCGCCCTGGTTGTGCATCTTTTTGGCAGGTGGGGGCGGTGGTTGAGCCCTTAGGACAGCCTGAGCCTTCCTAAGCGGATATGTCTGCAATCCACCCAATGGAGGGGCAACTTGAGTGGCCTGCCCAGAGGGAAAATACATGGAATAAAATCTCTCCCATGCCCCCTGGGCCGCCTGAACCTCACACTGGGCGTAAAGGGCCCTCAGCTGTTGGAGGGTTAGAGAAGGTAACTCCACCCCTTAAATCTCCCTGGGGATCACCACCGGGAGCTGGATCCGGCCGGCATGGTAGGGCTGAATCTGCAGCATCACTATAGTGGGTGTGAGCGTGTATCCGGGTGGTGGCATCATGTAGTGTTGCCCTCCTGGATTCGCATGAGTGGGAATCCACTGAGTCTGGGGAAGTTGTGGAAGAGCGGGGAGGGAGGCACCTCCAACGGTGCTGGAAACAGGTGGTGTCGGTGGTGCAGGTGGTGGGACTGAAGACTCTGCAGGTGGAGTCATATCTCCGGTAGGTGGCACTCCACCAGCGGCGGCGGAGGGAGGCGGCGCTCCACCAGCAGCAGTGGAGGGAACGACGATATTGGCATCAAGGGAGGTGTTCTCTCCTCCTCCCACAGCTCCGGATCTTGTAGCTACTATGATTTTGAAAGTGTTGGGTGTCTGCTTTTCAACTAGCGAAAAAAGAGAAATGAGCTAAAAGCTGGTTTCCCACAGACTGCGCAAAAAATGATGGGTCCAAATTGGGGTTACGGAATCCAATCACTTTAGAATTTATTGAAGTGAAGAACCAGTCAATGCTCACCGGGAAAGGCAGGGGTTCTACCTACTAGGACAAACACCAAAGCAAAGTCAGAAGGCCAAGCTGGGGGGGAACTGGGGGTGATTCCTAGTTTGGCTCTCCGACGCTCAAGTCAGATGAAGATCTGAAAGAGAGAATAAGTTCAGTATGAGTTGCAGTAATGGAGGTTGCTTACAGTGAAGAAGATGAACTCGCGTATTTATAGTTGAGGGTCAGGGACCCTTTGGTCATTTGCACCGTGTGGTCCTGACCGAATGTTGCCCTAACACGTGGCGTTACGAGAGAGAAACCTAGGAGGAATCTTCTGCAAAAGCTGGTGAAGTTAGGGTTGGCAACAGTGGTAGGTGCGCGGGCATGTACGGAGTGTCAGAGAGCCGTTTTAGGGGGTTGGTAACGAGGGGTTAAGAGCACGCTCGTATCAACTAAGAGTCTTGGAGACCAAGGAATCCGCTAGGGGATGTAGGTCAAGGCTCATGAAGTGAGGAGTGGAAGCTTCCCTGAGGGAGAGTGGCGCTCGAAGAGAGCTTCCCTGATTGATTGGAGCCTTAGCCATGTAGTATGAATCGCGCTCGTTAGGGAGCGCCAATGTAATTACGCGTACACAAAGCAGAGATGCCACGTGTCCTTGAGGAAGGCTGACGCTTGAGAGGTCTGAACGCTCGTGTATAATTACCTTAATCACCAGAGGACAGGTGTTGTTATCTTGAGTAAACACGTGTTCAAAATGATGGGGTCAAAACACGCTCGTGCCACGTTTTGACACGTGGCAACTCAAGATAACAACACCTGTCCTCTGGTGATTAAGGTAATTATACACGAGCGTTCAAACCTCTCAAGCGTCAGCCTTCCTCAAGGACACGTGGCATCTCTGCTATGTGTACGCGTAATTACATTGCCGCTCTCTAACGAGCGCGATTCATACTACATGGCTAAGGCTCCAATCAATCAGGGAAGCTCTCTTCGAGCGCCACTCTCCCTCAGGGAAGTTTCCACTCCTCACTTCATGAGCCTTGACCTACATCCCCTAGCGGATTTCTTGGTCTCGAAGACTCTATGTTGATACGAGCGTGCTCTTAAGCCCTCGTTACCAACCCCCTAAAACAGCTCTCTGACACCCCGTACATGCCCGCGCACCTACCACTGTTGCCAACCCTAACTTTCACCAGCTTTTGCAGAAGATTCCTCCTAGGTTTCTCTCTCGCAACGCCACGTGTTAGGGAAACATTCGGTCAGGACCACACGGTGCAAATAACCAAAGGGTCCCTGACCCTCAACTATAAATACGCGAGTTCATCTCCTTCAATTAAGCAACCTCCATTACTGCAACTCATACTGAACTTATTCTCTCTTTCAGATCTTCATCTGACTTGAGCGTCGGAGAGCCAAACTGGGAATCACCCCCAGTTCCCCCCAGCTTGGCCTTTTAACTTTGCATTGGTGTTTGTCCTAGCAGGTAGAACCCCTGTCTTTCCCGGCGAGCATTGACTGGTTTCTTCACTTCAACAAATTCTAAAGTGATTGGATTCCGTAACCCCAATTCGGACCCATCATTTTTGTTGGGGATGAATGGGTCAATGCCAGAGACGCTCGTCCCAAGGACCACCATCCACGGGTCTCCCATCACAAGGAGCAGGAGGAGAACTTTTGTACGTACGAGTATCATCCACTGGCGAGGGGCTCTCCCCTCGTGGAAGAAGTTTTGATGGCCCAAGCAGGAATGGCTAAAATCCCCACCTCCGTCAATCGCTACGACGGTACAACTGATCCAGCGGAACACTTGGATCATTTTCTACACCTGATGCATTTGTACGAGCACTCAAGCCACGACTGGGCCAAAGTCTTTGTCACTTCCCTATTAGGAATGGCACAGGAATGGTATAAGCGATTGCCGCCACGCTCAATACATTCATATGAAGAGTTGACCAACGCTTTCCTTAACCACTTCAACTCATTGAAGGCCCCTATCACGGCACCCACAACCCTCTACAATATAGTGCAAGGCAAGAGTGAGTCTCTTCGCTCGTTCTTCGCCCGTTTTAACAAAGAAATCTTGCAAGTGGAGAGGCCTTCTATGGATTTCTTGATCCCGGTGCTCTTTAAGGCTGTGGATCACAAGCAGTATGTGAGCAAGAAGTTTGCTGATGCCATCATAGAGAGGAGGCCAGGAACTCTCATGGCCTTGAGAGAAGTTGCCGAGCCATTCTTCACGCTCGAAGATATGTATGGGACGAATGGGACCCGACATCACAACCCAGTGAGACACGAACGTCATCAGGACCGGGGACGAGAGGATGTTATCAAGAGGGAGCGCAAGAAATCACTCCCGCCCCCTCGTCGTTTCGAGCGCATCCCACTTACCTGGCCAAACTCGGAAGTTTATAACCTCTCTGACAAGAAACTCTTCAAAACGCCCACGAAGATGAGGGAAACTGAAGCTCTGAGACCCTCAAATAAGTACTGTGCCTTCCACAAGCAAAAGGGGCACGATATAGACGAATGCCGCCAGCTGGAGGTGGAAATTCAGAGGCTCGTCGAGGGGGGCCATTTGAAAGAATTTTTTAAAATATTGGAGCGCTATGATGAGCGTTGTCATGATCGGTCAAGAGAGAGGAGGAGGAACCCGTCCCGTTCAAGAAGCCCACGAGGGAGAGGCCCTCCTGAGAGCAGCCATCGCAACAAGGGAAAGGCTCCTGAGCAAGAGAATACCCCTTTTGCAATCATCAACATGATAGCAGGGGGTTCCTCTGGTGGAGATTCTAATGCTGCCCGGCGACGGTATGTCCGGAGTTATGATCAACGCCCTTTAGCGCCCAAATCCGTTTACGCCATCCAATGGGCAAAAGATCAGCGCTCGAAGGAGAATGATGTAATATGGTTTACTGATAGGGACTTAGAGCATATTGTAACACCCCATGGGGTCAGTGAAACCTCTGACTGCCCTATGGTGGTTAGCTTGGATGTCCATAATCATATTGTAAAGAGGGTGTTAGTGGATAGCGAAGGTCTGTTAACGTTTTGCCTTACTCCACGTTCCAAAAGATGAATATCACCAACTTCCCACTTGAACCCCTCAAAATAGCCCTCATTGGCTTTGGAGGTTCTGAGGTTGTCCCACGAGGGCAGATTCATTAGCTACCTCCTTTGGCCGAGCCCCGCAACCCAAAACGCTCTTGGTCTCCTACGCTGTGGTGGAAATTGACATTCCCTACAACATCATAATCGGGCGACCGACCCTTGTGGATTTTAAGGCAATTATCTCAACTTACCACCAGAAAATCAAATTCCCCACCCCCGAGGGTGTCGGTGAAATTTTATGCAATATACAAGAGGCTTGGGAATGCTACATGTTATCCCTTAGAAAGCCTAAAGCGGAGAAAACGTTTCAAATTGGGTCAACCAAGAAATCAGTTGATTTTTCCAATCTGGACGAGGACGGTCCCATGCGAAAGAGGGCTAAAATGAACAAGAAGAAGAACAAAAAGAAGGATCCCAATGCTGGTAGTTCCCTCACAAACGCCCCGCCAGGAACTGTGGAAGAGTCCTCTTCTGGAGAGGAGGAGCGTAATGCGACCGAGCCCTTGGATAAGGGATGCTTGACAGGAAAGAAGAGAGCGCTTGAGCTTCCCCGTCCGGAAATGAGGATTGAGCCTACGGAGAAATTCCTTACTATTGAGCTGGAACCGGGGAACAAAGATAAAACTATTCAGATTGGGTCCAACCTCTCTGGACCCTCGCAAATTATGATGATTGACTTCCTCAAGGAAAACATTGACGTTTTTGCATGGAAAGCATCTGACCTTACAGGGATTGACCCAAGTGTCATAGTCCACAGGCTCAATGTGGACCCCTCCTTTAAACCCATAAACAGAAGAAATGGGATATACACGGTTTTCGAAAGAAATTTATTGAGGAGGAAGTTAACAAGCTTTTGGAGGCCCAGTACATTGAGCCCATCTTGTACCCAGAGTGGCTGTGTAACGTGGTATTGGTGCCCAAGAGCGCTAACAAATGGCGCATGTGCAATGATTTCACAGATCTTAACAAAGCCTGTCCTAAGGATCCTTACCCATTGCCCCGGATAGATCAGTTGGTGGATTCAACCGCCGGGTGCGAGCTCATGAGCATGATGGATGCCTTCCAAGGGTACTATCAAATCTTTATGGCCCCGGAGGATCGCCCCAAAACTTCGTTCGTTCTCCACTTGGGGTATATTGCTTCTTGTTCATGCCTTTTGGGCTCAAGAACGCCGGAGCCACTTATCAGTGCCTTATCAACAAGATGTTTGAGAAGGAAATTGGAGGATCCATGGAGGTTTACGTTGATGATATGATTGTCAAAAGCGAGCATCAGGGCTCACATCTGGAGGATCTCAAGCGCACCTTTTCCATTTTGCGCCAGTATGGGATGAAATTGAATCCCTCAAAATGTACTTTTGGAGTACGAGGGGGAAAGTTCTTAGGTTACATGGTTAGTCAGAGAGGGATTGAAGCCAACCCTGAGAAAATCAAGGCTATCTTGGAAATCCCCTCCCCTCGAAGTCTCCGGGAGGTGCAAGTGCTCGTAGGAAAGATCATTTCTTTGAACAGATTCATTTCACGCTCGGCGGACAGAAACCTCCCTTTCTTCAAAATTTTGCGAAACGCACGAAATTTTACTTGGACTGAGGAATATGAGAAGGCCTTGCAAGACATGAAGGCTTACCTTTCGAGCGCTCCACTTTTGACCAAGCTCGTTAAAGGCTAGAGGCTATTTATGTATCTCTCCGTTTCAGCAGAGGCAACGAGCGCTGTTCTGGTACCTATACGAGAGCGTAAGCACTTGCCCGTTTATTACTTGAGTAAAACATTACAAGGGGCTGAGAAGAAGTACTTGGAAATCGAGAAATTTGCGTTTGCCCTCATCAACACATCAAGACGATTGAGGCCGTACTTTCAAGCGAACTCAATAACTATCCTCACTGATCAACCTTTAAAACAGGTATTATCCAAACCAGACATGTCTGGGAGATTGATAAAGTGGGCCATTGAGTTGATTCAATTTAACTTAAGCTTCGAGACTAGAACCGCTATACAAGCGCAGGTTGTAGCAGATTTGCTGGCTGAACGCTTCGACTTAGAACATGTTGTTCCAGAAAACGAGGAGCTATGGGTCCTGCACACGGATGGTTCCTCAACCTCTCAAGGGGGAAGAGCAGGGGTGACCCTTAGAGACCCCAATGGGATTGAGTTAGACTTTGCAATCAGGTTGGATTTTCAAGTCACCAATAACGAGGCAGAATATGAAGCCCTTGTGTAAGGATTGAAAATTGCTTTTCAGAACGGAGCTTCCAGAATCACCGCTTATGTTGATTCACAGCTAATCGCGAGCCAAATTGAATGAACTTATGAGGCTCGAGAAACCACCATAGTGCAGTATTTGAACAAGGCCAGGGAAATCATTAAGAAGTTTAAAGAATTCCATTTGCTTCAGGTCCCGCGGGCAAAAAACGAGCGTGCTGACGCTCTATCAAAATTTATCTCGGCATTGGAGGGTACCTACGAGCGTTCTGTCACGTTCCTTAGAACAGAAGAACCTTTGATCAAGGAGAAAATCGCCAAGGAGATGGTCACCATGACTGATCTGCACAAGCCTTGTTGGCTTGACAATATTATTAGATTTCTTAAAGATGGCGTTTGTCCCACTGACAAAGTGGAGGCTCAAAAAATCCGAAACAAGGCTCCTCGGTTTTCTTTAGATTCAGAAGGGAGGTTATTCAAGAAGTCATTTCAAGGACCCCCGATGAGGTGTTTAAGGCCCTCGCAAGCAAAGGAAACGCTCGAACTTGTTCACAATGGAAGTTGTGGAAACCATTCGGGAGGGCGTATCCTTGCTAAGAAAATTCTGAGGAGTGGGTTTTATTGGCCCACAATTCTCCCAGACGCCCTTGAGTTCTCCAGGAAATGCCATAAATGCCAATTCCATTCTAACCTTCTTCAACTGCCAGCCGCTCAAATGGTCCCTATAGATGTTTTATGGCCCTTTGACTAGTGGGGAATCGACATCGTAGGCCCTTTGCCCATCGCTGTCGGACAGAAGAAGTTTATCATTTTAGCTGTTGATTATTTCACCAAAATGGGCCGAGGCTGAGGCCGTAGCAAAAATTACCTTCAGAGTTGTGAGGGACTTCATTTGGAAAAACATTATCTGCAGATACGTTATACCAAGGGAGCTCATTTCAGACAATGGATCCTAGTTCATAGCAGCTGACACGCGAGAATGGTGTTCAGAGTTAGGGATTGAACAACGCTTTACCTCCGTGGGCCACCCTCAAGCCAATGGGCAAGCAGAGGTCACCAACAGGGTCATCTTGCAACATCTGAAAACAATGCTAGAAAGCAAAAAGAGTGAATGGGCAGAAGAATTGCGAGGGGCACTCTGGGCTTATCGCACCACTCCACTACAGAATTGGTGGGCAAAATGATGGGGTCAAAACACGCTCGTGCCACGTTTAGACACGTGGCAACTCAAGATAACAACACCTGTCCTCTGGTGATTAAGGTAATTATACACGAGCGTTCAAACCTCTCAAGCGTCAGCCTTCCTCAAGGACACGTGGCATTTCTGCTACGTGTACGCGTAATTACATTGCCGCTCTCTAACGAGCGCGATTCATACTACATGGCTAAGGCTCCAATCAATCAGGGAAGCTCTCTTCGAGCGCCACTCTCCCTCAGGGAAGCTTCCACTCCTCACTTCATGAGCCTTGACCTACATCCCCTAGAGGATTCCTTGGTCTCCAAGACTCTTGGTTGATACGAGCGTGCTCTTAAGCCCTCGTTACCAACCCCCTAAAACGGCTCTCTGACACCCCGTACATGCCCGCGCACCTACCACTGTTGCCAACCCTAACTTTCACCAGCTTTTGCAGAAGATTCCTCCTAGGTTTCTCTCTCACAACGCCACGTGTTAGGGCAACATTCGGTCAGGACCACACGGTGCAAATGACCAAAGGGTCCCTGACCCTCAACTATAAATACGCGAGTTCATCTCGTTCACTGTAAGCAACCTCCATTACTGCAACTCATACTGAACTTATTCTCTCTTTCAGATCTTCATCTGACTTGGGCGTCGGAGAGCCAAACTGGGAATCACCCCCAATTCCCCCCAGCTTGGCCTTCTGACTTTGCTTTGGTGTTTGTCCTAGCAGGTAGAACCCCTATCTTTCCCGGCGAGCATTGACTGGTTTCTTCACTTCAACAAATTCTAAAGTGATTGGATTCCGTAACCCCAATTCGGATCCATCACACACCATAAACAATTAGTATTTATAGTTTTTATTGTCACACTCGATTCTCAACTATGTTTCTCCTTATTCCTTTTTTTTTTTCCGGATTATTCTTTATTCTTATTTTAATCGTATATGATTTTTTTTTCACTCATGCAGTATCATTCTTCGTGAAGGTAAGGTGTTTTTTTTCCAATTCCAATAGAAATTTTATTTTCTTACCTCTTTCATATCCATACACATATTTTTCATGTTCATGCAGAATTATTCTTCTTCAAGGTAAATTTTTTTTTTATATCATATATGAAATTTCCTTTTTAATGCAGGATCATTCTTTGTTAAGGGAAGTTTTTTTATTCGATTCCAAATGTTTTGTTAGTTTGATAATGTATTATTTATAGGTATTTAGAGTACATGTCATCAATATTGTATTTTCTTATTAATGGCATATCTCTTCTCATATCCATGTAAATTGTAATTATGTCAAAATTATTAATTTAATTATTAATAGTTGATATTTTTATGTTTTAAAAAATATATATTTATAATATTTTGCTCATTAAATTTCCTTTTTATATTTATTAATTAATTTTGATTTTTTCTCTTTTATTGTTTGATTGTAATACATTATAGAAAACTTTTTATTATATTTTAATAAAATATATTAAAATTTGGTAATTATTGATTAATAATATGATATATTTTGATTTCACATGATATATTTATTTATTTTTTCATATAAAAATTTATTTGTAAAAGTTTTTCAAAATTTTAGTAGTATTTTTTTTTTATAAATTAATATTTTTACATGCTAATTAAATATTTAAAATAAAAATTTTGGCTTAATAACTATAATATTAACAATATATTTTAATTGATTTTTTATTATATTTTTATTAAAAATTGACCCTGCCTGGCATGGGTTTGTAACTAGTACTAGTATAATTTCAATTGATGTGGCTGAACGACTGTGGACACGTCATAAAACATTTATTTATTTATTTATTTTTTGAAGCACGTCATAAAACATTTATAGTGTGGCCTATTTTCACCTAAACCACTATGTCCACGTCAAAGTATTCTTTTTTCATGTATTTATTTTACAATAATTTTGTTAAATTTAAAAAAAGTGCAAACTATGCAGTAACATACAGGAAAATAAATTTCATAATTGAAAATTTTAAATTCCTAAAATTAACAGAAATTGGTATTATATTCAGGTTTCAAATAAATTATTATTTGATATATTATTTACAATAAAATATAATTTCACTAATTTTGCTTAAATTATACGGAAATACGTATTTGTTTTGATTTTCAAAAAGTTAGTCAATGATCATTTTTTAGAAAAGCAAAAACAATATCATATAATCAAATAAGGTAGTACAATTGTAGCGCCCCTTAACACTACAACCCCGCACCGTTGTACTCCCCGAGTGGATGTGAGACCTAGCACTCGAGAAATACTCCGGCGAACGGACAAGACTATACAATACCAGAGTATGAAATTTAAACGCAACGGAAAATAAACTTGAACAACAAAAAGGGGACAATACACAGCAAAGCATATATTATTAAGTTGGATAAATATTTACAGCAAAAGTTCTGACTTTAGAGAAAAGTGCTTATTGTAAGATGTACATGCACTTGTGATTACTCTAATTGACTGGAAAGTGACACCTTAAAGCTTCAAGATACCCCTAAGGCGTCGCTGTAACGATTCCTGAAATCATGAGTTAAAAGAGTCGGAGGGTTAGTCAAAATGACTAAGTGACGGGGGGTTTGAGGTATAGGATTATAAGTAAAATTTTGAAAATGTTTTGACCAAGAAAATCTTGGTTTGAAATATATATACTATATAATAACAAATAGGTATATGACAATAATATCCGGTTCATATTTGTTTGAAATAGGAGTAGGGGGAATATAGGCTATACTCTAGAAACTTTATGAACCGTTTTGAAAATGATTTTTATGCCCGCAAGCTAGGCGTCTCCAACCTTAACTCCGTAAAATCCGAGAAAAATAGTAACGACACTGATCAAGGTGCCGGTACTTAATAAAACAAATACGAGAGTACCATCCTTCTTCCTCCGGTGTCACGTAGGGTTGCAAGCCCTAGTGACGATGAACAAGATTGTGGGAGGGGCGTACCTTTTCCCGTCACTTGGTGTGGAATAACTAACCTCCAGTTAGGCCACCACCAAGATCTAGTTGGCGGCTGGTATAATAGTAGACCTCGGCCCGTGCCTCCCGGACTACTATTTCTACCAATACCACCGGGCCCATAGGAAAAACAATAATTTTTACTTGCAAGACGAGAGTATTTACCCGTAAGAAAGTACTAAGTACTTTTCGGGTAAGTGTATGTTTTCAATAATTAACAAGAATTATTTTCCCATAAAGGGAAGAATAACTTGAAAGGAAATTCAAGAAGATAAAGCAAAGTATTTTATCATGATTTCAGTTGAAAAGATTTAAAACCCTCACCGGTATCGAGACTTAAGTGGAACTGTGAGGATTCCACTCTTCGATCCTATGTTCGCCTGAAAGTAGTAACTACTATTGACTTAGAACTAGGTTCTTAGTTCTTAATTAATCTAGTTGCACACAATATCACAATGAAATAATTACATTATGTAATATGTTAAGGATTTCCCGGTAAACCCTAAATTCACCCGTTTAATTAATAAATTCAGGGTTTATGGGATCTTTAGCTAATAAAATATTTATTAACCATACTATAATTCTAATTGTAAGGTTTGAAATGAAATTCAAGGTTTAATTTGACAATGTAGGTTACCTTTTGAAAAATATTACATAGTTTATTGATTTTTGGAAAATTTGGGAAAATTATTTCTTTAAAAATTCCAAAACTTATTTTATAATTATTTTTGAAATAATTTCGAAATAAAGGGTATTTTAGTTGACCAAAAAGTCAAAATTACTATTAAAAACATTTACTATTCAATTTCATATGAATTAAACACTTTATAACACAAAATCAAATTCATACACACACACACATAAACTCACGGCACACACATGCACACACTCATCCAAGAACATTATGAACATGTTCTTGAGCTCATTTGAATATTCAAAGAGGGTGTGTAACATGTTCTATCACATTCATATTCATAACATAAGATTAAAGCATAATATAGCAAAATATATGTACTTTCTATGAAAAATAATTCTAAATAAATTACTATAGGCATGAATTTAATCAAACAAGATCATAAGCATTTAAATACATAAGCACATTATATCATATCATAATTCATGCATTTAATTAAATAAAATTCCATAATGTACACACATTGTTATTTAAACTAACAATTATGCACGTATTTCATAAAATAAATTCCTAAAGCATAATTTAATTAATCCTAGGCATGCTACTATTATTTCTATACTAAGAACATTATATAAAACATGAAATAATAGAAGAAAACATACCTTGTAGAGAGAGAGAGGGTTGTGGCGTGAGAATGGAGAGGGAGAGAGTGATTTTGTGTGTTGAATTGTGAGGTATAAATGAGGCTTAAGGGGGGTATTTATAGGTAGTCATGAGGGGCTTCTAAGCAATAAATGAAAGTTTAAGGGAGATGTGGTTGTCTTAGATTTCAACAAATGCTTGGTAATTAAGTTGGAGATGTGGTTAAATTATAATTGAACAAATGCTAGGTTACTAACTAAGAAATGTGGAGAAATTATGTTCATTTATTTAATTCTTCTAGAAGACCATGAGGTCATGGATGATGTCATTTTGATTAAAAATAAATGTAAAAATAATATAAAATTTATTCAAGAGTCGAGAGATAAAATTTTGATGTAGTGAATTAATAATAGAATGAGTGAAAAGTGAGCTTCGTTTTGATTATAAATATGAAATATTTGGAGTTTTTGTTTATAAATTATGAATACTAAAGATGATGAAAATCATAAGAAAATTATATAAACGAAGCTATGATAAAGTTTAGAGTTTGGGAAAAATCACTATAATGTAGAGGAAAATTCAAGGATCGTTTTAAGTATAATTTCGACTATTGATCAAAAGCTAATTGTTTTAAAATAAAATGATGATTTTTAAATAGGAAAATATTTATAAATATGCTAGGGGTGAAATCGAGTTTTTGGTAAATGCATGAAAATTCATGAAATAATTTGAGGGTCGTTTTGGTTATAATTTTGAATATCAAAAAGTAGAGGAGTAAGGATTTATTGATGATCGAATCATAAGCTAGGGTTTTTGCCGGTTTTTGATACTACGGGAGTTAGGATGAGAATTGTGGTTTACGGAGAGTATCACGATCCTCGAAATAATGTGAGGATTCTTTTGGTTAAAATATTGGGTAGTGAAAGTGTTTCGGAAAATGTAGGAATATTTTTGAGCTGTAGGGGTATTTTCGTAATTTCCAACCTAAAACTGTAGGAATGGGTTTTGAAGTATATGAAGGGGTTTTAGGTGCTAGAAGGGAATGAATACTAGAATTCTAGAATTTTATGAAAAGAGTTTCAAAGTACAAATTAAATAGAGAAAAGAATTAAATTGACGAACATTTAATTAAATTATAACATATAAAAACATATAAGTCACATAAAATGCAATGCATGAAGTGAATTATTAAGGATCGAGATTATAAACGCTTCCTGAGTTACCCTTTACTTACCTTTCTCAACTTGGCCCTGAGTCGGGCTGTTACAATCTTCCCCCCTTTAAAAGAATCTGTCCTCAGATTCTATTACCGTCCTTGAACAGCCCTGGATAATGTTTCAACATCTTTTCCTCTGTTTCCCAAGTCTGTTCTTCTGTACCATTTCTTTTCCATAAGATTCTAACGAGGGGAATTTTTCTGTTCCTCAATTCTTGGAATTTCCTATCCAAGATTCTGACTGGTTTTACTTCATAAGTAAGGTCGGGTTCTAGTGGTACTTCTTCAACAGGTAGGATATGTGAATCATCAGCAAAGTATTTTCGGAGTTGGGACACATGGAATACGTTATGTATCCCAGTAAGACTTGCTGGTAGGTCTAGGCGATAGGCTGTTGGACCGATACGTTCCAGTATCTCAAAAGGTCCTATATATCGAGGGTTTAGCTTTCCTCCTTTCCCGATTCGTGTAAACCCTTTTCTTGGAGATGCTTTCAAGAATACCTTTTCGCCCACTGCGAATTCTATGTCCCTTCTTCGATTATCAGCATAACTTTTCTGTCGATCTTGGGCAGCTTTCATTTTCTGCTTGATGATTTCAACTTTCTTTGTTGCTTCTTCCACCCATCTTTTAGCAAGATTCCCTCGGGGTTTCCTTTTAATTTCCTTGGTTTCATCCATATCCCAGTATAATGGAGATCTACATTTTCTTCCATATAAAGCCTCGTAAGGTGCAGCTTGGATAGAAGCTTGATAGCTGTTGTTGTATGCAAACTCCACAAGAGGTAGGCAATCTTTCCAATTATCTTGGAAATCTAAGGCACAAGCCCTTAACATATCTTCCAGGTATCGGATGGTTCTTTCAGATTGCCCGTCGGTCTGAGGATGTGCTGCTGTGCTGAAGTTTAACTTGGTACCCATCATTTCTTGAATGTTTTGCCAAAGTTGTGAAGTGAACTTTGGGTCCCTGTCTGAAACTATTCCAATAGGTACTCCATGCAACCGAATAATTTCCTTTTGATAGAGCTTGGCTAGCGAGTTAACTTTGTCAGTTGCTTTGACAGGTAAGAAATGTGCGGATTTTGTTAATCTATCGATGACAACCCAAATACCATCAAATCCTCCTTTAACCTTGGGTAATCCATAAACAAAATCCATGGTTACCTGATCCCATTTCCAAGTAGGGATAGATAATGGTTGCAACAATCCTCCAGGTCTTTGATGTTCTGCTTTAACCCGTTGACAAGTTAGACATTTCTTGATGTAATTGGCTATGTCTCTTTTCATGCCATTCCACCAGAAATGTTTCTTGAGGTCTTGATACATCTTAGTTCCTCCGGGATGTATCGAGTAACGAGTTTTGTGTGCCTCGTCTAATATTTCCTTTCGAACGATACTAGGCACGCAGACCCGATCCTTGTATTTCAAAATCCCTTGATCATCGGTTTTGAATTTTTCTTCAAGATCCTTTTCTTTGGATTTGAGGCATTTCTGAATCCATTCATCCTGAGCTTGAGCTTCTTTTATCTTTTCCTTTAGTGGCGACAATACCACTAAATTTGCTAGTCGAGCTCGTGAGATTACTTTCACCGATCTTTGTGAGTTACTTGAAGGCTTTCTTGAGAGTGATGCTAAGCTTGATTTCCGACTTAGAGCATCAGCCACTACGTTAGCTTTTCCTGGATGGTACTGGATTACACAGTCGTAATCTTCCAGAAATTCCATCCATCTCCTTTGCCTCATATTCAACTCTTTTTGAGTAAAAAGATACCGTAGGCTCTTGTGATCAGTGAAAACTTCAAAGGTAACCCCGTAAAGATAATGTCTCCACTTGGTAAGAGCAAACACAATTGCTGCTAATTCCAAGTCATGAGTAGGGTAGTTTTCCTCATGAGGTTTGAGCTTTCTTGAGGCATAGGCTATAACTTTTCCGTACTGCATCAATACACAACCTAGCCCTTCTTTAGAGGCATCGGTATAAACTGTATAACCTTCCTTCCCTTCAGGTAAGGTTAGTACTGGTGCAGATGTCAATCGTTGCTTTAATTCTTGAAAACTTTGTTCGCATTGTTCAGTCCATTCAAATTTTCTTTCCTTCTTCGTTAACTTTGTAAGAGGTGCGGCTATCTTAGAGAAGTCCCTTACAAACCTGCGGTAATAGCCTGCAAGTCCTAGGAAACTTCTCACCTCTGATGGATTCCTTGGTACTTTCCAATTCGTAATTGCTTCAATCTTCGAAGGATCTACCTCAACACCTGATCCCGAGATTATATGTCCGAGGAATGTAACTTTTTCTATCCAGAACTCACATTTACTGAACTTAGCATATAGCTTATGATCTCGCAAAGTACTTAACACTATGCGGAGATGTTCAGCATGTTCCTCTGGCGTTTTGGAAAATACCAGTATGTCATCGATGAATATGACCACAAATTTATCCAGACATGGTCGGAATATCCGGTGCATCATGTCCATGAATGCAGCAGGTGCATTGGTTAATCCAAAAGGCATTACTATGAATTCAAAATGTCCATAGCGGGTATTGAAAGCTGTTTTAGGGATATCTTCCTCCCTAATTTTTAATTGATAATACCCTTGCCTTAAGTCTAACTTAGAATAGACTCGAGATCCTTGAAGGACATCAAATAACTCCTCTATATGGGGTAGAGGGTATTTGTTCTTTATGGTCATTCGGTTAAGTTCTCGGTAATCGATGCACATCCGTAATGTCCCATCTTTCTTCTTTACAAACAACACTGGTGCTCCCCAAGGTGATGTACTGGGACGGATATATCTTGATTCAACCAAATCATCAAGTTGTTTTCTCAACTCTTGAAGTTCGGCTGGGGCCATCCGATAAGGAGTTTTAGAGAAAGGCTCTGCCCCAGGGATCGTATCGATTACAAATTCTAACTCGCGATCCGGTGGTAGCGAGTTTAGATGTTCTGGGAAAACGTCGAGAAACTCATTTACCACTTCTACCTCTTCAACCTTAAGCTGGTCCTTTGGCCTATTTAGAAGATAGGCAACGAACCCTGTAGCTCCCTTCTGAACCAACTTCTTAGCTTCTGTCATAGAAATGATTGCCACGGATCTCTTGTCTTTAAGAATCCTACTTTCATCTTGTCCTAAGATGATTTCTTTCTTGAAACAATCCAACTTAGCATGGTATTTGTAGAGCCAATCCATTCCCAGAATAATTCCATATCTTGTTATCGGAAGTTCGATGAGATCCATTGGGTAGTAACGATCACCGATTTGTATAGGGCAGCGTTTATATACTCGATCCGTTATTAAACAAGCTCCCAAAGGGGAACTTATCTCGAAATTATATGATGAGCATTCAAGTGGGAAATTTAAACGCGCACATAAATTGGATGCAATGAATGAATGCGTGGCACCAGGGTCATATAAGACCTTAACTGGCGTGTTTAGGATGTGTACCGTACCTTCCACAACATCCGAAGGGTCTGGAACCTCGTTTCCTTCCAACGCATAAGCTTTTCCTTTGACAAGTGGCTTTCCAGATTTTCCCACAGTCTTTTCCTTTTCCTTAGATCCCGGTCTCTTTGGGCATGTATTAAACTGGTGATTAGGGTCTCCACACCATAAACATGTGCCAGCTTTCTTTCGACAGTCTTGTTCAGTATGTCCCGGTTTGTGACAATATTCACAAGTGATCTCCTCTTGTGAATTGGACGGAACTGACTTAGGCTTTTGCTGGGCTAGTGTGGGTTTCTTCCCAAATTTTTGGCTGGGTGGTCCAGCGGGTCGTTTCATTCCTTGAGAGGGCTTATTTTGAGGGGGACCAGGGCGATTGGCTGCCAGACGAATGTTCTTGTGAGCTGCTTCGGTTTTCAGGGCTTTATCGACCGCTTTATTATAAGTTTCAATATCTAATGAAGCTAAAGCCCATCGAAGGTCTGGCTTCAATCCATCAATGAATCGCTTGGTCTTTCTTCGTTCATCATTCAAAATATGTGGAGCATACTGAATTAACCTCACAAACTTTGCCTCGTATTCTGCTACTGACATATAACCCTGTGTTAAAGTCATGAATTCAGCCTCTCTAGTGTCCCTTATCACTTGGGGGATATACTTATTCTGAAATTCCTTCACAAACTCCGTCCAACTGTAATCAGTGTGGTCTTCTATCCAGGTTAGCTTGACGTGTTTCCACCAACTCAAAGCGGGTCCTTCTAAGAGAAAGGCCGCATACTGCACTCGTTCCCGTTCCTCGGGAAATATATCCATGGCCTCATAAATCTTTTCCAAACTGGCTATCCAATTTTCAGCCTTCAGGTCGTTAGGTTCTCCAAAGAATTTTGGAGGATTCATCCGGAGAAACCTCTCTAAGGATCGCTCGTTGGTAGGGTTATTCCCAGGTGTACATGTTCGAACGAATTGCCTTAAAGCTTCTACAAGTTCGGGGTGTCCGGGCGGATCTTGTGGCGATGGGGAGTTGTTTCGTGTTGCTCTTCGTTGAGGCATTGTAAATGCTGAAATCACAATTATATAAGAAATATAATGCATGTGGGGTTAAGAATGTTTCAACGATCATTACAGAACAACAATCACCAAATAACATCAATCATCAAACATAGAGTGCAGAAAGAAATAACATTAATACTCACGGTCCTGCTGGTATCTTGAAGCGACTCTAAGACTCATGATGTAAAGTAACATGAAATAACAGTGTAAGATGATCAAAATGCGTCATATATATGCATCAAGGTTAGTATGCTTCAAGAGCTACAAAAGTAAAAGCAAAAGGAAAAGGGGGGGTGGACCCGATCTACCTCGAGTTACACCCTACAAGTACTGTCACTCCTAGTAAGTCAAAGCTGCTACTGTCCGCTGCTGCTACTATGTACTGCTGCAAAAATGGGGAGTGTCTCCACTGTCTGCTATATACATACCCCCGGATAACTATCCTACATACTGTACCTCGTATCTCATGGCCAGAACTCAATCCTCTGTAGCACTGCCTGCCTCGAGGTCGACCGTATCATCTGAATCTGGAACCCTAATAGGACTCCACTCCTCGCTGGGCTCAACACTATCCTCCTCCTCCGGAACAACATGTAGTCCATCAACATCCTCGCCAATCTCATCGTCCTGCTGGGGCTCCTCCTCGTCCTCATCAGAATGGGCTATAGCATCTGAAGCCTCACTGTCTCCAGAATGGGCTACTGCGGATCCGGGCTGCATCTCCAGAACCTGTTCCATAACCTGAGTATCATTCAGGTGAAGTGCGTCCTCCAAACGGCTCCTCATCTGGGCTCGGTACTGGTCATGGATCACTATAGAAGCCTCACGATCCAGAGTCAAACTAAGCACGTCCTCCTCGAGCTCGGCTACTCGTGATGCTAACTGGGAGATAGCGATCTGAGATGCGGCTAACTGGTCCCGAGCATGGTCTCGATCCACCGCTGTCTGTCTAGCCATCTCTCGGTTCCTCTCAGCCTCCAGCCGATACTCACCGATCCTCTGATACTCATAAAAGTAGGCATCTCTCTCGGCCTCTAATAGGTGAACTGCTCTGTTCGGGTAGGCATACCCGGGAAAGGCCTCCTGATGTGAATCCTGACTATGCTGCCTAATCCTCTGCCAAGGATAGTATCTAGGACCCCCACTACGAGTAACTACTAAGGTCCTAGGAGGCTCATACTGATCAAGCCACTCGATGCTATCAGAATGTGGAAGCTCGCCGTAGCCAGCCATTTTACTCTAGAAAAACACTTTACAAATTATTAGAGCAAAGAAATTATAGTGAAATACTTTCTCTATCTAATGTTTAAATTAAATTCTCGCTATCTAAACCTGACGCTCTGATACCACCTTAGCTGTAGCGCCCCTTAACACTACAACCCCGCACCGTTGTACTCCCCGAGTGGATGTGAGACCTAGCACTCGAGAAATACTCCGGCGAACGGACAAGACTATACAATACCAGAGTATGAAATTTAAACGCAACGGAAAATAAACTTGAACAACAAAAAGGGGACAATACACAGCAAAGCATATATTATTAAGTTGGATAAATATTTACAGCAAAAGTTCTGACTTTAGAGAAAAGTGCTTATTGTAAGATGTACATGCACTTGTGATTACTCTAATTGACTGGAAAGTGACACCTTAAAGCTTCAAGATACCCCTAAGGCGTCGCTGTAACGATTCCTGAAATCATGAGTTAAAAGAGTCGGAGGGTTAGTCAAAATGACTAAGTGACGGGGGGTTTGAGGTATAGGATTATAAGTAAAATTTTGAAAATGTTTTGACCAAGAAAATCTTGGTTTGAAATATATATACTATATAATAACAAATAGGTATATGACAATAATATCCGGTTCATATTTGTTTGAAATAGGAGTAGGGGGAATATAGGCTATACTCTAGAAACTTTATGAACCGTTTTGAAAATGATTTTTATGCCCGCAAGCTAGGCGTCTCCAACCTTAACTCCGTAAAATCCGAGAAAAATAGTAACGACACTGATCAAGGTGCCGGTACTTAATAAAACAAATACGAGAGTACCATCCTTCTTCCTCCGGTGTCACGTAGGGTTGCAAGCCCTAGTGACGATGAACAAGATTGTGGGAGGGGCGTACCTTTTCCCGTCACTTGGTGTGGAATAACTAACCTCCAGTTAGACCACCACCAAGATCTAGTTGGCGGCTGGTATAATAGTAGACCTCGGCCCGTGCCTCCCGGACTACTATTTCTACCAATACCACCGGGCCCATAGGAAAAACAATAATTTTTACTTGCAAGACGAGAGTATTTACCCGTAAGAAAGTACTAAGTACTTTTCGGGTAAGTGTATGTTTTCAATAATTAACAAGAATTATTTTCCCATAAAGGGAAGAATAACTTGAAAGGAAATTCAAGAAGATAAAGCAAAGTATTTTATCATGATTTCAGTTGAAAAGATTTAAAACCCTCACCGGTATCGAGACTTAAGTGGAACTGTGAGGATTCCACTCTTCGATCCTATGTTCGCCTGAAAGTAGTAACTACTATTGACTTAGAACTAGGTTCTTAGTTCTTAATTAATCTAGTTGCACACAATATCACAATGAAATAATTACATTATGTAATATGTTAAGGATTTCCCGGTAAACCCTAAATTCACCCGTTTAATTAATAAATTCAGGGTTTATGGGATCTTTAGCTAATAAAATATTTATTAACCATACTATAATTCTAATTGTAAGGTTTGAAATGAAATTCAAGGTTTAATTTGACAATGTAGGTTACCTTTTGAAAAATATTACATAGTTTATTGATTTTTGGAAAATTTGGGAAAATTATTTCTTTAAAAATTCCAAAACTTATTTTATAATTATTTTTGAAATAATTTCGAAATAAAGGGTATTTTAGTTGACCAAAAAGTCAAAATTACTATTAAAAACATTTACTATTCAATTTCATATGAATTAAACACTTTATAACACAAAATCAAATTCATACACACACACACATAAACTCACGGCACACACATGCACACACTCATCCAAGAACATTATGAACATGTTCTTGAGCTCATTTGAATATTCAAAGAGGGTGTGTAACATGTTCTATCACATTCATATTCATAACATAAGATTAAAGCATAATATAGCAAAATATATGTACTTTCTATGAAAAATAATTCTAAATAAATTACTATAGACATGAATTTAATCAAACAAGATCATAAGCATTTAAATACATAAGCACATTATATCATATCATAATTCATGCATTTAATTAAATAAAATTCCATAATGTACACACATTGTTATTTAAACTAACAATTATGCACGTATTTCATAAAATAAATTCCTAAAGCATAATTTAATTAATCCTAGGCATGCTACTATTATTTCTATACTAAGAACATTATATAAAACATGAAATAATAGAAGAAAACATACCTTGTAGAGAGAGAGAGGGTTGTGGCGTGAGAATGGAGAGGGAGAGAGTGATTTTGTGTGTTGAATTGTGAGGTATAAATGAGGCTTAAGGGGGGTATTTATAGGTAGTCATGAGGGGCTTCTAAGCAATAAATGAAAGTTTAAGGGAGATGTGGTTGTCTTAGATTTCAACAAATGCTTGGTAATTAAGTTGGAGATGTGGTTAAATTATAATTGAACAAATGCTAGGTTACTAACTAAGAAATGTGGAGAAATTATGTTCATTTATTTAATTCTTCTAGAAGACCATGAGGTCATGGATGATGTCATTTTGATTAAAAATAAATGTAAAAATAATATAAAATTTATTCAAGAGTCGAGAGATAAAATTTTGATGTAGTGAATTAATAATAGAATGAGTGAAAAGTGAGCTTCGTTTTGATTATAAATATGAAATATTTGGAGTTTTTGTTTATAAATTATGAATACTAAAGATGATGAAAATCATAAGAAAATTATATAAACGAAGCTATGATAAAGTTTAGAGTTTGGGAAAAATCACTATAATGTAGAGGAAAATTCAAGGATCGTTTTAAGTATAATTTCGACTATTGATCAAAAGCTAATTGTTTTAAAATAAAATGATGATTTTTAAATAGGAAAATATTTATAAATATGCTAGGGGTGAAATCGAGTTTTTGGTAAATGCATGAAAATTCATGAAATAATTTGAGGGTCGTTTTGGTTATAATTTTGAATATCAAAAAGTAGAGGAGTAAGGATTTATTGATGATCGAATCATAAGCTAGGGTTTTTGCCGGTTTTTGATACTACGGGAGTTAGGATGAGAATTGTGGTTTACGGAGAGTATCACGATCCTCGAAATAATGTGAGGATTCTTTTGGTTAAAATATTGGGTAGTGAAAGTGTTTCGGAAAATGTAGGAATATTTTTGAGCTGTAGGGGTATTTTCGTAATTTCCAACCTAAAACTGTAGGAATGGGTTTTGAAGTATATGAAGGGGTTTTAGGTGCTAGAAGGGAATGAATACTAGAATTCTAGAATTTTATGAAAAGAGTTTCAAAGTACAAATTAAATAGAGAAAAGAATTAAATTGACGAACATTTAATTAAATTATAACATATAAAAACATATAAGTCACATAAAATGCAATGCATGAAGTGAATTATTAAGGATCGAGATTATAAACGCTTCCTGAGTTACCCTTTACTTACCTTTCTCAACTTGGCCCTGAGTCGGGCTGTTACAACAATCAACCCGATAAGAGTTGAAATAATGCAAGCGGAAACTGCAATGAACGAACGCAAGCCGAAGCTACATTTTTCAAGAGCGAATAAGTTACATAGTTAGCTTCATGCTGATATAGATTTAACTTTCATAAGAAAAACAAGAAAAAAAATAAAATTGAATTTAAAGAAAGTAACTAAACTTTCATACGGAAGAGACAAAACTTTCATACGAAAGACTCAAAAGAAAGCATAACTTAAAAGAAAAGTGGATGCAAATCGTCTTTACATCATAAAAAAGTCAGTGGCAGAACTGATCTCCGCTAGATTTAGGAGGATGATAGTAGATTTTGAAGAGTGGCGGTGGATTTGAGAAGATGATAGTAGATCCAAAAGAGTAACAACAGATTTGAACTGGTTTTGACGGAACAAATCTGAAAAACTGACGGTGGAATATATTTGAGCCAATCTGGCGATGGAGCAATGATTATATTCTTCACTGTCGGATCAAAACTTTAATTAACTATATTTTTTTGAGTTGAGTCGTGTCGTGTAAATTAGGGTTTATAAACTAAAGAGAGAAGAAGATATCAAGTTTGAAGTCTCATGTAACATAAGAGGTGTTATCTTCACACCATTTCGAGGGACGCCATCACTAGGGAGGGAATCACTCGCTGCTTGGCTGTTTCTCATGCTGGGAAATGTCACTTTTACTCGAAGGTTTGGGCACCTCTTTAGGTTAATGAGCATTTTGCGAGATTTGGTGTGCACGAGGGATGTGGACCTAAGCCTTATTCATTGTCATGTTTATAATTTTTGTGCTAATGGGGGTTGGTCAAGTGATTTGAGAGTTCTTTTTCGAAGGTAATGACCTGAGTTCGAATCCTGTGATCACTAAGGATGTATGTTAAAAGATCACCTTTTAACTTTGTCTTTTAATATACAGTATAAATATCTTGAATGAATATGAAAACACGGCTCAGTTAGTGATATTTTGGCTGGGCCGTATTACATTAACAACTTCTCCAAGTAGGACTGTACGATATTATCTTTAGAAGTAGGAAATAATAGGGTTGTCAATGGATCGGATTTTAATCTGAATTCGATTTGAATCCAATCCGATTATTTGTATATTCGATCAATAAAAAGGTTCGATGGATCATATTCGATTATAAATACCATTATTCGAAATAAACGGAGCGAATATGGAATTAAAGAATCCGATCCGTTAAATATTTGAATCCGACTATTTATAATATTTTATTATATTAATTATTTTATTAATAAAGAATATTAATAAAAATAATTAAAAATTAAACTTTCAATGTATGCATCATTGTCAATAGTTATATTAAAATAATATGTAATCTTTCATTAATAATCTTAAATTAACAAATATTACATGAATATTTGTAGAAATAATAACTAACTAATTAAATAATAATTATTATATGTTTATATTTATTTATATATATATTTTTTTTCTTCTATCTTTCAATATTTATCTTAAAATAATATGTAATCTTTCATTGGAATTTTAATTTTTTATTATTTTTATTAATATTCTTTAGTAATAAAATAATTAATATAATAAAATATTATAAATAATTGGATTCGAATCTTTAACGGATCGGATTCTTTAATTCCATATTCGCTCCGTTTATTTCGAATAATGGATATTTATAATCGAATATGATCCATCAAACTTTTTTATTGATCGAATATGCAAATAATCGGATCGAATTCGGATTAAAATCCGATCCATCGAAAGCCCCAGGAAATATAGAGGTATATTAAAAGTCAAGGCCCCCACGGCTACAGTAGCTATATTTGAATATTTTTAACTTTTCAATTTTGTAATTAGTATTCAAGATTAATGTGATTTTTAAGGGTTTTTTTAATATATTTTAAAATAAGTTGAAATGGCTTAAATTGAGTTTTTTTTCCCAATATTTATTGCAATGTTAAAATATAAAACTCTCGTCTCTTGTTTATTTCTACAATTATTTTAGTTTACCATGTCCTCCCTTATGACTTTTTTTTTTTTTTCATTTCACAAAGTCAATTTATTTTCATAGATCTGGTCCTTTTTCTTTTTAACCGTCAAATCAAATTATGGTCCTTTTCCATTTATTTTCCAGTTCACAAAGTCAATTTATTTTCATATTTCTCAAATTATGGTCTTTTTTCTTTTTAACCGTCCAATCAATACAACTATTTAAAGATATAATTAAAAGGGATTGATAATTTCACATACTGTGTTTGTCATGTCTCCCTCGAATTATAGTCCTTGCGTACTTCCCTAAATCCTATTATTTCATCAATTTAAAGATGCAACTAAAAGTTGTTGATAATTTATTATTTTTTTGAGAAAATGATATGTACTATCTAGTAGGGACAGTTTAAAATAACTCCTCTCATTAGGGTGCCTTTGATTGATTAATTTATTTTGATTTAAAAAAATGTATTCCTTATTTTTAATACAGTCAACCGTAGATTAATCTTAACATTAATTTTACTTTAATTAACTTTTAAAATTCTTGGTTTACGGTCAAATGGCATAAGCCTTTTAGGTTTTAATCTAATTGTTCGACAAATAATCGGGTAATGTGGGATTAATCCTTAAATATGCATCATATATTTACTTAACTCCCCATTTTGGAAAAAATGTCGTATAATTTTCACAATATGTCGTATTTAAGAAATCTCTCAAAATATATTGTATATATTTTACAAAATATAGTACTAAAACGTTCTAATATAGTATTCATATCCTATTATGTTGTATAATTTTATGGGGAGTAAAGTAAGAGTTATTTCAAACTGCCCCATAAATAATTATGTTAACACTATTGTTTAAGTAAAATCAATTTAATTTTATTAATATTTAGTATGGCGCCTTCTTAAAAACTCCCATGATTTTGTCTTTTGGCCGTAACAATTTGGCATAGTTATGATTTTCGAATTGAAGCTACTCAAACTTTTTTTTTTTTTTAACAATCAGCAAGAAAATCGTGGGATTATTATCAAGACTCGCACTTCATATATAAATCAATTGAAGAGAAAAATTGCATTTGTTCATGTTCCGCATATCATTCAAAAAGACATTCAAAATACAATGTACGTCACCTGACAATTGGAGAGCCAGGAAAGCATAAAGCAAAGAAACCAAGTAATGGAATGCACTAACTTTGATACATGACCCCTAACGCTAGTTGATGTAAAAGGATCATTAGTTGGCTTCGACAGGAGACGCCCAATGCCCCTAGTCAATGTAAAAGGATCATTAGTCTGAGATATTTAGCTAATGATTTTATTATACATACAGTGCGTGTAATTTCGAATCCTCTAATATAATGTATACAAAAAACATTATCGAATGATATTATATAATACATATTTTTGTTATATTGAGTTGACGTCTTCGTATTGTATGCTTGAATTGAGTTAATTATTTTGGTGATGAATGAAGTTTTATCAAAATATGAAATTAGTTCCGGTTTTCTGCCACAAAATCATTTATGATTACAAGCATTATATATTAACTTTGTGATGAATTATTTATCACGATAAAATAGGTAGTTGTGACAAATATGTTTGTCACAATAAAATACTGTGTTATGACACATATGTTTGCCATGAGAAAATGTGATGTGGTGACAAATATATTTGTCACAAAAGATGTCCAATTAACTATTATAGTGACAAATATAAGTACTACAATGACGATACTAGTGCACACATGTGACGAAAAGTTTGTCATGAAAGAATAAGTTTTTTGTGACAACATGAGTTGTCATAATAAGTATCGTCTAATCGTGTCTTTTGACGAAATTGAGCTACATTGACAATTATTAGGCACATTGTGACAATAAGTTTGTCACAAGATCCAACCTCTTCGTGACAAATGTTCGATACAAAACTATTGTGACGAACTGTTAGATCATCGCCTGAAACTTTATACGAGGGGCCTTGAATTTGCATATCACTAAATATAACTTAATTTAGATAAGTATGAGAATTTTAAAATTCTAAGAGATTACTTTATTAAAAATGAGTGTGTTAGTTATTTAACACACAAATTTCTATATTTACTAAAATATTGTAAGAATCCTATGATATTGACAAAGCCAAAAAAAATATAAGGATATACTATGCTATTTAAGAACTCCAAAAAAGAGTTGCTAATTAATTAAGACAATCTATTGTAGTAAACAAATTGAATTTGAGTATTTAACAAAATTTAAATATAATCATATTAAATCCTACTAAATAACAAACTAAGAAAGTAAACATTTTCTAAGTGAGTTTTAGGATAGTTTGATCATAAAATAAAAATAATTTGAATTTAAGTAATGTTAAATATTTAGATACTTATAAAAAATTTAAAATTTAAAATTTTAGCCAAAATATGATAAGCATCGGATATTTTCAAAATATTATCTTAAGTATGTATATAAGCATGAATTTTGAAATTTAAGATTTTAATTAAAACATGACAAGTATTAAATATTTTAAGAATTTTATTCATCTACATGTTACAATAAAAATTAGGGCAAATTACATCCAGGTCCACTGAGATTTGCCATAATTATAATTTAGTCCCTACATTTTCGTTTATTACAAAAAAACCCTTATGACCACTGTTCCCAAGGATTTTTTTATAATACACGAAAAAGTGTATGCCTAATTCCGTCAGGGACCTTTTTTTTATAATACATGAAGAAGTATATGCCTAACTTTTCTACTATTCCGTCAGGGACCTCAACTGAAACAATGTTTATAGGGGTTTGTTTTGTAATAAAGGAAAAAACAGGGACTAGATTATAATTATGGTAAACCTCAGGGGACCTGAATATAATTTCTCCTAAAAATTAATGAGGCTATCCACGTATATTGTTACGTGAATACTGAATAACCTCGAGGCCGATTCTGAATTATATATATATAAATTTGCTTTGCAAGGCATGATACAAAATATTAACAATACAATAATAAGGTTAATTCCAATCACTTTCTTTTTCGGATTTAGTGTACTTTGTTCATAGTTTTTAATACGTTGTGCTTGCTCTTTTGATTTTTGTAGGATGTCACACTTAACTCCTTTTAGATAATTTGGCAAAATATTTTGAGAATATTCAATTCAAAATAAACTTTAACAGTCGATTTCACCTCTGTTACAGCGATCCAATAATTAATACAATTACTATCATATTCTTCTATCCAAAACGAACAAAACTCATACCTATTGTATTATATTGTATTACAATTACCCTATCTAAAATGATAATAAAATGTAATTTCCAACTAATAATATTAATTAAAAAAAGGGTCAAGCTCTGGATTATGTACTATCCATAAAGTTTGCATTGTAAATTAAGTTGCTAAATAAGAAGCTAATTCTTATTGAATTGACTAAATAACCTATTTCTTTCACTATAACAAATTATCAAATTCGCAACGATTTTTTTAGCAACAATTTTATTTTTGTTATAAATAATTATGTCTTGGCAACGAAAAGTAATTTTCGTTGTCTTTTTTCTCACTTATTTAGCACAAAAAAAATATTTTGTTACCAAAGTTATGTGTCTCTCAACCGTCACATTTAAATCTTATTTGGCAACAATTTTGACAAATTGCAACAAAAAAATTTGTAGGTAAAGTACAATTTTTTTGGGAACAATATGAAATCTTGCCAATAATAAATTTCTACAACAAAATATAATTGTAGCTAATAATGCCCTTTGTGCAACGAAATTTGTCGTTGAGAATTCTTGTAAAAAATTAGCTATGATATTTAATAGTTGCTAAATATTTAACTTTTTCCAACAAAATATTTTGTTGCGGTTGTAGCTTTTTGGCGACAAAGTATATCGTTGTTAATACTTTCATAGATTAGCAACGATTATTATTATTGAAAAATATTAAGTACTTTTGGCAACAAAAACTTTTGTGGCAAATACATATTTAACAAAATTATAAAAACCAAATTAATTATATAATTAATTTTCTTTTTGTAAACATTAATTACGTCTAGTCAAATTGGTTCGGGGGCACTTATCTCTTGTTATCAACCCGAGTTCGAATCGTGCAAAGAGCACAATTAAATAATATATTTTAAAACTACATTTGGCAACGAAATTTATTTTGTTGTTGTAGAAAAATACATTTAAACACGAAAAGTTTTTCGTTGCAAAATACATGGTATTTTGTAACGAAATATATCGTTGTAAATAATAATAAATTATAACTTTAAAACAATTTATCGGCAACGAAATGTTCAATTTGCCTACAAAAAAAATATAAAATTAGCAACAATAATATTTGTTGCCTTTTTGAATCATATTTTGAAACGAAAAGTATATCGTTGTCAATTTTACATGTATACGCAACGATATTGACTTTTCGTTGCCATGAACTATTAATAACGAGGATTTACCAACGAATCCGGCAACAAAAATATTTTGTTGTTAATAGAATTGACAACGAAAAAATATACTTTTGGCGACGAAAATATTTGTTGGTAAAAATGAAATTTCTTGTAGTGTTTGCCAATTTTATAAATGAAATAACATTTAAGAATATCAAAAGAATTAAGGAGACAGTTATTTTTAAGTACCTAGTAGTAAAAGAAAATTTAGTTTACTCTCAAATGCTAAAATTTTTAATACTAACTTCCTATTTTTAAATTTTAATTTTCATTCACTCCTTAAACACCTGAATTGACCTAAATTGACTGTAATGGTCTTAATTATTTCTTTTTCCTTTGTTTATTCTTTATTTTTCCTTTTCATACTTCAATTTAAATCTAAGTACTTTAACTTTTACAAATAATACTCTAATTTGGAATTTGAAAACTTTAACGTTATGAACAATACTCAAATTATAAACCTAGGTACATTAACTTTTATGAATAATACTCTAATTTAAATGTAAGTATTTTAAATTTTACGGACAATACTCTTTTTTTCTTTATTTTTCCTTCTCATAGTTCAATTTTAAACCTAAGTACTTTAACTTTTACAAATAATACTCTAATTTTAAAATTGGATACTTTAACCTTTCTGAATAATACTCCAGTTATAAACGTAGGTATTTTAGCTTTTATAAATAATACTTTAATTTTGAAATCTAAGTACTTTAACTTTTAGGAATAATATTCTATTTTATAATTTAGATACTTTATAGTTTCTAAATAATACTCTAAAACATAAATCAACAATTAACTTTTACCCTCAAATCCACCTATACACAAAAAGAAAGATTATTAATTTTTACATATGAAGTACGAAAATTATTTTTGAAGTATTAATATACAAAATAAAAGTATAAAGTTGTTAATACCTGTATTATGTTAACAAAATAGTTTGTGTGTCCTTTTTTTTTTCTTCTGTGGAGGGTAATTAAGTATTTTTACACAAAATAAGGGGCAAACAAATTTTAAAATTTGAAAATAACGAGTTAGTACTAAAACTTTTAACATTGGAGAGTAAACTAAATTTTCTCACTACTAAGTACTTAACCCTCATTATCCGAGAAATTAATTAATTTTATGAAAAGGACAAAGCACTGCAGAAATTCTAGTATATAAGTATGGTGAGCCCTTTGGCAAATGACAACATTCTCATCAAGAACAAACACCACAAATATATATCATCATTATATTGTTGATATGGCTGCAGTTGTAACCGTTGTTGATGTTGCTAACATCCTTCCCAGGCCGACCAAGGGTTTTCCTCCCAGTTTGTTTGCTGATAAATTCATCTCATTTTCTTCGGATAATCAGGTTAATTATTTTATCATAATTATATCTACTTTAATATTTTTTCTGTATTTTTCTTTTTCATGTCATACGTATGTTTAATATTTTGATTTGGCATTGTTGTTGCTGCGGCAGCAACAACAAGAACAAGAACAAGAACAATAATAATAATAATAATAATTACAATTACGTACACTCGATGCATATGGTAAAAAAATTAATATTTAAATGTATTAAAGTTAAATTTGTAATATTAATATATATTTTATAATTATTTTTAATATAATCACTAAATTATAGTAAATAAATTTGATAATGCTATATTACTTAAAATAAAAAAAGAAGATATGAAGTAAAAACTAATAAGAACATAAAAAGTTTATTAAAAAAAAATTAAATTGATGTGAGAGAAAAAAATAAAAAATAATATAACTTGTACCGATGAAGAAAATAAATAAAAAAAAATAAAATAATTAAAATAATTATTTTAGAGATAGAAAAGAAAAAGGTTCAACAATCAAGGATCGAAGGTGGCGTTGATTACGGTGGCGGGAGGATGGGTCTCCATCGGAGAAGACGACGTCTTCTTAGAGAAGATGGCCGAACTTTGGATCTAGAAAGGGGGTTGTGTGTGTGCGGTGGGGTGGGGTTAATCTATTATATCTTTTTTTCTTATTTTTGGTTTTAGATTCTTATTTTATATTTTATTATTCTATATATATAATTATTTATAATAAATTATAGAAATAATATTTCATATGTATATTACTATATATATATATATATATATATATATATATATATATATTCTGTTATAATATGTATACATATTAGATATTTATAATAATTTTTAATAGATATAATAATATAATTTAAGATTTATTTTACTTATTAATATAATATTTATCTTGAATTAAAAATAATTTTTAAGAATATTATATGTCTGAAATAGGTATAATAGGAGTTTTACTTTTTTTCCGTTGACCATTTGGGATGAGGGTGCGTTGAATTTATTTTAAAAAACACAAGTTTATCTATTATAATTTTTTAAAACACAGTATATTTTGTGAGAATTTCGATTAAAAAGGGTTTTTAAATTTTTTTTAATTCAATTAATTAAAAAGGGTGCGTTGAATTTATGTTGGAGAAAAATAAATCAATTAAATAAAAAAAAGTAAAGAGACCAAGTTCAAGAAACCACAATTGGATCTCACACTTAATAATAGAGTATAGATTATTAAATTATCTCAAAACTATTTATTTATTATGATATTACTTAAAAGATTTTTTCTCTCACAGGTTCAGGAAAAGTATGCAAAGTGTATTGAAGAAATGAAGGAACAAGTAAGGTCCATGATTATGAACAAAGACACTAAACCGAAAGATAAAATGATAGTAATTGACAATGTTGAGCGTTTGGGAGTTTCATATCACTTCAAGCAAGAGATTGAAGACCAAATTGAACACATCTTCAAGTTAAAGCTTGAGGAAGGAGAGCAAGATTTGTTCACCACTGCACTGCATTTCCGTCTCCTTAGACAACATGGCTACGACGTTCCTTGTGGTAATTTCTAGACGAACCCTATCCTATATGATTAATGATGATGAGAGCGAAAGTTTTCATGTAACATGTCTCAAGTAAAATCCTACCAAATATAAAATGCTATAAACCCGTGTCTGGTATAATTATGCATTAAATCCAAAATTGAAACTATTTATTTATAATGATATGTCTGAAACTATTTATTTATAGTGATAATAATTAAAACTCGCTATAATCAGTTAAACTTATTAATTAATTTACAATTATGTTTCACGAAAGATTTGTATTTCGCATTATGGATCTCCATTCAATATAATTATGCAAATCTTCACACAGTAACTCTTGAATATATTGAAACAGGAGTTTTCGAACAGTTCAAGGACAAGGAGAGCAACGCATTCAAGAAAACTCTGAACAGTGACATTGAGGGTTTGCTGAGCTTGTATGAAGCAAGCTTCCTACAATATCATGGAGAAGACATCTTAGAAGAAGCCAAGGTCTTCACAAGACACTGCTTAAATCAGGCTAAGTCAGAATTAAACTGTTATCTTCAAGCAAAAGTAACGCGAGCCCTAAAGCAGCCTCTTCATCGAGGTGCTCAGAGAGTGGAAGCACGTCACTACATATCTATCTATGAGAAAGACGAGTCCAGAAATGATCTGCTACTTAAATTCACCAAATTAGATTTCAATTTTGTGCAGAATTTGTACAAAAAAGAGTTGAGCGATCTCCTCAAGTAAGATAACCCCTCTTTTTCTTTTTTATTTATTTATTTATCTTTTATCCGTTTTTTTCTCTTACGTTTTCCTCTTTTCTTTTCATTTATTTATTCTACTAGTTACAAACCCGTGCCTTGGCACGGGGTCAAATTTTTATAAAAATAACCCAAAAAATCAATTAAAACATATTATTAAAATAATAGTTGTTAAATCAAAATTTTATTTAAAATATTTGAATAGCAGGTGAAAATATTATATAAAAGAAATACTATTGAAATTAGAAAGAAATTTATTAAATAGGAAACTAAAATTATTATAAATTATAAAAAATAATAAAAAATAAAATGTATATTAAAAAATATATAAAAATTGCATTCCTTAAAATTAAAATAATAAAATAAAGCTCTTAAATTGTACAATACATTCCCACATATATAAAGAAAAATAAAATATGTTACAAATTTTGAAAGATAAAGATATCATGTTAAATGAACATATGTCATGTTATTATTTGACAATTGTCAAAATAGAGAATGTATTTTATTTAAATATAATAAAGATTTTCTATTATAATTTTAAAAAATAAATTTAATGAGCAAAATAATGAATAGAAATATATTATAAAAATATAAGTTTTAAAAATTTTTAAAAATCAAATATTAAAAACTAAAATAATAATTTTAACATAATTACACGGATATAAGAAGATGTAGGAAATTAGTAAAAAGTCAACAGGGGTTGGTCAAGTGGTTTGAAAGTTCTTTCCCGAAGGCAATCATCCGGGTTCGAATCCCTTTGACCACCTGGGGGGTGTGTGTATTAAAAAAAAAAAAAAAAAAAAACGAAAATTAACAAGAAAATACAATATGGATGACATATACTCTAAATACCTACAAATAATCAAGAGAAAATTACAAAACCGGGACATGAAGTGACTCCCCACTAGCAATTTTAGGACACAAATTACTTTGGCGGTAAAAGTGTCCAATAACTCCCAAAATGTGTCAATTTCAGGACAAAGGTCAGCGGAGATAGCTGACGTGGCGCTTGTGTACGTCCACATCAACACTCAGGCGCCACGTCAGCTATCTTTGGCGACCTGGGAAATTCGTACCCAAGTCCGAGTCAAAGCGAACGAGAGACCAACACACACACTAAATTAGGTGGAGATAAGACAGAAAACTTAGAGTGTGCGGAAGAAACAACAACATAAAAGCGAAGCAATTTAACATCATATATCAATCAGACAACAAGTGATAACGTAAAAGCCCTCGCGGCTCCAAAAGAACAAATATCATAAGGTACAAGTCAACCTCCTAAGTTCATCATAAAAAGAATGTATGCAAACGAATGCAACCTAACTCGACCTATCTAGATAAGTGCGACTCAAAAGACACACTTCTCCTCCAAAAGACCTGCATCTGGAAGATAAAGAGAGGGGTCAGTCCACTGACTGAGTGAGGGGGCTAACGCACACCCACACACTATACATAATAGTGCAAAACACATATCAAAGGTGGAATTATAAATCGGGATTAGGTTTTGCATACCAAAACATATTTCAAAACAAACTTATACATATAGAAAACATTTTCATAAGCACTATCTCGTTTCACAATTCCCAAAGCATAACATAATGCTCGGCGAGTCCGAGCATCCAACCTTTACACCTCATAATTCATAAGAAAAAGAAATACACAAACATATCCAACCTCTCACACCAATGATAGAAGGGCCACGCAACCCTAACCACCTATACATAACATAACCACGAGGGGTAGTGATCCCACAACGTGTCTTCGCCGGTTTTTACGTAGACGGTTCAAGAATACCACACCTTCTCTAGCTCCTGGAGCCTTGTGTGATTTCTCAAATGGCAATTACGCACAGGCTTAACCCGATGACCCGACACCTTCCCGGAGTTTCAAAACATAAGCTTACATATACTCATATTAACTATGATGCACGGACACTTCTAAAAATATCATTTTGACGTGTCGTGTAGTGTCGGACACCGTGTCCGACACTCCCCACGTGGAAAATTCAAGAAAAAATCCGTGTCACCGTATCCTTGTCGTGTCGTGTCGTGTCGTGTCCGTGTTCGTGTTGCCGTGTCCGTATCCGTGCATCATAGCTCATATACATAATTTTACAAAATCCAAAACGTATTCATAAGGCCACAAAAATATCATACGTACACTTATTTAACTATATATATACTATATAGTCGCATGCAAGTAAGAAAAAATTATAAATAAAAATCAATTTAAATAATTAATTTTAATATATTTAAATAACAGAATTTTTTAATTTGCACACACAATGAATGTGCCAAAATTACTAATTTCATTATTATCCTCCCGGCGTTATCCTTGGGCGCTTTAAGAAAGTAATCTTATTATGTAAGTGTCACGCCTAGATTCGCGAGCCCGTTGGACGTCAATCTGACTTCAAGATATTTCAAACCCTTTTTTAATGAAATTAATCAACGACGAATATATTTATTTTTTAAGAGTAAATTACACCTATGAAGCACGGACACTTCTAAAAATATCATTTTGCCGTGTCGTGTCGTATCGTGTCGGACACCGTGTCCGACACTTCTCACGTGGGAAATTCAAAAAAAGAAATCCGTGTCGCCATACCTGTGTCATGTCGTATCCGTGTCGCCGTGTCCGTATCCGTGCATCATAGAATTACACCTAGGTCCCTTGAGGTTTGGCGTGATTACAATTTGCATCTCGTACTTCTAGAAATTATAAATTAGTCCCTAATCTTAACTGGTCGTTTGACATCCCTGAGCTCCTTTACAACTCCTTCAAATTTCAAGTTTGATTTTTAAAAATTGTCCTCAAGAACTATATTGTTAAATGACTTTAGTTAAGAGTTTGTTTTGTTAGAGAAGGAAAAGTTCGGATACTATTTTATAAAATTAAATACGATTTGAAATAGTTTAATAAATACTAATGCTGCTAATATTTATAAAATTTTCAACGATAATTAAATATAATTTATTTATTAATTTTTAAAAAAGTAAAATTATTATTTTTTTAATAAGGGTGTAAATACTAATATGGCTAATTATTATATAATATTTTCCAGTTTGTCATTAAGTTAATAAATACTAATATGGCTAATTATGTTATAATATTTTTAAAAATTTTAAATTAATAATTTTTTTTTCATATTCCGACAAAAGTTTCGTGAAGTTTTATCGAAACTTCCACCTCATATATAAAGCACCCAATAATACTTTATAAAGGGAAATTGATAAAGTACAACTAGAATTGCCCTAAAAGGGATAACCTAATCTGTAATATTCAAAAGTGCAGGATGTAAATTGTAATTACCCCAAAGCTCAAGGAATTTGAGTGTAATTTGCCATTTTTTTTAACGTGAAGAACTCTTTTTTTAATTTTTTCATTAAAACATCCAAATCGCCCTCAACCCATCATGAAAAATTAATAGTAATATGCGCAAATTGAGATTATTCGTAAAGAATTTTGGTAGTTTTCGACCCCCGTTTTAGCAAAATCATAAACCCTAAAACCCGACCTTCGTCTTATATATATATATATATATATATATATATATATAACTAATGTTGCACGTACTAATCATTTTTTGTTTAATGTTACAGGCGGTGGAAGGGATTGGAAACTATAACAAAACTTTCATACATGAGAGACAGGGTGGTGGAATGCTATTTTTGGGCGGTGCAACTCCATTCCGATCCCGGCTCCACTTTATCCCGATTAGCTTGTACTGATGCCTTTGTTATGTCTACGATTTTGAACGACACGTATGATTATTCTACGCTTGAAGAACAACAAGTCTTCACAGAGGCTTTGCAAAGGTATGTGCATTGTGGAAGAATCCAACAATATTTAGAACCATAATGTCTAAAAATTACACAAAGGAAAAATCAAGCAAAATAATAAATTAAGTATAGCCTAAAAAATGACTATTGAAAGACGTAATGAAAAGAACATAACCTAAAAAATGGCTATTGAAAGGCATAATGAAAAGAAAACAAAATTTAACGAGGTTCGGCTAATTTAGTCGCATTACTTAAAATATATTTCACTTAAGAAATATTACAAAGTAGAGAGAGACTTTGTTTCGATGCATTAAGCTAGAAGGGGGAGGAGCTTATTTATAATGCTAGTTCCTCCCCAAACTATTACAAAGTTCCTATGTGGGATAGAAAACACTTATCCCAACCTAGACTTTCAATATGGGATACAAATTTGAGCCACAATTACTTTAATCTTTAATTTTTTGCTCTAATACAACTTTCACAGAAAACATAGACAAACGATCACGAGAGCAGAAGAAATGTAATGCAATATATACTTACAGTCATTGAGTAGTTTTTTGTGATGTACCAAAAACATATAACTAGTATAAAATACTCATCAAGTAATTAACTGATATTGATTGGGACGAGCCTGATTGGACTTCAAATACCCACCCACCCCTCCGTAATAAAAACTTAGAAGCTATGTAAATATGAAAGTTGTTTTGGAAGTATGATTGTGAAAAAGTTGATTTCTATGATCTAAGATTGAATAGAAAAATATGAAGATAAAGAGAAAAAAAGTTATTTATGGTAATAAAATTGAGGTAGATCACATTATGTTACCAAAAGTGGAACTATGACAACAAATAATAAGCTGTAACAATTCAATATACCAAATATTATCACTTGTCAGCATTAAATCTTAGAAATTAATGGATATCATCAATTCTTTAATGGATATGCAGACAGTGAAAGAGAATACGTATAATCTGGATATTGTTATTCTCAATCATACTAAAATACAAACAACGTACGTATTTATAACTTTCTACAGTGGAAGTTATCTCTAGGATAAGAATAAAAGATAGTTATAAACGGATAAAACTAAATATTAGTTATCTGTTCTAATACTCCCCCCTCAAGTTGGAGTTCCGAAGAAATCCAACTTGAACTTCTGCAATTGTTGGCTTCTTAGTTTGATTTTCTTCAAAGTAATTTTCTCCACTCTCGGCTTGATTGTCATACTTGATTTTCTCCAAAATCTTGAAAACTTTATTTTTCTGCAAAAATTCTTTCTGTAGGCTTCTGATCCTTTCTTTTTATTTTTCTGATCGTGCAAATTTGATGCACAATTTTATATTGGTCCAGTTACATCTTCTGGATCCTTCTTTCCTACATTGATGGATTTCTCATGGCCAACTTTGCCATGAATAAAAAAATTTAAAAATTTATGGTTGATATGCCACAATAGAAATGAATTAGAAAAAAAATTTATTTATGATGGATGATTTTTTTTTGGGAGTGAATGGAGAATTTTGTTTCAGCCGAAGAAATCTTTTGGATTTTGTTTGGGAGAAAATCTTTTGGATTTGTTTGGGAGGATTTGTTTCGCAGCGGAATCTTTTGCTCTGATACCATCTTAGAAATTAATGGATATCATCAAATTCTTTAATGGATATGCAGAGAAAAGAGGGTGAAAGAGAATACGTATAATCTGGATATTGTCAATATTCTGTATTCTCAATCATACTAAAATACAAACAACGTACATATTTATAACTTTCTACCGTGGAAGTTATCTCTAGGATAAGAATAAAAGATAGTTATAAACGGATAAAACTAAATATTAGTTATCTATTCTAATATTAAATGACAAAACAAAAACTACTAGTTACCAATGCAATTAGTATATAACTTATAACATCATAAATGCATGCCATCTGACTTAATACATACGTAGACACTTTTCACATTGTCCTAAAATTTTGCTGCTAATTAATTTTGGAATTATAAAACATTTTCCCCATCTATGTAGTTTACGCTTTCGATCACAGGATTTCTCCTCAAGAATTTAAGAAAAGTAGTTCGAAATATATACCGAAAGTAAAAAAAAAAAAAAAAAAAAACACTTAGTTAACAACAAACAAACTAATATATTATGTTGTTTCTTCAGGTGTGACACTAAAGAAGTCGATCCAGCACTCCCAAATTATTTGAAGATTGCGTGCAAACCTTTTTATAGTTTCTACGAGGAGTATGATCGTAAATATTTGTCGAAACAAGGAAGATCCTATGCAGCATCTCATGCCAGAGACTTTGTAAGCACGAAACCTTAATTTCTGAAATTGGGTTATAGATTCAATCTTGTTCTCGAAAATATAAGGACAATATTGTATCTAAATAATAGAAATCCAATTTCGTATTTTCTTTTCTTTTTACCCTTCATATTTTGGCTGAATTTAATCAAATATATTACAATGATGGGAACCCTACCATCAAACTCATGTGTGACATGAAGATGAAAGAACTTGGCATGGGTTACCACCAGAAAGCCTTGTGGTACAAGGGAGTAGAGACACCCACATTGCAACAACACAATTCCATAGCGGGCATCACGAGCGCAATCTATGCCGGCGTCTCAGCAATCTATATGGGAATGGAATCAGCCTCCGAAGAAGCTTTCCGTTGGCTCATGACCCAGCCTAAGATGGCTGACGCTAGCGGTTTCATTGGTCGGTATTTGAATGATATCAGCAGCTATCAAGTAAGAGTACTAATCTATTACTACACATATGGGTTTTTTGCACGGGTCACCCTTGTGTTAGGCCGAATTAACTTAAAAAACCCTATGTTATAAAATATCACTCCAAAAACCCTATGTTTTTAAATTATTGCACCGAAAACCCTGAAATCGGAAATTGTGATTCACGCGCTAATATTGTGACTGAAATAGCATTTTTGTTCACTTTTATCCTACAAAATGACTATTTTGTCCTTATTATATTTATTAAATATATATATAGATGTATTTATTTATATATATACATAACTATGTGTGTGTATATATATATACTAGCAGCCCTGCACACCCAATGTGTGTGCAAACGAAAATTATTAAATTAGAATTTTCATGTTATTACTTAGTTTATAATTATTTTTAATATAATTATAATTTTATGATGAATAAATTAAATAAGATAAAATCAAATTAAGGAAAAAAAAAACTAAAGATAAATAAGTGATATAAATAAAAAAGAAAAGATTTAAGAGTCCATATATATAGAAGAGGTTAATCAGAAAACTGTAATAATACGTAGTTAAAATTTATGTTAAAAAACATAAAAAGAAAAAAGAAAAAAAGAAAAAAAAAAAAATTCATGACACCAAATGGATCTCTCCCTTAATATAATAGTATAGATATACACATATATAAATAACGGCACCACTGCCACCACCATTGACAACCATTGTCCAGGCCGCAGCCACCACCGTCCCGTCCACCGGCAGTATCACCGCCATCGAAAAAGTAGAGAAGATGAACCAAATCTGATCCTCGCCCACCACCGCCGTCATCCTCAACTCGAAACAGATCTGAACTCTCGCCGCCGCCCTCCGCCGCTTTTGGTCAGAAATCTGAGTTTTCGCGGCTGCTTTGTTTGCTTTCTGTTGCTGTTGTTTGAGGGGAAGAATTAGGCCAAGAAGAAGGCACGCAAGGCACCGCCTTCAGCATTTCCTTAGCCTGCTGCTCCAATCCTCCGACGAAAAAAGAACTCAAAAACATTCTCCCTAAAAGATTCAGTCTTCTCCTTCTTGATTCATTTCCTCATTTAATTATTTGAATGAAATTGAAATTTATGCAAAGCTTTTCTTCAGAAGGTGGAATTTGGTAGCGTACGAGAAAGAAGAAGGGTGGAGGTGAGGTGAGGTGGGTCGGGTGGCTGTTGGGTGGCCATGGTTGAGGCAGAAAAGTAAGTTGGGGAAGAAGATCAAGAAAATAAAATAATAAGAAAAAAATTGGATTTGATATGTAAGGGTGAAAATGGTATTTCAGATTTTAAATATAATGAAATCAGCTCAAGTGGCAGTGTGCAATAATTTTAAAACACAAGGTCTTTTATATGAATTTTCATAATACAAGATTTTTCTTACTCTCTTGGTATAACACAGGGTTTATGGTAATTTTAATGTTAGGGGTCGTCAGCGCCCATTATTCATAAAAACGTTTCTACATGCCCTTGGAAAATTTCTCTTGTATATTTAACTAATTACTATGTGTGAAATGCAAACAAATGAGCGCGAGCACGAGTCGGGCCAGTATCCAAACGCTGTCGATTGCTACATGATAGAGAATGGGGTGTCAAAGGAAGAAGCGTTCGACAAGTTTGCTGCATTTGTTGAGGAAGCATGGATGGATTTGAATAAGGAATGGGTTGTTAGTTTGACAAATAGAACTGTTCCAAGGCATGTTATGGAGCCTGTTCTCGGCTTTGCACGAGCTTCAGAAGTGAACTACAAGCTTGGCACGGATGGCTACTCCGATATAGGAAGATCTCCATTGAAGCTCGACGTGATTGCTCTGTTTGACAAGCCCGTAACTATTTAATTACTCTATTAATGTACTGTGCTGAGACACTGTGAAAGTCTAGAAATCATGAATAAGTACGTGGTCATGTGTGTGTGGCTACATATATATATATATATTTCGTACGAGAAATTAATAATTCTGGTCGACATGGGATATGCTGATCTTTCAAGCTATCCAAACTTCGTTACTACAATTTGGTTATGTTTATCTTCGATGGATATATATAATTTTGCTGTTTCTAGCTACCACACATCGTGAAAGTAATTGTTATTTAATTTTAGGGTTAATTACACTTAGTTCCCATATTGGACGGAGTAATTATAATTCGTCACTTTTTTTAGATTAAATTACAGATACCAACCTTCAGAAAATTAGTAATTAATTACACTTAACTCCTATTTTCGTTAAAAAATTACTCACATCGACAAAAATTTCAATGAAATCCCAAAAATACACTTCGTTGACTTTGTTTAATTTTTTTATTCTCATGTTGCACTTAGTGGTTGACCGTAATTGACTATGCTAATTTGGGGATTAAATATAATATTTTTAACAAAATTTTCTGACAGATATTTTTTAACAAAATATAGCGGTTATAACAACTATATTCTTCTTTCGAATACAATTAACTACACACTTCATGCATATTTATTTGATTTTATATATTTTGTTTTATTAGTAAAATTCACTCATTTTTTTTAATTAAAAAAAAAAAGTCTTATATTTAATTAATTATCCTAATTTACTTAAATAAGTATTTTAAGAAATTTAGTAATTTATAATAGATACTTATTGTAGCACCCGAAACGATGGACACCATATCCCCCGCACCGTGAGTCCGGTACACACATGAAATGGATAATCCATACATGAACCAAACTCACAACGAACGGAGACAAAAATAAAACAACTCTGTGCTAGGCGGGACTATACCCTGTACCAATAGTTAAACAAAGCGGACATGCGGAAGCAAGGCAACAAGCATTCACAATAATAAAGTAAATACAAATCAAGTAGAAAAGTATACACCGGTTCCACTATGAGTCCTAGAGACCTATCCCGAAGCAAGTATTCAACAACATAAATTAAAACGGATTCAACTAAGGCCCCAGAAACCTGTCCCGAGTTCAGTAAAGCGATATAAAATACAAATGACCGACAAGACCCAATACAAAGCAGGAAATGTAGGTGCGGTACAATGCAGTGAAAAAGACCAAGACTCGAACAAGGACCTTGACAAACTCCCACCTAACGACCACAGGACCTGCAAGACAACAACTAAGAACAACGAGAGGGAGGGGTCAACCAACTGACTGAGTAAAGGGCTACACACGCATATATATATATATATAATTGCAGGCAGTCAAACAGGCATAATTCCACTGCATGTTATTTGTTATTAAAGTAAGTGACAGGATTCAGGAATCAATCAACATGTACGGGTGGAATTACGTTCATACATGCAGTCAGGTAAACAGGATATATAATGCATGTGTCGATATCCGTACGCCCTCTATTGATGCTCATTTTACCTTAACGATCCATGGACTCGGGTGCTGAACAGGGACTGGGGCATGCCAGAGGTTACAGATATCTATGTATTACATTTTAGGGAACCCGACGAGAACAGGTATTTATTCCATCCTGAACGCCTCTTTCCCTTATTAAATGATAGGAATAGGACTAGTAAACAGTCAAGCAGGCTTTTTGGAAGGCTTTCGACTTTATAAATTTATAAGCGCCCTTCCTTTTTGACATTTGCGCGATCTTCTCGAGGCCACTCCTGCATCTCCAAATGGCCAGATCTGCCCCCGTCCTCTCGCCTTCGACCTGACCCCAGCGTTTGGCTTCGAGTTCTTCTTCGATTGACTTTGCGACCCTAGCCTCCGTTGTCTTTAGATCCTTCTCGGTTTTGGACAGCTTCTGGATGGCATCTAACAGGTTTTTGCCGAGCTCAGCCTTGTCTTTCTCTGTCACCGCCACTACCAGAAAAATGCTCTATAGCAACGGATTTAGCAACGAATTTTGGCCCTATTAGCAACGGATTTCGGCTTAGGAACGGATTTAGCAACAAAAATTTTCCGTTGCTATAACCCTCGTGGCTAATCTGTAGAAACGGATTTAGCAACGAATTATTAGCAACAAATCACTACCCACGGAAATTAGCAATGGTTTTAGCAATGATTTTTTTAGCAACAGATTTAGCAACGGATTTTCCGTTGCTAACCAACCAATAATTAATTAATTTTTTACCTTTTTGCAAAGGAATTTCCGTTGCAAAATCCGTCGCAAAAACTAATAATTCAAATTAATAAATTAAAATTCATTTGCGGGGCCCGGACCACCCCACCTAACCGAGCCGAGCCCCACGCGAGCCAACACATTAATTCCACATATTCGCGTTAAGTAGGAATTGAACCCTGGACCTCATGTTAAGAAGGTTGAACCCCAAACCAACTGGGCTAACTCCATTATCATTATTGTTATGTAATATTTTATATTTAACCACTCTCAAATATTCATATACTAATTTAAATAATTAAATACTTGTTATCATATATTTTAAATAAAAATATTTTTAAATATATAATTATTTATATTATAATACGTATTCCGTTAAAAATTTAAATATTTATTAATTAACTACATATCTCAAGTTTTAGTTATGAGATAAAAATATAATGTATATCAACTTAAGTATAACTTTTTATGACATACAAAAAAAAGGATGAAAGTTTTACATAACTAAATAATTAGATTTAATTGGTTGTTGAATAAAGAACTTTTATATTATATGAAGTATTCACTTATACATTTGTATTATTTAGCAATCGTAATTGAATAACTTAATGAAGAATTATTTTGTTAATATGAAACATTTATATTTGAATTTGTAGAATTATATCTAATATTGAATAATTATTGTATTAAATTCTATATAAACCCCAAGAATGTATATATAATAATAATAATAATAATAATAATAATAATAATAATAATAATAATAATAATAATAATAATAATAATAATAATAATACTGTATATCAACTTAAATATAAGTTTTTATGACATATAAAAAAAAAATCAAAGTTTACATAATTAAATAATTAGATTTAGTTGGTAGTTGAATAAAGAACTAATTTTATGTCAATATGAAGTATTCACTTATACATCTGTAGAACAATATCTGCATTTTGAGTAACTATTGTATTATTTAGCAATCGTAGTTGAATAACTTAATATAAAGAATTATTTTCTTAATATGAAACATTTATATTTGAATTTATAGAATTATATCTATACATTGAGGAATTATTGTGTTTCGAAACCGTTAGATGTTAAATTAAGAAGTTTTCTTTTAATATAATGAATTTATATTAAAATTTGTAGAATTAAATCTAAATTAAATATTAAGAATTATTATTTAATATTTAAGATATAAGATATATATGTCTATATATTATATATATAGATATATAATATTTAATACATATATATATATATATATATATATATATATATATATATATATTATAAATATTTTATATTTATATACGTATGTATATAATATTATATGTATTATAAATATTATATATTTATATATAATATACATATGTATATAATATTATATGTATTATAAATTATATAATATTATATAATATATATACGATATATGTAATATCAATATATTAAATATTATATAATATTATAATAATAATAATATATAATATATAATATGTATTTTATACATGTATATATTATATAATAAATTATTAATTTTTTAATTATAAATATTTTATTAATTTTTTTAATCATATGTTTATAACAACGGATTTTCCGTTGCTAATCTTTTTTATATTTATTTATTATTATTTCTTTTTTATTCTTCCTTATAGCAACGAAAAAATTCGTTGCTAAATAGCAATGGATTTTCCTTTCCTAATATTTTAAATATTTATTTATTTATTTTTCTTTTTTTTTTCTTCCATATAGCAACGAAAAATCCGTTGCTAATATTTTTTATATTTATTTATTTTTATTTCTTTTTTTTTCCTTTCATATAGCAACGAACAATCCGTTGCTAAATAGCAACGGATTTTCCGTTGATAATATTTTAAATATTTGTTTATTTTTATTTCTTTTTTTTCTTCCATATAGCAACGGATTTTTCGTTGCTAAAATTTTTCATATTTATTTATTTTTATTTATTTATTTTTTTCTTTCATATAGCAACGAAAAAATTTAGCAACGGATTTTCCGTTGCTATTTAGCAACGGATTTTTCGTTGCAAATATTTACAAATATTATATTATTTTTTATTAGGTTTTTATTTTAATAGCAACGGAATTTTCGTCGCTATATATACCAATTTATTTATTTTTTGTATTATTTAATTTTTCGTTGCTATTTTTTTTCATATATAGCAACGGATTTAACAACGAAAATTCCGTTGCTAAAACATTTTGCCATGAATTTTTTTTCGTTGCTATTTTTTTTCATATATAGCAACGGATTTAACAACGAAAATTCCGTTGCTAAAGCATTTTGCCATGAATTTTTTTTCGTTGCTATATCCGTTGCTAAATTTCCGTTGCTATATGACAGATTTCTAGTAGTGTCTCTTTCGAAAAGCTCGATCCTCAGCCTCTCAACTGCCTTCTCGACTTGGATCCTAGCCTGACGATGCACAAAGCTCCGCCGAGCTATGTGGAAGTAATCTTGGCTCAGCTGAAAGAAAATTGATCGAATGTTAAAACATCGAGAATAGAAGTTTAAAATATGAACACTATTGCTGATGAGGATTTTAGGAATTTATGAAATGTATAATTGAGAGTGGAATTGTCTTCGTGCAGGTTGTGATGAACCTGAAACTCGAAAAGAAAGGAAACAAAACTACCTTATGTTTTGAAGGTTGTTTGAGGTAAGTGATCAGCAAATAGTTATCCTACAATTCATTTTGTAGGATTATTCGAGTCTTTGTGTTCACGGTGGCGGTCACGGCTGGGCGATATAAAGATCCCCGTAGTAACATTGTTGAGGTCAGTTTTTAATTTTGCTCAATCCTGCCCTATTTTAATAAATTGTTTTTATCTCTTTAGAAGAATTCTCAAACCTTCATTTTATTATTTTGCAAGTATTCAACCATGAATTGATGATCGAGCTTTGAAATTTTGTGTTATATTCTGTAGATATTTAACCTTGAACTGATGATCGAGCCCTAAAATTCAAGATCTCCATATCGACATTGTTGAGGTTAGTTTTTTGTTTTGCTCAATCATATCTTATTTTAATATAGTGTTTCTTTATGTCTCTCTGAAGAATTGTTGAGTTTAAGTTTTAGTTTTGCTCAATTGTGCCCTACTTTTAATAGGGTGTTTCTTTACCTCTTTAAGAAGAACCACAAACCTTCGTGTTCTATCTTGCAGCTATTAACCTTCAATCGATGACCGGATTTTGAAATTCAAGATTTCCTCATTGACATTGTTGAGGTCAATTTTTTATTTTGCCTAATCGTATAGTATTTTAAGAGGGTGTTTCTTTATCTCTTTCTGAAGAATTGTTGAGGTCAGGTTTTAGTTTTCCTATTTTAGTAAGGTGTTTCTTTGTCTCTTTCAGAAGAACCCCCAAACCTTCATGTTCTATTTTGCAGTGGGAAATCTTTAAAATCGGGCTCTAAAATTAAGGATCACGGTATTGACATTGTTGAGGTCAGTTTTTAGTTTTGCTCAATCATGTATAATTTTAATAGATATTAAGTTTTTTGGGATTTATTAAGTTCTTTGGGATTTATAGTTTTACAACTAATTTACTCCATAATGTGGTGGAAGAGATAGTACGACATTGCTTATTTGATTGAGCTCATACCAAGTCGGTTTAATTTTATTATAAGAATTTTCCATGATTGACTTTTAACTTTTTCTTTTAGCACATTGACTAAAATGAGGAAAGTCATTCATTAAAGATTATATGGGGGACTAAATAGAGAAAATCTGTTTGCAATGGACAAAATATAATTAGGGATTACATAGGAAAACATTTTGAGAGAATGATGTTTTCTTACTTTCAAGATAGGCACTTTATTTGGAATAAAAGTGTGCTAACTGTTAACATAACTTCTTGAATAATTACAAAAATGGGATAAAGGACTGAATCGTTGTTGTTTATGCTTTAATTGTGGAACGACAACTCATTTACGTGTTGAATGTCTTTCGATCACTCTATATTAGGTTCTAAAAAAACAACATTCTCTCCACATGTTTCCATATTTTTCAACCAAGAGAAAACCATTCTATAGACATGTTTCCCAATGTAATCCCTAATTATATCTAAAATATCATTCTACATTACCATATGTGTGGATTAAAGGGAGTGGAAGAGATGAGAAGCTTTTTAGTTTTAGTGGTCGTCCATTCTCATGATCTATATTTATTAAGGAACTCCATTGTTTCATTTATTTTCACAAAAATATTATCATTCTATCAATTAACTGGTAATTTGAATGTCATGAGTTTGATTTCTTGATTTCAATGTCATATGATACAATATCTTAATTCAATAGAAATTTTGGGTGCAGGCGTTGAGGATTGATCAAATAAGCATATTTTCTTAATTGCATAGAGTATTTCCTTATTTATATGTCTTACTTCTAATAAAACTATGTTACTTCATGTATTTACATGCATGAATGCATCAGTTAAGATTGTTAGTACAAATGTTAATGTGAAACATGTTGATGCATGAATGCATCAGTATACTAATAGATTGTTACTTCTAATAAATTCTTGATCCTTCTTGAATATCAAAATGTGAAGTTATTGAAGAAGAAATCAAGGTGAAGTTATTGAGGAAGAAATCGCAAAAAGGTGAGGAAAAATCGATGCTTTGATGGGAAATGGAAGTCTTTGAAAGTACAGTACTCGTTATCTTAGAAGGCAGCTTGGTGATGAATGATTTAGAATAGTATCATCTATCACGAGTTCAAAGTGGTGGTGGTGTTAAAAACCTTCGCTAGAGAATTTAAGAAACTTTGGATACTTACTATTGGTTTGAAAAGTTTGGGTACTTACTATTGCTTGAATTTTAAATTTACTATTCAAAATTAACAATGTGTTTTCACTATTTTTTTATTTTGGTATTATTTCCTTTTCTCCATACCATACAATAATAAATAATGTGTTGTTTCTATGCTTATTTAGATTGTCACTTTTTCAAGCTTCCTGGGAATGAAGACTGTCTTTCTTCTCACGAAATTTTGTTGTATGTTTAACATGTATACATATATATTAAGATTATTATGCTGCATGGTATGTTAACATTTATACATATATATCAAAATTATTTATGCTCGCGAGTACCGCGGACGGCGGTTACTAATAAAGATAAATAAAAAGGTGAGAAGAAAAAGGAATAAAGATCGGGGAATTAGGAAAAAATCCTCAAATGTGGACTCAATTTTTAGTTTGCTCCCTATTTTCAAAATTATTTTTGTTCACTTCCAAGATGAGACTCATATTTTTAGTTTGCTCCCCATTTTTTCGGCCACCTACTTGATATTCCGAAAAATATACGACATAACACGATTTAGATACGTGATATTGCGAAAAATATACGACATAACACGTATATTTTTCGCAATATCACGTATGTGGCCGAAAAAATGGAGAGCAAACTAAAAATATGAGTCTCATCTGGGGAGTGAACAAAAATAATTTTGAAAATAGGGAGCAAAATAAAAATTTTTCAACTCATGGGGAGTTTTCAAAGAAAACCCCAATAAAGATAAATAAATGATTAAAAATAAATACATAAAGAATTTGAGAGTTCAATAAATGTAGAAGAGTTTAAGGCTAAAATACGTGGCAGAATTTATGTAAAAAAAAAAAGATCTTCTCTCTAATAGGATAGATAGTATAGATATTGATATTTGAGAGTTTATCTCATTATAGATAAGTAAGGCGCTCTGGGCGACGTACATGAGAGATAGATATTGTAACGGTGATTTACCTTCTCTCCTACCGGTGTGGGGTCACTTAGGAGGGACGTGTAAGGTGGGCGATTTAAAAAAAAAACAAGGAATACACCCAACCAAAGCTAATGTGAATAACGGCCATTCGCACACTTGGAGGCAATGTTTTCAAAACCGGACCGGACCGGACGGTTCGACCGGTGACCGGTGCCTGGTCCGGTCCGAACCACCCTGCAAAACCAGTGCGAACCGGACCGGTACTGAACAGTAAAAATCGGCCGGTTAACCGCCGGTTTTGGCCCCGTGAACCGGACCGGACCGGCGGTTCACTTAATTTTCATTTTCATTTTTTTTTTTTTTTGAAAAAACTTAAAATTCCCACATCCTTTAACCTTTTTTGAGTTTTAGAAAATATTTTTTACACACTTACAATTCCCAAATCCCAAATTTAAAATCACAGGCCTCAAATTAGACGTTAAACACTTGAATATGACTCTTTTATTCTAAAATTGAACTATATTATATATTATATTTTTAATTTTAGCATATTATTATATATATATATTATTAAAAATAATATTTTTATTTATTACGTCATACCGGTTCGACCGGTGGTTGAACCGGTCGAACCGGTCCGACCGGTGACCAGTAAGGCTGCCGCTTTGACCTCCGGTCCGCTTTTGAAAACATTGCTTGGAGGAGATTATGTGGGGTTCGGGAGAAGGCGGGAAGATCGATAAGATGGCTGTTGGGTCAGGACAGATTTCTTTTTGGTATGACAAATGGACTGTTGAAGGTGACCTTTCCACTAGAATGGAAGTAGGACAGACGGATATGCAAGTCAAAGATTTCTGGGAGTATGATGCGTGGGATACAAATAAATTAGGTGCTGTGGTGGGACAAGAGACTACGTCAATGATATCCAACATTCCTTTCGCCTCCACGGGAATAGATACTGCAGCCCTTTGGATCATCAATTCGAGTGGCTATTTCTCCATTAAATCCACCTGGAGCAGTATTAGAAAAAGAAGAAACGCATCTCAGCTCATCCAATTGATTTGGAGCGCGGACTTAACTCCCACAATCATGATTTTCTTGTGGAGATTAATTCATGACTGGATACTGGTCCACGAAAGGTTGCATCGTAAAGGGATGGTATTTCCCTGTAAGTGTCAATGTTGCGCGCAACTGGAAACCCTCGAACATCTGTTCATTCTTGGGGACAAAGCGAGAAGCGTCTGGGCTCACTTTGCTAACTTGTTTGGCGTCAATATGACAGGCCTTGAGACCTCGGCCATGGTTTTTCAAGGTTGGATTAACGCTTCGGCATTCAGCGGTAAGAATCATATCAGAGTCATTTTACCTGGGCTTATCTTCTGGTACATTTGGACTGAGAGAAATAGAGCTAAACACAGAAACATGGGATTTAGTGTGTACAATATCATTCGTCTTTCGTTCGGCTGCATCTACTTTGCTGGAGCAAGACCTCTAGGATGAACCGAAAAAAGTGGAAGGGTGATATTTTTAGAGCAAGATTCTACCACCGCTGCCTCTACTATTTTTAGAGCAAGATTCTCCGGAAAAGTAGGGATCCGGAGTGGTACTTTTTCGGGCCTCGGGACCAGAAGTACCCTAACGGGTTCAGAACGAACCGGGCTACACGGGCCGGGTACTGGAAATCAACGGGGAAGGATAGGAGGGTTACGAGCCAGAATCGAGCCATTGGCATGAAGAAAACATTGGTGTACTATAGAGGGAGGGCACCTCAAGGAATACGAACTGATTGGGTTATGCATGAATATCGACTCGATGATAAAGATTGGGAGGACTCTTCTGGTATCCAGGTAGCCCGTATAGTTTGACTGATTTCACAATATATATATATATAATGACATACATATATATTATGGGGGAAATAGAAAATTGCAAATTTGTTATATTAACGCCACTAATTTAGCGTTTTTGGTACGTTTCATTTTCTGGCGAATAAAAATGTATCTTAAAAATCATGAAATTTAATGCATTTTTTTTTATCGGAATTCAATTTTTCCCGCCGGAAACCCCTCACCCGGTTTTACATGTGACGAACACTTGTAAATTTCGGCGGACAAAATCAGTTTCTAGAAAAATATGTGCTAATAATTGCTTGATTCTGGAGATATAGTTCTATTAGGCAATCCGGGCCAAGCGGGAATAGGTGGGGTCATACGTGATTCTACAGGTACGGTCATGCGTGCATTCAGCGATGGCATCGGAATTGCTACGAACACTACGACTGAGCTTATGGCAATAGTCCACAGAGTTAAGCTTGCCAAGGAAATGGGATGTGCAAGACTTTGGATAGCAACAGACGCAAAAGTAGTTCTGGCCATTATTCAGCGAAGGCGATCCGGATAGCTCAGAATTAATCAGCTTATCCTCGAATTTTTCAAGCTGACTCGATCGATGCAAGTTTCCTTAACGCATATCTATCGTTAAGGAAATCAAGCGGTAGACTTCCTAGCTAAGCGAGGAGCTGAAAACCAATCCCCTTGGGACTTTCCCGAGGAACTGATGGATAAGTATTTCAGAGGGATAATCAACGTCGACAAATGGGGACTTTCTTGTTTCAGATGGCCTTGATGTTGCGGAACTTAAGTCCTGTTTTGGGGAATTTAAAATTGGACAATATTGGACAAATGCAGAGCAGAAGCAAGCTGAAGTTTCAACAGACCTTGCGTAATTAGGCAAATACTGCCACTAGAGGTAATTCTCTCCTTGCTCACTTGAATTTGAGGAAATGCACTTTTTATTGGCCTTTTGGTATTTATGCTGCTGGATTTGTTAATTGGCTTGAGAAGGGTGTTTGCATCTTGCATATGCAGGTACAGGAGGATAAGCTTGGTAACAGGACCAACAAGGAAATTGATGATAGTCGCCTCGAGCGGCCAGATGACACTTATGTAATTGACGGCAATAACTTTGGTCAACCGGAATGGAACCTTAGCTCCGATTACATCTTCTCGGATGCTTTTAATTGTCCTGAGGACGCTGCCGATGGCCCGAGCCATTGCTGTGATAAGTTACTCGAAGCCTGGGTGTCCGGGCGCCACCACAATTGGCCAGCAATTGCTCACATTTTATCCTTGAGTATCAGGGACCTGTGTTATAAGAAGCATAATGATCGTGTTGATGCCTCTATGGCTTCTGCTTTCTCTAGTTTGCCCTCGATATGTTTTGCTATTTCTTGGATGGGGCACTTTTGCAGTCATACTTTGTTTGATAATTGGCTTATGGCTTGTACGAACTCTTGGTTCCCGGTTGCTTATATATGAGGTGGGAGTCTCGGTAAAAATCCCACGGTCTCTTTGGCCGGTCCCCCCCCCCCCAAAAAAAAAAAAAAAAAAAGAAACTTTACAAAATTGCAAGACAATATTGAACAGCTTTACAAGCTTTCATTTGTTACAAACTTTCATTGTTCTTCAACTGGTTTGAATGATTAAATCAAATTGTGAAAACTAAATGTATGTGAAGTTATTAAAGTAAATTTTAGGACAAGACGAAGTTCAAAATAATATTATCAAACGCAATCTTGAAGAACAATTTTTTGGTGGGAGCGGAGTTCGTGGAGGGTAAAAGTTCCGGCATACAAAACTAGTAAATTATGTTGGTAGAGTTTGTATTGAAATCCAAAATTAAATAAATAAAAATCATATTCCTTCGAAATTCTAATGTAAGAAAAAATTATCATGAATTTTGAAACATGGTTTGCCGGAACGGTGCTGGAACGGCCGTACGGAACGGGAACGGCAGTCTCCATTCCGCTGTTCCGGTATGGAACGAAAATCGATCTGGAACGGCGATTTTTTGCATTGGAACGCCGTTCCGTGGCGTTATAGCGGTGGAACGGAACGGAACGGCCAAAAAAGAGAAGAAATGTCTTTGACTGCTCTGTATAATGCGGAATAAAAGGAGATGAAATGTGTATTATTGTTGTGTGTACTATACTTCTTTTTTGCAAGTGATATGATATTAGATTCCAAGAATTATTGATTGCTCACAATTTTTACCTGCTTCACTCTGTCTCTACGTCTTCATCTGCCTTCTTTTGAGCGAGAAAGAAACCCAGATTACTCTGTCTCTATGTCTTCATCCTTCTTTTGAGCCAGAGAGAAAGAAATCCCAAATCACTCTGTCTCTACGTCTTCATCCTTCTTTTGAGCCAGAGAGAAAGAAATCCCAAATCACTCTATCTCTACGTTTTCATCTACCTTCTTTCGAGCGAGAAAGAACTCTGTCTCTACGTCTTGATCTGCCTTCTTTTGGCGAGAGAAAAAAGAGAGAAGAAGTCCCAACTCCCATCCCAGATCTGCAAGAGAGAAGAAACTATTTGGCAAGATAAAGAAGAAGTTCCAAATTTGCTTTGTGAGAGAAAGAGAAGAAGTGGCGTGAAAAGCTTTCAGATTTGCTAGCGTGAAAATTCTAAGCAGAGAAGAAGAAAAAAGCTTTCAGATTAGCTAGGGTGAAAATTCTAAGCAGAGAAGAAGAAGAACTCGATCCCCATCTTTTCCACATTCATCCGTTGATTAAAAAGTTCAAGTGAGTAGGTATCTTTTCTATTTTAAATATATTTTTATTTTGTTTTTGAATGCAAATTTTTTTATTTATTGCTTATAGTTTAATTTGCGCACATACTTTTATTATTCTTTTTTTTTTTGAACTAAGCTTATTAAATTATAAATTTATTTTCTTAATAATTTGGAGTCCATACTAAATTCCAAATAAAATTAACCGATGTTAATTTGAACAAAACCCAAAAGACGTTCACCAAATTCTACCATTAATTCTAATTTGACTACATATCTTTTCCTAATTCTACCATATAATTTTATTTGATTTTTTTTTTATATTAGTTAACGATGTTGCGTACATGATATTGTTAATATTTGGATATTATGGTCATGGTGGTGATCAGATTCCGTATGCACCACCATCTTATCCTAATATAAGGGAATATATGCAACGTCAATTTCGAAACTCCTCAGAAGAGAGAGACAATTCCGATGTTCTACCCCCTCGTCATTCCACTTATTAATAATAAATAATGTATCATTATATATCTATTTCAACATTCCTGTTGTAGTATGTTGAACAACTTTTCTTTTGTAACGCAACTATGTTTATTGTATGGTTCAGTAGTCACTATAAGAATATGTGCAATATCTTATTTGAGTAAATATAACAAATCTAAATATAATGCTAATTGATTCTAATATAAAATTACAAATTAAAATGAGTTTTAAAACAATTTTTTGGGATTGTATACATCTTTTTGGGAAGTGGCCGCGTTTTTGCCGCGACCGTTCCGCGTCATTGCAACGGAACTGGAACGGTGGCCTCCGTTCCGTTCCCCGCGACCGTTCCGGCGAACCATGTCATGGTTCACCGGAACGGCATCATAACGGTTGGAACGGAACCGGAACGGAGGCTGCCGTTCCGCTGTTCCGAGGTGGAACGGAAGCTAACCTGGAACGGCGCTTTTATGCCTTGGAACAGCGTTCCTCGCCGTTATATCGGTGGAACGGCCGCTTTCACGCGATGGAACGGCCGCTTTCTGTTGCAATCTTCAGAAAAATGAAGACGATGGATGCAATTAGGTTTTTCATTAAACTAATAGAATTAATGGGCCAAAATATTAAAATTAATATAACTAATGGGCTAAAATATGAAACTAACACATGGGCTACATTTCTGTTAATGGGTTGATTCTTTTTAATTAGTAACTTAGTAATTCTTAAATAGATTCAAACATTTTGGGCTAACAAATAAGTTCATCATTTTTATATAATAATAAAATAAAATTAGATTATATGAGTGCAAGAATATCATAATTATGAATTAGTATTTTATATTTCAAATTTTAAATTTTTATTAAAGTTTCTTTAAACTAAATCACGATATTTTTATCAATGAACAATTTATTTTATCAATTATTATGTTGTTGAATGAGAATTTATTTAATTCAAAATTAGATTAATAAATTATATTTTAATCTTTGTCCGCGTTTTTGCCGCGACCGTTCCGCGTCATTACAACGGAACTGGAACGGTAGCCCCCGTTCCGTTCCCCGCGACCGCGACGGTGAACCATGGTGCAGGTGTATGATTCCTTTCCATTGTTTCCTTGTGATAATGTGGATATGTCTTACAAATCATTTAAGTGGATCATAGGGGCTGAGCATTTTAAAAAGTTAGTTGGTTGTGATAATATTTATTTGATTCACTATCTGACAACAAAGTGGAGTAATGAGGCCACTAGGATGTGGTGGAGTAATTTCTTTTTGCAGGATATTGGTGTCTTTATTAACCACTTTCTGGAAGTTAAAACCTTGGAGCAGGATTCCGGAAATGTACATCTTGGTCAGTGTAGTGCTTTTAATATTTTATATATTAAGTTTATGGATGTTGTAATATTATGCTGGTTTGACTCTCCTTTTGGTGATTACTTGATGGAGATAACACTTGTTGTTGGCAAATCGTCGAGATTGCTTTGCTGCTCTTTGCAGGAGGTTCGGGACCGTTGCTGTATCCTGGGTTCGAGAAGTCGCCATTGGCGGCCAGTATGGAACAAAGATTGTGATGGTTTTCTTGTACATTTTGCCCGACAGCAACCGGAAGATGGAGAGCTTACTCTCCACTATCTTAGAGAGAGCCCTGAGGACGCCATCAACATTAATGAGTTCGCTCTTTGCAAGACTGGAACCACTCCGGAGACGGCCATGATAGCCTGGGATCCTGGGCGCCTTTTAAGGCCAATGCGCGTTCCGATGAGCTTATGTGTTTGAGGGGCTGGTTAATTTGGCATGCCCATAGACCTTGTGATGTTTGTATTGCTATGTGGGTTGGGCATTTTTGTGTTTTTTGGATTGTTGATCCTTGGATCATGGTTTTATGCTTGTACGCTTGGACTTTCGGTTGCTTATATATGAGGGGGGTCCTCCTAAATAACCCTCCGGCCTCCCTGACCGGTTTCTTTAAAAATTATAAAAATATATATATAGAGAGTTCATGCTGAAATAAAAAGATAGATAAAAAGGTGAGAAGAAAACGGAATAAAGATAAATAAATGATTAAAAACAAATAAAATTTTTTTGAGAGTTTAGTGAATGTAGAAGAGTTTAAGCATAAAACTGCTAAAATACGTGGTAGAATTTATGTAAAAAGAAAAAAAGAGTCCATGATACAAAATGGAGTTCTGGCATAATATAATGGTATAGTATAGATAATTTATATTTTGTTTAATTATATTATTACGTCATTAAGTTAGTGGATAAAATTTTTTTATCAGTTTTCTTATTAGTTTTCTATCTTATCTTTTTACAATTTCTTGTATCTAGTATTTAGGGATTTCTCTGTATATATAATCGATGTACTTTATCTTTTGAAATGAGAAAAACAATTATCCAATTATGAACTTATATTTCTAATATATATTGCTTCATTCCATTATGATTTGGTTGATTTTGTGAGTAAATTGATCATTTTACCCCGAATTTAATATTTTTTTTAAAAAAATTAAGAAAATAAAAAAGAAATTTCTTTGCAAAATATTAAAATCAAATTTAAATTAAAGTTACTTTAAAATTAAATTAATTTTTTAATATTTAATTTTTGATTTTTAATTTTTAAATTAAGGGTATAAAGTTTAATTTATCCATTAATTGACTTAAAGCCTATCGACCTAAACACTAAAGAAATGAGGCTATTTTTAATTTTCATGACTTTTGAGGTAGAATTTATAATATTTATATCTAAGTAGGTATAGATTCCAAGCTGTAATTATACTTTTTTTTGGTGCTCAAGCTCTAATTATACAGTCTCGTAAGAGATGTAGAAACAAAAAACCCACAAAATAATAATGTTCTGTTCTATTAGTTAGTTTTCTTTGTCGAGAAATTTGGATATGCAAGGTATTTGTAGGCCTTTCGATACTTCTTACTATGCTAATAAATGCATTTGTCTAATTAATCATATTACTTCCCGGAATCCTTTCTTTGATTTGGGATAGTTGACAACTATCAATAACCCTCTTTTTCAAATTTCTTATGATTGAAATAGGAGGGAATAGTGGAATTGGGATATTAACTGAGCCTAATAGATTTTCTTAAGCATTTTTCATTTTTTTTGTTGAAATAAAACCTCACATTTGCATAAAAATTTCAATTTTGAGATAATTTTGATCGGAACACTTTAAATTTTCGGAAAATAATTATTAAGTGAGAGACCTAGGAGTAACGTTTTGGTCTCTTGAATTCTAAAATTATTTTCTTTTCTATTTTTTTATGACACTCTTAACCTTTAATTTCTTTTTTCTTTAACCTCTCATCTTACTTCCATTTTTTTATTATATATTTTTTTTCATATTTTTTAATTTCTATTTTATATTATCTTTTAAGTTAATATTTATATTAAAAATAATTATTAATATAAATTTTTTGATTTCAGATTCATTTGTAACCCCCTTGGAAATATTACCGGAATGGTATTTCTTTCCGGTATTTCAAATACTTTGTACATTGCCCAATAAATTGTTGGGTGTTCTTTTCATGGTTTCAGGAATATATATTTAAATAATAATAATTTTGTTAATTGCACTTGCATAGATTGTGCAGGAATTAATCTATCTATCTATCTATCTATATATATATATATATATAATTCAGAACCCTTAAAATTATCCACGTAAGTATACACGTGTATAGTCTCTAAAAATTTTAAATGCTTCAATAGATTTTAAAGTAAATATTTGTCAAGTTCTGTTAACCACTTTCTGGAAGTTAAAACCTTGGAGCAGGATTCCGGAAATGTACATCTTGGTCAGTGTAGTGCTTTTAATATTTTATATATTAAGTTTATGGATGTTGTAATATTATGCTGGTTTGACTCTCCTTTTGGTGATTACTTGATGGAGATAACACTTGTTGTTTGCAAATCGTCGAGATTGCTTGCTGCTCTTTGCAGGAGGTTCGGGGACAGTTGTTGTATCCTGGGTTCGAGAAGTCTCCATTGACGGCCAGTATGGAACAAAGATTTTGATGGTTTTCTTGTACATTTTGCCCGACAGCAACCGGAAGATGGAGAGCTTACTCTCCACTATCTTAGAGAGAGCCCTGAAGACGCCATCAACATTAATGAGTTCGCTCTTTGCAAGACTGGAACCACTCCGGAGACAGCCTTGATAGCCTGGGATCCTGGGCGCCTTTTAAGGCCAATGAGCGTTCCGATGAACTTGATGTGTATGAGGGGCTGGTTAATTTGGCATGCCCATAGACCTTGTGATGTTTGTATTGCTATGTGGTTTGGGCATTTTTGTGTTTTTTCGATTGTTGATCCTTGGATCATGGTTTTATGCTTGTATGCTTGGACTTTCGGTTGCTTATAAATAACCCTCCGGTCTCCTCCTAAATAACCCTCCGGTCTCCCTGACCGGTTTCTTTAAAAGTAAAAAAAAGAAAATAGAGTTCATGCTGAAATAAAAAGGTGAGAAGAAAAAGGAATAAAGATAAATAAATGATTAAAAACAAATAAAAAAAAATTGAGAGTTTAGTGAATGTAGAAGAGTTTAAGCATAAAACTGCTAAAAAAATGATGGTGCAGAAACTTGTGAAGGATTTAAACACCAATCACTTTAGAATTTGTATGTAGAAAGGAAGACCATCACAGGCGTGAGAGCCTCAGGATCTGGGTTTCCTCTTAAGCGTGGGTTCTTCCAGCTAGGATAACACCAAGAGTGCAAGCTACAAGGGTAGTGTTACTGTGGTGAATGAAAAGCTTGAGAAGATCAGTGGAAAATGCCCAGAACAATGTGTGCGGTTTTTATGCAGATGATGACTTGGGGAAGAATGCATGTGTTCTCCCCTTATTTATATGTTAGGGGTGAGGGTAAATGGGTAAATTGACCGTGTGGTCCTAAACCTGTGTTGCCCTAACACGTGGCAGCCTGTGAGGGTGTGAGAGTGACGTTTCTGCAAAGGAGGCGGCGTGTCAGGTACAATGGTGCGCACCACCTTTGTGTCAGAGGTTGTTGGCGAGGGTCGCGCGGGATGATGGACCAAAACCCGCTTGTGAAGGCTAGGATCCGTCGCATGAGAAGTAGGGTCACTCCCGAGCGTTGGTGACGCTCGAACAATCCACAGATGGGCTCCCCATGATAGATGACCCTTGAGCGCCAAGATCCCGAACGTCATTAATGGGACCCCCCCCATGTGGGTGCTTCCCTGAGAAGGGTAACCCTGAGGGCCGAGATGCGAGCGTCAAACTCGTCGGTTCTGGCCCTTTACCTGAATTGTCGTCCGAGGCTTGACGGTTTATATTTAGCTGGCAAATGAGTGGGCTGGGAAGGCTCACGAGCCCATCAATGCGAGCGTCTTGGCCTTAGTCAGCGATGTGCTGACATGTGGACGGCTCTGATTCGAGCGTGTTTTTAGGTCTCATCATTTTACCCCCCAAATTCTGTAGTATCGCTTCGAGCGTACTGTAGAATTTATAAAGAAGGAGCCCTGAATTTTGAATATCCGAGGGTCAGGCCTTTACTAGAGATGTGACCGCTGGCCTTCCGTAACGGACACAAACTGACACCGCATTAAATGCTGTCAAGTCCGCATTTAATGCTGAGTGGGAACGTGGGCGCGTGCACTCCGGGAGACGTGAGGCGGTTACCAAAAGTGGGGGGATTCCCTAGGCGGGAAATGATTGCATTTTGAATTTCCAGCCCTAAATCATGTAAATTATCCCCTTTAAATAGAGTCCTATAGAGCTTTGGAACCTCTTTCACGCACTCAGATTTCTTCCAGCCTTTAAGCAGCAAAGAATTTTCTGCAATCTTTACAGACTCCGGCGAGCTTTCGTTCTTCAAACTTTAGGTAAAGCTCCACAACTCTTAATATTCTGATACTAACTTTTAGATTTAGGTTGAGTGAGTGAAATCCTTGAGTGAAGAGCCACTTTCTGCTACTGAATTTTCTCCAGAAATTCTTCCCCTTTTCGACTGAGTTTTCTGAGAAAAACCCCATCTTCAAAAATTGTAAAGCAGCCATGGCCGGACACCCCGTTGAAGATTACGTAAGAGAGATTGATGAGATGTCGGTGGGGAGTTCCTCCCCTCACGGCAATGTTCCCACAACTGTCCCTCTGGCTAGGATGTCCCCGGGTGAAGGGGTTTCCATGGCGATCCCTATGGCCCAGGCTCCGGCCGCTGTCAGAGACGAAGAGGTTGATGCCGCTGTTCAAGGGATGAACGAGCGTGCGCCAGGGGGGGTTGATGATATTTTTGAAGAGATGGACAATGTGATGGAGATGCAGAGACAAGGGGAGAGAGTGTTCCCGGTTTTGAACAGTGCCACGCGACCCCAGGATCACAGGGTTACAGTGGCCATGGCGGCCCCCGAGGGCGAAGCAGGGCCATCCGGGCGTCAATTTGAAGTTGGGCCCTTCAGAAGGAGCCAAAGGAGAGGAAGGGAGCCTGCCACTTGTGTGAGGCAAGATAATCGCCATCAAACAGATAGATCACCGGATGAGATCGCGAGCATCTTGACGCTCGATGATTTGGAGGAGTTGAGGGCGAATGCTTATTGGGATGAGGCAGTATTTCCCATGCGACTTCCAGAGGAGGGGGAAAGAGCCAACCGACTGCCGCCTGGGATGATGACGGTCTACTGGGATGCGGTCCTTGCCGGGGGCTTGAGGTTCCCAATTCCGCCCGTCGTTGCCAACATCTACCATCACTTGAGGCTTTGCCCTTCACAAATTCTGCTGAACGGCATAGCCCTGATTAATACCTTCGTGATTATGATGGTTGCTCTAGGTCGCGAGCCCTCGATCATCAACTTTGATAGCTTGATACAGGTGGCCCGCTCGACTCGCTCATCCCTTACCGATGGATTCTATTACGCTCAAGCTAAATCAGGCTTTAAGATGATAGATTCCCCATCTACTTCCTATGGCGAGCATTGGAAGGAGAAGTACTTTTTCGTGGGGGCTCCAGGAGGAATTTTCAGGGTTCACCGCGGGTGGTTGATACATGGCGAGGGTCCTCTGATTAGGGAAAGAACGAAGAATAAAGCCTTTGAGGATTGGGCACAGGGGTTAGCCTTCGAGATGAGGGCTGAGAAAAAATGGATTAAGGCTGAGACCCTGATGAAGAATGAGGGAGTGTTATTCCGTTATGGTTTATCTTGCCCCCCAGACATGATACTCAACCCTCCAGTTGACATCATGGCCCTCGATGGTTAGATTCTAGGAACTAACAGCTCTAACCTTTAGAATAGTCCTCTAACTTACAGTGATTGTTGTATTCTTGTATATACGATCCAAGCAATCAATCTTCTGATGCTCGTTCCTCTTTACTTGCAGGCATCCAAATATTATCGTGAGGCATGAATGCTGAGGCTCTTACACGCATGTTGGGTGCCCAAGGGCCCGTCGCCGACCTTCAGCCCCCGCAGCAACAGCAAAACCGCCCCCCGAGGGGAAGGGGGATCAGGCGAGGTGCCGGTCGGGGTCACGATGGCGCTCACGGAGATGCAGGGAACGAGGCCCGTAGGGGCCCTACTGAAGATTTGACGGTTGATGGCGTCCGTGGGGCTACTCCTTCGCCGGCGGCCCCCGAGGGTCCAATTACACTGAGTTTGAGCGGGTCTCGAAACCGCTCGGGTGAGCACGTTCGCATACACGAGACCATCAGGGCCAACCGTCAGGGGAAGAGAAAAAGGATGCCAGACTCCCTTCCTTCCGGCAAAGGGAAAGAGGTGGTCGTGGGGCACAGAGGTGAGGGCAGTGATACTTCTTCATCAGAGGATGAAGATTTCTGGAAGATAGGCTGTAAAGGTGACTCCCGCTACAAGCGCCAACGGACTGAGGGTCCGGTGCTTCTGAAAAAGAGCGCCTACTCCGTGAACCTCGTTTCTGACATCGTCGGGAAACTCCAGTTTTCCGGCGATCATGACAAGCTGAACGAGCATGAAGCCGCTCGTGTTGCTGACGATGCCTGTCATGCCCTTCTGACGGTAAGTCCTTAGTATCCTCTTGAAGGTTTTCAACTTCCACTGTTCCCATTCGAACGCTAATCTTTGTGTCTGACTTTCCAGGAGGTAATCCCTAGGTTAAAGAATCTACAGGGACGAGCGCAGGCCTACTCCGAGCATAAGGCCAAGTACAAGAAACTGTTGCGCATTTATGATCCCGTCCAGTTGCAGGAGGATTACAACAACCTCCACGCCCAACTGTCCATGGTCAACCGCGATAAGGATCAGCTGAGGGAGAACCTGCAGAAGGCGGACGAGGCCTATCTTACTCTTGACGAGCGTCACAAGGAGGTGAAGGTGGAGCGGGACCAGTTGAAGGTGCAAAATAGGGAGCTGGGGGAGCAGTTGGCGGAGAGCACTCACCAAAATGAGGAAACAAACAAGGCCCTCGCTGACTTGCAGGCCAAAGTGCAGGGCTTGGAGGCAAGGGTATCTTGGGAGGCAGTGAAGAAGTTTGTACGCTCCAAGGCTTTTGTGTTCGCAGCCAACGTTCATTGCTTCGACAATGCTCGGCGCTTCTTCCACAAGGCCATTGGACAAATGGTGAAACTTGGACTGGCTCCTGAAAGCGCTCGAACCGACGCCCGTCTTCGTATGGACCTGGATGAAAACTGCGAGCCCATGGTCCAAGACGAGGATCCCACCGAGAGCCTGGCGGAACCGGAATATCAGGAACTGGTGGAAACAATCCATCGGGAATTCATTGCAGCCAACACTGTGGTCCTAGAGCCCATCCAAATAGAAGATGAGGGCACCGTCATGGACACCACAGACGTTGGGGAACATGGCGAGGCCCAAACTTCTGACGCCAACGTGCTGGCCCCGGTTCCCCTCGCAACTGCTCCTCCAGAGCCCGATGCTCCAGCCCCGTGAAGCTCCTTATGCCGATCCCTTTCCCTGTTGGTTTAAATACCTTGTCATATTTATGAACAATTTTGTGCTTGTACTTGATCTTTCAGTTACTTTTCTGAACAATTTGGATCCCTTTATGCTCCTTTTCCTTATACTTTTGAATGGAGAATGATGTTTTTCTCTCTTTTTTTTATTGCGCTCGCTGCCGTTATATCGATGTCTGTTGTTTGAGCGCTTGCAATGAGTGTGTGTATGCACGAGGGCGTTATTTTCGAGGGCGCCCTGGCGTTCATCGCAAGGCGTCATCAGTTTAAAGTTTGGCAGCACCTGGCCATTTGAGGGGCGTAGAGACGGGCGCGAGGGTGTTTCACGCGTGTTCCCTGGCCGTATTCGCAATTAGGCTGGAATTTGAACTTAGGAAACCTCTAGGGATTTACCTAAGTATTGGCCCAATAATCGTGCACCCTCGTTTCGGAAGCACCGATAAGTTATACGCACCTTAGAAATCAGCAATAGGATTTGCTATGTGTGGGAGAGGATAGAGCGTAACCATAGGGTTAGCGTCGATACGAGGGACCAATGAAAGGGTTGGCCCAGGATCCAATATTCTATGAGTGTACTTTTACTCAATAAGTTGAGGGTCATTGGGGTTCTTACGAGCACGAGCTGGAGTGGCGAGCACTCAGCTGGCGTAAGTTGAGCATTGTGCTCCCCGTTGTTCGACACGCTCATTTTTAGGATTTATTCTTATAAATCGCTCAAACTGTTCTAGGTGGATGGTTATCAACACCTGGACAGTGTAGCTTTGGAACGATTGAAGTATCGCGTAGGCTTTTCGACGTGGAGGATGCTCGACACGGAGTAGGCCTCTCGTCGCTCGAATCATTAGATCAAATAGGAAAGCAAGTAAATAATAAGAACAAAGAATTAAATACTTACTGTTATATAGATGCATTTTTGGAAATGATTACAACCCGCTTTTCGTCGAAGGGAAGCACTCAATGCCGCAGACGGGCAATTTACAAAGAAGATGATGTTTATACGTAGAACCTTCTAAGGTTACATGCATTCCATGGCCTAGGGAGCCGCTCGCCTTGCAAAGTTTCCAATAGGTAGGTATTGTTTGCTCGTACCTGGATGACTTTGAAGGGGCCTTCCCAATTAGGGTCCAACTTACCTACATGTTTGGAGACTTCAACTTTTTTGAGGACCAAGTCCCCCAGTTGGAAAGTCCTTTCTCTAACACGTTTGTTGTATTGGCAGGCTACGGTCGCTTTGTATTTGTGGATGCGTGCCCACGCAACATTCCTTCTTTCGTCCAACAAATCTAACTCGAACGCTCGATTGGATTCGTTGGCAGCAAGCTCGAAATAGGCAGCGCGTGCGGATTCTTGAGCAATTTCCGCAGGTATCATAGCCTCGGAGCTGTACACGAGGGAATAAGGGGTTTCCCCCGTTGCCGCTCGCGGAGTAGTACGGTATGCCCACAGAGCTCCCTGAAGTTCTTCAGCCCATTCTCCCTTCTTACTCTCGAGCATCGTTTTCAGATGCTGGAGTATGGTTCGGTTGGTCACTTCAGCTTGACCATTAGCTTGAGGATGACCCACGGAAGTGAATCGTTGTTCGATCCCTAGTTCATAGCACCAATCCCATGTGTCAGCAGCGATAAACTGGGAACCGTTATCTGAGATGAGCACCCTCGGGATGCCGTATCTGCAGATGATATTTTTCCAAATGAAATCCCTCACAACCTTGAACGTTATCTTAGCGACCGCTTCTGCCTCAGCCCACTTAGTGAAATAATCCACAGCAAGTATTACGAACTTCTTTTGCCCGACCGCCATTGGGAGAGGTCCCACGATATCAATGCCCCACTGATCAAAAGGCCATGAAACATCAATAGGAATCATTTGAGCTGCCGGCAACTGAGGAGTGTTGGAATGGAACTGGCACTTGGGACATTTCTTGGAATATCTAATGGTATCTTGCAATACCGAGGGCCAATAGAACCCACTCCTTAAGATTTTCTTTGCCAAGATTCGTCCGCCTGAGTGATTCCCACAACTTCCACTGTGCACATGCTCTAAAACTTCTTTAGCCTGCGAGGGTCTCAAACATCTCAACGGTGGGCCCAGGAAGGATCGCTTGAATAATCGACCCTCGGCGTCCAATGAGAAACGAGGGGCCTTGCTCTTGATCTTCCGAGCCTCAACTTTGTCGCTCGGGCTGGTTCCATCCCGTAAAAGTTATGAACAACTGAATTTTTCGGCAGGTTGTGATGCGGGCACACTGCAAGCAAATTCCGGTATCGTTCCTGATGGTGCAGGAATCTGAGTTCCTAAAATGCAACAACACTTTCAATATTTGTTTGAAAAGGGAAAGACCATCACAAGCCTGAAAGCCTCAGGAACTGGGTTTCCTTTTAAGCGTGGGTTCTTCCAGCTAGGATAACACCAAGAGTGCAAAGTGTGATGGTGATGCAACTGTGGTGAAGGTGTCACGGAGCTTGAGAAGATGCAGAACAATGGAGGAAAGTATGCCCAGTGTAGTGTGTGTATGAGGAAGATCACTTGGGAGAGAATGCAGGTGTTCTCCCTTATTTATATGTTAGGGGTGAGGGTAGTTTGGGTAATTTGACCGTGTGGTCCCAAACCTGTGTTGCCCTAACACGTGGCGGCCTGTGATGGCATGAGAACGATGACTTTGAAAAGCAGGCGGCGTGTCAAGTACGAGGTGCGCACTGTCATTGTGTCAGAGGTTGTTGGTGAGGGCTGTGCGCTGGGAGGCTAAACATTGGTCCTGCCGGTGTACAGATGCCTTACAAAGGGGAAGGCCATACTCGAGCGCGGGTGACGCTCGAAGGGACGCACGAGGGGGTCTCCCTGGCAGATGACCTATGAGCGTCAACTAAACGAGCGTTAGAGAGCAGGTGCCCTCGGGGGTGCTTCCCTGGAAAGGATGGCTCTGAGGGCCGTGGTGTGAGCGTCAGTTTTGACAGCTTGAACCCTTTACTTGCACAGTTGGCTGAGGCTCATGGGCCTGTATTAGTCTGCAAGTGAGTGGGCTGGGTTGACCCGCGAGCCCATCAATGCGAGCGTCCAATCTCTAAGTTGGCTGATGGCGACACGTGGACGGCTCTGATACGAGCGTGATTTTATGTCTCATCATTTTGCCCCCCAAATTCTGTAGTATCGCTTGAGCGTACTGTAGAATTTAAGAGAAGCGAGCCTTGAATTTTTGAATATCCGAGGGTCAAGCTTCTGTAAGAGAAGTGACCGCTTGGCTTCCGTAACGGACAAGTTCTGACATTGCAATAAATGAAGTCATGTCCGCATTAAATGCTGAGTGGGAACGTGGGCGCGTGTACTCCGGGAGACGTGAGGCGGTTACCAAAAGTGGTGGGCTTGCCCAGGCGGGAAATGATTGCAATTTGAAATCTCTAACCCTAGCTAATGCCAGCTTTTGCCCCTATAAATAGGGATTTGTAAGGCCTTGGTATCTCTTTCACGCATCCAGTCTTCTTCAAGCATACAACCAGCAAGAACCTTCTGCAAATTTTTACAGATTCCGGCAAGTTTTTCCTTCAATCCTTAGGTAAAACTCCATAAACCCTTATTTTTTGTACTAACTTTAGATTTAGGTTGTGTTTGAGCGATATTTCTGAGTGAGGAATCTCTTTTCTGTCATTGATTTCACTCCGGTATTCTTCTTCCCCACTGAACTTCTTGCGAAAAGCTTCATCTTCAAGAACCAAAAACCAGATATGGCAGAAAATAACGTAGATGGTTATGTGAGGAAAATAGATGAGATGTCGATGGGGAGTTCTTCCCCCCATGATAATGTTCCCGTGGCCGTTCCTTTGGCGAGGGCTTCCCCCGGCGATGTAATCCCCATGGCTATTCCAGTAGCTGGGGCTCCGACAGAGGTTGGGGATGAAGAACTTAATGCTGCCGTTCAAGGGATGAACGAGCGTGATCCGGAAGGAGTAAACGATCTCTTTGAAGAGATGGACAATGTGATAGAAATGCAGAGGCAGGGGGAGAGAGTGCTTCCTGTGTTGGGAAGCGCTGTAAGGCCCAAAGACCATCGGATTATAGTGGCGATAGCGGCTCCCGAGGGTGATGCAGGGCCATCCGAGCGCCCAGTTGATGGTGAGCCCCCTCGTAAACGACAGAGAAAGGGGAAGGAGCCTGTGACCCGGGTGAGGCAGAACAACCCTCATCAAACAGACAGATCGCCCAACGAAATTGAGAGCATTTTGACGCTCGAAGACTTGACGGTCATGAAGGCCAAGGTTTATTGGGATGAAGCGGTGTTTCTTATTCGCCTTCCGGTAGAGGGAGAGAGATCTAACCGACCACCTCCAGGGATAATGACCGTCTACTTGGATACGGTCTTGGCTGGGGGTCTGAGATTTCCAATCCCGCCCGCCGTCGCCACCATCTGCAATCACCTTAGGATTAGCCCTTCCCAGATGCTTCCGAACGACATTGCACTAATAAACACTTTTGTGATGCTGATGAAGGCCACAGGCCATGAGCCTTCTGTAAAAAATTTTGACAGCCTGATCCAGGTGGCCTGCTCGCCCCGTTCGTCCCCCACAGATGGGTATTACTATGCCTAGGCCAAGTCTGTCCTTAAAATGATAGACTCGCCCTCCACCTCATATGGCGAGCATTGGAAGGAGAAGTACTTCTTCGTGGGAGCGTCTGGGGGAATTTTCAGGGCTAATAGAGGGTGGATAGTACATGGGGAGGGGCCATTGATTAGAGACAGGTCCAAGAATAAACTTTTCGAGGATTGGGCAAAGGGCTTGGCCCTCGTAATGAGGAATGAGAAAAAATGGATCAAGGCCGAAGTGTTGATGAAGAATGAAGAAGTCTTATTCCGCTATGGCCTTTCAAAACCTCCTAGCATGATAGCCAACCTTCCTGCTCAAATCATGGCCCTCGATGGTTAGCTTCTAGGAACTAACTTCTCTAATTCTTAGGATAGCATCACTAACTTTGTTTGGTTTGTAATATTTTTATAGCTATCATACAAATAACGATCTTTTGATGCTCGTGCTTTCTGTTTTGCAGATATTCAAATACTAACAGCAAGGATGGACGCCGAGAGTGTTGCCGAGATGATGCGCGCTCAAAGGGCGGGCGCTAACCCGCATCCACAACAGCAGCAGTAGGCCCAACCCTCGAACGCTCCAAGGGGAAGGGGAACTCATCGAGGGTCGGGGCGAGGTGATGGAGGAAGAGGTGCTCGCAGGGGTACCGGGAATGAGGCTCCGATCGTCGGGCCCATTGAAGATTTGACAGTAGATGGCGCTCGTGGTGCCACTCTTCCTCCGGCCACTCCTGAAGGGCCAATTGCGCTCAGTTCCAGCAACTCCCGTAACCGCTTGGGAGAGTTAGCCCGCTTTCACGATGCAATAAGGCTGACCGCCAGGGGAAAAGAAAGAGGCTGCCGGACTCTATCTCCATTTCTGGGAAAGAGAAGGAGGTGGTCGTGGGCCACCGTGGCGAGGGCAGTGATACCTCATCGTCTGAGGATGAGGATTTTTGGAAAATAGGCTGCCGGGGGGACGCTCGGTATAAGCGCCAACGGATAGATGGCCCAGTCCTTCTGAAAAAAAGTGCGGCCACCACCAACTTGGTTTCGGATATCGTCGGGAAACTTCAGTTCTCCGGCGATCACGACAAGTTAAACGAGCATGACACCGCTCGGGTCGCAGATGACGCTTGTCACCCACTCCTAATAGTAAGTCTTCAGTTCCCTTTGTAAAATTCCAATCTTTTCTGTTTTAACTTTTGATAGTAACCCTCGATTTCGGCTTTTCAAGAGGTAATCCCCAGGCTGAAGAACCTACAGGGGCGAGCGCAGGCCTACTCTGAGCACAAGGCCAAATATAAGAAGCTGCTACGCATCTCTGACCCTGGCCAGTTGCAGGAGGATTACAATACCATCTGCGCTCAACTGACTGACGCTAATCTTGAGAAGGATAAGTTGAAGGAGGACTTGAAGCAGTCGAAAGACGCGTATTTAGCCCTGGACGAGCGTCACAAGAGGCTCAAGGAGGAGCGCGACCAGTTGGCCGAGAGCACTCGCCAAAATGAGATAACCAAGAAAACCCTCGCCGAACTACAAGAGAAGGTGGCTGGCTTAGAATCAAAAGTGGCATGGGATGCGGTGGTAAAGTTAGTGCGTTTGAAGGCCTTCATTTTTGCTACCAACCTCCATTGCTTCGACAACGCTCGACGCTTCTTCTATAAGGCGATTGGCCAGGTGGTGAAGCTGGGGTTGGCCCCTGAGAGCGCTCGGACTGACGAGCGCCTACGCATGGACTGGATGAGAACTGCGAGCCTATTGTCCGCGATAGGGATCCCTCGGAAAGCTTGGTGGAACCGGAGTATCAGGAACTTGTGACGATGCTCCAGGGGGAGTTCATGGCGTCAAATCCCATAGATCCTGAGCCCCTTCAGGTAGAGGGCGATGGTATCACCATAGACGCTCAAGACAGGGAGAATCTAGGTGATGCGCAAACTTCCAATGCTAATGTGCTGGCCCCCGTTCCTCTTTCAACTGCTCCTCCTGAACCCGAGAGCCAAGCCCAATGATGCCTTCCAACTGCTACTTTAAGATTCTGCTTGTTTAATTTCCATTCTTGTTTATGAACATTTTTAATCTCTGAACTTTAATTTTGATACTTCTGATGGCATACTTGAGCTTGTCCTTTATTCTGCCCGCAATGATATTCCTACTAATGAAGTTTGATTCCTTCCATATCGAGTGTTATGCACTGTTGTCTCTTTATGTTTGATGCTTGTATGCATGTTTTCACTGATACTTGAATATCTGTGATGGGAGTGTATGCGCACGAGGGTGTTTCTTTTGAGGGTACCCTGGCGCCTATCGCCATGCATTCTAAGTTTAGGATTTGGAAACGTCTGACCATTTGGGAGATGAATGTATGGGCGCGGGGGTGTTCCTTATGAGGGTACCTTGGCCATATTCATAATGAGGCTCGAATTAGAACTTAGAAACCCCCTGAGGGTTTAACTAAGTATTGGCCTTAAACATGTGATGCATACTTCTATTTTGAGTGCTCCAGTAATTTGAGTGAACTTAGAAATCAACTGTAGGATTTGCTAAGTATGGAATTAAAACGAGCGTAGCTGTAATGTTAGCTTCGCACTTAAGCGTCCGTGCGAGGACTAGCTCAGGGTCTGCTATTTACGAGCGTACTCTTACCCAAGAAGGTGAGGGTCATTGGGGTTTACGAGCGCGAACTGGCGTGGTGAATATCCAGTTGGCGTAAATTAAGCGTTTAGCACCCCACCTTTTGACACGGTCATTCTTAGGGTTTACACGCTTATGAGCATCAATGTATTCAGTGTGGGGTGTTCTTAGGACACAAATAACGTTAATCTGGAATTAATGGGGTATTCACTAAGCCGTTCGACGTGGAGAATGCTCAACACGGAGTGGGCTTTTAATTGTCTATACCATTAATCAAGAAACAAGCAACTAAAGGACATAATAATTGGTAAAATTCTTACTGTTACGCTTGCCATTAATAATAACTGTTATACTTTCTGTCAAAAGAAAGTACAAGACGCCATGAGTGGGCAATTACAAAGACTGACATTTACACGTAGAACCATCTAAGGTTACATGCATTCCACGGTCTAGGGAGACGCTCGCCTTGCAGAGTCTCCAACAGGTAGGTGTTGTTCGCGCGTACCTGAATGACTTTGAAGGGGCCTTCCCAATTGGGGTCCAATTTACCCACATGTTTGGAGACTTCAACTTTTTTGAGGACCAAGTCCCCTAGCTGGAAAGTCCTCTCTTTGACACGTTTGTTATACTGGTGGGCTACGTTCGCCTTGTACTTGTGGATACGAGCCCAAGCAGTGGTCCTCCTTTCGTCCAACAAATCCAATTCGAATGTCCGATTGGCCTCGTTGGTTGCAGGCTCGAAATAGGCAACGCGTGCGGATTCTTGAGCAATGTCCGCAGGTATCATAGCCTCGGAGCCATATACGAGAGAGTAAGGGGTCTCCCCTATTGCCGCTCACGGGTAGTACGGTACGCCCAGAGGGCACCTTGAAGTTCTTCTGCCCATCCCCTTTCTTACTTTCGAGCATCGTCTTCAGATGCTGGAGTATGGTTCGGTTGGTCACTTCAGCTTGACCGTTGGCTTGAGGGTGGCCCACGAAAGTGAAGCGTTGCTCAATCCCAAGTTCATAGCACCAATCCCACGTGTCGGTGGCAATGAATTGGGAACCGTTGTCCGAGATGAGCACCCTCGGGATGCCATACCTGCAGATGATGTTCTTCCAGATGAAGTCCCTCACAACTTTGAAAGTTATCTTTGCGACCGCTTCAGCTTCGGCCCACTTAGTGAAATAATCCACGACGAGTATTACAAATTTCTTTTGTCCGACCGCCATTGGGAGGGGTCCCACAATATCAATGCCCCACTGATCGAAAGGCCATGAAACATCAATAGGGATCATTTGTGCCGCCGGTAATTGAGGGGTGTTAGAATGAAACTGGCACTTAGGGTATTTCTTGGAGTAACTGATGGCATCATGCAGTAGCGAGGGCCAGTAGAACCCACTCCTCAATACTTTCTTAGCTAGAACTCGACCGCCAGAATGATTCCCACAACTCCCGTTGTGTACATGCTCTAACACTTCCTTGGCCTGCGAGGGTCTCAGGCACCTTAATGGTGACCCTTGGAAAGATCGCTTGAACAGCCGTCCGCCGCTGTCAAGAGAAAAGCGAGGGGCCATACTCCTAACCTTCCGTGCTCCCACTTTATCGCTCGAGCAGGTTCCATCCCTCAGAAATCTAATGATGTCGTCGAGCTAGTAAGGTTCGGAGGGATCAAGCATGTTGACCTCATCCGAGGGTCCCGTTTCGCGAATCAGCAGCTTCTCCGTCTGAGGAATGTGACTAAACGCTGGTAAGAATCCTCCAGAGCGGATGCAAACTTGGAAAGAGCGTCCACACGCTCGTTCTCTGTTCTTGGGATCTGCAACAGATGGAATTCTTTGAATTTGGCGATCACGTCCTTAGCACTCGCCAAGTACTGCACCATAGTGGCTTCTCGAGCTTCATAAGTGCCATCAATTTGACTTGCGATCAGATGGGAGTCAACATATGCAGTGACCCGAACGACACCATTCTGGAAGGCTATCCTAAGCCCTTGGATTAGAGCCTCATACTCTGCCTCGTTGTTGGTGACCTGATACGCCAGTTTGATAGCGTAGTCAACTTCAGCACCGTGAGAGTCTCTGAGGGTCACCCCGGCTCCCTCCCCCCCCCCTTGTGAGGTCGAGGAGCCATCTGTGTGCAGCAGCCATAATCCCTCTTCCACCTAGGGCACAGTATTCAGGTTAAAACGCTCCACTAATAGGTCTGCTACTGCCTGAGCCTGTATCGCCATACGAGGCTCAAAAGTGATGTCGAATTGACTGAGTTCAATTAACCATTTGATTAACCTTCCTGAGACGTCCGGCTTCGCAAGCACCTGTTTGAGGGTTGGTCTGTGAGCACTGTGATGGAATGGACTTGGAAATATGGTCTTAACCTCCGAGACGCATTAACGAGCGCAAAGGCAAACTTCTCTATCTCCATATATCTCTTCTCCGCCCCCTGCAGGGTTTCGCTTAAATAATATACCGGCATATGTTTACGCTCGTAGGACAGCGCTCGTAGCCTCTGAGGAGACTGAAAGGTAAACGAACAAGTTTTCTCTTGGGTTAGGCTTGGTCAACAGTGGTGCGCTCGTGAGGTATTGCTTCATGTCTTGCAGAGCTTTTTCACATTCCTCGCTCCAGGCGAAGTTGCGAGCGTTGCGCAAAATTTTGAAGAAAGGTAAGTTCCTGTCCGCCGAGCGGCAGATGAACCTGTTTAATGAAATGATCTTTCCCACCAGCACTTGGACCTCCCTCACATTCCGAGGAGAGGGAATATCTAGGATTGCCTTAATCTTCTCTGGATTGGCTTCTATGCCTCGTTGACTGACCATATACCCCAAGAACTTGCCTCCCCGAACGCCAAATGTACACTTGGACGGGTTCAACTTCATACCATAATGACGCAAGATGTTGAATGCTTGCTTGAGATCTTCCAGATGGGAACGTTGGCGCTCACTTTTAACGATCATGTGATCCACATACACCTCCATGGATTTTTCTATTTCGCGCTCGAACATCCTGTTGACTAGGCGTTGATAAGTTGCACCCACATTTTTGAGTCCGAACGGCATGACTTTGAAACAGTAAACGCCTACATGTACCACGAACAAGGTTTTGGGGCGATCCTCGAGCGCCATGAAGATCTGATAATACCCCTGGAAGGCGTCCATCATACTCATGAGTTCACACCCCGTTGTTGAATCTACTAGTTGATCAATCCTCGGTAGGGGGTATGGGTCTTTGGGGCACGCCTTGTTGAGATCTGTGAAGTCATTGCACATGCGCCACTTGTTGGCGCTCTTGGGAACGAGCACCACGTTGCATAGCCACTCAAGATATAAGATCTCCTCTATGTACTGAACCTCGAGGAGTTTGTTGACCTCCTCTTCGATGACTTGCCTCCTGAATCCATGAACATCCCTTTCCTTTTGTTTGATTGGCTTGAAGGCCGGGTTCATGTTGAGCCTGTGAACAATGACACTCGGGTCTATCCCAGTGAGGTCGGAAGCTTTCCATGCAAACACGTCGAGGTTCTCTCGGAGAAAGTCAATCATCATGATCTGGGACGGATCGTCGAGGCTCGAGCCAATCTGGGTGGTTTTATCTGGATTTCCAGGTTCCAATTCAATAGTTAAGAACTTCTCGACGGGCTCAATGCGAATTTCAGGCCGTGGAGTCTCCAGCGCTCGTTTTTTCCCGATAAGCTTATCGCTGTTCACATTCGAGGGCCCGTCACCCTCATTCTCGGAGGAGGATCCTTCGACAGCCCCAGGTGGACCATCCTCCGTGTGCTGGGCCTCGCTCGGGGCCTCGCCTGATATCCTCTTTTTGTTTTTCTTTTTGTAAAGCTTGGTCCTCTTACGCTCGGGGCCATCTTCGTTCAACTTGGGGAAGTCCACTGACTTTTTAGTGGATCCCACCTGAATGGTTTGCTTGGGTTGTGGCTTAAAAGGGAAAAGCTGTAGCATTCCCAAGCCTCTTTAACATTGCACAAAACCTCGCCAGTTCCCTCGGGAGTGGGGAATTTGACTTTCTGGTGATACGTTAAAATTACTGCTTTGAAGTCGACGAGCGCCGGGCGTCCAATGATAATGTTATACGGGAGATCCACATCGACCACTGCGTATAGAACGCTCAAGGTTTTTCACTGTGGGGCGCGACCAAAAGAGGTGGCCAAGCAAATTTGTCCGCGAGGGACAATCTCGGAACCCCCAAAGCCGACGAGGGTTGTTCTGAGAGGTTTGAGCGGAATGTTTGTTATATTCATTTTCTGAAACGTTGAGTAGGGGAGAACGTTCACAGAGCTTCCACTATCAATTAAGACCCTCTTTACAACATGGTTATGAACGTCTAAACTAACCACCATGGGACAGTCAGAGGTTTCACCAATCCCATGGGGTGTTACAATGTGTTCCAAGTCTTTCTCTGTGAAACCTAAAATTTCGTTCTCCTTCGAGCGTGAAGCACTACTGATGGAGAGCACAGGCTTGGGATGGGAAGACCTCTGGTCATAGCTCCGAACGTGGCGGCATTGGGAAGCATTAGAGTCGCCTCCCGAGGGTCCCCCAGCGATCATGTGGACGACCGCAAAGGGCTGGTTCTCCAAATCGGCGGCTTTCCCTTTTCCGCGGTCGCTTGTCTCAGTGTGATGGTGGCGGGGACTCCGTGAGCGCGAGCGGCTTCTTCATCTGGCACGCGCTCGCTCAGCGCAATGTTCATCGTACCTCTTCAGTACTTTCACGAACTCCTTGAGGTGCCCCCCCAGCTATGAGCCTCTGAATCTCGCTCTCGAGCTGGCAGCACTTGTTGGTGTCACGCCCCTTTTGTTTGTGAAAGGCACAGTATTTTCCCGAGCATTTTTAAGCCTCGGTCTCCCTCATCTTCGACGGTCTTTTGAAAAGCTTCTTGTCCGCCATGGAGTATACTTCAGCAATGGGCCTATTGAGGGGGATGCGCTCGGAACGGCGAGGGGGTGAGGAATTCCTCCGACCGGGTACTGGGCTACGGTGGCGATTCTTGGGCTCTCTATCTTCCGATCCCTTGCTAGCCCGAGGGATATTCGTGACCTTTTGGTCCCTCGCCAAGTATATGTCCTCGAGCGTGAAGAAAGAGTCAGCTATATCCCTGATCTCCATCAACGAGCATGGCTTCTTCTTGGCCACTTCCTCCACGAATTCTTTGCTGACATAGTGTTTCATATTGATCGCTCCAAAAAGTACGTGCCTCAAGAAATCCATCGAGGGCCTTTCCACCAGCAAGATCTCTTTGTTAAACCTTCCTATGAAAGACCTGAGCGTCTCATTTGGCCCCTGGACTAGGCTGTTGAGAGCTGTTGCTGCCGGGGCTGGCGCCTTCAGAGAGTTGAAGTGGCTCAGGAAGGCGTCAGTCAAATCATTGTACCCTCGTATTGAGCGTGGAGGAAGTTTCTTATACCAATCCTGAGCCATCCCAATAAAAGAGGTGACGAAGATTTTAGCCCAGTAATGGCTCGGGTGCTCGTATAAGTGCATCAAATGCACAAAGTGATCTAGATGCTCGGCCGGATCTGTTGTTCCATCATACCTGTTGATGGATGTGGGGATTTTGCCCTTCCCCGCGTAGATCATCAGGGCCTCGTCAATGAGGGGGGAAGCACCTATCAAGGTTCTGTAATCCCGGTCTTCAGGATCGCATTCTTCGTAGTCTGCTTCTTTCCGGTGGTGGGAGATCTGGCTGCGTGGGCGGTGAGCGTCTCTGGCCTTGGACCTCTCACCCCAGCCTTGGGGGGCTTGAGTCTGTGCTCGAGAGAGCTGCTCCACTATATTCTGGAGTCCCTTGAGCTGATCCTGTACTGCAGCAAGTTGAGTGTCGCCGACATTTCTGCGACTTGCCCTCTCTGTGGCCCTTGATTGGACCTCTTCGTTATTTTCAGCCCTCTCATTCTGAAGGGCCCTTTCGTTTCCAGCGGGTTGCTATCCTTGCTGGCCCTCGGTGGGGCCTCATTTCCCTGAGCTGGTGGCGGCGGAGGCGGAGGCGGAGGCGGTTGAGCCCTCAACACATTTTGGGCAGCTGTCAAAGGATGAACCTGTAGTCCACCCAAAGGTGCCGCTATCTGGGTCGCTGCGCCCGAGGGGAAGTATACAGAAGTAAAGTGCGTCCAGGCCTTCTGTGCTGCCTGTACTTCACACTGCGCGTAGATCGCCTAAAGCTGCTGCTGGGTTAACTGGGGCGCCTCCACCCCTTGAATCTCTTCCGGTAAGGATACGGGGAGTTGAAGTGTGCCTACCTGGTAGGGTGGTATGACGGGCACCATGCTTGGTACCACTTCGGGTATCATTCCAGGTTGTATATAGGCATATTCCGGTGTTGGCAGGGCCATGGAGTACATACTGGGATGGGAGACTGGAACATTGGGGATGAGGGCCGGTGGAGGAGGAACAGAGCCTGGCAATCCTGTCCCATTTCCATTGGGAGGATGAGTTGCAGTGACGGTTACAGTGTTTTCGGTCCCATTATCAGCAGTAGGTGGAGGCGTGCCTCCAGTGGGGGTATCGTTACCCAAGCTTCCCTCATTTACGGGAGGAAGAGCTCCCCTGTTTTCCAGTATCCCAGACCTTGTTGCAGTCACCATGTTAGGAACAGATGGTGTTATAACTCAACTAGCTCAAAGAAGAATCTGATGAAGATGAGGATGATGGTGATGGATTTCCCACAAACGGCACCAAAAATGATGGTGCAGGAATCTGAGTTCCTAAAATGCAACAACCCTTTCAATATTTGTTTGAAAAGGGAAAGACCATCACAGGCCTGGAAGCCTTAGGAACTGGGTTTCCTTTTGAGCGTGGGTTCTTCCAGCTAGGATAACTGTGACATCCCGATAATTCGGCCGTACAGGTATGACGTAATTGTTTACCTTATTGCGCGAAATAATTATTCATATGTGATTTACATGCTTAAATTTTATTTTAAATACATTAAATGTGTATATATGTTAACTATGATAACCTAAGTTATTTAATATTTAGTATTTTTGTGAATTCATATCAACTGATATTTATTGCATAAATTGAACTTGATTGCAACGTGAATTAATTTCTCGAACTTGATTTAATTTAGTTGTGACCTTATTTGAACATTTCATGAACTTTGTGGACTTAATTGCATTGGACGTAATTGATCACATTTCAAAAGCTTGGGGACTCAATTGTATGACTTACTAATTGGGAGGATTTAATAGCAATTTGGCCAATTCTTTTTCCCTTCATAGCAGCATATCACGTACATTTGCTTCCCATTTTCATACAAACATTACATACACTTTGCTCTTGCTTCCCTTGTCAACCGACCCAAACCCTTGCCAAAGTGTGGGGAGATTTCTTCTTTCAAGCTTCATAATTGTGGGTTTTGTGATCATTCAAGCCTCATCAAGATCATCTCTCCATCTCTTCTTCCATTTCTTGCATTTAAGGTAATTTTGGAGATTTGTTGAATTCTTGGATTGAATGTGTTAGCTAAGGCTTTGGTATGAATGCACGAATGGGGCCCAGGGACTTAGTGTGAGTGGCTATCCAGGGAGGCACGGGCCGACGGTGATCCCTCACACTAGTTCCACCAATGAACGGCGTAATCGGACCTCGTTAGGAGTTAGCGAGGAATGGACGCTGAGTGCCATCTGGGGAGTCATGTTCCCCTTTTGGTCAATGAATGGGTGGTCGGGCCTTGCAAACCCACCACTAACCGGGAAGAAGAAGGTGTAAATGTTAATGATTGTGCACAAAAGAATGATTGCATGAAAAGAATGAATAAATGAATGTTTAAATGATTTACATAAGGTGTTGGTTGGAGATAATGCACGCCCACTCGCCGGGCCATTAATGACCTAATGTTAATGATTCGTTATAATCCCTTTTGATGATTTCTTTTCACCCACTTGGGAAATTCTTTAAAAACCTCACTTGGGATTATAGCTTGCATGTGATTGTTTAATTACCCTCCTATATCCTGTTTTATACCCACCAGTCCCTTTTGGACTGAACCCGTTTGGTTTTCAGCTGTGTCTTGCTGGTGTTGAGGGAGCTAGGCGGGAATACGAGTCATAGGTCTTGCATTCGTCTCTAGCTCTTATATTTTGGTCTTACACTTGCATACTTTTATTTTGATCATTGTATATGTATAATGATGTGGAGCGTACTTGTTGAGCCGTGATGGCAATTGATGATGTGTATGATATATTTTTGGAGCTTGGATGCTCATGGTACATATATATATATGGTATATGTTCGTTTATTGCTTTCGCTTTAATGTTTTATGGTTTTAAGGGTTAGCCCGCCTAGGTTAGAGTGTGTGTTTGTCCCCATTCGCCGTGATTTGGCTCGGGTATGGATCGTCCATTTCATATTCGGGTCGGGTCTCGGTGCGGGGGATGTGACACCTTGCGCTCGGGTGTTACATCCTTAAGTGGTATCAGAGCTTAGGGTTGCAAAACCCGGGCTTTCGTGTCGTGTGAGTCAGTCTAGGTCGTTCGGCTTAGGGACTACTTGACAATGTGTTGCATATACATCTCTTTTGTGCTTAATTGATTTAAATTTTGAATTCTGATTGAATTATTTGCATTAACATGCATAGACTAAAAATAGCACGCATTTTAGTGCTTATTGACAGGATGCCTCCACGTAGACATCGAGATAGATCTCCAGGACGACGTCATCATCGTGATCGTACTCCTCCACCTCCACCTCCACCTCCACCGCCGGCAGAGGCCTTTGTTAACTCAGTTATCAATATTATAGATCAAAGGTTACGAGATTATGTACCACCGGCACCTCCAGCACCACCTGCACCTGTTGTACAGCCCGAGGCACCGCTTTCTGTTATACTTAGGGAGTTTCAGAATCAAAGACCTCCCAAGTTCTTCAAGGAAAATGATATACAGGCAGAAATGTGGTTGAAAGAGGTAGATAGGATATGGGAACTCATTCCATGTGAGTCCCGAGAGGAGGCTCGATGCACCATCACTTTAATACAAGGGGAAGCCTACTCTTGGTGGGAAAGCACTCGAATTGTATTGGAAGCAACTGGAGAGGAGATCAACTGGGAAATCTTTACAAGGGAATTCAAGAATAAATTCATCCCTCCCTCATCCCGCACTCGAAGATTGAGAGAATTTACCGAATTGAAGCAAGGATCGAGGTCTGTGGCTGAGTATATTTCAGAGTATGAGAGGTTATCCCGCTATGCACCAAATATAGCAGGCGATGACTTCCATAAGGCTATGCAGTTTGTTCAGGGGCTTCGACCGGACATTCAGACAACTTTAGAGGCAGTTAATACGAGCACTTGGGCGAAGGCTACTTCGAAAGCCTTAAAGGTTGAAGATTCTGTGAATGCTAGGAGGCCAGCTTATCGCCAAGGACAAGGATCAGGATTCGGCCCGGGATTTAACAAAGGAAAGAGGCCGATGAATGTACCAGCTCCACCCCAAAAAGGGCCTTTCAAGAAGTTGAGAATCGGAGGTCCGATTGCACTTATTCCACGACCACCTCAGGCTCCACCGGTTCCTAAAGGATCTCGCAATGATCAGCCACCGTGTACTTATTGTGGATGGCCAACTCATTCTTACAACAACTGCCGAAAAAGATTGAAGTTGTGTTTGATTTGCGGGAAAGGAGATCATATGGCTATTGCATGCTCGGACAAGATTCCAGGATATCAAGCTGGAGCTCAGCGACCGATGGTTCAGGCACGAGCCTATGCTCTTGAGAGAGAGGAGCAGAATGTTGAGGTTGACCCAAACGCCGTGGTGGAAGGTACCGTTTGCATTCATAACACGAGCATTCATGCATTATTCGATCTGGGTGCCACGCATACTTTTATATCTTCTGATCTATGTGACTCTCTGTGCCTACCTGTTATTTGCTCAAATTCCTGTTATTTTGTGAGTTCGCCTCTTGGAGGTAGTTTGCAGACAGATCGGGTTGTCAGGGGCTATTCAGTTTTGATTGAGGGGAAAGATTATCCGGCAGATTTCATTGTTATGCATATGAAGAAGTATGGGGTAATCTTTGGGATAGATTAGTTGTATCGGCACCGGGCCGAAGTTGATTGTTTTAAGAAGAAGATAAAGTTGGGTGAAGAGTTGATTGGAGAAGCTGGGTCGAAGAATGTACCTCTATTGTCGTTTATGGAAGCTTTCAAGTTGGTGAAGGATGGAGCAACGGGATTTATTGCCTATCTCCTTAATAAACCGAATGATCAATCAAGTTTTGAGGAGACGGCCGTAGTAAAGGAATATCCCGATGTATTTCCAGAAAATTTGGGTTCTCTACTACCGGATCGGGAGATTGAGTTTGTTATTGATTTATATCCGGGATCAGAACCTTATTCCAAGACTTCTTATAGAATGGCTCCGGCAGAGTTGAAGGAGCTGAAGATTCAACTCGAGGAATTACTTAAGAGTGGATATATCCGACCGAGTTCATCTCCGTAGGGTGCTCCGGTTCTCTTTGTTAAAAAGAAAGATGGAACGTTGAGAATGTGTATAGATTACCGGGAGCTTAATCGGATGACCATCAAGAATAAGTACCCGTTGCCCCACATTGAGGATTTATTTGATATGCTGCAAGGTTCAAAGGTTTATTCGAAATTGGATTTAAGGCAAAGCTACTACCAGTTGAAAATCCGGGAAGAGAATATATGAAAGACAGGATTCAATACCCGGTATGGGCATTATGAGTTCGTAGTGATGTCGTTTGGTTTGACAAATGCCCCTGCAGCATTCATGGACATGATGCATCGGATTTTTCGACCGTATTTGGATAAATTCGTCGTAATCTTCATTGATGACATTCTTGTGTATTCAAAGACTCCGGAAGATCATGTTAGGCATCTCAATTTGGTATTGGAGACGTTGAGAGAACACCGGTTGTATGCGAAGTTTAGTAAGTGTGAGTTTTGGATCGACCAGGTTGCTTTTCTAGGCCATATTATTTCAAGTAAGGGTTTGAAAGTTGATCCTTCAAAGATCGAGACGGTTATTCAGTGGCAGAGTCCGAAAAATGCTTCCGAGGTTAGAAGTTTCTTGGGATTGGCAGGTTATTACCGAAGGTTCGTGAAGGATTTTTAGAAGATAGCCGGTCCTTTAACTCGATTAACTAAGAAGGAAGCTAAATTTGAGTGGGACGAGGCATGCGAAGCGAGTTTTCAACTCTTGAAGGAAAAATTGACCACTGCACCGGTATTAACACTTCCCGAGGGCACTGAAGGATACATGGTTTATACGGACGCCTCGAAAGAAGGGTTGGGATGTGTTTTGATGCAGAATGGTAAGGTGATAGCTTATGCCTCGAGGAAATTGAAAGATCATGAACAGAATTATCCCACTCACGATCTTGAGCTTGCAGCAGTGATCTTCGCTTTGGGAAAGTGGAGACACTATCTTTACGGAGTTTCTTTTGAGATCTTTTCCGACCACAAGAGTCTCCAGTATTTGTTTTCTCAGAAGGAGCTAAACAAGAGACAGAGGCGTTGGATGGAGATATTGGCGGATTATGAGTGTACGATTCGATACCATCCAGGAAAGGCCAACGTGGTCGCGGATGCGCTTAGTAGGAAAGCTAGCGTGTCAAGTGTTAAGGTGGAAGTTGAGGATGAATCTGAGTCTTTTAAGCTGAGAGCTAGTATTCGGAATATTACGGTTCAACCGGATCTTCAGCAAAGATTGTTTGAAGCTCAGAGAGTGGATTCCGAGGTTCAGAGGTTAGTGCAGAAAGCTAGAAATGATTCAGAGAGTCCGTTCGGATTTGATGACACCGGGCTTCTAAGGTTTAAGAACAGAGTTGTGGTTCCGGAAGAGTTGAGACGGTTGATTTTGGAAGAAGCTCATCGGTCAGGGTATTCGACACATCCCGGGAGAAATAAGATGTATAAGGACTTAAAGAAATTTTATTGGTGGAATGGACTTAAACGGGATGTGATCAGCTTCGTGAGACATTGTTTGACTTGCCAAGTGGTGAAAGCAGAGCATCAGAAGCCATCGGGGCTACTTCAACTATTACCTATTCCAGAATGGAAAGGCAGCAAGTGGCGATGGATTTCGTTACGGGTCTTCCACGAGTGAAAGGTGGATTAGATGGAATTTGGGTAATAGTGGATCGATTGACGAAATCGGCACATTTTCTTGCTATTCGGATGTCAGATAAGGTGAATAAATTGGCTAAGAAATATGTTGATGAAATCGTCCGACTTCATGGAGTACCGGTTAGCATTGTATCAGATCGGGATCCGAGGTTCACTTCTAGATTTTGGCAAGAATTGCAAAGGAATCTGGGCACAAGGCTTCAATTCAGCATAGCTTTCCATCCTCAGACGGACGGGCAATCGGAGAGATTAATTAAATATTTGGAGGATATGTTGAGTGCATGTGCATTGGATTTTTTGAGTTCGTGGAACGAATAATTGCCTTTGATTGAATTCGCCTATAACAACAGCTTTCAAGCATCGATAGAAATGGCTCCATATGAGGTGCTCTACGGACGGAAATGTAGGTCCCGTTGTTCTTTGATTTGGAAGAATGGAATTGGACGAAACAAGATGGTGTGAAAAGAGGAGAGAAAAAGGAAAAACCCTCTAAGGCCGTGCAAGAGGCAATTGATAAGGTTCAAATAATCAGACAACGGATGAAAGCAGCCCAGGACAGACAGAAAAGCTATGCCGATCACCGAAGAAAGGATCTTAAGTTTGAGGTTGGTGATAGGGTATTCTTGAAAGCCTCACCCCGTAAGGGATTTTCGAGGATTGGAAAAAGAGGGAAATTGAATCCTCGGTATCTAGGACCGTATGAGATTTTGGAAAAAATTGGAGATACGGCCTACCGTTTGGACCTACCCCCGAGTTTGACTGGAATTCATAATGTATTTCATGTGTCTCAACTTCGCAAATATTATCCAGATGAAGCCGAGATTCTACCCGAGGAAGAGGTAGAAATTGAACCGAACCTCACCTTCATTCAGAAACCGGTTAAGATTTTGGATCGAAAATTTCAAGAATTAAGAAACCGGCGAATCCCACTGGTTAAGGTACTATGGAGAAGTGATAAAACGAAAGAGGCCACGTGGGAAACGGAGGATAAGATGAAGAGGTTTCATCCGGAGCTCTTCCCGAGTGATCAATGAATCCGAGGACGGATTCTTTTAAGGGGGAGAGATTGTGACACCCGATAATTCGGCCGTACAGGTATGACGTAATTGTTTACCTAATTGCACGAAATAATTATTCATATGTGATTTACATGCTTAAATTTTATTTTAAATACATTAAATGTGTATATATGTTAACTATGATAACCTAAGTTATTTAATATTTAGTATTTTTGTGAATTCATATCAACTGATATTTATTGCATAAATTGAACTTGATTGCAACGTGAATTAATTTCCCGAACTTGATTTAATTTAGTTGTGACCTTATTTGAACATTTCATGAACTTTGTGGACTTAATTGCATTGGACGTAATTGATCACATTTCAAAAGCTTGGGGACTCAATTGTATGACTTACTAATTGGGAGGATTTAATAGCAATTTGGCCAATTCTTTTTCCCTTCATAGCAGCATATCACGTACATTTGCTTCCCATTTTCATACAAACATTACATACACTTTGCTCTTGCTTCCCTTGTCAACCGACCCAAACCCTTGCCAAAGTGTGGGGAGATTTCTTCTTTCAAGCTTCATAATTGTGGGTTTTGTATCATTCAAGCCTCATCAACATCATCTCTTCATCTCTTCTTCCATTTCTTGCATTTAAGGTAATTTTGGAGATTTGTTGAATTCTTGGATTGAATGTGTTAGCTAGGGCTTTGGTATGAATTGGTTGAATTGAGTAAGTGTTGTTGGAAGCATGTTTGGAAACTTTGAGCTTAAGTTTAATGCATATGTTGTGAAGTTTAGGAGCTTAGATCATAGGTTGGCATATGGGTTTGATATTGATAGAATCTTGATGACCAATGCATGATATGAGTTTATATGTTAGATTTTATTGTGCTTTAAGTGTGGATACATGTTTCTTCAAGTTTTGATTGCATTTGATGATTGAAATTTGGTGTTTTGGTTGGTTTTTGTTGCTGTCCGAAAACTGCTCTGTTTTTCTGCGTACGTGACACGGGCGTGTCACGTTTTCCCCTTTCAGCGTGACACGGGGGTGCATGTGGGTCTGGGTTTTCTGTACCGTGACACGGGGGTGTCACGGTTTGCTTTGTTTTGGTGACACGGGTGTGTCACCTTCTCTTTTCCTGCGCATAGTCCACTGTACCCTGACATGGGGATATCACTGCTTAGTGTATAGAGGTGACACGGGCGTGTCACCCTCTGTTTTTCATGCATTTTGTTTTGCATGCATGGCTATACGTATACATGTGTATCTTTTATATAATGTAACTTATTTTCACATTTATATATGTTTAGTGAATATTTAATATTATTTGGATTTATTTGATTAAAAATGTGGAATTATGAAAGTGAATGACTTGAATGTATGATTTAAATTCCTTAATAGTGCACATGAACATTTTCATAACATAATCTTACCTTTTACATATTCACATCATGATCGTTGCATTGCCGAGCGTCTTATTTGGTCATATTGAGTCTCACTTCACCTTTCTTGCACAGATTTTGATTCAATTGGAGACGAGGCCGGTCAGTGAGGCTCGTGCTTTCTTCTTTTGACGGTTTAAGGTGGGTTTTTCTTCTATGTAGATATAAGACCCTATATATACCTTCAATGTGAAAGTTTTCGACCAAAATTATATATATATAGAGAGTCGTTTTAAAGAGTAAATGTTTTCAACGTAAAGCCTTATTTTATCAACCCTACCTAATGTTTTGGCGAGAAATGAATGAATGCACGAATGGGGCCCAGGGACTTAGTGTGAGTGGCTATCCGGGGAGGTACGGGCCGACGGTGATCCCTCACACTAGTTCCACCAATGAACGGCGTAACCGGACCTCGTTAGGAGTTAGCAAGGAATGGACGCTGAGTGCCATCTGGGAAGTCATGTTCCCCTTTTGGTCAATGAATGGGTGGTCGGGCCTTGCAAACCCACCACCAACCCGGAGGAAGAAGGTGTAAATGTTAATGATTGTGCACAAAAGAATGATTGCATGAAAAGAATGAATAAATGAATGTTTAAATGATTTACATAAGGTGTTGGTTGGAGATAATGCACGCCCACTCGCCGGGCCATTAATGACCTAATGTTAATGATTCGTTATAATCCCTTTTGATGATTTCTTTTCACCCACTTGGGAAATTCTTTAAAAACCTCACTTGGGATTATAGCTTGCATGTGATTGTTTAATTACCCTCCTATATCCTATTTATGCCCTGTTTTATACCCACCAGTCCCTTTTGGACTGAACCCGTTTGGTTTTCAGCTGTGTCTTGCAGGTGTTGAGGGAGCTAGGCGGGAATACGAGTCCTAGGTCTTGCATTCGTCTCTAGCTCTTATATTTTGGTCTTACACTTGCATACTTTTATTTTGATCATTGTATATGTATAATGATGTGGAGCGTACTTGTTGAGCCGTGATGGCAATTGATGATGTGTATGATATATTTTTGGAGCTTGGATGCTCATGGTACATATATATATGGTATATGTTCGTTTATTGCTTCCGCTTTAATGTTTTATGTTATTTTATGGTTTTAAGGGTTAGCCCGCCTAGCTTAGAGTGTGTGTTTATCCCCGTTCGCCGTGATTTGGCTCGAGTATGGATCGTCCATTTCATATTCGGGTCGGGTCTCGGTGCGGGGGATGTGACACCTTGTGCTCGGGTGTTACAATAACACCAAGAGCGCAAAGTGTGATGGTGATGCAACTGTGGTGAAGGTGTCACGAAGCTTGAGAAGATGCAGAACAATGGAGGAAAGTATGCCCAGTGTAGTGTGTGTATGAGGAAAATCACTTGGGAGAGAATGCAGGTGTTCTTCCTTATTTATATGTTAGGGGTGAGGGTAGTTTGGGCAATTTGACAGTGTGGTCCCAAACCTGTGTTGCCCTAACACGTGGCGGCATGTGATGGTATGAGAACGATGGCTCTAAAAAGCAGGCGGCATGTCAGGTACGAGGTGCGCACTGCCATTGTGTCTGAGGTTGTTGGTAAGGGTCGTGCGCTGGGAGGCTCAAGATTGGTCCTGCGGGTGTACAGATGCCTTACAAAAGGGAAGGCCATACTCGAGCGCGGGTGACGCTTGAAGGGACGCACGAGGGGGTCTTCCTGGCAGATGACCTACGAGCGTCAAGTAAACGAGCGTTAGAGAGCAGGTGCCCTCGGGGGTGCTTCCCTGGAAAGGATGGCTCTGAGGGCCGTGGTGTAAGCGTCAGTTTTGACAGCTTGAACCCTTTACTTGCACAGTTGGCCGAGGCTCATGGGCCTGTATTAGTCTGCAAGTGAATGAGTTGGGTTGACCCGCGAGCCCCTCAATGCGAGCGTCCAATCTCTAAGTCGGCTGATGGCGACACGTGGACGGCTCTGATACGAGCGTGATTTTATGTCTCATCAGTTCCCAATACTTATGCAGGCCTTCATGTTCCTTCTGCTTAATGGTGATTATATCCTGAAGGAGATCCAAGTATCGATCAGCAGGGAAAAATCTGTCCAAGAATTTATCGTGCATCTGCTGCCAAGTAGTAATGGTTGCTGATGGTAGAGAGTACAACCATTTTTCCGCTGCATCTTGCAAAGAGAACGGAAAAGCACGGAGCTTGATTTGGTCCTCGGTAACCTCTTGAGGCTTGGTAGAGCAACAAACCGTGTGGAACTTACTTAGATGTTGGTGAGGGTTTTTGTTTTCCAGACCGCGAAAGACGGGAAGTAGGTGAATTGTGCCCGTCTTCAGCTCAAAACCAGCACCCACATCTGGAAAAGTGATACAGAGGGGCTGCTGTGTGGCGGCAGGGCGTGCCAGATCTTCCATGGTTCTGCGTGGGTCCGCCATGGTTAAGGCGTGGTCATGCTCAACGGTCAAGTCAGTCTTTCCTTCGCTTGAACTGTCCGATTCAATTCCCGATTCAATCTCCTTGACCAAACCTGATGTCTCAGCTTGTTTCTTGTATGATCACATTTCTTGCCTTCTTTTCCTAGCAGTTTTTTCAATTTCTGGATCGTAAATTGGCTCGTCCTTCCCGCGAATACTCCTGTTCATGAAAAGAAATAAAATCGATTAGAAACACAGTCCCCGGCAACGGCGCCAAAATTTGACAGGTGTCGAATACGTTAAAAATAAATAAAATTCTTATTTAACGACTAAACACAGAGTATAGTGCAAACAGGGTCGATCCACAGAGACTGGTTGATTTATTTCTATCAATTCCAAGTAATTCACGAGAAGTAACAATTAAAAGGGGTGGGGAGGGGGGGGGGGGTTTAGAATTATTCTAACCTAAGTATGCGATTAAAATATATAACAAGATTTAAAAAGCTAACTAAAACTAAGCAAGTAAGATCACGTAGGGTTAAATCAATCAGAGGAAACATTATCTAGCCAGGGATATTCGATTCGAATTGTTATATTGATCATTGACTCAAAGATAAATTCAAGTTATTCAGACAGATTGACTATAGTTGATAGAGACACTCGACTCAACCTCGTCTTTACTTAATTTATCGGATAACCTAGAGACACTCGACAGGATTTAATGAATTCGCAGCATTAAGAACCATAAAAACACCAATCCTAATTAACCAAGTCGTGACACGTGCAAGATTTAAATTAGATGATCAAATCCCTTAGTGAACGAGGAATTTTATCGCTGAAACCCAGTCACTAATTTACCACAATTTATCAATCAACTTTATATACACTTCAAGCATCATGAATGGCTATATGCAAATTAAACAACCTAGAGATCGTGCACTATCCCGAAATTGCCTAATCACAATAAACACGAAACACGAAGATAAGATAAATGCCTGAATAAACATGAATTGATAAAAACACTTAGGTCTCACAATATCCAAAATCGAATCTTAATCTCTAGCTCGATAATTAAAAACTTAGCTACTCATGAAATAAAAATTCATCAAAACATATAAAGAATTCTTTAGCATAAATAAACTAAAAAACGAAAGAATTAAACTAAGAATAACGGTGATGTCGAAGTGTTGCTTCCAGAAGTGTACGTCCTTCCCACAAAGTGACGTGAAGATTCTCCTCCAAAAGTTATCCCCAAAATCAAAATAAATAGGTCCAAGTATCTAACTACTGGACGGAATCCTATTCCTCATCAAAGTGGGCTTCCAATTCTTCTTGTCTTCCAAGCAATCAATCACACAGGCCTCCAAATAATTCCAAGCAATTGGGCTTGGCCAACAGAATCTATGCACAAGGCCCATCTCAACAAATTCAAAACCAATTCTAATTTGCCTCTTCTAATTAATAAAATCCATGGCCCAACAAAGTGCATCTTCCATCAAATTCGTGCACGCCACCATACAACCACCAAATAAAGCCTTCAAAATTAATTTCAAACACCAAGAACCTAAATTGTTTAACGCCATCAACAGCCACTAATTTCCCAATTAATAACGTGCACGCATGCTTCCAATTACTCCTGAATTGTTCCAATATTCATCCTTCATACAGTAAGGGTAACATCAACAATGAGTCAGTTGGAGTTCGCCCCGTTTACGAGAATCTCTTCATAAAATGATCAGATTTGTATCAATTTCGCCTTTAAGCCCCGAATCTAGAATATAAACAACAAAGCATCAATTTCTTACAAGATAATATCAATTAGAGCACAATTCGGGACATAATTCCATCATAAAAATGGTGAATCAACGAGTTATGCGAAAATTATTTTTGAAGTATTAATATACAAAATAAAAGTATAAAGTTGTGTATATCAGGTATTATGTTAACAAAATAGTTTGTGTCCTTTTTTTTTTTTTCCTTCTTTGGAGGGTAATTGAATATTTTTACACAAAACGAGGAGCAAACAAATCTTAAAATTTGAAAATAATGAGTTAGTACTAAAAATTTTAACATTGGAGAGTAAACTAAATTTTCTCACTACTAAGTACTTAACCCTCGTTATCCGAGAAATTAATTAATTTTATGAAAAGGACAAAGCACTGCAGAAATTCTAGTATATATAAGTATGGTGAGCCCTTTGGCAAATGACAACATTCTCATCAAGAACAAACACCACAAATATATATCATCATTATATTGTTGATATGGCTGCAGTTATAACCGTTGTTGATGTTGCTAACATCCTTCCCAGGCCGACCAAGGGTTTTCCTCCCAGTTTGTTTGCTGATAAATTCATCTCATTTTCTTCCGATAATCAGGTTAATTATTTTATCATAATTATATCTACTTTTTAATATTTTTTTTCTGTATTTTTCTTTTTTATGTCATACGTACGTTTAATATTTTGATTTGGCATTGTTGTTGCTGCAGCAGCAACAACAACAACAACAATAATAATAACAATAACAATAATAATAATAATAATAATAATAATAATAATAATAATTACAATTACGTACACTCGATGCGTATGGTAAAAAAATTATTACTATTTAAATGTATTAAAGTTAAGTTTGTAATATTAATATATATTTTATAATTATTTTTAATATAATCACTAAATTATAGTAAATAAATTTGATAATGCTATATTACTTAAAATAAAAAAAGAAGATATGAAGTAAAAACTAATAAGAACATAAAAAGTTTATTAAAAAAAAAAAATAAATTGATGTGAGAGAAAAAAATAAAAAATAATATAAATTATAATGGTAAAGAAAATAAATAAAAAAAAATAAAATAATTATTTTAGAGATAGAAAAGAAAAAGGTTCAACAATCAAGGATCGAAGGTGGGGTTAATCTTTTATATCTTTTTTTCTTATTTTTGGTTTTTGATTCTTATTTTATATTTTATTATTCTATATATATAATTATTTATATTAATTACATATATATTAAATATTTTTTATAAATTCGTTATATATATATATATTCTGTTATAATATGTATACATATTAGATATTTATAATAATTTTTAATAGGTGTAATAATATAATTTAAGATTTATTTTACTTATTAATATAATATTTCTCTTGAATTAAAAAATAATTTTTAAGAATATTATATGTCTGAAATAGGTATAATAGGAATTTTACTTTTTTTCCGTTGACCATTTGGGATGAGGGTGCGTTGAGTTTATTTTAAAAAACACAAGGTTATCTATTATAATTTTTTAAAACACAGGATATTTTGTGAGAATTTCGATTAAAACGGGGTTTTTAAATTTTTTTTAATTCAATTAATTGATACACGTTCTCTCTGTATGTTGGAGAAAAATAAATTAATTAAATAAAAAGAAAGTAAAGAGACCAAATTCAAGAAACCAAAATTGGATCTCACACTTAATAATAGAGTATAGATTATTCAATTATCTCAAAACTATTTATTTATTATGATATTACTTAAAAGAATTTTCCTCTCACAGATTCAGGAAAAGTATGCAAAGTGTATTGAAGAAATGAAGGAACAAGTAAGGTCCATGATTATGAACAAAGACACTAAGTCGAAAGATAAAATGATAGTAATTGACAATGTTGAGCGTTTGGGAGTTTCATATCACTTCAAGCAAGAGATTGAAGACCAAATTGAACACATCTTCAAGTTAAAGCTTGAGGAAGGAGAGCAAGATTTGTTCACCACTGCACTGCATTTCCGTCTCCTTAGACAACATGGCTACGACGTTCCTTGTGGTAATTTCTAGACGAACCCTATCCTATATGATTAATGATGATGAGAGCGAAAGTTTTCATGTAACATGTCTCAAGTAAAATCCTACCAAATATAAAATGCTATAAACCCGTGTCTGGTATAATATGCATTAAATCCAAAATTAAAATTATTTATTTATAATGATATGTCTGAAACTATTTATTTATAGTGATAATAATTAAAACTCGCTATAAGTAATTAATTTACAATTATGTTTCACGAAAGATTTGTATTTCGCATTATGGATCTCCATTCAATATAATTATGCAAATCTTCACACAGTAACTCTTGAATATATTGAAACAAGAGTTTTCGAACAGTTCAAGGACAAGGAGAGCAACGCATTCAAGAAAACTCTGAATAGTGACATTGAGGGTTTGCTGAGCTTGTATGAAGCAAGCTTCCTACAATATCATGGAGAAGACATCTTAGAAGAAGCCAAGGTCTTCACAAGACACTGCTTAAATCAGGCTAAGTCAGAATTAAACTGTTATCTTCAAGCAAAAGTAACGCGAGCCCTAAAGCAGCCTCTTCATCGAGGTGCTCAGAGAGTGGAAGCACGTCACTACATATCTATCTATGAGAAAGACGAGTCCAGGAATGATCTGCTACTTAAATTCGCGAAATTAGATTTCAATTTTGTGCAGAATTTGTACAAAAAAGAGTTGAGCGATCTCCTCAAGTAAGATAACCCCTCTTTTCCTTTTTTTTTTTATTTATTTATCTTTTATCCGTTTTTTTCTCTTACGTTTTCCTCTTTTCTTTTCTTTTTATTTATTTATTCTACTAGTTACAAACTCGTGCCTTGGCACGGGTCAAATTTTTATAAAAATAACCCAAAAAAATCAATTAAAATATATTATTAAAATAATAGTTGTTGAATCAAAATTTTATTTAAAATATTTGAATAGCAGGTGAAAATATTATATAAAAGAAATACTATTGAAATTAGAAAGAAATTTATTAAATAGGAAACTAAAATTATTATAAATTATAAAAAATAATAAAAAATAAAATGTATATTAAAAAATATATAAAAAGTGCATTCCTTAAAATTAAAACAATAAAAATAAAGCTCTTAAATTGTACAATACATTCCCACATATATAAAGAAAAATAAAATATGTTACAAATTTTGAAAGATAAAGATATCATGTTAAATGAACATATATCATGTTATTATTTGACAATTGCCAAAATAGGGAATATATTTTATTTAAATATAATAAAGATTTTCTATTATAATTTTAAAAAGTAAATTTAATGAGTAAAATAATGAATAGAAATATATTATAAAAATGTAAGTTTTAAAAATTTTAAAAAATCAAATATTAAAAACTAAAATAATAATTTTAACATAATTACACGGATATAAGAAGAGGTAGGAAATTAGTAAGAAGTCAACAGGGGTTGGTCAAGTGGTTTGAGGGTTCTTTCCCGAATGCAATGATCCGGGTTCGAATCCCTTTGACCACCTGGGGGGTGTGTGTATTAAAAAAAAAAAAGAAAGAAAATTAACAAGAAAATACAATATGGATGACATATACTCTAAATACCTACAAATAATCAAGAGAAAATTACAGAATCCACAGGAGATAGCTGACGTGGCGCCTAGCTAGTGCTGACTGTTGGAAAATACGAATCAGAAAGCAGCGGAATTTAAAAAATTTTCCAACAAAAGGACCTCGGACTCGCAATCGTGTATCCAAATTCGTAGAGTTAAGAAACTTACTTTTCTTTTATTCTTTCTTGAAGCGTTTCAAGGCACCCAAGAACGCTCTTCTCGCGGCTTGATCCCCTCTCCTTGGTAAAGCTCGAATCTTCAAACTTCTAACTTGAAGCTCTCTAGAGATAGTCCACCAACTTGATTACAATCTAACTAGTAAGGATGCTAGTTCTCTAGTTAGTGTTTAGGCTTAACCTAGGGTTTCGTTTATCTTGGAGAAAGGATGGTGTTCAACACATGAACCAAAAGAATTGTCAATTAGGTCTAAGGGGAACTCGAGCTCCCCTATTTATAATAAGGGAGGACCGAAAATCCTAGTCCTTTATGGGCTAGGGTTTTGGTCTCTCTCTCTCCTATTACTTGATCATCAAGTAATTTTGACTTTGACTTTGAATTCAAATTCAAATCAACTTTCAAGAGAGCTAAAAATATCCAAACTATTTTTGGATAATTTTATACTTTATTTATTTAAAATAAATAACTTATTTTATCTAATTAATTAATTCATAATTAATTAACTAGATTATTTTTCTCCAAAATAAGACTTTCTTTTTAATTCAAAATTAAACCAAAGTCTATTAAATAATTAACACATTAATTATTTAATATTAAATTAAATAATCACGTGTGGCACACGTGTCACAATGACACGTGTCCAATCACATGACCCATACGTGTGGAACCCTCTAGGCCCGATTAACTCGTTTAATCATTTTTAAGCCTTAACTCATGTAACCAAGTTGTTGTGTGTGACCCTCTAGGTTCTCAATTCAATTAGCAGTGACCCTAATTAATTAATTCACTAATTAATTAATCAGTCCACAGATTAAACGACCATAGTCTATAAAACGACTAATCCAACTGATTATGAAAAACAAGAAAAAATCATTCAAAGCATGAGACAGAGTGAAGAAAATCTTGTAAAAAATAGAATACACATTCCCACTACTATTTCAAGACTAGAAGAATATATGAAACTTATCAAACGATCAGAAGGGGGAATACCAGAACTTATAGCTGAAAATAAAAAAGTAATAAAATGGTGTCGCCAACAAATAATTAAATTAAATATACTTTCATCAGCATGAATGAATTACAAAATTTTGTAGAAACATTAAATCAACAGATACATTCTTTAAATAATACAGTAAAAACGTTATCAGAACAACTAACACATACTAACGAAAAGATGTCTCAACTTGAAAATACTATTACAAACATCCATACTAATCAAGAAATTGAATCATACTATTAGATAAAAAACAGAATGTTATAAATGAAATAGACAATACGCAAGAAATTCTTAATAAACTTCTACGAGAACTTAGAGGAAAACAAGTGGAAAATCAAAGTAGTACATCTGAAGAAAAACAAATAATACTTCCTATGTCAAATTGTCAAGAATTATTAAAACAACTTAAAGAAATAATTATACAAAAAGAACATTCTAGACATATAACTATTACTGATCTTGAAATATATTTTGGAAATAGAAACCTCAAACCTTTTCAAATTGAAGCTCCACGATTATAATGGAATCTTTTGATTTAGAAGAAAAAATTGCAGAATTAAACAATTTATTAGAATCATTAAAAATAGTTGATGAAGAAAATAAACAAACCCATACATTAGAAGCGATAAAACCGGAAGTAGAAAATGAAGAAGTAATATACGGATATGAGTCATCAGAAGACGATGTGTTGGAAATGGAACACGATTTAAAACGAGAAAAAGATAAGAAAGATATTCCAGAAGCAAGTAATACAAAAAAGGAAGAAGAAATTAAATGGGAAACTTATCAAGAAGATAAATATACTAATCCTCTAAAAAATTCAAGCATACAATACAATTTTAAAAAGGGATATATTCCAAATAAAAAGGGAAGATGGTCTAAAATACCTGAACAATATATACCTACAAAGGGAATATTAGGAGTCGACGGAATATTAAATTTAGACTGTGTAACAAACAAATCAACACTTATTACCGAATGGACACATAAACTAGGATTAATTATAGAAATCGAAGATAGATTAAGACTAGGAATTTTTAAAACAATATTCAATTTTGTATAATATAAAACAACAGGAAACGTAACACATTACTTAGCCTCATTATCAGAAGAACAGAAAACACTCTTGATAGGAGGAGATTCTATAGATACTTTTTGGAACATAGTTGCAAAAATATATTCGCAATTCGTTGGAATACCTATACAAGATTCAGGACTCTTCGTAAATAAAAGAGAACAAGATAGAGCAGCATACCATCTTGCTAATACACAAATATTAGACATGTGCGCTATAGAACACTTTAACTGTGAATACAATATGTATTACTATGATTTATCTAAAGAAAACAGAGAAAAATATTTATCATTATACTTCAATAAATTACCTTATCCAGTTGGCCAAATAATATATGCGGAATTTAAGAAACAAGCAAATGAAGGATTCGTTTCGGAAACATTAGGAGGTGCACAAACAGTAGTAGAACAATTTATAGGAGACAAATGTTATGAAAGAGAATTACACAATGCAGTTAAAAACAAAGTCACGATATGTTGTGAGGGAAATCCTTTAGTACCTCAACAATACGGAGAAAGTCCATACATAATTCGACCAAACAAAAAAAGAAAATACCGGAGAAAAGATAAACGATATAGATGGAGAAAGAAACCTAGAAGATGGATTGATAATAATAAACATAAATTTCAAAAAGGAAGAAGACGTTTCTTTAAAAAGAAAGAATACAAACCAAAACAAAAATATTGTCCGGAAGGAAGAAAAAATGCCAATGTTGGCTTTGCCACGAAGAAGGACACTATGCTAGGGAACGTCCCAAACAACGAAAATAGTTTGAGAAAAGATTACATATACTTCAAGTAGCTCAAACATACGATTAGCCAATAGAAGAAGACTATTTTGATTTGGAAAACATATATGAAATGGAAATTGTTACAGAATCAGAAACTGAATATAGTTCTGATGATTTTTAAATGAAAAACTCTAACTCTACATTCATAGAAGTAAAAATAAAGAATAAAACAATTAAAACATTTATAGACACAGGAGCAAGTTTATGCTTTGCTTCACCAACTCTTACGATATTCAAATGGAAAAAACTTAAACAACCATTAAAAATAATGATAGCAGATGCAAGTCATTATTATATATGGTACGCTACATACTTAGAAAAAGCTTGGATATAGGGATATTGTTTTACTATACCATCTATATACAGACACGAAACATGATTACCATTTATCCTAGGAAATAACTTTTTGAAACTATATAGACCTTTTTGTCAAGATTTAAAATACATCACTTTAAGATCACCTGTTAATGAAAAACTATCTCAAAAGAATGAAACTGTTGAAATACCTATAGTCAAGATTGAAGACAGAAGTAATCTCATAGACAAAATAGATTATTTAATCAATCATGAATTAATATTTTTCATAAAAACAAATCTTGAAAAAGAAATAAAAGAAATTCTAGATTCTGTCACCAGTGAAGATCCTTTAGATAAAGATAAGAACAATAATCATATGATAGTTGAAATTAAACTTAAAAATCCTTTAGACGAAGTAAATGTAAAAAATAATATACCTTATTCTAAACAAGATATTGATGAATTTAAGGAAGAATGTAAACAACTTTTGGAAAAAGGATTAATTTCTGAAAGCAAAAGTCCACACGCAGCACCTCCATTTTATGTAGAAAATAAGAATGAAATAAAACGAGGAAAACGACGAATGGTTATAAATTATAAAGAATTAAATGAAAAAACTGTTGGAGATGCAAATAAACTTCCTAGAATTGATTATATCAAAGATAGGTTAAAAGGAAAAACTTGGTTCAGTACACTAGATGCTAAATCAGGATACTGGCAATTAAGGTTGCATGAAGATACAAAACCTCTAACAGCTTTACATGTCCTCCACAAAAACACTACCAATGGAATGTTTTACCATTTGGTTTGAAACAAGCACCTGGAATATACCAAAGATTTATGGATAAAAACCTTGAAGGTTTAGAAGACATTTGTCTTGCTTACATTGATGATATTATCATCTTTAGTAATCAAGATAAAGAAGATCATTTGAAAAAACTAAAAATAGTTTTGAAACGATGCCAAGACAAAGGACTAATTCTTTCTAAAAAGAAAGCAGTCTTATGTAAACCAAAAATTGATTTTCTTGGAAATACTTTTGATTCACAAGGAAACATAGTTCTTCAAGATAATATTTTGAAAAAACTAAACGATTTCCCAGATCAAATCACTGATCGAAAACAATTACAGAGATTTCTTGGATGTTTAAACTATATTTCTGATCAAGGATTCATAAAGAACCTTGTTAAAGAAAGAACACAATTACAAAAGAAACTTTCTGAAAAAATACAATGGAATTGGCGAATTGATGATTCGATACAAGTACAGAAAATAAAACAGTATTGTGAAACATTGCCTGTTTTATACAATCCAACGGACAATGATTTTATTATCATTGAAACAGATGCTTCAAATGATACATGGTCTGGTTGCATGCTTGCAATACCAGCCGAAAAAATGAACACAAACGACCTTGAAGGTCATATGACTACAAGAACCAAAAAGGTTCGCGAGGTTACACAACTTTGTAAATACATATCTGGGACATTTACAGAAACCCAGAAAAATTATACAGTCCATGAAAAAGAGACACTTGCATGTCTAAAGATACTTCGGAAGTGGAAACTTGAGCTTTTACCTCGAGAATTCGAACTTCGAACAGATTCAAAGTACTTAACAAACTTCTACAGGTACACACTTCGAGACAACTATAATCAAGGAAGATTGATACGTTAGCAGCTCGAGATAAGAAGATACCAGTTTGTGTTAAACTTTAGAAAAAACATAGCTTGGTTGGGAGAATTCTTGTTATTCACCTTAGAATGCTGTACAAACGTGTTACATTATTGAAGGATAAATATTAACAGGGCTATGCTAATAAGGAAGGTCAACTATACCAAATATACAAAGATCCCTAATTTACAGCTTTCCTAACACTCCCCCTCAAGTCGAGTGTCGGGTCTTCGATACTCAACTTGCTCAATACTTCGCTGAAAATCCTCCCATTTACTGCTTTCGTTAGAATATCGGCTAACTGATCCTCAGACCGCACAAACGGGATATCAACAACTCGATCTTCCAGTTTTTCCTTGATGAAGTGCCGGTCAACCTCTACATGCTTAGTTCTGTCATGTTGCACCGGATTTTCTGAAATGCTGATTGCTGCTCGATTATCACACCTTAATTTGCAGGCTTCTTTAGCAGGAAATCCAACTTCCCCAAGAAGTTTTCTCAACCATAGGATTTCAGTTACACCCCGTGCAATTCCTCAAAACTCTGCCTCGGCACTGGATAAAGCCACCACTTTCTGCTTTTTGCTTCTCCAAGTTACTAAGTTTCCTCCTACCAGAGTGAAATATCCGGATGTCGACCTCCTGTCAACAGGATTCCCGGCCCAGTCAGCATCAGTATATGCTTCAATGTCTAGGTGTCCGTGTTTCTGATATAAGACACCTCTTCCCGGATGTCCCTTGAGGTACCGACAGACCCTCAGTGCTGCTTCCATATGCTCTCTTTGGGGTCGATGCATAAATTGGCTGAGTACCCTAACTGCGTATGCTACATCAGGCCGTGTATGTGAGAGATAGATCAACTTCCCAACTAACCGTTGATACTGGCCCTTATCCGCATCTTCTCCTCCATCCACTATCTGTAGTCCATGGTTCACCACCATTGGAGTATCCGCTGGTTTGCATTCAAGGAGTCCAATTTCAGCGAGCAAGTCAAGCACAAACTTCCGTTGAGATATAAAGATGCCTCGTCTCGACCTGAGCCCCTCTATTCCAAGAAAGTACTTTAGTTCCCCCAAATCTTTCATTTCAAACTCCCGAAACAAATTATGTCTTAGCTGAGCTATCTCTTCTGAATCATCCCCTGTAATAATCATATCATCTACGTAGATGATCAGACAAGTGACTTTCTCTCCTCTTCGTTTAAGGAATAGAGTATGGTCTGAGTTACTCTGGTGGAACCCATATCTCCTCATGGCCACTGTGAATCTCCCAAACCACGCACGTGGTGACTGCTTCAGGCCGTACAGGGCCTTCTTCAACCTGCATACCTCGCCTCTATCATATCCACCCAAGAAACCAGGTGGGGGTTCCATGTATACTTCTTCTAGTAGATCGCCGTGCAAGAAGGCATTCTTCACGTCAAACTGATGTAGTGGCCAATCCTCATTCGCTGCTATTGAAAATAGAACCCTGATAGTGTCTATTTTCGCCACTGGGGAGAAGGTCTCTGAGTAGTCCACGCCATAGGTCTGTGTGTACCCCTTGGCTACTAATCGAGCCTTATATCGTTCTATACTTCCGTCTGCTCTATGTTTGACCGTAAACACCCATCGGCATCCAACTGCACGTTTTCCACTTGGCAACCTGCACTTATCCCATGTACCATTCTTTTCAAGTGCATCCATCTCAGTTTTCATAGCCTGAATCCACCTGTCATCTGTAAGAGCTTCCTCTACTGTATTTGGAATCACAGTAGAATATACGGAAGTAGCATAAGCTCGGGCCTGATGTGACAGATTTCTTTGAGCAAAGTCGGCTACTGGGTACTTTGATGTTTTCTTCCCAAGTTCCGGCTCATATCTCTTGGGAGGAACCCCCCGGTTAGCTCTAGGTGGTAAAACATATCTGTTTTCATCCTGTGGCAACTCAACTTGATTCTGTGTCCCATACTCCCCCTGTTCCTCTTCACTTCCTGCACTGTTAGATTCATGCTGAATTACAGGATATGAACTATCTGAATCTGAATTACTGTTACATACCTCAAGGATATCAGTCGAGGTGATTGGTGCTGGATCAGATGTGGAGAGTTGTACTGTAGGAGAGGCAGGCTCGGTAGTTTCGCCTACTTGCTCTGTTGAGACTGTGTCTGGCCAAGATGGTACCCAACCTAGTGGCTCGTACTCCCCCTGTTGTTGTTTCTCCCCCTGAGGACTAGGTTGGTGGAAAAAATACTCGGTCTCAAGGAAATTACAATCCATGGTGGTATAAAGACGTCGAGTAGAGGGATGGTAGCACCTATACCCCTTCTGATTTACCCCATACCCCACGAAGACACACTTGAGGGAGAAAGGATCCAATTTGGTATGTTCAGACTTATGGATATGCACAAAGACCGAGCACCCAAACACCCGCGGAGGGAGAGCCAATGAGGATGGTATACTGACTTGACTACTGAGAAATTGAAGTGGTGTCTTGAGACCAAGAGGTTTAGTGGGAAGGCGATTGACAAGGTACACGGCAGTGGCAATGGCTTCTGGCCAAAGATATTTGGGACACTGGGATTCTAGCATAAGCGCTCTGCATATTTCAAGTAGTTATCGGTTCTTACGTTCGGCTACCCCATTCTGTTGAGGAGTGTGGGGACACGAGGTTTGATGAATAAGACCATTATCTTGAAAGAATCTTTTTAGGGTTGAGTTGACAAATTCCCCCCCATTATCAGAACGAAGAACACGAATTTGGGCCTTATACTGGGTTCGTACCATGGTAAAAAACTCAACAAATTTTAAGGCAACTTCAGACTTATTTTTCAGAAAAAACACCCACAGCATGCGAGAGCAATCATCCACAAAGGTAACAAAATACTTAAAACCATGATCACCAACATTCGGGGCAGGCCCCCACACATCTGAATGAACTAAAGAAAACACTTCCTTCACTCTAGAGTTTGAAGGAGAAAAATGCTGTCTATGACTTTTCGAAAGTAAACACGTCTCACAAGAAATTTGACTATTCTGAGGAAAAATACTAGGAAATAAACTCTGAAGATACCCTAATGAGGGATGACCTAACCGGCGATGCCACAACCATTGTTGGCGGTTCACTGTCCCGTGAGCAAGCGCTGCAATCCCTTGGTGAGCCACCTCATCTACGTAGTACAACCCATCCTGCTCAGTACCACGCCCAATCACTCTCCCCGACTGAATATCCTGCAATAAACAAAAAGTGGGGTATATCAGGGCCATGCAGTTTAATTCCTTTGTGATATGACTAATGGACAGTAATTTGCAAGAGAGACTCGGCACATGTAAACAATTTCTCAAATTAATTGTGGGGGATAATGAAATGTTCCCCGTGCCATGGACGGGTGATGATCCACCATTAGCACTCTGAATTGAATATTTGTGTGCCACTGTATAATCCCTCAAATCTCCCTTATCATACGTCATCGTGTCTGATGCTCCACAATCAAACAACCATCGGGCTTCTTTACCCACTGTACCATTCCCTTGGAATCGAGTCTGTGAGGTACAAGCTACTGTTCTCTTATTTTTTTTAGCAGAGTCACATGATGGCAGATTATTCAAGACATTAGGTATATTAGTGAAGGGATAATCTAAGTTGCAAGAATTATTGCTGTACATATAATGAGAATTGGGACAAGTATATGATTGAGGGCAAGACGGTAATTCTACCCGCCTTAACCCTTTACCTAGCAAAGCTTTCCCCTTCTTCTCATTTCCATCAGCCGCCTCCTCCTCCTGCTTGCCATCCTCGCCGTCTTCTTGCACGGCTGCGGCCTAGCCCGGCGATTCTCCTCTCGCCGGCGTAGCCCGGCGATGTTCTGTCTCTTCGTCGGCTACGCCAGCCCTCCGGCCAGCCTATGAGCTCATAGCAGCCCTCTTTCCGGTGCCCGTTTCGCCCGCACTGTTCGCAAGTAATGGGGCTCCGGTCGCTGCCGTTTCGGTTGTTGGTGACGGGCCCCCTCGTGCCTGATTCAACGTTTCTCTGTATCGGTGTGGATCTGAATCTGGGGTTTTCCCTCGAGAGGGCTGATGTTTCTTTGGATCTGAATTTCTGGGTAGAGAATCCTGCACCCACGCCGGAGTTGGTAGCCTGTCCCGTCGCCGCCAATGATGTATTCCGACCACCAGCCATGATCTCTCTTCTTATTGATTCGCGTCGGATCGTTGCGTAGGCCTTCTCCACCGTAGGCAGTGGATGTTCCTTCAACAAATCCCGTCTTTCGGTGTCGTACCGGTCATCAACGCCGGCAAGAAACTGAAAAAGTCTGGCTTCGGATCTGAGGCGATTAAAGATGGCAATATCCCCTTCACAGGCCATCGGATTGGGCTGTCGTATGTCAATTTCCCTCCAAATCCGCTGTAAGTTGCTGTAGAACAGTTCGATTATGTCCGTCCCCTGCTTCATGGTGTTTACCCGGACACTCAGATCGAAAATCTGGAATCCGTCGCCTCCAGACCCATATGTTGCGGTCAATCCTTCCCAGAGTGCCCTTGCCGATGGATATTCGGCATAATTAGGGACGAGTTCAGGGTCCATATTGTCAAGAATCCATGAACAGACTATCAGATCGGTTTGTTCCCATCTGGAATAATTCGGATGGCCAATCGCCGGAGGTGCTGGTTCCCCGGTGATGTGGCTGAGTTTCCCTCTGCCTCCAATGGCTAATTTCATCAATCGAGACCATAACGAGAAATTAAACTGATTTAATTTGGTGCTTACACTGACTGTTTGTGGAATTTGGTACTGACTGTTGTCTGTTTGTGGTTGTAGGTTTTGGAATTTGCTTTCGATAATGCTGGCTATTTGCGTGGCTAAGGAATCAACGGGCTGCTGTGATTCCTTATCGAAACTGGATTGGCTACTGAATTCGGCCATGGCCGTGAGAGGTAATCGGTATGTGATGAGCAAGGGTCGGATCCGTTTAATGGATCGTCGCCCGCTCTGATACCATGTTAAACTTTAGAAGAAACATAGCTTGGTTGGGAGAATTCTTGTTATTCACCTTAGAATGCTGTACAAACGTGTTACATTATTGAAGGATAAATATTAACAGGGCTATGCTAATAAGGAAGGTCAACTATACCAAATATACAAAGATCCCTAATTTACAGCTTTCCTAACAGTTTGTACATCGCATATATAAAATCAGAAGAGAATGCTCTTGCAGACACACTCACACGAGAATGGAGGCCGCGATAGAGTTGATGACACAAAACATTAAAACAATTGATCGTGAGATACAACAATTCACGAAAGCTAAACATTTGGAGATACAAAGATTCACCGAATCCAAGATGACACAACATCAAGAACTTCTTGCCGCATTACACGCTGTTCAACAAGCAGCCGGACTTCCACCATCAGAGTTCCCAGCAAGCGTGGTGGATCCATCATCATCCAAAACATTCACAAAATCAAAAACATTTCCACAAACAGCAGCAGAAGGGAATACTTCATCATCAGCAGCTACACAAGACAATGAAGATGAAAGAAAACAAATTAAATAATGGTATGTTATATTCGATGGTTCAAGCCGAGGAATATATGATCAATGGTCAAAAGCTAATGTTCATATACAAGGAAACCCAGCCACATCATACAAAACATACAACAGTCTTGCAGAAGCCAAACAAACCTTTGAAGAAACAAAAACCTACAAAAACTCTCTTCAAACTATCCCCACACTCCAAACCCAAAACAGTTTCAAAGAGAGGATGAGAGTCCTTGGAAATATACCCACGGTAAACCCAATGGATCGTGTTCAAACATCAGCCCAAAAAGAGGCCCAAATACAACCCTCAAAAGAAAAATTTGACAACCTTCTGAAATCCATTTTTGAATACAACCCAGAAACAGATAAAAACAACCTTTTTTGGTACCCAGTAAACAGAAACGGCCCAAAAGTCGTTATATTTGAACAAGCAGACCCAGACTTGATATACCAATTCTTCATACATGGATTTCTTGACGCCCTATACTTCAAAAATCCAAACTGTTTTCGAAAATTCAGCCCAAAACTAATGTCAACACTTCAAGACTATGCTAGACGAGTCTCAAAAGGAAACATGGATAAAGAAATAGTCTTCAAATCTACACTTTCGTACCCTCTCTTCAACAAAGAAGGAGTATCAGTATACTCTCATGGAATTATCAAACTGATAGTTTCAAATGGAGAATACCCCTGCATTGATATAATGAAGACACTTGATGACATAAATGAGATAGTTGCAAAACAACTAAATCAAATATTTTATGCATCACAGGAGATAAACAAGGACAGTAATGTCAAAATAAACTATAAATCCAATTATCATCTGATATATGGATCTTCGAGATACACAATTCCACCGTTACAGCTAAAAACATTGGAAAACTTTGAGAAAACTTTTATCAAGATTGAAGAACACAGCCTGAAGACACTTCCTAAGGAAATCAAGCTCATTTTCTGCGAATACAGTGAAATAATTGATGAACACAGCTGTGCAATGTGTCAAGACAAAACTGAAGACAAAGCTGAAGAAACGGGGTCCCATAATTCAAACGAGTCAATAAAGGAAGACACTGTTACTGAAGAGTAATGTAAACTGACGCATGCAATAACGTCAAACACTCAAGGAAATACGTAAGCAATGATGAACACACCTCAATAATGCAGACTTTATGTCTTTGTCTGCTTTTTAGGTGCACTTGTTGAGCACCATTATTATCTTTACTTTAAGTCTTTTTCTACTTTTTTGACTTTTTGTAAATGAAAACGCGTCTGTAACAGTGAGTCGAGTGCCTATATATTGGCCTCAATGTAGTATGTAATAGGGAGACTGGAATAGAAAGAAAAAAATCATGTGTTGATAAAAAAACTCTCTGAGTTTTAAGCCTTTGAGCTTTTCTTTTATGTTGGCCTCACGCCTGAATAGCAGAACCATACACAAAAACAATCATACACAACCAAAAAATTCTCATACCAAAATCAAACATATACTTTGAAGAAAGATGAACAGGTAACATGGAGTGCATGAAGACAGTAGATAGGAATACACATACAGGTAAACAATACAGACTTTGTTCTGAAATTGCTATTTATATTTTTGTATACTAGAAATTATATACATGGAAACTAGTTTAATAGATCAGATTGAACATTTTGAAACAACAGAAGAATACGGATACTTCTCTCAAGATATTGTTATAGACAACAAAAAATTAAACAAAGTTAGAAGAAAAGAGTTAAACTTAATTGATGGACAAGATATGAAAACAGATTTAAAAACAAAACTGAGTAGAAAAAACATTATATTATATGGAAAATTTACATGTGAAACACCTATTGAAATTTCTACAACAAAAGGAACACAGGCTATTTCGTTGATAAACAAAGCTGATATAATTCAGAAAATTAAAAAAGCAAAACATACACCTAGTGAAATAGGATATATACATATTTCTACAATACAGATACTAATTAAGAGTACATTTGCTGAAGGAATAAACTCACCCATAAAACTAGCTATATGTGATGACAGAATTATAAACATACAAGATAAAATACTTGGAATAATTGAAGGAAACCTAGCTTATACTAAACTACTTTTTAATGTAGCTTTACACTACGCTATACCACTTGTAACAGAAAAACTAGACAAATCTTTAAACATTGCCTATAAATTTGAAAGACAAGATTTAATGGAAACAAACGACTATCCATTTTCAATAATATACACCATTGGATATGCTCTGACAAACAGCCATCATAGTATACAATTCAAGAACACAGATAAGATATATATGGAAAATATTTTTCGAGAAGTTTCTCATATAAAATATATACCAAAGACACCTATTATACAACATGTTAATACTAATGTTTTTCAAAATAAAACACCTAAACTTTTAAAAAGTAAAAGCACATGTTATACATATCTACCACCAAATCAAAGAACTAATGAAACTGGTACACGGGCCTCTATTAAAAACTTTAAAGAAGAGGGATCTTCTAATGAAATAATTGAAAACAAATTCACACTGATGAGACCTAAAATCACGCTCGAATCAGAGCCGTCCACATGTCAGCACATCGCTGGCTAAGGCCAAGACGCTAGCATTGATGGGCTCGTGAGTCTTTCCAGCCCACTCATTTGCCAGCTAAATATAAACCGTCGAGCCTCGGACGACAATTCAGGTAAAGGGCCAGAACCGACGAGTTTGACGCTAGCATCTCGGCCATCAGGGTTACCCTTCTCAGGGAAGCACCCACATGGGGAGTCCCATTAATGACGCTCGAGATTTTGGCGCTCAAGGGTCATCTATCATGGGGAGCCCATCTGTGGATTGTTCGAGCGTCACCAACGCTCGGGAATGACCCTACTTCTCATGCAACGGATCCTAGCCTTCACAAGCGGGTTTTGGTCCATCATCCCGCGGGACCCTCGCCAACAACCTCTGACACAAAGGTGGTGCGCACCATTGTACCTGACACGACGCCTCCTTTGCAGAAACGTCACTCTCACACCCTCACAGGCTGCCACGTGTTAGGACAACACAGGTTTGGGACCACACGGTCAATTTACCCATTTACCCTCACCCCTAACATATAAATAAGGGGAGAACACATGCATTCTCCCCCAAGTCATCATCTGCATAAAAACCGCACACATGGTTCTGGGCATTTTCCACTGATCTTCTCAAGCTTTTCATTCACCACAGTAACACTACCCTTGTAGCTTGCACTCTTGGGGTTATCCTAGCTGGAAGAACCCACGCTTAAGAGGAAACCCAGATCCTGAGGCTCTCACGCCTGTGATGGTCTTCCTTTCTACATACAAATTCTAAAGTGATTGGTGTTTAAATCCTTCACAAGTTTCTGCACCATCATTAATTAGCCGATCAAATGGCTAAATTAACCACCACTATAAAGGAAACACTCTGATCCTTTCTGGTATCAGAGCCCGTATACGATTCTACAAACATGAGTCAACAACTAAAATACTGGTTATCTAGATCTCTAATACAAGTAGAAGAAGAAATGTTCATAAGCAAACAAATGATTGAGATATATGAAAAAACCGAATATTTTGAAAAAGCATGGAAAGAATACTGTAACTATTTAAAATTAAAACATATTAAAGGTATACTTTTATTTCTACTATACACTTAAAATAATGGAAAGATTCGACTATAAAAAGAGAATAACACGAGATATACGAGAATTAGAAGAACAAGTTATTATAGATGAATATCTTGTTAAAATGACATACCATAATTTAAGACACAATAAAGATTTATCACAACGAACTCAAGAGATAATGATAAAATCTACAAACGAGGATTTAAAAAATACCAAAATAAAAAGAGATACAGCATATCAAATGTCACACGCTTAATTATGAGTTATAAACCTAAAAAAGAATTAGATACGATAACAGAAGAAAAACAACGAGTAAAAGAAATTATGAAGACTAAAAATATTAAAAAAATGGGGAAAAATTTGGAAACATCTTTACAAAAAGAAGAAATATATAAGAAAAATTACAAAAAAATAATAAATAAAAATATATTAAATAGAGATACGATAATACAAGGTATAAAAGGAAAAGGAAAAATAATAAATCATATAAATAATAAATTTATAGAAAAAATACATGAAAGGGAAATTAATGGACCAAATTGAAAACATTTATAAACTTTGGGCATTTACTATAAATATACAAAAAGACTAAAAGCAGAAACTATGATAAAGACGTTGAATGAGAAAACGTCTCACACTAAAAGTAAAAAGGAATATAAATATACACTACTTTTGCAATGATTACAAAAAGCAACACCACATTTATAATTTCACCAAATTAGGTGTATCATATACATGATAAACTATATTATATATATTTTTCTTAATAAGCTTATTATTTCATTTAATAGAACTTATAGCTTTATATAATAGAGTTATCACTAGGGATGTAACCAAGCGAGCCGGCTCGTGAGCTTTCACGAGCAGAGCTCAAACATAAGGTCCTTTGTTTTAGGCTCGTGGCTCGCGAGCCAGCTCGTGAGTCACTATTTTTAATTAAAAATAAATAAATATTAATTTTTATATATACAAATACCTAAATAATATATAATATTATATAAATATATACTTATTTTTATATATAAATATGAAAAATAATTATTTTTTAAATAAAAAATATATATTCTCTTGGCTCACGAGTCGAGCCGAGCTCGAGCCAAGAAAAAAGACCAAAATTCGGCTCGGCTCGTTTACATCCCTGGTTATCACAAGATACTATATGATTTAAAAATTTTAATGATATTATACTATCAATGACGACAATATTGTTACGTTATATCATATAATATATAATATTTGTATGTGTGTGTACATGTATATGTAATATTAGTTAATAGACTTGTAGATATCTATTAATCGTTTAAAAGACTTATAACTCTATATTATATTATTTTAATACATTAATTATTATATTACATCACTTATTAAAACACTTATATTATAAATACCATCGAAATGATTTTGGCATTATATATAGTAGGTAATGTGTATATATATATAGATAGATACGTATGTATGTATAAAGTTATAACTTTATTACATGGTTTAATACACTTACCGATTCTTGTAGAAAATACTCTTACACATCATATATAATATCACTATTGCGTCAATGCTTAATACTTAAAATGTCGTATATCATATTACTATACAAATATAATAAAAAATTAGAGGATAGAAAATAATATGAGGCAAAGATATATAAATTTAAAGAAAACAACAATTTAAGGGAATAAATCTTATTAAAATCTAGTTCTCTGTTTTTTCTCTTCAATTTTGCATCCGAGGTGTGTTATTTTTTGGTAGTCGGATTTGGAAACCAGATTTCAAAACGAACTTGGTGAAAATAGATTTGAAAACTTGATATCGAATCTTCAAAACGTAAAGATCGGAGATTTGACTTGAACTTTGATTCGAAGCAGGAGATTTGAAGACCGAAAACGAACCAAATATTTGAAGATGGATTTGAAGACTTGAAGAAGATTTATCGGAGATTTGACTTGAACTTTGATTCGAAGCCGGAGATTTGAAGATCGAAAACGAACTCAGAGATTTAAAAATCGAAGACGAACTTGACCTAAAACGAACTCGGAGATTTGAAGATTGCAGAAGAACTTGAAGAAGATGAACTTGAAGGTCAAATCTTCGAAGACGAACTTGAAGAAGACAAACTCGAAGGTTAAGTAACAAGCTTTATCCCTTGTATTTTGAAAGTTGGAGTTCATCACAACATTATTTAACATTTATCTCTTGTATTTTCTTAAACAGATAATGGGGGTGTTTGCAAACTCTAAACTTAAGTGATTATGGGGATAAGTGATTATTTTAAGTGGTTTTGGAGTGTTTGGAAAATCAACTTCTAATTATTTTAAGCTAGAATCGAGAAGCACCTAGACTTTTGGATTTTACTTACAGATTATATGGTTTTTTATATTTTATTTAGACAATAATATCCTCATTAATTTATTAATATTACATAATTAACTTTTTAAATCATATCTTTTCTTTTCATATTCCGATTAGAATTTAAAAATCTCAAGAATCTCCATTAAAATCTCAAACAAAAGAATTTGAAAATCTAAAAAATCTCCTTTAAAATCTCAAATAGAAAAATTTGATAAGTAACATCTCAATCTTAAAAATGGATTAAACTCTCAAACTCAAAAATCTAATCTCAAATTGAAGTCTCAAGCTTAAAATCTAAGCTTATTTTTATTTTTTATGTTTAATTTATATGAGGGACAATAGCTACTAGAATACTACTCTTATGTTAAAGAAATTATGATTGAATAAATAAAATTTATCCTTTTTTTTTCATTTATAAATCCACATGCATTTCATTTGCTATATATATTGTATACGCATGCTATAATATAAATATATAGCAATATAATTAATTTATATATTAGATTATAATTATATATAAATATAATAATTTATACTATATTTGATTCTATATAATAAATATATTCTATTTGTTTAGAAAAATATTATGTATTATTTTATTATTTATAAACGTAAAATAATTAGTATAACCTAAGGGGTACATATATAAAATAGTATAGTATAATATATTTTATTAATTATAAATAATATTATACAAAACATAATTATTTTAAACTAATTTTTATATTAATATTTTATTTTAAATAACATTATAATAACCAAAATGATTAGAAAGTTTTAGGGTTAATTCGGTAACTTGATAAAAATTAAAACTGATTCTCAACTTTTCATTGTAAACATTCAACTGATTATTTTTCTACTTTTCACTTTTTTTTTCCCCAAACACTCATTGCTTTTACTATTGTAAATTTTTACAAATTTAACTTTTGCTTTAACTTTTGATTATCCAATAGAGTTTGCAAACACCGTAAATATCAAATTAAATTAATTGATTACTTATCTATTAAAAAATATTTAATTTAATAGAATAATATCAAATTTTGGTTTGATCTCGAAAGATAATATATTTGATATTATCCTATTAAATATTTGTATTTTTATAAAAGAATAACGGTGAAAAGCATATAACATAGAGTGCATATATATATGTATATAATACTTATGAAGTATATGTTATATGAGACAAGTAATTAATAATTATTATGTTATTATGTGTATATGATGTATAATAAAAATAAAATAATACTTGAAAATTTTATTTTGAAACCTAATTGCAACATATCTTTTAAAGGATTGTTACTTATTTTATTTTTATAAGTAATCACAATTGATGGGTCTGAATATGTGGTACAGAATCCAATCACTTTAAAATTTGTTTACGTGAGGAAACCAGTGGATGTTCGCCGAGAAAGATGGGGGGTTCTACCTGCTAGGACAAACACAAAGATCTGAAAGAGAGTATAAGCTGCTGGGGGAACTGGGGGTGATTCCCAGTTTGGCTCTCCGACGCTCAAGTCAGATGAAGAGCTGAAAGAGAGTATAAGCTAAGTATGGAGTTACATTAATGGAGATTGCTCACAATGAAGGAGATGAACTCGCGTATTTATAGTTGAGGGTCAGGGACCCTTCGGCCATTTGCACCGTGTGGTCCTGACCGAATGTTGCCCTAACACGTGGCGTTGCGAGAGAGAAACCTAGGAGGAATCTTCTGTAAAATCTGGTGAAAGTTAGGGTTGGCAACAGTGGTAGGTGCGCGGGCATGTACGGGGTGTCAGAGAGCCGTTTTAGGGGGTTGGTAACGAGGGCTTAAGAGCACACTCGTATCAACCAAGAGTCTTGGAGACCAAAGAATCCACTAGGGGATGTAGGTCAAGGCTCATGAAGTGAGGAGTGGAAGCTTCCCTGAGGGAGAGTGGCGCTCGAAGAGAGCTTCCTTGATTGATTGGAGCCTTAGCCATGTAGTAAGACTCGCGCTCGTTAGAGAGCGGCAATGTAATTACGCGTACACGTAGTAGAGATGCCACGTGTCCTTGAGGAAGGCTGACGCTTGAGAGGTTTGAAAGCTCGTGTATAATTACCTTAATCACCAGAGGACAGGTGTTGTTATCTTGAGTTGCCATGTGTCCAAACGTGGCACGATCGTGTTTTGACCCCATCATTTTGCCCCCCAATTCTGTAGTCCTTAGTGATAAGGACTGTAGAATTCTTCCAAAGTAAGGCATCGAGCGTCGCGCTCGTATGGGGCATGGCGTGTTGGACAATCACTTTTCTGATTGTGCCATAAATGCGGTCTCTTCAACTGACCGCTTGTAACGTCCATGCATTAAATGCAATCCTTTCTTCTGACCACTTGGAGCGTCTAAGCATTAAATGCTGATGCGCGTAGGGCGCGTGAGACTTGGGAAGTACGTGACGATTCAATAAAGGGAACGGTTTCCTAGGCGGGAAATGATTGTAATTTTGAATTTCTTTCTAGAAATGTACCAACCTCCATCCCTATAAATAAGGGATTCCGTATTCGTTCCATCTTTTACGCAAACAAATCTTCAGAGCACATATTCGCGAAAATCCTTTGCAGAACAAGTTCCAGAGCATTCACAACCTTCCTTCAAGCTTTTCCAGAAAACCAAAGGTAAACTCTGGTGAAATCTTCTAACTTCACTAACCTTAGAGCCAAATTAGGATTTAGTAATTTTTTCAGGTTTTCCCTTCTCTAGAAATCCCCAATCTCTCTGAACATCCCTTGCTTCCAAAAACCTCATATCCTTTCCGAATTCCTCCATAGTCATGGCCAGAGATCACGTAGAAGAATTCACCCGTAAAGTTGAGGACATGGCTACCCAGAGTTCATCTCCTCCGGGTTCCCCCAGGGATGAAGAATTGGAAGTGGCCGTTAGGGCCATAAACGAGAGAGACCCAGATGGGGCTGCACCCCTTTTTGAAGAAATGAATCTGGTGATGGAAGCATAGAGGCAGGGGGTGATTCTCCCGATAACAGAGAGCGCAACTCACCCTCATCGCCACACTGTGACCGTGGCCGTCGCAGCCCCAGCTCCGGAATCTGAGGGAGGAGCGGGGCCCTCAGAAAGATCCCACGACAAGGGTAAAAGGAAGAAGTCCCAAAAGCCTAAGAAAGCCAAGAAAACCAAAGGGTCAAACGAGGGTGAAAGTTCGGGTATGCAAGCGACCGAGCGCACCCCTGACCAAACTCCCAGCACAATTACTTTGGGAGAAGTGAAGACCATGCTGGCACCAATATACTGGGACGAGCGCTTCACATGGCGGATCCCTGCTGATCACGAGCGTACTAACCGTCTGCCACCCGGTGAGATGGCGGTTTACAAGGATGCAGTCAGTTCTGGGGGCTTGAGGTTCCTAATTCCAGTCCCAATGGCCAACATTCTGAATAGTTTGAACCTCTGCCCATCGCAAATCTTGCCCAACGGCCTCGCCTTGCTAACCAGCTTTGTCATTCTTATGAAATGCGCCGGATAAGAGCCCTGGATACGGAATTTCAACGCCCTCCTCCAAGTAGTTAGCTCACCGCGCTCGTCACCTGAGGTGGGTTATTTCTATTACATTCAAGCGAAGGCCCACTTGAAATTGGTTAATTCCCCTTCTACCACTTATGCCCAGATTGGAAGGAGAAGTATATTTTTGTCAAAGCCCCAGAGGATGATGATTTTGGGGTGGCCTGAGAATGGATATCCCATGGAAAGGGATCCCTCGTAAAGAGCCGCTTAGAACCTTCCTTCCCTAAGGACTGGGCCGAGGACTTGGCTGGGGCGTTGAGGAACGAGGGCCAACTAATTCAAGCCAAGGACTGGATAGACGATGCGGAACTCATGTTCCTCGGTGGGCTTACTGACGACCCTCACCATCTCAACAACCCTCCCGCTCGAGATTTGGAGAGAGATGGTTAGACTTTAGGGCACTAACTTTTAGATAGGGATACTAACTGTACCTCCGCATTTGTAACTTGTATTTTAAAGAATTTGTTTAAGGGTTTCTGACCCTCGTTTTTGCCTTCTTTGCAGGAGCGAAAATTTTAAGAATGGCTGGAGGCATAAGAAGCGCTGCCAGGTTCGCCAACGCTAACAGGCGTCAAGCCCAGCAAGGAGACCAACAAAATCCCCGAGACCATAGAGCCGGCCGGGGTGACGGTCGTGGCGGCCACCAAAGCGCCAGCTCAAGAGCCACATCTGGCGCTCAAGGGTCGCAGGGACGTGGGGAGGTCCGAGCGACGAATACTGAGAACCGCATAGTGGTAAGGCCACCAACTGGTGCAGATGCGAGGGTGGTCAACCCTAACGCCATCAACCAGACGAGGTCACCTCCGAGCATGGTAATAAGCGAGCCTCAGACGAGCGCTGGCCAAACTTCCCGCAAGAGGAAGAGAATGCCGGATGCCTTTGCCATAACCGGTGAGGGCAAGCAAGTAGTGGAAGGCCCCAAGGGCGGCGATGGTGAAACTTCATCCTCGGAGGAGGAATATTTGTGGGATTTCGACCGCAAAGGGGACAGGAGCTACAAGGGCTCCGCTGACGGGGGTGCCGTATTATTGAGGCACGGGACATTGGCCCAAGGTATTAGCCAGAACCTATATGAGAGGGCCCAATTTTCCGCGGACCACAAGCAGTTGTACTCCGAGTCGGTTGAAAAGGTGACCGGCGATATGGTGTACGCCATAATCTTCGTAAGTTTTCCTTCCTTTGTAATTTCAATTCCCTCTGAAAGTACCGTTCTTCAATTTATTTGTTAATACTTTTGCCTATTCGAGCCCGTGCAGCAAGTGCTCCCAAGGGCGAGGAATATCCAGATGCGCGCCACGGTTTATGCAGACCGGAAGGCAAAGTACAAGAAGATGGCGCGCTCGAATGATCCTGCCCAGCTTCAGGAGGAATTGGACACAGAGAAGGCCATGTACATTTCTCTTAAGGAGGAGTACAACAAAGTGGAGGCTGAGATGAAGAAGTTGCAGGATGACTTCAAAAATGCTGAGACCACTCAGAGGAGTTGGCGCGATCAATTTAAGCAACTTGATGAGAACAACAAGAAGCTCTTGGCCGATCGCAATGATTAGAAGACGAGGGCCATGGAGGCGGAAAAGAAATATGCTGATGCTATGGATCAACTCCCTCATCGCTTTCAGCAGTCCAACAAGGAGGCGCTCATCAAATTCTGCCATTCTAAAGCGTTCAACTTTACCGCTTCCCTCCATTGCCTAGACGAGGCCCAAAAAGCTTTCAATTTGGCCATTGAACAAGGCATTCACAAGGGCTTGACGGATCCGACCATTCGCGAAGCGCAAGGCATGGGGCTTATGTTCAATGAGCAATGTGTTGAAAAGGATGAGGGACAAGAAAATCCAGAAGCCAACATTTCCGAGCCGGAATATGATTTCCTGGTCACGCTCATTCAAGATGAGTATATGGCGGCTCACCCTCCAGAAGAGGCTTCCCAGGCAGAATAGAGTGAGGCAAATAACAACGTTGATGCCGCCTCTGAGAACCATCAATCAAACGAGCCCCCGGCGCCTGTTGCAGAAAATGCCCCCAATCCAGCGATCGTGTCCAACGAGCCCAATGCTCCACAAGCGCCAGGAAATAACGAGCCTGAGCCTCCAGTTGTCCAACTCCAAGATGAAAATGCCCCTCCGGCCCCGGAGCCGGCAGGTCCAGTATACGACCCTGCACCTAGAAATGTCTTGGTGGTTCTAGACGAAGATGTTGCCCCTGCAGCTTGAAGTCTCCCTCCATATACTTATGTTGGACTTCCTTTCTCTCCCTTATATTGAAATTTCTTTTCGTAAGAATGTTAAGGGCTCATGAGTCCTTGTCTTGTAATTCTGGCGAAAGCCTCAAATTAATGAAACTCTTCTTTTTCTGCAATAGTGTCTCCCTCTATTTTCTTGATTGCGAATTTTTACATTTGCGCTTGTTGTAACAAAATCTTGTAATATTAAGATTGTATGTAACATGCTCAGTAAAAATTGTACTACTTAGTTAAGTCTTTAAAACTTGAAAATTTTACTAAGTCTTGAGTAGTCATGGGGGTGTTACTGCGAGGCTGCCCTCACTCAAGACTTGTGTAAATTTTGCTTAACTTGGAAAATTTTACTAAGTCTTGAGTAATTACGAGGGTCTTACTGAGAGACTGCCCTCGTTCAAGACTTGTGAAAATTTTGCTTAACTTGGAAAATTTTACTAAGTTTTGAGTAATTACGAGGGTCTTACTGAGAGAATGCCCTCGTTCAAGACTTGTGAAAATTCATTCCGAATGACACCATTGTTGAATGTGCGCGCTTATGTCTGTTAATCTTGGGGCTTGCCGGTGATCCCGTTTTCGAGAGCAAGGCGTTGCGACAAACGACCAAGGCCTACTAGGATTTTCCTTGCATTTTCCTCTGATTCGTCAGGTTGGTTATGAGCGTTACCAGGCTATCCACATGAGGGCGTCCCCCCACGTGGAATAGAGCGTTGGCAAGCGTAACCCATGTGAAATAACATTGTTCGTATTGGAATGGATGGCCAACCACGCTCGTGAAAACGAAGGACGTGGGTCTTATCCATTGGCGTGATTTAAAAGCAGTAGTATATAATTTAAAAGCAGTAGTATAGAAATATTCAAGAGAATGTATTGTAACTTACTTGAGATTTGAAGTAGTACATATAACCCATTAGTGGGATTGTTACATCATCATTTCTAGAGAGCTTTTAAACATAAAACCACCGGAGGTTACATGCATTCCAAGGGCGTGGCAAGCTCTCACCTTGAAGTGTCTCCAGGGTGTAAGTGTTATTAGCTCTGACTTGTATGACTTTAAAGTGACCCTCTCAGTTGGGGTCCAATTTCCCCACATGTTTGGATACTTCTACTTTCTTCAAGACCAAGTCCCCCCATTGGAAGGTTCTTTCTCTCACACGCTTGTTTTACTGTTGTGCCACGGCTGCCTTATATCTGTGTATTTTAGCCCAGGTCTTATCTCTTTTTTCCTCCAGTAGGTCCAACTCCAGGCTCATGTTATCTTCATTAAGTTAAGGCTCGAAATAGGCTACACGAGCGGATTCGTTTACAATCTCCGCGGGTATCATGGCTTCTGACCCATATACGAGCGCGAAAGGTGTTTCGCCAGTAGCCTCTCGTGGAGTAGAACGATAAGCCCAGAGTGCCCCTTGCAATTCTTCTGCCCATTCACTCTTTTTGCTTTCTAGCATTGTTTTCAGATGTTGCAAGATGACCCTGTTGGTGACCTCTGCTTGCCCATTGGCTTGAGGTTGGCCCACAGAGGTAAAGCATTGTTCAATCCCTAACTCTGAACACTATTCTCGCGCGTCAGCTGCTATGAACTGGGATCCATTGTCTGAAATGAGCACCCTTGGTATACCGTATCTGCAGATAATGTTTTTCCAAATGAAGTCCCACACGACTCGGAAGGTAATCTTTGCAACGGCCTCAGCTTCGGCCTATTTGGTAAAATAATCAACAGCTAAAATGATAAACTTCTTCTGTCCGACCGCGATGGGCAAGGGGCCTACGATGTCGATTCCCCACTGGTCAAAGGGCCATGAGACATCTATAGGGATCATTTGAGCGGCTAGCAGTTGAGGGAGGTTAGAATGGAATTGACACTTAGGGTATTTTTTGGAAAACTCAATGGCGTCTTGGAGAATTGTGGGCCAATAAAACCCACTCCTCAGAATTTTCTTAGCTAGGATACGTCCTCCTGAATGGTTTCCACAGCTTCCATTGTGAATAAGTTCGAGCGTTTCTTTGGCTTGCGAGGGCCTTAGACACCTCATCGGGGGTCCTTGAAATGACTTCTTGAATAACCTCCCTTCTGAATCTAAAGAAAACTGAGGAGCCTTGTTTCGGATTTTCCGATCCTCCACCTTGTCAGTGGGACAAACGCCATCTCTAAGAAATCTGACAATATCGTCAAGCCAACATGGCTCGCGCGGATCAATCATGGCCACCCATTTCTTGGTGCCCTGCACTTTTATCAAGGGCTCTTCAGTTCTAAGAAACGTGACTGAGCGCTCATTAGTACCCTCCAAGGCTGAGGCAAATTTTGATAGAGCGTCCGCACGCTCGTTTTCTGCTCATGGGACCTGAAGTAGATGGAATTCTTTGAACTTTCCAATGATTTCCCTGGCTTTGCTCAAATACTGCACGATGGTCGTTTCTCGAGCCTCATAAGTTCCTTCGATCTGGCTCGCAATTAACTGTGAATCAACATAAGCGGGGATTCTGGAAGCTCCGTTTTGAAAAGCAATTTTCAATCCTTGCACAAGGGCTTCATATTCTGCCTCGTTATTGGTGACTTGAAAATCCAACCTGATTGCAAAGTCTAACTCAATCCCATTGGGGTCTCTAAGGGTTATCCCTGCTCCTCCTCCTTGAGAGGTTGAGGAACCATCGTGTGCAGGACCCATAGCGCCTCATTGTCTAGAGCAACGGGTTCTAAACCGAAGCGTTCAGCCAATAAATCCGCTACAACCTGTGCTTGTATAGCGGTTCTGGGCTCGAAACTTAAGTCAAACTGACTCAACTCAATGGCCCATTTTATCAATCTTCCAGATACGTCTGGTTTGGATAACACTTGCTTCAAAGGTTGATCAGTGAGGACAGTTACTGAGTGCGCCTGGAAGTAAGGCCTCAATCGTTTTGATGCGTTGATGAGGGCGAACGCAAATTTCTCGATTTCCAAGTACTTCTTCTCAGCCCCTTGTAATGTTTTGCTCAAATAATAAACAGGCAAGTGCTTACGTTCGCGTACAGCTATCAATACCGTGCTTGTTGCCTCGGTTGAAACGGAGAGGTACATAAATAACCTTTCGCCTTCAACGGGCTTGGTCAGGAGCGGAGCGCTCGATAGGTAAGCCTTCATGTCCTGCAATGCTTTTTCACATTCCTCAATCCAAGCAAAATTTCGTGTGTTTCGCAAAATTTTGAAGAAAGGAAGGTTTCTGTCTGCCGAGCGCGAAATGAATCTGTTCAGGGAAATGATTTTCCCTACCAGCACTTGCACTTCTCGAAGATTTCGAGGGGAGGGGATCTCCAAGATAGCTTTGATTTTCTCAGGGTTGGCTTCAATCCCCCTCTGACTGACCATATAGCCTAAGAACCTTCCCCCTCGTACCCCAAAAGTACATTTTGAGGGATTCAATTTCATCCCATACTGGCGCAAAATGGCAAACGTGCGCTTGAGATCCTCTAGATGTGAGTCTTGACGTTCGCTCTTGACAATCATATCATCAACGTAAACCTCCATGGATCCTCCAATTTCCTCATCAAACATCTTGTTGACGAGACGCTGGTAGGTGGCTCCAGCGTTCTTGAGTCCAAAAGGCATGACTAAGAAGCAATATACCCCCAAGTGAACAACAAAGGAAGTCTTAGGGCGGTCCTCTGGGGCTATAAAGATTTGGTAGTACCCCTGAAAGGCATCCATCATGCTCATGAGCTCACATCCGGCAGTCGAATCCACCAATTGGTCTATCCGTGGCAATGGGTATGGATCCTTAGGGCAAGCCTTGTTAAGATCAGTAAAGTCATTGCATAAGCGCCATTTATTTGCGCTCTTGGGCACCAATACCACGTTACACAGCCATTCTGAGTACAAGATGGGCTCAACGTACTGGGCCTCTAGAAGCTTGTTAACTTCTTCCTCAATAACTTTCTTCCGAAAACCATGCATATCTCGTTTTTTCTGTTTGATCGGCTTGAAGGATGGCTCCACATTGAGCCTGTGAACTATGACATTCGGGTCAATCCCGGTAAGATCCGAGGCTCTCCATGCAATGACATCAATGTTTTCTCTGAGGAAGTCTATCATCATCATCTACGAGGGTCCCGAGAGGTGGGAACCTGAGTAGTTTTATCCTTGTTCCCTGGTTCCAGCTCAGTGGTAAGGAATTTCTCCGTAGGCTCCATCTTCACTTCCGGACGGGGAAGCCCAAGCGCTCTCTTCTTTCCCGTCAAGCGTCCATCATTAAGGGGCTCGTCACCCTCACGCTCATCCCCTTCAAAAGAGGATTCTTCTATGGTTCCTGGCGGAGCACTTTCGAGGGAGCCCTTTGCGCTGGGAGCTTTCTTGTTGTTCTTTTTCTTGTTCATCTTGGCCCTTTTGCTCACGGGACCATCCTCGTCCAAATTGGGGAAATCAACGGATTTTTTGGTGGACCCAGTTTGAAATGCTTTCTCAGTTTTAGGCTTCCTGAGGGACAGCATGTAGCATTCCCAGGCCTCTCGCACGTTGCATAAAACTTCTCCGACACCCTCGGGGGTAGGAAACTTGATCTTCTGGTGGTAAGTGGAGATTATAGCTTTGAAATCCACGAGAGTCGGTCTCCCGATTATGATGTTATAGGGAATATCAATTTCCACCACTGCGTATGTGACCATGAGCGTTTTGCGCTGCGAGGCTCGGCCAAATGAGGTGGCCAAGCGAATTTGCCCTCGTGGGACGACCTCAGAACCTCCAAATCCAATGAGGGCCGTTTTGAGGGGTTCGAGCGGGGTGTTGGTAACATGCATCTTCTGGAACGTGGCGTAGGGCAAAACGTTACTAGAGCTTCCACTATCCACTAACACCCTCTTTACAATGTGATTGTGAACATCCAAGCTAACCACCATGGGGCAGTCAGAGGTTTCACTGACCCCCATGGGGAGTTACAATATGCTCCAAATCACTATCGGCGAATCCTATTACATCACTCTCCTTCGAGCACTGATCTTTTGCCTTTTGGATGGCATAAACTGATTTGGGCACCGAGGGGCACTGATCGTAGCTCCGAATATATCGATGTCGGGAAGCGTTGGAATCCCCTCCTGCTGAACCTCCTGCTATCATGTTGATGACCGCGAAGGGGGTATTCTCTTGTTTTGGGGCCTTTCCTTTGCCCCGATGGCTGCTCTCAGGAGGGCCTCTCCCTCGCGGGCTCCTTGAACGCGACGGGCTCCTCCTCCTCTCCCTCGAACGATCATGACAGCGCTCGTCATAGCGCTCCAATATTTTCCCAAATTCTTTCAGGTGGCCCCCAGCAACGAGCCTTTGAATTTCAACCTCCAGTTGGCGGCATTCGTCTATATCATGCCCCCTTTGTTTGTGGAAAGCACAATATTTGTTTGAGCGTCTGAAAGCCTCAGTTTCCTTCATCTTTGTAGGTCTTTTGAAGAGCTGAATTTCAACCTCCAGTTGGCGGCATTCGTCTATATCATGCCCCCTTTGTTTGTGGAAAGCACAATATTTGTTTGAGCGTCTGAAAGCCTCAGTTTCCTTCATCTTTGTAGGTCTTTTGAAGAGCTTTTTGTCAGAGAGGTTGTAAACTTCTGAGTTGGGCCTTGTAAGTGGGATGCGCTCGAAACGATGAGGGGCGGGAGGAGATTTCTTGCGCTCTTTCCTGCTAACGTCTTCTCGCCACCGTTCCTGGTGACGCTCGTGCCTCACTGGGCTGTGATGTTGGGGCCCATTCGTCCCATACATATCTTCGAGTGCGAAGAACGGCTCGGCAACTTCTCTTAAGGCCATGAGGGTTCCTGGCCTTCTCTCCACGATGGCATCAACAAACTTCTTGCTCACATACTGCTTATGATCCACAGCCTTAAAGAGCACTGGGATCAGGAAATCCATGGAAGGCCTCTCCACTTGCAACATTTCCTCGTTGAAATGAGCGAAGAATGAGCGAAGAGATTCATTCTTGCCTTGCACAATATTGTAGAGGGCAGTGGGCACTGTGACGGGGGCCTTCAAAGAGTTGAAGTGGTTTAGGAAAACGTTAGCCAACTCTACATATGAATGTATCGAGCGTGGCGGCAGCCGCTTATACCATTCTTGAGTCATTCCCACTAGGGAAGTGACAAAGACTTTGGCCCAGTAGTGGCTTGAATGCTCGTATAAGTGCATCAAATGTAAGAAATGATCCAGGTGTTTCGCTGGATCTGTTGTTCCATCCTAACGGTTGACGGAAGTGGGGATTTTGGCCATTCCTGCTTGGGCCATCAAAACTTCTTCCACGAGGGGGAAGCCCCTCGCCAGCGGATGATATTCATAAATGCAGAAGTTCTCTTCTTGCTCTTTTCGGTGGGGGACCCGTTGCTGGCGGTCTTTGTGATGAGCGTCTCTGGCATCAGCTCGTTCGTCCCTGCTGTGGGAGATCGGAGACCGCGCTCGAGAGAGCTGTCCAACTATATCCTTTAACCCCTGTAGCTGGTCTTGCACAGCCGCGAGGAGGTTAGGATTTACGTCTCCTTCTTTGTCCCCCTGCTTTGTAGCTCAGGAGGCTCTTTTTGAGGCCTGAGAGTCTCCCTCATCCTCGTTGACTCTTTCTGTGGCTCTCTGCCCCCGCCCGCATGGGGATGCTCGTTTTCGCCCTGGTTGGACATTTCTTTTGCAGGGGGGAGCGGCGGTTGTGCCCTTAGAACGGCCTGAGCCTCCCTAAGTGGGTATGTTTGAAATCCGCCCAAAGGAGGGGCAACTTGAGTGGCCTGCCCAGAGGGAAAATACATGGAGTGAAACTTCTCTCATGTACCCTGGGCCGCCTGAACCTCGCACTGGGCGTACAGAGCCCTTAGCTGCTGGGGGGTTAAAGGGGGTAACTCCACCCCTTCAATCTCTCTGGGAATCACCACCGGGAGCTGGATCTAGCCGACATGGTAGGACTGAATCTGCGGTATCACGACGGTGGGGGTAAGCGTGTATCCTGGCGGCGGCATCATGTAGTGTTGCCCTCCTAGATTAGCATGAGTGGGAATCCACGGATTCTCGAGAAGTTGTGGAAGAGTGGGGAGGGAGGCACCTCCAACGGTGCTAGTAACGGGTGGTGCCGACGGTGCAGATGGTGGGACCGAAGATTCTGCAAGTGGAGTCACATCTCCAGCAGGTGGCGCTCCACCAGCGGCGGCGGGGGGAGGCGGTGCTCTACCAGCAGCGGTGGAGAGAGCGATGATATTGGCATCATAGGAAGTGTTCTCTCCCCCTCCCACAGTTCCTGATCTTGTAGCTACCATGGTTGAGAAGTTACTGGGTGTTTGCTTTTCAACTAGCAGAAAGAGAGAAATGAGCTGAAAGCGGGTTTTCCACAGACGGCGGAAAAAATGATGGGTCTGAATATGGGGTACAGAATCCAATCACTTTAGAATTTGTTTAGGTGAGGAAACCAATGGATGTTCGCCGGGAAAGATGGGGGGTTCTACCTGCTAGGACAAACACAAAGACAAAGTTAAAAGGCCAAGCTGGGGGAACTAGGGGGTGATTCCCAGTTTGGCTATCCGACGCTCAAGTCAGATGAAGATCTGAAAGAGAGTATAAGCTAAGTATGGAGTTAAAGTAATGGAGATTGCTCACAGTGAAGGAGTTGAACTCGTGTATGTATAGTTGAGGGTCAGAGACCCTTTGGCCATTTGCACCATGTGGTCCTGACCGAATGTTGCCCTAACACGTGGCGTTGCGAGAGAGAAACTTAGGAGGAATCTTCTGCAAAAGCTGGTGAAAGTTAGGGCTAGCAACAGTGGTAGGTGTACGGGCATATACGAGGTGTCAGAGAGCCGTTTTAGGGGGTTGGTAACGAGGGCTTAAGAGCACGCTCGTATCAACCAAGAGTCTTGGAGACCAAGGAATCCGCTAGGGGATGTAGGTCAAAACTCATGAAGTGAGGAGTGGAAGCTTCCCTGAGGAGAGTGGCGCTCGAAGAGAGCTTCCTTGATTGATTGGAGCCTTAGCCATGTAGTATGACTCGCGCTCATTAGAGAGCGGCAATGTAATTACGCGTACACGTCGCAGAGATGCCACGTGTCCTTGAGGAAGGCTGACGCTTGAGAGGTTTGAACACTCGTGTATAATTACCTTAATCACCAGAGGACAGGTGTTGTTATCTTGAGTTGCCACGTGTCCAAACGTGGCACGAGCGTGTTTTGAACCCATCAACAATAACTATTAATAAAAAAATAATTGCAATTTAATTTCGGTTGCAAATTGGTTGGTTCAAAATAATTTCGGGTGCAAAATTTATATTTTGAATTATTCTTAATCATTTTGCAATCGAAATTTTGGTTGCAAAATTGATATATTTTTGTCTTTAAAAAAATATAAATTAGCAACCGAAATTATAGTTGCATTTCGGTTGTAATTTTTGAGCAACCGAATTTGCAACCGAAAAGGAAAATCAGTTATCAAGGTACGAAGTGATCATGGAACAGAGTTCGAGGACAAGAACTTCAGAAAATTCTGTGATGATCATGGTTATTTTCATGACTTCTCTGCTTCTAAAACACCTCAACAAAATGGTGTTGTTGAGAGGAAAAATAGAGTCATTCTAGAAATGGCCCGAACAATGTTAAATGAATATGATTCGCCCAAATCCTTTTGGGGTGAAGCTGCCAATACAGCTTGCTATATGTCTAACAGGGTGTTCTAAAGGCCGTTACTCAAAAGAACTCCATATGAACTTTGGAAACATCAAAAGTCAAATATCTCTTATTTTCGAGTTTTTGGTTTCAAATGTTTTATTCTCAATGACAGAGAACAACGTGGTAAGTTTGATTCTAGGTGTGATGAAGGGATTTTCCTTGGGTACTCTAGCCACAGTAGAGCCTATAGGGGTCTTCAACAAAAGAAAATCAACAGTTCAGGAATCCATTCATGTCACCTTTGATGAATCTGATCTCAGCTTCACATCTCCAGTCATAACACATCCCTCTGGGTTTCCTGTGGTAGTGTTCGATTAAAGTTTCCTTCAAGATTCTCAAACTTGTGAAAAGGACAATCAAACTGAAGTAAATGATGTGTCATGCAACAATGATCAGTGTCATGATCATGAAATTGATCCTCAAACATCTGATTCTATTCCTGAGAAGACTCCAAGAAAGTTCAAGCATTCCTCAAGTCATCCAACTCAGAATATCATTGGCGACAAGGAAGCTGGTATCATGACTAGGGCAAGACTCCACACAAGTCATACTCACGAAAGTATGTTATCCATTGATGAACCCAAAAGCATAAAAGATGCATTAAACAATGAGCATTGGATAAAAACTATGAAAGAAGAGCTTGCTCAATTCCAAAAGAATGATATCTGGGAGTTAGTTGAAAGACCTAATGATCAGCAAGTCATTGGTACCAAATGGGTATTTCGTAACAAATTAAATGAAAAAGGTACTGCTACACGAAACAAAGCCAGACTTGTTGCCAAGGGCTACTGCCAACAAGAGGGAATTGATTTTGATGAAACATTTGCCCCTGTGGCAAGACTTGAATCCATTAGGATTCTTCTAGCATTTGCTAGATTTCACAACTTCACATTATATCAAATGGATGTCAAGAGTGCATTCCTAAATGGACTGATCTCCGAAAGGGTATATGTGAATCAACCCCCTGGGTTCGAAAATCAAACCTATCCAGATCACGTGTACAAAATAAAAAAGGCTTTATATAGCCTGAAGCAAGCTCCATGTGCTTGGTATGATCGACTCAGAAAATATCTAACCGATAATGGCTTTTCTATTGGTACTACAGATACCACTTTGTTTATCAAATCTGTTGGCGAGGATTTAATCCTTGTCCAAATATACGTTGATGACATCATTTTTGGGAGTCAAAACCCAAATCAGTGTGATGATTTCTCAGGATGTCTGAAATCCGAATTTGAAATGAGCATGATGGGAGAATTAAATTTCTTTCTCGGTTTGCAAATAAGGCAAACATCCACTGGTACCTTTATCTCTCAAGGAAAGTATATTAAGGAAATTCTTAAGAAATTTGGCATGAATGACTCAAAACCTATTTCCACGCCAATGTGTCACTCAGTTAAGCTTGAAAATAGCCCTGAGGAGGAAAGTGTTGACCAAAATATGTATCGAGGAGCTATTGGAAACTTGCTTTATCTTACAGCAAATCGTCCTGACATTCTCTTTGCAACTTCCATTTGTGCAAGATTTCAGGCTGACCCTAAGACATCCCATTTTAGAGCCGTCAAAAGAATCCTCAGATACCTATGTGGAATTGCAAACGTTGGTCTCTGGTATCCAAAATCTCAAACTTTTGATTTAGTTGGTTTCTCCGATGCCGATTATGCAGGATGCAAAGTTGATAGAAAAAGCAAGAGTGGTCAATGCCAGCTGCTGGGAAAAAGCCTTGTCAGCTGGTCATGTAAAAAACAAAGTATTGTAGCTCTATCTACAACTGAAGCGGAATATATGGCAATGGGTAGCTGCTGCACACAGCTAATATGGATGAAAAGAACACTCTCCGACTACCGTTTGCACTTTGATGAAATTCCTCTTTTCTGCGACAATACCAGTGCAATTTGTATTTCCAAAAACCCAGTTTTTCATTCCAGAACAAAGCATATTGAAGTTAAACATCACTTCTTACATGATCATGTTCAAGATCATACCATCAAAATTCCTCATGTTGATAGCAAAAATCAATTAGCCGATATCTTTACAAAACCACTGCCCCTGGAACAATTTGATTCCATTAAAAATCTCCTGGGCATATCTGTGCTCCAACATTTCAAATAACCTTTTCTTTAAATTAAAACAAATTTTTTGTTGGAAAACAGGAATCAGAAAGCAGCGAAAATTTTCCAACAAAAGGATCGAAACTCGCAATCATGAATCCAAATTCGTAAGGTAAAGAAACTTACTTTTCAATAATCTTTCTTGAAGCGTTTCAAGCCACCCAAGAACGCTCTTCTCGCGGCTTGATCCCCTCTCCTTGGTAAAGCTCGAATCTTTAAAAACTTCTAACTTGAGCTCTCTAGAGATAGTCCACCAACTTGACTATAATCTAACTAGTAAGGATGCTAGTTCTCTAGTTAGTGTTTAGGCTTAACCTAGGGTTTATTTGATCTTAGACAAAGGATAGTGTTCAGCACATGAACCAAGAAGAATCGATCAACCAAAAAAATCCCTTAAGGGGAGCTCGAGCTCTCCTATATATAGCAAAGGGAGGGGCGACCGAACCTAGTCCTTTTGGACTAAGGATTTGGTCCCTCTCTCTCTTATTACTTGATCATCAAGTAATTCCAAACCTTGACTTTGAATTCTAATTCAAATTAACTTTTAAGAGAGCTAAAATATCCAAACTCCTTTTGGATAATATTATACTTTATTTATTAATAAATAAATAACTTATTTATCTAATTAATTAATTCATAATTAATTAAATAGATTAATTTCTCCAAAATAAAACTTTCATTTTAATTCAAAATTAGACCAAAGTCTATTAAATAATTAACACATTAATTATTTAATACATAAATAACATACATACGCACGGTGCACACATGTCCATATAGGACACGTGTGACGCACGTGACCTACACGTGTGGAACCCTTTTTGGCTCGATTAACTAGTTTAATCATTTCAAAGCCCCAACTCATGTAACCAAGTTGTTGTGTGTGACCCTCTAGGTTCTCAATTCAATTAGCAGTGACCCTAATTAATTAATTCACTAATTAATTAATCAGTCCACAGATTAAACGACCATAGTCTAGCAACAGGTGTTTAACCCCTAGCTGAATTGGACTGTCTCGATTCGGCAGAACCTTTAAGTCATTGATTCATGTGAGATACAATCCTCCTACTTACTATCTCTCAATCAAGATCTAGGGTAAGGGAATAATCAGAACCCTAATAATCTGGTCTTAAAGCTAAGTGCATTTCATATCCATTTGATCTCAATCCAAGAAACCCTTTTCTTGATGTCTTGATCTACTGCCTTGGCCAAGGACTCCAGATGGCATATGAATGACTTACACAATAAGAGATCACCTTGCAAATGCAAGTGTAGGTCATTTCTTGATTCTCATTCACTTTCATGAATCACTTGTGCAGCCCCAGCAAAAGCCTTGAATCAGTTGTCTAAGGCGACACCCTTTAAAGCTTATACCTAAGACTACAGAGTTAACTCATAAAGTGACATGGAACCTCAAGTCTAAGGATCAATTAATCACATCAATGACTCGTGAGATATTTCCTAATCTGGAAGTTTCCGTTTCCTGAAATAGAAACTTCCTTTCCCATTTAGGAATCTTCTCACACGGGGCACCTCAGTGAACCTACTTATGGAAGTAAGCACCCTCATGTATCACGCACGTATCAACTATACACTTTACACCTCCATGAAACAAGGTAGTCCTTCTTAAGGGCGTGATCGCACAAGCAAGCCTTAAAGGAGTCAGGTTGACACTTCCACTGTCTGTAGGACTCATCGGCTTGGAGTATTTTACTAATCATGACTTATGTGATATAGGTCTCGTTTCATGAACCATTTCACCTAAATGGTAGATTCCTAAAGTCATCAGGATTAGGGGAGTTCTCATACATGCACAACTAAAGTAAACGCATACCAAATAAGAGCATATAAAGAAGTATTGCCTGAATTCGTTATTTTATTCCAAGATTGTCTGTGATTACAATAAGGAAAAGCACAAAGTGGATATATTATCGGCTTTCTAGGGCACTATTCCTAAAATTTTCAACTTTTGCCTTTTCAAAAATGCACTTTTACTCTTATGTTTTGTCGCCTCAATCTTATCCAACGGCTGAGGTTTTAAGTTTTGAAAAGACACATTTATGCAGATTTCATGAGGCTTTCATGTTTGGCACTGACATCCCTATCAAACCCTAAGTCTGTTCAAATTCTCAAACCTTCTCTCACAAACCGTTCACATCCCTTGTTCTCTGCAATGGTGAAATGCAAAAACACTTTCGATTCTGAAACCAAATCCGATGACAACGTTGTTCTTGCTGTCTGGGTAAAATCCCTTTCCAAATCCTCCAACTCTAGAGCTCCACCATCATCTTCGTCTCCCAAAACATCGGATCAGACAGGCGATTCTTCTCCCTCTAAGGAAGTCTCTGACCAAAAAGAGAATGAAATCATCTACATTGACTTCTCAGAAGATGAGAAACCACCACTCTACGAGGTAATACATGTTGGGAATAGTGCCCTAAAAATTCAATTTGTTGAATTAATTAAACTGAATTTACAGCAAATTGTGAGTATTTCACATATTGATAATTAATGGCGTGTGGTGGTATTCTTATATGAAATGCGTTTCATAGGAAAAGACTTTGAATACCAAAATCACGTGTCATTAAAGTTCTAGTCGGTAAGATAAGAATATGTTCTTATCATGACTATAACGTGGTTATATAAGATGATTAGTCTTTCATCATAGGGAATGGTGATTCCGATTATAACACGTTGATGATTTTCAATAGGATTGGAAACATCGAACTAGACCACTGAGATTATTTATTTTATACTGCTATAAAAAATGAATAAAATCTCAGGAAGCATTGTACTCTTAATCCTGATAATGTTTCGGCTTTAGGCATGTAGTGTTAGTCACTGTAATATACTCGAAGTGAGGTCTCGGTAATGGGTGGCCAAAATACTTTGTACGTTCAGTGACTACATGAAATGTGCTAAAGAGTTATATTGATCGAGGAATTTGTGGCCTTGCTGGAAGGTAAAAGATATCCTTGAAATATATTTGCAAGAGTTCAGAAGACTTTGGCCAAAGCACTTCGCGTGATACGTCACCGAAGTTGTATGATGAATGTGTTTCACATACAGAGAATTTGAACTTAAGGCGAATCAATAAATTTCAAATTAGAGATGAAAAATAAATGATAGTAGTTGCAATTTATTTTTCATGGATATCTACATGGAGGAGTGAAATGCGAAATTATTCTAGATCGAGAAATTTGTGAATAATTTAATTAATTTTAGAGTGCAACAATATTTATTTAGTGGAATTAAATATTGTTAAACGGTAATTAATTATTATCATGAAATGATAATATATTAACCCGTTTGGAGCTAAAATTAATTAGTCCTGCAGGTCCCCCTGCAAGCTCCAATTTAAAACCTGAAGAGAAAATATTAAAAGGAGAAAGAGAAATGAATTTTCAAAGTGTTTGAAAATAGCCAAGGAAATTATTTTAAGAAAATAAATCAAAGTTCCAAAGAGTTGGAAATGCCCGGAATTTTATTTTGGAGAAAATAAAATTTTAAACTTTTTTAAAAAAAAAAAAAAAGGACGTGGCATTTTGCTGACGTGGCACCTGACGTGTCACGCCACATCAGCAGGAGGGGCCCAGTTGGTGCTGACTAGACGCCGCGTGGCGCACCACGTGTGCGACTGAGATTGCTCCACGTCAGCGCATATGAACGGTCCAGATTAGATCTGACCGAGTCGGTCAATGGGTCGTCGGGTCGGGTTGACGGATAGGGGGGGCGAACCGGACACATGGCATCACCAGGACAGGCCACGTGTCGAACCGAACCGGTCTAAGCTAGATACCCTAGGGCTGCGAGTACATGACACGCGCCGCCTTTTGGCGATCTATCGGCGGCGTTGGACTCGTGGAGACGAGAGCTTCAACGTGGTCACCTCAGTTTTTGTGTCCAAGTTGTACACGCAAGTGGGATGTGAAATTATCATTTTACCCTCAGTTTTTCCCCTATAAATAGGGGTCTTGGGTCCTCATTTTTCATTCACAACTTTGGGAGAGGTTTTGGCTGAGCTCTCGGCTTTGAAACCATATCCCTTTTCTCCTATTTAATTCCGATTTATTTTGGAATTAATTTTAATTAGGTGTTTATATAAAACGCCTAATTTCGGGAGATTAAACCCTGAAAAGGGTTTTCTAGTTTAAAGTTTATTTTCTCTAAGTATTTAGAGAAATACTTTCGGAGCCCACACTCCAAGGGTTTCTCTGGGGTTATTGCAGGGAAGCTCTGCCGGTTTCACGAGGAGATCGGATATTGGGTTCTCATGAGGTAAATTCGGGAGCTGGAAAAATGCCGTTAGATAGACATGTTTGCAGTACGGTAATATTTTTCAGTTATATTATTTTAAGCATGATAAATTATATGCTCTTAAGTGTTAATTGCATGTTAGATATTTATCTGTTTAAGTGATTTAAAATTTATTATCAATTGCATGTATATACTTGAGTAGATCCGGCTAGTCTTCCGCTATTTTATTAAAATGTTTTAGAAATATTTTAATACTTGTATTATAATAAAAATTTTAAAATGTGATCCCGAACCGCTACTGTTCTGGGCCCACCACCCAGCAATAGACAGAGTTGATGATCTCTCGCTTGAATCTATAGAGCCTAAAATTTTATTTCAAAGTCCTGAGGCTCAAGAGTATTTTGAAAATGAACTCATTCACCGCAAGTGGAACATAGGTCGCTCTGTAAACTTCGTTCACTTCCCTTCATGTGCTATTGTTACTTGTCTTGAAGAATTAGGCTGGAAATCTTTCTTACAAATTGATGAAACTGCATATCCAACTCTTTGTAAGCTTTTCTATGCCAATGCTGAATTTATTACCAAATCTGATGGTTCTGCAATCAAAGTTAAATCTTCCATCATGGGTTACAAAGTGTTCTTCACTCCTTGATTTATCAACTCTCTTCTTGGATGTCCTCACTCTGGGGTGAAATACTTTGAACATGGTGCTTGGCCAAGTGACCCACGCTTTGCTTGGAAAGATGTCACAGAACTTCTCTGGAATGTTGACGAACCGGCCCTCGGTGGGGGAACTGCCTTGAGGGCTCTCTCTCTTGAGTATGCACTTATTCATCAACTGATCAGTCTCACCATCCTGTCTGGGTCAGTGGAATCAGGTAATCGTTCCACCAATATGAGTTATGTAAGGAATTTCTTGCTGTATGCCTTTCTTCGAAATATACAGGTCAACATTGGATTCATTATCGTTCGCAACATGGAATACTATCATGTGAACAACACCAAACTACCCTACTTTATGCTTCTCAAGCGTCTCCTTAAAGGCCATCAAGGAATCCCTTTTTCCTGAGAACTGGAAGAAAAACCAGAAGTACCACAAACGATTTGACAATCGCACTCTCAGAAGATGAAGTACAACTATGATAAAGATTCTGCAACCTGGATGTGCTCAGAATCCTCCATGAAGTCCTCTTCAGCCAAGCCCAAAACTGCCTCTTCTGATATCTCTACTGCGCTTGCCCAAATCCATGCTGGTCTGGAAGCTATTCGGAACGAACAGGCGAACTTCAGCATCCGTCTTGCCTCACTTGAGGAGTCCTCTCGCACCTCTCATCATTCCAAGAAGTGATCTTTTTTTTAGGATGAAGGGGGAGATGGAACAAGTGTATATGTGGTGCTGCTTTTTGGAAAGTTTAACTAGGATATGTAATACTGGTTATTTTCCTTTTGTTTGCACTCTGTTACTTTGTTTTGATGCACCTGTAAGTGCATGCACATACTTGTTGTTTACTTTTGCTTGGTGGTACTTTGTTTACTCTCCTTTTTCAATTACATCATAATCATCCAAGACAGGGGGAGTTAAGAGAGCTTTCTCTGCTCTAAGTCAGGGGGAGTTAAGGGAACTAATTGACTGGTACAAATTGTCATCCTCAAAAAAGGGGGAGATTGTTGCGAAATTATTTTTGCTTTGACAATTTCTTTTGCAAGTCAAACTCATATATGAAGGTCAACTCTTAGAAGAGATTCAAAAGCAGTTGAACCTTGGAAAACGTGAAAAGTGAACGTTGCTCAACGGTTATCTGTTGATCAGTTATGTATTGCAAAGAAGATACAAAGGAAGAGTGCTTTTGAATATTCACATAAAGATTCTTTTATTTTCTCATAGTGATCTTCTAGCCATATTTTGTTGTTGTATTATCTTCTGGTTTGAGTGGGAACCATAGTCCTTGTTACATAGGTTTCACTCTCCCTTTTGCAGTAACTGATCTCTTATAAATCACTCTTTAAAATTCTAAGCATAATAAACTTAGGTAGTGGACTAACTTAGCCAACTAGTGTTTTCACAGTCGTGTTAAGCCAACCACTATAAATTGTTGCGCCAATCTTGGATGTGTCTTAAAAGAACCTTATGATTTCAACTGTGGTACATTTATTCTAACACTAATAGATCTTAATGAATCCAATCAAATTTATGGCTGCAGAAACTGTTGAGAACGGTTCTAGATCGGCCCAAGAAGAACTACCATATGGAATTTATTAAAATCATTGAATTCGGATTAGAACAACTACTTTGATGGGTTTCGCAATAACTTTATTTGAGGTATTTCTATCTATTAAGTTCAATTCGATTTAATTACGGTACCTATCATATTATATTTATCAACAAAAACAATTATAATAGCACATCATTTAATCCAATTCAATCAATTACATAAAAAAGAGTACAATAAAATTAAGATTCAGTTTATTTTAGTTGGCAAAATTGCAAGATTCGTCCTGTAAGTTTCAACTTTTCGGACTTTACTCCTCTTCGATTCCGTTTTTTCAATTTTGTCCTGTAAGTTTCAAATTTTTGCAAAATTGGTCCGATTTCGGCCCGAAATTACCAAAAACCCGATTTTAATCCACGTGCCCATGTAATCGGGCCTAATTTGGGGTTTTTTGAATGAGTCAGCCAATTTTGTCCATGTGTACATGTGATGTGGCATAAGAACCCCATTATTTGCTCAAGACCACCTCATTTTCTCATTTGCCCTAATTTGTCCAAGTTGAGGGAGACAGGAAGAGGCGTGAGGGGTGAATCTTGAAGGAAGAAGCCACACACTGAAGATTCAGGCAAACGAATATGCCCAAGTTACAGGAGAAATAGTACCATCATTGTCTACCTTTTGATTATGGTAAGAGCCTAATCCCTCTCTTTTGTATTGTTCCTTATTTTCATGGGTAAAGTGAAGATTCTCTGAATTTTTTAAAGTTTGAAAGGTTATTGTTGTGGTCCATGCCATCTATTATTTTAACCCTCTTGTCTGGTGGACAATTGTTGTTTGAGAAAGCTATGTTCTTTTCATGTCGGTTGTAGGTAGACATTGTGGTCCCTTTCTTTAATTTTGTTTAATTTTTTTCCTGTCAATTGTTGTTGTTTTCTGCCCAGATTCCTCGACACAAGAAATTTCTTTATTTGTGCATTATGGTGGAAGTGTCAGCGAAGGACCTACTATTGAGTATTTGGGTGGGTCACTACATGTTTTCGACTATTTGGAGGTAGAGGATGTGAACTTTTGTTCTATTCAAGGTTTCTGTGAACGTGTTGGTATTTATGGAGATGTGAGGCTTTATTTTAAAGCTGAAAATGGTTTGCAGAAAATTAAAAATGAGAAGATGTTAACTGATTTATGTTTAGCCAGCTTGAAAGGTCAAAGAGAGTTTCATGTGTATGTGGACTTGGAGATAGAATGCTTGGGAAGTACCTCTGTTTCACCAGGAAGTGGAAATGTTGATGAAGAGGAAAGTGACAACAGTGAGGGTGATGACAGTGATGATAGTTTATTTGAAGTGAGTGATTCTGAGGCAAGTGAAGATGCAAGAGACGAGGAAACTTTTAAAAAATTGATTGAAGAGAATGAAGAGTGGGCTGGTATTAATAATTGTGAAGATAACACAGTCCCAAATGAAGAAGTAATAGAAAACTTTGGTGAATAAGATATTATGTTGAGTGAAGATGAATTGAGAAGTGAGTGTGAATCTGACAAAGAAGATGGTGTAAATATGAATTTATCTGGTAAAATGCCTGAGTCTGATTTTTATATAGGGCAGATCTTTAGTACAAGAGCTGAAATGAAAGAAAAAATTGATTCATATGCAGTTAAATGTAGAAGAACTATAAGAGTAACAAAGAATGATCTTGGAAGAGTTCATGGTAAATGTGGCAGTAAGGATTGTAAGTGGAGAGTGTATGCTGTGAAGATGAATGGTGAAGCCTCTTTTAAGGTCAGAGAACATTATCCAATTCACAAATGTTTTGAATCAAATGATGTGAAAAATGTAAGGTCAAGGTGGGTTGCCAAACACTTCGTAGGTATGTGGAAATCAGATGCAAAGAGATCAGATGAAGGTTTTAGAATTGATGTTGTTCACAAAATTAATTGTAATCTTTCTAAAGATCAATCGTACAGAGCAAAGAGTATTGCTTTGTCAATGCTTAAAGGTAATCCTGATGAAGAATTTAAACTTTTGTGGGGTTATGTCAATGAAGTTCGTAGGAGCAACCCTGGTTCAACAGTTGTTTTGGGCACTAATAGCGCTGATGGGACTGTCAAGTTTGATAGGATCTATGTCTGTCTGGAAGCATTGAAACAGGGATTGTTACTTGCATGTAGGCCATTGTTGGGAGTGGATGGGTGTCATTTGAAGGGTCCACACAAGGGTGTACTCCTAACAGCTGTAGGAGTGGACCCCAATAACAATATTTATCCTGTAGCATATGCTATTGGATAAGGAAAACACTGAAACTTGGGTATGGTTCCTAACATTGGTTATGAAGAGACAAAGGATTAATAGAGACCTTTGCAAGACTTGGGAAGGAAAGTTCTGTCCCAGGATTCAGCAAATAATTAACCAGAATAGCAAGAAAATATCAAGCTGCATTCCTATAAAGAGCAGCAATGTACACTACCAGGTACAATGTTTGGATGGCTCACAGTATAGTGTTGATTTGAGTGCAGGTACATGTGGCTGCAGAAAGTGGGACCTAACTGGGATCGCATGTAAGCATGCTCTGAGTGCACTGGATAAGCAAGGCCTTGATATTGATGATTATGTGCATGAATGCTACACCGTTGAAGCTTACAAGAAAACATATTCAACAATCATAATGCCAATAAATGGGAGAGCTGAATGGCCAGCTTCTGATTTGGCACCACCTTTACCTCCAAACTATGGTAGAGGAGTTGGAAGACCTGCAAGACAAGAAGGAGAGAACCTGATGAGATAATGATAAAGAAAAAAAAAAGCAGTAAAGGAAGGCCAGCAGATCCATATAAGTTGCCACGGGCTCAGACAACAATTAAATGTGGAAAATGTGGCATTTCTGGGCATAATGCAAGAGGGTATAAGAATAAAGATAAAGTTAGTGCTGCTCAAGTAAACATAGAAGAAGAACTTGTTGCTGCAGAGATGATATTTGGCACTCCTAATGTTGAATCAGTGACAAACTTACAGGTACTTTTACGCATTGTTGATAACTCAAGTGCATTTAATTCATATAGCTGACACTTGTACCCATTACAGCAGGTAAGCAAGAACAAGACAACAACATCAAGCTCAATGAATGTTACAGATTTCCTTGTGAGCCAAAGTCAGGTTTTGGATCCCACTCAAGAAGCTGAAAAAGTTCCATCTTGTGTTTACTTGGACAAACAACCAACAAGACAACCTCCTTCTTTTACGTATTGTTGATAACTCAAGTGCATTTAATTCATATAGCTGACACTTGTACCCATTACAGCAGGTAAGCAAGAACAAGACAACAACATCAAGCTCAATGAATGTTACAGATTTCCTTGTGAGCCAAAGTCAGGTTTTGGATCCCACTCAAGAAGCTGAAAAAGTTCCATCTTGTGTTTACTTGGAAAAACAACCAACAAGACAACCTCCTTCCATGTTCCAGCAGTTCAAACAGGGTGGATTGAAGATCACTGAGCCAGCAATATTGAAGGATGGCAGAAAATATGTGAAACTATCTGAACTTGGTCAAACAATGAAGCAAATGAAGGGTAAAGAAAAGTTAGAGGAGAAGAAGAAAGCAAAAAAGAAGAGGGGATTTTTTTAACTTGTTGTCTAAACTTTTGGTTATTGCTTTTGGTATGATGGCAGAATGGTAGTTGTTTTTGGGATGTTGTTTTTGGCAGAAGAGGGGATGTTTTTGAGATGTTTTTGGGTTGGTGGTTAATACTCGACGTTCTGCACATATTTTGTACACTTTATGAACCCTTTTTTGTAATGGAAACATTCTACCCATATTTTGTAATGGAACCCTTTATGAACCTTTTTGGCTTGTCTTATGATTATGTCAAATTAGGAATTGAATGTGGTGATAGTGGGCAAAATTTTTATTGAAAATAAAGCTTCAAATACACACATATATATCCGACTGAAAATTATAAGAATGTAGTCAAATTCTTGTTAACATACAGGCAAATTACATTTCCTATCCTACCCACACCCAAACAAAAAACAACTAAGAAACAAACAAGGTAAACTTGTAACATTTTTTCTTCCATTCTTCAACACACAGTTCAGCTTCAATGTTTTTGCCATTTCTGAGCTGATCTTGATCAATTTTCAGTTTTCGGATTTCCTCTTCTAAGTTGTGGAGCTCTTCAACTTGTGTTTCTAGGCGAGAGCAACGAGACAGTAAGCCAGGGATAACCACCTTTGCACGAGCACACATCGGAGGGTCTGCCCAAGCAAAAAAGCCACACCCACCGTTCTGCAACTATGTATGGAATGAGAAATAAGTAGGTAACACAAGAATTCAAATAAAAATAGCTGAGATCTTATCACCTGATATTCTTCACAAGCTCGAAATCTACGACCTGGATTTTCTGGGGTCCATGAAGTCCTGAGTTGGGTTCGTCTATTACAACGACAGAAAAAGGGGGCTTCCATTGTGGGTTTGCCTGAATCTTCAGTGTGTGGCTTCTTCCTTCAAGATTCACCCCTCACGCCTTTTCCTGTCTCCCTCAACTTGAACAAATTAGGGCAAATGAGAAAATGAGGTGGTCTTGAGCAAATAATGGGGTTCTTATGCCACATCACATGTACACATGGATAAAATTGGCTGACTCATTCAAAAAACCCCAAATTAGGCCAGATTACATGGACACGTGGATTAAAATCGGGTTTTTGGTAATTTCGGGCCGAAATCGGACCAATTTTGCAAAAAATTGAAACTTACAGGACAAAATTGAAAAAACGGAATCGAAGAGGACTAAAGTCCGAAAAGTTGAAACTTACAGGACGAATCTTGCAATTTTGCCATTTGAGTTTACCCTAAAAGCAATTTATACACGACAAATCCAAACTTGCGCTTCTTCAAATATCCTGAAAACTAATCAACTAAACAGCCATTTTCTTATTATACTAGCTCGATCGAATATAACTGTGATAAAAATAGCCAAAATAAAATATAAAATACTTATGATATAATAAATATTAATTAAATCCCCCGCTCTCCTTGCATTGCTTACCTCACATTTGGGGCACTAATTTTGTCATTATCGTTTACTAATTTTTCTTGTCCACCTCGAGTCTCACGCGAACTATTTCGGTTCAACTCCTTTGAACCCCACAAATATTCAATGATCAATTAAGACAAAAAAAATTAAAAAGAAAAAGCAAAAAAAAAAAAAAAAAAACACAAACAAACACACATACAACCATTGTTGAATGAGACGTCCGCTTCAAACTCCGAAACTACCAGCAAATACTACAACAAACTCCTACCAAACTCTCTCTCAATCACACACACACGCACACCAAATGAGAAAACAGAGAATACCTTGAACAAAATGCACTGAGAGAGAAAAAGGATCAAAACCAAAAGGATTTGTATCATCTTAATCGGAAAACAAAGGATATATACCAAGAATCCAAGATCATTGACATGGAGGAACCGAGGAAAGAGAGGGGTGATGAGGGAAAGAAGAGAATGTTTGTAAAAGTGGGTGGTATTGGTGTTGGTGGTGGTGGTGGCGGAGGAATCGGCGCGGTTGTTATGTTGGGTGGCGTGCTGGCCACCGCCGCCCTGGCTTCGACCTTTATAGTCAGGAAAAAGGGGAGGAGCTCCGGCGAGGAAAGCCGCCGCCGGCAACAGGGTACGCCACCTGAGATCAAGAAGCAGAGTGTGAAGGAACCAAGGTGTGTGGATTGTTTGATAATACTTTTCATTTTTATCATGATAATCTTTTTTTTTTTTTCTTTGTTTTTTTGTGATTGAATTTGATGGATTTTGAGTTATTGGTATATCTTGGATTTCAGCTGTGAAGCAAAGAAGGAAACGGAGTCTGATAATAATCTGGGCTCTATGATTTCTTCTGAGAGGTTCAAAATGGTTTGTTCTTTTCCTGAATTCATGTCTTACAATTATGAATAACATACACGCACACATATACACGTATTTATGTATCTATGCGTGTTTTTTGTTTCGTTTTATTTAGACTTTGAAGTATATATTCTTCAGGATGAGAAGCCTGGTATTGAGGTACATGATTTTGAGCCAAAAAATGAGCTCAAAAAACGCGGAAACAATGCCGTTTCTGATATCAAAGAGGAATCTTTTCCAGTGGATGAGGACTCAGGAAATCGCTTAAAAGTCAAGGAGTTTCATAGCGGAGCAGAGATGGAGCCGCGTGATGATGGCGGAAACGAGAGGACAAAGATGAACTATAAAGAAGCTGTTGTGAGAAATTGTGGAGCAACCAAAGCGGATAGTGCAGTTGAGGGAGTTCATAATGATCAAAAGGAGGAACAAGGAAAAGAAATTGAACGGGTTTCCTGTAATAATGGAGAAATCAGAGAGGAAAAACATGGAGAAGAAGCCATTGAGCAGCCTGATGCCCAAAACTGTATTGAAGACGATCAGAAAACGCACCTGCCCATTTCTTCTAGTGATCATGTTGTGGATCAAGAACATGTAAAAGAAGAGGAGATTGTTTCAGAAAGCCATGGCGAGAAAGGGCAGCAAGGCGAACAGCTCGTTTCTGATAATCCCGTTATGGAACACGACAACGCGAAAGGTAATGAAACGATTCCTGAAAAATGCCATAGTGAGAAAAAGCTGAAAGCAGAGATGCCCGTTTCTGATAACCCCGTAATGGAACAAAAAAATGAGGAAGGTACTGAAATGATACCTGAAAAAGCCCATAGCGAAAACAGGGAGAATGATCTGTTGCCCGTATCTGATAGCCCTGTCATGGAAAACAATAAGCCAGCAGAGATTTTTGAAATAGTTGGAATGAATGAAGAAGCTATTGAGAAAAGCAGGCACAATGAAGCCAAACGTGATCAAACTGATGAAGGAACCATGTTCGCCCCGGTCAAACATGAGGAGGAACCGAACCGTAGCGACCTTCAGCATGATGAAAACGGGCAGGAAACGGGTAATTCAAATCCAGAAAACGGGCTGGTGGGAGTTGTAATGCCGGAACAGGACCGCTCCCCACTTGAAAACACGAAAAAGGAGGAAACCGAGGACTCTTCTGAAATTACCAAGGAAGTCCGGGCCTTATTTCACAAATTCGACGACAGCATTGCCACAGCGAAGGATGCAATGATGATGGAATCGGGCGAGGACGATGACGAAAACACCGAATGTTTTAAAGATTCTAATGATGATCAATCAGATTCATCTGATGGAGTTGAAAAGAGCTCAGACTCTTCCCTCGAATCCAACTCCGACGCAGTCTGGCCGGCAGAAACGATCATCGAATCCCAACTGAGTGAAATGACGGGAAAGACTAAAGAAGACGTTGTATCTGTCAAAAAACCAGAGAAGAACAATGAGAAAAACTACATCAACCTGGCTGATACAGAGAAGACTTTTGTCAAACACTTGATGGGCATGACAATGCTGAGGGAGATGGCTACTAATCTAACGAGGAGGAGGATGATAGTTGGGACAGGCTTTGCACTGTCTACGCTGTCTTGCTCGTGGTTCTTTGGCTTAACTCTTCTCAAGCTCTGCCTCATTGTCTTCATGACTATGGCTCTATCAAAGATCAAAGGCTACTAAAAAGTCCTGAGGAGTTAAATGTAATTTACCCTCCCGTAAAATACGAAATTCACCGAAATACCCCTTAAACGAAAGAACGAGCACAACCTATCGTACTTTTTAAGCATTTGGTTTTGTTTATAGGGTATTTTAGGCATTTGTATTTTACGAAGTACGAATTACATTTATCGAGAGGTTACGAGTATGAAAGGAGACCGATCAGAAAAAAGACAAATATATGAAAATTAGAGTAAAATTTAGTATATGTTAGTGTTAATTTGATCAGCTAGACAATAATTTTGGGTATATGTACTGAATAATGTTGTTAGTACCCACCGTACTTGTAATATCAAGTTATCTTTGAACACCTATGAAATGTGAAGAATGAAATATAGGTGTAATAAACTGTCGCAAATCTATATGGATAGTTTGGTCATTTTACAAGTTTGTGCTGTGAACAATTGATAATTATTAATTACTTCATTTCTTACAAATTGTTGTCTTAATATTGCGATTCTGTGACATAATTGTTCACCTTCAATTGAAATTGAAATTAAAATATAAACAGATGATCTAAGTGTAAGTATCTATATCTGTAAATTGGTAAGTCAGGAATTCAAATTTTATTGGGGGTTCGAGTCATATTGGGGGTAGTTGGGAAACCAATATTGTTCAGGGGTGTTCATATTGGGGGTTCGAGTCATATTGGGGGGAGTTGCGATTACGCCACAAGAACCAGCAACACACAACAAATCGAGCCCGTTCTCCGAATCCAAGGTCTCCAAAATTCCCCTACACCAAACCTCGCTACCACCTCTCCACTCCGACACAAATCTCCATGGAAGATTTGATAAGGCCCAAAACTGACGAGCTACCGAACAACGAAGGAAAGTGTGTTCAGTATTCTCCGAAGTTTCGTCATACCACGGACATCCTACATCATGTTTGCTCCGCCTACGACGAAGGTTCTCGCCCGTAGCCAAGCTTTCCCGACATAATCGCCACATAAAAACTTTAATCTTTGGAGCTGTCTTAATATTCCATATAAAGTACCAATCCCTACATGTTGAATTTTGCCCGTTGTCTCATAACAAGAAAGTGGAATTTCTTACGGCTTCATAAGCACTTCGAACGGTAAATCTGCCCCGTTTGCGTGAATTGCCAAACTCTTTTGTCTCTGTTGCCTGTATCACCCAAAGGAATTTGCAAAATTGTTTCTACATCTGCTTCTATAAATGTCTCCTTTATTAATTCAGAATCCCATTTTCCTTCACTATCAATTAGCTGACTCACATAAATAAGGTGATCATTTCCTAGGGGATGATATAAGGGCCATTATTCAATACTTGAGTTGAGTCAAGCTCCAGTTTTTTCGTTATTTTTTCTTCCTTTTTTTTTTTATATTTTCTGAGTTTCAGTTTTTCGGTCGAAAACCAAAACCGAACCGAAAAAGTTCAGTTAAAACTGAACCGAACCGTACAGAGTTTGGTTCGGTTTCGATTTAGGTTTTTCGAAAACCGAAAGTTCGGTTAACCGAACCGAAATTCCGGTTCGGTCAAAAAACCAATATTGATCCTTTTTTTTTTTTTTGAAAAAATGGGATCGAAATTGCTAATGGCAAAGTTAGGGGATAATTACCGAAACCTCCCTGAGTTATACTGTGTTAAAGAAAAACCATATTTAAAAATTATACTTTTATCTTTTATAATTTGTTAATGAATCGCAAACAACCCTTCAATAGGCTCTAACTGGGGATTATATGTTTTTCATTATAATTTGGATGTATGGTATTGAATCATCCCTTCGTTAGCACTTTGAGGTTCGTATATTTAAGTCATCACATCGACATCATACTAATTTCCACTAGAATTGGTATTTCCATAAATATCAGTTCGATTAGCCACAATGATTTTGATGGTTGCACATCGATCAATGCATCGATCAGTTTAGTTTCAGTAGATTGCTATCCAATGTCAATTGACTATTTTTTAATAAAAATTTGTCCCTAAAAAAATAAAAAAATAAAAAAAAAAAAAAATTTGGGCTATTTAATCTAGTCATATTTTCACTTGATAGTTTGTAAAATCAGTAAAATACACAAGATTGAACTTGTTTTTACTTTTCCAGATTGTGACCATTGGATTGTGTATGAAATACCTCTTTTTCCCCTCTTCTGTTTTATGTTAAAAAATTGCCATTTGCCCTTCTCCTATTTTACAGCAGTTGACGCTAATTGCTGTTGTTCCCCTTTCAATCCCTGGCTCTTTCCCACTGAAGTCCATCCTCTTGTTTCTCTCGTGAGCAAATTTCTGAAACATTCAGGTCAATTTTCGGTTGGTATGATTTATTTTAATTTTGCATACATATCGTGTTCTTTTGGTATTGCGTATTGTTGGCATTTTTTATTCTCGATTTCGTTCGCAGCGGACTTCAAAGAGGGATTTGAGTAATGGGTTTTTTTAATCCGCAACATCACAAATTTGCCTATCAAAATGAAATGGTAGAGGGAAAAATGAAAAGAAAAAGGGGCGCGCTTAAATTGAGTGGCAGATGGGGCACAAGCGTCATTTTGGTTAAACCGTTAGCAATAGGAAATTTGAGTGGCTAAAATGCATATTCCCTTTTCATGTGATGTATTGGCAAACTATCAAGGTATAGTCACTTCATTGCGCGATATGTCTTCCTACAAGAAATTCGAGACCCGGAAGAAGGATCCGGACCCGAAATCAGCGGCCTTGTTGGTGATCGACATCCAGAATTATTTCCACTCCATGGCCACTCCCATTTTACCTGCCCTCAACGCCACAATCGACCTCTGCCGATGCTCTTCGATGCCGGTGTTCTTCACGCGCCACCGCCACAAGTCCCCCGCCGATCACGGAATGCTCTATGAGTGGTGGAACGGCGACATCATCCTCGACGGCACGCCTGAGTCGCAACTCATCTCCGATTTGCACCGTACTGAGTCAGACTCGGTCATTCCTAAGAACACGTACAGTGCCTTCCGAGGTATTCAACAGTACTAGTCCTTGTTTTATTTTCTCCACGTTTGATTGCAACTAATTAAAATACTGAGGAATTGAATTGAGTTTATTATGTTTGGATAATTAATCGCAGAGGGGATTTTAGGGTTTGAGCATCGTTCTTTTTAGGGGTTTCGATAATTTTCACTTACGAATACCAAAAACAAAAAAAGGAATTTCACTCGGGGTTTTTTCTAGAGCTTCTTTGGACAAAAGAGTATTGGAATTGCCATTTCATTCAAAAATTAATAATGTAGATGTCTGTTTATATGGAATTTATCTTAAAGGAATTTTAGTAATTCTTCTCTTAATTTGATCAAACCAGTACACTCTCTTTGGAGATAACAATATGCATTGGTGGAGCCACACATTAGCTGGGAGGTGCTGGTGGCTCCTAACTTTCCCTACACCGTATAGTATTAATGTAGTATTTATGGCAAAAATCAGGGCGTTGGATTCATCGCGACTCCACTGATTTTAACATTATCCGATATGTTATGTATTATTTTGAGTATCAAGAAATAATTCCTAAATCCAAGGTCCTGCTTTCACTAGATAACAGAGGTGCTGGTACCCTCCGCTTGAATTTTCCCTATATAGTATCAATGTCGGAAATAAGAGTGTTCGACTAATTTTGATTCTCTTGAATTCGAAATTGTCACTATATTTACAACATAGATTTTGACTATCAAGAAATGAATCAGTAAAAGGGTCCTACTTCCCCAACAATGTGATATGAATTATGATTGTAGTTTGGCATTTTACTTCTCCAAATGATTTATTTGTAGTATATTATGCCTCTTAATATTGAAGCTGATATGGTGCGATGGTGATATCTCTAGGTACGGGTTTAGAAGAGAGGCTAAAGGAGATGGGAGTGAAGGAAGTTATAGTAAGTGGGGTGATGACCAATTTGTGCTGCGAGACAACTGCTAGAGAGGCCTTCATTAGAGGATTCAGAGTTTTCTTCTCCACGGATGCAACGGCAACATCATCATTAGAGTTGCACGAGGCCACTTTGAAGAACATGGCTTATGGTTTTGCTTATTTGGTTGATTGCAACAGCCTTAAAGAAGCACTAGCCAAATCCTAAATGTTACAAGGTATACGTGTTTACTATTGTATTCATATTTCTATATCCCCTTAAACGAAAGAACGAGCACAACCTATCGTACTTTTTAAGCATTTGGTTTTGTTTATAGGGGTATTTTAGGCATTTGTATTTTACGAAGGATGAATTAAATTTATCGAGAGGTTACGAGTATGAAAGGAGACCGACCAGAAAAAAGACAAATATATGAAAATTAGAGTACAATTTAGTATATGTTAGTGTTAATTTGATCAGCTAGACAATAATTTTGGGTATATGTACTGAATAATGTTGTTAGTACCCACCGTACTTGTAATATCAAGTTATCTTTGAACACATATGAAATGTGAAGAATGAAATATAGGTGTCATAAACTGTCGCAAATCTATATGGATAGTTTGGTCATTTTACAAGTTTGTGCTGTGAACAATTGATAATTACTTCATTCTTACAAATTGTTGTCTTAGTATTGGGATTCTGTGACATACTTGTTCACCTTCAATTGGAATTGAAATTAAAATATAAGCAGATGATTTAAGTGGTGAGTATTTGTACCTGTAAATTGGTAAGTTATGAATTCAAATCTTATCGGGGGTTCGAGTCATATTGGGATTAGTTGAGAAATCAATATTGATCTTTTTATTTTTTTTACTTTTAAATGGAATTGAAATTACTAATGGCAAAGTTGGGGGTAATTACGGAAACCTCCCTGAGTTATATTGTGTTAAAGAAAATCCATATTTAAAAATGGGTTAGTTATCGTCCTTTGGACGTTTGGGCGGATTGTCCCCTATCCTTTGATTTTGGACGATTTGTACCCTAACCTTTCATAATTGTTACACTTTACCTCTTTTGGACGTTTCTGGCGTCATCTTTTTGGAATATTCCGTTCATGAAAGAACACGCGTTACATTTGGCCCTTGGGGCAGATTGCCCCATATACTTTGATTTTCGGTATTTCTAATTGTGGGGATTCCACTTTTCAATCCTATCGTCGCCCTAAACAATTCTTGAATTATTTTATGAATTTTAAGACCTTTTCCGAACCATAGTTCAAATCTTAGCTTGTTTTATAATTTTTTCCTATTTTTCCTAAAGTATTATTTCCGCCGTAAAAACTAAAATTTAAATCCTACGGCGTTTGATATCCAATACTATACTCAAAATAATCCTAAAATTATTTTATGAATCATGAACACCTTCTTGGAAATTAATTTTCATCCTAGCTTCGTTTTATGTATTTTCTCTTATTTTTTCAAATTCTAAATGCTTACTACTTTAATTTTATACGTTTAAACGCTAAGTGTTTATAATCATCGGAAAGCTCTTTCAATTCTCTTTCTTTTGCAATTTTTCCCATTTCAATGTAAAATCTAGAGATTCTTCTACGTTTTATTATTATTTCGCCCTATTTTACAATTATTTTATGATGACGTATTTATTAGGTTATACATGTATACAATATCCACTTACATCACTTATACACCTAGCTATACACTTTAACACTCTATAATTATACACCTAACTACCCTACAACCTTAGTCACTACCCTAATAAATTAGGAATGCCGAAAATCAAAGCATAGGGGGCAATCCGCCTCAAGGGCCAAAGGACGATGGGCGATCTGTAACACGTGTTCTTTCATGAACGGAATATTCCAAAAAGATGCCACAGGAAACGTTGTAAAAGGGGAAAGTGAAACAATTATGAAAGGTTAGGGGACAAATCGCCCAAAATCAAAGGATAGGGGGCAATCCGTCCAAAGGCCCAAAAGATGGGGGCTGTATAATTAACCCTTTAAAAATTATACTTTTATCTTTTATAATTTGTTAATGAATCGCAAACAACCCTTTAATAGGCTCTAACTGGGGATTATATGTTTTTCATTATAATTTTGATGTATGGTATTGAATCATCCCTTCGTTAGCACCTTGGGGTTCATATATTTAAGTCATCACATCGACATCATACTAATTTCCGCTAGATTTGGTATTTCCATAAATATTAGTTCGATTAGCCACAATGATTTTGATGGTTGCACATCGATCAGTTTAGTAAGTTTTAGTCCTACCTATAAATATTATTATGTAAAACCGTAAAATACAAAGTAGTGATTTTTTTTTTTTTGGTTTAAGAAGGGAGGCCCAGGAGGGGTCAATTTATTGCATATCAAGAGCTATGATGCACGGACACGGACACGACACGGATACGGCGACACGAATTTTTTCTTGAATTTCCCACGTAAGGAGTATCGGACACGGTGTCGGACACGAGTGTCCGACACGACACGGCATGACACGACACGATAAAATGATATTTTTAGAAGTGTCTGTGCATCATAGATCAAGAGTAACAAAATTGAAAGGGTACAAAGGAATATCAAAACTATCGATGCAGGTCGAAGCCGTATGACAGTGGCGGAACCACATATATGTGAGGGGGTGAAATTGATTCCCCTCAATTTTTTTTTTCTATTTATTATTATATAGATATATAAATATATGTATATGGAATTTTTCATTATTGACCCATCACCAAAGTTAAAATTAATACTAGTGAGGGTCAATATAGTAGATATGGGTAGCGACGTGAACATTTTTGAGATATAAATTTGTAAGTACTTTAAAAAAAATGGTTGAATTTCATTTGTTATTATTTCGTTAGTATTATGTTTTGGTCGAACCCTTTAACCAAAATTTCTAGTTCCGCCACTGCCACATGACGAGTTAAACTGTGGGCAATCATATTCGCATCACGCCTAATTAAAAAAAAAAACCGCGACAAGCCTCACAACTAGAGCATAAAGACTTAATCTCATGAACTATATTGCCTAAAGGAGAAAAGTTTTCCTCTGAGCTCTTCAACTAATGGATGGTTTGTGCACTATCCCCCTCGAAGATGATCTTGCTCCAGCCGAAGTCCCTTGCTAAAAGATTATTCGCAATCCATTAATAAACCATATGAGATAAAATGCACTTCATATAACAAAAGGGAATTCATACGTGAATATATCTAATCTATCCGAAATGGGGCGTAGATGTAATTTACTCTAGATATTATTTTTTTGAGCAAATTACATTTTTGGTCCCATAGGATTGGGCGATTTGTAATTTTGGTCCCACTGTTTTAAAAAGTGACAATTGTGGTCCCGTAGGTTTCAATTTGTGACAATTTTGGTCCCAACCGTTAAATGGCGGACGGAAACCGTTAAATATGAGAAAAGTCAAAGGAATGTTTGACAAAAAACAAACACAAAGGCTGCCATAGCCTAGTGGACGCGAGCCTCCTTTTTATGCGCGAGGTCCAGGGTTCAAATTCCATTGAACAAATTTTTTGTTCAAATAATTATTTTGTTAAAATATAAATAAATTTTAATAATAATATAATATAAATATATTATTATATTAAAATAAAGATATAATATATTATTATGTCAAAATATTTTATATATATAAGTATATAATATTTAATATTTATAGTGGATAAATATTTTTTTTTATAAATACATACTATAAATTTTATACATATATATATATATATATATATATAAAATACATATATTAATATTAAATATATATATTTTTAGTTTCAAATATTATATTTTTATTTTAACATAATAATATATTTATATTATAGTATTATTAGAATTTATTTATATTTTAACATAATAATTACACGTATATAATTTATAAATACATAATATTTAATATATATTATATAAATATTATTTTTTATAAATACATAATATACATTTATACATATATATATTATATATATTAATGTATATAATATATAGTACATATAATATGCAAATATATATTATAGCTTAAAAAATATTTTAACATAATAATACATCATATTTTTATTTTAACATAATAATATATTTATATTATATTATTATCAGAATTTATTTATATTTTAACATAATAATTACAAATATATAATATATAAATACATAATATTTAATATATATATTATATAAATATTATTTTTCATAAATATATAATATACATTATATATATATATATATATTATAAATATTAATGTATATAATATATAATACATATAATATGCAAATATATATTATAGCTTAAAAAATATTTTAACATAATAATACATCATATTTTTATTTTAACATAATAATATATTTATATTATATTATTATTAGAATTTATTTATATTTTAACATAATAATTACACATATATAATATATAAATACACAATAGACATTTTATACGTTTATACTTTTATATATTAATATTAAATATATATATATATATACATACATATATATATATATATACATACACGTGTTATAGCTTAAAACAGATTTTAATATAATAATATATTTATATTATATTATTATTAAATTTTATTTATATTTTAACATAATAATTATAGGTATATAATATATAAGTATATAATATTTAATATTTCTAGTGTATAAATAATTTTTTTTTTAAATACATACTATAAATTATATATATATATATATATATATATATATATATATATATATATATATTATATTATATATTATACATATATTAATATTAAATATATATATTTTTAGTTTCAAATATTATATTTTTATTTTAACATAATAATATATTTATATTATATTATTATTAGAATTTATTTATATTTTAACATAATAATTACACGTATATAATATATAAATACATAATATTTAATATATGTGTTATATAAATATTATTTCTTGTAAATACATAATATACATTTTATACATATATATATTATATATATTAACGTATATAATATATAGTACATATAATATGCAAATATATATATTATAGCTTAAAAAATATTTTAACATAATAATTACACATATATAATATATAAATACATAATATATATTATATACTTATATATATATAATATTTTGACATAATAATATATTATATCTTTATTTTAACATAATAATATATTTATATTATATTATTATTAAAATTTATTTATATTTTAACAAAGTAATTATTTGAACAAAAAAAGTGTTGAATGGAATTTGAACCCTAGACCTCGCCCATAAGAGGGAGGCTCCCGTCCACTGGGCTACGGCTGCGTTTGTGTTTTTGTTTTGTCAAACATGTTGTTTGACTTTTCTCACATTTAACGGTTTCCGTCCGCCATTTAACGGTTGGGACCAAAATTGTCACAAATTGAAACCTACGGGACCAAAATTGTCACTTTTTAAAACAGTGGGACCAAAATTACAAATCGCCCAATCCTATGGGACCAAAAATGTAATTTGCTCTATTTTTTTAGATTTTCGTGACAGTAGACTCTAAAGTCTAAATATAAAAGCCATCCCTTAGTTATAACTTAACTACGAAAGCTCAAGAAAGTACTCAAGTTACACATATGACGTTGCAAATTACGTGACAATAAAAAATACATACAAATTAATAATACTTGGAGAAAATCAAATATAATATGTTACGAATTACAAGTTACAATGGGGTTAAAGAATATATCGATATTTTTCTTCTCATTCGTAAGATCTGAACAATATAAAATACGGACTAACTGTTATTTCGAAAGAAGTAATGCAAGGTCAATTTGCTGGTCTTATTGAGTTAGTAATTTCAAATTGTTTAGCTCAATTAATTAATTATTAAATTCCCAACTTAAATAATTTGATATTGGGAAAATTACAAAAATGGTATACCAACTCGGACCATTTTGCAATTTTAGTACAAAATGTTTTCCGGTTACATCAAAACCCCACAACTCCAAAAATTTTGCAAAACCATGCAAAATTTCGCCGGAGCTGGAAAAACCGGCCGGAAATCTGACATGTCATCCTACGTGGCCAATATGTTGAGTATGTGGTGAAACCACTATGCACACATCATAAACCACTATACATATTCCTTGAGAAAATTACAAAAATGGTATACCAACTTGGGCCATTTTGCAATTTTGGTACAAAAATGTAATTCACCCTAATAAATATATATAATATTATAATAAAAATATATTGTACTTAACTATAATTATAATTTACAGTTTATATGCTATAATTTACAGTAGTAAAATAAACATTTTAGAGATGTTTTAACTATTTTAATTAAATATAACATATATAATAGAGTAATAGACACAAGAATCTCGAGAAGAGGTGTCACCACCAAAACATAACTATTTGCAATAAAAATAAAATTGTAGCTAAAAAAATGATTGCGAATTTGATAATTTGTTGTAGTGTATTTGTACACTTGTTTATGTCGAAGCCATGCATAGATATATATAGAAATGTATAATATGAAATATATATTACTTTATAAAGTTATAATCTAAAAAATAAAAAAAAAGAAATTTAAGCCTCTTCACTATGTATTTATCTCATGCATGTAATATATATGTGTAATATATTACATATACCAGAAATGATATTACTAAATACTCAATATAATCGTATACTTAATTATATGTATACGTACATCAATGACCCCGTAGACAGTATACATAACGAAAAAATTAAGAAGATACAACGTGCATGTACCCAGACAACCCGAGAGCAGCAACATTTGTCTGTAAAATAAAATTTGATGATTCCTAAACCATCCATCTCTTATGCCTCTATAGTATTATAAGCTATAATATAATCGTAATATATATTCATTCAACCACAATATTAACATTATGGGATCCTTCAATGCTAGGGCTCCTCATAATCTTCTCCAAACTTATCTGTCTAATCATCTTCAGGTCGGGGACCTTGAATTGGGACAGCGAGGCGGGTTCGTGGACAGACTCCGCGATCTTGACTGTGCAGGAAATGACCTCGATCAACAACGAGGCGACTGTGATTGCAGGGACGATCTCAAGGAGATTGGTTTCGGCCCACAAGCCCTTTTCTAGCAATGCTTTTAGCTTTTTGGCTGAAGCTTTAGCGTTGATGAGATGAGAGTCTGCTGAGAATGAGCATCCCATATATATCACTGCTGAGAGTCTGTTGATCAAATTACATCCCATATATATCACTAAAAATTTTAATAAATCTCAAAAAATTATACCTTCCAAGAAAGTTCCAAGCTTTTCAATATTACCAGCAGTTATGTATATTTATTAGGGCGAATTACATTTTTGTACCAAAATTGCAAAATGACCCAAGTTGGTATACCATTTTTGTAATTTTCCCAAGGAATATGTATAGTGGTTTATGATGTGTGCATAGTGGTTTCGCCACATACTCAAGATATTGGCCACGTAGGATGACATGTCAGATTTCCGGCCGGTTTTTCCAACTCCGGCGAAATTTTGCATGGTTTTGCAAAATTTTTGGAGTTGTGGGGTTTTGATGTAACCGGAAAACATTTTGTACTAAAATTGCAAAATGGCCCGAGTTGGTATACCATTTTTGTAATTTTCCCTTTGATATTTTTATTTGGCGAGGAGAATGCCATAGGGATTGGAATTGTAGCTAGAGACTCAAATTGATGATGTGTAGGCCGGGAGACTCATAGGAAATCTCACCTATCAGACCCTTTCTTGGCGGAGACATTCGCTGCTCTTGCCGCGGTGAGGTTGGATAGGAACTTCGGATGGAAGAAGATCATACTTGAGGGCGACAATATAAATGGGATCAACCAATGCAAACTCAGAGAGGATGACCTGTCCCAGGCCAGAAATATATTTACTGAGATTAATTATTTGCTAATTTTGATGATGTCCCTTCCTCTTCGGTTAGACATGCATGGCGCAAATATGATTGCCCACAAATTAACTAGGAATGTGGGCCCAGCCTGCATTGGTTCTTCGAATTTTGTTGACTTTGTTTCGAACCGTTTTGAGAGTGATATGAATCAGTTCCCCTTTAATTCCACTTTTTTTTTTTTAAAAAAAAAAATTATATTTTTATCCACATACTCAATCAAATATAAATTAATGAATATGCACCAATAAAACAATTTTTTTTTTTCATTTTCATTTTTATTGAATCAGATGTTGTTGTACATCATCTTGTGCCAAGATTAACCTTTGCTATTGCCCCATAAAAGTTGAACAATCAAAAGGGAATAAAAGCAAGGGTTTTACAAATGTATACAACTATATATATAAATTAGCAGGCGGGGGCCGGGGCGATAACGCCGTTAACGAGTGTTTCAGCGGCCGGGGGGATAACTCCGTTAACGAGTGTTTTAGCATTTTGAAGGGCGGACTTGAGGGCGCCGGTTGCGCCGTCAACGGGGGCCAAATCAATCCCCGTCAATTCAATGCCTTCGCAGGGGGCTACGGTGCTGCAGTTGAGATTGATTGCCAGTGGCGAGGTTGTCGTGCCCCTTATGTTTACGAAGTGGGTGTCGCTGATCTTCACCAACGATGGCAGCACTGACGGCACATCCACGGGCGACTGCAAATACCAAAATTTAGTCATTCTGCTTAATCTTAGGTTTATGATGAAAAAGTATTTTTAATCAGTATATTGTACCGAGGGAAGTACTCCGGTGGTGTAATGTTGGTCGATGATGATGGGATTGGCGACTTCTTGCATGATAATGTCTTTGAAAGTAATGCCCTTGGCTTCAATGGCGGGTGCACCCATGAAGGTTTTGATCCTGGCGCCATTCGTTGTCCTCACCATTGTGCAGTTTGTTACCCTTACTCCTTCCACACCCATATCATTCGACTCCTTGCCCAAGCTCCCAATGCTACCATTAACAAGAAAAGAAAAAGAAACATTAGTATGATTACGGGTTGTCCGACAGTATGTCGGGACGGAACCAGAATTTTCGGGAAAAAGAGTAAAAATTTCATAAAATCGAGGCAAAATTACGGATATTTAAATATTTATGTGCAAATTTTTCGATGTTGATTATGGAGTAAGAAAAAAATTATCAAATTTGAAATATTACCTGATTCCGTGTCCAGGGCCACAGGTGATCCCGGTGACGGTAACGTTTTTGCTGCCCTGACCGATGGAAATACAATCGTCTCCGGTGGCTATGGTGCTGCCGGAGATGTTAACGTTAGTAGCATTGCTTAAATAGATCCCGACGGTGTCGAAGCTATCTCCGGGGGAGCTGATTGTCAAGTTGGAGACCTGAATGTCGTGACTGCTCCGGAATTCAGTGTGGAATGTGCTGGAGTTTACCAACTTCAGGCTGTTCAAATTCACCGAACCCACTTGGTCGAAGAAAAGAGTCTGCCAGCATAGCACCAAATCGATAAACAACAACATTGGGATCAAATATTTTTTTCCACGTAAAAATTTCAAATTCTGACTCTGTCTCTAACTCTCTGTTATAGAAAGAGACTTACCACAGCGAAGGCAGAATCGATATCAGCCTCGATAGCACCGACATTTGGTGGCTGTCCAGCTCCACGGCCGGTCAATGTCCCCGAACCGGTAACCACGACGTTGTCGACAAACTGGAACAAGAACCAGTTGCCGTTAACGTAGAGGCTGCTGTCGGGGTTGGCCGTCACGTTGCCGTCGATTTGGACGGTGATCTTTTGATTGCCGGCGCAGGGCCCGCTGAAGATAACCTCTCCGGCCATGTAGTTGCCCTTTGGGATCAGGACCGTTGCGGGCTCCTTCGAATACTTGCATGCAGCCACCCAAGCCCCAACAAATGACTGTTGATCATTCGTAGTAAACAACAATAGTCAATAATTCATATATATGTTACCAATAAATAAATGATTAAATAATAATAATAATAATAATACATGTAATACCTAGTGATTAAGTACATATATTTACGTGTGAATCCAATTTATTCTCAAAATTTTACATTTTTATCTGTTATATTATATATATATACAGCCTAACGATAAGGCCTTTTTGTAAACCCATCAGCAAATCATAAACGGTGAAAGTATAATTCGTTACAAAGCCAACGAGATCCAAATATAACGACGCCCGGATAAACGAAAGCAGGAAAAGGCATGAAGACCCGAAGAAGAATTTTAATTTACCATTCCATCGTCGTTAACTCCGTCGGCTCTAGCTCCATGTTTGGTAACGTCAAAAATTGTCTCACACTCTCCAATAGGCCTGATGGATTCAACCCTAGGGGCGACGAGCAAACAGGTGATACCTGTTAACACCAGGCATGCCTTCATAATCTCCCGATTAGTCATCATGCCCGCGTTCGAGGAGACAACTTTTTTCCGGTAAATTAAACAATATTTATCGATATATATATATGTAACTTTTTATTGATATATCGTTAATGCCTGTGCATTCTGATTGTTTCCGGGCTTTTTATCCTTTGTTTTTGAGACATTACGGTGTTTTTTGTGCGGTGGAGAATGGAGATCGTTTCTCCTCCACTAATCTTTCATCGTCATTGCTATTAACAGGCTAATTAGCCGTATGTGGTTAATTATACTATTTATAGGCACAAGTTATATGGGCTGTTGGTTGGCAAGAAGAAAAATGAGATATAATTTCGTTATGTAAGTTAAATGTTTTTTGAATTAAAAATATTTATTAAATTTTTTTATGAACCAAAGAATATTTGAAATAAGTGAAGTTTTATGACTGAAACACATAAGTAAAAAGGGAAAGTAATATATATAAAATGTTGTATTTATGCTTAATTTGGTGAAAATAGGAACAAGAAATTAATTAATGGGCTAAAGAAGAAATGTGATTAGGATATTTTTTAAAATTTTTTCAAGCTTTAATAATAGTAAAAAGATCTGTCAATTACGAGTGTTGATTGCTGACATTAAAGAGATACGTTCTCTGATTTATTTAATTCTCATTTTAATAAGGTTTTAGAAGCAAAATGTTTTCATGAATCAAATTTGCGCAAATTAATCTCTTTGTGGAAAATTCTCGCCCAACTATACCTCGATCGAACCAATCAATTATACTGATAAATGTATTATACTTGTTTTTTGATTTGTCACTCTTTTTAAAATTTTCACTAACCACACGATAATTATATAAAACTCTTCTCCTCCTTACAAAAAAAAAAAAAAAACTCTTCTCCTCTTTACATCGGTTTAGCAGAATTACGTTCTGGTTAAAATTACCATTTTATATAGAGTTGTCCAACGGGGATATATGCCCAATTTGAATTTGCATAAGATGGCGTCAGTATCAATTATTAGCGAACTGTTTATAGGTGACTGATGACTAGATTATAGTAGACGATTTTTACCTAAGTTTTTAAGAGGTTAATTCGAACCTACTTATTAAAAAAAATCTATTGAAGATAGTTTTACTTATCGGTCGATTCGAACTTGACAAAAGATAAAAAAAAAAAAAAGAATTATTTGCAGACGTAAACGGGATTCCCTTGCCAGAGATATTTGAATTCGAATATTTTCAACGGATTAAATATTGAATTGATTAAATTAATAAAAAAATACTAATAATTCCAATTAAATGGTTCAAATTAAGTTAAGCAGATATTGATAATGCTGCTTAAATGTATTTGAGCTATATGCTCCAAAAACCCTGTATTTTATCGAAAATGCATAAAAAACCCTAAAAAAAAATATTAGTACTTCAAAAAGCCTTGAGTCGTAAATCATTTACTCACCACCCCAAGAACCTATTTGGTCAACAAAATTGTACAAATTCCCTAATATACCGTTACATAATTTTAAAATATTTTCAGAGGGAAAATTGCAAAAATGGTATACCAAGTCCCCCATATTAGCAATCTTGGTACAACAACTTTTCCGGTAACAAATCTGGACCATAACTCACAAATTCTCGCAATTTAATGCCAAAAGTTGCCGGAGAATCCAAACCCGCCCGGAAACCTACTCTTGTCTAAATGAATACCTGTATGGCGTGTATATCTATCCGAGATGGCCAAAAACCCAGTGCCAACTCACGTTCTCTTGCCAAGTAATTGAATTTGAATAAAATATATACAAAAAAAAGAAAGGTCACGCCTTTTTATAAAAATCAAACCTTTGGAATTCTCGATGAGATTTTCACACCATTTGCTCCGGAAAAATTCATTGAAACTGAAAGTGCAGAGGACAAACCCTTGATTTCGCGAATCATCCTTTCAATTTCAAGAAGAGTGATTGCGTGCTTGGTAACTATCGGTGCTGTGGCGTGAAGATGGTGAGGTTCCGTAGCAAAGGGATGGAAAGTGTTCCACCTCCCGCATACCGTAAGCTCTCTAATGGATATCAGCTCTGTGGTTTTTTTTTTCTTTCAGTTGTGAAACTGAGAAATGTCTTTGAGGTTTTGTAAGGATTGATAAAGGTGGGAACTTTTGGGAGTGTGTGTATATGTTGTCCCCTAAATATGGTCCCCAATGCATGTGATGGTTCCCTTTAATGGTGTGTCCCTACCTGTTTTCTACTGTGGTCGTTGAGTCCATTAAATAATGTTGTGAATACTTAATAATTTATTGTATGTTTTTTGTTTTTTACTTGTTTGTTTACAGATCCACAATCTAGTTCTGTCACTTTAGCAATTCACTACAATGGTAAACTAGAAAGTGATGGTTATGTGGGTGGGAGGGTTCGCAAGGTTGACTATGTGGATGTTGATAAGTTAACTTTTTTGTGTTTGGATGAGTACGTGCAAGATATAATAGAGGAGGGTACTAAAATAAGGGTTCACACAGCTGGTAAGAGAGATTACGTAGTGATGAAGAATGACATTGACCTCAAAAAATATGGGAAAAAGTATCTAAAGATAAACAGAGAATTCCCCCTATTCATAGTGAACCTGGGTAATGAAGTGGGAGACAATGTAACTGACTATGTGGTAAGAGGTCAGCATGAAGACAGTGGTGTTGCAGGTGAAGGAGAAGGTCAACCTAGTAAGACAATGGGGGTTGAACAACCAACTGGATTGGAGCAACCTCCTGACAGTGAGGAGTTTTTTGGGCCAATGGACACAACAATCCCACTGCAGGACCTAAATGAAAATGACTTCTTTAGGAGAGTGGACAACAGTGACGAATGGTTAGCTGAATATGGTCGTAGATTTCCTCACAAGCCTTCTGGCAATGATATTAATGTGAATGAAGAAGAACATGGTAACGTTGATGATATGTCTGACAGTAATGATACTGATTTTATCATTGATGAAAGTTATAACTCAGTGGAGGATGAGGCTTTGTTTGATGACATTTATGCCCAGTTAGAAGAAGAACCTAAGTTTAAAGTTCACAAGGAAGTGTCAAGAAACATGGAACTGGAATGGATGGGATATGATGAGGTTGTTCCAGATAGTGCTTCATATGGTGATGATGAATTTGCTATGCCTGATAAGGTTTCTGATGATGAGGATGATAAAATGTTTGAAGACAATATCAGTGATAATGTTGAGGTAGGAGACAACGATAATGTGGATGAAATTTTGAGTGAAGATGAGTATGTAGGTGAGGATGTTGTTGGTTGTGCAGATGATGACTTGGAAATTCATAGGATGTCTGATGAGGATGGGGGTGAGGGTGACTCTTTCCCACATTTCAATGAAAGTAACATATTTGATCCCGAGTTTGATTTGGGCCAAACATTTGTAAGTAAAGACATATTCAAGATGAGTGTTGACTCTTATGCAATGAAAATCAGAAGGTCACTCCCTTGTAGAAGATCTGACAGCAGAAGGGTATATGTTAGATGTGCTGAGATGGGATGTCCTTTCAAGATTAATACTGTTAAGGTCACTAACACCTCACCTGATCAAGAAGAGGCTTGGGTTATTAGAGAGTTGTGTACTGACCATACATGTGAGGAAGGTTATCATGTGACAAACATGAATACAAGATGGTTAGCTGAAAGATTTATTTCATGGTTTAAATCTGACCCAAAGAGAAATGTTAAGGGGTTTAGAGATGATGTCCAGGAAGCTTTGGATGTGAATGTATCAAGAGATCAAGCTTATAGGGCAAAGCAATTAGCTTTGGAAAAACTTCAAGGTAACCCTGATTTGCAGTACACAAAATTATGGGATTATGCCAATGAGCTAAGATCAACAAATCCTGGGTCTACAATAATTTTGGGTACTGATGATGTGGGTGGGGAACAGAGATTTGCAAAGTTCTATGTATGCTTTCAGGCTATGAAAGAAGGGTTTAAGTGTTGTAGACCAATAATAGGTGTGGACGGTTGCCATCTAAAAGGTCCTCATGGTGGGATCCTACTGGCAGCAGTTGGGGTGGATCCTGATAATGGAATATTCCCAATAACATATGCAGTGGTCTCAATTGAAAACAAAGAAAATTGGGTTTGGTTCTTCACTGTTTTGAAGACTGATCTGGGGCTTGGCAATGGTATGGGAATGACATTTGTTTCTGACAAGCAGAAAGGTCTTATGTATGCATTAACTGATGTGTTCCCTGCTGCAGAAGGAAGGTTCTGTGTTAGGCATATGGTTCTTAACATGATGACAGCTGGTCATAAGGGGATTGTTTTGAAGAATGCAGTCTGGAAGGCTGCTAATGCTTGTACAGTGGGTGAATACAAACAGGCAATGTCAAAGATTAGAGAGAAATTTCCAGAGGCTGCAGATTGGCTTAAGGACAAGCACCCAAGAGAGTGGTCAAAAAGTCATTTCCTTGAGCATAGTAAGTGTGACATGAACTTAAATAACAGTTGTGAATCTTTCAACAGTTGCATACTGGAAGCAAGGAACAAGCCAATTATCACCATGCTTGAGTGGATTAGAGAATACTTGATGAAGGACTGGCACTTGAACAGAGAAACAGCTGAGAAGTGGGAAGGTAATCTAACTTTCATTAAGTTTTGTGTAATTTCAATACTTAATGTATTATTCATACTGATAGTAACATTTAAACTGACTCTTGTTAGGTGTAATCTGCCCTACAATTTCTGGAATACTACAAAGAAATGGGAAACATGTAGGTGGTTGTAGGCCAATTAAGGCATCCAAATCTCACTTCCAGATTCAATGCTCAGATGGTGGCCAATATGCAGTTGACTTGGCTGCCAAAACTTGTAGCTGCAGGAGCTGGCAGCTTACTGGGATTCCCTGCATCCATGGTTTAAGTGCAATTAACAATGACAAGCTCGATGCAAATGATTACGTGGATGAATACTACCGTGTCAGCTCATTTAGGAAGGCATATGCTGGCATAATAATGCCCATCAGTGGTCCAGATGTATGGGGAGATACACTTTTCATACCACCATTGCCGCCTAAGTTTGGAAGAAAAGCTGGCAGAGCTGCAAGGTTGAGGAGAAGGGGAATAGATGAGCCTAAGAATGGCAAGCAGAAAAAGACCAGAGGCCCTGTCATTAGGAAGCTTAGGAGGTTCCAGAAGACCATACGTTGTGGTCATTGTGGCCAACCGGGTCACAATGCATTATTCTGTGATCAACTTCCAGAGAGTGCAAAGAAGAAAAGAGATAGGTTGATCAAGAGAGCATGTTCAGTAAGTGTTCCATTCATTATTCGATTAATATCATCAATTGTCATATTCTAACTTTGAATTTTATTCATAAGGGCCTTGGTGAGACATCTAATGCAAGGGAGGTGTGGAGTGAGAACAACGATGAGGAGGCAAATGAAGCATACAATGAGACTGAAAATGATAACTATAATGAACAGGTAAAATGTGTATAACAAGGCAACTTAACATCCCGAGCTTCCATTGCAAACATAATCTAAAACCCAAATTCCATTTTGTACAGGAAATCCTGCCTCCTATTATTATTGAGCCTGCTGAAGAAGCCATCAGTGGCCCACCGACATCAAATATACCCAACTACAGCATTTCAAAAGCACCAACAACACCAGGCCCTTCCATGTTTGAGCAGTTGGCAATGTCTAATACTGAAGTCAGGAGTGCGAGAAAGAGGCAAGCAATGACTGTAAATGATGTGCGGAATGCTGCTAAAAATTTGCAGCAACAAAGGGGAGAACCACGGCTTGCGAAAGGGGTTAAACTTAGAGTTCCACCTACCTTCATTGACGAACAGGATGTCCTCACACAACAAAGTGCAAGCAGTCCAGTGGTTAACAAAAATATTGTCATTGAGGGGGGCAAGAAGTTCTTAGAGTTGAAGTGATATCATCCCATTTATCGATTTTGTGCAAGTTAATTTGGAGTATCTGTGCGTGATAGGCACTATCTTTTGTCTTTGCAGTAAGTTTTCGACAAGTTAAATGTTGGTATTATGTACGAAAACAATGTCATGTACCAGAATGCAGCTTTTGTTTAGGAAGTTCTTGTACCATATGCCCATTGCATTCAATTTAATGAAGTACTATTTCCGGTATATTTATGTTTGTGACAAACATTGCTTTTATTTCAACGTCCCAAAGGGAAACAGGAGTACATAAAGGATACAACCTTGCTTCTACATACTGAAACTTTAATGTAACTAAGTTTTACATGAAAACATAAATCAACAATAGCACAAGCAAGGCAAACATCACAACAGCTAACATAGTAGATGCCTTCTTCAGTTTCTCCTCAGCCTTTTTCACCATCAACTGCATTTTTTTGGCATCTTCTTCTAGCTTATTTATCTTCTTCAAGAGTCCAGGTATAATAATCTTTGCCCTCTCGCACATCGGTGGATCATACCACTTGAAGAACTTGCAGATCTAGAAAAATAAAGCAATATATGACCTGTTCAGTAAATACCCAGCTAAAAAATTTGGTTCACAACATCATTTTGGAGCTACATTACCTGACGTCCACATGAGAAGAACCGCCTACCGGGATGCTCACCTTTCCAAGCTGTTCTCATATCTGCTCGTTTGCCACAATAGCAGGTGAAATCGTGAGGAGCTTCATGCCATGGTTGTCGTATGTAGCTGTGGTCGCCATCCGCGCTTGAGTCCGCCATTAAAAAGGGCAAATTGAAAAATTTAGGGTTTTCAGCTTTAGCAGTTGTGTTTCTTTAGTTCCAAACAAATAATGGGGCAGATGGGTTTGAAGATTTTATTTAATTTGTGGGATGGCTTGATGTCTGCGAGGGAATTTTCCCACCAAAAACAAGGATGATGTGGATTTTTTAATTGAAAATAAATCACACCTGTATGGTGGTATATGAGTTGGCGAAGGTGGTATCTCCACATAAGGCAAAACTCAGACACATCATCAAACGAGTCGGGTTTCCGGGCGGGTTTGGATTCTCCGGCAACTTTTGGCATTAAATTGCGAGAATTTGTGAGTTATGGTCCAGATTTGTTACCGGAAAAGTTGTTGTACCAAGATTGCTAATATGGGGGACTTGGTATACCATTTTTGCAATTTTCCCTATTTTCAGATGATGAATGTGTCTACTCACCACTTTCACATTACAGTCTTAAGGCTGAAAAATTTTCTCAAAATTTAAAACCCCACAAGTGCGACGCCGAGCAATCACCATCGAATCGTTGGTAAGTATTTATATTCTTTTTTACTTATCATTTTCGTTTAATGTCAAATATTAATTTTTTCACATGGCATTTAATCGAATCATTGTTATATCGAAACATTAGACCCCAAATGTTGTCGATGATGTGAGGTAGTTACAAGATTTCCACTACTTGATGGTGCAGGAACTTGTGAAGTATTTGAACACAAATCACGTTTAGAATTTGTTTGTGTAAGGGAAGACCATCACAGGCAATGAGCCTCAGGAACTGGGTTTCCGGTGAGCATGGGTTCTTCCAGCTAGGATAACACCAGGTAATGTAAGGAAGAATATGCAGTAAAGATGGTGAAATGCACAGAGCTTTTTTAGGAAGGAAAATCCTAAGGAAAATGCCCAGTAATGCAGCGTATATGAGGAAGATGACTTGGGGAAGAAAGCATGTGTCTTCCCCTATTTATATGTTAGGGGTGAGGGTGTTTTAGATAATTTGACCAAGTGGTCCCAAACCAGTGTTGCCCTAACACGTGGCGGCCTGAGACGGTATTGAGAACGATGGCTCTGAAAAGCAGGCGGAGTGTTAGGTACGATGTGCACACTGCCATTGTGCCAGTGGTTGTTTGCGAGGGCCGTGCGTTGAGAGGCTCAAGATTGGCCCTGCAGGTGCACGAATGCCTCTCATGGGGGTAGATCATACCCGAGCGCGAGTGACGCTCGAAAGGGCGTAAGGGAGGGTCTCCCCTGGCAGATGACCAATGAGCGTCTACTACCCGAGCGTTAGAAAGTAGGGGTCCTCGTGGGGCGCCTTCCCGGGAAGGGTGGCCTTGTGGACCGTGGCGCGAGCGTCAGGCATGATAGCCTGAACCTCCTACTTGAACAATTGGTCGAGGCTCGTGGGCCTGTATTAGTCAACAAGTGAATGGGCTGGGTTGGCCTGCAAGCCCATTAATGCGAGCGTCCAATCTCCAAGTTGGTAGATGGCGACACGTGGATGGCTCTGATACGAGCGTGGTTTTATATCCCATCATTTTGCCCCCCAAATTCTGTAATAGCGCTTGAGCGTACTATAAAATTTCAGAGAGGTAAGCCTTGAACTTTTTAGGATATCCGAGGGTCAAGTTTCTGCCAGAGGAGTGACTGTTTGTCTTCTGTAACAAACACGTTCTGACATTGCCATAAATGAAGTTATGTCCGCATTAAATGATGAGTGGGAACGTGGGCACGTGTGCTCCGGGAGACGTGAGACGGTTACCAAATGCGGGAGTCTCCCAAGACGGGAAATGATTGCGTTTTGAATCCTTAACCCTAATTAATGCCAACTTCAGCCCCTATAAATAGGGATCCTAGAAGCCTTCTCACTCTTTTACGCTTCCAAATTTTTCTCAAGCCAAAACAGCAACGGTGCTTCTGCAAATCCTTGCAATTTCCAGCGAATTTCTGCAACTTCTTTCTCTTCTTTAGGTAATCTTTCGTGAATTTAACACTAACCCTAGATTTTAGGTCCGTTTAAGTGTAGTTTGGTGAGTGAAATAAGCTATTGATCTAACATATCCACACCATAACGCTTGCTTTGGGCTTTTGTTGAAAGCTTTAATTCCAAGAGCCCAGATCAACAATGGCGGAGCATATTGAGGATGCGCTAGTGAGAGAGATTGACGAGATGTCCGTTGGGAGTTCTTCCCCTCACGGCGACGTTCCCATGGCGGTACCACTGGAAAGAGCCTCTCCTGGGGATGCTGTCCCAACAGCTATTCCATTAGCTAGGGTTCCATTAGAAGCCAGGGATGAAGAACTAGACGCAGCCGTTCAAGGATGAACGAGCGTGATCCTGAAGGGGTAAACAATCTTTTTGAAGAGATGAACAATGTGATGGAGGTGCAGAGACAGGGGGAGAGGGTGTTTCCTGTACTGAATAGTGCGGTGAGGTCTCAAGACCATCGTATTACGGTGGCCGTTGCTGCTCCCGAGGGTGGTGCTTGGCCATCCGAGCGTCAGGACGATGGCGAGCCTCCCCGTAAACGACAAAAGAAGGGGAAAGAACCCATGACCCGCGTAAGGCAAGATAACCCCCACCAAACAGATAGGTCACCGGAGGAGATAGAGTGTACCCTGACGCTTGAAGATCTAGCAGACATGAAGGCCAGGGTTTATTGGGATGAAACAGTATTCCCAATTCGCCTTCTTGTGGAGGGAGAAAGGGCCAACCGTCCGCCACCAGGGATGATGACTGTCTTCTTGGACTCTGTATTGGGGGGAGGGTTAAGGTTCCCCATACCGAGCGTCGTAGCCAACATCTGCAACTATTTGGTCCTTAGTCCTTCTCAATTCCTCCCCAACGGCATTGCTTTGATAAACTCCTTCGTAATTCTGATGAGGGTTACTGGTCACGAGCCCTCAATAAACAACTTCAATAGTTTGATCCAAGTGGCTCGATCGACCCGCTCGTCTCCCACGGATGGGTTTTATTACGCTCAAGCCAAGTCAGGGCTTAAGATGATTGATTCACCCTCGACCTCGTACGGCGAGGACTGGAAAGAGAAGTATTTCTTTGTAGGGACGCCCGGGGGAATCTTTGGAGCCAACCGGGGGTGGATAATCCACGACGAGGGGCCATTGGTCAAAAATAGATCTGCGAACAAGCTCTTCGAACAATGGGCCAAAGGTCTGGCCCTCGCCATGAAAAACGAGAGGAGATGGATAAAGGCAAAGGATCTGATGAAGGATGAAGAGATCCTATTCCGTTATAGACTGGTGTTTTCTCCAGATATGGTTGCCAACCCTCCCGCTCAGACCATGCTCCGTGTTGGTTAGATTCTTAAGAACTAACTTTACTGACTTTTAGCATAACACTGCTAACTTCTCATATTTCACTAAATATTCCAATTGTGCATAATATCTTTTTCCACTTGCTCACAGGCACAGAACTAATCATGTTTGGACCATCAGCCGAGGGTATCCTAGCGTTGTTACGCGCTCACAGGGCAGGCGAGCAGCAGCAGCAGCGGCAGCCTACGGATGCTCTATATGGCGGGCGAGGGACGAGAAGAGGGTCAGGAAGGAGAAAGGGACGAGAGAGAGGAGATGGTGGACGAGGGTCAGGTCACATAGAAGACTTAACAATCGAGAATGCCCCCGAGGCTCCCCTTCCCACTGCCCCCGAGGGTCCCATTCAGGTGGATTTTGACCACTCCCTCGGCAACCGCTCGGGGTTGGCTGTCCAGATAGACGACGAGATAAGGACTTAACGGACCCTCAAGAGAAAAAGGATGCCCGATTCCCTTCCTATTTCTGGCAAAGGGAAGGAAGTGGTGGTGGGCGAGCGTGGTACGGACGGTGATACCTCGTCCTCGGAGGAGGAGGATTTCGGGAAGCCCGGTTGTGTGGGGGACGCTCGCTATAAGCGTCCGAGAGAAGAGGGTCCTGTGTTCTTGAAGAGAAGTGCTGCCACCAGGAACTTGATCATCGAAATTGTGAGCAAGCTACAATTCTCTGGAGATCATGACAAGTTGATCGAGCACGAGGCCAGTCGAGTGGCGAGCGACGCTTGTCACGCACTCATAGCAGTAAGGGTGAATTTCTTGTAGATTAGCACCCTTGAATTTTTAGCTTGTAATAAAACCCATCTCCTTGGCTTCTCAGGAGGTGATTCCGAGGCTAGAGCACCTGCAGAGGCGAGCGCAAGCATACTCCAACCACAAAGCCAAATATAAGAAATTGCTGCGTATTTCCGATCCCAGCCAGCTACAAAGGGACTACGATGATGTTTGCGCTCAACTGCAGGCCTCGGAGCTTGAACAGGAGAAATTAAGGAAGGAGCGAGCGGATATTGACTCCTCATATTTAGCGCTCGACGGGCGTCACCGGAAGTTGAAAGAAGAGCAAAACTCGCTGAAGGAGGAGAATGCTCAATTGAAGACCAAGAATAAGGAGCTCACCCAACACTTGTTCGAACGCAACCAGCAGTTCGAGACAACCAGGAAGGAGCTTTCCGACCTGCGAGGGCAATTGGAGGAGCTAGAGTCGAAGGTCGTCTGGGATGCAGTTGTCAAATTCGTGCGTTCCAAGGCGTTCGGTTTTGCAGCGAACCTGCATTGCCTCGACAATGCAAAAAGATTTTTCTGGAAATCCGTGGGCCAGCTGATCAAGTTGGGGATGGTTTCTGCAAGCACCCAGGAGGATGAGCGTCTACGCATGGATTTGGACGATAACTTGGAGCCGATGGTTGCCTTGGAAAATTTGGAAGAGGGGCTTGCAGAGCCTGAGTATCTCGACTTGGTCAACATGCTTCAAGATGAATACATGGAGGCAAACCCTGTGGACCGCGAGACTCTGATGGTCGACGATGTTACTCAGATGAGCATCCAGGATGGTTCCGTTCCTGATGATGATCATGTTTTGAGCGCCCCAGTATCCGGCGACCAACCTCTGGCACTCACCCCAATTTCCATTGCTCCTTCGGAACTGGGAGTTTCCGCCTCGAGAAGCCCTCCATCTTGAAGTTTATTCTCCTTAGTTGCCATTTCCTCTGTCCTCCTTTATGATGTAATTTCATTTCTGCAGACTCGCAATTTCCATTTCCTAATTTCCATTTTGGACACTTTGAATTCCAAGGCTTAGATTCGTGCTTCTTGGTAATGAAACGTGATTTTCTGCACCGTGTTGAATGTTATGGTTTTTTCCTGTTGATATTTGTGTATTTAGTGAATGGAGTATGTGGGCACGAGGGTACTTTTCGTGAAAGTACCTTGGCCCAAACTTGAACTTAGAAACCCTCTAGGGATTTGGCTAAGTATTGGCCTTAATTGTGTGATATACGCTTCTTTTTTTAGAGTCACTGTAGGCTAATCGAACTTAGAAATCACCGGTGAAATTTGCTAAACGTAACTTGCATAAGCTTAGAAATCAACTGAAGGATTTGCTAAGTGTTGAATAAATTGCGCTAGCTGCTTTACGACCGTGAGCGATCCAAAGAAAGTGAGGGTCCCTGGGGCTTCCGAGCGCCGGTTGGAGCAGTAAGCGTCCGATTGGCGTAATCAGGCACGTAACCTCCCCCTACACGCTCATCCTAATGCACATAACCTTGAAGTGATGAGGGTCCTTGGGGGTTTACGAGCGTGAGCTGGTGCAATGAGCATCCAGCTGGTGTAATTAGGCAAATTGCCACTCCCATTGTGGCACGCTCATCCTAAGGATTTACACACCTATGAGCGCCAATCCGCTCAAAGTTATGGGCGTCAAGCCGTTTGTCATGGAGGGCGCTCGACACAGAGTAGGCGTTGACACGACTTATATAATTCAAACCATCAATTAAGTAAAAGCAAGCGAACGACATAATGAATCGGGAAATACTTACACTACAAAAAAATTCATTTACTATGACAAAATATTTATGAGAAAATTCAATTTTGTCACTTATAAGTATTGTATTGTGAGTAAATATGTTTTTGTCATATTAAATTGTGTTTTTTGCAACAAACTTTAATTTTCTAATATTTAGGGTAAACTATTGTGAGAAAATATGTTTTTTCTCATAAAAAGAATTATTTTTCCTCACAATAACTTACAACATAATGTGAGAAAAATATTTTCTCACTAAAGACAATGTTATGTTTTCCCGGGTAGGCCAATTCCTTCCCTCCCAAAATTCCCTCCAATATTTTCTTATTACTTGTCATAAAATATTTTTTAATTTTTTTATTACATCAAAACGATGTAAATTGGCTTTGCATATCCTGATTTCTCTCCATCTCACTCTTCACTCCTGCACTTCACTTTTCTCACTCTTACTTTCCTCTTCTCAATCTTTACTTCCATAAACACGAAATCCAGCCCCAATATTCTCAGGTATGAAATCAACCCCAAAATTGCTCTCAGGTATGAAATCAGTTGTCTTTCCTCCATTTTATGTTTTTTTTAACCTAAGTCAGCTGATACAGCATATGAATCGTGCTCGATTTTGTAGAGACGATGAAAGGAGCCACGATGGGTTTTCTTGACTACGCTCTCGTTTGAAGTTAGTTGTCTGAAATCTCGCTTGTGAAATCAGCTACGCTATTAGCCAGGTTCTCTTCTTCTTCTTCTTCTTCTTTGATTTTACTTTCGAAAGCAGAAAATGTTTTGGATACAGACTTATTTTTACATTTCTGTTATTGATTTTAGTTCTAGAATGATGGGTTTGAGTTTGATTGATTGTGATTATTGTGGAAACTGAATGTCCTCTGATTAGAATCTGAAATCATGGGTGGGTTTGTAGTTGAAGATAGTTTACTTTATCGGTTGCTTCAGTTTGTGATAAAGGCATCATTTTCAGGTTCAACTTCAACCAATTATGCCTTTATGAAAAATCTCTCTTTTCGAGTGTACAATGTCTATGGTTTTAGGGAATATTTGCATCTGAATTCTAAAAGATAAATATTCCTGAGGACGACTAACCAACATTATGGAGAAATAATGGGAAATAATCACAGTGTGAAGATATGATATGGAATTGTTATAAATGAATTACTTTTAGATATGGTTCACTTCCCCCCCCCCCCCCTATGGTTCATCTCTTAGTATTTTCAGCCAAGTTACATCGTTTTATGCATGAATTACTTTTGGATATGGTTCACTTTCGGATAGTGTTAATTTTGCTATGTTCAACATGTTTCATGCTCATTCTTTGATTCTATTGAAGTTTGTTTGAATTCTTGATTATGTGAGAGTATGAACCCTAGGTATTTTATGAACTGAGCTATAAATTATGATCATACCTATGTTAATGGTGGAAATTAGTTGGACAAAGCATGCTTAAGCGATATACAAGCAAAGATACATGTTTATGTTAATCATCCAATTTCTCCTTATTGTGACTGCCACATAGAAAAGTGAATTGTAGGTTGTTGAATTGGAAATTTTCAAAACTATTTTATATGGATGTTGTTGACATAGTATAGATATTCTCTGCAAAATTTGGTACCAATCCGATTTGATTTGAGTGCCGAGAAAAATAGTAAGATCCCCTGTTGTCCCCTGTTTTCAGATTTCGGTTTGTGGCTTGAGCAGAGGGACTAAATGACGGAGTTTTTGAAAACTGTTTTACTGGAGTATTTTTGTGCATGTTATGAATATCTCCACCCAATTTCAGATTATTTGGACTTCGTTTGATAAGGGAACAACAATCATCTTTCACTAGTAGTAGTGCAGGAAATTTTCTGTTTTGTATCATTTTCACACTAAAACTGGTAATTGCTCGGGATGAACTAGAATTTGAGCCTCATATCATTGGAAAGATATATTTGTCTAGTTTTCTAAGAATTTTACGGTTTGTTAAAATTCATTCCGAGGAAGGAGTTATGCTCATTGGATTGCAACGTGCGCATGCTGAAATTTTCTGCAGTAGTACCTATATATGTTTTCATGCTTTAGCTTTGAGCCGTGCGTTGTTTTGTGGTTTGTTTTGTCTATTATAGAAGTGTCTTACTCTTAGGCCCTGTTTATTACAGGAGATACCTTTGAGGAGGAGTCTTGAGTGGTCGAGGCTTGTCTTTGGTTCGCTACAGGTGAGGGTTACAAAATGATTTTAACTGGGGTGTGCTCAAGTGTATTTCAATTGAATGATATCTGACGTTACTTTCTTTTTCATGTAACAGACACTTGTACATCCAACAACAACAGTTGGCAAGTCATTCAACTCTGAATACGATCACACTTCCAGGTATATATTATATGATGCTTTCAATTATACATAAAATATTTATGCAGACATGCCATTGCTTTTTTTCTTTTTGTGCAAATACAGACATAGTCTTCTTTCTTTGTTTTTTACGTGTTTTTTTGGCTTTTGAGTCTTAATGATTTGTATCAATATATAGGTTATACATAAGAACGGAAAACGGACAAAAGTTGGACAAATAAGAGAAATACCTTCTCTGATTCTTATGTTCAAGGAGTTCAATCATTTCTTAATTTTGCAAAAGAAAATGTTATGGGACCAGACAATCTTATTTTTTGTCCTTGTCGTTTTTGCAACAATACAAGATACAAAACCCTTGAAGAAGTTAAATCTCATTTACATGTCAATGGCTTCTCTTTTAATTATCCCAATTGGATATTTCATGGTGAGAAAGTCCCTACATCCGATGATAATGAGACTAATGAATATGAGCCAGCTATTAACAATGAGTTGAATGTGGAGTCACCCTTTTTGGATGATGATTTAATTGGATTGTTGGATGATATCAGTGGAATGCATCAGTTTGAGGGCCAAACAGAAGGTTCTAGTAAACTATTTGAAAATGCAAAATGTGAATTGTACACAGGATGTAAGAAGTCACTGTTATCTGTTGTAGTTAAATTACTTCATATTAAAGTGACAAATAAATGGAGTAATAAAAGTTTCACTATGTTGCTTGAGTTTCTGAAGACAATCCTACCCGAAGGTAACAATCTTCCCTCATCACTCTATGGTGCTATGAAAATTCTAGAGGAAATGGGATTAGGATACGAGGAAATTGATGCATGTAAGTATGATTGTGCATTATTCTACAAAGAGAATGAAAAGAAAGATAAGTGTCCCATTTGTGCTGAACCGTGATGGAAGTTTGATGATGGTAAAGGACACAAAATTCCTCACAAAACCTTGAGGTACTTCCCTTTGAAGCCAAGATTACAAAGATTATTCATGTCTAAAGAAACAACGTCAAATATGAGGCGGCATAAGGAAAAACAACAAGATGAGGATGGAAGTATGAGGCATCCAGTAGATTCTAAGGCTTGGAAGGACTTTGACGAACAATATCCTCATTTTTCTCAAGATCCTCGAAATGTAAAGTTGGGGTTAGCTACTGATGGTTTTACTCCATGGTCAAATTTGGGTAACTCATATAGCATGTGGCCTGTCATACTTGTGGCTTATAATCTGCCTTCGTATGAGTTTATGAAAGAAGAATTTCTTATGATGTCTTTGCTTATACCTGGTCCACGTTGTCCTGGAAAAGATATTGATGTGTACTTAAGATCCTTGATTGATGAGTTGCAAGAATTATGGAATGTAGGTGTTCAGACTTGTGATGCACATAACCAAGAACAATTTCAAATGTATGCAGCAATTTTGTGGACCATCAGTGATTTTCCTGGATATGGTTCTATTTCGGGATGGATGACAAGTGGTTATATGGCATGTCCTTGTTGTTTCCACAAAACTTGCTCCACAAGAATAAGATCCAAAACTTGTTATATGGGACACCGGTGCTTCTTGGCAAAAAATCATTCTTGGCGCAGAAACAAAACTGCATTCAATGGAGAGTAAGAGCATAGATCTAAACCTAAGGAACTAAGTGGGATTTATATTCTGTATTGGCTAGAAGGTTTGTCTGATGGATTTGATAAACCTGGAAAAAACCCAGCAATAAGTTGAAAAAGAAAGCGAAGCATGGAGAATCAAGCCAATTGGGTTAAGAAGAGCATCTTTTTTGAGTTACCTTATTGGCATAAGCTATTGATCAGACACAATCTTGATGTGATGCACATTGAGAAAAATATATGTGATAATATATTGGGGACATTGCTTGATATTAAGGGGAAAACAAAAGATACAGAAAATGCGCGTGAAGATTTGCGTGACTGGGGAATTAGAGAAGAATTACACATAAAAAGACGTCCTATAATGCCCAAATTATTTATAAAATCAAATTACGCATTCTCTCAACTTAAAACATCACATGAAGATTCCTTTGAAGGACCAACTGACTCCCTTGATCCAAATCCCTCAAGTTCAGGCAAGTACATTAACATGATAATTATGTAATACTTTAATTATCATTAATAATAAATATATTTTGTATCTTGATGATTACTAGGTTTGGAAAACAAAAAGAAAGGGCGTGGTCCGGCAAGAGGCGAGAAACTGAACAAAGAAGTGAAAAAGGTAACTGATATTATGGAAGTTGTAGTTTCTGAACAATTAACAATTTAACTTGGATTAATTGAACTTTCTTTCTTTATATGTGATAAAATAGCATGGGAAGTTCAAAATTGTTTTTCTACCTGGGGAAAGTGTTGCAATGGAGTATGATTCTGATCTTACTACTGGAATTGGTATAATTGCAAGAACACATGCTGAAATTATCGGTGTTTCGGGTTGAGAAGAAGATTCTGATACTAATAAAGAATATAGCTTTGCTAGACTATTGGTAAGTAAATAACTAACTTAATTTTTTAAAAAAAATTATACAAATTAAATTAGTCAACTGATCGTGTTCAATTGATTTGTTTTATTTTATTTGACAGCAATGGTTTGATGTCATGGATTGGTCAACTGATCGTGTGGAAGGCATTATTAGCCATAAGTTCCAAAAAGCATATACAAGATGGAGAAATACATTGCATGTTGAGTACAAAAATCTTGTAAAGAAAAACATCAAACCAAGGGAAGTGTGCCCGAGAGATGATCTGACCATGGTAAAGTGGCAAGCTGCATGTGAATTTATCAAGAAAGAAGAGTATCAGGTTTGTTAAACGATCATTATCTTATTTTAAATCGACATGAGGTTTTATTTTAAAAATATACTTAACCATTTTTCTAATAATACTTGTAGATAAGGTCACGTGTCAATTCAGAAAATCGTGCAAAAATGCCATTCAACCACACATCAGGAAGAATACCGATGCTTTCTCGTTTTAAGAGCATGGTATGTGCCTTTTTGTTTATAATTAATGCTTACAATGATGAAGATTTCATGTTCAACCTAAGCATATGGACTTTGTCTTTGAAGGAGGAAAAAAGTGAAATTGAGCTTTTCAAGAATACTCGTGTAAGCAAGAAAAGAGGAGGAGAATTTCTAAATCCTCTTGCAAAGTCTTTATATGTAAGAGTCTCAACTTCATTACATCATTAAAACTTTTAGTTCTTTTGAACCACTATCTTGTTTCTTGAAATCTAATGCTTGTGATTTTTCTGTGAGTTAAAATCTTTACATATTGTCATACCTAATATGTGTTCATTTACATATATTATTTGTAGGATGAAATGGTTGAAATGCGAAACCAACTTGTTAACAATGGTGAAAATTTTTCTGAGGCTGAAATTGTGAAAATTAAGTTAGGCCACAAGTCCGGATATGTAAAGGGAATGGGACATGGTTTACAAGTTATTCGTGGTGGTAGCTCTTCTAAAACGGTTGTTGGTGCTGATTTAAAAGCAAAATTAGTAGAGTTGGATAATGCCAAGGATAAGATTATTGATCTTACAGAAGCTTATGAGGAACAATGTAATAGCCCGCTCGCCCTACAAATAAGGTACGCCATGTTTCAACCTCCTTGTGTGTTTAATTATGTAATTTTGTGCTTTGCGTGGCCCTATTTTGAACTCTTTTAAGAGTTTAGGGGCTTGTTTGAAATTTTCTCTTTTTAAGGGGTTTTTCGGTCATTCCTCGTTCGGTCGAGATTTCGACCTCTTGGACCCCTTCAACTCGTTCGGGGCATCGAGACGAGTCCTTAGACTCTGAGTTTGCCCAATTCTAACGTCGTTAACCCCTTCTTCCAACTGTTTTTGCATATGAGGACCCGAGATATATACCCGGAGCCTCGTTTTTCGTGCCAAAGCGTGCCAGAACACGCTCAGCTCTTTCTCCCTCTCCCTCCCGCGATGCAAACACTGTTCACACACACTCATGGTGTGTTTTCACACATAATCCGGAACTCACTCGTTTCTCGACGGAATTCGACTAGTGAGTAGTCCATTTCGGAGAGCTCGACGACACGGTCACAACCGTACCAAGATCTCGACCAACCGACGACCGACGGCGGAGTTATCTCCGATTTACAGTCGCGGCTGGAAAGAGTGGCGGAGCCGCCACTTCGCCGGCGATTTTCGGCAGGTTCCGGTGACACGCGCCCCAGACCCAGACAGAAGGCAACCTGGTGTTTCATATGACGTTGGCGGCGCGGCCAACGGAGCTACGACGGCGGCGCACGGGCCACCTGAAGCCACGACGGTGGCACGTGAACAGTAACACGGAGGCGGTCCGGTGACTTTTTCCGACCAAGGTTAGTGTTTTCCAAGGTTTTCCGACCCCCTGAGTCCATTTCCGGCATCGATTTCATCTGATTTTGGCCGTAGGTGGTGGTTCCGGCGAGGCGAGCGGCGGCAGGAACTTCGGCGGCCAACGGGGGCTTTTCCGGCGATCTTTTGGCCACGGGCTCTTCATGAAAGTTGTTCGGAACGACGAAAACTCTTATCCTGTGATCACACGACTCCCAATTCGGCAGATTGGTGGCGGATCGCGGTGGCTCAATGGCGGTCGCTTTTCCGGTGATATTTTCCGGCAACCACTATGGGGCTTTCGAAGGCCTCGCTACGGGGTTTCCAACGGTATGTTCGGATTTTGTTTTCGTTTTACGGTTTGCGTTTAATTTCAGTTTTCATCGTTGGGATTTAGTTCGGTTTTTCGTCAACGAAGTCCGGCGTGTTTGGTTTTTTTTTAAATTGGTTGAGGGCTTTTGTCGAGCAGGCCGAGACGCATGTTTCTGTCCTTCCGGGGAATTTTCCGACCGCCGGAGGTGGTGGTCCGGCGGCTGTACGTGGCGGTTCGAATGGTTCCGGTGGCGGCGTTCCGACGCCCTTCGGACAGCAAGTTCCTCTCGTCGTGGTGAGTCCAACGCCGCTTTCCGTTAGTCAATCGGATATCCGGTTGATTTGTTGTGAATTTATTTATGTATTGTGATTATTTGAAATTAATTGTTTTAATTGCTAATTGCTTGATTTGTCGATCGAATTGTATTCCAATGTGTACGAAATCATGTATTAAATGAATTATGAAATGTATTGATGCTTTGATTTGCAATTTGAATTCCGATATGCCGAATTTGAGCTTTTTGTCTAAACTGAAGGGGGTGTATGTGTAATTTCCCTAAACCTATAAATTGTATGACTTCAATTAATTAATACTTGTCGATTGAATTGGAATTTATTATATGATATAAGAATTTGTTTTGCAATTTATAATTTTGCAAGAATTGAATAGTTAAATGGCTTAGTTGGAATTTGGTATGTGGTAGATGAATTGATATGAAATAATATGACTTGATTGAGCTATATAATGTTTTCTTTTGCATGTAATTGTTATGAATTTGAATCCTGCTTATGTGATTGCATCCTTTAAGTGCTTGAGCGTGCGTCTATGTGGTTCATTCATGTGTCTAAGTCTTGTTCCGGTGTTCAGTTTGTCCAGGTACACCCGGGGTGGTGTTTTGTCGGCCGTGTTGATTCCGGGGTGGATCAAACGTCTTGTCTTCGGCCTCTTCGGTGTAAGATGAGGTTAGGATATAGTTATTCCTTAATAAAATGTGCTCGGTTTTAATGCATGTGATTTAATAAAGCCTTATATGTACGTAAATAGGTGTGGGATATGTATTTGTTTGATACGTCAAAGATTTGCAAGTATGTTAAGAAATGTACAAGCCTATGTATGCTTGTTTTGGTTTGATTTGCTATGTTTTGCCACGTGAAGCTATGCTTCTAACCGTATACTTCTCATGAGCCAAGTTTGGCAAGGACCGAGTTTGATTGACACGGGAAGTGGTATGTATATACGTATAAGTTCGGTCTGTCTGTCTCTGTTGTAGCGGGTTGTGATTTGATATGTATGTTGGGCCCCGGAGCTATGGGTAAGGAACCCTCGGGACAGTATAGGGCCGTCGAGGTTCGGCCTATGCATAGTCTCCATCCGGAGTATCCTGCGCAACCTTAGGAGCTAGGGAAGGCGTGATATTCCGATGCCTTCGGTGTACCAGCCGGGGAGGGCACGTCGGGGTTAGCTACCCCGCGTGAGTCTGTTATGGATGGTTTGGGGGTATAAACCCTTCCATCACCGGAGTTGAGGATGATATGTATGTATGTTTTCTGTTTTGTTTCTGATATGATATGATCTGAGGAGTTTGGGAGTGTCTGAGCTCGTACCCGCCGAGTTCTCTATTATGTATATGTTCGGTTAAAGTTCAGGAAACAGGGATAGATTCTAAATTAAGTTAAAAGTTGAGCGTTTTATAAGTTACAGTGTTTTGATTAAAGTTGTTCAATTATCCTATATGTATATATCACGGAAAATGCTTTGGTATGAAAAACCTATCCCTGAGTTCATGAACATTATGACTTTTGTATCTGCTTTGCTCTCCTATATATATAGTGTGCGTGTGTTAACCCCTCACACAGTCGAGTTAAGACTGACCCCTCCCCTCTTTTGTTTAGTTTGCAGGTTTTGCTTGGGGTTCGTGCTTGGCGGAGTATGTCAGTTAGTTGGAGTCTGTTCTCGAGTCTTTGTTTTTGTTTTAGGTTGTCTTACATCTGCATTTCAGTACTTATGATTTTTGTATAAATTATGTATATGTTGAATTTGAATTATGGTACGGATTGATATGAATATTTCGGGACAGGTTAGGACAGGTTTGCTCTGTTTAGTTGAACCCGTTGGATTTATGATTATTGTTTGATTCGGGATTAGGTATTTATGCTAGTTGAACCCGTCAACTGCTTTTGAAGGTTTGATTTTTGCATGGCTTACTTTCCTTCTTCCGCATGCTTGTAGCTTGGTTTTGTTTGTTCAGGGTCTAAGTTCCGCCTAGCTTAGGTGTGAGTCTGTCAATCTCCCGTTCGCCACTGTTTGGTTCATGTACGGACCCTCCATTTCGTACGTGGATCGGACTTTGGTGCGGGGGATGTGGTGACCCACCGTGCGGGTGCTACAAACAAGGAAAAACAATAGAAAATCAAAGGATGGTTTTGGAAGATTGTCAAGAGAAGAACAAGACATATTCTGAAGAAATTGACACTTTGAAGATCCAAATGTCAAAGCTGAAAGATATATTAGAAAACATCCCAGGCATGCATGCCTACACATCTATTTGAAGGTAAACCAATATGTTTTTTGTTTCTAGCTATCCTGTTGAATGTTTAGTGCATATTTGTGTTTTAGACATCAATGAACTTGTCATCTTAGCTTTTTTATTATTGTCTTTTGCTGCAGCCACTGAGTAATTTTATATTTTGCTGGATAATTTACTTATATGCAGATTAATATAATGTTAAATTGGTACAACCTAAATCTTAAGCCTATAGGAAGGAACTTAAATTCCTAAAGTACTGAGCACTTTTTTACACTTGATAATGGCCTTTTTGATGACTTACGTCATAGTCAACCTAGTTTTATTAGCCCAACCATAAGCAACCAGAATATTTTAAATATTTAGTTAGCCGCCTGCGAGTTTCGTTCTGTAGTGATAGCCATGAGCACTTGGTTTCACATTTCTTAAATTTGATGGATAAACTGGCAACTTTTCAAAGCACTAGATTTTTAAATTTAATTTGGATGAATATTTCTACAAATGAATATCAAGGGTTGGAAACTTGATTGTTAGACATGATGTAGGTAGATGTCCAACTTGTCTTGTTATTATTCTCCCAATATTTATTTGTGTATATTATTGTAAGTGCCAAAAAACATATTATTGGAGCTATATAACTGATCCATAAGTGCCAAGGAACTCAATAGAATTTATTTGCATGTTTTGTCCCTGTCTTAACCAGTGGGATTTGCATGTTCTGTCCATGTCTTAAAATATGAATGATAATTAATTCTAGTTTCAACCATTAACACTTGTTGACTATACTCTATTTTTACTTGAACAGATTGATCCTCCATTGTACAAGAGCATCATATCAGGATTTCGAGAATTACTCAAGAAGGAGGGAATTAAAGTTTCTTTAGGTGCTAACTTCTATTTCATAGTTGTTTGATGGCCTTTTGGTAGGGTATGCAAGTTTATAGAACTTATTTTGTCTTAGTCTATTTTGGGGATGCAAACAATCTTTTGCTAACTACATAGCACTAGCTATATTGCTCATGATAGCACACTATATTGCCTTAGTTTATTTTGAGCATGGAGTTAGTCTTTTGTTTACTACATACGAATTAACTATATTTTGCTCATGGCAACACATTGGTCTATATGTAAATTACTTATTTTTTATATGAGTATATGGATTTGGTTGATTAACATGGAGGATTGATTTTAAATGTGTTATTTTTAGATGAGATTAATTTTTATATGATGAAATACAAAATGTCATAATGGTGCAAATATAAATGCATTATTTGTACAAATTCTAAATAAATATATTATTATCCAAATTATATCTTATTTGTGAGGAAATAATTTCTCACAATAAAATTTCAATAAGAATTATATCTAAATTAAATATGTGACAAATGTTTTGTCATAATTGTCAACAAGTTTTTGTGGGAAAAAATTTCTAATTGTGAGGAAATTATTTGTCATAAAATCACCAAATTTTAAACTATTCAACTACTTTTTGTGAGGAAATAAATATTTTACGTGACAAAATTTTAAGATATTATGAGGATAAAATTGTCACAAATAACTCGATATTGTGAGGAAATTTATTTTGTCACATTAACATTTGTGACGAAATAAAAAATTTGCCACAATAACCTAATGTGAGGGTGATATTGTGAGGAACCAGTGACAAAAAATTTTCGTCATAAAATTTATTTGTGATAAATTTTTTATTTTTTCCAACAAATAATTTTCTCACAATAAACGAATTTTTTTGGTGTTACTGTTATATTTGCATTTCTGTGAAAAGAGAATACAATGTGCCTCGAGTGGGCGATTACAGTGATAATAGCTACATGTAGAACCGTCTAAGGTTACATGCATTCCATGGTCGAAGGAGACGCTCGCCTTGCAAAGTTTCTAGCAGGTAGGTATTTTTTGCTCGTACCTGAATGATTTTAAAGGGGCCTTCCCAATTGGGATCCAACTTGCCCACATGTTTGGAGATTTCAACTTTTTTGAGGACCAAGTCCCCCAGTTGGAAATTCCTCTATCTGACGCGTTTGTTGTACTGGCGGGCAACGGTCGCTTTGTATCTATGAATGGGAGCCCAAGCAGTGTCTCTTCATTCATCCAGCATATCCAATTCAAACGTCTTATTACCCTCGTTGGTTGTAGGTTCAAAGTAGGCCACTCGTGCAGACTCTTGCGCTATTTCTGCAGGTATCATAGCCTCCGATCCGTACACGAGGGAATAAGGAGTTTCTCCCGTTGCTGCTCGTGGGGTCATGCGGTATGCCCACAGGGCCCCTTGGAGCTCTTCTGCCCATTCTCCTTTCTTACTTTAGAACATCGTTCTCAGATGCTGGAGTATGGTTCTGTTGGTCACTTCAGCTTGACCGTTGGCTTGTGGGTGGCCAACAGAAGTGAAACGCTGTTCAATTCCTAACTCATAGCACCATCCCGTGTGTCAGCACCAATGAACTACGATCCGTTGTCTGATATGAGTACCCTCGGGATGTCGTATCTGCAAATGATGTTCTTCCAAATGAAGTCTCTCACAGCTTTGAATGTTATTTTCGCGACCGCCTCAGCCTCTGCCCATTTAGTGAAATAGTCTACTGCGAGGATCACAAATTTCTTTTGCCCGACTTCCGTTAGCAGGGGCCCCACTATATCGATGCCCCATTGGTCGAAGGGCCATGAAACATCAATGGGGATCATTTGGGCGGCTGGTAGCTGAGGGGTGTTGGAGTGAAACTGGCATTTAGGATACTTCTTGGAGTAGTTGATAGCGTCATGCAGTAGCGAGGGCTAATAGAACCCACTCCTCAATATTTTCTTATCCAGAGCTCGACCGCTGGAGTGATTCCCACAGCTTCCGCAGTGCACATGCTCTAACACTTCTTTGGCTTGCGAGGGTCTTAGGTACCTTAACAGTGGACCTTGGAAAGACCGCTTGAATAGCCGCCCGTCGCTGTCAAGGGAGAAGCGAGAGGCCTTATTTCTAACCTTCAGTGGTTCCACTTTATTGCTCGGGCAGGTTCCATCCGTCAGAAACTTAATGATGTCGTCAAGCCAGCAAGGTTCTGAGGGATCAATCATGCTTACCTCACCTGAGGGTCCCCCCTGGCGGATCAGTGGCTTCTCCGTTCTAAGGAATGTGACTGAATGTTCGCATGCACCCTCTAGAGCGGATGCAAATTTGGAAAGAGCATCCACACGCTCGTTTTCCATTCTTGGGACCTGCAACAGATGGAATTCTTTGAATTTGGAGATCACTTCCTTAGCGCAGACCAAGTACTATACCATAGTGGCTTCTCGAGCCTCATAAGTGCCATCAATCTGACTTGCAATCAGCTGGGAATCAACATATGCAGTGACCCGAGCGGCGCCATTCTGAAGGGCTATCCTGAGCCCTTAGATCAGAGCCTCATATTCTGTCTCGTTGTTGGTGACCTGGAACGCCAGCTTGATAGCGTAGACGACTTCATTCCCATGAGGATCCCAGAGGGTCACCCCGGCTCCTCCCCCTTGAGAGGTCGAGGTGCCATCTGTGTGCAGAAGCCATGGTCCCTCTTCCATCGAGGGCACGTTATTCAGGTTAAAACGCTCCACTAACAGGTCTGCCATTGCCTGAGCCTGTATTGCTGTGCGAGGCTCAAAAGTGATATCGAATTGGCTGAGTTCAATTGACCATTTGATTAACCTTCCTGAGACTTCCGGTTTCATAAGTACCTGTTTGAGGGGTTGGTCTGTGAGTACCGTGATGGGGTGAGCTTGGAAATATGGCCTTAACCTCCGAGAGGCATTAACGAGCGCAAAGGTAAATTTCTATCTCCATGTATCTTTTTTCCGCCCCTTGTAAGGTCTTGCTCAAATAGTACACAGGCATATGCTTACGCTCGCGAATCGCCACGAGGACAGCGCTCGTGGCCTCGAAGGAGACTGAGAGGTACGCGAATAAGTTTTCACTTGGGTTTGGCTTGGTCAACAATGGCGCTCGATAGATACTGTTTCATGTCCTGCAAAGCTTTCTTGCACTCCTCGCTCCACGTGAAGTTGTGAGCGTTGCGCAATATTTTGAAGAAAGGTAAGTTCCTGTCTGCCGAGCGGGAGATGAACCTGTTTAATGAAATGATCTTTCCCACTAGCACTTGAACCTCCCTCACATTCGGAGGGGAGGGAATATCCAGGATTACTTTAATCTTTTCCGGATTAGCCTCTATGCCTCGCTGACTGACCATGTACCCCAAGAATTTGCCACCCCGAACGCTAAATGTACACTTGGAAGGGTTTAATTTCATACGTATTATCGTAGGATATCGAAGACTCGCTTGAGGTCTTCCAGATGGGAAGACCGGCGCTCACTCTTGACAATCATGTCATCCACGTATACCTCCATAGACTTCCCAATCTCACGCTCGAACATCCTGTTGACGAGACGTTGATAAGTTGCACCTGCATTCTTGAGTCCGAAAGGCATAACTTTGAAATAATAAACTTTAACATGGACCACGAACGAGGTTTTGGGATGATCCTCGGGCGCCATAAATTTCTGATAATACCCCTGGAATGCATCCATCATACTCATGAGTTCACAACCAGCGGTCGAATCCACTAACTGGTCAATCCTCGGCAAAGGGTACGGATCTTTAGGACATGCTTTGTTGAGATCTGTGAAGTCGTTGCACATACACCACTTATTGGCGCTCTTAGGCACGAGCACCACATTGCAGAGCCATTCAGGATATAGGATCTCCTCTATGTATTGAGCCTCGAGAAGTTTGTTGACCTCCTCTTCGATGACCTGCCTTCGGAATCCGTGAACATCCCTCTTCTTCTGCTTGACAGGTTTGAAGGCCGGATCCACGCTAAGCCTGTGGACAATGACGCTCGGATCTATTCCAGTGAGGTCAGAAGCCTTCCATGCAAACACATCAATATTCTCTTCGAAGAAAGTCAATCATCATGATCTACGAAGGACCGTCGAGATTGGAGCCTATTTGGGTGGTCTTGTCGGGGTTTTCTGGCTCCAATTTGATGGTCAAGAATTTCTCAACGGGTTCCACGCGAATTTCAGGCCGAGGGGCTTCGAGCACGCGCTTCTTTCCTGTAAACCTACCATCCGATTCGACCGAGGGTCATGTCCCTCGCCTTCGGACGAGGAACCTTCGACGGTGACTGGAGGGCAGTCCTTCGTGCCACTGTTCTTGCTCACCGCTTTCTTTTTGTTCTTCTTTTTATACTGCTTGGCCCTTTTGCGCTCGGGACCATCCTCATCTAACTTGGGGAAATCCACCGACTTTTTGGTGGATCCGGCTTGGATGACTTGCTTAGGCTTGTGGCTCCGAATGGAGAGGATGTAACATTCCCAAGCATCTTTGACATTGCACAGTACCTCACCCATCCCTTCGGAGGTGGAGAATTTAACCTTCTGATGATATGTCGAAATTACTGCTTTGAAATCCACGAGCGTCGGGCGTCCGATGATGATGTTGTACGGGAGGTCCACTTTGACCACCGTGTAAAGAACGCTCAAAGTTTTTCGCTGTGGGGCACGACCAAAAGAGGTGGCCAAGCGAATTTGTCCGCGAGGGACAATCTCGGAACCCCCAAAGCCGACGAGGGCTGTCCTGAGGGGTTCGAGCGGGATGTTTGTTATATTCATTTTCTGAAATGCTGAATATGGGAGAACATTCACAGAGCTTCCACTATCAATTAAGACCCTCTTTACAACGTGGTTATGAACGTCTAAACTAACCACCATGGGGCAATCAGAGGTTTCACCGACCCCATGGGGTGTTACAATGTGCTCTAAGTCTTTCTCTGTGAACCCTACAATGTCGTTCTCCTTCGAGCATAGAGCGCTGTTGACGGAAAGCATAGGCTTGGGCTGGGAAGGTCTCGGATCATAGCTCCAGATGTGGCGGCGCCGGGAAGCATTGGAGTCACCACCCGAGGGTCCACCAGCGATCATGTGGATGACCGCAAAGGGCTGGTTTTCCATATCGGCGGCTTACCCTTTACCGCGGTCGCTCGTTTCAGGGCGATGGTGACGGGGACTCCTTGAGCGTGAGCGGCTTCTTCCCACTAACCTGCGCTCGTTCAACGCAGTGCTCATCGTATTTCTCCAATACTTTCACAAATTCCTTGAGGTGCCCCCCGGCTATGAGCCTCTGAATCTCGCTTTCGAGCTGGTGGCACTCGTTGGTGTCATGGCCCTTCTGCTTATGGAAGGCGCAGTACTTTCCCGAGCGTTTCTGAGCCTCGGTCTCCCTCATCTTCGGCGGTCTCTTGAAAAGCTTCTTATCCGCCATGGAGTATACTTCAGCAATGGGTCTGTTGAGGGGGATGCGCTCGAAACGGCGAGGGGGTGGAGAATTCCTCCAAGCGGGTGCTGGGCTGCGGCGGCGATTCTTGGGCTCCCTGTCTTCCGATCCTCTGCTAGACCGAGGGGCATTCGCGAGCTTTTGATCCCTCGCCAAGTACATATCCTCGAGCGTAAAGAAGGAGTTAGTTATGTCCCTGATCTCCATCAACGAGGCTTTTTCTTGGTCATCTCCTCCACAAATTCTTTGCTGACGTAATGTTTCATATTGATCTCTCCAAAAAGTACGTGCCTCAAGAAATCCATCGAGGGATTTTCAACTAGCAGGATCTCTTTGTTAAACCTTCCCATGAAGAACCTGAACATCTCATTTGGCCCCTGGACTAGGCTGTAGAGGGTCGTTGCTGCTGGGGCTGGCGCCTTCAGAGAGTTGAAGTAGCTTAAGAAGGCGTCAGTCAGATCATTGTACTCTCGAATTGAACTGGGAGAAAGTTTCTTATACCAATCCTGGGCCATTCCAATGATGGAGGTGACGAAGACTTTAGCTCTGTAATGGCTTGGTGCTCGTATAAGTGCATCAAATGCACAAAGTGATCCAGATGCTCGGCTGGGTCAGTGGTTCCATCATACCTGTTGACGGATGTGGGGATTTTGCCTTTTTCCTCGCGGGTCATCAGGACCTCGTCGATGAGCGGGGAGGCACCTGTCAAGGTCCCGTAGTTCCGGTCCTCAGGGTCGTATTCTTCGTAGTCCGTTTCTCTCCGATGATGGGAGATTCGGCTACGTGGGCGGCGAGCATCTTTGGTCCTGGACCTCTCACCCCCGACTTGGGGGGCTTGAGTCCGTGCTCGAGAGAGCTGCTCCACCATATTCTGGAGTCCATTGAGTTGATCCTGTACTGCAACAAGTTGAGGGTCGCCGACATTTCTGGGGCTTGCCCTCTCGGTAGCCCTCGACTGGACCTCTTCATCTCCAGCCCTATCGTTCTGAGGGACCCTCTCATTTCCAGCGGGTTGCTGCCCTTGGGGGACCCTCGGGGGGCTTCATTTTTCGGAGCTGGTGGCGGCTGGGCCCTCAGCACATTTTGGGCAGACGTCAACGGATGAACTGGGAGTCCTCCCATAGGTGGGGCCGCTCGACCGCCTGCCATTGAAGGGAAAAAGCGGCGGTGAAGTGTTCCCATGCGTTCTGTACCGCCTGCCCCTTGCATTGCGCATAGAGCGCCTGAAGTTGTTGGGAGGTGATTTGGGGCATTTTGCTGGGAGGTAGGCCCAGAACAGTAGCAGTCCGGGACCACATTTAAAAATTTTACTTTAATATACAGGTATTAAAATATTTCTAAAATATTTAAATACAAACAGCGGAAGACTAGCCGGAACTATTCAAGTATATACATGCAATTGATAATAAATTTTAAATCACAAAGCAGATAAATAAAGCATGCAATTAACACTTAAGAGCACCTAATTCATCATGCTTAAATAAAAACAATATAAAATACCTTTCACCGAAGATGGCTACTGCGCCCGGAGTTCGTCTCCCGAGACCCCGATTCCCGATCTCCTCGCGAAACCGGCAGAGCTTCCCTACAATTACCCCAGGGACACCCTCGGAGTGTGGGCTCCGAAAGTACTTCTCTAAATACTTAGAGAAAATAAAACTTTAAACTAAAAAACCCTTTTCAGGGTTTATTCTCCCGAAATTAGGCGTTTATATATAAACACCTAATTAAAATTAATTCCAAAATAAATCGGAATTAACTAGGAGAATGGGATATGGTTTCAAAGCCGAGAACTCAGCCAAAACCTCTCCCAAAGTTGGATGGAAAAAATGAAAACTTGGACACGAAAACCAAGGTGACCAAGGTGGACTTGATCAAGGCATAGATGACCACGAAAACCAAGGTGACCACGTCGTAGATCTCAGAGCCACGAGTCCAACGCCGTCGGCCGCTCGCCGATCTGAGTTCTCACGTGGCCACAAGGCGGCGCATGTGATCACTTGCGGTTTAGGGTTTCCGGTGACGTGGCCTGTTCTGAGGCTGCCACTTGTCCGGGTCGGGCCCGACCCGGTCCGACCCTATCCGAGAAGCGACCCGTTGACCCGGCCCTGATCCGTTTGACCGACCCTATCCGAGAAGCGGACCGTTGACTCATGATGACGTGGCGCGCTCTGGGCTGTCCACGTGTCGCACACGTGGCGTGCCACGCGGCTGCCCAATCACCGCCACCTGGGCCCACCTTGCTGACGTGGCGTGACACGTCAGTGGTAAGTCAACAATTTTTTTTTTTTTAATTTAAAATTTTATTTTCTCCAAAATAAAATTCCGGGCATTTCTAACTCTTTGGAATTAAAATTTATTTTCTTAAAATAAATTTTTTGGCTATTTTCAAACACTTTGAAAATTTATTTCTTTCAATCCTTTTAACGTTTTATCTTCGGATTTTCGATTGGGGCTTGCAGGGGGACCTGCAGGACTAATTAATTTTAGCTCCAAACGGGTTAATATATTGTCATCCCATGATAATAATTAATTACCGTTTAACAATATTTAATTCCACTAAATAAATATTGTTGCACTCTAAAATTAATTAAATCACTCACAAATTTTTCGACCTAGAATAATTTTGCATTTTACTCCTCCGTGTAGATATCCATGAAAAATAAATTAATACTACTATCATTTATTTTTCATTTCTAATTTGAAATTTCCCGATTCCCCTTAAGTTCAAATCTCTTGTACATGAAACACATTCAACATACAACTTCAGTGACGCATCACACGAAGTACTTTAGCCAAAGTTTTAATTCGAACTTTGCAAATCTATTTCAGGAATATCTTTTAACTTTCCAGCAAAGCCACATATTCCTCGATCAATATTTCTCTTTAGCACATTTCATGTAATCACTGAACGTACAAAGGTTTCGGTCATTCGATATCGAGACCTCACTTATGAGCAAGTTACAATGATTAATACTACATGCCTAAAGTCGAAATACTACCAGGATTAAGAGTTCAATGCTCCATAAGATTTGTTCATTTTAGATAGTAGTTTAAAATGAACTATCTTAGTGGTCCAGTTCGATGTTTCCAAATCTATTGAAAATCATCAATGTGTTATAACTGGAAACTCCATTTCCCTATGACGAAAGACTAATCATCTTATATAACACATTATAGTCTCGATAAGAACTTATTCTTATCATATCGACTAGAACTTTAATAACACGTGATTTCAATATCCAAAGTCCTTTCCTATGAAACACATTTCATATAAGAATATCATCACACGTTATTAATTATGTCAATATACTCATAACTTGCAATAATTTCAGTTTAATTAATCCAACAAAATACGATGTATTTACAAAGAAATTGGATTTTCAGGGCACTAATCCCAACAATCTCCCACTTGCCCTAAATCCAATTGGCTACACATCTACGCCCCATCCCTTCTACATGAGTATTAAAACTCTTTTGCGCCAAAGTCTTAGTGAAGGGATCTGCCAGATTGTTTACCGAGTCAATCTTTACTACTGCCACTTCTCCACGTTCCACATAATCTCGAATAATGTGGAACTTTCTCTCGATGTGCTTTGCACGCTTATGACTTCGAGGTTCCTTGGAGTTGGCCACCGCTCCAGCATTGTCACAGTACAATGTGATTGGTGTAAGTCCATCTTTGATGACTTCTAAATCTATCAGGAAATTTCTAAACCAATACGCTTCTTTGGCTGCTTCCGAAGCTGCCACGTATTCGGCTTCCATGGTGGAGTCAGCAATGCAACTTTGCTTAATACTCCTCCAACTTACGGCTGCTCCTCCCAGAGTAAACACGTATCCAAACGTCGAACGTCTAGAATCTAAGTCAGATTGAAAATCTGAATCTGTGTACCCTATAGGAATGAGCTCATCACTGCGATAAACAAGCATATAATCCCGAGTTCTTCTCAAGTACTTCAATATATGCTTTACAGTTGTCTAGTGTTGGGGTCCAGGGTTTGACTGATATCTGCTGACCATACCTACAACATAACAGATATCTGGCCTTGTACATAACATGGCATACATGAGGCTTCCGACTGCCGAAGCATACGGAACATTTTTCATTTCCTTTGTCTCTTCAACTGTCTTGGGACACTGATCTCGAGACAGATGAACTCCATGTCGGAAAGGTAATGAACCTTTCTTAGAGTCGGCTATATTGTACCTTGCCAGCATCTTATCTATATAAGCTGCTTGTGATAAACCAATCATTTTATTCTTACGTTCACGACAAAGTCTGATCCCTAAAATATAACTGGCCTCACCTAGGTCTTTCATGCCAAACTGATTTGACAACCAAATCTTGACTGCTGACAATACTCCTGTGTCAGTCCCAATGAGCAAAATATCGTCTACGTATAAAACTAAAAATGTTACAACACTACTCTGATGTCTTTTGTACACACATGGTTCATCAGGCAACAGTATAAATCCAAACGATTTAATTGCTTCATTAAATCTGATGTTCCATGATCTAGACGCTTGCTTAAGACCATAGATTGACCTATTAAGTTTGCATACCATATGCTCCTGATTTCTGGCTATAAAGCCCTCAGGTTGAGCCATGTATATCTCTTCTTGAAGATGCCCATTCAAGAAGGCAGTCTTTACATCCATTTGCCAGATTTTATAATCATAATAAGCGGCAATGGAGAGAAGAATCCTTATGGACTTAAGCATAGCTACGGGCGAGAAGGTTTCATCGTAATCGATACCTTCTTTCTGAGTATAACCCTTTGCCACAAGCCTAGCTTTAAAGGTTTCTACCTTTCCGTCCACTCCTCTTTTCCGCTTGTAAACCCATTTGCATCCAATAGGTTTAATGCCCTCAGGTGCCTTTACAAGTTCCCAGACTTTATTAGAATACATTGAATCTAACTCAGATTCCATGGCTTTGACCCAACGGTCAGCGTCTATATCTTTTATAGATTCATCATATGTGATAGGATCAGATACGTCACATTCAACCACTTGGGTTAATCCTAAGTATCTGTCCGGTGCCCTGACAATCCTCCCACTACGATGGGGTTGTAGTGTACTTGTCCTTACATCATATGTCGTATCTGGTACATCATATGTATCCATCACATTTTCAGTTGTTATGGGTTCTTGGAGTTCAGTATCTGATACTGTCATTTCTTCTAGCACTATTTTACTTCTACCCTTGTGGTCATTTACGAAATCGTCTTCGAGATATTTAGCATTAGTGCTTACAAACACTTTGTGATCTCTCGGATCGTAAAATATCCCACCTCTTGTTCCTTTAGGATAACCTATGAACAAACAAACCTCTGTTCTTGATTCCAACTTGTCAGGATCCTTTCTTAACACATGGGCTGGGCTTCCCCATATCCGAAGATAGGAGATACTAGGCTTCCGCCCTCGCCACAGTTCCATCGGTGTTTTAGGAACTGACTTGGATGGAACATGGTTTATTATGTGAGCTGCCGTTTCGAGAGCAAAGCCCCAAAACGAACTCGGTAGGGTAGCATGACTCATCATAGATCTTACCATTTCCATTAGAGTTCTATTTCTCCTTTCTGCAACACCATTATGTTGGGGTGTACCCGGTGGAGATAACTGAGATTTAATCCCATTTGCAGTGAGAAATTCTAGAAACTCTGTAGATAAATATTCTCCACCACGATCCGATCGAAGTGTCTTTATACGTTTTCCAATTTGATTCTCGACTTCAGCCTTATATTCTTTGAACTTTTCAAAAGCTTCAGACTTATGTCTCATCAAATAGACTTATCCATATCTTGAATAATCATCCGTAAAAGTGATGAAATACTCAAAACCTCCTCTTGCTTGAACACTCATAGGACCACACACATCCGTATGAACTAATTCAAGCAACTCTGTGGCTCGATTACCTTTAGTCTTAAAAGGCCTCTTGGTCATTTTTCCTTCCAAACAGGATTCGCAGACTGGAAGTTCTGTCAAGTCCAAAGGACTCAATAGTCCGTCCGAAATCAGTCTTTGGATCCTATTTGAATTAATATGACCAAGCCGTAGGTGCCACTTATAAGCCTCATTGGGCATAGGAGTTTTTCTCTTGGATGGTAAATCAAGTTTAGTAGTGTTAAGTTCGGAATTAGGGTTTTTATCAGGGTATAATAAGAAAAGACCATCACTTACTGTACCAGATCAAATAAACCTTTTATTATGCTTAATGGTTAAACATCGTTTAAAATAAACACCAAAACCATTATTCATTAAACAATTAACAGAAATCAAATTTCTGCGTATAGACGGTATATATAAAGTGTCTTTCAAAATCAAAACCCTACTGCCAAAATATAGTTCTACAGTCCCCACTGCTAATACAGATATACTAGTATTATCTCCGAGCAGTAGCTGCATCTCGCCGTCTTCAAGCTTCCTGGCTAGCTTGAATCCCTGCAATGAATTGCAGATATGATTAGTTGAACCTGAGTCCACACACCAGGAATCTGGTGGACTTCCAACTAAACATACTTCTAATAAACAAGACATCATCATACCTTGTGCAGACGACTTAGCAGGAAGACTGGCTAAGTATTTTGGGCAATTCCTTTTCCAGTGCCCATTACCTCCACAATGGAAACATTTTCCCTTGCTTGGCTTAGCTTTCTTCTTCTGAACCTTACTTTTAGGATTGGAGACTTTTCCCTTTCCTTTCTTCCACTTATTGGCTTTTGGAGCCGTGGAGGTCGATGCCTGTGCCAGGAGAACCGTTCCCTTAGCTTTCATTACCCCTTCTGTCACCTTGAGTTCATTCATTAGTTCAGGCAAAGTAAAATCCAACTTATTCATAGAATAGTTCTGTCTGAATGTATCGAATGATTTTGGCAGAGAGCACAGGATCATGTCCTGTTTGCTGAGATTATCCATCTTAGCACCGAGGCTCTCAATTTCGTTCAGATAAGCCATCATGTTCATAACATGATCCTGAACAGGTGATCCTTCAGACATCTTAGTTACCACCAACCTTCTCATCAGCTCGTGCCTACGTGCACGATTCTGTCCACCGAACATCTGATGAAGATGTTCTATCATGTTCTTAGCAGTAGGCATTTCATGCATTTGATGCTTAAGAACATTTGCGACAGATGCCAGGATGTAAGACATAGCCAGATCATTGTGTTTGAGCCTTGATCCACTTGGCATAGTTATCTTTCAAAGCCTGGGTGGCTGTGGTTTCTGGTACTCCCGGACAAGGTTCAGTAAGCACATATTTCAAACCCTCGTGTCCAAACACGATATCAAGATTCATTTTTCAATCAGCATAGCTTGAACCTTCAAGCCTATTTTCCTTAATAATCGATTGAAGCGGGCTAGTGGACGTCATTGTTTTAAAACTGAAATATTCAAAATATGCGCAAGTTATGAATCTGTATATTATTTCTTTAGCGTCTAACCATTAAATGAAATCCACAGAATGCATTTTGGTTTACGCAATGATGACTTAACTAACCGCAGTTAGCTCCCCGGAAGCGAGCTCGAAAACTACTTAGAAAAGCAAGAACTATTCTTAATTAACATGTTATCCAGGCAACTCTTACCAAACTATGTTAATCTACCACGTCAACCTTTGGTCTCTAAGTGAGTGTAACAGAGCCCCGAAGGGAAGTTAATGCATCACTCAGTCAAATGTATACCATTACCTAGAAATTCACACTAGTAGGTCTAGACACTCCACGGAAGCGTGGTCGTGCTTGACTTTCCCCGTATTTCATTCTATCCGAAGAAGTCTAATCTTGTATACCGCGAACACATACCCGCCGAAGGGAGTAGTACGTATCCACTATACTATAGACGGGCAATGGAGACCGTAAGAATCCATCTATTTCATCTTGCTCCCACTTGAAATTTTAGAGTTTTTGGATTATCTTTGATTATCACATAATCTATTTGGCGTCTTATAATCGGAAGTGATTAATCTAATTAATATGCTCCCACTAGGAATAATAAATCACATTTATAATCCTAATAATATTTTCAAGTCTACTTAATAACTTTTTATTAATTAGGCCGAAAAATATTAATCCAATTATGCATCACGTTCAATCTCTATTAAACATTATTTATTTAATCACATCAAATAAAATATGCATAATTGAAAATAGTATAATATCTCATATTATCATGATCATGCCATAAAATAAAACAATTAAGCATATACGCTTGCAAATAATTATCACATAATTATCATGCTTAAAATTGAATGGCACTTTAAGTAAATATGTTATAAATTATCACATAATTTAAATCATATTTACTGATTCGGCAATTAACCAGGAAGATTATTGAAATTGATTCCCAGAAAATTACCATTTCACGCAAATTCCCAGGAAACACTGGAGGGGTCACAACGGTCCCAATTAAAAACCAGCCTCCTTTGACAGAATTTACGTGCACAGTAGCATATTTAAAATTATGCATCGCATACATCATATTAATGCATGTATATATCTAGAGCACGACTCTGATACCAGTTGCTGGGAGGTAGGCCCAGAACAGTAGCAGTCCGGGATCACATTTTAAAATTTTACTTTAATATACAGGTATTAAAATATTTTTAAAATATTTAAATACAAACAGCGGAAGACTAGCCGGAACTACTCAAGTATATACATGCAATTGATAATAAATTTTAAATCACAAAGCAGATAAATAAAACATGCAATTAACACTTAAGAGCACCTAATTCATCATGCTTAAATAAAAACAATATAAAATACCTTTCACTGAAGATGGCTACTGCGCCCGGAGTTCGTCTCCCGAGACCCCGATTCCCGATCTCCTCGCGAAACCGGCAGAGCTTCCCTGCAATTACCCTAGGGACACCCTCGGAGTGTGGGCTCCGAAAGTATTTCTCTAAATACTTAGAGAAAACAAAACTTTAAACTAAAAAACCCTTTTCAGGGTTTATTCTCCCGAAATTAGGCGTTTATATATAAACACCTAATTAAAATTAATTCCAAAATAAATCGAAATTAACTAGGAGAATGGAATATGGTTTCAAAGCCGAGAACTCAGCCAAAACCTCTCCCAAAGTTGGATGGAAAAAATGAAATGCCAAGGCCCCTATTTATAGGGGGAAAACCGAGGGCAAAATAGTAATTTCACCCCCCACTTGCGTGTGCAATTTGGACACGAAAACCAAGGTGACCACGTCGTAGATCTCAGAGCCACGAGTCCAACGCCATCGGCCGCTCGCCGATCTGAGTTCTCACGCGCCCACACGCGCGGCCACAAGGCGGCGCGTGTGATCACTTGCGGTTTAGGGTTTCCGGCGACGTGGCCTGTTCTGAGGCTGCCACGTGTCCGGGTCTGGTCCGACCCTATCCGAGAAGCGACCCGTTGACCCGGCCCTGATCCATTTGACCGACCCGGTCCATACAAATCCGGACCGTTGACTCATGATGACGTGGCGCGCTATGGGTTGTCCACATGTCGCACACGTGGCGTGCCACGCGGATGCCCAGTCACCACCACCAGGGTCCACCTTGCTGACGTGGCATGACACGTCAGTGCCACGTCACCTGCCACGTCAGTAATTTTTTATTTTTTATTTTTTAAAAAATTTAAAATTTTATTTTCTCCAAAATAAAATTCCAGGCATTTCCAACTCTTTGGAATTACAATTTATTTTCTTAAAATAAATTTCTTGGCTATTTTCAAACACTTTGAAAATTTATTTCTTTCAATCCTTTTAACGTTTGATCTTCGGGTTTTCGATTGGGGCTTGTAGGGGGACCTGCAGGACTAATTAATTTTAGCTCCAAACGGGTTAATATATTATCATCCCATGATAATAATTAATTACCGTTTAACAATATTTAATTCCACTAAATAAATATTGTTGCACTCTAAAATTAATTAAATTACTCACGAATTTTTCGATCTAGAATAATTTTGCATTTTACTCCTCCGTGTAGATATCCATGAAAAATAAATTAATACTACTATCATTTAATTTTCATTTCTAATTTGAAATTTCCTGATTCGCCTTGAGTTCAAATCTCTTGTACATGAAACACATTCAACATACAACTTCAGTGACGCATCACACGAAGTACTTTGGCCAAAGTTTTAATTTGATCTTTGCAAATCTATTTCAGGAATATCTTTTAACTTTACAGCAAAGCCACAGATTCCTCGATCAGTATTTCTCTTTAGCACGTTTCATGTAATCACTGAACGTACAAAGGTTTCGGTCATTCGATATCGAGACCTCACTTACGAGCAAGTTACAATAATTAACACTACATGCCAAAAGTTGAAATACTACCAGCATTAAGAGTTCAATGCTCCATAAGATTTGTTCATTTTAGATAGTAGTTTAAAATGAACTATCTTAGTGGTCCAGTTCGATGTTTCCAAATCTATTGAAAATCATCAATGTGTTATAACTGGAAACTCCATTTCCCTATGACGAAAGACTAATCATCTTATATAACACATTATAGTCTCGATAAGAACTTATTCTTATCATATCGACTAGAACTTTAATAACACGTGATTTCGATATCCAAAGTCCTTTCCTATGAAACACATTTCATATAAGAATATCATCACACGTTATTAATTATGTTAATATACTCATAACTTGCAATAATTTCAGTTTTATTAATCCAACAAAATACGATGTATTTACAAAGAAATTGGATTTTCAGGGCACTAATCCCAACAATTTCCACCCCCTGTATTTCCCTGGGAAGAGACATGGGGAGATGTAATGTTCCTACTTGATAGGGCTGAACTACGGGCCTCATGTTGGGTATCACTCCGAGCATCATTCCGGGTTGCATATAAGCATATCCCGGTGGTGGCATGGCCATAGGGTATACGCCGGGATTGGCGACTGGAACACAGGGGGTGAGCGCTGGGGGAGGAGGGATTGAACCAGATCCTCCCGCCGCATCTCCAATGGGAGGGGGAATAGCAGCTGGTGTTTCCGTATTTCCCGTCCTATTTCCGGCAATAAGTGGGGGCACACCTCCGGCGGGGGTAACAGTATCCACGTTCTCTTCATTGACGGGTGGAAGAACACCCCTGTTGTCTACAATCCCGAATCTGGTCGCAGTTACCATGTTTGGAACAAAAGGTGTTATCACTCAACTAGATCAAGGAAGAATTTGGAGATGAAGATGGTAGCGACGGTTTCCCACAGACGGCGCCAAAAAATGATGGTGCAAGAACTTGTGAAGTATTCGAACACAAATCACGTTTAGAATTTGTTTGTGTAAGGGAAGACCATCACAGGCAATGAGCCTCAGGAACTGGGTTTCCGATGAGCATGGGTTCTTCCAGCTAGGATAACACCAGGTAATGTAAGGAAGATGCAGTAAAGATGGTGAAATGCACAGAGCTTTTTGAGGAAGGAAAATCCTAAGGAAAATGCCTAGTAATGCAGCGTATATGAGGAAGATGATTTGGGGAAGAAAGCATGTGCCTTCCCCTATTTATATGTTAGTGGTGAGGGTGCTTTGGGTAATTTGACCAAGTTGTCCCAAACCAGTGTTGACCTAACACGTGGCGGCCTGAGACGGTATTGAGAACGATAGCTCTGAAAAGCAGGCGGCGTGTCAGGTACAAGGTGCACACTGCCATTGTGCCAGTGGTTGTTAGCGAGGGCCGTGCGTTGGGAGGCTCAAGATTGGCCCTACAGGTGCACGGATGCCTCTCATGGGGGTAGATCATACCCGAGCGCGAGTGACGCTTGAAAGGGTGCACGGGAGGGTCTCCCCTGGAAGATGACCAATGAGCGTCTACTACCCGAGCGTTAGAAAGTAGGGGTCCTCGTGGGGCACCTTCCCGGGAAGGGTGGACTTGTGGACCGTGGCGCGAGCGTCAGGCTTGACAACCTGAACCTCGTACTTGAACAATTGGCCGAGGCTCGTGGGCCTGTATTAGTCAACAAGTGAATGGGCTGGGTTGGCCTGCAAGCCCATTAATGCGAGCGTCCAATCTCCAAGTTGGTAGATGGCGACACGTGGACAGCTCTGATACGAGCGTGGTTTTATGTCCCATCACTACTAATTGTTCTAACAATTAAATAATGAAGTTATGGCATATTACTATATCTGATCAGTTAATTAATTCCGGTTTGACTCGAACTCAAAATAAATTGAAAATAAAACTAAAAGATATATATCATAAATATAATCTGCGAATATTGCCTTTAATTAATCAGACAAATATGTTCTTGAATTTGATTATATATTTTTCTTAAAAATGTTACAATTGCTGCATGTACATTGATGTCTACGGGGCTAACCTTTGGTAATACCCCTCAAAACAAAAAACAAAAAGGGACGGAAATTGAGCAAGATTTAATTAATACAAACAAAATTGTGAATTAAATGAAATTAAAGTAAAAAAAAATTTAATTAGCAGGTAGGGGCTTGAGGGTTTATGTTGCCATTCACCACAGTTTTAGCATTCTCACAGGCAGACTTGAGGGCGCCGATTGTACCAAAGGGGGCGATATCGATATCCGCCAACTCGATACCTTCGCAAGGGTTTGTGCTGCTGCAGTTTAGAGTGATCGGAATCGGAGAAATTGTGGTGCCCTTCACGTTTACGAAGTGGGAATCCGTAATCTTCACTTTCGATGGCTGCAAAACGCAAATTTACATTTATGCACGTAATAGTGATAAAGAGAATTTTGCACTTTAATAGTCCTTTCAGACTCGAAACCCGCATGATAGGGAGATGTTACCTCGGGTATTCTCTGGGAGTTGTAATGCTGATCAATGATGATGGGATTTTTGACCTCTTTGAGGATGATATCTTTAAAGACAATGTTCTTAGCTTCCATGACGGGTGATCCGTGATAGCTTTTGATCCTTGCACCATTTGTTGTCCCTACCAGTGTGCAGTTTGATACAGTGATTCCCTCCACACTTGTTTCGTCCGGACGCTTTCCCAAGCTCCCAACACTACCATTAAATATACAACAACATTAATTAATCTTTTACTTTTAGGTAATCACAATGTGAACAATGAACATGCACACATGATCATCTTTGTCAATTCGTTTCTTTAACAAAATCTTGATTTTCTGCAGTCTCGTTCGAAGAAAACCCTAGTGTCCGATCTGCATTAATCAAAAAATTCTTATACAAACTCGATCGGTTTCGGATCTTTGGTGTCCGATCGGTTTCTTGATTTGATTTTGAAATGTTACCTGATTCCATGTCCAGGGCCGCATGTAACTTTGGTGACTGTGACATTTTTGCTACCATGACCTATGGAGACACAGTCATCTCCGGTTCCTATGGTACTGTCGACGACGTTAACATTTGTAGCGTTGCTCATGTGGAGACCGTCGGTGTTAGGGCTAGTTCCAGGCGCCGTGATGGTCAGGCTGGCCACCTCAACGTCGTGACTGTCCGTCACTTTAGTGTGGAACCCCATGCTGTCCACAAATTTCAGGTTGTTCATCTTGCCAAATCCCACTGTCTGAAACACGAGAGACTGCCAACATGCCCCAAATTAAAACATTAATTAACAAAAGAACTATTAGAATTTCAAAGCGTTTGCAATTTTTGTATCATTCTTCTTATGATAAAAGTCAGGTGATAAACACTCAAATTTCAACTCACATGTTCCATTCAAGTGCAAATAACCAGAATGTCCTAATTAAGGACCAAAAGAAAATATATATTAGGGTTTTAAGGAGGGTGGATTCCGACTTACGACGGCAAGAGGTACGTCTCCGCCAGCATACTCCCAGAACTTTGATCCTTGGCCGTTGATCGTCCCTCCGCCGGTAACCACCACATTATTGACACGCTGGAACATGATCCAGGCGCCGTTAGTGTAGGAGCTAGGGTCCGGATTTGCCATTATGGTGCCCTGGATTTGAACGGTGACGGTTTGTTGCGGGCTGCAAGGCCCGGCGAATACGACCTCTCCCGCCATATAATTCCCGGCGGGGATGAGAACCGTGGCCGGGCCTGGTGATTTACACGCCCCATTCCAAGCCTGGATAAAAGACTGTCGGACAAAGATTGCATGTTAGTCATTGGTATATTAATATGGCTATGGAGATTTGAAAAAATTGGAGAAAATTTAAAAATTAGACTTACAAAACTAATATTTTCATAAATATAATGAGAAAATTTATCAATTTTTGGTACATATAAAAATCAGAATGGTTAAAAAAACACACACACAGAGAAGAAAAGAAAGAAAAAAAAAAAAAAAAAAAAAAGAAAGAATTTTCACCATTGCATCATCGGTTTGTCCATCGGCTTTGGCCCCGAACTTCATAACATCAAAAATTGCCTCACCTTCAAGACGTCTACGAGCACGTCCGATGGGGCCGCATTCGGCCCTATCGGTCGTGAGGAAAAAGGCAATGCCTGTTAACACCAGGCATGCCTTGATCATGTCCCGGTTAGCCATGCCCGCCGGAGAGACAACTTTTATCCTTTCAAAAGGATTATAGATATATAGTTATATATTTATTTATTTTTAAGTTTTTCGCCGGTGGTGGCTAACTTTGAATTTACATTTTAATAGTGAAGTTTTTATACTTTTTCTTTGTGTTCTCTCACTACCCATTTTTCAATGATCCAAAATGGACTTGGTTTCTAGTACGATGGTTTTTCATGGTTTTTGCTATTATCATGCTAACCAATTCTTGGTTACGTGATTCCTATTTATGGATTTGATAATTATTTTCACTAATAACCCACGCCCCTCATTAGACAAAATGCACTATTTAGAAGTCGTTTACTTTCCCGAGAAAGGTTTTGGACAGATAGGATAATGGAGGTTTTTTCAATTGATTAATTAGTCATTATCTATTATTTACTTTTAAAGATAAATATCATGTTTTCTTGAATTAATTGTTTACTTTACATGTGAAGATAATTAATTTAAATAGTAATTTTACCAAAATAGACATATACTTATCTCATTTAATATATATATATTATTTTTACCATTGGCATACATATTATACATTTTTCCTTCTTCTAAATATGATGAACAGTAATTTTTTTTAAGTATTCTTTTTCAATAATATGTAATAATGATGATTAATTATTATTTTTAGATGAAGCTTAGGCTTCTCTTTCCCAACAAAAAAAATATTATTTTTAGATAATTTTTTTTACGTAAAAGTAATTTTTTTCTTGATAATAATATTATTAAACAAATTTAAAATCACATTATATTAATTGAGTGTCAGTTTTTAAGTTTATTTTTATAAATAATAGCGATTAATGATGTTATCAATTAATAAAAAATTATAGATAATAGTAACTAATGATGCTTATAGGTTTAAAAAAATTAGTAACTTCTATAAAAAAAAATATTATTATTTAAATATATGAAAATTAATTTTCATTTTAATATATATTTTATAGTTAATATTAATATAATTATTAAATTACGATTTAAAAAAAAAAGATAAAATTTATACATCAAAGAAAAAAAAAGGAATACAAGACCAAAAAAAAAAAAAAAAAAAAAAAAAAAAAAGGATTGATGTGGATAAGAGCAGAGAGGAGTTATGAAGATGTTGGAACGGTAATCAAATAAACAAATAATAAAAAATGAATAAATAAATAAATAAATAAATAAAAAGAAAAGAATCCAAGAGTCTTTCCAAAGACCAAACGATTGTTAATTGTTGGTCTTGCTTATAGATTATAGATAATAGCCATTTTTTTTTTAATAAATAATAATGGCAAATTATTGTAACTAAATCAAAGATTTGGGTAAATAAGTAAATTACCAATACCGATAAAAATCATGATTTCTCAAACACAGCATTTTGCCATGTCAAAGAAAACCAATAAAATCTTCTCTATCCTACGGGCCGAAGAGATTTTGGCAGAAAAACCAACATGAAAAGTAAATGACAGATTTTGAGTGTTAATTAATTTTATCTGTCAGATTACGTAAAAGTAAACGAGCTCTTAGAGTGGAATATAAGGGAGCAAACCTGTTTAACTAATATCATATAATTTACGCTCAATGGGTCTCGGTCTAGTGATAACTGACCAAATCATAGAAGGAAGCGGACTTTATTAACAAGAATCTTTGATAAGAGTTTTACTTATCGTTCGTTTCAAACCAGAATAAATGAGATATAGAATAAATAAAATGTTGTGTAATTTATATATTTTTCAGTTTTAAATTGTGACATAAATGTCTTTAGGATTAAAAAGATGCAACATGGTTTAAATCTCAAAGACTATAAAAATTATTCTTGCCAGTATCATTGTGTATTAATCTCACATATTCTTGTTAAGTTTCTATTGGGCCATATATGAACCAAATTGGGCCAATTAAGAACCAAATTGGGTCAATCCACATATAGGCCCAACCCATGATTGGTGAAATTGGGTATGAGTGTGAGAATGGGCTGTCAACGGGTCGGATTCGGATCGGATCAGGAGATTCCAGATCCGAATCCGACAAGACAATCCGATAACCGAATCCGAATCCGAGTCCTATAGGATTCGGATTTACTTATTTTGAATCCATTCATAATCGGGTCGGATCAGATCCGATAAAAGATCCGACCCGATTATGAATAAAATTTAATTTTTTAAATAATAAATTTAATATAAACAAATAAATGTAATTAGATAATATTTAATAAACAATTGTTATTTAATAGATTATTTGATGATTTTGTTAATATTTACTCAAGATAGGTTAATTTAAACTTATTAATAAAGAAAAATATATAGTTTTAGGGTAAACAATTCAAAATTTATTATTATTTAAAGTGATAAATATGTAAAAATTCTAATTTTAATAATTTTACTTAGTATTATGTACTAGTAAATAATTTATTTAATTAAATATTATATATATAATCGGATTCGGATTCTTAAGGGATCGGATTCCTTAATTCCATATTTGATCCATTTATTTCGGAGTTCGAATATTTATAATCGGATATGATCCATCGGATATTTTTATCGGACGAATATACTAAAATTCGGATCGAATTCGGATTAAAATCCGATCCATTGACAGCCCTAATATATATAGTGGATTGACCATAGAGAGGAAGAGACGTGAACAAATTTTGGTTGCCAATTGGAAAGCCGACGTTGGAAACTTGAAAACCTTGGGAATAATATAAATTGGACACGAATACAATTGTGGGTCTTTTCTTATTCTTGTAATACTGTCATTCTATCCATGAGGGTCATCATCAGTTCTAAGTTTGACGTGTCATTCTATCCTATCCCCTCCAATAGGGATTCTTCACAATTGGACCCCCGAAAAGATTGTCAAATTTTTATTTATTTATTTATTAAATGTTTACTATTCGTCTTTTCTTTTTTGGCTAAATTAAATTATTGAGTTTGCACATTAGAACAGGAACTGGTTTCTAATTCGGTACAACAATATGAACATGATAATATGAAATTTTTTTTAAAATTTTTAATGTGAAGAGTGACGGACTCTAACACAATACGATTCAATACGAAAAAAATAATATTTTTAGAAATATAAAATATTTTTAAAAGTATAAATAGATGTGATGTCATATACATAATCCACTTTTAGCTGCATTCCTTAAATAATGTTTTTAAAAGTATTTAAATATAAGCGCACAGACAATCTAGATTGTTTAAAACTTTGAATGATGGATAAGCTATTAATAGATCAAATATAAAATAATGTACGCTGTTTGAATCATTTATTGGGCCTAATACCCTACCTCAAGAAATTTACCGGCGGCCCGGTTAAGACTTTTACCTATTTACCGCTAAAACCATTTAATTTAACCACTTGGTTTTAATTAAATTACCTCTGATTTAGTAAATTTATCTCTTCAGCCGAAACCATTAAAATAAACTGGAAACCGCCACAGCGCCACCTTTTCTCTCTCTCTCTCTCTCCAGTACTCTCTGTATAAATCGAGTAACCACTCATCATCATTTGTTCATCACAGGAAACTGGGGAATTTGTCCAGTAATCCAAAAGAAAAAGTGTCAATCTCTGCAGAATTTAGGACAACAGCTGTCGAAAATTTCAATGGCGACTCCGAAATTTGGGAGGTCACCAAGCATGAGAGACAGGGTCGAAGGCACTCTGTCTGCTCACCGGAACGAACTCGTCTCTCTCCTTTCACGGTTAGTGGATTTTTGGCGGAGGAATTTTGATTAACTTTTACAAGCTTTAAATTCCTGCTTTCTCCTTTCCCCTTTTTTGTGATAGAGAACGATCAAGTAGCCGATCTCTAGTGTTTTAATGTTTGTTTGCAAAATTTCTGTTCTAGCAGGAATTTTTTTGAGCTAATTTCTAGATTTTTCAGTCGTTACTTGAATTATTTTAGTGGCTATGTATGATCTGATGCATTTTTTCTACTTGTGTTTGTAGATATGTGGCGCAGGGGAAGAGTATATTACAGCCCCATCACCTGATTGATGAGCTGGAAAACATCGTCGGCGATGACTCTTGTAGGAAGAAGCTCAGTGATGGTCCCTTTGGTGAAGTCTTGAGGACTGCTCAAGTAAACTGTTTTAATTTTATTGATATTTTTTTGGCTTCACTCCGATTGTTAGTATTAAAAGTTTTCTGGATTGTATATGTTTTTTTTCTGGAAGGAGAATTGAGAATTTCATAAATTTTCTGCTTTGATATTGATGTCAGGAAGCAATAGTTTTGCCACCTTTTGTAGCCATTGCTATTCGTCCAAGGCCTGGTGTCTGGGAATTCGTTCGAGTAAACGTGTATGATCTGAATGTTGATGAGCTTTCAGTTTCTGAATATTTACGTTTCAAAGAGGAGCTTGTGGATGGGAGCCGGTAAGTGATAACTCTGTTTCTTTAGAAGTGGAAATTTTAGATTCTTATTTGGTGATGCCTGAACTTTCTTAGTGCTTATGATGTGATGTAGGCATGATGATCCCTATGTTCTTGAACTGGATTTCGAGCCATTCAATGCCACATTTCCTCGCCCAACACGGTCATCTTCTATTGGAAATGGTGTCCAATTTCTGAACCGTCATCTCTCTTCTGTCATGTTTCGCAACAAAGACTCTATGGAGCCGTTGCTTGATTTCCTTAGAGCACACAGACATAAAGGGCATGTAAGTTTGTGTGTTGAGTGTTGTTCCTTGTCTTGATATTCTCAGATATAAATGGAAGTATGTGTGTAGGTGTGTGTTCGTTCCTTATCATGATGTTTCCAGTTATAAAAAGGCACGTTAAATCTGACGTTACATCTCAATAGGTGTTAATGTTGAACGACCGCATACAACGCGTGTCTAGACTCGAGGCTGCATTAGCCAAAGCAGAAGATGATCTTTCTAAACTACCAGCCGATACACCCTACTCTGAATTTGAATACACGTGAGCTAATTTTCATATATTACATTCATTCTTGTCAGAAACAACTTTCCTTGGAAGAACATTCTACAAGTATGCTAAACCATTTGCAGATTACAAGGACTGGGTTTTGAGAGGGGCTGGGGAGATACAGCTGCACATACTTTAGAAATGATGCATCTCCTCTCTGATATTCTTCAGGCTCCAGATCCTTCTACACTAGAAAGATTTCTTAGTAGAATACCTATGGTGTTTAATGTTGTCATTTTGTCTGTTCATGGATATTTTGGTCAAGCAAATGTACTAGGTTTGCCCGACACTGGTGGCCAGGTAATCGTTTCTCTGTAGTTCAATATTAAAATTGCAAAAGTTTTTAAAATTTTAAAGTTCATAACTTCAAATTTTTTATGCTCAGATTGTCTATATACTTGATCAAGTGCGTGCACTGGAGAATGAGATGCTCCAGAGAATCAAGAAGCAAGGACTCGATATCACTCCTCGAATCCTAATTGTATAACTGAACCGACTTTGTTAATTTAATTCTATTTCTCTTTTACTATCTGATGTGATTATGCAGATTATAATGTTTTCCCCTTTCCCTTCTTTTCTCAAAACAAAAATCAGGTTACTCGATTAATACCTGATGCAAAAGGGACTTCATGCAACCAGAGGCTGGAAAGGATAAGTGGATGCGAGTATTCACATATTCTACGTGTTCCTTTCAGAACAGAACATGGCATTCTCCGCCAATGGATTTCACGGTTTGATGTATGGCCATATCTGGAGAAGTTTACAGAGGTAAGGCTGAAAAAGAATTATGAAACTTAACTATTTTTATTTTTACCCTACATGTTTTGGATTTATTTTTACCGTGTTTTCAAAATATTATTGCTAAGTCAGCTGCAACACTATGTTTTCTGCTCAGGATGCAGCAAGTGAAATTGCAGCTGAGTTGCAGGGTACACCCGATTTCATTATTGGCAACTACAGTGATGGAAACCTCGTAGCTTCATTATTATCTTATAAAATGGGAGTTACACAGGTGAAAAGTTAATTCTTACTTTCCATGGTTTCTTTGATGAAAAAATGTTTGTGCTGCATAACAACACTATTTCCTCTGTTCCTTCTCCAGTGCACGATTGCACATGCCTTGGAGAAAACAAAATATCCGGATTCCGACATATATTGGAAGAAATTTGAAGAAAAGTACCACTTTTCGTGTCAGTTCACAGCTGATCTACTAGCCATGAATCATTCAGATTTCATTATCACCAGTACATACCAAGAAATTGCTGGAACGTAAGTAAATCATTTATTTATATCACATTTCCGCTTTTATTTTTATTTTGTGTAGCTGATAGTAGTTATTTGGCTTTCAGGAGGAATACGGTTGGTCAGTATGAGAGCCACACAGGTTTCACTATGCCAGGTTTATACCGGGTTGTTCATGGGATTGATGTTTTTGATCCCAAGTTCAACATAGTGTCACCCGGGGCAGATGAGACCATATATTTTCCTTATACAGATAAGGACCAAAGACTTACTTCTCTTCATGAAACCCTTGAAAAGCTAATATATGATCCAGAACAGAACCAGGAACACATGTAAGTGAAATTTATTATGAAGTCTCTCTCTCTCTCTCTCTCTCTCTCTCACACACACACACACACACACAAATCGGCTCAATATTCATTGCATGAAAGAATATTCTTATATACGCTTCTACCTTACACAGTGGTGTACTAAAAGATCCATCAAAGCCCATAATATTCTCCATGGCGAGGCTCGACCGTGTCAAAAACATTTCTGGATTGGTGGAGATGTATGCTAAAAATGAAAAACTAAGGGAATTAGCTAATCTTGTTGTGGTGGCTGGTTACAACGATGTTAAACTATCGAGTGACAGAGAAGAGATATCTGAAATTGAGAAGATGCATTCTCTCATTAAGCAATATAAGTTGGATGGTCAGCTCAGGTGGATAGCTGCACAGACAAACAGAGTACGTAATGGTGAACTCTACCGCTACATAGCTGACAAGAGAGGCATTTTTGTTCAGGTGAGAATAAATGTTCAAATCATCATTTGACTTCAATCTTAACCATTTTTAGTGTGATGTTAATGTTACAATCGCCAGTTTATGTGCATGGTGTCAATGTAATTGCACTGACATCCTGAGGTTTGATCTAATTACATGAACTTGCCTAAAGTTTGAGAAATTACAAAGCTTTCCCTGTTAAAGAATTTACACTATTACGGCCTGATCAATCAATTTTTAATGATATCTGTGAATACCCAGTTTTGACCTTGATACTTGCATGTCGATATTTGATTCTAAACTCATGACTATAATACCCTATTTTTGTAATTTGTCAAAATCTGAGGGAAGTTTGTGTAATTCGAACAAACCTCAGGTATGTTAATGTGGTTATCCCCTGTAGTGTACTTGAACTGATGCATTGATAATGCTTTTTTCACTGGTTTCTACAGCCTGCTGTGTATGAAGCATTTGGGCTGACGGTGGTGGAGGCGATGACGTGTGGCCTTCCGACATTTGCAACTTGTCACGGTGGTCCTTTGGAGATTATTGAAGATGGAGTTTCTGGATTTCATATAGACCCATATCATCCCGACAAGGCTGCTGCCCGAATGGCTGATTTCTTTCAGAAATGCAAAGAAGATCCCAACTACTGGGACAATATATCTGAAGGATCTCTCCGCAGAATTCAAGAAAGGTATGTATATACACTTTGTGCAAAGAGTTTTTAATTCGTATGCATACATGATTATAAAATTCTTAAAATGAGGGCATCAATAAAATCCTATCTGTTGAAGGTATACCTGGAAGATTTACTCTGAGAGGCTGATGACATTAGCCGGTGTTTATAGCTTCTGGAAATACGTCTCCAAACTCGAGAGGCGCGAAACGCGTCGCTATCTTGAGATGTTCTACATTCTCAAATTCCGTGACCTGGTTAGTTCTCAATTTACACGTGTTGGATGTCGAACACCGAACAGTTAGGATTGAACCACACACGAATATAATTCAAATTACATCACCGACATGGTTTAATCGTGACCAGTCGGTGTTCTTCACTCGGTAAATTACGAATTTTCATGTAGAATATTATAAGTGATATGTTTTTGTTCTTCCAAAATGTGAAGATCCACAACTATATATATAATTTGATGCTATAGTATGGTATGCTAATTAACACCATTGCCTTTGTCTTGTCCAGGCAAAATCTGTCCCTTTGGCCGAAATGGCTGCTGATGGTTCAACCTAGGAACGGTGCAATGAAACTATTAAGTGTTTGTACTTGAATAACAAGAGCATGTGTGTGTTCTGCTCTCACTTGTGGCTTCCAACTTTAAATATAAAGTATGCAAGTCTTCCACTATTAGTTCATTTACCGGTGATACTAAATGTATGTATGTAAATTATGTGTTATGATGAAATAAATAAATGCCTGTTTTGTAAATTTAACAATTCTAAGTTCAAGGGTCATGCATGTAGGTAATTCTAGTTTGGTCAAATTGGTGTAACGTTGAGGCGAGTGTTTCATGGATGGAAAATTTATAGTTTTTAATTGGTTGAATTCGGTCGACCAGGTTTCGGGGTAGAATTTTCCATGCATAGTGAATAATTTAATAATGTTAAAGAAATCTTCTATCTAGGGGTGGCAAATGGTTGGTTTGGGTTGGTTTGGGCTGGGCTAATATGGTTTGGTTCATAAATGGTTTGGGTTAAAAATGGTTTGAATACTAATTGGTTTTTAATGGTTTGGGTCATTAATGGTTTGGAATGGGTTATGATGGTTTTTAGTGAGTTGTAAATTGGTTTAACCATGGATTTTTAATTGGTTCATACTTAAACCAAATATTTAAATGTCCAAAATGCCCTCATTATCTATATTTAATATTTTTTAAATCTTTTTGATCCTATTTATTGGTTTTGCAGAGAGCGGAGAAATATGACAATGTATAATAAACTAAAACGTAAACAACAATGTATAATAATGCCCTCATTATTGTGGTTTTTTGATCCTTACAAGTTTAAATATTTTAGTGATAATGTATAATAAGTTAATAACAATGTAAGAACAAACCCCATTAAATTGTATAGTTTGGCAATTTAATGTTGTGTTAGTTTAACTAAAAAGTTTTGTGTTCTAATATCTTAAAAAATAGTTACTATTCCAACTTGATTCGAACATAAATAAATAAAATACAAAAATTTTAAATAAATAAATTATAGCAAAATATACGATCCACCCCAGGAATTTAAATATATTTTCCTTCTAATATATACTATGGGAATATATGCACTTATCACGTAATCTTGCCCAATAGAGATAAAATTAGATAAACTTTTCAACATTCCATATCTTGTTTTTTCTACAGTTAATTTAAATTAAACTAAGTTCAATTATTTAATCAACCTCGCGTTCACTTCTTTCTCCAGTTTGCAGTGAAGAACTTCTAAGTTGATTAATCAAATTTTCAATATCGATTGAGAGGTATTTCTCATCCTCATCCTCAGAGTCATAACCTGTAAAGCATGAAACCACCTAATTAGTGATTTATCAAAAATAAAATACTTTACATTTCTAAGCATGAAACCGTGAGTGATTTATATTTTACATTTGTAAGAAAAAAAAATTAAAGGTAAGAGAATTTGTACCTTCAAGCCAATCACGAGCACATAATCTTGCTTCTGCATTACTCGGTAGGATTGAACTACGAAATTTTCCAATTATCCTACCGCCATGACTAAATGCAGATTCCGAGGCAACTGTTGTGATGGGAATACTCAAAATATCACGAGCCATCAATGAGAGTTCCGGATATCTAGCACTATTCCCTCTCCAAAATTCAAGAACATCTAGTTCGGGAAATTTTTTCCTATCAACTGGAGGCTCTGCTAAGTAGGATTCCAATTGAGATTGACTTCGAAAATTTGCACTTGTACTTCGAAACGAATCAAATTCCTATAAAATGTGAAACAAAATAATTCATTATTTTGAGCAATAACTGTGAAAACCAATAAAATAAATAAACAAAGAATAAAAATACCTCCATCATGATATCCTCGTCATCATCGTGTGCAGTTGAACTATCAACCGAGAATTGTTCAACTCGTGAAGGAAGTGCATGTAAGTAATCTTCAAATAACAATTTCATTTTTTCTTTTAGCTCTTGAACCTTTTGATGTGAAGTAGTCGAATCAAGTTTCTTGAAGCAAAACTCAACAAATGTAAATTTATACCTAGGATCAAGAACCATGGCAAATATCAATACTTCACTATAATCCTCCCAATATTTGTCGAATTTTGGCTTCATCCGTGTTGCCATGCTACTTATATCGACATCATCACTTATCATTTCTTCTTGTATGAGCAATTGCATCCGATAGATATTGCGAAAATAAAGATTTGACGTGGGATAACGCTGCCCAGAGAAAAGTTCAGTCAACTCAAAAAATGGTTTGAGAAATCTTGCAATTTTTTCCACTTTCATCCATTCTTCATGTGTAGGGCACCATTTGTAGTTAGGATCAACCAACTTCAATTGACAGAATGCTCGTTTGTACAAGATAGCACTATCTAGCATCATATAAGTTGAATTCCATCTAACAGGCATATCTTGCTTCAATTTTTTTCTTGTATCCAATCCTAATTGTTTGGCACACTCTGCAAATCTTATTGTCCTTATTTCAGACCCTCTAACATACTTCACACTATCACGAATCTTCTCGATGCATGTCTCTATGCATTTTAAACCAGCTTGCACAATCAAATTTAAGATATGTGCAGCACATCTCACGTGTAAGAAGTTTCCTTCACATACCGAAGCATTCATCAAAATAAGGTGATTTTTTAGCAAATCCACAACACCATTATTGTATCTCGCATTATCCAACGTCAAAGTAAAAATTTTTCTCTCAATACCCCATTCTTGCAAATAATTAATTAATTTCTCCCCAACATTTTGACCATCATGTGGAGGGGGCAATTGTCGAAAAATCAGTACTTTCTTTTGCAAGACCCAGTCATTATCAATATAGTGAGCCGTAACTGTCATATATCCGTTTGTCACAAGAGAAGACCATATATCAGATGTCAAACATATTCTACTGCTAACTGATTCTAATGTTGCTTTTAGCCTTTCTTTTTCCACTTGATATATCTTTATAACATCGGCTTTTGATGTGTTTCGGGACACATTGACAACAAGAGGGTTCAAATAAGAAAAAACGTCCCGTATCCCTTCATGTTCAACGAAGTTGTATGGATAGTTATGCTTAACCGTTGCTTTAGCTACTTTTTCCCTAAATACAGATTGATCAAATTCCTCATTTTGAAGCTCATATTGGCGTACCTCACGATAGGGACATCTTTCAGTTATATGACGCTTTAAAGTTGACGTTCCTGCATTACCGGAAGCATAAATTTTTCCACACTTTTTGCATTTAGCTTTCTGTTTTCCATCCACAACAATCTGATCAAATGATTTCCATACATTTGAAGAAACTCTCCTAGAACTCGACCCAATCACTAAACTATTTGAACTTTCTTCCATCTTTAACTGCAAATTAACAAGAAGCCCATTTTAGAATTCAAATTATCATGTAAATACTGTTTAGACTGAGTGAAAGCAAAAAAAACCCAATATTTGTTTCATTAAAAGCCACTAATCAAATTCTCTCTACAAGTTTTATCAATTTTCATCAATCAATCTCCCAAATGAGAACACCCCATCCTAAAAAAAAAGTAAATGATGATATTTACTTACTTGTGTGATTATGAGAGTGAGATGAGATGAGACGCTTGGCAGCGCGCGGCGGAGATTTGAGAGAGGAACGGAGATTAAGAGGCCGGAGTAGCTGGAATAGTGGCGGCGCCAGCGGTGGCTGCAGGTTAGAGGCGGCGATGGAGGTGGTGAGAACGGCGTTGGTTTTAGGCTTTTAGGTTTTAGCTTTCAATATAGATGTCGATATAGTTCTTCTTAATTTCAGATTTGTCATTTGTTATATGTTTATTTGTATATTTATTTTTATTTTTAAAAGGGTATAATAGTCATTTCATATTAAAATTAATTAAACATGCTTGAACCATAATGAAACCATAACAAACCCAAATTCGGCCCATTTTTGAACCAACATTTTTCTAGCCCATACAAAACCAGCCCGAAACCAACCCAATATAAAATAATTAAAACCCAAACCAACCCAATCCTATTGGTTTGGGTTGAAACCATGGGCTGAAAACCATATTGCCAGCCCTACTTCTATCCGTCATAAAACATTAATTTGAAAAAAGAAAAAAAAAAGGAAAGAAAGAAAGGTAGATCACCAGAATATAAAATTTGAATTTTGTGAAATAAATAATGGATGAAAATAAATTTTCAAAGAAAATAGCTTCAGATCAGAATAATAGTACAAAATAACAAATTGAAAGTTATAATTAATTTCCCTATTCAACAGAGTTACACATATAAATAATTAAATCACCCTACTCTAACATCCAATTGACTAAAATGAGAGGGAAAATAACTTCCATAAATCACAATAAAGCACCCTCATGAAGTGGCCGTCAAATTAGGAAAAAACGGCACCGCCGTCGCCGGCAGCCACTCCGTCCCCTGAATAAAATTCGCCACCGTGAACTGACTCGCCTCCGCCGTGTTGTTAATGATCCGATATCCCGGCCAGTTCACCCTCGCCGTCGTGTTCGCACCTGGTCCCCGATTCATATACTCTCCATAATACAGAGTATCCAAAGCAAAAGTGCCGTTCCACTCCAACCAGCCCTTGGGATTCACGACTTCCTCCATCTTGGAGAACATGAACACCGTCCTCGAGTACTGCTTCCACGGCCGCCCCAAATACGTCTGGAACTGCGACAGCACCGGAATCAGATCGGCGGCGGCGGCGACCTTGCAGTTGATGATGGAGATTCCGGTGTTCTGGTTGGGATCCTCGCGGCCCTGCGCGGTGAAGATGTTGCGCTGGTTGTCGTTGGGCCGCCGCGCGTAGAGGTTGCTGTTCTGGAAGACGACGGCGGCGTTGCCGAAGATGAAGTCGATGGTGCCATAGATGTCGCACTCGCGGTAGAACTGGCGGAGGGAGTGGGTGTAGAGGGTGTCTTGGTAGGCGACGAAGCTGCACTGGTAGAAGGCGGAGAAGTCGGCGCCGCTGCGGAGGGCGACGGCCTGGTGTTTGCTGGGGCCGGCGTAGTTCTCGAAGGTGATGCCTTTGGCGATGAACCCGTTTCCTACTACGGCTGCACATGTTTGAATCGAAGCAAATGATCAAAGTCAAGACAATGGATGAAGGAAGGAAAAAGATTTTCAATTATTTTAATTTATAAAAATACAATTGAGAACTTACTTCAATTTAAAGAAAACTATGAAATTACTAATACTAATATGTTAAAATATTAAATTGCTCAAATCTATTTAGACACAAAAATATATATATGCCAGTACCACTAGTTCAATTCAAGTAAATTTATCATACCTCTGGAGGAAAATTTTGATTTAAACCGACAAGACCAAACTCAATTAATCATAAATTATATTTGTTATTTAATTTCACTTCCCCTAAAATTTTTACCAATAACATAACAAGTATAAAGCATATGTTTAGTCATTATATTTATACCAGATTCGGGTAAAATTATCCGGCCGTAAAAACCCACAATGGTAGTTTATTTTATTTTAATTGCCCATGATATATTATGATACTTTCTCAAACTACAAATTCTTAAAAGAAGAGTTCCTCGTACGAGTAACTGGGATACTGATTAAGGCCCATCATCTTGTTATAAAAAGACCAAACGGAATAAGGCCTATACAAGAACTATAACTATCACCAAAACGTGCGATGTGGATTGACCTATTTCAACAAAGCGAAGCTGCATGCCTGTCCCCCACAGCCCACTACGGTTTTCACACACTTTTTATCATTGTCCAATTCTCAATGATTGTACTATTGGAGTCCCAAAGTTAAAAAGAAAGAAGAAAATTGGTCCAAAAACTAATAATCAAAAAGCGGGAAATGAAAGACCAAAGAAGAAAATGAGTCCATATAGGTCCCAAGAAACTCCAAGATCCAGAGCTTCAATTATTACTTTATACTATTGAGAAAATAGGTAATATGATTATCTGAAGGATCTTGAAGAATTATAAAGTATAAAATGAATCTTGATTTAAACATATATTCTTATTTAATGGTGTTTGACACGGTTTTTGGGGCCTACTTAGATCACCGACACATGTTAGTAGACATCTCCACAATCATTCCTCGACTTCTTGTGTGAAGTCATCGATTAGGCCAGCTTTCTTAAACTTTATGGTATAAAATAAACATTTAAAGGGGTTTATCTAATTAAACTGTTGTTCAAGAAAATCAATTTAATTTTAAAAGTAAATGAAAATACTCCATATATATATTGTGTAAACTACTTAAATGTGGGGGAAATTAATTACAAGCCCATGCTTCCATGTGTTTTGTTTAATGATCACAAAAACTATATGAAATAATGCCAACTCTCAAGAAATATGAAATTATAAATGCAGTCTAAAAAACCATTGAGTTTATCCTAAGAGATTCACACGCTGAAAACACGACTAATATGTTGCCTTTGTGTAAAGAAACATCCAACCCTCGTCGTCTTAAACCGTGATCTTGATTGAGAAACGAAATTTGAATTTAAGATAACGGAGTGAAAATTAAAATATGTAAAATAGAGAGAACAAAATTATATATATAAGAAATTTACAAGATTTAGGAAGCAGAGTCCACCATATACTCCCTCTGTTCCGTCACAAGTTTCTCCTTAAGGGGATTGTACATAGTTAATTGATGTCATACTTTATTCTCTTAAAAAGTATATTTAATTATTAAGTACTTAGATTTAAATGCAAATTAATGATATATATATATATATATATATAAGTACTTCAATAATTTATGAACAATAAAGAGCCATAACCTTATAACTAAATATTCAAGCAGACTATAATTAATAATGATGAAACTTTAATGCCCATCACGAACCAAACCACCAAAGGACGCGAAATTAAAAGCCATACTAAATTCCCTATTGCCCGTAGCTCCATCCATCCTATTTTTTAAAATAATTTGAATATTCACGAAATTAAATTTTTTAAAATTACATTAAACTCCAGTTTTATGGGTTCAAGACTGCGACTCCTAATCCGATTAGTTTATAGTAAAAGAAGTAGGATTAATAAATAAGTTAATAGCAAAGACAAAATCTACTGCACAATCACGTAACTACGCTACAAAGATATATCACTTTAATAAGCAATCATACTAATGCATGCATATATATAAATAATTATGGATCCCCAATTCCCATGTCCTGACATGCAGTTTATAAAAACAAAAAGGATATAAACTATATATATATATATGTCCTATGAAAGACCAATTAAAATTTAATATTAGTAAATATAAATTGGTTAAAAAAAAGGGTAAAAGTGCAAAAAAGAAAAACTTACCGACGGTAGAAGAGCGGAATGTAGTCCAACCATCCACAACGCTCCTATTTCCCTTAATCAATGTTTTGCCAATACCGTCTCCCAAAAACATTAAATTCCTCTTCTTCCTCTCCACCTCGATGTACTCGTAATACGCCCCCGTTTTGATGTAGATCACGAATCTCGTGTCGCTGTTGTTCGGAGCTGCGTTCACCGCCTCCGTAATGGTGGTGAAATTCCCGCTGCCGTCCTTCGCCACCACCAGATCCGCCTTCGTCTCGTTCGTCGCCGCCTGGAGGAGCCGCCGATCGTGCTTCTGTAACCACGCCGGGAAACCGTCGGAGCTCATTTCGCCGTACTCCGGGAACTCCTCGCCGCCAGGGCCGGGGCCAGGTTTCTTCTTCCTGTTCTTCTTCTCCTTTTTCCTCTCCTCCTTCTCGCTCTTCTTCTTCAGCTTCTTAACCATGGCGAGGGAGTTGCTGACGTGGCGCGAGATTCTCTTCAGGCTTCCTTCGATGAGTTCGCGCGTGTTGTTTTTGCTGTACGCGAAGCCGTCGAGGCACGTGAACTGATTCGTCATCGCGCCGCTGAGGAGCGTCTGTAAGTCGTCGTAGTAATGTTTTTCCGGCGCGGTGGTGGATAGATCGGAGAGGATTTTCTTCAGCTCGTCGACGGTGTCGGAGAAGAGCTCCAGACAGTCGTCGAGCGCTCGCAAGTCGATCGGCTCGAGTTTCCTCATCAGCTTGCGGCGGAGGCTGCTGCAGTTGGAGGAGGCGGCTCTGACCTCCTTCATTGTGACGTTGACGGTGGCGGATATCACCTCCGGCAGCGTTTTCTGACGGAGCTCCGGCACGGCGGCGACGGTGGACACGCATTGCTCCGGGTACAATGTGCCCTTGCATGTGGCTTGAGCAATCTGGACGTGATTGTAAACATGAATTTTTCGTGGGGATTTTGTGGGATTTTGAAGAAATGAGGGGCGGAAATGGAAGGAAAAGAGTGCTAGTAGAGCCAAGAAAGGAAGGATAGTGAGAGAAAACTTTGACATATTTGGAAATCTTTGATGTGGAAAGTGAAGTAGTGATGGGATATTTATAATTATATTTGGAATTTATGTCAAATGTCAATTTTCTCTAAAAAAAAATATTCAAAATATTTAATTCTCCAATTGGATTTTTTTTTTTTTTTTTTTTTTTAAAAAGCCAGCTAAATTGCATCATGCAAGGACGACGGTGGCACACTTGCACCTATAATATGAGACATATTATCCAATATCCATTATATTTCTAGGTTTCTGATCTGTTTGTAACTTTAAAAAATAGGATTATTGCGTATTAATTGTCTTAGTCTGACCGTTGAAACACCTTAAACAACGAATTAAAGACCATGTTATAGTTCCAATGTTGACATTAATCTTAGTTATTCGACTTTTTTAAACCATAATTCACAGAGTTGTGCGGTTTACTGCTTCGATTAGATTCCAATTGTTCATTCAATTGTATATGTGCATATTTGCATTACTTCTTACGAATTTTGTTCGGATATTAGTATAAAAAATTAATTCATATATATATAAAAAGTATTGTTCTATATAGTGTATAATATATATAAGTCGCACTACATTATTATGACTGAAATTAGGAGTGAACGTTTTGAATCAAGCATCAATCCAACCCATTTAGATATGATTCTGATTGATTCGGATTCTCTTAAAAAAATCGGATATTGAATTAGATATCCGATACCCGACCAAAAACCTAACCCGCACCCACCCCTAATTGAAACATCGGCCACATGGGACCGGGGGAGGCGGTGCTTGCCTTAGCTCATAAACCTAAATAGAAGAATAATATTGCAATAATGAAGTGTTGCAGTTAATAATGTTTAATTAATTAATTTACTGAAACCAAAATTTGTCAGATAATAACGTACACCTGTTGTCTGTAGAAGTCGAGACCATTTTCAAATATCACAGCAACCTCGAGCTCTGATCGATATAATTGCATTACAAACATCAATGCCATCTCCACGAAAAAATATTTATCACAATAAAGAATACACATAAAATCCCAGTGTTGATATCGAGCCTTTAAAGTTTAAACAAATTGTAGAATGAACAAAAACGTGGATTAGTCACTCGTTTGTTCATTACGGTACCATAACTATTTTTTAGATGAGATTTCGCTCAAATAACATAATATCGAATCGTTAAACTATATTATTTGCTGATCAAACTAGCATAATGTCGAACAGTTAAAATTATATTATTTTGTCGTTTATGGTAGAATTTTTTTTGATAGGGTTTACGGTAGAATTTAATACTTCATTTTTTTATACAATATTTAAGAAAACGTTTTCAGGTCCCAAAAATATGAAATTTTCTATTATACTTTGGAGATATATGTTTTTGTATTAGCTGTCTTTGAGGACAATTTCCAAGGCAGCACTGTCGGCTGTTCGGTTAGGCCGGGATTTCGGCTGGAGTAAGGTTGTTATCGAGGGCGATTGCTTGAATGTGATTCGTGGCCTCCAGGGTGATGGGTGTTAGAGATTACGGCTAATTAGCAGGGATTTATTTCCATAGTTAGCGGGATTACGGTTGTACATATCTTTTCCTTTTCTGTAGATTCTTGTAGCTATATAGTGTACGTATGTTGTATGTCTCTCCATATAGAAATCAATGGAATACATAAGATTTTCCCAAAGTCTAAATCCTAAGTTCTAACTTGGTATCAGAGCAGGTTTGTCGTCCATAGTTTTTCGACGATTTTCCGGGCTCATCACTTACCACCATGACCAACGACAGAGGCGGCGGCACCAGCAGCGCCACCATAGCCGCTGTCACAAAGGCAGAAAATAACAAAGAAGAAGACAGAAACCAGCAGCGTAACAGAGGCGGCGGCACCAGCAGCGCCGCCATAGCCGCTGTCACAAAAGGGAAAAATAACAGAGAAGGAGACAGAGTCACCGGCTTCGCGCTCATGGCGCCAACGGCCAGACCAGTGTTGGGATTAATGCCCTGAAAATCCAATTATATTGTAAATATTTTGGATTAATAAAACTGAAATTAAAGCAAGTTATGAGTATTTTACAAATTTAATAATTAATGACGTGTGATGGTATTTTTATATGAAATGTGTTTCATAGGAAAAGATTTTAAATACCAGGAGTCACGTTTCATTAAAGTTCTAGTCAGTATGATAAGAAGATGTTCTTATCAAGACTATAATGTGTTATATAAGATGATTAGTCTTTCGTCATAGGGAAATGGAGTTTCCAATTATAACACATTGATGATTTTCAATGAGATTGGAAACATCAAACTGGACCACTGAGATTGTTCATTTTATACTGCTATCTAAAATGAACAAAATCTCGGAAGCATTAGACTCTTAATCCTGACAGTGTTTCTACTTTAGGCATGTAGTGTTAATCACTGTAATGTACTCAGAAGTGAGGTCTCGGTAACGGGTGGCCAAAATACTTTGTACATTCGGTGATTGCATGAAATGTGCTAGAGAGAAATATTGATCGAGGAATCTGCAGCCTTGCAGGAAGGTTAAAGATATCCCTGAAATAGATTTGCAAAGTTCAATTAAAACTTTGGCCAAAGTACTTCGTGTGTGCGTCACCGAAGTTGTATGTTGAATGTGTTTCACATACAGGGCATTTGAACTTAAGGCGAATCAAGAAATTTCAGATTTAAAGTGAAAAATAAATGATAGTAGTATTGATTTATTTTTCATGGATATCTGTACAGAGGAGTAAAATGCAAAATTATTCTAGATCGAGAAATTCGTGAATAATTTAATTAATTTGAGAGTGCAACAATATTTATTTAGTGGAATTAAATATTGTTAAACGGTAATCAATTATCGTAATGAGATGATAATAGATTGACCCGTTTGGAGCTAAGATTAATTAGTCCTGCAGGTCCCCCCGCAAGCCCCAACGAAGATCAAAGAGAAAATATTAAAACGAGAGAGAGAAATAAATTTTCAAAGAGTTTGAAAATAGCCAAGAAATTTATTTTGAGAAAATAAATTAAAATTCCAAAGAGTTGGAAATGCCCGAAATTTTATTTTGGAGAAAATAAAATTTTTCGGGGGAAAAAAAAATGATGACGTGGCAGAGGTGTTGACGTGGCAGGTGACGTGCCACGCCACGTCAGCGGGTCAGCGCCACTGGGCGCCAGGTGGCGCGCCACGTGGACGGACAGGATCAGGCCAAGTCACGCGAGATCAGCGGCTCAGATTGGATCTGGATGAACCGGGTCAAGCCGCGGGTTCGGGTGCGGGTCGGGTTGACCGACCCGAACACGTGGCATAACGAGGGAGTGACACGTAGCAGAGGTTCAGGCCGTCTGAACCGGCCGGTTCTCTATCGAACCGGCCCGAACCGCTGGACCGCCGGTCCAACCGGCCGGACCGGACACGTGGCAGGTGCTTGTGCCTGCGTGAGTGTCACACGCGCCAAGCACACAACCGCCACTTGGGCGGCGCGTGCAAGCGCGTGCGGCGTCTGCTGGGCGCGTGCGGCGCGCCGCTGGACTCGTGGCGGCGCGAGCTCCTGCGTGGCGTCATCGGATTTTCCGGCCGAACTTGGAGTGCATGCCAATTTCATGAAATTTGCTGCGTAGGTTTAGCCTATAAATAGGCAGTACATGCCATTCCTTTCATTAAGCTTTGTAGCATTCCTTTTTTCAGCCGTTCAAAGCCATTTGGCTAATTTCCTCTCTTTGATTAATTAATCTTTAATCAGATTAATTAATTACTTAATTAGGTGGTTATATAATTAATATATAATCCACTTAATTATTAGAAAATAGGGGTTTTCAGGTTTTAGAAAAAAGGGTTTTTCTAAGGAAATATTTTCTCAAAGTATTTAGCGAAATACAGCCGGAGCCCACACTCCAATTTCTTAATCGGGGATATTGCGGGGAAGCTCTGCCGGTTTCACGAGAAGATATCGAGGTGCTGGAAAAGTGCCGTTGATAGCCATTTCTGCAGTACGGTAATACCGTTATGCTGCTCAAATTAATATTTGCATATTGTGATTATATGCTAGATGATTTAAAATTATGTTATCAATGCCTGTATATAATCAGAGTTTTGCTGCCCGATTTGTTCCGCTGCTTTATTAAAATATTTTTGAAATATTTTGATAACGAGGTTATGGCGAATTTTTTTGAATATTACGCTGTACCGTCACTCTGCTTCGGGCCCGCCGCACCCAACAACTGGTATCAGAGCGGGGCTCTGATTATATACTCGCATTGATAAAGCATAAGATGCATAATTTTAAATCTGATACTGTGCACGTAAATTCTGTCTAAGAAGGCTGGGTTTTAAGTGGGACCATTGTGACCCCTCCAGTGTTTCTGGGAATTTGCGTGGAATGGTAATTTTCTGGGAATTGATTTCAATAATCTTCCTGGTTAATTGCCGAATCAGTAAATATGATTTAAATTATGTGATAATTTAAAACATATTTATTTAAGGGGCCATAAAAATTTAAAGCGTGATAATTATGTGATAATTATTTGCAAGCATGCTTTTAATTTTAAAAATGACATGATAATATGTGATATTATGTTGTTTCAATTATGCATGATTTATTTAATATGATTAGATAAATAATGTTTAATAGAGATTAAACACGATGCATAATTGGATTAATATTTTTTGGCCTAAATTAATAAAGAGTTATTAAAGCCTTAAAATATTATTAGGATTATTTAATAATCCTAGTGGGAGCTTATTAATTAGATTAATTACTTCCAAAATTAATAAGACGCCAAAAAGTGATTATTTAATAATCAAAGATAATCCACAAATTCTATAAAATTCAAGTGGGAACGAGATAAAAAGAGTTAGATTCTCACCGCCTCCATTACCCGTCTATAGTATAGTGAATATATACTACTCCCTTCGGCGGGTATATATTCGCGGTATACAAGATTAGGCTTCTACGGATAGAATGAAATACGGGGAAAGTCAGCTCGACCACGCCTCCGTGGAGTGTCTGATCTACTCGTACGAATTTCTAGGTAATGGTATATGCTTGACTAAGTAATGTATTAACCTCCCTTTGGAGCTATGTTACATTCACTTAGAGGCCAAAGGTTAACATGGTGGATTAACATAGTTTGGTAAGAGTTACCTAGAGGGCATGTTAATTAAGATTAATACTTGCTTTTCTAAGCGGTTTTCGACCTCGCTTCCGGGGAGTCAACTGCGGTTAGATAAGTCACCATTGTGTAAACCAAAAATGCTTACGTGGATTTTATTTATTGGTTAGACGCAAAAAAAAGTAAAATACAGAATCATAACTTGTACCTTTTAAAATATTTCAGTTTTAAGCAATGACGACCGCTAGCCCGCTTCAATCGATCCTAAGGGAAAATAGGCTTGAAGGGTCTAACTATGCTGATTGGAAAATGAATCTTGACATCATGCTTGGTCACGAGAATCTGAAACAAGTGCTCACTGAACCTTGTCCAGGGGTACCGGAAACTACAGCCAATCAGGATATGAGAAATGCTTATGCCAATTGGATCAAGTCCAATGATTTGGCTAGGTCATATATCCTGGCATCTGTCTCCAATGTTCTCAAGCATCAAATGCATGAGATGCCAACTGCTAGGAACATGATGGATCATCTCCATCAAATGTTTGGAGGACAGAATCGAGCCAAGAGGCTCGAATTGATGCGGAGGCTGTTAGTTACCAAGATGTCTGAGGGATCACCTGTTCAGGATCATGTTATGAACATGATGGCTTGCCTGAACGAAATTGAAAGCCTTGGTGCTAAATTTGATGATCTCAGCAAACAGGATATGATTCTATGCTCTCTGCCAAAGTCGTTCGACACATTCAGGCAAAATTATTCTATGAACAAATTGGATTTTTCTCTGCCTGAATTGATGAACGAACTTAAAGTGGCGGAGGGAGTGATGAAAGCTAAGGGAACTGTTCTCCTAGCCCAGGCATCGACTTCCACAGCTTCAAAAGCCAATAAGTGGAAAAAGGGAAAAGGAAAAGTTCTTAATCCCAAGAAGAAGGTTCAGAAGAAGAAGGGTAAACCTAGCAAAGGAAAATGTTTCCACTGCGGGGAGAATGGGCACTGGTGTTAGGAATAGTGCCCTAGAAAGCCGATTGTATATCCGCTTTGTGCTTTTCCTTATTGTAATCACAGACAATCTTTGAATAAAATAACGAATTGAGGCAACACTTCTTTATATGCTCTTGTTTGGTATGCGTTTACTTTAGCTGTGCATGTATGAGAACTCCCCTAATCCTGATGACTTTAGGACTCTACCATTTAGGTGAAATGGTTCATGAAACGAGCCCTATATCACATAAGTCATGATTAGTAAAATACTCCAAGCCGATGAGTCCTACAGACAGTGGGAGTGTCAACTTGACTCCTCTAAGGCTTGCTTGTGGGATCATGCCCTTAAGAAGGACCACCTTGTTTCATGGAGGTGCAAAGTGTATAGTTGATACGTGCGTGATAAATGAGGGTGCTTACTTTAATAAGTAAGTTCACTGAGGTGCCCCGTGTGAGAACATTCCTAAATGGGAAAGGAAGTTTCTATTTCAGGAAATGGAAACTTCCAGATTAGGAAATATCTCACGAGTCATTGATGTGATTAATTGATCCTTAGACTTGAGGTTCCTTCTCACTTTATGAGTTAACTCTGTAGTCTTAGGTATAAGCTTTAAAGGGTGTCGCCTTAGACAACTGATTCAAGGCTTATGCTGGGGCTGCACAAGTGATTCATGAAAGTGAATGAGAATCAAGAAAGGACCTACACTTGCATTTGCAAGGTGATCTCTTATTGTGTAAGTCATTCATATGCCATATGGAGTCCTTGGCCAAGGCAGTAGATCAAGACATCAAGAAAAAGGTTTCTTGGATTGAGATCAAATGGATATGAAATGCACTTAGCTTTAAGACCGGATTATTAGGGTTCTGATTATTCCCTTACCCTAGATCTTGGTTGAGAGATAGTAAGTAGGAGGATTGTATCTCACATGAATCAATGACTTAAAGGTTCTGTCGAATCCGAACATTCCAATTCAGCTAGGGGTTAAACACCTGTTGCTAGACTATGGTCGTTTAATCTGTGGACTGATTAATTAATTAGTGAATTAATTAATTAGGGTCACTGCTAATTGAATTGAGAACCTAGAGGGTCACACACAACAACTTGGTTACATGAGTTGAGGCTTGAAAATGATTAAACGAGTTAATCGAGCCTAGAGGGTTCCACACGTGTGAAGCCACACGTGTGGGTCACGTGAGTGACACGTGTCCTTGTGACACGTGTCACACACGTGAATTTATATATATATTAAATGATTAATTTAGTTAATTATTTAATAGACTTTGGTTTAATTTTGATTTAAAAGGAAAGTCTAATTTTGGAGAAAATAATCTAGTTAATTGATTACGAATTAATTAATTAGATAAAAATAAGTTATTTATTTTATAATAAATAAAGTATAAAATTATCCAAAAATAGTTTGGATATTTTTTGGCTCTCTTAAAAGTTGACTTGAATTAGAATTCAAAGTCAAAGTTGGAAAATACTTGATGATCAAGTAATAGGAGAGAGAGGGACCAAATCCTTTGTCCATTAGGACTAGGTTCGGCCGCCCCTCCCCTTTCCTATATATAGGGGAGCTCATGCTCCCCTTTAGAGCTAATTGACAATTCTTGGTTCATGTGTTGAACACCTTCCTTTCTCCAAGATTAAATTAAACCCTAGGTTAAGCCTAAACACTAACTAGAGAACTAGCATCCTTACTAGTTAGATTGTGATCAAGTTGGTGGACTTTCTCTAGAGACTTCAAGTTAGAAGTTTGAAGATTCGAGCTTTACCAAGGAGAGGGGATCAAGCCGCGAGAAGAGCGTTCTTGGGTGGCTTGAAACGCTTCAAGAAAGAATAAAAGAAAAGTAAGTTTTCTATCTTTACGAATTTGGTTACACGATTGCGAGTTCAAGGTCCTTTTGTTGGGAAAAATTTTTAAATTCCGCTGCTTTCTGATTCGTGTTTTCCAACAAGTGGTATCAGAGCAACCTCGTTAATCGTGTTTCTGATTCGTCTCAATTATACTGAATTTGGTAGAAATTCTTAGGCTTGATGCGATTGAGTATTTGTAATTGTTTTAGAAAGCCTGAATTACGAAACTGTATTTTTTTCCTGAAAGTTTCTGAAAATTGGTTTTTATAAAATTTAATTTTGAAAAACAATTTTAGATTTGAAACTGTATAAACTGTTTTTGGATTTCTTGGATTGGTTTTGCTTTTGAACGAAAACACGAAACGAAAGCCCGGATCGCGATGAACACCCGAAACCCAGCGCGCGAAGGAGTCGCGCGCGGGCTTCGCGCACCACCCTCCTGCAACCGCGCGGGAGATCCTCCCGGGCGAGCCTAGGCGCGCCCGCCCATCATCGCCCAGGGCTGGCCGGAACAGACCGGCCAGTCGCCCGCACGCCGTCCGCCCGTCGCCGCCCAGGCCTGGCCGGGACAGACCGGCCAGTCGCCCAGCACCTCCCGCACGCCTGTGCGGGAGGCCCAGGGCGGCCGAGACTGGCCGCCCAATGCCCGGCAGGAGATGCGCGCTCCAGCGCGCACTCGCGCGGCCTTGGCCGCGCGCTGTGCGCGCATGCTGTGCGCACACGCCGCACTTGGGACGGGCAACCCCGTTTTCGTGATCCGGCCTTTTCGTGTTTCGTGCAATCCAGTCCCAATTTTATTTTAATTTTAAAATTTTATTTTTGAATATTTATTTTAGTTTTTTGAATAAAACTTAAAATTGGGATTTTTGAGAAATTGAAACGGTTTATATTTTGGGAAAATACATCTTGATAAAATTATTAATTTTCAGAAATTAATTGGAATTTTATTTGTTTTGGTAATTTGGGATTTATTGAAAACTTTTATAAATAAGACTCGCATCAAGTCGTGTTTTAAGCTATTAGAGCTTAAAGCGAGAATTTTAATTTATCGGTTAAATTTAAATTCTTGCAAAAGCATGTTAGGTGATCATGGGTTTAGATCTATGTATGGTTTTAATTTATGCACATGGATGGTTTAAATTGGGGTTGGAGCCCTATAGTTGCGTTTTTCAATTGAGGTTGGAGCCTCACTTATGTGCGTACTGTTATGTGATTTATAATGTGGCTTTCCATATTACTGTTTTTGAGGCCGGGGTATGCCCCGTGTAATTGTCTGAGGCCAATATGAAGATTGAGCCTTATTACTTTATGTCTTTTTCCTTTTTATTGTAATTTGAGAGTAGAGATAGGTGGTGAGGTTTTATTTTCATTTTGGAGACAATACACCCATGGAGTAAGATGGACCACATTCAAGTAACAAGGAGGCCATAAGTGAAGACCCCTCAAAATGTTAGGGAGGGGAATCTCAATTGTTAAATGTAATAGAGATAGGGCTCGTATTTTGTTACCGCTTTCCCTTATGTGATTTGAACTGTTTATGTGGCATGTATGTTAGAACTTGTGATTGTGGAGTGGCTCCCACATATCACGCATAAGATAGGTAGAACCCATGATCATTACATGTTAGTATCATGCTAGGACATGTTATCTGTTTATGTGCTTGTTTGAAATGCATTTAAGTGTACTTGCATTAATCAAGACTAATAAAATTGGATAACATATATGTTGGTGAGGTCGAACCGGACAACTCTCCGGTTGATTCGAAAATTCCCATTAAATATTAAGCTAATTTCGAACAAATAGGTGTTTAATTCGAGATGCAAATTTTGAATTGAATTCCTAGCATTCCATCAATAGGTTTTAAGTTTAGTAAGTAAAGCTAGTTATTGTCCGCGAGTCGTGGGATAGCTAGTGGAGCTTATTAGTTCTTAGTTACCTAATTAATCATTTTTAAATGGTCAATATTTCGTGGTCAATTTTAGCAAGGGCGATGTCCGCGAGTCGTGGGTCGTTCGAACTAAGTTTTGGTCATGATCTTATGATTGATGGGTCTAGCTTAACGCCTAAGTAAATATGGATGTCGCACGAGTCGTGGGTCCATATTGAAAGATAGGTGATGCAAAAACAATTACTAAGAGTTCTAAAGGTGTTAGAATTGGTAAGTTGTACCTACCTAGGGTTCTTACTTAGAATGTCCGCGAGTCGTGGGTTCGAGGTAAAATGCCTAGAATCTTAGTACCCATTGGGAAACGTGTTCCTCTTAGATCTTTGGGAATTCTAGATCTTTGAAAAACAGTGGGAGCTACATTAGATTAAAGACCTTATCTTTTGTATATCGTTATAATTCAGCATGCTCACTAGTTCTCTGTTTTACCATTTAGGTCGTAGATTCTGTGATTCTCTACGTGTTTTGAAATGGCAACCAAAAACCCTCTTGTATCGATCCTCGAGTCAAACAAGTTGACTGGTCCCAACTATTCTGATTGGCTGAGGAATCTAAAAATCATTTTAGATTCTGAGAAGAGAACTTATGTTCTCTTCGAAGGGGAGCCTAGTCCCGAAGGGGAGGCTCCCACTCGGGCCGAGCGGGATGCGATTCAGAAGTGGAAGGATGATAATCTCCAAGCCCGTTGCCTTATGTTGGCTAACATGTCTCCGGACTTGCAAAGGCAACATGAGGCCATGGAATTTGCTTGGGAGATTTACGACCACTTAGAGCAACTTTACCGCCCTCATGAACGTGTTACAAGGTATAACACTTCAAAGGAATTGTTCCACTTGAGAATGAGGGAAGGTTCAAGTGTCCATGAATATGGACTCAAGTTTCTTGCCCTTACTGAGAAACTTGCTTCCATGGACATGCCACTGAAAGATGAGCTTTCAGTGGATTTGTTGCTAGCTTCGCTCCCACCATCATTCAACCCATTTATCCTTAACTTCAACATGAATCATGCTGGTGCTACTGTAGCTGAGTTGATTAGTCAGCTTGTGACTGCTGAAAGCACGATCAAGAAGGACAATAAGGTTTTGATGGTGAATGCTCCATCTTCCTCTTCTGGGCCTTCTAAAGGTAAGGGCAAGAAAGCCCAAAAGAAGAAGAAGAAACCCCTTAGGCCCACTGGTGGCATTTCGAAGGGGAAGGCCCAAAAGAAGAAGCGTGATCAGAAAGAGGATGTTTGCTTCCATTGTGGCAAAGCGGGACATTGGAGGAGAAACTGCCCAGAGTACAAGGCTACTCTGAAGAAAGGTATCTTTCTCGTTGAAGTAAATCTTTCTATTAATTCTAGTTCTTGGGTACTTGATACCGGTTGTGGAACTCATATCTGTAATGATGTACAGATGCTAAGTGAAGTCCAACAACTCAAAGAAGGAGAATGTGTCTTGAAGATCGGCGATGGCTCAAACGTTGAAGCTCGAGCTTTAGGCACAATTAGATTAGATTTAGGTAGTTTTGAGTTAGTATTAAATAAAGTCCTTTATGTACCGAGCATTATTCGTAATATAATTTCAGTTCCAATATTAGATTGTGAAGGTTATGAAACTTATATTAAGAATGGTAAATACTTTATCAAACGGAACAACTCTTCCGTTCATATCGGTACTCTAAGTAATGGACTTTACCTAACTCAAAATATCAATATTATGAATATACAACGAGAAACAAAGCGTAAGAGAGATGACAAAGTTTCAGCTCCCTTATGGCACGCTAGATTAGGACACATTTCCAAGAACAGAATTAGCAAGATAAACACTTTAGGATCATTCTCTGAAAATGATCTCAAAGAGTTAACTTCTTGCGAATCCTGTCTCAAAGGAAAAATGTCAAAAGTCCCTTTTAAAGGAACTGTGGAACGTGCCACTAAGGTTTTGGATTTGATCCATACTGATGTTTGTGGACCGCTTAGTGTAAGCACTAGAAACAATCATCAGTACTTCATAACCTTTACTGATGACTTTAGTCGGTATGGTTATGTATACTTAATGAAGTATAAATCTGAAGCTTTTGAGAAATTCTTAGAATTTCAAAAGGAGGTTGAGAACAAAACTGGTCACAAGATCAAAGCACTTCGATCTGATCGAGGAGGCGAATATCTTAGTGAAGAATTCCTTAATCATCTCAAGGATAATGGAATTATCTCTCAGTGGACTCCTCCGGGAACTCCTCAGCTTAATGGAGTTTCTGAGAGAAGGAATCGAACCCTACTTGATATGGTTCATTCCATGATGAGTTTCACTGACTTACCACCTTCTTTCTGGGGTTATGCCCTAGAAAGTGCAGCAAAGATTCTAAATCTAGTTCCCTCTAAGTCAGTCCCCAAGACGCCCTATGAAATGTGGCATGGTAAAATCCCTAGTTATTCTTATTTAAGAATTTGGGGTTGTCCTGCTTACGTGAAGAGGACAGTGGGAGATAAGTTAGAATCTCGTTCTAACTTATGCTACTTTGTAGGTTATCCTAAGGAATCCATAGGATACTATTTCTATGATCAATCTGAGCAAAAGGTGTTTGTTTCCAGAAATGCCACTTTTCTTGAGGAACCGTTCCTTAAAGAAAAGAAAGGCAAGATCATAGAATTAGAAGAAGTACAAAGTGACCCCACACCACCCACTGAAGAAACGTCCCACTCTGATCAACCACAACCAATCACGAATTTCGATACACATGAAAATCCTCCTCTAAGGCGTTCTGAACGCACTCCTAGACAGCCGGAGAGATGGTATGGATTCTTCCATGAAATCTCTCAAAAGGATAATGATCCTTTAACATATGAGGAGGCACTTTCAGATTCTGACTCTGAACAGTGGATAGAAGCCATGAAATCCGAAATGGACTCCATGAACTCCAACCAAGTTTGGACCTTGGTAGATTTACCTAATAGGGTCAAACCCATAGGTTGCAAATGGATCTTTATGAGAAAGCTTGGAGTTGATGGAAGCATTGCGGCCTACAAAGCAAGACTGGTTGCAAAAGGATTCACTCAAAGACCCGGCGTGGACTTTGACGAAACCTTTTCACCAGTTGCAATGCAAAAGTCCATTCGAATCATGCTTGCCATTGCTGCATATTATGACTATGAGATATGGCAAATGGATGTGAAAACTGCCTTTCTCAATGGTGACATTGACAAAGACATTTATATGGAGCAACCCATAGGTTTCACATTCAGTGGGAGTGAGCAAAAGGTTTGCAAACTCCAAAGATCAATCTATGGATTGAAACAGGCTTCTAGGAATTGGAACATTTGATTTGATGAATCGGTCAAAGCGTTTGGCTTCACCCAAATTTCGAATGAATCATGTGTGTATAGAAAGGAATTGGAGACCTCAGTGCAATTCTTAGTACTTTATGTTGATGACATCCTTCTTATTGGGAATTCGAAGGATGACATGAAAGTGACTAAGTTATGGTTATCGAACCAATTCGAGATGAAAGATCTTGGTGATGCGTCCTATATCCTTGGAATTAAAATCTATAGAGATAGATCTAGAAGGTTAATAGGACTATCACAGTTGATGTACATTGACAAAGTATTGAAAAGATTCAATATGGAGTCAGCAAAGGTTAAGAACCTTCCTATGAGTGTAGGAACATGTCTTTCAAAGAAGATGTGTCCTAAGACTAACCTTGAAAAGGAAAGAATGACTCATACACCTTATGCATCAGCAATAGGTAGCATAATGTATGCAATGTTATGTACTCGACCGGATGTGGCTTATGCACTTAGTGTAACGAGTCGTTTCCAATCTGACCCTGGAGATGGTCACTGGGCTGCCGTGAAGAATATTCTTAAGTACTTGAAAAGTACTAAAGATTTATTCTTAGTTTACGGAGGTCAGAAAGATCTTACTGTCGAAGGATACTGCGATGCAAGCTTTGCATCTGACTTAGATGATTTTAAGTCAATGTCAGGATACATTTTCTGCCTAAACGGCGGAGCAGTGAGTTGGAAGAGTTCCAAGCAGACTACCACTGCAGATTCGACCACTGAGGCCGAATACTTAGCTGCAAATGATGCAGCTAAGGAAGGTGTTTGGATTAGAAACTTCATTCAAGAATTGAATGTTGTTCCTAGCATGAAAGACCCCATTGCTGTGTTTTGTGACAACACTGGGGCGGTTGCTCAAGCAAGAGAACCAAGATCTCACCAACGGACCAAGCACATTATGAGGAAGTATCACCTAATCCGTGATATTATCAAAAGAGGAGATGTGCGAATTGAGAGGGTCACATCAGCAGAGAACGTGGCAGATCCACTTACTAAACCCCTTAGTCGAGAAGCTTTCCAAGGTCATCTTCAGAAGATGGGACTTAGAATAGCTTTAGAATGGCTTTGACGGGCAAGTGGGAGATTGTTAGGAATAGTACCCTAGAAAGCCGATTGTATATCCGCTTTGTGCTTTTCCTTATTGTAATCACAGACAATCTTTGAATAAAATAACGAATTGAGGCAACACTTCTTTATATGCTCTTGTTTGGTATGCGTTTACTTTAGCTGTGCATGTATGAGAACTCCCCTAATCCTGATGACTTTAGGACTCTACCATTTAGGTGAAATGGTTCATGAAACGAGCCCTATATCACATAAGTCATGATTAGTAAAATACTCCAAGCCGATGAGTCCTACAGACAGTGGGAGTGTCAACTTGACTCCTCTAAGGCTTGCTTGTGGGATCACGCCCTTAAGAAGGACCACCTTGTTTCATGGAGGTGCAAAGTGTATAGTTGATACGTGCGTGATATATGAGGGTGCTTACTTTAATAAGTAAGTTCACTGAGGTGCCCCGTGTGAGAACATTCCTAAATGGGAAAGGAAGTTTCTATTTCAGGAAATGGAAACTTCCAGATTAGGAAATATCTCACGAGTCATTGATGTGATTAATTGATCCTTAGACTTGAGGTTCCTTCTCACTTTATGAGTTAACTCTGTAGTCTTAGGTATAAGCTTTAAAGGGTGTCGCCTTAGACAACTGATTCAAGGCTTATGCTGGGGCTGCACAAGTGATTCATGAAAGTGAATGAGAATCAAGAAAGGACCTACACTTGCATTTGCAAGGTGATCTCTTATTGTGTAAGTCATTCATATGCCATATGGAGTCCTTGGCCAAGGCAGTAGATCAAGACATCAAGAAAAGGGTTTCTTGGATTGAGATCAAATGGATATGAAATGCACTTAGCTTTAAGACCGGATTATTAGGGTTCTGATTATTCCCTTACCCTAGATCTTGGTTGAGAGATAGTAAGTAGGAGGATTGTATCTCACATGAATCAATGACTTAAAGGTTCTGTCGAATCCGAGCATTCCAATTCAGCTAGGGGTTAAACACCTGTTGCTAGACTATGGTCGTTTAATCTGTGGACTGATTAATTAATTAGTGAATTAATTAATTAGGGTCACTGCTAATTGAATTGAAAACCTAGAGGGTCACACACAACAACTTGGTTACATGAGTTGAGGCTTGAAAATGATTAAACGAGTTAATCGAGCCTAGAGGGTTCCACACGTGTGAAGCCACACGTGTGGGTCACGTGAGTGACACGTGTCCTTGTGACACGTGTCACACACGTGAATTTATATATATATTAAATGATTAATTTAGTTAATTATTTAATAGACTTTGGTTTAATTTTGAATTAGAAGGAAAGTCTAATTTTGGAGAAAATAATCTAGTTAATTGATTACGAATTAATTAATTAGATAAAAATAAGTTATTTATTTTATAATAAATAAAGTATAAAATTATCCAAAAATAGTTTGGATATTTTTTTGGCTCTCTTAAAAGTTGACTTGAATTAGAATTCAAAGTCAAAGTTGGAAAATACTTGATGATCAAGTAATAGGAGAGAGAGGGACCAAATCCTTTGTCCATTAGGACTAGGTTCGGCCACCCCTCCCCTTTTCTATAAATGAGCTCCCCTTTAGAGCTAATTGACAATTCTTGGTTCATGTGTTGAACACCTTCCTTTCTCCAAGATTAAATTAAACCCTAGGTTAAGCCTAAACACTAACTAGAGAACTAGCATCCTTACTAGTTAGATTGTGATCAAGTTGGTGGACTTTCTCTAGAGACTTCAAGTTAGAAGTTTGAAGATTCGAGCTTTACCAAGGAGAGGGGATCAAGCCGCGAGAAGAGCGTTCTTGGGTGGCTTGAAACGCTTCAAGAAAGAATAAAAGAAAAGTAAGTTTTCTATCTTTACGAATTTGGTTACACGATTGCGAATTCAAGGTCCTTTTGTTGGGAAAAATTTTTAAATTCCGCTGCTTTCTGATTCGTGTTTTCCAACAACTGGAAGAGGAATTGTCCAAAATACTTAGCAAGTCTTCCTGCTAAGCCATCTGGACAAGGTATATCGATATCTTGTTTAATTGAATTATGTTTAGTTGGAAGTCCACCAGATTCCTGGTGTGTGGACTCGGGTTCAACTAATCATATTTGCAATTCGTTGCAAGGGTTCAAGCTAACCAGAAAGCTTGAAGATGGCGAGATGCAGCTACTGCTCGGGGATAATACAAGTATATCTGTATTAGCAGTAGGGATTGTAAATTTGTATTTTGGTGATAGGGTTTTAGTACTGAAAGACATTCTGTATATACCGTGTGTTCGCAGAAATCTGATTTCTGTGAGTTGTTTAATAAATAATGGTTTCAATGTTTGTTTTGAACAAAATTTTACTATTAAGCAAAATAAAAGGTTTATTTGCTCTGGCACGGTAAAAGATGGTCTTTTCTTGTTATACCCCGATAAAAACCCTAATTCCGAACTTAACACTGCTAAGCTTGACTTACCAACCAAAAGAAAAACTCCTATGCCTAGCGAGGCGTACAAGTGGCATTTACGTCTTGGTCATATTAATCCAAAAAGGATCCAAAGACTAATTTCAGATGAATTGTTGAGTCCCTTGGACTTAACAGAACTACCAGTCTGTGAATCCTGCTTGGAAGGTAAAATGACCAAGAGATCTTTTAAATCTAAAGGTAATCGAGCCACAGAATTGCTTGAGTTAATTCATACGGATGTGTGTGGTCCTATGAGTATTCAAGCAAGAGGAGGTTTTGAGTATTTCATCACTTTTACGGATGATTACTCCAGATACGGATACGTTTATTTGATGAGATATAAGTCTAAATCTTTTGAAAAGTTCAAAGAATTCAAGGCTGAAGTTGAAAATCAAACTGGAAAACGTATCAAGGCACTTCGATCAGATCGTGGTGGTGAGTATCTGTCTACAGAGTTTCTAGAATTTCTCACTGCAAATGGGATTAGATCTCAATTATCTGCACCGGGTACACCCCAGCAGAACGGTGTTGCAGAAAGGAGAAATAGAACTCTGATGGAAATGGTAAGATCTATGATGAGTCATGCTACCCTACCAAGTTCGTTTTGGGGCTTTGCACTCGAAACGGCGGCACACATATTAAACCTTGTTCCATCCAAGTCAGTTCCTAAAACACCAATGGAACTGTGGCGAGGGCGAAAGCCCAGTGTCTCCTATCTTCGGATATGGGGAACCCCAACTCATGTGTTAAGGAAAGATCCTGACAAGTTGGAATCAAGAACAAAGGTTTGCTTGTTCGTAGGTTATCCTAAAGGAACAAGAGGTGGTATATTTTACGATCCGAGAGATCACAAAGTGTTTGCGAGCACTAATGCTAAATATCCCGAAGATGATTTCGTAAATGACCACAAGGGTAGAAGCAAAATTGTGTTAGAAGAAATGATAACATCAGATTCTGAATTCCAAGAACCCGTAGTAACTGAAAATGTGTTAGATACATATAATGTACCAGATACAACATATGATGTAGGGACGAGTACACAGCAGCCTCGTCGTAGTGGGAGGATTGTCAGGGCACCTGACAGATACCTAGGATTAACCCAAGTGGTTGAATCTGACGTATCTGATCCTATCACATATGATGAAGCCATAAACGATATAGACGCTGACCGTTGGGTCAGAGCCATGGAATCTGAATTAGATTCAATGTATTCCAATAAAGTCTGGGAACTTGTAGAGGCGCCTGAGGGCATTAAACCTATTGGATGCAAATGGGTCTACAAGAGAAAAAGGGGAATAGATGGAAAGGTTGAGACCTTTAAAGCAAGGCTTGTGGGAAAGGGTTATACCCAGAAAGAAGGTATTGATTATGACGAAACCTTCTTGCCTGTAGCAATGCTTAAGTCCATAAGAATTCTCCTTTCTATTGCCACTCATTTTGATTATGAGATTTGACAAATGGATGTAAAGACTGCCTTCTTGAACGGGCACCTTCAAGAAGAGATATACATGGCTCAACCTGAAGGCTTTATAGCCAGAAATCAGGAGCATATGGTATGCAAGCTTGATAGATCTATCTATGGTCTTAAGCAAGCGTCTAGGTCATGGAACATCAGATTTAATGAGGCAATTAAATCCTTTGGATTTTTGCAATTGCCTGATGAACCATGTGTGTACAAGAGACATCATGATAGTATTGTAGCATTTTTAGTTCTATATGTTGACGACATTCTGCTCATTGGGAATGACACAGGAATATTGTCAGCAGTTAAGATTTGGTTGTCAAACAAGTTTGACATGAAAGACCTAGGTGAAGCCAGCTATATTCTAGGGATCAGACTTTGTCGTGATCGTAAGAATAAGATGATTGGTTTATCACAAGCTGCATATATAGATAAGATGTTGGCAAGATATAATATGGCTAACTCCAAGAAAGGATCGTTACCTTTCAGACATGGAGTTCATCTGTCTCGGGATCAGTGTCCCAAGAACCCAGAAGAGACAGAAGAAATGAAAGATGTTCCGTATGCTTCGGCAGTCGGAAGCCTCATGTATGCCATGTTATGTACAAGGCCAGATATCTGTTATGCTGTAGGTCTAGTCAGCAGATATCAGTCAAACCCTGGACCCCAACACTGGATAGCTGTAAAGCATATATTGAAGTACTTGAGAAGGACTCGGGATTATATGCTTGTCTATCGCAGTGATGAGCTCATTCCTATTGGGTACACAGATTCGGATTTTCAATCTGATTTGGATTCTAGGCGTTCGACGTCTGGATACGTGTTTACTCTAGGAGGAGCAGCCGTAAGTTGGAGGAGTATTAAGCAATCTTGCATTGCTGACTCCACCATGGAAGCTGAATACGTGGCAGCTTCAGAAGCAGCCAAAGAGGCGTATTGGTTCCAGAATTTTCTAATGGATCTAGAAGTCGTCAAGGACGGACTTACACCCATCACATTGTACTGTGACAATGCTGGAGCGGTGGTCAACTCCAAGGAACCTCGAAGTCATAAACGTGCCAAGCACATCGAGAGGAAGTTTCACATTATACGTGATTATGTGGAACGTGGAGAAGTGGCAGTGGTGAAAATTGGCTCAGTAAATAATCTGGCAGATCCCTTCACTAAAACTTTGGCGCAAAAGAGTTTTGACACTCATGTAGAAGGGATGGGTCTTAGATATGTAGCCAATTGGATTTAGGGCAAGTGGGAGATTGTTGGGATTAATGCCGTGAAAATCCAATTATATTGTAAATATTTTGGATTAATAAAACTGAAATTAAAGCAAGTTATGAGTATTTTACAAATTTAATAATTAATAACGTGTGATGGTATTTTTATATGAAATGTGTTTCATAGGAAAAGATTTTAAATACCAGGAGTCACGTTTCATTAAAGTTCTAGTCAGTATGATAAGAAGATGTTCTTATCAAGACTATAATGTGTTATGTAAGATGATTAGTCTTTCGTCATAGGGAAATGGAGTTTCCAATTATAACACATTGATGATTTTCAATGAGATTGGAAACATCGAACTGAACCACTGAGATTGTTCATTTTATACTGCTATCTAAAATGAACAAAATCTCGGAAGCATTAGACTCTTAATCCTGGCAGTGTTTCTACTTTAGGCATGTAGTGTTAATCACTGTAATGTACTCAGAAGTGAGGTCTCGGTAACGGGTGGCCAAAATACTTTGTACGTTCGGTGATTGCATGAAATGTGCTAGAGAGAAATATTGATTGAGGAATCTGCAGCCTTGCTGGAAGGTTAAAGATATCCCTGAAATAGATTTGCAAAGTTCAATTAAAACTTTGGCCAAAGTACTTCGTGTGTGCGTCACCGAAGTTGTATGTTGAATGTGTTTCACATACAGGGAATTTGAACTTTAGGCGAATCAAGAAATTTCAGATTTAAAGTGAAAAATAAATGATAGTAGTATTGATTTATTTTTCATGGATATCTGTACAGAGGAGTAAAATGCAAAATTATTCTAGATCGAGAAATTCGTGAATAATTTAATTAATTTTAGAGTGCAACAATATTTATTTAGTGGAATTAAATATTGTTAAACGGTAATCAATTATCGTCATGAGATGATAATAGATTGACCCGTTTGGAGCTAAGATTAATTAGTCCTGCAGGTCCCCCCGCAAGCCCCAACGAAGATCAAAGAGAAAATATTAAAACGAGAGAGAGAAATAAATTTTCAAAGAGTTTGAAAATAGCCAAGAAATTTATTTTGAGAAAATAAATTAAAATTCCAAAGAGTTGGAAATGCCCGAAATTTTATTTTGGAGAAAATAAATTTTTTCGGAAAAAAAAAAATGATGACGTGGCAGAGGTGCTGACATGGCAGGTGACGTGTCACACCACGTCAGCGGGTCAGCGCCACTGGGCGCCAGGTGGCGCGCCACGTGGACGGACAGGATCAGGCCAAGTCACACGAGATCAGCGGCTCAGATTGGATCTGGACGAACAGGGTCAAGCCGCGGGTTCGGGTGCGGGTCGGGTAGGGTCGGTCAAAATTGGACCGACCCGAACACGTGGCATAACGAGGGAGTGACACGTAGCAGAGGTTCAGGCCGTCTGAACCGGCCGGTTCTCTGTCGAACCGGCCCTAACCGCTGGACCGCCGATCCAACCGGCCGGACCGGACACGTGGCAGGTGCTTGTGTCTGCGTGAGTGTCACACGCGCCAAGCACACAGCCGCCACTTGGGCGGCGCGTGCAAGCGCGTGCGGCGTCTGCTGGGCGCGTACGGCGCGCCGCTGGACTCGTGGCGGCACGAGCTCCTGCGTGGCGTCATCGGATTTGCCGGCCGGACTTGGAGTGCACGCCAATTTCATGAAATTTGTTGCGTAGGTCCTCAATTTTAGCCTATAAATAGGCAGTACATGCCATTCCTTTCATTAAGCTTTGTAGCATTCCTTTTTTCAGCCGTTCAAAGCCATTTGGCTAATTTCCTCTCTTTGATTAATTAATCTTTAATCAGGTTAATTAATTACTTAATTAGGTGGTTATATAATTAATATATAACCCACTTAATTATTAGAAAATAGGGATTTTCAGGTTTTAGAAAAAAGGGTTTTTCTAAGGAAAAATTTTCTCAAAGTATTTAGCGAAATACAGCCGGAGCCCACACTTCAATTTCTTAGTCGGGGATATTGCGGGGAAGCTCTGCCGGTTTCACGAGAAGATATCGAGGTGCTGGAAAAGTGCCGTTGATAGCCATTTCTGCAGTACGGTAATACTGTTATGCTGCTCAAATTAATATTTGCATATTGTGATTATATGCTAGATGATTTAAAATTATGTTATCGATGCCTGTATATAATCAGAGTTTTGCTGCTCGATTTGTTCCGCTGCTTTATTAAAATATTTTTGAAATATTTTGATAACGAGGTTATGGCGAATTTTTTTGAATATTACGCTGTACCGTCACTCTGCTTCGGGCCCGCCGCACCCAACAACCAGTGTCGCCTGCCCTCGGTCCAAAGCAGCGGCAACCGCCGGCGGCGAGACCAGTGCCACCGAGGTTTGAGCAGGAGTGGAGACCGTCGGATTTCTGTTATGTGCAGCAGAGGTCGCCGGTCGCCGAAAATTCAGCAGAGGCGAACCCAGTACCGCCGGTTACCGGAAATTCAGGCGGAGGACATGAGGTAGTCGGATGGTGGCCACCAAGCCATGAGGCGGCGGCTGCTTGTGTGAGAAATGTCTCGGTTTTTTAACAGAAAAGAGAAGGATTGGGTTTTGCACAGAAAAGAGCATACGCGGCTACAAATCGAGATATTAGGGTTGGGGATTTGCAAACCCAACCCTATTTAAATAATAATTTGGGATGTGGTCCTCCAATTCTTGAAAATTTACAGAATGGCCCCTCAACTTCTAAATCTTTGCTGCATGACCCCCAAAGTTTCAAGAAATTTCAAATTGGTACCTATAGTTTGGAGAAAACACAGATTGGTCCTCCAACTTCAGAATCTTTGCAGATTAGTCCCTTGGGTTTGAAAGATGTGCAGAATGACCCCCCAAAATGTGGGAACGCCTATGTAACCCAAGGACCCAAGCCAGTCGAGTGGGTCATTGATTGCGGGGCCACCGATACCATGACTTATGACAGTAATGACTTGATTACCATGTCAAAATCTACAAGACCATCTATTCAGTGTGCCAACGGAGATCTATTACCGGTTCAGGGAACCGGAACGATTAATATATCTCCATCCTTAACCTTGAAAAAATGTCTATATATTCCTAGTTTATCCTGCAAACTGCTTTCTGTTAGTCATATTACCTGCGAATTGAATTGCGTTGTAGTGATCTACTCTGGTTTTTGTCTTCTGCAGGATGTTCAGTCGGGGAAAGTGATTGGGCGTGGCACTGAACGTGGTGGGTTGTACTATGTGGACGATGTGGCTCAAAACGGGACTACAGCGCTGGCTCACGGGACTGTTGAGAGGCAACAGTGGTTGTGGCATCGTCGGTTAGGTCACCCATCGGTTAGCTACTTACACTCACTCTTTCCTAGTATCTTTCAGTCTAAGAGTCAGTTATCCTGTGAAACTTGTATTCTAGCCAAGAGCCATAAACAATCATATCCGTATTCTGGAACTCGTATGAACACAGGTTTTTCCCTTATACATTCGGACGTTTGGGGTCCAGCTCGGTATACGGGTTCTCACTCTGGTTTTCGTTACTTTGTGTTGTTTGTTGATGATTGCTCGCGCATGACTTATATATATTTTTTGAAACATAAATCAGAGGTTTTTTCTAAGTTTGTCCAATTTTATAACATGGTCCAAACTCAGTTTAATGCCAAAATACAGATTCTTCGGTCAGATAATGGGGGGGAGTATGTTAATTCCAGCTTTAAACAGTTTTTCTCAGAAAAGGGTCATGTTCACCAAACCACCTGTGCTCATACACCTGAACAAAATGGGGTTGTTGAACGTAAAAATCGGGTCATCCTTGAAATTGCTAGGGCCATTATGTTTGATGCAGGAGTTCCTAAGTCCTTCTGGCCTGAAGCTATTGCCACAGCTATTTACCTCCTCAATAGACTACCCACTAAGATCCTTGATCTTAAGACACCTCTCTCAGAACTCTCCAGATATGTTAGTGTTCCCACACCTCTGACTCTGCAGCCTCGTGTCTTTGGGTGTTCAGTTTTTGTTCATATCCCTAAACAGGAACGTACTAAATTTGACCCGTGTTCAGTTAAATGTGTCTTTGTTGGGTATGGGGTAACTCAAAAGGGGTATCGTTGTTATCACCCATCCACACGACGCATGTACACCACCATGAACTGTAACTTCCTAGAAACCGAGTTCTTCTACCATACCCAACCTAGCGGTCAGGGGGAGCAGCCTATAGATCCACTAAGTTAGGTGTCATACTCCACTATGCCAGATCCGGACCCAAAAGATCCAGTAGGCGGGACCACCGAGCAGACGTCTCCCACAGTTCAGCCCCTCATGTCAGCACCAGTCCCAGGATCCGAACCACTGAATGTTCCTGAGGTACCCCTTGAAACTTCCTCATTTGATAATAATTCTGTTGGTACTATTGATAATCTGCACATTGAGGAGTTACAGGATCAAGAGAGACAGGTTCAGGAACAATTACAGGATCAGGAAAGACAGGTTCAGGAGGAGCCCACGGGAAGTGATCGGTATGTCCTTCCACCACGGAGTAATCGGGGAGTTCCTCCAAAAAGGTATGAACCGGAGTATGAACCTAGAAAATCCCAGTATCCGGTTGCTGATTATGCACAGGGAAAGCTAACAGTGACAGCTAAAGCATATTCAGCAGCAGTCTACACTGATGTGCTTCCTAGAACAGTTGAAGAAGCTCAGAAGAAGGATGAGTGGAAGTCGGCCATGAAAACAGAGATGATGGCCCTTGAAAAGAACATGACTTGGGAAAGATGCAGATTGCCACCAGGGAAGAGGCCGGTAGGTTACTGATGGGTGTTCACCATCAAACATCGGTCTGATGGGTCCATTGAGCGGTACAAGGCTAGATTGGTAGCCAAGGGGTATACACAGACGTACGGAGTGGATTATTCAGAGACCTTTTCTCCAGTTGCTAAGATTGACACTATCAGAGTACTTTTCTCGATAGCAGCTAATCAGGATTGGCCGTTACATCAGTTTGATATGAAGAATGCTGCTCAGGGGAAGTATGTAGGTTGAAGAGATCACTCTATGGGCTCAAGCAGTCACCGAGAGCTTGGTTTGGGAGATTCACAGTTGCTATGAGAAAGTATGGGTTCAAACCGAGTAATTCGGACCATACTTTGCTCTTTAAGAGGAGGGGTGAGTTAGTAACCTGTCTTATCATCTATGTTGATGACATGATCATCACTGGGAATGATCTTGAGGAAATTAAGCATTTGAGGAGAAACTTGTTTAAGGAGTTTGAAATGAAAGATTTGGGGGAATTGAAGTATTTCTTAGGGATTGAGGTACTTAGGTCAAGGCGGGGAATCTTTATTTCCCAACGGAAGTACGTACTTGATCTATTAGCAGAGACAGGATTTCTTGACAGCAAACCAACAGGGACTCCTATTGTTGTGAATCACGGGCTAAGGATAAAAGAAGATGCAGAAATGGTTGACCGGAGCCGGTATCAGCACCTCGTTGGAAAGTTGATCTATTTGTCACACACGAGGCCTGATATTGCCTATGCAGTAGGCGTGTTAAGTCAGTTTATGCACCGACCGCAGCAGGATCATATGGAAGCAGCACTTAGGGTGGTCAGATATCTCAAGGGGACTCCCGGGAGAGGAGTGTTGTTCCAAAAACACGGGGATCTGTCCATTGAGGCCTATACAGATGCAGATTGGGCCGGGAATCAGGATGACTGGCGCTCCACTTCGGGTTATTTTACCACTATTGGTGGCAATCTTGTCACGTGGAAGAGCAAGAAGCAGAAGGTAGTAGCTTTATCCAGTGCAGAAGCAGAGTTTAGGGGGATTGCACGAGGACTGGCTGAAGTCCTTTGGCTTCGGAAGTTGCTTGAAGAACTTGGATTCCCCGTAAATGAAAAGTGTAGATTGTGGTGTGATAATAAAGCGGCTATAAGCATCTCAGAAAATCCGGTTCAGCATGACCGAACCAAACATATAGAGGTGGACAGGCACTTTATCAAGGATCGAGAGTGGAATCGTAACGTTTCCTTTCGTACGATCAGAGGATCAGTTGGCAGACATTCTCACTAAGGCTGTGACTGAGCGAGTTTTTTCAGATGTTCTGAGCAAGCTGAATGTGTGTGATCCCACAGTGAGCTTGAGGGGGAGTGTTAGAGATTACGGCTAATTAGCAGGGATTTATTTCCATAGTTAGCGGGATTACGGTTGTACATATCTTTTCCTTTTCTGTATATTTTTGTAGCTATATAGTGTACGTATGTTGTATGTCTCTCCATATAGAAATCAATGGAATACATAAGATTTTCCCAAAGTCTAAATCCTAAGTTCTAACTATGGGGAGGACCTCTCCTACATTGGGAATATCCTTGAAGACATCAAGCTCACTTGTGCTTGTTTTGAGAGGGTCTGATTTGCTTTTTGCCGTCGTGATGCTAATGTTGCAGCCCACACGCTTGCTCGTAATGCGGCTTATGCCTGCGTTGGTTCTTCCGACTTTCCTTTCGTTGTTTCGGATGCTATTAGTTTTGACCTTGCTTAGTTTGGCCGCTCCGGGCCCCCGTAAAAAAAAAAGGACAATTTCCAAGGAAAATATATATATATATATATATATATTCATATATTGTTCTAGAAATCATTTTAATTCCAAAGGTGCATGGGAAGACGTTCTAGGCTGACATTACTTGTTAATTAACAAATTAAAAGTCGGAAAATGTCTATACATATAAATAAAGTTTCAGAATCATTTGTCTGAGTCTACCGTTGCAAACGTCAACTTCTGATAAATTTCATAAGCCACTACAGTACGTCGGTTTATAATTAATGTTATATAAAATACTTACAAAAGTATAGCAAAATCAAGAAATATATTTTTATATTTATTTGAAATCAAATACTTAGAACTTAAATTCAAGAAATTGTGGTCATGTATTCTCGATTTAATAGCACTAGCTAAGTCTCCTAATGCAGTAACATTTGTATAATATTGTTCTTCGCATATCTTATTATGTTGGATATCTATACCAAACACTTCACATATAAAAGTTTAAAAGAAAAACCATATCTTTATAAGATTGTGTAATTGTTTTGATGAATTATTAACAATATTAATCCTAGTAAGAATATTTAGTAGACCACTAGTCCCGATGGTTTGAACGAAGTGGGCAAGATTAACATGTTATTACTTATTAATCTTAGCTGATAGGAGTTAATTCAAGTGGTTAATGAGTTCGTTATATATCCAAGCTAAGTCACATAATGCGAGTGCGGAAGCGAGTGCGGGTGCGCAATGCGCAAAATTTTAAAAAAAATTGAGTGTGGGTGCACCTTAAAGCGTTTAATAAAAAAATATTTTAAATAATTATATTTATAATATACTTTTATTTTATTTAACTTTGTATATAAAAAAATTGATTTTATTTAAGTATTGATTATAATAACTTAATTTCATTAATAATATGTTTCTTGTTGGGCCTGAAGATTTAGGAACGAACTCTTTAAATATTGACAACATTAATTTGGGCTTTTGCCTTTGACCCCAACAGCTCAACCCAAAGAGATACTGACGGTGGTTATTTTAGCTCAGCAGCACATCACATGTAATAAAGACAAAGCTAAGAAACATGGATACGATGTGGGAGCAAAGCCAGGCTGTGAGTGCAAGAATTTCAAAGCCCAAACACCGATGACAAAGTTGTGAATGTGATGATGGTGGAATAATTACTTGTATTTTACTCCACCCAATACGTGTTGAATTCAACCCCTTCTTCGTGGGAAAACTTTAGTAGGTGTGTTGACTCTGAGAGCCCAAAACGAGTGCATTTATAACACAACAACGATCTTAATTACAAAAATTTTGATGTAGTATTATAAATGATTTGCCATGTTTGATTGATTTGAATTTAATTCCTTTAATTTCTAGCTCTAACTAATGGGGTTTAAATTGCATGCATATTTTCTATTAATATTAGGTATATCTGTCTGCGATTCTTTTTGGCTTAATAGGATTAGGTTTTCGCTCCTTATCATTTGCTGGTATATATATTCCCCACCCGCTCAGAAGGATTTAAGATGAAAATGAAACTAAAGCAATGTACAGTACCGTTGTACTCGCGACCGCGTCAAAGTAAACTCTTGGAAGGACATGCACATGCACATGCACATGCACAAGCACAATCACGAGCTTCATAAAGACTAAAGATAAATGTCAACCTTGACTTTGTTAAATATAAGTTACCCACCTGACACCGTACTACAAGTGGAATTATACTCATTTAGAAAAATAAGAAAGTATATTTAAATATACTTTTATACTTCAATTTGAAACCAAATTTAATAAGACATAGAACAAAATGAGAAGAGAATTATAACCTACATCTACTTTGATTGAACCCAATAAATCATGAGTTGTATGAGATTTACTTAATTATGTTTTATACATATTACCCACAACACTTTATTCTCTTTTATACATTCTTATTTCCCTCTTGGCTCTTTCTTTGAACTAGTTACGACCCTCTTCTTATATAAAAGAGGAGTCTCGTTAGAGTTTTAGTATTTTCTCGTTTTTGTGAATCTGTATTAAAGAAATCTCTATTGGAGTGTCCTTTAATCCTCAGACCTATAGGACTCTACGATATTCTCAAACCTATAGGACTCGACGGGAGCTCGCCATCATGCGAGCTTCCGAACTCACTTGTCGAGCCTGTTCACGAGACCGGTTACATCACCTCTTGGAAGAGAACGTAACCCATTATTTTCCTCAGAGTTTGCACTAATCAAATATATAATAAGTTACAACAATATAATGCTCTATTTTACTAATTAAATGGCCAAAACTCTACCACATATACAATATATAAACGTACCGTGTAATGTTAATCTTAAACGTGGCCTAGTTGAGCAGACAACGAACCAAAAAACCTAGTTAAGCTTAGTCGGCTATATCACTTTATTATTCTTGTTATGCTTGTAATCCAACAGCATGGACATTTGACTTAGTAAACCCCTCTATTAATGCACTTATATACTTCTAAAAATATTATTTATGATATAATTCATATCGAATATTTGTATCGGACATCATATCTGATACTTTTCACGTGAGAAATTAAAAAAAACATATGTTATCGTATTCGTATCGTATCATACCGTGCCGATATCATCATGTTCGTATCTGTGCATCAGAAGCTAACATTAAACCCTTACATATATATATACACTAAAGTTGCTAATGTTTTGACTGGGAACTATTTTATTTTATTTAACCTCAACAAGCTATGTATAAATATAAATATATATGAAGCCTAGGATTACTATGTTATATATATCACTAACACATGAATTATGTAAATAATTATATGCCAAATCAATAGTTCCAATTTCACGGATTAATTTAATTTGCTTACTATAATCATGTAGGCCGTAGCTATATAGAAATTAATTAGGTTGCGCCGTTGCGCATAATATATAGATATATACATGTATATCACCATTATATTAAGCTAGACCTTTTTTTTTTTCTTTTCTTTTCTTTTATTTATTTTTTTTGTCCGCTTTGTTTTCTTACGTTTTTCTTTTCTCTTTTCTTTTTATTTATTTATTATTTTTTTATCACTCCAACAACTTTCTATTAACTTCTCTTTTCTTTCTCTTTTTTCTAAGAACTTCTCTTTTCTCTTACCTCATTTCAAATTTTTTCTTTTCTTTTTCTATATAATTTTTATTTTTTTCTCCTCATATTTTAATTTTTCTTAACTAATATAACATTATCATATACTATTTATTTATCATAATTGATCCAGCTCAAATCTGGTCGATCCGAATTGTCGAACTAGGTGGCAAGTTTGGATCGATCAGTCAAGAATTTATATGAGTGGGCTCTTTATCGATCTGAAAACACTAGCACACGTAAGCTTGAAGGCTAAAGCTGGGGGACTGGAGGTGTGGTCCAGTTTTGCACTCCGACTCTCAAGCCAGTATTGGGCTCTTAGTGAGAGAAATAAATGCAATAAGTGCGAAATAAATGCTCTTCAATGCTTATCAACAACTGCTCATGGGGGGAGTATTTATAGTCTTGGCCAATTATCACAGTAGTGTGTGTACCGCATATGCATTAATTGCGCTGCCGACGATCGACCTGGTGGTCGGATGCCAGAGCTGGCCAAGCGAAAATCGAGCGTACTTTCTTTCCCCTTTTGGTATGGACAGGTACAGTAGGACATTGAATGCTCCTTAGTACGTTCATTCTGGGGAATGAGAGAGCTGCACGTGTCCCGATAAAGATGTTTTATGATATCTTGGGGTCTGGTGACATAGGATGTCGACATTCGGATCGAGGTTTGGCTTTCCGTGCAGGATGACCAGGTTCGGATCAGTGTTGGGGTGCCCAGATTGAGATCATGTCGCCTTAAGGTCGGATCGACAAGATCTCTTTCGCCCACGTCTGGGGTAAAGAACTCAAGTGGTTGAGATCGATCGATCGATCTGAGGTGGACATTTTGCCACGTGCGGTCCAGGTGGCGACACCTGGGTGGTCCATGTTGGCACGGGGCCCACGTGGCCCCTTCAACGACGTGCCACGTGGTCCAATCATTTTTTGTCATGTCAATAATTTCATAATTTTTTAAATATAATTATAAAATATATATTAATATAAAAATTAATTTTAATATATTTAGATAATAATAAATTACACACGCGTAGAATGTCCCGGGTTACTAGTATTATATAATTTAAGAATAGTTTGCACCACATGAGTCAAATTTATTAGGTATGTCTCAGAATATTGGCGTATCTTTGTCAACAGGTTTGGTGCTCAATTATCCTAAGACTTAAAAAAAATAAACTAAATTTGTTATTAATTGAATATAATTGGTGGTTGCGCACTAATAATTTGTCCACCGTTTTAATTAGACAAAATATAAATCAATTTATTCTGAGAATAGACCAATATGAATACATTATACATCTATATAGGAAAAGTTAGATATATTTGTCGACCCTGAAGTCAACCCCCTTGTCGTTATTCTCTCGATGATTATATTTATTAATTTAATTAATTTTTATAGCTAACTAAATATTGTTTTAAACACGATCTAATTAAATTGAGTATTATCTGAGTACGAATATCAATCAACCTATAATGACTTTGAACTAATGGTGGCAATCAAAAGGGCGAGGTATGATGCTAGGAAATAATGGACTCTCAGTAAAGTAATCTACCAAGCAGAGTCAACTTTAAGGATAAGTATAAATTTAGAATAAGGGAGTCGATTTGAATAGTAAAGGAATTCTGTATCAATAAATAAAATGAGAGGAAGACTCAGACAAAAACAAGTCGGACAACGAAGATGAACAATAATAGAGAAACTCAACGCAGATAATTTTGACTTTAATGTCACATAATTTAGTTATAATAAAGTTGTTTACGATTATTTACATAAACAAATATACATGAGAAAATATTAGAAAAACTTATAAGCAATTGCCAAAAATAAATCAATTTGACAAATTACCAACTTGCTCCCTATCCCGGCCACTGCCAAAAATACATTAAACCCGTTGGCTGTTGGGATCTAAACGCGCTTTCAAACGTGAAGCCAAGTTAACTTGACTTTCTTAGACAATACTAAAAAAATACTCCCTTCTTCCCTCCCTATATAAATATACATAATCCTTAAACCCAAGAAACAAATCAATAATCAATCCCATAATTACAATGGCCAAAACTCACATCACTTCTCCACTATTCACTCTACTCTCCCTACTTTTCCTCCTTCCTGCATTTCTCTCCAATCCCTCCGCCGCCGCTGCCGCCACCGCCTCCACTCCACCACCACCACCACCACCAATATGCAAAGCAACACCCTACCCTTCCTTCTGCAACACTGTCCTCCCCTCCGGTAACTCCTCCTCCAATGTCTACGATTACACCCGCATTTCCCTGAACAAATCCATATCCGCATCCAAGAAATTCCTCTCCTTAATAAACAAATATCTCGGAAACCGCAAAACCCTAACCATCACAGCAATTCGAGCCCTCCAAGACTGTCAATTCCTGGCACAATGCAACGTCGACAACCTCATCGCCGCCTCACAAACCATCAACAAAACCTCCGGTATCCTCCCGGTTACACAAGCCGACGACATCCAGACCCTCCTCAGCGCAAGCTTAACCAACACGCAAACCTGCATTGACGGCATTCAGACTACCGCCTCGGCCTGGAGCATTGCGAACGGGGTTTTGGCCCCGCTCGCGAATGACACCCGTCTTTACAGCGTCTCTCTGGCGCTGTTCACAAAGGGGTGGGTACCTAAAGGAAGGAGAAAGAAACCCTTCGTGCACAAGAAGCATCTGAGGCCCGGAAATGGCAAAGGTTTGAACTTGAAGATGTCGGCACACAATCAGGCGGTTTATCGGTCTGTTATGAATAACAGGCGGCTGTTACAGGCGGGTAACGGCAGTTATGATGACCAGATTCCGGTGGTTGATCTGGTGGTTGTTAGTCAGGACGGGCTCTGGGATTTCATGACGATAAACGACGCCGTGGCGGCGGCGCCGACGAATATCACCGATGGGAGTAATGGGTATTTTGTCATATATGTTAAGGCTGGGGTTTATGAAGAGTATGTGTCGATTGCCAAGAACAAGAGGTTCTTGATGATGATTGGAGACGGGATTAATCAGACTGTTATTACAGGGAATCGTAGCGTTGTTGATGGATGGACCACGTTTAATTGTTCAACCTTTGGTAAGAAATTAAAATTCAAGTTAATTAAATGGGGTTTTAATTGTTTAATTAAATATTTTTCTATGGTTTAATTAATTGTAGGCAATATTTCATCTACTTCAATTCTTTCGAATTTATGACTAATTATAACATAATTCATCTAAATTTTGATATATGTAATTTTCCCTTTATATTAATGTGATATTATGGAAGCCATGCACACAAGTTTAAACATTCTATATCAATATAATTTTTTAAACGAGGATCGTTGTCAATTTCCCAACTATCTTCATTTATGATCAATCAGTTTATAGTTGCTATATCAATGAAGAGCTCATTTCTCATTAGTCATTACTTCCTTCTTTTTCCTGCAGCCGTCGTGGCCTCCAATTTCGTCGCGGTGGACATAACCTTCCGCAACACCGCCGGCCCTAGCAAGCACCAGGCTGTGGCCGTCCGCAATGGCGCCGATCTCTCCACCTTCTACCGCTGCAGCTTCGAGGCGTATCAAGACACCCTCTACGTCCACTCCCTCCGACAATTCTACTCAGAATGCGACGTATATGGAACAGTCGATTTCATCTTCGGCAACGCCGCGACGGTCCTACAAAACTGCAACATCTACCCTCGACTCCCGATGTCGGGTCAGTTCAACGCCATTACGGCCCAGGGCCGAACCGACCCGAACCAGAACACGGGCATTTCCTTCCAGAACTGCACGATTCGGCCCACTGATGATCTGGCGGCCAATCTAGCCAACAGCACTAAACCGACCAAGACTTATTTGGGCCGGCCCTGGAAAGAGTACTCGAGAACGGTTTACATGCAGTCGTTTATGGATAGTTTGATTGACCCAACCGGTTGGAGTGTGTGGTCCGGGGATTTTGCGCTGAACACGTCGTATTATGCCGAGTTTGCTAATTATGGACCCGGTTCGAATACCAGCGGCAGGGTCACGTGGCCGGGTTTTCATGTTATTGGTGCAGGTGATGCTGCAAACTTCACGGTGGCTGCGTTTATATCAGGAGATGCGTGGATACCTCAAACCGGGGTGACTTATACGAGTGGATTATTGTGATTTTTGAACATTCATGATTCTTGTATATCAATTTATTTTAATTTATTTTTTAATTGTATTATGAAATTCTTGTAATTGTATTTGGAATTATAAATAAGAAAATTATTCAAAATATAAAGATATAGTAAAAATTGCATTTTTGGTATACCCACGGATTATTTCAGGGATTTTGGACATTTTTCGAGCGATAAAATAAGTTTATATCTTCAAGATTAAACAATTTAATATCAAATTTGTTTGGAACCACTTTTTACCTGCCGAAAACCCAGCCCAATTTTACACATGACTCAGTTTTGCTCGGACACGTACAAAGTTAGGGCTCTTTGCCGATAGGGGGTCCTGATCAAATTTGACACCAAATTACTTAATTTTAAAGTTATGATCATATTTTGTTTACAAAAAATAAAACGTTCAAAAATCACCGAAATTATCGAGTTAATTGGTATACAAAAATGCAATTTCCCCTTTAGATATATTAGACCCTTTCACCAAGATAATCTATTATTAAAAAATTACGATCCAAACCATCTTAACCAAACCCAATCAAATTTGATTAATGCAAGAAACCAAGATTAGAACATCATATGATTATACCGTAATTCCTCTAACAATCATAGAATAATAATAATTGTACTAATATCAATTGACATCAAATCATTTTCAAGTACAAATAAATAAATTTTTATTTGATCAAATAAATTCAATAATCTTACACCTTTCAAGTCGTTATTCCTTCCCCAAACCACCTTCAATCACATCTCCTTAACTAATTTTATTTACCAAAGTTAACCAAAGCCGTGGCTAACATACTCTTGAGGAAGTCATTAAATGCCTTCAAACCCTTGGCCAACATATAATCTCTTCCCTTCTTGTGCTCCAATTTCTCCTCTGCATTGCTCTCCTTGAGCTGATCCTCGCACGCACCAATGGAGTCAGCTGCAGCCAAGATGAATTGCTTGGTGTCGTCTAATGAGTTCGCGAGAAGAGCGTTGATCGCATCCTCGATCAGATCGTCGACGGAATTGTATTGCTTCGAGCAGTCGGACAGAGCTGACTGGAGCATGGGAGCCACCTCTGGAAGCCGCATCACAGTTTTGATTTCTTCTGTGACGTTCTCTGCATGGTTTTCTACGTATCTACGAAAATTTATGTTACTTGAGGTCAGTTATCTTAATTAAAATCATTAGAATTGGGGAAATTGGGAATTTGATATACCAACTTGAGAATTCAGCATTTTTGGTATACTACATTTGTCGGTGACCAAATAGGACCGTATCTTCAAAATCAAGTAATTTAATGCATATTTTTTTTATCGGAAATTGATTTGCTCTCCAGAATTTACACGTGACGAGCTAGGAGTTCGCCACGTGTAAAACTGGCAAAATCAGGTTCAATAAAAAATTGCATTAGATTGTATGATTTTTAAGATATAGTCTTATTTTGTTGCTGAAAAATGAAATGTACCAAAACGCTGAATTCGTGTAACACATGTTCCGAATCAAAAGTACTCCTTATTCAAATTCGAGGGTGTTTCTCATAATTCACCAACAATGGTGTTTGTGTTCGTAATCATCCCTTATTAATATATTCATCAAATTCCTGTAATTATACTGTATTTATTACTTGAGGGTGAAGAAGGCAAGATCCTTGGCAGTAGTCTTCTGTTTCGTCGGTGCAGATTCCAACGTGGAAAGGCACTCGGCTTCATGTTTCACCCCAGCTGCTTTGCATGCATTTGTAATCAAAGAATTATCAGAAAATTTCACCAACTTCTGGTGGTTATGAACCTGAAAGGGTATGAAAGGAATTGGGCTGTCAGCTATGGCCGTCAGATTGAGGCCGAAGAGAATTGCTGCTAGAAAAAACAACTTGTGCAACATGGCTGACTTCTGTTCTGCACTTCAATATTGCTTTTTCCTCCTCTCTGGTATTCTTTCTACGACGAGCAATGATGAGAGGTTGCGTGAAATAAATACGACAAAATGGTATTTGATACGATGGATTATACGGTTGTGAATAATTGAGAAGGAAAGAAGATAGTTTGCTGCGTAGAATTATATGGTTGAAATTGTAGGGAACTCGAATGGCTGGAAAAAGGATGGCACCCGAATAACAGGGTAGACGTCAAATTTGGTGCATTTTTGAGGAGGTTAAGGTCGACCGTTGCTTTAATAATATTGTGTTATATATATCAATATTATTTGTAACTAATTAAAATTGAAGCATAAAAAATCTTTTTCACACAAAACAAATGAATAATGTAACAAGATAATCAAATCATTAAATATTTAAATATCTCAACAGTCTGACACTCCAACGATTAATCTGTTGCTGAAAACACTGAACCGGGAAGAGCTTTACAACTATTTGGATGAATTCAAGACTAAGATAATCATACAGTTCTGTTTTTTCTTGACTGGTCGAGCTCGAGCTTGAGCTTTCGTTGCTGAGAAGAACTGTTTTTCTTGACTGGTCGTGGTCGGGCTAAGATTATTCGGTTGCTGGGTAGAACTGAAGAAACATGAGGAATCTGTCTCGACTAACTGCACCCAGCCACCAGCGGAATCCAATCAAAACTTTTGAATGAAGTCGTATATATGATGGTTTATTTCCTCTGGTTTTTCTTGGTTGAGAAAGTGAGCCACTCCTTCCATGATTACTAGTTCTTGCAAGAAGGGGACATCTCTCTGGAAGGCACCGTTGTGGATATATCCTTTAACTCCGGGAGTATTGTAAGTAAGGTCAAGATCTCCGACAATGAACTTCACCGGAACTTTTATCTGCACTCCAGTCCATGGCGCCATGAGCTCCCAATTTCTACATCAATGAGAACGAAAACGTGGAAATGCGAAGGGTATGTTTGGACAGAGGAATTTCAGAAAAGGGATTTCAAATGACTTCATACTTATAATACTGAGCTTCAAACATCTAAATCTAAACACAGCCAAAAAAATATGGAAAGCTTTGCTCAATAACATAGCCATGTCCAAAACATACTATGATCTTATATATCCTATTTCAACATACTTAGGAGGATGAATTTAAATCATGGAGCTTGTAACATCATAGCAAGACTTACAAGTCCATAGCGCGATAGTAGTTCAAACAGCCCGTGAAGCCCTTTTGGTTGAATTTAGCAGCATAAAACTGCACATCCTCTTCCGACAGCCATGAGGGCATTGCAATCGGTTTTCGAGACGAACCCCCAAATCCCACCTCCTTCGGAACACGAAGAGGAGCTGGATTTCTTGTTAATAAGAATTTCTTAATCAACAATGCAGTATCAATCCGAGCAAATTCCTCCTCAGCTTCCCCAGGTTCCTGACAGATGAAAGGAAACCAATTTGATTATCTAAATAAACACAAGGAACAAAAACCATTCAAAATTAGAGGATATGCATTGGTGGCAGATAACCATCATCCACACCAACTGACCCAGCATTGATCTACAATTGCTGAGGATTTGGTGTATTAATCGAAGAGACAACTAATTCAACTGATAAAAGAACAAGTCTCATGATTTCAAAGCTAAGTTTGAGGAAATACTCCAATTTCAAAGTCCTGGACTTGTAAACTTGCAGAAAACACCAAAAACTGAATCAATTCACAGTACCTGAAATCTGCAGATATAATAATCATCCCCGAGTATCGCGCGCATAGATTCTATCGGCTTCCTCTTCGGATTCCTCGGCTGAAATGCAACGCTCATATTAACCAAAGCCCTAATTCTATCGGGCCGAAGCAAGCAAAAATACCAGGCCATAACAGCTCCCCAATCGTGGCCCACCAAAAAGACCTTATCGATGTCCAAAGCATCCAGCACGCCGACCAAATCGGCGACGATGTGGAAGGCGGTGTAGCTGGCGGCGGACAGCGGCGCGTCGGAATCCCCGTAGCCGCGGAGGTCAGGAGCGATGGCGCGATAGCCCTTGGATGAAAGGAACAGCATCTGATGCCGCCATGTGTACCAGAGCTCAGGGAAGCCGTGGAGGAAGAGGACGGCGGGGCCTCCCCCGATCTCCGCCACGTGGATGTTTATGCCGTTCGTGGGGATAATTTTGTGCTGGATTTTCTCCATTCTTGATGGGTTCTTGGATCTTCTTTCAAAAAGTGACGATTTTATGATTTAAGGGCTTTGGGTTTTGGAAAATGTGCTCAATTATATACAGTCCCGCCTGGATTTTATATCTATCTTTTCTTATTTATTTTTTTAGTTTTCATATTCTCGAATTAGTTATTATTATCATCTCCTATTTATTTAAATTTTATATTTATTTGAAAAATTATAAATATATGCAGCTTATTGTTCTGTTCAGTTTAATATAATATATATTTTTTAAACACACACCTAAAGTAGGTAACGGGAATTACAACCTAAAATCCTTATCCTAAAAAAAACTTTTAACAATTTGAGTTTGGTGTTTTTTCAAAAATTTGACAATCACCGATATAATTTATTTCTTTTGAAAAGAGATTAATATCAAGCTGTAAATGGAAAAATAAATAGAGAAATGAGTATTAACGTAAATTGCAGAAAAAGTGAAAGGAAGATAGAAATAACAATGAAATATAATAAATGTGAAAGTTGTTGGTAATCTTCAATCTTCTGGATAATTAACTTCGGTGTACAATGGAATCTTCCAGAAGATTAACTTCGGTGTACAATGGAATCTTCCAAGATAAAATCTCTAGACTAGAACAGAATAAAGAAACTACTACAGAATAATTGAAAAAAAGTAATTAAAGGCGACTGCTAGTATTTTTCTGTGAAGGGACTGCTAGGGTTTTATGTGGTTGTGAATGACCTTATTTCTTCCTCTCTCTCCCCTTTTATTCTCTTTAGAAAATCAGTTACCACTCCTTCCAAGATTTCAGGCACGTGGGTATGCACTTCAGCACGTTCTCTCTTGCTGACTTCTTCTCCCCCACTTCTCTCAACTTCTTCTCTTCTTCCAATTGACGTGATTCTTTTATTATTCTAATTTAATTAATGTGGCAAATATGGCCCACATCATCACTCCCCCCTACTCTTACAGTCGAACAGTGTGGACGGCTGTGAGAGTAGTAAAATCTTGGAGAACAACTCTGGATGTTGGATGTCTTGAAATGGTTGGTCTCCCTTCCTAGGTACGGTGATTGTCTCATTAAAAACCTCACTCGGGAAAACCACGTTGGAAAAACCCTTATGAGTAAAAAGAGTACAACTGTTGCGTCCCGTACCCAAGGCTCATTTGAGGTTCTGTTTCCTATAGTTGGCTTAACGTTCTGTTTCTTGGAACTTGCTGACATCCTACTTCTTGGAACTTGCTGGCGTTCTGCTTTTTGAATCTTGCTGACATCCTGTTTCTTGGAACTGGCTGACATCCTGCTTCTTGGAACTTGCTGGCGTTCTGCTTCTTGAATCTTGCTAACATCCTGCTTCTTGCTGACATCCTGCTTAGCATCCTTGTTCTGCCAGCTGACTGTTCCTTTCAGCTTAATTTTCCCTTCACATGCTCATTTCTGCTCGTTGTTATCCCTTCTGCTTTTCTTTTTGCTCGTTGTGTTCTTTTCTGCTTTCCTTTCTGATTTTCTGTTTTTTTATTAGTCTTGTCTTCCCTCCAGGTGGAGGCTTCCACGTTCAGCAACAAATAGTGGGGTAAGGCTGGGCAGTTGCAGGGACGAAGCTGGACGACTGTAAGGAGAGGGTTCAACGTCCCACCTGCTGGCGCTTTTTTAGCTAGTACTCCTTCTGCTGAGATTCCATCTGCCGGAGCAGCTAGTCTTCCAGCAAAGTCAGCAACAGAGGGAAGGTTTAAGCTCCCTTGAATTTCCTGAACCTGCAAGGACTTTGAAAATTCTCTGGCATTTGGTATTTTATTTTATTTTTTTGCTAGGCTGAGCTCGGTGTTAGCAAGGGATACTAGGGATCTAATCAAATCCCGTAGTCTTTGTGTAAATATCCGTTTTCCTTATTTAGCGTAGTTCTCTGTATTATGTACATGTATTGTATCTTGTATCCTAGTGCACAGAAGTTGAGTAATACAGAAAAAACCTTTCCCAACTATGGCGTTCATTACATTCAACATGGTATCAGGCCGGAATTCGATCACACAGTGATCCGTGTTCTTGCTCATCATATACTCGATACCTTTTTTCTCAGCCATGGCCGAAACCAAAAGAGCTCAGTCCAGCACCGCCATGGGACCGTAACAGCCCGCGGATTCCCTGGCCACACAGCTAGTTAGCCTGACCAGAAACCTACAGCCCCAAACCCAGAATACTCAGAACAGAGGAGATGGCCCATCATCGGCCGGAGCCTCAGGCATAGGGTCCGGATTCTTGGCTCAAGGACCTTCAAAATCAGGGACAACTCCGGTGAATCAGGGGTACGCTGTTGTAAGGTTTACTACAGTTAAAAACCAATCGTGCAAGTGTACACTAACATATGCGTAACACAATAGGATCGAACCTACAGGGAAGGGAAATCAATCACTACTCTATATTCTTCTCTAATCTAAAGACCTGACGAAAAGTAATTGTTGTTTCTATTAATCTACTAAACCAGAAATTAACAACTAACTAGAATTAAGCACAATTAACGAAACACACGAATTAACTTCAGTAAACTAAGCAAGCAGGGGAAAAGTAATGAATCATACAATCAAGAGTTGATGCGATACTCGTCTGACAAGTGTAATTCTACAACCTAGTCACTTATATTTGTATTACCCTCTCTCAAGGTGTAACCAAGTGCTTAATTAGTGTTCAATGTTGCTCTCGCAATCACCAATAGTTAATTAAACCATAGTACAAAACTAGTGCAATTCAGTATTCTAGCGGCTCAGCGTGGAATAAGATTACTGTTGTATAAGCTAGGACCAAATCTCTTTGTACCCTACAACTTAAAAGTTCTGAAAACCATCTAAATTACCATCACTCTTTCGATCTATAGGCAATTATGACACATGCTAAGGGTGATCAGGCCATCGCAAGTCAATTCGAACCTGTTTTCAAACTAAGAATTACCACAAGTCATTGAAGTATCTTATCAAACATCTATCATGCAATCATCATCACTCCCCCTAGCCCTAGAGAATTAGCTACTCATAATTAAAGCAAAACTCATAAAACTAAAGGAAATTGCATTAAAATAAATCAGAGTAATCAAATCTAAACAAAGTCTCCAAAACAAAAGCATAAACATTCAGCAGTATCTAAAAACGAATCTAACATACGAAACTAAACTAAATTCAAAGGAATTAGTTTGTAAATTAAAGTAACAATAAAACCAAAGATCGTTCTCGGAATTCAATCCTCTCGTCTTCTCGAATTCTCTGAAAAATCTCTGAACTTCTTGGTCTTCTCTCCAAACCCTAGGTCTTGATCTGGAAGAAAAGCTCTGGCTGTTTGTCCCTATCCGTCTCTGTCTGGAAAAGACTCCAAAAATGCACTAATATAGCATCCCAAAATAATTCTCGCCGCCCTAGGTAACGGGCGTTACCTATCTATGTGTATTTGTTGTTAATGCCCGTTACTGCTTGAAATTGTCATAACGTTTTTATTAGTGGTAACGGGCGTTCCACTTTCCTTCTGCACAGGGGTAACGGGCGTTACCCCTCCTCTCTCGCCAACCACTCCCCTCATGTGGCCAGTAACGGGGGTTACTCTTTTTGTACTCCAAGGTGGTAACGGGAGTTACCATAATCTCCTCCAAGAATGCGTGAAATCCCCTTGCTTCGCCGTTTTGCAACTCCAACTCCACAATCACCTGAACGGAGTAAAATAAACACATAAACGCATCAAACGACACCAAAATATAATCTAATTAATGCTCAAAATCATGCAACTTCTACACACAACAAAATCCCCCCATTTGAATATTGCTCGTCCCCGAGTAATACGGAAATCACGAAAACACATCCTCGTCAAACAATCTCCTCAAGCAATCATCAAACCTTTGCCTAAACAAGTCTAGCTAATCAAATCAAATACTCATAAACTTAAGATCCTCAGAACTTAGTATGAAAAGTATACCCTTGTGTAGTGTGCGGATCAAACGAAACAATGTACAAAAAATAGAATGACAAAATCACATTCCCTCCTAAGCTCTAATCATCAACTTCGGAATACACTCTTCGCACCCATCTCCACTAATGGAATTAAATCAAGACTTAGGATCAGTAGGTCTTTCAGGCTTGTAATGTAGGCTTAGGGTATGGTTATGTAAATTTGGATCAAGTGACTACTCACCAAGCTTACATCATTCAAACTATTCTAAACACGGAACACTTCCATTCACCATTAATACGAAAATCGCCCCAACTCTTCAATTGAATCCTACATTCTCATATTCACACTTCGCATAATTTTCTTTTCTTTTCTTTTTTCTCTTTTGCTCTTTCTTTCTTTCTTTTTTTCTTCTTTTTCTTATCTTTTTTCACACTTTCTCATTCTTTTTCTTTACAATATATTTTCACTTTCAATCACAAGAACAATTAAAATGGGTCAAAAGATAGATCATTACCATACAAAGCAAACAATCAAGCCTTGGTATAAAAATTATCAAGGTAGGTATTTCTATGTTGTGCATTGGCTTATAATGCGGCTACAAAATCTTTGCCCAATAATTAGGCTCAGCGGGGTCAATAAGATTACGCTATTTAGTGAAAAACGGCTAAAATAGAAAGTTTATAATCCTCCGACAATGAATCCCTACTTCACTTCCTTAACCTTTCATTAATTCAAAATTTCGCCTCAATAGGACTAAAATGCATCCTAATCGAATCTTAGACTCATTCGAAAATTATCAACTCATCCTTCTAAGGAAAGTACATTATCTCGTTCAAAAGTGCTCTAAATATAAGGGCATATTAACACACTAAATCATCAAATCTCATTCAATTTTCCTCAATTCAAAAAATGTCAACAATCAAACTTCAAAGAAAAAGTTTAAAACGAGGGAAAATTTTCAAAAAATTTCAAAATTAATTTAAAAAATTTTCAAAATTACTCGATTTTAGCAAATCACAAGTGAAACTACATCTAACATACAAATATTCAATAAAACTCATAGCAAACACAGACAATTCCTCCCCCACACTTAAACTTTGCAATGACCTCATGCAAATGAAAGAATTAAAGCTCAAGAAAACTCCCTGATTAATTGAAGAACCGATAATGTGCTTGCGAAGCTTCCAAAACCTGAGCAAGTGACTAGAAAACACGGATCAAGTGCACAGGCAATTGACAATCAACATGCATCCAACAATTAACACACAAGTCACAAATTCACGAAAAGAAAAGCACCATTGCATAAACAAAATCAGGAATTCAAACATATACAAAAATTTAAGTGTAATCAAATATCCAAACATAGCAATGAATAAACGAAACAAAAATGTCTAGAAATCTAAGGAGAAATAAAGCAGCAAGATCAGGGTGATGGGGGTCCTCCAAAATACTGATCAATACGATCACAGAACCCGTCAAACTTGGCCTCCAACCTGGCCTCCCACGCATCGAATCACTCATCCACATAGTGTGCTAAATCCTCAACTCTGGCGATCACGGTGGTCAAATCAGCCCTCAATCCTGCCAACTTTGCACGCACGTCTCTCAAAGTCACAGGAGCTTCGTCACTGGCCTCAGCAACAACAGGCGCGACATTACGAAGAATCGCAAACTCATCATCTGGCCGGTCAGGTATCCAAGCTAAAAGCTCCTTCTGTCTCTCAGAAAGCTCATCAAACCGGGCTTTACCCCAGCTGTACATCTACCAGAAACAATCTCTATCACGAATGGGCTACCATTGAAAATTGCAGTTCTTCAGCTCTCCACTTTCCCAAGTTATAGCCAAGCCCACAGCTTCCAAGTATTCTGGACCAATGTGGCCAAAGTCAATAGGCAAAGCTCCACGCGGTCTCCAGTTCATCTCCCGAGCAAACGTCGTCACAAAAGCTGAGCAATAGTACCGATAACACTCCCAACACTCTCATGGTGCTTCCATAGAAACTCAGTCGTACCATCAAACTTAATACCTTCCTTCATCATATACATTATACCCAACTCAGTCTCCGTGATGTGGCTATCTCGCCCGTATCTGGCAGAGAATCCCAGGGCTAAAATCCTATGGACTAGTACCCAACTCAACGAATCAAAATAGCTGTCATGTGTGCATCGAGGGGAATAATTAGGGACACCCTCTCTTAAGGGAAAGGATCTCCATACCTCCTTTCGCTGAGTATCAATCCATTTAGGCAAAGAAGTAGTGGCATTAGCTGGGAACCGAAGAATCTCTCTTACCTTGCTCACGCTTCATACTCGAGTTTCCATATCATCAAGAGTGAAGGTCAAGGTGTTATATCCACCGGATCAAAATTCATTGTGTGGAAGAAAGCGGCCGTCATATCCCCGTAGGTCATATACGTCCTAGAAAGGAATGGCAACCAACCTATGTTTGTCGAACAATCTCTTTACTTCCTCCCAAACCTCAAACTCCTTCATCCACATCTCCTTGAAGAATTTAGTACCCACAATATTCCTCGTCAAATTCCTTTGAAAAGGATTCCCAAAAGCATTAACCGTTATGTTGACCGATTCAAAAGGTTGATGGTCTAACCGGGATGAAGTAGTGAAAGGCTCCAGGACTCTAGAGCGCTTAGTGCGACCCATAGTACCTAAATCAAACAAATATAGCAAGACAAAGGAGAAAGAAATCAATCACAAATCACTTGAACAATTCATCAAACACCTTGTGAGCTTAAGCCTAGGGTGTGAGTTCTAACTTAAGTTCTTCAATCTACCCAACTCAACTTCACACTAGCTTATAATCTACAATTCAAACTCAAAATTCTCTACGTTCAACTCCATAATTCGTACTCAAGATTACTTAGAAGTTAGGATTCTTCAAAGTTTTAACCCAATTCAAGTTAACTTCAATTTAAGGCATCAATCCTAATTCTAGCATGCTTAATCTCTCAAAATTTATCAATTCAATCTCAAAGTGACTCCTAACATGCAATTCAATCATATATTTCATTCTTAGATTGGAAAAATTAGCTCTAACAATTCACTATAAGAAAATAAGATATTAACTTACTTTGATTCACAAGGGAGGAGATAATGTGTAAACTTGGTGGGAAAGCTTCTTGCTTGTAAATTGACAATGGTTGGCCCAAGGGATCTATTGAATCTCTTCTAAGGTAAAATAAGTGGGTGCAAGTGTATTTATAGGTTTGGGGGGAGAAAAATCCGAAATTGGGTAGGACAAGACTTAATTTACCCTAAAAATGTGTTTCCTAAAACCCAATTTATGCCAGTCGGACCGGTAACGGGCGTTACCGATTTTCCTCTTGGAAGAGGTAACAAGCGTTACCCCGCTGGGTCAAGACGCCCGTTTTCATTAACGGGCGTTACCTAAAAACAAATGATGAGGTGTAACGCCCGTTACCTATACTGCTCCGGGGCATCTCACCTCATGAACGGGCGTTACCAAAAGGTAACTGTAATGGTGTAACGCTCGTTACTCACTATTCTGTCCAAAACATAATTATACACAAACACAAAACTAATGGTGCTCAATCACGTCAATTAACTGAAATTAACTCATAGTATTCAATCAAACCACAGTGCACCGTTCTCGAAACTCATAAACACATATATCAATTCATATCAACAATTCATTCTCCTCTTAGAAAGAAAATCATTGCCATGCAAATGCATACGAACAAAGTAAATGGACCTCATGATGACGCTCAAATCACGGTCCTTGCACCATGTAGACCTCGGTTTCCTAGAAAAACATCAAGTGACCTGCAAACGAGAGAGAAAACACAATTATCGCGATAAAAACGAGGACGAGAGAAATGAAAACAAAGAAAACAAAAACAAAAACAAAAAGAAAACGAAAAACATTAGTTCTAAGTTATAATCGTTAGCTTGACTCTGGAAATCAAGTTGGGATTAACAATCCCCAAGCAACGAGTCACAAGGGGTGACCTCGTTCTTGTTACTCACAAAACGGGAGCTTGATCTCCAAGTATCTAATTCCAAAGCATCCTTCATCTCTTTTCTCCGTGAACAGTGTCGTTCCATCTGATGTATCACTTATAACCTTAATCATGCAACACTTATCCGGGGTCGCCGTTGGTGTCAGGGAACCAAAATTCCTAAACTCCATTCGTTCATCTCCTATTTTGAACGTGAGCCGTCCGTTCTGAACATATATATCTGCTCCAGCCGTAGCCAGAAACGGTCTTCCAAGTATCAATGGCATCCTCTCATCGCTCTCAATATCAAGAACTACAAAATCAGCAGGAATGTGAAATTTTCCAACTTTTACCAAAATATCTTCAAGAATTCCTGTCGGATATTTCACCGATCTGTCTGTCAGTTAGAGTGTCATATTAGTCGGTGTCAGCTCCTTCACTCCTAATTTCCTGCAAGTAGATAACGGGATTAAACTCACACTAGCTCCTAAATCAGATAGAACATTATGAAATTGCAAAGAACCAATAGTCAGAGGAATTGAAAAACTCCCTGGATCTTTGAGCTTCGGGGGAAGCTTATGCTGAATAATAACACTGCATTCCTCAGTAAGTATCACAGTAGTGAAGTTCTCAGGCTTCTCTTTGCTTGAAATCACTTCTTTCTCTAAATTCTCCTTCTTAAGATCATATTTCTCTTCAACTTTCTCGAGTACAACTTTCTCAACATCCGAACCTACAAATATCTTTGGACCTTCATTTTCTCTAGTGTCTCCTACAATTATGGCCTGACAATACTCCTTAGGATTGTTTTCAGTTTGGCTTGGTAGCATTCTTGGACCTCCCAAATTCAGAGATTGGGCAATCTGACCAATCTGAGTTTCCAAAGTTTTGGTCTGATTTACCACTTGATCTAATTGAGCTTCCAACTTCTGATGTCGGCCTGTAGACAAGGTTATAAACTTCTCAAGTGCGACCTCCCATCCCTGCTTTTGCTCCTGTTGAGGGGGCGCAACATTGAATGGGGCTGGTGGTCGTGGTTGAAATTGCTGCCTAGGCTGAAACTGTGGCCTAGGTTGAGGTGGTTGTTGAACATTCTGATTATTAAACCACGACAAGTGAGGGTGGTTCTTCCACCCTGGGTTGTAGGTGTTTGAGTAGGGATCATTTGCTGGTTTGAAGTTATTTGCATAGTTCACCTGCTCTTGCACCTGTTCTCCTGCATTGGTATGAGGACACATATTAAAATCATGTGGACCACTACAAATTTCACAAGTTACCTGAACTGATGGGGATTGTATCCCAACTGCATTGACGGAAAGCTGGTCCAATTTCTTGTTAAGGGCTTCAAATTTAGCGTTGATGGCGATTAACCCATCTAACTCCATAACTCCTGCTTGCACTTTCGCTGGTTGCGAATGGATCCTCTCATGCACAAAAACATCGTTTTGTGGCATATTATCTAACAACTCAGTAGCAACTGCTTCAGATTTTGCTAAGAACGCTCCGCTAGCTGCGGCATCCATCGCTCCTCTAAAAGTAGGGGACATCCCGTTGTAAAAAGTCTAAATCAATAACCAACCAGAAATCCCGTGATGTGGATACTTCTTCTGTAAATCCTTAAATCTCTCCAAAGCTTCATAGAAAGACTCTCCATCGAACTACCTGAAACCTTGAATATCATTACTGTACTTTGTGGTTTTGCTAAGAGGAAAGAACTTGTCCAGGAGAGCCTAAGATAATGTTTCCCAAGTCTGAAAGGATTTATTTGGGACAGTACTCAACCATACTTTAGCTCGTTCCCTAAGTGAAAAGGAAAAAAGTCTAACTCGGATAGCATCAGTAGTGACATTGTGAATTTTGAAGGTATCACACACTTCCAAAAAATACTCTAGATGTGAATTCGGATCCTCCAAAGGTAATCCTGAAAACGAATTGTTTTGCAGCAGATTTATGATAGCTGGTTTAATTTCAAAGTTATTTGCTGCAATCGGGGGACGAGTTGCAGTCTGGATTGCTCCAGCCTTTAGCACGTTATAATCTCTGATGGCCGGTGGTGGTGGTGGGTCTGCTTCAACCATCGGTAAAGTAATTTGTTTCTTCTCCTTCATACGCCTTCTCCTAATAGCACTCAGTGTTCTCTCAATTTCCGGATCGTATGGAACTAATTCGGGGTCTTGAGATCTTTGCATACATTGTAAACCTGCACAAGGAAAAGAAATCCTCAGTCCAATTCCACAGTAACAAAGATAATGAACACAAAGTAAAGTAATAGTCTAAAGCACTAGATCAAAATAATTGAGTAATATTGACTTAAAACGCCTTCCCCGGCAATGGTGCCAAAAACTTGTTGTAAGGTTTACTACAGTTAAAAAGCAATCGTGCAAGTGTACACTAACACACGTGTAGCACAATAGGATCGAACACACAGGGAAGGGAAATCAATCACTACTCTATATTCTTCTCTAATCTAGAGACCTAACGAAAAGTAATTGTTGTTTCTATTAATCTACTAAGCCAGAAATTAACAACTAACTAGAATTAAACACAATTAACGAAACACACGAATTAACTTCAGTAAACTAATCATGCAGGGGAAAAGTAACGAATCCTACAATCAAGAGTTGATGCAATACTCGTCTGACAAGTGTAATTCTACAACCTAGTCACTTATATTTGTATTACCCTCTCTCAAGGTGTAACCAAGTGTTTAATTAGTGTTCAATGTTGCTATCGCAATCACCAGTAGTTAATTAAACCATAGGAACAAGACTAGTGCAATTCAGTATTCTAGCGGCTCGGCATGGAATAAGATTAATGTTGTATAAGCTAGGACCTAATCTCTTTGTACCCTACAACTTAAAAGTTCTGAAAACCATCTAAATTACCATCACTCTTTTGATCTATAGGCAATTATGACACATGCTAAGGGTGATCAGGCCATCGCAAGTCAATTCGAACCTGTTTTCAAACTAAGAATTACCACAAGTCATTGAAGTATCTTATCAAACATCTATCATGCAATCATCATCACTCCCCCTAGCCCTAGAGAATTAGCTACTCATAATTAAAGCAAAACTCATAAAACTAAAGGAAATTGCATTAAAATAAATCAGAGTAATCAAATCTAAACAAAGTCTCCAAAACAAAAGCATAAACATTCAGCAGTATCTAAAAACGAATCTAACATACGAAACTAAACTAAATTCAAAGGAATTAGTTTGTAAATTAAAGTAACAATAAAACCAAAGATCGTTCTCAGAATTCAATCCTCATCTTCTCGAATTCTCTGAAAAATCTCTGAACTTCTTGGTCTTCTCTCCAAACCCTAGGTCTTGATCTGGAAGAAAAGCTCTGGCTGTTTGTCCCTATCCGTCTCTGTCTGGAAAAGACTCCAAAAATGCACTAATATAGCAGCCCAAAATAATTCTCGCCGCCCTAGGTAACGGGCGTTACCTATCTATGTGTATTTGTTGTTAATGCCCATTACTGCTTGAAATTGTCATAACGTTTTTATTAGTGGTAACGGGCGTTCCACTTTCCTTCTGCACAGGGGTAACGGGCGTTACCCCTCCTCTCTCGCCAACCACTCCCCTCATGTGGCCAGTGACGGGGGTTACTCTTTTTGTACTCCAAGGTGGTAACGGGAGTTACCATAATCTCCTCCAAGAATGCGTGAAATCCCCTTGCTTCGCCGTTTTGCAACTCCAACTCCACAATCACCTGAACGGAGTAAAATAAACACATAAACGCATCAAACGTCACCAAAATATAATCTAATTAATGCTCAAAATCATGCAACTTCTACACACAACAAAATCCCCCCACTTGAATATTGCTCGTCCCCGAGTAATACGGAAATCACGAAAACACATCCTCGTCAAACAATCTCCTCAAGCAATCATCAAACCTTTGCCTAAACAAGTCTAGCTAATCAAATCAAATACTCATAAACTTAAGATCCTCAGAACTTAGTATGAAAAGTATACCCTTGTGTAGTGTGCGGACCAAACGAAACAATGTACAAAAAATAGAATGACAAAATCACATTCCCTCCTAAGCTCTAATCATCAACTTCGGAATACACTCTTCGCACCCATCTCCACTAATGGAATTAAATCAAGACTTAGGATCAGTAGGTCTTTCGGGCTTGTAATGTAGGCTTAGGGTATGGTTATGTAAATTTGGAGCAAGTGACTACTCACCAAGCTTACATCATTCAAACTATTCTAAACACGGAACACTTCCATTCGCCATTAATACGAAAATCGCCCCAACTCTTCAATTGAATCCTACATTCTCAAATTCACACTTCGCATAATTTTCTTTTGTTTTCTTTTTTCTCTTTTGCTCTTTTTTTTTTTTTTTTTTTTCTTCTTTTTTTTATCTTTTTTCACACTTTCTCATTGTTTTTCTTTACAATATCCTTTCACTTTCAATCACAAGAACAAAAAAATGGGTCAAAAGATAGATAATTACCATACAAATCAAACGAGCAAGCCTTGGTGTAAAAATTATCAAGGTAGGTATTTCTATATTGTGCATTGGCTTATAATGCAGCTACAAAAATCTTTGCCCGACAATTAGGCTCAGCGAGGTCAATAAGATTACGTTATTTAGTGAAAAAAGGCTAAAATAGAAAGCTTATAATCCTCCGACAACGAATGCCTACTTCACTTCCTTAACCTTTCATTAATTCAAAATTTAACCTCAATAGGACTAAAATGCATCCTAATCGAATCTTAAACTCATTCGGAAATTATCAACTCATCCTTCTAAGCAAAGTACATTATCTCGTTCAAAAGTGCTCTAAATATAAGGGCATATTAACACACTAAATCATCAAATCTCATGCAATTTTCCTCAATTTAAAAAACCTAACTTATTTTAGCAAAAGCTCAACAATCAAACTTCAAAGAAAAAGTTCAAAACGAGGGAAAATTTTCAAAATTACTCAATTTTAGCAAATCACAAGTGAAACTACATCTAACATGCAAATATCCAAGAAACTCATAGCAAACATAGACAATTCCTCCCCCGTACTTAAACTTTGCAATGACCTCATGCAAATAAAAGAATTAAAGCTCAAGAAAACTCTCTGATTAATTGAAGAACCGACAATGTGCTTGCGAAGCTTCTAAAACCTGAACAAGTGACTAGAAAACACGGATCAAGTGCACAGGCAATTGGCAATCAACATGCATCCATCAATTAACATACAAGTCACAAATTCACGAAAAGAAAAGCACCATTGCATAAACAAAATTAGGAATCCAAACATATGCAAAAATTTAAGTGTAGTAAAATATCCAAACACAGCAATGAATAAACGAAACAAAAATGTCTAGAAATCTAAGTAGAAATGAAGTAGCAAGATCAGGGTGATGGGGTCATCCAAAATACTTATCAATACGATCACAAAACCCGTCAAACTTGGCCTCCAACCTGGCCTCCCACGCATCGAATCGCTCATCCACATAGTGTGGTAAATCCTCAACTCTGGCGATTACGGTGGTCATATCAGCCCTCAATCCTGCCAACTCTGCACGCACGCCTCTCAAAGTCAAAGGAGCTTCTGTAAGGAATAGTGCCCTAGAAAGCCGATTGTATATCCGCTTTGTGCTTTTCCTTATTGTAATCACAGACAATCTTTGAATGAAATAACGAATTGAGGCAACACTTCTTTATATGCTCTTGTTTGGTATGCGTTTACTTTATCTGTGCATGTATGATAACTCCCCTAATCCTGATAACTTTAGGACTCTACCATTTAGGTGAAATGGTTCATGAAACGAGCCCTATATCACATAAGTCATGATTAGTAAAATACTCCAAGCCGATGAGTCCTACCGACAGTGGGAGTGTCAACCTGACTCCTCTAAGGCTTGCTTGTGGGATCACGCCCTTAAGAAGGACCACCTTGTTTCATGGAGGTGCAAAGTGTATAGTTGATACATGCGTGATACATGAGGGTGCTTACTTCAATAAGTAAGTTCACTGAGGTGCCCCGTGTGAGAAGATTCCTAAATGGGAAAAAGGAAGTTTCTATTTCAGGAAATTGAAACTTCCAGATTAGGAAATATCTCACGAGTCATTGATGTGATTAATTGATCCTTAGACTTGAGGTTCCATGTCACTTTATGAGTTAACTCTGTAGTCTTAGGTATAAGCTTTAAAGGGTGTCGCCTTAGACAACTGACTCAAGGCTTATGCTGGGGCTGCACAAGTGATTCATGAAAGTGAATGAAAATCAAGAAAGGACCTACACTTGCATTTGCAAGGTGATCTCTTATTGTGTAAGTCATTCATATGCCATATGGAGTCTTTGGCCAAGGCAGTAGATCAAGACATCAAGAAAAGGGTTTCTTGGATTAAGATCAAATGGTTATGAAATGCACTTAGCTTTAAGACCGGATTATTAGGGTTCTGATTATTCCCTTTGTTGGAAAACGGAATCAGAAAAGCAGCGGAAATTTAAAAATTTTCCAACAAAAGGATCTTGGACTCGCAATCGTGTATCCAAATTCGTAGAGATTAGAAACTTACTTTTCAATAATCTTTCTTGAAGCGTTTCAAGCCACCCAAGAACGCTCTTCTCGCGGCTTGATCCCCTCTCCTTGGTAAAACTCGAATCTTCAAACTTCTAACTTGAAGCTCTCTAGAGATAGTCCACCAACTTGACTACAATTTAACTAGTAAGGATGCTAGTTCTCTAGTTAGTGTTTAGGCTTAACCTAGGGTTTGATTATCTTGGAGAAATGATGGTGTTCAACACATGAACCAAAAGAATTCTCGATTAGCTCCAAGGGGAGCTCGAGCTCCCCTATATATAGGAGGGAGAGTTGGCCGAAAATCCTAGTCCTTATGGGCTAGGGTTTTGGTCTCTCTCTCCTATTACTTGATCATCAAGTAATTTTGACTTTGACTTTGAATTCAAATTCGAATCAACTTTCAAGAGAGCTAAAATTTCCAAACCCTTTTGGATATTATTATACTTTATTTATTTAAAATAAATAACTTATTTTATCTAATTAATTAATTCACAATTAATTAACTAGATTATTTTTCTCCAAAATAAGACTTTCTTTTTAATTAAAAATTAAACCAAAGTCTATTAAATAATTAACACTTTTAATTATCTAATATATATATATACAATATATATATTCACGTGTGAGACACATGTCACAATGACACGTGTCACTCACGTGACCCACACGTGTGGTTTCACACGTGTGGAACCCTCTTGGCCCGATTAACTCGTTTAATCATTTTCAAGCCTCAACTCATGTAACCAAGTGGTTGTGTGTGACCCTCTAGGTTCTCAATTCAATTAGCAGTGACCCTAATTAATTAATTCACTAATTAATTAATCAGTCCACAGATTAAACGACCATAGTCTAGCAACAGGTGTATAACCCCTAGCTGAATTGGAATGTTCAGATTCGACAAAACCTTTAAGTCATTAATTCATGTGAGATACAGTCCTCCTACTTACTATCTCTCAACCAAGATCTAGGGTAAGGGAATAATCAGAACCCTAATAATCTGGTCTTAAGGCTAAGTTCATTTCATATCCATTTGATCTCAATCCAAGAAACCCTTTTCTTGATGTCTTGATCTACTACCTTGGCCAAGGACTCCATATGGCATATGAATGACTTACACAATAAGAGATCACCTTGCAAATGCAAGTGTAGGTCCTTTCTTGATTCTCATTCACTTTCATGAATCACTTGTGCAGCCCCAGCATAAGCCTTGAGTCAGTTGTCTAAGGCGACACCCTTTAAAGCTTATACCTAAGACTACAGAGTTAACTCATAAAGTGACATGGAACCTCAAGTCTAAGGATCAATTAATCACATCAATGACTCGTGAGATATTTCCTAATCTGGAAGTTTTCATTTCCTGAAATAGAAACTTCATTTCCCATTTAGGAATGTTCTCACACGGGGCACCTCAGTTAACTTACTTATTGAAGTAAGCACCCTCATGTATCACGCACGTATCAACTATACAATTTGCACCTCCATGAAACAAGGTGGTCCTTCTTAAGGACGTGATCCCACAAGCAAGCCTTAGAGGAGTCAGGTTGACACTCCCACTATCGGTAGGACTCATCGGCTTGGAGTATTTTACTAATCATGACTTATGTGATATAGGGCTCGTTTCATGAACCATTTCACCTAAATGGTAGAGTCCTAAAGTCATCAGGATTAGGAGAGTTCTCATACATGCACAGATAAAGTAAACGCATACCAAACAAGAGCATATAAAGAAGTGTTGCCTCAATTCGTTATTTCATTCAAAGATTGTCTGTGATTACAATAAGGAAAAGCACAAAGCGGATATACAATCGGCTTTCTAGGGCACTATTCCTAACAATCTCCCACTTGCCCGTCAAAGCCATTCTAAAGCTATTCTAAGTCCCATCTTCAGAAGATGACCTTGGAAAGCTTCTCGACTAAGGGGTTTAGTAAGTGGATCTTCCACGTTCTCTGCTGATTTGACCCTCTCAATTTGCACATCTCCTCTTTTGATAATATCATGGATTAGGTGATACTTCCTCATAATGTGCTTGGTCCGTTGGTGAGATCTTGGTTCTCTTGCTTGAGCAACCGCCCCAGTGTTGTCACAAAACACAGTAATGGGGTCTTTTATGCTAGGAACAAGTAAATCCTAATTCTAGCATGCTCAACTTCAATTTAAGGCATCAATCCTAATTCTAGCATGTTTAATCTCTCAAAATTTATCAATTCAATCTCAAAGTGACTCCTAACATGCAATTCAATCATAGATTTCATTCTTAGATTGGAAAAATTAGCTCTAACAATTCACTCTAAGAAAAGAAGATATTGACTTACTTTGATTCACAAGGGAGGAGATAATGTGTAAACTTGATGGGAAAGTTTCTTGCTTGTAAATTGACAATGGTTGGCCCTAGGGATCTATTGAATCTCTTCTAAGGTAGAATAAGTGGGTGCAAGTGTATTTATAGGTTTGGGGGGAGAAAATTCCGAAATTGGTTAGGACAAGACTTAATTTACCCCAAAAACGTGTTTCCTAAAACCCAATTTATGCCAGTCAGACCGGTAACGGGCGTTACCGGTTTTCCTCTTGGAAGAGGTAACAAGCGTTACCCCTTTGGGTCAAGACGCCGGTTTCCATTAATGGGCATTTCCTAAAAACAAATGATGAGGTGTAACGCCCGTTACCTATATTGCTCCGAGGCATCTCACCTCGTTAACGGGCGTTACCAAAAGGTAACTGTAATGGTGTAACGCCCGTTACTCACTATTCCGCCCAAAACATAATTATACACAAACACAAAACTAATGGTGCTCAATCACGTCAATTAACTGAAATTAACTCATAGTATTCAATCAAACCACAGTGCACCGTTCTCGAAACTCATAAACACATATATCAATTCATATCAACAATTCATTCTCCTCTTAGAAAGAAAATCAATGCCATGCACATGCATACGAACAAAGTAAATGGACCTCACGATGAAGCTCAAATCACGGTCCTTGCACCATGTGGACCTCGGTTTCCTAGCAAAACATCAAGTGACCTGCAAACGAGAGAGATAACACAATAAATCGAGAAAAACGAGGACTAGAGAAACGAAAACAACAGAAACAAAAAGAAAACGAAAAACATTAGTTCTAAGTTATAATCGTTAGCTTGACTCTGGAAACCAAATTGGGATTAACAATCCCCAAGGAACGAGTCACAAGGGGTGACCTCGTTCTTGTTACTCACAAAACCGGAGCTTGATCTCCAAGTATCTAATTCCAAAGCATCCTTCATTCTCGATCTCCGAGATTTCGGTTTTCCTTCCCGATCAACTGCATCTCTTTTCTCCGTGAACAGTGTCGTTCCATCTGATGTATCACTTATAACCTTAATCATGCAACACTTATCCAGGGTCACCGGTGGTGTCAGGGAACCAAAATTCCTAAACTCCATTCGTTCATCTCCTATTTTGAACGTGTCCGTTCTGAACATCTATATCTGCCCCAGCCGTAGCCAGAAACGATCTTCCAAGTATCAATGGCATCCTCTCATCGCTCTCAATATCAAGAACTACAAAATCAGCAGGAATGTGAAATTTTCCAACTTTTACCAAAATATCTTCAAGAATTCCTGTCGGATATTTCACCAATCTGTCTGCCAGTTGGAGTGTCATATTAGTCGGTGTAAGCTCCTTCACTCCTAATTTCCTGCAAGTAGAAAACGGGATTAAACTCACACTAGCTCCTAAATCAGATAGAACATTATGAAATTGCAAAGAACCAATAGTCAGAGGAATTGAAAAACTCTCTGGATCTTTGACCTTCGGGGGAAGCTTATGCTGAATAATAGCACTGCATTCCTTAGTAAGTATCACAGTAGTGAAGTTCTTAGGCTTCTCTTTGCTTGAAATCACTTCTTTCTCTAAATTCTCCTTCTGAAGATCATCTTTCTCTTGAACTTTCTCGAGTACGACTTTCTCAACATCCGAACCTACAAATATATTTGGACCTTCATTTTCTCTAGTGTCTCCTACAATTATGGCCTGACAATGCTCCTTAGGATTGTTTTCAGTTTGGCTTGGTAGAATTCCTGGACTTCTCAAATTCAAAGATTGGGCAATCTGACCAATCTGAGTTTCCAAAGTTCTGGTCTGATTTACCACTTGATCTAATTGAGCTTCCAACTTCTGATGTCGACCCGTAGACACGGTTATGAACTTCTCAAGTGCGACCTCCCATCCCTACTTTTTCTCCTGTTGAGGGGGCGCAACATTGAATGGGGCTGGTGGTCGTGGTTGAAATTGTTGCTTAGGCTGAAACTACGGCCTAGGTTGAGGTGGTTGTTGAACATTCTTATTATTAGACCACGACAAGTGAGGGTGGTTCTTCCACCCTGGGTTGTAGGTGTTTGAGTAGGGACTATTTGCTGGTTTGAAGTTATTTGCATAGTTCACCTGCTCTTGCACCTGTTCTCCTGCATTGGTAAGAGGACACATATTAAAATCATGTGGACCACAACAAATTTCACAAGTTACCTGAACTGGTGGGGATTGTATCCTAACTGTATTGATGGAAAACTGGTCCAATTTCTTGTTAAGGGCTTCAAATTTAGCATTGGTGGCGATTAACTCATCTAACTCCATAACTCCTGCTTGCACTTTCGCTGGTTGCGAATGGCTCCTCTCATGCACAAAAACATCGTTTTGTGACATATTATCTAACAACTCAGTAGCAACTGCTTCAGATTTTGCTAAGAACCCTCCGCCAGCTGCGGCATCCATCGCTCCTCAAAAAGTAGGGGACATCCCGTTGTAAAAAATCGGAATCAATAACCAACCGGGAATCCCGTGATGTGGACACTTCTTTTGTAAATCCTTAAATCTCTCCCAAGCTTCATAGAAAGACTCTCCATCCAACTGCCTGAAACCTTGAATATCATTCATGTACTTCGTGGTTTTGCTAAGAGGAAATAACTTGGCTAGGAAAGCCTGAGATAATGTTGCCCAAGTCTGAAAGGATTCATTTGGGACAATACTCAACCATGCTTTAGCTTGTTCCTTAAGTGAAAAAGGAAAAAGCCTAACTCAGATAGCATCAGTAGTGACATTGTGAATTTTGAAGGTATTACACACTTCCAAAAATTACTCCAGATGTGAAGTCGGATCCTCCAAAGGTAATCCTGAAAACGGATTGTTTTGCAGTAGATTTATGATAGCTGGTTTAATTTCAAAGTTATTTGCCGCAATCGGGGGACGAGTTGCAGTCTGGATTGCTCTAGCCTGCGGCACGTTATAATCTCTGATGGCCAGTGGTGGTGGTGGGTTTGCTTCAACCATCGATAAAGTAATTTGTTTCTTCTCCTTCTTACGCCTTCTCCTAATAGCACTCAGTAGTCTCTCAATTTCCGGATCGTATGGAACTAATTCGGGGTCTTAAGATCTTCGCATACACTGTAAACCTGCACAAGGAAAAGAAATCCTCTGTCCAATTCCATAGTAACAAAGATAATGAACACAAAGTAAAGTAATAGTCAAAAGTACTACATCAAAATAATTGAGTAATATTGATTTAAAACACCTTCCCCGGCAATGGCGCCAAAAACTTGTTGTAAGGTTTACTACAGTTAAAAACCAATCGTGCAAGTGTACACTAACATACGCGTAGCACAATCGGATCGAACCCACAGGGAAGGAAAATCAATCACTACTCTATATTCTTCTCTGACCTAAAGACCTGACGAAAAGTAAATGTTGTTTCTATTAATCTACTAAACCAGAAATTAACAACTAACTAGAATTAAACACAATTAACGAAACACACGAATTAACTTTAGTAAACTAAGCAGGCAGGGGAAAAGTAATGAATCATACAATCAAGAGTTGATGCGATACTCGTCTGACAAGTGTAATTCTACAACCTAGTCACTTATATTTGTATTACCCTCTCTCAAGGTGTAACCAAGTGCTTAATTGATGTTCAATGTTGCTCTCGCAATCACCAATAGTTAATTAAACCATAGGAACAAGACTAGTGCAATTCAGTATTCCTGTTATACCCCCCTTCTTCGGCAAGCCAGGTATGACTTCACGAGATGGTTTTTGATGTTTTAATTTCTCGTTTGATTTAATTTATACGTCAATTTAGTTGTTTAAATGACTTATATGCCTTAATTGTTTAAGTTTTACGTTATGATTTTCGTATTTAATTTCTATTACTTGATTTTAATTTTTGAACTTCGTGAATACGTGACATACTTGAAATATATGACTTATGAACCCGTTTACGTGTTTATTTTTATTCGTTTATACTTGTTTGATTTGTTCGGAGACCATTTCTTTATTTTGGGATTCGAGGGCCTAACGAGCTTTAGTGCGCCTTGGATTCCGGACGTCATATCTTGAGCTCGGGAATTCGGATTCAAATTCCAGAAGTGGCGCCGAACTCGTAACGAAGATATAGAACTAAAGAACCTAGCTTTACATTTTTCTAAGCTCGTTCGATACTCCAAAATTCAACCGAAAAACTGACTCACGCCAATTTGACCACTTTTCACTAATTTGCACTTTACTCCCTCAATTTTCAGCCTTTTCAATTGATTCTTAGTCCCACTACTCACCAACTCAATGCTTTATCATACCTTTCTCCCTTAATCTCGATCTACACAAGAGAAGGACAAGAAAAATCTGATCTTTGGCAGCAAACCCTTCCATTCCTGTCACTATTCACCAAGGAAGAGTTTGGAGCTCAAATCTTCATCAAACTCAACCAAATTCAAGGGGTAAGTGTATGATTGTTATCTCCATGATTATGTGGTCATTTTCATCCAATAAATTCAGATTTTAAGCCATGTATGATTGAGTTATGATATATGAAGTGAATAACATAAGGTTTGTGTATATATATGAGATCTCTTGCCATCTTTGAGTTATCGCTTGAGTTGATGTATGATATATGATCATTTGAACTTCATTATTGAGTATATGAGTTTGAATTTCATGGAAGATGAGTATTATATGAGTTTCCATGAATGAACCTTACATTTCCTGAAGTTTAAGATGCATACATGTTGATCCTTTTCATCCCATGTCATGGCTTGAGTTGATGTATGATATATGTGTTGGTGTGGCGGGCCCGAGGCAGAGTGACGGTATAGCGTAATATTCAAACATTTTCGCCATAACCTCATTATCAAAATATTTCCAAAATATTTTAATAAAGCAGCGGAAAAAATCGGGCAGCATAACTCTAATATATACAGGCATTGATAACATAATTTTAAATCATCTAGCATATAATCACAGTATGCAAATAATAATTTTGGCAGCATAACGGTATTACCGTACTGCAATATTGGCTATCAACGGCACTTTTCCAGCACCTCGATATTTTCTCGTGAAACCGGCAGAGCTTCCCCGCAATATCCCCGATTAAGAAATTGGAGTGTGGGCTCCGGCAGTATTTCGCTAAATACTTTGAGAAAATATTTTTCTAGAAAAACCCTTTTTTTTAATTTCAGAAAATCCCTATTTTTTAATAATTAAGTGGATTATATATTAATTATATAACCATCTAATTAAGTAATTAATTAATTCTTAATTAGGATTAATTAAATCTAGAGAGAGAAAAAAATTTCGGAAGTTTTTCAAACTGAAAATGAAGGCTGAAGGCCGTACATTTCAAATGAATTTGGCAGCCATATTTATAGGCACAATTTAGGGACCTCGCAGCTATTTTCGAAAATTTTAGCGTGGTTGCCAAGTTCCGTCAGCCAATCAAAGGACTCCGGAGTGGAGTGCACGCCAAGATAGTCACGGCGGTGCAAAGCACGCGCCAAACGGAACAGCCACGCGCCCGCACGCACCGCCCTTGTGGCGGCTGTGTGCTTGGCGCGTGTGAACCTCACGCAGGCACGAGAAGGTGCCACGTGTCCGGTTCGGCCGGTCTGACCGGCGGTTCAGCGGCTGAACCGATCGGTTCAGTTGGGTTCGGCCGCTTGACCACGTGGTACACTCACGTGATGCCACGTGTCCGGGTTGGTTTTCACCAAACCCGACCCTACCCGAACCGCACCCGAGCCGAGGCTTGACCCGGTTCGGCCAGATCCAATCTAAGTCGCTGATCTCGCGTGACTTGGCCCAATCCTATCCATCCACATGGCGCGCCAAATGGCGCCCAGTCAGTGCCACTTGTCGCTGACTCGCTGACGTGGCGTGACACGTCACCTGCCACGTCAGCCCTTCGCCAAGTCATTTTTTTTTTTTTTTTGAAAAAAAAAATTTATTTTCTCTAAAATAAAATTTCGGACATTTCCAACTCTTTGGAATTTAATTTATTTTCTCAAAATAAATTCCTTGGCTATTTTCAAACTCTTTGAAAATTTATTTCTCTCTCTCGTTTTAATATTTTCTCTTTGATCTTTGTTGGGGCTTGCGGGGGGACCTGCAGGACTAATTAATCTTAGCTCCAAACGGGTCAATCTATTATCATCCCATAACAATAATTGATTACCGTTTAACAATATTTAATTCCACTAAATAAATATTGTTGAACTCTAAAATTAATTAAATTATTCACGAATTTCTCGATCTAGAATAATTTTGCATTTTACTCCTCTGTACAGATATCCATGAAAAATAAATCAATACTACTATCTGATGAGGCCCAAAAACGCACTTGTATCAGAGCCGTCCACGTGTCACCATCTGCTAACGCGGAGACTACACCCTCGCATTGACGGGCTCGTGGGCCAACCCAGCCCACTCACTTGCCAACTAGTATAGGCCTTTGAGCCTCGGCCAACCATTTAATAACAAGGACGAACCGGCAGGCTCGGCGCTCCCGTCCCGGCCTTCGGGGTTACCTTTCTCAAGGAATCACCCGCACGAGGGCCACATTCTTGTCGCTCGGGTTTTCGGCGCTCAAAGATCATAAGTCGTGAGGAACCCATCCGAACACTCTTCGAGCGTCACCTATGCGCTCGCGGGTGATCCCCTACCGCCGTGGTGGATCTGAACCCTCATAAAACGGATCCGGGACCTTCCACCCTCGCGACCCTCGTCAACAACCTCTGACACAAAGGTAGTGCGCACCTTGTACCTGACACGCCGCCTCCTTTTCAGAAACGTCATTCTCACGCCCTCAAGGGCTGCCACGTGTTAGGGCAACACAGGTTTGGGACCACACGGTCAATTTACCCATTTACCCTCACCCCTAACATATAAATAGGGGAGAACACATGCTTTCTCCCCCAAGTCATCTTGACGATACATACTGCACTCATTGTTCTGGGTCCATTCCGCCATTCTTCTGCATCTTCCCAAGCTTCATATTATTCTCATCACAGTCGCATCATCATTGCATCTTGCATTCTTGGTGTTATCCTAGCTGGAAGAACCCACGCTCAAGAGCAAACCCAGATCCTGAGGCCCTCACGCCTGTGATGGTCTTTGCCTTTTCATACAAATACTAAAGTGTTGTTGCATTTTTGGAAGCCTGATTTCCAGCACCATCATTTTTGGCGCCGTCTGTGGGAAATCCATCACTACCACAACCAGATTCTTCCTCTGAAAGCTAGTTGAGATATAACACCTTTTAACTCTGGAAATGGTAACTGCAACAAGGTCTGGAGCCTTGGGGGACAAGGGCGCTCTCCCCCCAGTCAACGAAGAGAACGCTGAGAGCAACGTCCCTGCCGGAGGTATGAACCCACCAGCTGCGGGGAACGGGGTCGAAAATGCAGAAACAGCGGCTGCAACTCTTCCACCTGGAGGGAACGTTACAGGGGGGCCCAGTTCCGTTGTTCCACCAACAGCTCACACCGCCAACGCTTCCTTCCCTTACTCAGGCATGTATCCCATGGCCATGCCTCCACCGGGATACTCTTTTATGCAACCCGGAATGATACCCGGGATGATACCGATGATCCAACCCTATCAAGTGGGGGCACTGAATCTCCCCCTGTCATTGCCAAGAGAGATACAAGGGGTAGAAATACCCCAAATCACTACACAACAACTTCAAGCGCTGTACGCGCAATGCGAGGGTCAAGCCGTGCAGAACGCTTGGGAACATTTTACTGTAGCTTATTTCCCTTCACACGCGGGCGCTCGAATGGCCCCACCCCTGGGAGGACTCCCAGCACACCCATTGACGATGGCCCAAAACGCGTTGAGGGCCCAGCAGCCTCCCCCTCCACCGATCCAAGAAAATGAGGCCCCACCGAGGGTCCAGCAAGTGCAACCACCCGCAGGAGACGAAAGGGCCCCTCGGAATGAAGGGGCTGGAAACAACGAGGAGTTGCAATCGAGGGCCACAGGAAGGGTAAACCGCAGAGACGTCGGCAACCCTCAGCTTGCGGCAGTACAAGATCAGCTCAAGGGGCTCCAGAATGTGGTGGAGCAGCTCTCTCGTGCAAGGTCTCAGGTCCCCCGCGATGGGGGCGAGAGGTCCAGGGCCAGAGACGCTCGCCGACCGCGTAGCCCCATTTCTCGGCACAGGAGGGAAGCCAGCTACGAAGATCCCGACGATCGGGATTATAGGATGATGACCGGCGACTCGCCCCTCATTGAGGAGGTACTGATGACTCGCGCAGGGAAGGGCAAAATCCCCTCGTCTGTCAATAGGTACGACGGAACCACTGATCCAGCCGAGCATCTGGATCACTTTGTACATTTGATGCATTTATATGATCACCCCAACAACTATTGGGCTAAAGTGTTCGTCACTTCCCTCACTAGAATGGCTCAAGATTGGTACAAAAAACTCCCCCCGCGCTCGATTCGGGGGTATTATGACTTGACAGATGCCTTCGCCAGCCGCTTCAACTCCTTAAAAGCACCGGCCCCGGCCGCAACTGCCCTGTACAGCTTGGTCCAGGGGCCGAATGAGACCCTCCGATCTTTTATGGGAAGGTTCAACAAGGAGATCTTGTTGGTAGAGAAACCCTCAATGGACTTTTTGAGGCACGTGCTGTTTGGAGCCATCAATATGAAGCATTATGTCAGCAAAGAATTTGTAGAAGAAGTGGCCAAGAAAAAGCCCCGCTCGTTGATGGAGATAAGGGACATAGCTGACTCGTTTTTCACCCTCGAAGATATGTATCTTGCGAGGGATCAGAAAATGGCGAACGCCCCTCGCCCCAGCAAAGCCCCCGAGGACAGAGGAGATTCAACCAGGGGCCGCCGCAGCAGGCCTATGTCCGCTCGTAGAAATTCTCCACCCCCTCGAAAGTTCGAGCGCATCCCTCTCAACCGCCCTATAGCCGAAGTATATATCATGGCGGATAAGAAGCTGTTCAAGAGGCCGCCAAAGTTGAGAGAAACGGAGGCTCAGAAGCGCTCGGGGAAGTACTGCGCTTTCCACAAGCAAAAAGGGCATGACACCAGTGAATGTCGTCAGCTAGAAAGTGAGATTCAGAGGCTGATCGCTGGGGGGCACCTTAAGGAGTTCGTAAAGGTGTTGGAGAGGTACGACGAGCACTGCGCCGAGCGAGCGCATGCACGTGGGAGAAGCTGTTCGCGCTCTCGGAGCCCGCGTCACCATCACACCGAGCCCAGTGACCATGGAAAAGGGAAAGCATCGGACGTGGAAAACCAGCCCTTCGCGGTCATTCACATGATTGCTGGAGGACCCTCGGGGGGCGACTCTAACGCTTCCCCGACGTCGCTACATTCGGAGTTATGACCAAAGATCTTCTCAGCCCAGGCCAGTGTTCTCTATTGATAAATCATCACGCTCGGAGAAGGATGAAAGCGTAGGTTTCATAGAGAAAGACTTAGAGCACATTGTAACGCCCCATGGGGTCGGTGAAACCTCTGACTGCCCCATGGTGGTTAGCTTAGACGTTCACAATCACATTGTAAAGAGGGTCTTAATTGATAGTGGAAGCTCCGTGAATGTATTGCCTTACTCCACGTTTCAGAAAATGAACATCACAAACATCCCGCTCGAACCCCTCAGAACAGCCCTCGTCGGCTTTGGGGGTTCCGAGATCGTCCCTCGCGGACAAATTCGCTTGGCCACCTCTTTCGGTCGTGGCCCCCAGCGAAAGACTTTAAATGTTCTCTATGTGGTGGTCGAAGTAGACCTACCATACAACATCATCATTGGGCACCCAGCCCTCGTTGACTTCAAAGCTGTAATTTCCACCTATCATCAGAAAGTCAAGTTTCCCACCCCCGAGAGTACCGGAGAAGTACTGTGCAATGTTAAGGAAGCATGGGAATGCTACATACTTTCCTTTCGTAGCCACAAGCCCAAACAACCTACCCAAGCAGGTTCCACCAAAAAATCTGTTGACTTTCCTAAACTAGATGAAGATGGCCCCGAGCGCAAAAGGGCCAAGCTCTATAAAAAGAAGAATAAGAAGAAGGCCACGGACAAACCCATAGATGCTGGGAACTCGCCCCTCGGAGCGGTTGGGGCTTTCTCCTCGAAAGACGAGAATCATATACCCTCGGGAGATACCAACGAGAGAATTACAGGCAAGAAAAGAGCGCTCGAACAGCCGAGGCCTGAAGTGTGAGTGGAACCTACGGAGAGCTTCCTAACCATCGAATTGGAACTCGGGAATCCCGATAAGACCACGCAAATAGGTTCCAGCCTCGACGGCCCCTCTCAGATTATGATGATTGAATTCTTGCGAGAAAATATTGATGTCTTTGCTTTGAAGGCTTCCGACCTCACTGGCATAGATCCGAATGTTATTGTCCACCGGCTGAACGTGGATCCGGCCTTCAAACCTATAAAGCAAAAGAAGAGAGATGTCCATGGGTTCCGAAAGCAGGTCATAGAAGAAGAAGTCAATGAACTGCTTGACGCTCAGTACATAGAAGAGATTCTATATCCCGAATGGCTTTGCAATGTGGTGCTCGTTTCGAAGAGCGCCAACAAGTGGCGTATGTGCAATGACTTCACCGACCTCAACAAGGCATGTCCTAAGGATCTGTACCCATTGCCCAGAATTGATCAGTTGGTGGACTCGACCGCTGGGTGTGAACTTATGAGCATGATGGACGCTTTCCAAGGATATTATCAGATATTTATGGCTCTTGAGGATCGTCCCAAAACTGCGTTCGTAGTCCATATGGGTGTTTATTGCTTCAAGGTTATGCCCTTTGGGCTCAAAAATGCAAGAGCGGCATACCAACGCCTCGTCAACAGAATGTTCGAGTGTGAGATCGGAAAGTCCATGGAAGTATATGTGGATGATATAATCGTCAAAAGCGAACGCCAGTATTCTCATCTAGAAGACCTCAAACGAGCGTTCAATATCCTGCGGCGTTTTGGTATGAAACTGAATCCTTCCAAATGTACATTTAGCGTATGGGGTGGCAAATTTTTGGGATACATGGTCAGCCAACGGGGCATAGAGGAAAACCCAGAGAAGATTAAAGCAATCCTGGACATACCCTCCCCTCGCAATCTGAGAGAGGTCCAGGTGCTTGTGGGTAAAATCATTTCACTAAATAGGTTCATCTCCCGCTCAGCGGACCGGAATCTGCCCTTCTTTAAAATTCTGCGTAACGCTCGCGACTTTACCTGGAGCGAGGACTGCGAAAAGGCCCTGCAAGACATGAAGCAGTACCTTTCGAGCGCGCTTTTGTTGACCAAACCTAACCCGGGGGAGAGCTTATTTGTCTATCTGTCAGTTTCCTTGGAGGCCACGAGCAATGTCCTCGTGGCCGTTCGCGAGTGTAAGCATATGCCAGTGTATTATTTAAGCAAGACTCTACAGGGAGCGGAGAAAAGATACATGGAAATAGAGAAATTTGCTTTCGCGCTCGTTAATGCCTCTCGGAGGTTAAGGCCCTATTTTCAAGCGCATTCCATCGTGGTGCTTACAGATCAGCCCCTCAGACAGGTGTTTGCAAAGCCGGACGTCTCAGGGAGATTAATTAAATGGTCAATTGAACTTAGTCAATTCGACATCACCTTTGAGCCTCGCACGGCGATACAGGCTCAGGCCGTGGCTGACCTATTGGTGAAACGTTTCAACTTAGATATCGTGCCCTCAGCAGAGGATGGTTTATGGATTTTGCACACAGATGGCTCCTTGACCTCACAAGGGGGAGGAGCCGGGGTGACCCTCAGGGACCCTCTCGGAGTTGAAGTTGACTATGCGATCAAGCTGGCGTTCCAAGTCACCAACAACGAAGCTGAGTATGAGGCCCTCGTCCAGGGGCTCAGGATTGCACTCCAAAATGGCGCCACTCGGGTCACTGCATATGTTGATTCGCAGTTGATCGCGAGTCAAATTGATGGTTCTTATGAGGCTCGAGAAGCCACCATGGTGCAGTATCTGGCGAGCGCTAAGGAGGTGATATCCAAGTTCAGAGAATTCCACCTTTTGCAAATCCCGAGGGCAGAAAACGAACATGCCGACGCTCTGTCAAAGTTCGCATCCGCCCTGGATGGTTTTAGTGAGCGTGCTATCACATTTCTTAGAACAGAAGAACCGCTGATAAGTAGAGGCGAACCTTCGAAGGAGGTGAATATGATTGACCCCTCCGAGCCTTGTTGGCTCGACGAAATTATCAGATTCCTCCAGGATGGAACCAGCCCAAGCGACAAAGTTGAGGCTCGGAAAATCAGAAACAAGGCCCCTCGTTTCTCATTGGACGCCGAGGGCCGATTATTCAAGAGATCCTTCCAGGGCCCGCCGTTGAGGTGCTTGAGACCCTCGCAGGCCAAGGAAGTTTTAGAACATGTGCACAATGGAAGTTGTGGGAACCACTCGGGCGGTCGAATCTTGGCAAAGAAAGTCTTAAGGAGTGGGTTCTACTGGCCCTCGGTGCTGCAGGATGCCGTTAGCTACTCCAAGAAATGCCCTAAGTGCCAATTTCATTCTAACACCCCTCAGTTGCCGGCAGCTCAAATGATTCCTATTGATGTTTCGTGGCCTTTTGATCAGTGGGGCATTGATATTGTGGGACCCCTCCCAATGGCGGTCGGACAAAAGAAATTCGTAATACTCGCTGTGGATTACTTCACTAAGTGGGCCGAAGCTGAAGCAGTCGCGAAAATAACGTTCAAGGTTGTGAGGGACTTCATTTGGAAGAACATCATTTGCAGATACGGCATCCCGAGGGAAATTATCTCAGATAATGGATCCCAATTCATCGCCGCTGACACGCGGGATTGGTGCTACGAACTGGGGATTGAGCAACGTTTCACTTCGGTGGGCCACCCTCAGGCCAACGGTCAAGCAGAGGTAACTAATAGGACCATACTCCAGCATCTGAAGACGATGCTCGAAAGCAAGAAGGGCGAATGGGCTGAAGAGCTTCAAGGAGCCCTGTGGTCGTACCGTACTACCCCACGAGCGACAACAAGGGAAACTCCTTACTCCCTCGTTTATGGCTCCGAGGCTATGATACCTGCAGAAATTGCTCAAGAGTCCGCACGCGTTGCCTATTTCGAGCCTGCTGACAATGAGGCCAACCGGACGCTCGAGTTAGATTTGCTGGACGAGAAGAGGAATACTGCTTGGGCACGTATCCACAAATACAAAGCAACCGTGGCTCGCCAATACAACAAACGCGTTAAGGAGAGGACTTTCCAGCTAGGGGACTTGGTCCTCAAAAAAGTTGAAGTCTCCAAACATGTGGGTAAGTTGGACCCCAATTGGGAAGGCCCCTTCAAAGTCGTTCAGGTACGAGCAAATAACACCTACCTGCTGGAGACTTTGCAAGGCGAGCGTCTCCCTAGGCCATGGAATGCAAGTAACCTTAGAAGGTTCTACGTGTAAACATCAGTTTTTTTGTAATTGCCCGTTGGCGGCATGGGATACTTTCTTTGGACAGAAAGCATATTGTATTCATTTTGGAAATTGCAAGTATAACAGTAAGCATGTGATTTTTGATTATGCCATTTATTTGCTTTCTTATTGGTTAATGATTTGAGCAACAGAAGGCCTACTCCGTGTCGAGCATCCTCCACGTCGAACGGCCTAAGTAACACCCCCATCGTTTTGGAGCAACGCTATCTGGGTGTTGATAACCATCTACCCGGAATAGTTTGACAATTCGTAAGTGTATAAAATCCTAAGAACGAGCGTGTCAAACAACGGGGAGCAAAATGCTTAATTTACGCCAGCTGAGTGCACGTCACTCCAGCTCGCGCTCGTAAAAACCCCGATGACCCTCAACTTCTTGGGTAAGAGCACACTCGTAAAATAGTGGATCCCATAACAATCCTTTCATGGGTCCCTCGAAATGACGCTAACCCCACGGTTATGCTCGCTTTAATCCCATACTTAGCAAATCCTACTGTTGATTTCTAAAGTATATACAACCCAATGGAGCGTTCGAAACAAGGATGCACATTATTGAGCCAATACTTAGGCAAATCCCCAGAGGTTTCCTAAAGTTCAAATTCGAGCCTCATTACGAGTATGGCCAGGGAACACTCAGGGAAAACACCCTCGCGCCCGTACTTGCGCCCCTCAAATCGCTAGACGCAATGTAATGAATGCCAGGGCACCCTCGCGCCCGTACTTGCGCCCCTCAAATCGCTAGACGCAATGTAATGAATGCCAGGGCACCCTCAAAGAAAACGCCCTCGTGCATACGAACGCCCATCGCAAACGCTCAAACAAGAGATATTAATATAAAAGTGGCGAGCGTAATGAAACAACATCATTCTTCATTTAAAAGTAAAGGAGAAAGTATTCAAGCAGTAAAAGAAGAGTTCAAATATATGGAAAAGCAGCATGGAGGAATCCAAAATGTTCAGGAAAATAACTGGAGGATTAAGTACAGACATAAAGTTGTTCATAAATAAGAAGAAGAATTTAAACTGGCGAGGGCAGAAGATCAACGATCAAAGGAATTTCACTGGGCTGGAGCATCGGGCTCGGGAGGAGCAGTCGCAAGGGGAACAGGGGCCAACACGTGTGCGTCAGAAGTTTGAGCCTCGCCGGGTTCCTCAACATCCACTGCCTCCACGACGGTGTCCTCATCCTCTATCCGTATGGGCTCGGGACCTAGGGTATTAGCAGCTATGAACTCCCGTTGGAGCGTTTGCACCAACTCTTGGTACTCCGGCTCCGCCAAGCTCTTGGTGGGATCCTCATCTTGGACCATGGGCTCGCAGTTTTCATCTAGATCCATGCGCAAGCGCGCGTCAGTCCGAGCGCTGTCAGGAGCCAAGCCCAGTTTCACCATCTGCCCGATAGCTTTATGGAAGAAGCGCCGAGCGTTATCAAAGCACTGGATGTTGGCTGCAAACACGAAGGCCTTGGAACGCACGAACTTCATCACGGCGTCCCAAGAGACCTTCGCCGCCAGTCCTTCCACCTTCCCCTGCAGTTCAGCGAGAGCCTTCTTAGTTTCTTCATTCTGACGTGTGCTCTCAGTCAGTTGTGTGCTCAACTCCCTATTCTGGACCCTCAGTTGGTCGCGCTCCACCTTCAGCTCCCTATGACGCTCATCAAGAGTAAGGTAGGCCGCATCCGCCTTTTGCAGATTCTCCCTCAGTTGATCCTTCTGAAGGTTGGCAGCGGTCAGTTGGGCGTAGGGATGCAAACGAGCCGAGCCGAGCCGAGCCTTGGCCTTTTTTCATGGCTCGAGCTCGGCTCGACCAAGGCTTGAGCCTGGCTCGGCTCGGCTCGAGGCTCGAGGGGGGATATTATTTTTAATTTAAAAATAGTTTTTTTTTAATAATTTAATATATTTTTATATATAATAATATATATTATTTAAATATATATACATATTTATAATAAATATATTATTTTTTTATTAATTTTATAAAAAAATATATATATATTTATAATATTATATATATATAAATTAAAATATTATTTTTTTAATTAAATATATTGGCTCGCGAGCCGGCTCGCGAGCCACACACAAAAGAGCTTGGATTCGGGCTTGGCTCGAGCTTGCTCATCAGGCTCGCGAGCCGGCTCGGCTCGTTTGCATCCCTAGTTGGGCGTGGACATTGTTGTAATCCACTTGCAATTGGCCTGGGTCTGAGACGCGCAGCAACTTCTTGTACTTGGCCTTATGCTCAGAATAGGCTTGCGCTCGCCCTTGCAAATTTTTCAGCCTCGGGATTACCTCCTGAGAAGCCATAAGCGAGAGTCATTATCAGAACAAAGGTGGAAAAATGGGGAATTTTACAAAGGGAATTAAGAGCTAACCGTCAGGAGTGCGTGGCATGCGTCATCCGCAACCCGAGCGGCGTCATGCTCGTTTAATTTGTCATGATCGGTGGAGAACTGAAGCTTTCCGACGATGTCGGAGACCATGTTGACAGAAAAGGCGCTCTTTTTCAGTAAGACGGGACCGTCCTTCCTTTGGCGCTTGTACCGAGCGTCCCCCCGATAGCCTATCTTCCAAAAATCCTCGTCCTCAGAGGAAGATGTATCGCTACCCTCTCCCCGGTGGCCTACAACCATCTCCTTTCCTTTACCGGAGATTGGGATAGAGTCTGGCATCCTCTTTCTTTTTCCTTGGCTCTCGTCCCTCATCGAGTCATGGATGCGGGCTAGCTCCCCAGATCGATTGAATGAAGTGCTGGAGCTGAGCGCTATGGGTCCCTCGGGGGCAGCCGGAGGCGGAGTGACCTCACGGGAGCCACCTACTGTAAGATCCTCGACGGGACCAGCAGCTGAAGCCTCGTTACCGGCACCCCTGCCTCCGCCGCCTCGCCCCTGCCTTCGTCTGGTTCCTCTGCCCCTCGGAGCATTTGGGGGTCGTTCCTGCTCCTGCTGCTGTTGTTGCTGAGGGTTAGCACCGGCTCCCGGAGCGCCTAGCATGCGTGAAAGAGCCTCAGCATTCATGCCTTGAGATAATATTTGGACACCTGCAAGTAAAAGGATACGAGTGTCAAGAGTTGGTTATTTAGATCACTGGTACAAAGGCACAATAATCATACCAAGTTAGAGGGTTATTCTAAAAGTTAGAGCAGTTAGTTCCTAGAATCTAACCATCGAGGGCCATGATGTCAGCTGGTGGGTTGAGTATCATGTCTGGAGGGCAAGACAAGCCATAACGGAACAGCACTCCCTCGTTCTTCATCAGGGTTTCAACTTTAATCCACTTTTTCTCACTCCTCATCTCGAAGGCTAATCCCATCGCCCAATCCTCAAAGGCTTTATTCCTCATCCTCTCCCTAACCAAAGGACCCTCGCCATGTATCATCCACTGTCGGTGAACCCCAAAAATCCTCCCGGGGGCCCCCACGAAGAAATACCTCTCCTTTCAATGCTCGCCGTAGGAAGTGGATGGGGAGTCTATCATCTTAAAGCCCGATTTGGCTTGGGCGTAGCAAAACCCGTCCATAGGCGACGAGCGTGGCGAGCGGGCTACTTGTATCAAACTGTCAAAATTGGCAATCGAGGGTGCGTGGCCTAAGGCTCTCATCGCTATTATGAAGGTGTTGATTAGGGCTATGCCGTTGGGCAGAATTTGTGAAGGGCAAAGCCCTAGATGGTGGTAGATGACAACAGCGGAGTGAGCAATAGGAAACCTTAAACCCCCAGCCAGGACTGCATCCCAGTAGACCGTCATCATCCTCGGTGGTGGTCGATTTGCCCTCTCTCCCTCCTCGGGAGTGCGCATGGGAAATACTGCTTCATCCCAATAAGCTTTCGCCCTCAACTCATCTAAATCGTCGAGCGTCAAAATACTTTCAATCTCATCCGGAGATCTATCAGTTTGGTGATGGTTATCTTGCCTCACTCGAGTGGCAGGCTCTATTCCTCTCCTTTGGCGCCTTCTGGAAGGTTCAGCCTCAAACTGGCGCCCGGATGGCCCTACTTCGTCCTCGGGAGCCATCACGGCCACTGTAATCCTGTGATCTTGGGGTCTCACGGTGCTATTCAACACCGGGAATACTCTCTCTCCCTGCCTTTGCATTTCCATCACGTTATGCATCTCTTCAAAGAGGTCATTCACCCCTTCAGGGGCACGCTCGTTAATCCCTTGAACGGCAGCGTCCACCTCTTCTTCCCCGGCATCAGCTGGAGCCTGGGCCACCGGAATCGCCATGGGAATCCCCTCACCTGGGGACGTCCTAGCCACGGGAACAGCCGTGGGAACATTGCCGTGAGGGGAAGAGCTCCCCACTGACATCTCATCAATCTCTCTCACATAATCGTCAGCTTAGTTTCCGGCCATGTTTGTTTTTCGACTTTTGAAGACGGAATTTCTGGCAGAAAACTCGATGAGGGAGAAAATTTTTGAAACGAATTCAACGGCAGAAAGCGGCTCTTCACTCAAGAGTTTCACACACACAACCTAAATCTAAAGTTAGTACTGGAAAAAATGTTATGGAGTTTTACCTAAAATTTGAAGAACGGAAACCCGTCGGAGTCGGTGAAAGTTGCAGAGAGTTCTTGTTAAGTATGTGCTTGAAGGAGACAGAATGCGTGAAAGAGGCTCCAAAGCCTTGCAAATCCCTATTTATAGGGGTAAAGGCTGGCATTAATTAGGGTTTAAGATTTCAAATGGCAATCATTTCCCGCCTAGGAAACCCCCCCACTTTTGGTAACCGCCTCACGTCTCCCGGAGTGCACGCGCCCACGTTCCCACTCAGCATTAAATGCGGACATGACTTCAATTAATGCGGTGTCAGACTGTGTCCGTTACAGAAGGCCGGCGGTCGCTTCTCTAGCAATGGCTTGACCCTCGGATATTTAAATGTTCAAGGCACCATTCTTTTTAAATTCTACAGTATGCTCGAGCGGTACTACAGAATTTGGGGGGCAAAATGATGAGGCCCAAAAACGCACTTGTATCAGAGCCGTCCACGTGTCACCATCTGCTAACGCGGAGACTACACCCTCGCATAGACAGGCTCGTGGGCTAACCCAGCCCACTCACTTGCCAACTAGTATAGGCCTTTGAGCCTCGACCAACCATTTAATAACAAGGACGAACCGGCAGGCTCGGCGCTCCCGTCCCGGCCTTCGGGGTTACCTTTCTCAAGGAATCACCCGCACGAGGGCCACATTCTTGTCGCTCGGGTTTTCGGCGCTCAAAGATCATAAGTCGTGAGGAACCCGTCCGAGCACTCTTCGAGCGTCACCTATGCGCTCGCGGGTGATCCCCCACCGCCGTGGTGGATCTGAACCCTCATAAAACGGATCCGGGACCTTCCACCCTCGCGACCCTCGTCAACAACCTCTGACACAAAGGTAGTGCGCACCTTGTACCTGACACGCCGCCTCCTTTTCAGAAACGTCATTCTCACGCCCTCAAGGGCTGCCACGTGTTAGGGCAACACAGGTTTGGGACCACACGGTCAATTTACCCATTTACCCTCACCCCTAACATATAAATAGGGGAGAACACATGCTTTCTCCCCCAAGTCATCTTGACGATACATACTGCACTCATTGTTCTGGGTCCATTCCGCCATTCTTCTGCATCTTCCCAAGCTTCATATTATTCTCATCACAGTTGCATCATCATTGCATCTTGCATTCTTGGTGTTATCCTAGCTGGAAGAACCCACGCTCAAGAGCAAACCCAGATCCGGAGGCCCTCACGCCTGTGATGGTCTTTCCCTTTTCATACAAATACTAAAGTGTTGTTGCATTTTTGGAAGCCTGATTTCCAGCACCATCACTATCATTTATTTTTCACTTCCAATCTGAAATTTCTTGATTCGCCTTAAGTCCAAATACCCTGTATGTGAAACACATTCAACATACAACTTCGATGACGCACACACGAAGTACTTTGGCCAAAGTTTTATTTGAACTTTTGCAAATCTATTTCAGGGATATCTTTAACCTTCCAGCAAGGCTACAGATTCCTCGATCAATATTTCTCTTCAGCACATTTTATGCAATCACCGAACGTACAAAGTATTTTGGCCACCCGTTACCGAGACCTCACTTCTGAGTACATCACAGTGATTAACACTACATGCCTAAAGTAGAAACACTGTCAGGATTAAGAGTCTAATGCTTCCGAGATTTTGTTCATTTTAGATAGCAGTATAAAATGAATAATCTCAGTGGTCCAGTTCGATGTTTCCAATCTCATTGAAAATCATCAATGCGTTATAATTGGAAACTCCATTTCCCTATGACGAAAGACTAATCATCTTATATAACACATTATAGTCTTGATAAGAACACTTTCTTATCATACCGACTAGAACTTTAATGACACGTGATTTCTGGTATTTAAAGTCTTTTCCTATGAAACACATTTCATATAAAAACACCATCACACGTCACTAATTATTAAATTCGTAAAATACTCATAACTTGCTTTAATTTCAGTTTTATTAATCCAAAATATTTACAATATAATTGGATTTTCAGGGCATTAATCCCAACAATATGATCATTTGAACTTCATTATTGAGTATATGAGCTTGAATTTCATGGTAGATGAGTATTATATGAGTTCCCATGAATGAACCTTACATTTCCTGAAGTTTAAGATGCATACATGTTGATCCTTTTCATCCCATGTCATGGCTTGTTGTTGTGTGCTTTTGTGTGAAGTATTTGCTCATGTTTTATGCTCCATTTCGTGCCTATATGTGCTGCTTTGGTTGCCCGTTCTTCCCCCACCTCGATCAGCCCTGTTCCTGCTCTTTTTCTTGCTGTCAACCTCTACCCGGGCGGGTAGATTTTGTGAAGGAAAGTCCCCGGGCGGGTAGATTTAGTGCAGAAAGTTTCTGCACTGTTTTCCCCGGCCCGATAAATTTCCGCCTTGTTTTTCCCCGGCCTGGTACCCCTTCATACGAACTTCGTTTGGCCTGATATTTGGACACAATCAACCTTTTTGAGTCTAGAACACTCTCCAATTCGAATCACCTTAAAATTCATTATAGATTGTGAGATATAATCGTTTGATTTTGGTGTCGCCACTTTGCCGAAATTCTGCATTCGTTCAACTTCAAACCTCCGCCATTTTCAACTCCCTTTGAACAAAAATTCGTTCTATATATCTTTGGAAAGAGCTGTGTGTCTAGGTTCATTTCTAAGAAACAAAACTTGATTCCCATTTCTCAAACTGAAGTTATGCCTGATTTCCTACAGCTTGTTCGTTTCTGTAAAACTGTCAGCTTTTGCCTATTTTCACTCGAAGCCCTATTTTGTGCTTTTATTCCGTTTTTCTCGTTAATTCCCAACCCGGTTATGATCCTAACATGTTAATGTGTTGAAATATGTTGTGTTTCATTGATTATTTTAAGCTTATGAATTCATTTGTTAGGTGTAATTGTGACTTGAATTCTTGACCGTTATATGAAACGTTTAACGCTTTCTTGCATCTCTTGCTTTTTCTTTGGATTTTAAACTTACGAATGCATATCATATGCTATTATATGATATGTTATGAGTTTATTTAATATGAGATGAGTTTAATTCTTGAATTCTTTATGGGATATTTGGTTAATATCCCCGATGTGTCTAATTATGAATATATAGGATGTGTATTGCATCTATTTGCATTCTTATGCATCGCCGCGCGTCTAATTGGTTCTTGATCGAGTCTAAGTCATAAGTTTATCTTTATTTGTCTCTGATTTGGGTTCGAGAGGTGTTGGATCCACCATTTAACTTCTTCTTGGTCGGCAACGCTCTTTCGGGAGCACTTTTGGTAAAAGGTGAGGTTTAGGACCTTTTTATTTAGATAAGCGACCTATGGCCTAAATGTAATGATTTCTCACCCGCATGCGAATATAATATATATCTACGTATTAGATACGTCGCTTATGATACGTTTATGATTTTATCTTATGATTAAATGTTTTGAACTATATGTACGAGCATATGTGAGCTTGAAATGTTTTGCAACGAGGCATATTTCCAAACCGTGTATCTTCATGCTAGCTATGGATTAGGATGACACGGCGAGGTATGTCTATAGCATATGCTAAGTTGCAAGGTAAGGTATGATCCGATAAGGTACATAAGTTATAGGGAAAAAGATATTTTGGCATCCGAACTATGCCCATTTTTGCAATTTACCCTCCAAACAATTTTTCATTGTAAACCGCCATCCAACCTTTGCATTTGTGACAAAACACCATCTGAAGGTGGTTTGGTCCGACGTGTATGTTTTAGGAAAATGCCACGTGTCAATTTTTTTCCCCAAAACCACCAAAAAAAATGGTTTAGATGGCATTTTGTCACAAATGCAAAGGTTGGATGGCAGTTTGCAATGAAAAATTGTTTGGATGGTAAATTGCAAAAACAGACATAGTTCGGATGCCAAAAAATATTTATTCCTAAGTTATATTTTAAGTTCTGTAGCGAGTTAAGTACGTTAATGAGTTATGTTATAATGTATTGATTCGTTTGGTAATGATGGGCCCGGAGTTGTGGGTAAGGAAGACCCGGGACGGCCATGGGGTCGCCGGTTATGACCCCTGTACACATCTCCATAGTTAGTTCGGATTACCCCTGATCTCACCAGGAGGTTTGGTGAGTGATGGAGATCCTGAGGGTTTGGAGTAGCTTGCACTCCCCTCGACTGTAATGGATGGTTAGGGTCGCGCAACCCTTCCATCACTGGAGAAGGAGGCTAATTTGTAAGTATGTCATTCGTTTGTTTGTATTTGCTTATGTGATTAGTCATAGGAGCCCAGGATGGGACTAGGTGCTCGTACTCGACGAGCTTTTGTATGATTCGTTGATTATGAAACGGGATAAGATCTTCCTTTGAACTCTAATACGTTTGTTTTAATTATGTATTGTCTAAGTTGTTTTCGAAAATGATTTGGCGTGCAAAACCCTTTCCCGGTTCATAATCTTTTGCTTGATATGTGCTCTGCTTTATACTTATATAGTGTGTGGGTGTGCGTTAGCCCCCTCACTCAGTCGGTGGACTGACCCTCTCCTTTTAACTTTTCAGTTGCAGGTTTTGGATCGTGCTAGGCGGAGTCGTGAGTCGGTCGAGTTCTAGTCCCTAGTTCGAGTTGCATTTTCACTTACATTCAATTATTTTGTATACGATTCGAATTGATTAATGGAATTATGTATAAATCTTATGAATTCTTATTTTATATATTTCGTGACAGGCATCTAGGGATAGTTGAACCCGTTTTTGTGGAATCATCTTCTTGGATTTTGTTATATGCTTCCGCTTTTCTTTTGTTTTGCGCGCTCTGGTCCTGTCTTAGCTCCGTCTGGCTTAGCGAGTGTGTGTAGGTTCCCGTTCGCTTAGTCTTGGGCTCATGTAAGGATTTCTATTTCATATGTGGGTTCGGGACTAGGTGCGGGGATGTGGTGACCCGCCACTTCGGGCGTTACAATTCTAGCGGCTCGGCATGGAATAAGATTACTGTTGCATAAGCTAGGACCAAATCTTTTTGTACCCTACAACTTACAAGTTCTGAAAACCATCTAAATTACCATCACTCTTTCGATCTATAGGCAATTATGACACATACTAAGGGTGATCAGGCCATCGCAAGCCAATTCAAACCTGTTTTCAAACTAAGAATTACCACAAGTCATTCAAACATCTTATCAAACATCTATCATGCAATCATCATCACTCCCCCTAGCCCTAGAGAATTAGCTACTCATAATTAAAGCAAAACTTATAAAACTAAAGGAAATTGCATTAAAATAAATCATAGTAATCAAATCTAAACAAAGTCTCCAAAACAAAAGCATAAACATTCAGCAGTATCTAAAAACGAATCTAACATACGAAACTAAACTAAATTCAAATGAATTAGTTTGTAAATTAAAGCAACAATAAAACCAAAGATCATTCTCGGAATTCAATCCTCTCGTCTTCTCGAATTCTCTGAAAAATCTCTGAACTTCTTGGTCTTTTCTTCAAACCCTAGGTCTTGATCAGGAAGAAAAGCTCTGGTTGGCTGTCCCTATCCGTCTCTCTCTGGAAAAAACTCCAAAAAGGCACTAATATAGCAGCCCAAAATAATTCTCGCTGCCCTAGGTAACGGGCGTTACCTATCCATGTGTATTTGTTGTTAACGCCCGTTACTGCTTGAAATCGCCATAACGTTTTTATTAGTGGTAACGGGTGTTACCACTCTCCTTCTGCACAGGGGTAACAGGTGTTACCCCTCCTCTCTCACCAACCACTCCCCTCCTGTGGCCAGTAACGGGTGTTACTCTTTTTGTACTCCAATGTGGTAACAGGAGTTACCACAATTTCCTCCAAGAATGCGTGAAATCGCCTTGCTTCGCCGTTTCGTAACTCCAACTCCACAATCACCTGAACAGAGTAAAAGAAACACATAAACTCATCAAACGGCACCAAAATATAATCTAATTAACGCTCAAAATCATGCAATTTCTACACTCAACATACGCCACCAAGCCCCGATCAGGCGTGCTGGGAGAACTACCGTACCATCAAGCCAAGGCGGCAGCGTGAATAAGCCGTCGGTGAAGTGCAGCAAGTGTGGAAGGCCTGAACATGTCAAGGAGACATGTTTCAAATTGATTCGGTTCCCAGAGGGATGGCAAAGTCAGCGGCGGAATACTGCCGGTCCGTCGCGGGGGATGGCAGCGGTTGCAGACAGCGGAGATGAGGCGAAGAGTGCAGCAGATTGAGAAGAGGGGGAGAAGGGGTTCGTGGGTCTAGCGGCTGAAAATGGTAAAGAGGGAAACTCTCGAACCCTAGGTAGTAAGTGGGGAGAGGGAGATTGTTATTTATGCCCCTCAAACTCACCAGTTTTGAATTATTGCAAATCAGCCCCAACTTTTTCCCAACATAATACCTGTGATACCCCTGATTAAGAAAAGTGCATATTTCACCCCAATTCAGATGACAGGGACTCCGGTGTGGCACTAAACATGGTAGGAAATAGTATCTCTCGGTGGATATTTGAAAGTGGGGCCACCAATACTATGACTAATGATCGGTCTGACCTCATTGATCTTGTCCCACCGAAAATTACCTCAACTCAGAATGCGAACGGGGGTCTTGTCCCGATTCTTGGGGCTAGAACCTTGTCACTGTCTCCCACAATCAATTTAAAGAATTGTCTTTATATTCCCAGTTTGTCTTGTAAATTGTTGTCCATTAGCCATATTACGAAAGAGTTGAATTGTACCATGCTTATGTTTCCCGGGTTTTTTCTATTATAGGATATTCGTTCGGGGAAAGTGATTGGGTGTGGTACTGAACATGGGGGTCTATATTATGTCGATGAGATGGCTCAACAAGGAACTGCAGCGCTCGCTCACGGGACAGTGGACCGTCAACAGTGGTTGTGGTACCGTCGTTAGGGCATCTCCAGATGCTCTTTCCTCAGCTCTTTTCTAAACAAAATAAAATCTCTTGTGAGACAAGTATTCTTGCCAAGAGTCATAGGCAATCTTTTTCAGTATCCAGTTCTCGTGCTAAGTCAGTTTTTTCTCTTATTCACTCTGATGTATAGGGACCCTCCCCGAACACTGGTTTGAGCCATGAATTTAAATATTTTGTTTTGTTTATCGATGACTTCTCTCGGATGACTTGGGTATATTTCCTCAAAAATAAGTTTGAAGTCCCCTATAAATTCATGGAATTTTTTCAGCTGGTCAAAACACAATATAAATCAAAAATCCAGGTGCTTAGGTCTGACAATGGGGGGGAGTATGTCAATACAACTATGAAACAGTTTTTTGAGAAAAATAGGCTAATTCACCAAACGTCGGGCCCTTCTACCCCTCAGCAAAACGGGGTAGCCCAGCGTAAAAACCGCCAACTTCTAGAGATGTCTAGGTCACTTCTTCTCGAGTCCCGTTGTGCAAAGTCCATGTGGCCTGAAGCCTTTGCCACCTCTGTCTACTTGGCTAACCGACTCCCCTCGAGGATTCTATGAACTCCAACCAAGTTTGGACCTTGGTAGATTTGCCTGATGGGGTCAAACCCATAGGTTGCAAATGGATCTTTAAGAGAAAGCTTGGAGTTGATGGAAGCATTGCAGCCTACAAAGCAAGACTGGTTGCAAAAGGATTCACTCAAAGACCCGGCGTGGACTTTGATGAAACCTTTTCGCCAGTTGCAATGCAAAAGTCTATTCGGATCATGCTTGCCATTGCTGCATATTATGACTATGAGATATGGCAAATGGATGTGAAAACTGCCTTTCTCAATGGTGACATTGACAAAGACATTTATATGGAGCAACCCATAGGTTTCACATTCAGTGGGAGTGAGCAAAAGGTTTGCAAACTCCAAAGATCAATCTATGGATTGAAACAGGCTTCTAGGAATTGGAACATTCGATTTGATGAATCAGTCAAATCGTTTGGCTTCATTCAAATTTCGAATGAGTCTTGTGTGTATAGAAAGGAATTGGAGACCTCAGTGCAATTCTTAGTACTTTATGTTGATGACATCCTTCTTATTGGGAATTCGAAGGATGACATGAAAGTAACTAAGTTTTGGTTATCGAACCAATTCGAGATGAAAGATCTTGGTGATGCGTCCTATATCCTTGGAATTAAAATCTATAGAGATAGGTTTAGAAGGTTAATAGGACTATCACAGTCGATGTACATTGACAAAGTATTGAAGAGATTCAATATGGAGTCAGCAAAGGTTAAGAACCTTCCTATGAGTGTAGGAACATGTCTTTCGAAGAAGATGTGTCCTAAGACTAACCTTGAGAATGAAAGAATGACTCATACACCTTATGCATCAGCAATAGGTAGCATAATGTATGCAATGTTATGTACTCGACCGGATGTGGCTTACGCACTTAGTGTGACGAGTCATTTCCAATCTGACCCTGGAGATGGTCACTGGGCTGCCGTGAAGAATATTCTTAAGTACTTGAAAAGTACTAAAGATTTATTCTTGGTTTACGGAGGTCAGAAAGATCTTACTGTCGAAGGATACTGCGATGCGAGCTTTGCATCTGACTTAGATGATTTTAAGTCAATGTCAGGATACATTTTCTGCCTAAACGGCGGAGCAGTGAGTTGGAAGAGTTCCAAGCAAACTACCACTGCAGATTCGACCACTGAGGCCGAATAATTAGTTGTAAATGATGCAGCTAAGGAAGGTGTTTGGATTAGAAACTTCATTCAAGAGTTGAATGTTGTTCCTAGCATGAAAGACCCCATTACTGTGTTTTGTGACAACACTGGGGCGGTTGCTCAAGCAAGAGAACCAAGATCTCACCAACAGACCAAGCACATTATGAGGAAGTATCACCTAATCCGTGATATTATCAAAAGAGGAGATGTGTAAATTGAGAGGGTCACATCAGCAGAGAACGTGGCAGATCCACTTACTAAACCCCTTAGTCGAGAAGCTTTCCAAGGTCATCTTCAGAAGATGGGACTTAGAGTAGCTTTAGAATAGCTTTGACGGGCAAGTGGGAGATTGTTAGGAATAGTGCCCTAGAAAGCCGATTGTATATCCGCTTTGTGTTTTTCCTTATTGTAATCACAGACAATCTTTGAATGAAATAACGAATTGAGGCAACACTCCTTTATATGCTCTTGTTTGGTATGCGTTTACTTTATCTGTGCATGTATGAGAACTCCCCTAATCCTGATGACTTTAGGACTCTACCATTTAGGTGAAATGGTTCATGAAACGAACCCTATATCACATAAGTCATGATTAGTAAAATACTCCAAGCCGATGAGTCCTACAGACAGTGGGAGTGTCAACCTGACTCCTCTAAGGCTTGCTTGTGGGATCACGCCCTTAAGAAGGACCACCTTGTTTCATGGAGGTGCAAAGTGTATAGCTGATACGTGCGTGATACATGAGGGTGCTTACTTTAATAAGTAAGTTCACTGAGGTGCCCCGTGTGAGAACATTCCTAAATGGGAAAGGAAGTTTCTATTTCAGGAAATGGAAACTTCCAGATTAGGAAATATCTCACGAGTCATTGATGTGATTAATTGATCCTTAGACTTGAGGTTCCTTGTCACTTTATGAGTTAACTTTGTAGTCTTAGGTATAAGCTTTAAAGGGTGTCGCCTTAGACAACTGATTCAAGGCTTATGCTGGGGCTGCACAAGTGATTCATGAAAGTGAATGAGAATCAAGAAAGGACCTACACTTGCATTTGCAAGGTGATCTCTTATTGTGTAATTCATTCATATGACATATGGAGTCCTTGGCCAAGGTAGTAGATCAAGACATCAAGAAAAGGGTTTCTTGGATTGAGATCAAATGGATATGAAATGCATTTAGCTTTAAGACCGGATTATTAGGGTTCTGATTATTCCCTTACCCTAGATCTTGGTTGAGAGATAGTAAGTAGGAGGATTGTATCTCACATGAATCAATGACTTAAAGGTTCTGTCGAATCCGAACATTCCAATTCAGCTAGGGGTTAAACACCTGTTGCTAGACTATGGTCGTTTAATATGTGGACTGATTAATTAATTAGTGAATCAATTAATTAGGGTCACTGCTAATTGAATTGAGAACCTAGAGGGTCACACACAACAACTTGGTTACATGAGTTGAGGCTTAAAAATGATTAAATGAGTTAATCGGGCCTAGAGGGTTCCACACGTGTGAAACCACACGTGTGAATATATATATTGTATATATATATTAAATAATTAAATGTGTTAATTATTTAATAGACTTTGGTTTAATTTTGAATTAAAAAGAAAGTCTAATTTTGGAGAAAAATAATCTAGTTAATTAATTATGAATTAATTAATTAGATAAAATAAGTTATTTATTTTAAATAAATAAAGTATAAAATTATCCAAAAATAGTTTGGATATTTTAGCTCTCTTGAAAGTTGATTTGAATTAGAATTCAAAGTCAAAGTCAAAATTACTTGATGATCAAGTAATAGGAGAGAGAGAGAGACCAAAATCCTAGCCCATTAAGGACTAGGAATTTCGGCACCCTCTCTCCATAAATAGGGGAGCTCGAGCTCCTCTAGGAGCGAATTGGCAATTCTTTTGGTTCATGTGTTGAACACCTTCCTTTCTCCAAGATTAAATAAAACCCTAGGTTAAGCCTAAACACTAACTAGAGAACTAGCATCCTTACTAGTTAGATTGTGATCAAGTTGGTGGACTTTCTCTAGAGACTTCAAGTTAGAAGTTTGAAGATTCGAGCTTTACCAAGGAGAGGGGATCAAGCCGCGAGAAGAGCGTTCTTGGGTGGCTTGAAACGCTTCAAGAAAGAATAAAAGAAAAGTAAGTTTTCTATCTCTACGAATTTGGTTACACGATTGCGAGTCCAAGGTCCTTTTGTTGGGAAATTTTTTAAATTCCGCTGCTTTCTGATTCGTGTTTTCCAACAGTTGGGAAGTTCTAGTTCTACTTCAGTTATTTCTTCTCCTATTCCATATGGCCCTAATAGTGCAGGGATCAGTGAAGAACATGAGGAGATTTACGACAGAAACAGAAAGATATGCTCTACCACCGAGAACGAACAGGGGAATTCCTCCAAAAAGATATGAATCCGAACACACAGGCAGAATTCCAAGATATCCACTTGTTAATGTCTCGGTCGGAACCTTAGCAACACCAGCACGCGCCTATACAGCTGCCATCTACTCTGTCAAGGTTCCAAATCGAGTGGAGGAAGCACTCGTAGAAGACAAGTGGGTTCAGGCCATGGATGCGGAAATGGAAGTACTAGAAAGGAATGAAACGTGGGAGAAGTGCATCTTCCTCCCAGAAAGAAGGTAGTAGGATGTCGGTGGGTGTACACAGTGAAACATCGGGCTGACGGCAGCATTGAACGGTATAAGGCAAGGTTAGTGGCCAAGGGGTACACTCAGACTTACGGCATTGACTACTCAGAGATTTTCTCCCCCGTGGCGAAAATCGACATGATCAGGGTATTGTTCTCAGTAGCAACAAACCGGGATTGGGCGTTACACCAGTTTGACGTTAAGAATGCATTTCCTGCATGGAGAACCGCAAGAGGAAGTTTACATGGAACCATCTCCGGGATTCACACAGGGATTTAGTGATAGAGAAGTATGTAAGCTCAAGAAAGCCCTTTATGGTTTGAAGCAGTCCCCCCGGGCTTGGTTTGGGAGGTTCTCAGCAGCAATGAAAAAGTATGGCTATCATCAGAGTAACTCAGATCATACCCTCTTTATTAAAAGGAGGGACGGACTTGTGACGTGCTTGATTATCTATGTTGACGATATGATCATCACAGGGGATGACACAGAGGAGATTTCCCAGCTAAGAAAAAATTTGTTCAGGGAATTTGAGATGAAAGATCTAGGGCAGCTAAAGTACTTCCTTGGGATAGAAGTACTGAGATCGAAGAAGGGTATATACATCTCGCAGAGGAAGCTCGTTCTGGATCTACTAGCAGAAACGGGGTTATTAGAGTGTCGTCCAGTGGATAGTCCCATGGTAGTGAATCATGGATTAAGGAGTATTGAGGGGTCAAAAGATGCTGACAAACCACAGTATCAGCATTTGGTAGGGAAGTTGATTTACCTGTCCCACACTCGACCTGACATCGCCTATGTTGTTAGGGTATTGAGCCAATTTATGGATCAACCAAAGAAGGAGCATTGGGACGCGGCAGTTAGAGTGTGTCGGTACCTAAAAGGATGTTCCGACAGAGGAGTTCTATTTCAAAAACACGGTCACTTAAGGATTAAGGCATAGATAGACTCGCAAACTGGGCAGGGAGTCTAGGAGATCGGAGATCCACGTTTGGGTATTTTACTCTTGTTGGAGGAAATATAGTGACTTGGAGGAGAAAAAACAGAAGGTAGTGGCTCTTTCTAGCGCCGAGGCAGAATTTCAAGGGATTGCTCGAGGAGTAGCAGAAGTACTTTGGCTAAGGAAGCTGCTTGGGGAAATCGGTCTCTTGAGCGAAGGATATTGAAGTTGATAGGCACTTTATCAAAGAGAAAATCGAGGCAGGTATCATTAAGTTGCCACACGTGAGGTCAGAAGATCAGCTCGCGGACATTCTCACCAAAGCCGTGAATGGTAGGATATTTGGGGAAGTCTTAGACAAGTAGCACATTAGAGATCCCACTATACAACTTGAGGGGGAGTGTTAGCAAGGGATACTAGGGATCTAATCAAATCCCGTAGTCTTTGTGTAAATATCCGTTTTCCTTATTTAGCGTAGTTCTCTATATTATATACATGTATTTATCTTGTATCCTAGTGCATAGAAGTTGAGTAATACAGAAAAAACCTTTCCCAACTATGGCGTTCATTACATTCACCACTCGGTTCCTTTGAGCTGCACTTTGGACTTTTGTTTTCTCTCATTTCCATCGAGCGTTCATTTAGATATCTCCTTTTGAATTGCCCAAGTAAATTTTGGGGCTTTTGGATGAAATGAATATCTTGGACACTTGATTTTTCAGCACATGTTTTTCATATTGCAAGGGTATCTGGTTCGATGCAGTCTTTGTTTATTCTTTTCGATTTCTGTTTCTGGCTAGCAGGAGGTGGGCAGCCTAAGGAGCCGGTTCTGGTGTAATAGCTGTAAGAGCAGTCTCACTGGGCTGCCAGCTCTTTCCTGTTCAGCTGAAGGTTAACCCTTCCTGCTAGCAGCTTTGGGGACGTTCTCTTTGGTCCCTTGCAGCATCCGTCAGCTCATGAGGGTGTTGTTTTCATAATAAAAGACTGCCAGATCCCGCTCTGCTGCCTTCTCTCTGGCCCTAGCATCAACTGCTTCCTTCCAGCTAAGTGGCCAACCCATCTGGTAGGAGTAGGTGGAGAATCACTCCCAAGAGCTTTTCTTCTAGCTCTTCCCAAGGCATTTGCGTAATCAATGCGCGTTCCCAAGAGGGACTTATTTGTGTGCCCCCTTTAACCCGGGGTTTTCAAGTATCGTTAAAGCTTGATCTTTTAACGATGTAGCCGCAGAGGCTTTGCATGTTCATGCTCTCAAGTGTCAATTTGAACAATAAAATGCATACAACATTCACATTGCATGTTCTTTCTCATTGGAATGCTATCTTGCATCTTTCATGTCTGCTTATTCCATCAAAACACTTTGTAATCATAATCACACAAATCCTGTTCGAGCATAATTTTGAGCACAAGTATTTACATAAATAATCATCAAGTTCGAAGAATAAAGGAGGCGTGACCTGGAAGTTTTTATGATATGTTTGTTTTTCTGTCAGCCTTCCAGGTGCGCAGGCTGTCTGCCTGCTCAGCATAAAATTTCTTTCAGGTTTTGACCATTTCTACGTCCTGCAATTTTCGTAATTTTGAGGGGGCCTTCCTAGCTGTGGCCCAGCTTTCCTACAGGTTTTAGTGTTTCTGCTCTCCTAGGGATCCTGGCAGCTCTTCCTACTCTTTCCTGCTCCACAGGTGGTGCTGGCAGTAGGGGCCTTTCTGGTTGAGGGGACCTTCTTTGACCTTCTATCCTCAGCGGTGGGTCCCTCCTATTATAGCTTTGCCTGAGGGCGTTCCTTCTTGGTGACCTTCTTCTCGGCCAGTTTCTTCTTGGTCCTAGTGCATTCCTTCCTGGTATGTAACTGCCCTGCAACGAAACTGCCTCCCAGCCTTAGCCCTCCAGACGTATCAGCGGTCTTGGTAATCTGCTGGAGCAGGCGGGTGTGGTCCTTCAGGTAGGGAGGTCCTTCCAGGCAGGGAGTCTCCTGCACCTGGAGGGAGCAACGGATTTCTACTGCCCACCTCCTGCTCTTCACTTCACTGGTTCCTTTCGGTTGATGGTACGACTCCCCCAAGGGTGGAGTCGGTTAGTGTGGGAGGAGGATTTGCAATGAGGAATTGACTTGACAGATTACCAGCTGCGCTTTCGATGTTGGTCATGGCCGGGGCCGACGGATTTACCGAAAACGCCGGGGTATCAGCTCTGGTGCTAGATGCCATCAAAACTTTGAACAATCTCACGTCCTTCACTCGATTTAATCGCTTTCCCACATACAACGCCAAATGAGGTTTGTCAAAAATTTGACAATCACCGATATAATTTATTTCTTGGGAAAAGAGATTAATACCAAGCTGTAAATGGAAAAATGAATAGAGAAATGAGTATTAACGTAAATTGCAGAAAAAGTGAAATGAAGATAGAAATAACAATGAAATATAATAAATGTGAAAGTTGTTGTTAATCTTCAATCCTCTGGATAATTATCTTCGGCGTACAATGGAATCTTCCAAGACAAAATCTCTAGACTAGAACAGAATAAAGAAACTACTACAGAATAGTTGAAAAAAGTAATTAAAGGCGACTGCTAGTAATTTTCTGTGAAGGGACTGCTAGGGTTTTATGTGGTTGTGAATTACCTTATTTCTTCCTCTCTCTCCCCTTTTATTCTCTTCAGAAAATCAGTTACCACTCCTTCCAAGATTCCAGGCACGTGAGCACGTTCTCTCTTGCTGACTTCTTCTCTCCCACTTCTCTCAACTTCTTCTCTTCTTCCAACTGACGTGATTCTTTTATTATTCTAATTTAATTAATGTGGCAAATATGACCCACATCAAAACTAATTACTAATAATTTTAATATAATCGTAATATAATAATATAAAACCATTTATCGTTTGCTTCGCCCTAGTTAATTATTACTAGAGGTAGGAAATAAATTGCTAGCTGTTTACTAAAGGTTGAAATTTTTGAACCTAATCATAGTGGACGGTAAATTGTTTTTTCCTTTAGAACCTCTAATGCAGTTTCTCGTATCGTGTCGTTTCGAACACTCGTATCCGATATCGTGTCCGATATTTTTCACGTGGAAAATTCATAAAAAAATCCATATCGTCGTATCCGTGTCGTGTCGTGTCGTGTCCGTATTCATGCAAGATAGTTTAGAACCATAAAGGACTCCTAAGCTCTTGGGTGTTACGGTTTTGTTGTAGTGCTTGAAAAGTGAAATATAGAGAGATGAGATGATAAATGATAAACCTTAGCTACTACCCTACTATTACTAATTTACTACCTTACAAATTCCACTGGCCCATTACATTTTGGGCTTAATGATGTTAACGATTGATGTTACTTGAATGTTTTTAGGCTTAGTTTTTTGTCTAAGAGTTAAGGTGATCTCAAAGGCATAACTGTGATCCGATTAGGGGTGTCAAAAATGAACCCGACCCACCCGCCTAAATTTCGGTTTAGGGTTGGGGGTTATCGGGTTGGGTCGAAATCGGGTCAGACCCGAATTTGACCCGGAGGGGATGGGTCAACCCGAAAAATGTTGTGGGTGACCCGCCAACCCGACCCGACCCGAAATTTTTTAAAAAAAAAACTATATTTAATTTTTATGAAACTATAATTTTTATTTAAATTATATGGTGTATTATAATTAGATAAAAATTTATGAAATGATAATTGGTTTAGAATTAGATATACTTAAAAAATAATAATTAATTTATTATTTGAGAATAGCGTGATTTATAATGTTAATGTTATATAATTTGTCTAAATTATATAATTTTGTTAATTAGAAAGACATACATGATTGTAATATGATTATAATTAAACGGAGTTTACGGAAAAGAAAAGATGTATTTATTTAAATTTAAACAATTAGAATTGCATTATGATTAGTGTAGTAAAAAATATATTATTCGATCTAAATAATTATTATGTATCTAATTTATATTTTACATAATTGCCTTATTGATTGAATTTTATTAAATTTATATAAATAAGAATTTAAATAGAGTTGATATAACAATTAATTATAATTACACTTAGAATTAGATCTTAATTAAGATTATAAAAAACTTTTTAATGTGGGTACAATTTATTAGAGTTAGATTTAGAATTTGATTAAGATTAGACTTGTAACCAAATTTTTATCCATAATTAAGTACTTATAAAATTTCAATAATAATTTATAATACATATTGGTTTACATAATTAACTTAATTAGACAATAGTGAAATCATTATTGTAAGGATATTTTGGCGACCAATAAATTTCAAAAAAAAAAATTCAAAAATTAACTCGTATTTTTATAATATAATATAATAGAATATTAAAATAATGGTTAGCAAAATAATTTTTTTCTATAAACATGTGATTATTATTTGAGAATAACGTGATTTATAATGTTAATATTATATAAATTTGTCTAAATTATACAATTTTGTTAATTAGAAAGACATACATGATTGTAATACGATTAGAATTAACCAAAAGTTTACGGACAAAAAGAGATGCATTTATTTAAAGTTAAACAATTAGAATTTCATTATGATTAGTTTAGTAGAAAATATATTATTCTATCGAAATAATTTTATGTATCTAATTTACCATTTTACATAATAGCCATATTGATTAAATTTTATTAAATCTATATAAATAAGAATTTAAATAGAGTTGATATAAAACTTAATTATAATTACACTTAGAATTAGTTCTTAATTAAGATTATAAACAAGTTTTTAATGTGGATACAATTTATTCGAGTTAGATTTAGAATTTGATTAAGATTAGACTTGTAACCAAATTCCTATCCATCTCACCTCATCTCACCCGTTTTTCAACCTGTTCGACCTATTTTGGACTCGTTCTACTTGTTTTAGGTTCGTTTTTGACCTCTTTACCCACTTAGATTCATTTTACCCATAATTTACCAATTTTGAATCCATTTTACCCATTTGCATCCACTTTACCCATTTTGGATCCATTTTACCAGTTCGGATCCATTTTACCCACTTGAATCTATTTTACCCATTTGAGATCCATTTTATCCATTTAGATCCATTTTACCCATTTTAAATCCACTTTACCCATTTGCATTCAATTTATCCATTTTGGATCCATTTACCTATTTGGATTCATTTTACCAATTTGCATCTGTTTTACCCATTTAGGTTCATTTTACCCACTTGGATCCATTTTATCAACATTTTACCCATTTTTGATCCATTTAACCCAATTGAATCAATTTTACCCATTTGGATTCAATTTACCCATTTTGGATCTATTTTACTCACTTGAACTAATTTTACCCATTTTGGATTGATTTTATCCATTTAGATCCATTTTACCCATATTGGATCCATTTAACCCACTTGAATCCATTTTACCCATTTGGATCCAATTTACCCATTTTGGATCAATTTTACCCACTTGAACTAATTTTACTCATTTTGAATTCATTTTATCCATTTAGATCCATTTTACCCATATTTACCCATTTTGGATTCATTTACCCATTTGGATCAATTTTACCAATTTGGATATGTTTTACCCATTTTGGATTTTATTTTGTGCATTTACCCATATTTTACCAATTTTGGTTCATTTTACCCATATTTTACCCATTTTGGTTCATTTTACTCACTTTGATCCATTTTACCCATTTGAATCCAATTTATCCATTTTGAATCCATTTTACCTACTTGAACTCATTTTACCCATTTTGAATTCATTTTATCCATTTAAATCCATTTTACCCACATTTATCCATTTTGAATCCATTTTGATACAATTTACCCATTTTGGATTCATTTACCCATTTGGATCCATTTTACCAATTTGGATCGGTTTTACCCATTTTGGATCTATTTTGTGCATTTAAGTTCATTTTACCAACTTGGATCCATTTTATCCACATTTTACCCACTTGGATCCATTTTACCCATTTGAATCCAATTTACTCATTTTCAATCTATTTTACCCACTTGAACTCATTTTACCCATTTTGAATTTATTTTATCCATTTAGATTCATTTTACCCACATTTACCCATTTTGAATCCATTTTACCCATTCGGATCCAATTTACCAATTTTGGCTCCATTTGTCCATTTGGATTCATTTTACCAATTTGGATCCGTTTTACCCATTTTGGATCAATTTTATCCATTTGGATCCATTTTACCCATTTTGGATCTATTTTGTCCATTTAGGTTCATTTTACCTACTTGGATCTATTTTACCCATATTTTACCCATTTTGGATCCATTTTACCTATTTTGATCCATTTAACCAAGTTGGATCCATTTTACCAATTTTAATTAATTTTATCCATATTTTACCCATTTGGATCCATTTTACCACTTGGATGTATTTAATCCACTTGGATTTATTTTACCAATTTCGATCCAATTTACCCATTTTGGACCCATGTTACCTACTTAGACTCATTTTACCCATTTTGGATCTATTTTACCAATTTTACCCATTTTGGATCCATTTTATCCATTTTGATTCATTTAGATCCATTTTATCCACATTTTACCCATTTTAGATATATTTTACCTACTTGGATCCATTTTACCCATTTTAATCAATTTTATCCACATTTTACCTATTTTGAATCCATTTTACACATTTGGATTCATTTTACCCACAAAGGGACAATCAAAGAACGCAGGCTCGAGACTGCAATTCTAACAAATTTGTGGGCAATCATTATTATAAGGATATTTTGGCGGTTAATAAATTTTAAAAAAAATTCAAAAATTAACTCGTATTTTTATAATATAGTATAATAGACTATTAAAAAAAGGGCTAGTAAAATATTTTTTTCTATAAACATGTGATTATTATCTGAGAAAATTGTGATTTATAATGTCAATATTATATAATTTGTCTAAATTGTATAGTTTTGTTCATTAGAAAGACATATATGACTGTAATATGATTAGAATTAAACGGAGTTTATGGACAAAAAGAGATGTATTTATTTGGACTTAAAGAATTTGAATTTCATTATGATTAGTTTAGTAGAAAATATATTATTCGATCTAAATAATGTTTATGTATCTAATTTTTATTTTACATAATTACCTTATTGATTGAATTTAGATAAATAGGAATTTAAATAGAGTTAATATAGAACTTAGTTATAATTACACTTACGACATGATTGGTATACATGAATGGAATGATGTAGGAAATGAACGAACTTTGTAATGGAATGAACAAAAGAATGGAATGACTTTATTATGACATTGTTATGATTGGAACGCCAAGTAATAAAGTTAGGAATGAAATAATAATTTTAAATTTATTTCATTAATAATAATAATAATAATAATATTAGTATTTAATTACAAATATTTTTATATTAAATATATATTTTAAATTTTTTATTTTGAGTAACTATAAATTTTCATATATAAATATATTATTACTATTTTATATCGAACGTGTTATATATATGACATTTACTATATGTACTATATATATGTGAGTGCGAGAGTGAGTTTTGGGTATATATATATATAATTATATATATATACACACTATTTTTTTATTCATGCATAGATTATGTATTAATTATTTATTATATTTAATATATTTTTGACATTTAAAAATAAATTTTAATATAAATATCAAAATTCGTTCTTTATAAAATATTTGAATTTACAAAATTTTATAAATAAAATAATATTTTGAACATGTTTTTTAAATATATAATATATTTATATTTATCTATATTTAATAATAGTATTTAATTTTTATTTATGAAAATAATAAAATATAATATGCATTTAACAAATATGTGACGACAATATAAAAATAATAATAAATTTTAAATATTGGGAATGACTAATAACCATGGGGGACCAAAGGAATGGGTAATCCCATTCTTGTGGGAATGGGCATTACCGAGGGAATGAGTATTCCTAATCATGATTTGGTACCAATCATGGGTTTTGGAATTGACGCAGTAATGCCCATTCCATTCCCACCTCATTTCATCATACCAATCATGCCGTTAGAATTAGAACTTAATAATATTTTTGTATTAAAATTTTTTTTATCTTATATTAATTGCAATTATGTCAAACCTTACAAACTATATATATTTATATATTGTTATCAAGTTTTAAAATACTTTAAACATAAATTAGAATTTAAAAAAATAAAAAAAAGAAAAAAGAAAAACGTTTCAGGTCTGGTTATTCGGGTTGGGCGGGTTATCGGGTGACCCGAACAGTGTTCGGGTCAACCTGAACCCAACCCGAACCCGATCGGGTTCGGGTTCGGGTTGGGATTTTCGGGTTCAATTTCGGGTCGGGTCGGGTCGGGTTGGGATTTTTCACGTAATACCCCTACCTCAACCCGACCCGACCCACCCCAATTGACACCCCTACTGATCCGAATCTAATTCGGCGAGGCTAGTGTAATGGAAATATGGAAGAAGACTCTTTTACTCCTCAAATAATTGATGCTAAATTTTAAAAAAATAATAAAATAAATATAATACACTTATACATATAATTAATTAGATTGAACTTGGAATATTCTCTTTTGTTTACTTCTTTTTTCTATGGTTAAGAAATAAGTTTATTACGGTTTGATATAACTAAATTACCATTACGAACCTATGATTTAAAATATCTCAAAATAAACTCTTTGATTATATTAAATTAATAATAAAAAACCTACCCCGGTAATTATTATTACAACTATAAGATTTCCAATATTAACTTAGTGTTAATTTAATATAATAAAAGAATTCATTTTAATAAATTTTAAATTATAAAATTTAGAATGCTAATTAAATATATCAAATCCCATAAAAAAACTGGTTAAGAAATGCAAATAGTATAGTTGGTAAAACACCAAGAACATAAGCAAAGGGAATCTGAACTTTGCTAACATATGCTAACACACCGTATATGTGGAAAACCAGTTCATCACCACGTGTACACCTCGACTTTTAACGAACGAAAACCAAACTCCACCGTTTCTCAAAACCTAACAAAATTCCCAAAACAGTTTCAGACAATTCTCAATCACTCTCTCAAAACGAAGAAAACCAGTCGCCATGGCCGCACCTCCAACATTCAGTCTCATCCTCCACCTCTCCGCACTATTTCTCCTCTCAATTTCCGCCGCCAAGCCGTCAGCTTACGAAACTCTGCAGCAGTACAACTTCCCCGCCGGACTCCTCCCCAAGGGCGCCACCAGCTACAGCCTCAACAAAGCCAGCGGCGAGTTCTCGGCTCAATTGAACGGCTCCTGCAGCTTCCGGCTGGAGAACTCGTACGAGCTGCGTTACAGGCCGGTGATCAAGGGCGTGATATCGGAAGGCCGGCTCCAGCGGCTCAGCGGCGTGAGCGTGAAGGTGATGGTGGTGTGGCTCAACATTGTGGAAGTTAGGAGGAGTGACGATAAGCTCGAGTTCTCCGTCGGGATTACGTCTGCGGATTTTCCTGTCAGTAATTTTGAGGAGTGCCCGCAGTGTGGCTGTGGCTTGGATTGTGGGAGTGAGAAGAGTTGGGCGGCGTCGTGATTTGTGATTGTTTCTAAAATTAAGCTTCGGTTTTTCTGTGAAGGATAGGTGGATGAAGAGTTGAGGATGTGTGGGTTGAATTAAATAAAAGCTTAATATGAATGTATGTGTTGTCTAAGTGCGTAGTATGTTTTTTGGCCTATTTCACTATAAACTATAAAGTACAAAGGTGTCTTATTAGTTATTGAGTAGTTGATGCATGATGTAGTTTAAAATTTAAACACAATAGTTTAATAGTTTTGGTGTTATAGTTTGATGCGTTCCCATCCAAAACTCTTGAGATTAATCCCTTTTTCTCAATGATTAATAATCCTTCTTTCCAAGGTTTATAGAATCTCGGGGTTTTAGTTACGTGCGTTTATCTTTTCTTCTTATAATTTGAGATCCTTTATTAGATTTTTTACGATCTTATCGGATTATCTGATGTCTTTTTTAGTTATTTTCTTGCACAACATTTCTTCAGATTTTTTTCTTCTTCAGGATCTTCGCATAGCTCGCTATATTTGCGAGCTGATTTGTTTTGTTCACTCATGCTCTCATCGAATTCATTTGTTCCCCTGTTCTTCTAGTTGACCTCTTTTGTTGTTATTCTCCTAGTGAACTCTTATGTTCGTCTATTTTCTTCTTGCAATTGACTTGGGTTCTAATCTTATCTTCGTGTTAAGCTGAACATTGGGTTAGATGGATAGGTCCCCAACATAGTTCTTTATATTTATAAGGGATATCATGTCGAGTTCTTCTATGTGCATAGATAGGAAAAATTCGAACACAAAAGTACATAGCCATAATTTGTTAGGAAAATTTTATACTAAAGTTAAACTTTACGTGCTTAAGTAATCGAAATATTATGCTTTTGAATTAATTTCAAAAATTAACCGATAAGGTACAAGTTGTTCAAACATTTATATTCAAACTACTCAAATAGAAAGTATTATGTATTTTGTCTTAATTTATCTCAATTAATAAGGTGTGGGTCGTCCTCGGATTCGCTCATATAGGAAGTATTATGTATCTCGCCTGTAACTTATGTCAACTAATAAGGTGGGATTCCAAGTAGTATGTATTTTGGCCTATATGTCCTAACACGGGGCCATAACTTGCGAATTAACGCTAAATTTTCTTTATAAAACCTGCTAATTTTAACCCTTACAATAAAAAGGATACTAAATTATAAGGACCAAATATCACTAAGGAAAAATTTTATGGTATATCAGGGATCTATCATATATTATTCGTAAAAATAATACTACAAATTTCCTTCAAAATACTTGTTTTTACTCTTTGATGAGTCATGGCCAATGGCCATTTTATTTACAACCTGTGGATTGTTTATTGGGCCGGACTCGTGAATTGGCCCAATCAGTAGAAGATTAATTGGGCCTGGAAAAAGACATGAACACAAATTCTAATTGCCGATAATTTTGAGAAAATGCTAGAACCGGAGCTATTTATATCTCATTTTGCTAAGATCTAATTCGATTTAAAGCTATCCTTCAAATTCTCCGCCCAATAATCAATCATTCAACCGAGAACCGAATATACATGTCCTCTCTCAGCTGCCTCCTCCTCTTCACTATCTCGCTTGCCGTCATTGCCGCCTTACCGTCGGAGAAAGTTGAGGCGGCGGCGGCCGCGGCGCCGACGGTGTACGAAGCTCTCGAAACCTACGGCTTCCCCGTCGGCCTTTTGCCGAAAGGCGTGACGAGCTACACACTGGACTCCGCCACCGGGAAATTCTCCGTGTCCTTGAACGGAACCTGCAGTTTCTCCATACAAGGATACAATCTCAAGTACAGGAACAAAATCACCGGCACGATTTCGGCGAACAGAATTAGAGATCTGACGGGGATTCAAGTTAAGGTGCTGCTCTTCTGGGTGAATATCATTGAGGTAACTAAGAATGGCGATGAGATGGAGCTTTCGGTTGGAATTGCGTCTGCTGATTTTCCTGTGGATAGTTTCTATGAGAGTCCGCAGTGTGGCTGTGGATTTGACTGTGTGAGTAAGGGGGAAATGACTGCAAGGTTTAGCTTCAAAAGGCTTGTTCCTTTTCTAGAAGTTTGATTGCGATTTACAGGTAATGCTAGATGTTCTGAAATTGCTGCATTTTGTTGTGTAGTTTCATGATTTGCATCACTTACGTGTCTCGGGTGTAATCCGATCGTTATCTAATATGCTGAGTCAAATTCGGTTTCTGCTTAATGACAGTTTTTGGTGAAACAAATTGTGCATTTCGCTATAGTTACTTTCCATTGGTTTTATCTGATATAATTTGCCTCAGTTCATTTAGATTTGATCACATATTGAATGTGATTTGAATTAATTTGACGTAATAAATCATTCTTCATTAGAATAAGCATTTGCTATCCCGGTAATTTCTCCTACTTTGTTTCCAAGAATTATTCCAATGATATCAATAATTTCACAATTTGAGAATCGAGATAGCTTCAAATTGTCCCGACCTTCCCTCTCCACTCCATAACCAACTTCCCACGCGACACAAATCCAGCCAAAAAACAAAAACAGAATGCCAACAAATCCCCAAACCGTGGCGACCTTCGCCCTCTCTCTCCTCCTCCTCACCACCCCAACCGGCTGCACAGCTGCCTCTCCAACAGTGTACGAAGTCCTCGAATCCTACGATTTTCCGGCAGGCATCATCCCCAAAGGCGTGACCGGCTACGATCTCGACAAATCCACCGGAAAATTCACCGGCTATTTCAACCACACGTGCAGTTTCTCTCTGAATGGATCATATCAGCTGAGGTACAACGATCGAATCAGCGGATTCATCTTCAAAGACAATTTGGTAGGTCTTTCCGGAGTCGGCGTGAAAGTGTTCTTCCTCTGGCTCGACATCACTGAGGTAAGGAGAGTAGGCGATAATCTCGTGTTCTCAGTTGGATTTGCTTCGTCTGAATTCTCTATTGATAATTTCTTCGTTTCACCGCAATGCGGATGCGGATTGAATTGCAAAACTGTGAATGGGAATTGGCGGAGGAGTAATCTTTTTGTTTCTGAGATTTAGCTGATTTTGAGCATAGATTTGTTGTTCACCGGTGGGGGAACTGTTTCTGTATATGAACTTTTGTTATGTTTCTTTATATCTTCAATCACTATATCAATCGAGTACTTGAGGGTTTTTTTGATCAAATTTTTGGATCTTTGTTTCTGGTACGATTAGCGTTTGTGCTTAATTTAGCTCTATTTCTTTAGATCGTCACTACATATACTTTTTTTCCCTAAGTTCGGATAACGCCGATGTCTGAGTGTCCATATTCAATATTGAGGGACCTTCCCAACCCGAATGTTATACAAATTCTTGAGATGCTTATTTAGCGAGGAATTGGTCGTTTTCTAGTTAACAGTGGATAAGGGGGAAAAAGAAAAGTTCGGTTATGTTCACTTGCATGATTGATTTATCAGAATAAATTGTAATATTTAGATTGACATATAGATGGTAGTGACTAATGACAAAATGTAGGATTACAAAAGTGGCAGAAATTTCTTATTAAATCAACATAAAGTGAAATAAGCTTCAATAAAAGATGAAAATCAGCGGACACTATCAGACAAAAATCACAAGAAGTAGTACAAAATATACGAAATGAAATAAAATTACATTTGAAAAAGAACTAAATCCAAATCTATTAGTCAGCCACTCTGGCCTTTAGTTTGTCTCTATCCATCGCAAACTCCCACGTTCTTTAGAATAACCCAACTCCAGATACCCATCGTCCGGTACTCCGGTACTTTCCTATACAATTCCCTGCAATTATCAATTATCAATACACATATTTGCAGACGAGAATCAAAAGGAGCTATCCCTTTTTCGGAGCTTGAATCGACAACAAAGGCATGATGATGCTATCTAATTGTTTCCCTTTCCTCTTCTCTCTCCTCCTCCTCTCATCCGCCGGCGGTGGCGGTGGCGCCGCCTCTGCAGCCGCTCCCACGGCGTACGAAGTGCTTCAGTCCTTCGATTTCCCCGTCGGAATCCTCCCGGAAGGCGTGACTCACTACGATCTGGATCGTTCTTCCGGGAAATTCAACGCCTATTTGAACGGTGCGTGCAGTTTTTCTTTAGATGCTTATCAGCTGAGGTACAAGTCCAGAATCAGCGGGAACATCTACCAAGATAAGTTGACTAATCTATCTGGTGTTACCGTAAAAGTGCTTTTTCTGTGGCTTAACATCGTTGAAGTTAGGAAAAATGGTGAGAAGCTTGAATTCTCCGTGGGAATTGCATCTGCGGATTTTTCGATTGATAACTTCTATGTTTGCCCGCGATGTGGGTGTGGATTGAAGTGTAAGACTTTGGATGAGGATTTGGATCGAAGGGAGGATGTTGGGAATAATCCTTTGATTTCTTCGGTTTAGCTGAGGTTTTTTTGTCCTTTTTTCTGTGGTTTGATCCTGTTTTTGTTGAATTACATGTGTTGTATTGCTGTTTGTGGAGGTTTTTCGGTGTTATTTATTTGTTTTGTGATATTGGATAATTGGTGTATATATTACTGTATCAGCAACTTTCCATGTTATGTGTAGGTAAGGACTTGTAATGATTCTTTGAATCAATAATGTGTTTGATTGACAGGATTTATATCCCAGTTATATTGTTCAAATATGTGGGTTGATATGGTTCACTTTTATTTAAAGAGAGGTTTTTGTTGGCAACTTGGCACTATATGTTATGCTAAATTTCCCAGCTTTATGTAAACTTTTCTTTGAGAATTTCGTTATCTTTCTCTTGCCAAGATTGACCATTGGAAGGGTATATAACTGTGCAATTTCATCTCTTGTTGTCCTATTTACCTAAATTTGAACCAAATTTCGATCGATCTGTTGCGGCTCCGTCTCTTGGTTGTTTTTTTAGCATCAAAAAGTGCTACTAGAATTGGGGGTTGGAGTAATTTCGGGGATGTTTGCTTGTCTATTACAAGTGAACCCCGTAATTCTTCTTAGGCTTTTGCTGGTTACCTATTTCTTTATGCTGCAGTGATGGAGAAATCCATGTTTGGGGCTTTGCCTTTCGTTCTTTGTATTTACATTTTGACAATCAAGGTTGATAAGAACTTGCCCCCTAAGCAACCAAAATCTCACTTTTTCGTTGTATAGTAGAATTTGTGAGGTCAACTTGCTGGGCCTGGGATAGAGACATGCACCTTTTTGGTACATGAAATATATGCAATGTTGGGATCTAGTCATCTAACTCTTACAAAACGATCCAGGTGGAAGTTGTGGTGATTCTAGTGAAAACAACAATTTTTAATCATGAGAAGATTTGTGCATGTATTTTAGTTAGTCTTATACAAGCACTTCTCAACCTTCACCGCAAGAGTTTATTACTGCAGCTAATGTAAATTATAAATGTAAGAACCAAAAAAAAAAAAGTTAATTTTAAAGGTAAAAATATAATTTTTAAAATTAAAACGAGTCTTCGGAGCTGCTTTGGAAAAAAAAAAGAAAAGAAAAAATATATAAATACGTCCAATTATAGGCATTGTAAATGTAATTTGTCCTGTGTTAAGGTGGTTGATGGTTCGATGAAACTTATTAATTTGTTCCTAGCTAGGGATTTTGTTATGTAAAAGAAACATTCAAAAGGAAACATAGTCACGTAAGCCCAAATTGGGTAATTCAATGACCTTAGTCCGCCTTATCGAACACGATCTTACTTGGATTCGAATTTCATTTGAGAGTATGTATTAAAACATAGAGCGAATTATATATGAGTACACTTAAGTTTGGCCTAATTACAACACAGTTCTATTCTTTCCGTTAGAGTTCTCAGGGACCAGTATATAATTTTAATTTAATATAGGGATCGTTTTGTAACATAATAAAATAATGAGTGATGTATTTATAATTTCTAACTAAATTTAAATTAGGTCGTTTAGGGACCTCTGATGAACCTAACGGCGTTTAGTGACCTTAAACTGAAACAATACCTCAGTAGGGATGCAAACGAGCCGAGTTGGCTCGCGAGCCTAGTGAGCAAGCTCGAGCCAAGCCCAAATCCAAACCCCTTTGAGTCTGGCTCGTGAGCATATTTAATTAAAAAATAATTTTTTAAATTATATATATATATATTGATTTTTATATAAAATTAATAAAAAAATAATATATTTATTATAAATATGTATATATATTTAATTAATATATATTATTATATATAAAAATATATTAATTTATTAAAAAAACTAATTTTTAATTTAAAATAATATTAATTCCCGCGAGCCGAGCCAGCCCCAAACCTTGGTCGAGCCATAAAAAAAAGGCCAAGGCTCGGATCAGCTCGTTTGTATCCCTATATCTCAGAGACTATATGGTAATAATCGAAATAATAGGGATTACGTTGTAATTAGGCTAAACCTGAGGTGCTTAAATATAATTCGCCCTAAAACATAAAAGATAAATAAAAATATCTCCCATTGGACCAACCAATATGATTCTAAAATGTGGGCCACGATAAATTTTGATAAAATATTTTATATATATATATATATAAAACAAAATGTAACAAACAATTTTTATTTTTCACTAATATATAATAAAAGTTTACCATTCTTCATATAATTAAATAAAACAAGCAGCAATAATAGAATGTACTCTTTTTTTTATTATTTTCTTTAAAATAAACAAAAACTGAAAAAAGTATAAAACAACAAAACTTGAATTCACCACCCCGTAAAGCACCTGGGAAAAATAATGAAATTTCTGCAACTTCAATTGAACGAATCCTTCAAATTTCATAATCTTTCACACCCTAGCCTAAAGAACAACCAAACCAATCATGGATCCGGATCCGACTGGTTCGAACCCGGTTTAAAATCTCCATCTTTCATGGGCAATTCCTTAAATTCAGTTTCTTGTGTTTCTGTTCTTGATGAGCATTGCTCGCATCTCGACCGGGTCGAGCTCCTTCCTCTGATTCTCGGGTCTGTAGAACCCGGTTTCCGGGTCGGGCACCCATGAGGTCTTGGATGCTTCTTCTGAACCGTTCTTCAACATCACATTCGGAGCTCCACTTTTCACCCCGCTTGAAACAACAGTCTGCGCTGTTCCAGAATATCCCCTCCTGTTATAATCCAATAAGAAAAATAAATCAGAAATCGAGCCAAGATTGCACTAACATTCCAAGAATCGTGAAAAAGGATCTAAGCCCATGCATGAATAATCTGAAAAGAATCCCCTGTTTTTCCTGTTAAACATGCTCTGTTTTTTCTTGAGAGTTTTTTAGCACTTATAACTTTCATGAAACACATTATTTCGTACATAATGCAATAGCAGAGACACAGACAACAATCACAGAAAGAATAAAACGTAGAAAAGAAATCGTAAAAGGCGTTGGTATTGTCAAATAAAGAGATCCTCTGTTTTCCTCTCAGAAACACACTGTTTTTTCAAAAACTCAATAGAATCATATATGAATACCTGCTGACGAGGGCTGATATTTCGTTAACGACGAAGGAGGAGATGGTCTTAGCGTTGGAGAATGATCGAGCCATTGTTCGTCTTCTTTTTTTCTTTGCTTTTCTGGGTAGAAAAATTGAAGAAAAAAATAATATTAATTTGAGACGCAGCTGCAGAAGGGTTGGTTCTTGTTGGTAACAGAACTTTGTTTCTTCTGCAGCGGCGGAGGAATGGAAATCTTTAGAGAAACTGGTCTTCTTTTTCTCTGTGGTTAGGGTTGAGATGCAATGAAAATTTCAGCCAATGTGCCGCCGTATTTATAGAAGACGGAAGGGGGCTGGGGTTGTTTTTGAATAAGAATAGGAAAACCAAAACGCACAGTTCGATTATTGATTTATTGTTGGGCCCGTCAAAGTAGGAATATCAAATTCCTATACTGGTTTAAATTCTAATTCAAATTCAATTATATTAATTTTTAAAAAAATAATAATTATATTAATTTAAACTAACAGTAATTGGCTTAGGAATTAAGAATCTCGAGATGAGAGATTTTTAAAATTAGGAATTCAATCTTCTACTATAAGAAATTAAGAATCCCTTGTCAATAAGAATATTTAAAAGTTCTTTTTTTTTTAATGGTAATGATCTGGAGTTCTCTGACCACTTGACAATGTGTGTTAATAACTCTAACCACACAAGATATGTATATCTAAAAAAGACTAATTATATTAATTTAATCCAATTAGTTTTAGATTAGAATTGCTGTGGGAGATGCTCATTGACACCTGGTCAACATAAAATTTTCCCTATTTTAAGATGGGATTTTCAATAATTTATGTTAATTTTGGTATAAGGTGTTACATAACCTAATTCGGTGATTTGGTGTTGAACTTTTAATTATATTTACTTTGTATTTATTTGAGTGGTATATTTTTGTATATATAATGTAAAATTTCGTAGGTTATATTTTTCGACACATAAGTAGATCGTCTTAAATTCGACTAATCCTCAGAGTTTCTAAATTTAAAATATGCAATAATGTAAACATTTTTCTCCTACAATGATTGGAATTTACAAATTGCATGTTAATTAATATTGCACTTAACACGATTCAATTTCAACTATAATAATACTATATTTTATCATTTTTGGAATATAAGTTGTTGCGTGGGAGATACAATTTATGTTGCTTTGTAGGAACGTTTGGAGAAAGGGTTCTTTTTTGTTACAAGAAAACTCAAATGCAATTCACATAATAATAATATAAATAATAATAATACTTGGTTAGGACATAAAGTGGGGTAGCTCAAAGTCAAATATTTTTACTTTTCAAGTTTTAATCCAATTTTATTTTAATAGTTTTTCGATTATGACATTAATCGAGCATGGTATGTAGTAATAATAATCAACAATGTCCTTTTTTCTCTTTATGTTTAATGGTCTAATGTATTTACAAATAATCAATAACCTTACTCTAATAATTAGAAGAATGAGTTTGAATAGAAGGACTCGTTAATTCCTTTAATCAAATATCTGATGCTTGAATCCTAACTTTAAATATATATCAACTTCAAATATTTTAATAAATTATTCCACCTTTTAAAATGTTTTACTGATATTTAAATTTAATTTCGATTTATTTTTTTTATAAACCAATCACCAACATAAAGAGGCCGAATACCCAAAGAGCCAAGTGGCGAAAATCCAATGGTTTTATTGCTGTGGGTGAACCAGTGGTACGTGATGCCTCATTTTTTTATCATAGGAAATTCTTTATTTTTCCAAGAAATTAAATTTGTTTATTTTACTATTAATACTCTTATTTCCTATGGTGACCAAAATTCTAAATTATTAGGGAAATAGCTTGACAGTGAACTCATGAAGTTGTAAATATAAGTAATTCATACCGTAGGTAATAAATATTTTTAAAAATATTATTTATTATACCGTGTTAAGTTTGATACTCGAGTCAAATACCATATGAAACATGTAGTGTATAATAAATTGAAAAGAATTAGTTGCTTATCATGTTATATTTATCTTGATATGTCCGTATTCATATATCATAGAATCCATGACTCGTGTAGTAAAGGTAAGAAATATTCATTATTGACCACATGTTCATCCTTGGTTTTTGGTGTGACCACAAATTAAGGCTAATCAAACCCGCCACTCAAATACATTCGAAGACGAATGAATTTCGTTATTGATTACCTTACAATTTAAAATATTACCATCTTTTTTCCACCATAAACTTCGATTCCTTTGCCATAACAAGGAACTTGTATTAAAATAGCAATAAAAGAAGAACAAATTAGATTAGGCACGTAATTATTATGTCAAATTATCCAATACCTTCTCTTTAATATCCACATAACACGGGTGCTTCTTGCTTAACAAGGAAAAGTTGGGCAAAAGCAAGCTATATTATAATCCATATTAATTGAAACTTTATAATAACCACAAGCAAATGACGTATTTGTAATTGGCCCAATTTGATATACAGTTTTACCCAATCTATGTTTCCCCAAAAGAAATAAAGGAACCATTTTTTTGAAAAAACACGTCTAATTAGTAAAGTATAAAGTTGTGTAGTTAGATATTCAAACTTAATATGGCAACAGGGGTCGGTCAAATTAGTTAATAGGTTTTTTCTAAAGCAAGGTCTTGAGTTCGAATCCCTCTTAGGTGTACGTGTATTAAAAAAATAATAATAATAAAAATAAAAATTCAAATTTAATATTGGCCAAAAAGCTAAGCTGCAAAATATTTTTATCTTTTTTTTTAACAACACACCCCAAATGGGTCAAGTAATTCAAACCCGAATTATTACTCTGGAAAAAAAAAATTTAATCACTTGAATCAATCTCTGTTGAGTGTTGACAGCTAAGCCGCATAATTCAATTTTTTTTTTATCGGTTAAAAAACATAAATTTATACAAGTGGTATACATTTATTTGATAAATAATAATAAATGATATCAAGATTTTCCTGTATTGGTATTCTTATCTATGAATTTATGATCAATTATCTGTAATCCTAGAAATGGGTATAATTAATATATACGGAAAAGGGAAAAAAAAAAAAAAAAAACCTTGAAAGTTATGCAAAAATCCCATATTGCTGTAGTTGTTTGTAACGAGGAAAAGAAAACTATGTCAGTGCAAAAATCCCACTGTTTTACAATCTGCGGCGCATCATAGCAGCGGCTCTCTGCCTAGATTTGCAACTTGCGCTGCTTGTAGCACAAGGGTGAACTGCATAAATATTTGTTTCTATACATTTATGATTTATGGATATCGAAAAGGGGCATTTCCCAAAAATTCCTCATAAGTTTGGGAAGTTCCTTTCTATTTCCCATTTTCAAATACATCATTTGGGGATTTAGATACGCGATTCTTGAGTTTTTATATATTATTTTTTAAAATTGGGAGCTAAGAGGAATTGAACTTATCATTTGGGGAGTTTTCGGGAATTCCCCGTATCGAAAACGGTGATACGATAGGATAAAAATACATTGATACAGATTTATTTTTAATTTTTTTATATGAAAAGTGTTCGAGATGTCCAACACAATACACTACGATAAAATAATATTTTTAGAATTATCGGTGAATTAAAAATATATTATCAAATGTTTAATAGCTAAAAGTTAGAATTTATTGATTTATGAAATAACAATGTTTAATAGCCAAAAGTTAGAATTTTAAATACTGATATACCATATATATAGTAAAGTTGAAATAACTTATAATTTTGAGAGATGATAAGACGTTTTCTTTTTAAATTATACGTTGGATCTAACTTATTTCAAAAGTTAATGAGGTGAATGTTACCCAATATTATTAAAGTAGTTTATGATTTAGTAATAAATTTATGTGTGGCGGTTTTACAATTGTCAAGTATTTGATAAATCTTTACTTTTTATTTTTAACGAAATGAGTCTGTAAATTCTTAAAATGAGATATAAGGACCTTATATATTCTTTTAAAATAAATTTATGAAAATATCATTACCAACCTCTTAATATACTTTGACAATAACTTAACTTTTTGTCATTTTATTTTTGTTGTGGAGGTCCCAAGTCCTCTGAAAGGCTTAAAATGTCTCAAAGTATAAGATATAATTGTTAGTTTGTCTCCTCCCTTTGTAATCTTGTGCCACTTTCCTATATGTCCAGAATAATTTGTGTAATTTGGAGGACCAAACTACAATATTTGTGGAAACACAAAAACGTACATAGAATAATGAGATATTATTACTATACATGTGGTATAAAAAGATGCACCATATATACAAGAGAAATAATAACATAATATTATGTGAACTTCAAAAGTTTTAAGGACAATGAAAGGATCTCATAATTTTGGCTTTCTACGACAACCAAGAGACATCCTTCTTTGTGCCTAAATTCTGGTTACATTAAGTATAAATTTGTACCCACAACTAGCTTAATGCAATACTTCGACCCTATATTAATTTAAATATTTTTTTTTATTTTAATTCTTAATATACAATTATTATTGGTAAGAAAAGTTTTATAACTATTACAAAAATTGTAAATAGACTTCGAATTATGCTAATATAACGAACAAAAATCAGTGTGCCCAAAACAATAGCAAGCAATACGAAGAAAATAAACAATAACAATCGACGTAAATAACGATAAATAACTAAGAGTAAGAGAAAATAATATTATAAAGCTTTAGTGAATAAAGATAATATGATCGTTTGTAAAGTAGTCAAGTAAAATTGCAATTAATCTTTAACAAACTGGCTTCTCCTTATTTATATCGAGGTAACTCATTAGTCACCCAACAGGTAGACAGGTAATCAATTTCTGACTTCCGATTAGAGTTCTAAGTGGTTGACAACAAAGTGGGGGAGCGTAGCACCCCGAGCGGTGGGCACCACATCCCTCACACCATAACTCAACACGTGTAACGAAACAAGGACTCCGCACACGCTTCAAACCATGGCGAATGAGAGACAAACAAAAATAAACTCTAGGCTAGGCGGTCTAGATCCTACATCAGAGCACACATACAAAATTCAAAGCAAGAGCGGAAGCATCAGGATCCAAAGATACAAACATACATACGAGCAATATACTAGTATCAAATAAACCGAATATACAAGTCATACTTACACGAGCCAAATTAATACATAACATGCTCTTCAAATCAAAACGTGATCAAATACATAAGTTCCAAAGCTCAAGAGTACCAAAAATAAATACAAGATGCATGAGACTCGCTACACGACTCCAAGACTCAAAAGTAAGACTGTCCCCTAGCACGAGCCACGCCAAAACCTGCAACTCAAAGAACAGAAAGAGGGAAAAAGAGAGAAGCAACGAGGGTCAGTCCTAGTGATTGGTGAGGGGGCTAACACACACACCCGTATACATATAGAGCAAAACACGTATCAAGATCGTAATAATCCATGAACCGGGGGTAGTTTTTGCACGTCAAAACGTTTCCCGTGATAAGATGTATATATATCTATATATATTTAAAAGAAGTTAAGGTCCGAAGGCTAAAATAACCAATTTTAAATACTTCAGAATCCATTCCCGTTTCATAGATTTCCAGATAAAACAAGACAAGATAAACTACCCGGCGAGTACGGGTTTCCTCCAAACTCCTCATGTCAAGACAAGTGCAAGTCAAATCAAAACAAACTTACCTCAAGCTCTTGTGACGGAAGGGTTGTGCATACCCTAACCATCCATGCAAGTGTGTATGTATGGGTCGTGAGTTTCGCGACACTCACGCCCGAGGACTCCATCCCCCACCAACCTCCTAGGTGGGTTTTGGGTTCATCCTATCAGGTGGAGACCGTACTCCGGAGTTAACCCGACGACCCGACACCATCTTGGGGCTCCTTCGCACAATCTCCCGGGCCCAACATGTCATGTATAGGGATGGCAACGAACCGAGCTAGCTCGCGAGCCCCATGAGCCAGCTATAAGAAAGTTCAGGCTTGAGTTTGAATCTTACGAACCAAGCCGAGGATATTTTGAACCCGAACTCGAACCCTATATTTCTTGGCTCGTGGCTCGCGAGCCAAGTATTAATTTAAGAAAAATAAATATATATATATTCTAATTTCTAACGTCTGTGTATGTAGTGTGTATATTATATTATATATATATATATATATATATATATATATATATATATATATATTATATGTATACACTTAATGTCATGTGTATATATCCCACCCACAAGAATAGAAAAAACCCCAGTGATAGTGTGCATAAATTACATAAAAATCTCTTTAATTTCCCCCTGAATTGGATTAGATTTCTACTTAATTTGCTTTTATTTGGCTTTTGCAGCAAAATGTTGATGAATGAGGGATTTTGCAGAATTATGAAGAAAAAGATGCTAAGTATTGAAAATGCCTGAGCCATGACCCCAATACATGATCATCCCTAAGGCCAATTCACGTAAAGCAGACCACGGTCAACAAGTACGGCTGACTCCTCTTGTTGGGACAGGTGGCACACATGCAACAGCTTGCTAACATGGCTGACATGCAAGAGTTGATCCTGCATTTTTGGAAGTTTCAAGAGTCCTAATCATGTTTATTGGGACTTGTAAAAGCTAATTTGTTCCCCTTGATCATTATCTTAAGTTAACTTTATAAAAACTAGTTAAGTGGGGAAAAAGAGAGAGAGGGAGAGAAAGGAACGCAGCAGCTGCTACTGCTAGAGCAGAGCGAGAACAGGGGTTGATCCCCTGTTTCGACCAAGAGCAAGATTTTCTCTTCCTTTCCTCTTTGTAGTTCAATTACAAGCTTAGATTATGAAGCACTTTAACATATCTTTTGTAGCTTGATTTAATTGTTTTAAATTCAGTTCCTTAGCAGTTTATTAGCCTTATATATTCTGTAAATATGAACAACAACTGAACATATCTGTCTTAGTTAGGTTGTAGCTTTATTCCTTGCCAATATTTATGAGATCTAAGTGAATGAATGTGAATCTGATCTACGGTATTTATGCATGCTTTGAACGTATTTGTATAAGTTGTTTTCGAATCATCTTTCTGATCAATCGATGCCTAGATAATAACTTGATATGGTTATACTAATACTTGATACATAATAGTCTTGTAAAGGTATGGAATAACCGCACATCATTGAGAGTTTACCACCATGTTTACTCAATAGAATGGTGAGGCATGTGTAATATGATTTCATAAGTCCAAGCTTCTTGAGATTTTGGATCATGATTAATGTCCTTTTGGTGCTTAATGCTATCATATAGTTAAATCCTAGATACTTGTTCGCGGGACTGCTATGTGGTAAGAATTTAATTGATGAGCTTCTCTTGATTAAGTTAAAAATAAGAAAGGATGATATAGATAAGCTTCTTATCTATTGTAAGTTAATCTACCATTTGATTAGATTTGATTTTTGCATCAAGGATTAGATACAGGCATGGAATGAAGTAACAACTTAGCTAAGATATCTTCCATCATAATCAACCTTCACAACTCTCTTTATTTTCAGCCGTAGTTATTCGAAGAAATCTGATTTTGTGCTTTAATTTAGTTTGTTTTAATTACACAAACCCCCCCCCCCCCTCTCTTTACTTTTGTTGTTTGTTTGCTAGGCTATTAGGAGATTTACGAGACCATGCAATCTCTGTGGGATCGACCCTTTGCCACTATACACAATTTATTGTGTTTAGTAGTTTAGGATTATTATTTGGTGGATTCGGCACCCACCAAATTTTGGCGCCGTTGTCGGGGATTGGTTCTAATCGGTTTTGTTTTTCTTTTGATAGCTTAGTGTTTGTTTTTGTGCAGAGAAGTCAGTTGAAAGAATCAACATGTTGTCATCAATGGATTTAAGCTCTCAAAGTGATATTTGTGGTATTTGTATGGAAAGCCATCTAACCAATGGATGTCCTTTGCTCACTGGTGATCCTTTCTATCATTTGCAGCCTATAACTGATCCATGTGGAGTGTGTACGGGACCTCACAAAACTGATAAGTGTCCATTACTTGATGAGGAACTACAGACCGCACGGAATGATCATCATTGTAATCGCACAACAAATGCATTTCAGCCACCACAACAATATCCATCATCTTCCAATTCAGGTACGTCTCTTGAAGAAATGTTTAAAGCATTTATGATTAATACACAACAATTTCAACAGGAGACAAGATCAAATATGCAACAATATCAACAAGAGACAAGGAACAATATGCAAGAACTCCAAACGTGTGTTCAAAGCTTGAAGAATGAGTTGAGCCAATTAACTTCTTCCATGGATAAATTGAAGAGTAAGCAGGAATTTGAAGAAGGACAACACTCACTTAAGAAAACAGGGGCTGGAACAGAGCATAATACAACAGTACAAATTTCTGGTATTGAAACAGAGCAGGACTGTACAACAGATATGAGCATAAGGCATGACCATAGCTTAAGGTCATACGAGGAATCCAGACCTGCTGTAAAATTTCAACCTTTGATCAGCCCAAACCTAACCGCACAGAGGTATGTTGAGTTTCAAAAAGATGAATCAGAGTTCCAAAATGATGAATCAAAGTTCCTAAAGGCATTTTACAATGTCGAGGTAAATGTCCCATTACTTGATGTAATTAAATCTATGCCTCAATATATGAATTCTCTTGAAGAATTGTGTGCAACTAAAGAAAACATGCCTTGTTATGGGAAGGTAAGTATTGGAAAGCATTTCTCTGATATCCTTCAAGAAGAGATACCTCAAGTGAGTAATGTTAAAGGTTTATTTGCTCTTCCATGTAAAATAGGAACTATTGGGATTGATAGAGCTTTATGTGATGGTAGTTCCTCTATTAATTTGATGCCTTTGTCTATTTGCTCACACTTGCATATTAATTCCATGAGAAAAACAGGTATGATCATTAAACTTGATAATGGAACAATTGTTTATCCTAAGGGCATATTGGAAAATGTTTTAATTCAAGTAGATGGCATGATTTTCCCCGTGGACTTCTTTGTTGTTGATAACTCATTTGATGTTTTGTTAGGAAAGCCTTTTCTTGACATATCTAAAACAAAAATCAATGAGTTTGATCACACACTCAAGATGGACTTTAATGGAAATGTTGTTAAAGTTGCTATGTTTGATTCCATAAAGTCTCCTAGTGAGTTGTTTTGTTTAGATGATATGGATTTCATTAGTCCCTTTCCATGTGGTGCATCTTTTGAGCTAAGATATGATGATAAAAATGTTTTTAGCTCTCACTCTCAATTGCTTTTTAGGAAATCCTGCTTTGTTGAAGCTAAGTGGTTGTTTTATCAATCCTTATTGAGTCAATTTCCTAATAAGTTGAGTTTTAAATGGAAGAAAGCATTTCTATGCACTCACATATATCTTTGTCATATAGGGGATTTCAACAGCCATGATGAAGACCTGTTAATTCTGAACATACATTACTTGAGGCTATTTTATGCAGGTTTTCCCATGAAAGATGTGAAGGATTTTAATTGAAGTCAAGTGATGTCACATATCGTCTAGCCTAGGACGTTAAACAAGGGCGCTTTTTGGGAGGCAACCCAATATCTTTTGATTTGCTGTTATTTAGTTCGTGTTTCTCTGTGTTTCTTGACTAAGGACCGCTTTTTGTGTAATTTTCGGATTATGGCAGAAATAGGGCTCCAGGACCCAGACCGCAAAGGATGATCATCCCTTAGCCTCATGAACCCCTCACAGTTTCAATAAATGAATTCAGGGAAGTTCTCATGCCCTTACCTTTTCTTTACTTTTACATTGAGGATAATGTGGAATAAGTGTGGGGGAGATATTCTGGTAGTTTATGAATATTTTGGCTGGATTAGTAGAGGATGGAAATCATGTAAAGATGACTGTTTTGCATGTTTGTTTGATTGGTCCTATTTTATTTCTGCCTAATTTGATAGCCTAGTTGTTAGTCTTTTTAGCTCTTTTTGCTTAGGTCCTTAGTTCCTTTTGGTGTGCTTTTGTGCAGTTGTGTTAGTTTGAACCTGACCATGTGCAACATGTTTTGATTTGAGAGTTTTTTAACATGAAAAATAGGTTGAAATACCATGAATTTCCATGTCTGATTCTTGGAATTGATCAAATTTATAAATTCTTTGGCTCTGATAGAGAATGTTTTTGAATTTGGATTAATGGATGAAAACTAAAATTTGCATGCTTAAATTGGACCTTCATGTGTGAAAAAGTGTGTAATTTTGGATTGTCTATAGGAATGTTATTGATGCTGAATGCTAATGCTAATGTTAATTGAGGGATTATGTTATGAATAAGGCTGTAATGCCATTAGTTTCTGAATAAGGCTTTTTAAGCCATTGCTATCTGAATAAGGCTGTCACAGCCATTTGCTTGATGCAATCCGCTCGTTTCACTCCGCTGGTTACCTAAGGCTGAATACAAATCATAAACTGAAAAAATGGGTGACCATGAGTGATGCACTAAGTGCAGTCTAGGGATAGTCATATATTACCAAAGCGGTATTATGACACCCGAAATAGACAACTTTTTTGAATTTTGGTATAAGTGTTATGTTGGAACCCTCACTTTATTTTTGTTTTGTTGGAATTTAGACAGTCCAAAATGAGCACCCTTTGATCATATGTTGTGATTACTATTTGGTAAATGTGCATGATTAAATGAATTCTAAATTCCTTGACATTCTCTAGCAAGTTAAATACTTAAGATTTGTTCTTTTCCATTTTGATAGGCTGTGGAGACTTGTTAGGATACCCATTTTAGTGTTCACATTTTCTCCTTGATAAACTATGGGGCTGAGGTGGTTTGATGGGGATCGTCTTACAGTTTATTAGGAATAGAGGTTGTTGCTTAGGGACAAGCAAAAGTCTAAGTGTGGGGGGATTTGATAGTGTGCATAAATTACATAAAAATCTCTTTAATTTCCCCCTGAATTGGATTAGATTTCTACTTAATTTGCTTTTATTTGGCTTTTGCAGCAAAATGTTGATGAATGAGGGATTTGACAGAATTATGAAGAAAAAGATGCTAAGTATTGAAAATGCCTGAGCTATGACCCCAATACATGATCATCCCTAAGGACAATTCACGTAAAGCAGACCACGGTCAACAAGTACGGCTGACTCCTCTTGTTGGGACAGGTGGCACACATGCAACAGCTTGCTAACATGGCTGACATGCAAGAGTTGATCCTACATTTTTGGAAGTTTCAAGAGTCCTAATCATGTTTATTGGGACTTGTAAAAGCTAATTTGTTCCCCTTGATCATTATCTTAAGTTAACTTTATAAAAACTAGTTAAGTGGGGAAAAAGAGAGAGAGGGAGAGAAAGGAACGCAGCAGCTGCTACTGCTAGAGCAGAGCGAGAACAGGGGTTGATCCCCTGTTTCGACCAAGAGCAAGATTTTCTCTTCCTTTCCTCTTTTTAGTTCAATTACAAGCTTAGATTATGAAGCACTTTAACATATCTTTTGTAGCTTGATTTAATTGTTTTAAATTCAGTTCCTTAGCAGTTTATTAGCCTTATATATTCTGTAAATATGAACAACAACTGAACATATCTGTCTTAGTTAGGTTGTAGCTTTATTCCTTGCCAATATTTATGAGATCTAAATGAATGAATGCGAATCTGATCTACGGTATTTATGCATGCTTTGAACGTATTTGTATAAGTTGTTTTCGAATCATCTTTCTGATCAATCGATGCCTAGTTAATAACTTGATATGCTTATACTAATACTTGATACGTAATAGTCTTGTAAAGGTATGGAAGAACCGCACATCATTGAGAGTTTACCACCATGTTTACTCAATAGAATGGTTAGGCATGCGTAATATGATTTCATAAGTCCAAGCTTCTTGAGATTTTGGATCATGATTAATGTCCTTTTGGTGCTTAATGCTATCATATAGTTAAATCCTAGATACTTGTTCACGGGACTGCTATGTGGTAAGAATTTAATTGATGAGCTTCTCTTGATTAAGTTAAAAATAAGAAAGGATGATATAGATAAGCTTCTTATCTATTGTAAGTTAATCTACCATTTGATTAGATTTGATTTTTGCATCAAGGATTAGATACAGGCATGGAATGAAGTAACAACTTAGCTAAGATATCTTCCATCATAATCAACCTTCACAACTCTCTTTATTTTCAGCCGTAGTTATTCGAAGAAATCTGATTTTGTGCTTTAATTTAGTTTGTTTTAATTACACAAACCCCCCCCCCCCCCTTCTCTTTACTTTTGTTGTTTGTTTGCTAGGCTATTAGGAGATTTACGAGACCATCCAATCTCTGTGGGATCGACCCTTTGCCACTATACACAATTTATTGTGTTTAGTAGTTTAGGATTATTATTTGGTGGATTCGGCACCCACCACCTAGCGGCAGCCATTTGCTTCTCTCTCACTTGTTCCAGCCGCACCTCCAGAGTCAAGATTTCAATCTCGCCACCACACCGCGTCTCGCGATCTCGCCTTCACGCCAACACCAGCCGCCGCGTCTCAACCTCAAGCCGCCACCCACCGCCACTGCATCTCGCCCTCACGCCACCACGTCGCCAGCCGCCCCATCCCTTTCAGTTAGAACTTGGAACCAGCCATCCCATTCCCATCCCTTTCCGTCGTAAAACGCTGTCAGCCTTGTCGCCGCCGTCCACCGCCACAGAACGGGACTACCAGCCGAAGACGACCAACACCACCATCATCCGCGCCATCAAAATGTCGCCACCGCAGAATGCTATAACCACCACCATCTTCTAATTTCTCCTTAAGATCTGATTAAGATTTTATCAATTTCTTATTTCAGATTTGATTCAGATTTTATCAATTTTTTTATATTTCAGATCTTTTCTTATTTCTCGATCTATTTTTCTTGTTGAATTTAGGTTTATTCTCAATTTTCTGATTTTAAATGTATATGAAAAGTGAATCTATAGGTGTATTCTCAAATTCTTATTTTGGATGTATATGAAAAATGTATCAGTAATTTTCGTATATGAAAAGTGAATCTATAGGTGTATTCTTAAATTCTTATTTTGGATACACACTTGAAAACAGATCTGAAGTAGGAATTAAAGCCTGGCTCGCGAGCCGAGCCAGCCCGAACCTTAAAATCAAGGCTCGTTGGCTCACGAACCAGGTTCAAAACCCTAAATTTTTTGGTGAGCCCCAGCCCAAACCCTAAAAAAAGGCCAAGGCTCGGCTCAGCTAGGCTCGTTGCCATCCCTAGTCATGTACAAGTTCAAGTGACCTATCTTTCAAGGTCACATCTCGCTACAAGTTCAAAACGTACTCAAAGCTTTTCAAAACAAAACATAGCTTATATACATATAAAAATGTTTTTCAAAATCCGAGGCAAGCGGGACAAGCCCTCAAAATATATATCAAGCACGTATCTATCATATCATATACATATTTCGCATGTGGGCTTCAAGACACATAGGGGTTTTAGGTCAAAATAACTAAAAGAAACAAAACCTCACCTTCAAGACTTAACGGGAGTAAAATGAGGCAAACAGACGCCTATGGACCACCACGTCACCAACGAGATGACCCCCTGAACAAAAGAAGAGGCAAGAGACAAACTTAGACTCAAAATACACCAATTAGACGCTCGGTATATGCAAATGATGCGAGTGAAATGCAACAAAGCAGTATTCATGTCATATCAAGTCATAACACTTCTTATCAAGTCATAGCGAGCACGTTTCATGTCAAACGAATCCAAAATTCACATACAAGGAACATAACACATCATATAGCATGTTGCTAATGCATATGTATCACAAGAGAGCGAAGAGATAACATATAAAGCAAATAGACAAGGCATAAGTGTTGGAAAACTAGAGCAGAAACGTAGCGGAAATTTAAAATTTTTCCAAAAGATTGATCATGGACTTGCAATTCTCATATCGTATCTTAGGGTGTTTAGAAACTTACGTTGATTGAAGCTTTCTAGTGATGTCAGTACCGCCTACTGAACACCCTTCAAGCGGAATATCCCTCGAACGGTTCTCGATAGATCCCAAAGCTGCGATCCTCTAAAGCGTATCCACACCAGTCCTAGAACACGATCAAGCAAGTGAGAATGCTAGTTCTATAACTTGTGTTAATGGCTATGTTGCACGGACACGGACACGGCGACACGGACACGACACGACATGGACACGACACGACACGACACGGACACTGACACGGACACGGCGACACGGATTTTTTAAAAATTTTAGGACACAACACGGCTCCGACACGGCTATATTTTATATAAATAAATATATTTTATATATAAATTAAAATATTTTATATAAAAATAAAAATAGTTTATAAGTATAATCTAGATAAAATAAAATATTTTAAAAAAATATGTATAATTAAAAACTAGAATAAGTTTATTATTTTAGTTTTCATCCCAAAAAATTCTAAAAATATTAAAAAATGCATAAAAAACTTTATTTAATTAGAAAATTTGCCCCGCCGTGTTGGACACTTCACCCCGCCGTGTCCGACACCGTGTCCTTTTTTTTTTTTTAATTTTTTTTATTTCGGACACGTTTCAGCCGTGTCCTACACGTGTCCGAGGCGTGTCCGTGTCCGACACGTGTCGGACACTGCACGGACACTTTTTTTGCCGTGTCTGTGCTTTCTAGGTTAATGGCTAGGGTTTTGCTTTTGAAAACTTTTCTTTTATTTTTCTCAAAAACTTAACACTTCGTGAGTGTTGGTCTAAAGAATAAGAGAAGCCCCACCCTTGTATTTATACAAGGGGGGTTCGAACTCCCTAGGGTTTTCCCAAACCTAGTGGACTTCTTTTCTTGCTCACTAATTAGCTAATTTAATTATTATTTAATTGGAGAAAATAAGTTCCTAACTTATTCTCCAAGTCTAGCAAGAATAATCTTCTATCTTCTACAATAGGAAGTTAGACTTTTCAACTTTCCTAAAACTAAAAGTCAAGATTCAATAAATTAATTAATTCTCAATTAATTATTTATTGGGTTAAGCTTGAGAAATAAAAGCTTAATAATTAATTCAAAATTAATTAAAAGACTTAAATTAATTAATTACAATTTAATTAATTAATTCTAGAAAAGAATTCGCGTGTAATAAAATTACACGCCGAAACCACGTTACTACACGTGTACATTACACGTGCAGGCCACGTGTGCATGACATGTGGCAGCCACATGTTCATGACACGTGGCAGTCACGTTCCAAGCGTGACACATGGCGGGGAGTGACTCGTCTCGCCCTCTTCGATCAACATTTTGATCATTTGTTAATCATATTAACATCCTACCATAACCCTCTTGTCCTGGCATTTGTGTGTGACCCTATAGGCTCATTATTCGATTAGCAGTGGCAGTAATTAATTAATTCACTAATTAATTAATCACTTCACAGATCACACTATCGTAATCTAGCAATGGATGTGTGACCCCTAGTCGAATAATGAAATTAATTGAAGAACCTTTCAGTCAATAACATACAGTGAAATACGATCCTCCTACAACTCCATCTCTCAATCAGGAACTAAGGCATGGGAATATTCTCAGAGCCTAAATATTCTTGATCTTTAAAGTTAAGTTCGTTTCATATCCATTTAGACCTCAATCCAAGAAAACCCCATTTTCTTGATGTCTTGATCTTTTATCCACCTTGGCCAAGGGTTTAAGTTTAATGGACTACGAACAACTCAATCAGTAAGAGATCATTCTTGTTCTTGCAACAAGTGTAGGTCCTTTGTAGATTCTACTAATTCTACATATGTCACTAATGTAATCCCAACGTAGGTCGTGGTTCAGGTGTCTATATGGCGACACCCTTTTGAGCCTATATCAAAGATTACAGAGTTAGCTCATATGAGACATTACAGAATCTCAAGTCTAAGGATTAATGAATCACGTTATTGACCTGTGCGATATTTCCTAATCTGGAAGTTTCTAGGAGACTTCCTTTCCCATTTAGGAATGTTCTCACGCGGGACATCTCGGTGATGAAGTTCTAGTAACAATCATCCTCATGTATTATGAGTGATCATCGTATGCACTTATCACCCATGAAACTTGGTGATCCTTCAAAAAGACATAATCACATAAGCAAGTCTCAACAGAGTCAAGGTCGACACTCCCACTGTCTGTCGGACTCTCGACTTTGAGAAGTTTCTAATCCTCGCCTATGGAGTTAAGAACTTGTTTCATGTGTCGTTCCCATAACAACAAAGTTCTTAAAGGCCTCATCGGCTTAGAGGAGTTCAATACATGCAAAAACACAGTCAACCCAAACAGACTTAAATAAGCACATAAAGAAGTGAATACCTATGAACAAAATCATCTCGTTTATTATTCAAAGACTGTTTGTGATATTACAAGGAAATAGTAAAGCCAAAAGCTGCTTTAAGGGCACTATTCCTAACAATAAGCTCATTCATGCACGTAGGAGAACGTTTAGGGCGCATCTTGTCACATAATGCGTATAAGGGCATCGAAATCACATAATAAATTCATATTCAAGCATATAACACATAACACATAGAGTCAACAAGACATATAAATAAAAAACGAGGCAATTAGAGCAAGAAACGATCAATAAATCATGGAAGATACGCATGAAGGTCAATTAGAGTACACATGCACATATTTCAAGTTATAAACACATAACGAAGGCCATAGCACATAGAACAACAAGTAAACAACGTACATTAAACGTAAATGAAGCCAAATGAGTCATACAATACACACACGAAGCAAGAAAACATAAACAAGAAGCAGCCACAACGTCGTGGCCGCGCTGGAAAACGCCGCTGCCGCGCAGCACCTCCAGCTTCAAGTCTGCCTTCCCGTCGTGGCCGTGCAAGAAAGCTTCAAGTCTGCTCGAGTGAACGGTGCAGAAATCCCTTTTCTCTCTCTTCCTCTTGGTCTCATTTTTTAGCTCTTCCTCCTCTCTTTTTGGATGAGTTAGGGAATGAGAGTATAAGGGTTGGTTAGGGGATTAAACCATGGTCAAGTGGTGTAGCACCCGGGACGATAGGCGCCACATCCCCCGCACTACAAGTCTAGTCCACACGTGAAACAGATAATCCAAGCATGAACCGGACTCATAGCGAACGGGAGACCAAAATAAAAGATATCCTAGCTAGGCGGAATCTAACCCTGTACCAAATAAATCAAGAATACTTAGTATGTAAAGCGGAAGCAATAACGTATAATTCAAAATCTTCAACAATAGTTACGCGCCCAACAATTCCAATACATAATTTAAATCCACCAAGCATCCTAACAACGGGGTTCAACTAGGCATGCAACCTGTCCCGAATTCAATATCCAACAATAATCATAATTGGCACACAGGCCCAATACATAATGGAAATACAATTAAATCATAAAAGAATGTAAAATGTGACTCGAGTGTACAAGTGACTCGACAAGAGATTAAAACTTGACTTCTGCCTAGCAAAACCTGCAAGCAACTGAAAGGTGGGAAAGAGGGGTCAGTCTCTAGAAGACTGAGTGAGCAGGAGCTATATATATAGAGAGAAACATGCGCATGCAAGTCATAACTCCCGAGTAAGGTTTTATTTAGAGTTAGTTCCCAAAAAGGGCAAGAGAATAACCAAGCAATACTCGGATTTTACGACTAACCATATTAATTCATTACGTTCATAATTCATACATAAACATAAGGGCTCGGCGATTGAGCGTGCATCATCTCCAACCAAACTCCGACTGTGTACGACACATATCATTAATACTTTAAATAGGTGATCATGCAATATATCATAATACACGCAGATCATATATCATATCATAAAACATATTCGTTTGGGCAATCCGTGTCCCGGCCTTCCCGCACGGTGCATATCAATCATAAACATAATCATAATCATAAAATAAGTTCCAACCTTCTTCCTCCGGGTGGTGGACGGGTTAGCAAGACCCGGCCACCTCATACATAGGCCAATGGGGTTTCATGACTCCCCCAAGGGCACTCAGCTCCCATTCCCCGCTAAACCTCCTAGCGAGGGCCGGTATCGCCGTAACATAGTGGAACTAGCACATGGGATCACCGTCGGCCCATGCCTCCCCGGATAGCCACATGTACTAAGTCCCTGGGCCCGTGATCATATCATACATGCATAATCTCGCCAAAACATTTGCTTCATACTTAGGATACATACTATAAGAAAGCATACCTTACCGTGCAACTCGGCATATGCTATACACGTACCTCTCTGTGTCATCCTAATCCGTAGCTAGCATGAAGACACACGGTTTGGAGCATAGCCTCGTTGCAAAACCATTTTAAGCTTATATACGCCTATACCTATAATTTCAGAAGAATTTACTCGATAACTCTACTTTAAAAGTAACATATATATATATATAAGGTTTTTGGCCAAAGCTTGTCACATAAGGTTGTAGGGTTTAATACGTAACTAAAACGAAAACACCCTCACCTGGAATACCACGAGACAAAAAGCATAATTAATGTGGGTGCCTATTAAACTTGGAAGTCTCTGCCCTGGAAACCAACTGTACAAGAGAAGGAACAATGTGTACTCGTGAGAATTGACTCAATATGAAACCACATAGACGCACGGCAATCCTCATGAAGTGGTATGATATGTTATGAGATGATATAATAGAGAACAAATCCTAAAATGTTATGGAGTGGTGCATACATGATCAATCATTCAATTCATAATACAAGACAATACATATTAACAATGTATATAAAGCAATTAGAAGCTATTGAGCACATAGAGAATGTGATTAAGAATTGCAATCATGTACGCATAACTCATGTCCTTATCAAATCTTCATAGCAAAAGCCTTCCCCATAATACAACATATCCATAACACTTTATAATACATGTTAGCCATATTTAAGAATCATTTTAAGGTGAAGGGAATCCATTAAGCACATAAAGGAAACAATAATTGCAAAGGAGAGCATCTTAAAGCACTTAAACGTTCACACATTAAATTGATAGCATAAAATCCATAATCATATCAAATTATATCATATATCCTCAATTAATCAAGCATACAAGTCATATAGTTCACATATGGGAGCCAAGAGGGTGAAAGGAACGTAAGAAGAGGAGTTTTGGTAAGATTTAGCAAAAGTTGACAAATTTCGGGAATGAACAAGCTGTAGGAAAATGGAAATATCTTGAGTTGTAGAAATTTAAATTAAGTTTTGTTTGTTGGGAATGAAACTAGACACATAGGCCTATCCAAGGATATATGGCATGAATCATGGTTCAAAACGAGGTGAAAATGGTGTAGGCCCGAAGTTGGATGAAAGCAGTTTTTCGGTAAAGTGGCGACACCAAAAATAATTGATCATATCTCACAAATGGGAAAAGATATTGAAGTGATTCCAATTGGAGAATATTATAGACTTCAATAGGTTTCCGTGAGTTCAAAAATCAGGTCATTTGGAGTTCGGACGAGGGAGTCGCGGCCGTGAAAAAATTGCACTAAAAATCAGTCGCGGCCGCGACTGAAATTTAGCTAAGTTTCGAATTGTTGGTCGCGACCGCGACCAAAAATGGTCACAAAACTGTCGCGGGCGCGACCCCCAATTCCAGCAGCTGCGTTTGGCGACGGGAAAATAGGGTAGACACGAAAAATGGCTTCAAGAATGCCAAAGGAGCTCTCAAATCATCCAAAATCAAACAACAACAACTAAATACAACATATATACACATATCACTCATAAATTCATGAATTATACCATCAAATTTCATAACCCACATTCATATACACACATAAATATACATACAACTTATATACACATTCTTGCTCCAAGAATATCAACAATCTAGCATGCAATTCATGGATTCAAGTGTTAAAGCATCAAACACATACAAATTCATGCTTCAAACTCAAAGAAATTCAAACCCTATCTTATATGACATATATACACAAAATTCACATTATACCTTGGAAGAAAATAGGATACGAGAAGGAAAAAGATGGAGAGATTGAAGCTTGAGTTTGAGGAGGAAGAATGGAGCTTGAAAATCTTGTCTTCCTTGGTCTTGCTTCGATCGATGGAAGAGAAGAAGAAAAAGGGGTTTGGAGTCTTGTATTTTGAGAGAAAAATAAGAAGAAGAAGAATAGGGTGTGGGTGTGTGTATATCGTGTAAATGGAGAGGGAGAAGGGAAGAATTTGCACTTTGGTCCTTTGAGAATTTAAGTGGTTCAATTAGGGCCCCAAGGTTTGATAGATAAGTAATTGGGGTCCAATTCAAAGTTCAATTGAGTCCAAGGATTTCACATAAGATCAATTACGTACATAACCGAAATAAAACATTAATAGTAAGGATACAAGTAACAAATAAATAAAACTAACACTTTCAATTAAATCATATAAGTCATATACGTCACATAATGACAATTAATTCACGAAATTATTAAATTAAATAATTACTTAGCAATTAAAGCATAAATAAAATCATATAACACTCATTCTAACCCACTCGTGACGTCATACCTGTACGGCCGAAAAGTCGGGGCGTTACAAGTGGTCTCAAAAATCAAGTCATTTGGTTAAGAAACGAGGGAGTTATGCCTAAAATCGTAAATGGTAGCAAACACGCGCGAGGCTCACAGTACGGGCAAAAATTCGGAGGTACAAACGAGCTTATAAAAATACAAGGCTAGGTTCAAAAGCTCACAAACCTCGTCATGAGTCCAACGCCTCTTCCGAAATTCGAATCCAAATTCCCGAGCTTAAGATACGCATTCCGGAACCCAAGGTGGGCTAAACGAGTTAGGCCCTCGAATCCCTTAGCAAACAAAACGGTTTAAGAACGTATCAAACGAACCCAAAAACAAGAAATGAGCAAATAAACGAGTTCATAAAACACATATCTCATGCATAGCAAAGTATTACAAAAATCGAAAATCAGATACGGCACATACGGATCAAGTTCAGAGTAGACGAGCACATATATTCAAAATTCATATAAAACACTTAAGAATTAATTCATATAAATTCAAATAAGCACATAAACAATATAATAAACATATAAGAGCATAAATAAATAAATTAAAATGCACACTTAGCACTCTCGAAATGACGTACCTATACGGCCGAACAATCAGGGTGTTATAGGGAGGTTACACCTATCATCCAAAATTTAAACTCCCATTTTATCCCCATATTTCTCAACCACTATAATGTGCATTGACCTATTGAGGCTTTAGAAGACGTGACCAAGTTAGTTGGGACCTGCTTTAATATGATCGTGGGTTGAGTTATAACTCATTTTTCCGGCATGTCAATATATATATTTGAAATTAAAATTTAAAAATAAAAAGGGGCAGTTAATTATGAGGACCAAAAATCTTCAAAAGTTATCCTAAACCCCTTATTGTGAAAAATGTATATTTTAGGTTACCAATACACAAGTTATTTTTCCTAAACCCCCAATGACCCTGAAAAGTCTATTTTGTCCCTGTTATTTTATTTTATTTTTTCCCTAAATCGATTCCCAATTTGGGACGTTCTTCAACCAGATTTCCACATTTCCACTTCGTCCGCAACGAGAGATAACGGCAACGACTGTAGGATAAAGGTAGGCGGTGACAACGGCGACGACTGCAGCAGCAACGACTATGAATACAACAGGATATTGAAGCAGCGCAACGAGAATTGATTTAGTCATCGTGTCCTATTTGCTGCTACAAGGTATTGTTAGCGTTGAATGTTAATTCAATGTATTCTTGATGGGTGCCGAATCCACCAAATAATATTCCTAAACTACCAAATACAATAAATTGTGTATAGTAGTAAAAAGTCGATCCCACAGAGATTGGATGGTCTCGTAATTCTCCAATAGCCAAGCAAACAAAGCTACACAAACTAAAAGGGGGATGTTAACGTAATTAACTAAAGTGCAAGAAATTAAATAACAAGCCGAAATTAAATAAACTAACAACAAAGCATAAACTTAAAGTAGCTAGGAAATAAGACTCTAGTCAAGTTATTTGTATTATTCAAGCTAGTGATTCGATCATAGGTGCAATAATAAACTTCGATTCAAATTGATAGATTGGCTACAGTGACAACAAGCTCTGCACACCCTAATCCTTTCTTAATTGTATGATGATTATGATACGATCATTAACCATTTTCTTACTACAAAGCAGTCTTGAAGACACGGTCCTAAGATTAAACCTTGCAGTAGCATTAATCATGAAAAGGACACCAATCCTAGCCAACAAACACGCAAGCTCGAAATGTTTAAGCTATTACACATGTTTCTCACCACTATCAAGCAAACATGGAGGTAAACTTTCAATGATGTTTAACTCTTAAGCACATCTAACATGATAATTACGGATCAAACTATTTGTGCAGTCAAGAAGGACAAGCATCAAGACAATAATTGATCAAAAAATTATCTCAAGAACAAGTCCATATCACTTAGATCAAGAAGCATGCATATACCAAGGAATTCGAAGGTGTAAGAACCGATTAAACCTCACAAATCATAGCATGAATCACCAAATAACTTAACTAGAAATAGAGGTTCAGCTGTTGTTCATATTTACAAAATATTCACCTAACAAACTGATTAAGAACTGGAAATAAATCAACCAAACCGAACTACGAAAGATATATTAAGGTAGTTCACAATGCATGCTTGTAATTCAACTAAAAGAGGGAAAAGGAAAGGGATTCTTGCTCTCTTGGTCGAAACAGGGGATTAAACCCTTGTTCTTGCTCTGTTCCAGCAGCAACAGCTACTGCGTTCCTTCCTCTCCAGCTCCCCAAGATGAATATTTTACTTTGCTTCAAAATCTTGCTTATATCTTTGAAAATCTCCACTTGATCACACATTTTAAGGCAAAGATTCTTTTAGAAAGTCTAAGGGTGATGATTACATGCCTTGAGACGCACAAAACTGAAATGAAGCTACTGCAAGTGGGTTAATTCGTCAAAAAGGAGAAGTTAGCCGCCACTGTTGACGTGGTGTCTGCTACGTCACCCTTAGCTTAAGGCATGGTCATAGCTTGAAGGTCATAACTCAGTTCTATTTCTTCACTTCACGCTTCTTTTGGTCCAGATTTTACACAATCCTTCGTTCCAACGTAATTAGACCTACAAAGCAATATTTAAATGAAATTAAGCAGAAATCCAGTCAATTATAGGGGGAGAATCAAAGTAAATTAAAGTACTAATTACACACTAACAAATCCCCCCACACTTGGACTTTGCTTGCCCTCAAGCAAACTGCAACTAGACTTCAAGGAAGGTTATCCCCTAACCACTGTAGCCCCACAGTTTATCAATGAGAAAATGTGAACACTAAAATGAGTATCATAACAAGTATCCAAAGCTAATCAAAATGGAAAAGAACAAATTCTAAATATTTAACTTGGTAGAGAATATTAAGGAATTTAGAGTTCAATTAAGCATGCACCTTTACCATATAAGAAATTAAATCATGTGATCAAAGGTGCCCCTTAAGACTGTCCAACAATTCAAAAGATAAAAGTGAGGGTGTTAATTCATTTATACCAAAGCTCTTTGCATTGCCTATTTCGGGTGTCATGATACCGCTTTGGTATTTCATGACTATCCCTAGGCTGCACTTTGTGCATCACTCATAGTCACCAGTTATACCGAGATTAATTTGTTTTCGGCTTTATAAATTTAATTTGTCATTTCCACGGTGACCAGCGGAGTAAAACGAGCCTTGTTGAACTGCCTAAGGTGTTGGGATAAAACGTTTAAGCAATTTGAATTTCCTTTGACTGTGATCATTTTTTATCTTTTTCAGTCCCCAACAGCCACTTAGGTGGTTAAATCCTCGCTCATAATCACTCGTTTTGAGAGAGCAGCGGAGTGCATCAAACTTATGGCTTTTACAGCCTTATTCATAATCCTTCAATCAACATTTAGCACCATTTAATTTCCACATTTAGACAGTCAAAAATAGCACACTTTTTCACACATGAAGGTCCAATTTATTGCATGCAGTTTTAGTTATCATCTATTAATCCAAATTTAAGAACATTCTCTAGCTAAGTCAAAAACTACAAGTTTGTTCAATTCCAGCAATCAGGCATGAAAATTCATGTTGTTTTTCATGTTAAAAAATTCTCAAATCAAAACATGTTGCACATGGTCAGGTTCAAACTACAAAGCTGAACAGAAACACACCAAAAGGAACTAAGGACCACTCTACAAAATAACAGGCTAATAGGCTAACAAACTAAGTAGACTTAGTTAAAATCAAAACAGAACCAACAAACATGCAAATCAAAATAGTCATCCAGAACATACCCCACACTTATTCTACATTATCCTCAATATATAATAAAAGAAAAGGTCAGAGCATGAGGACTTCCCTGATTGCCTTTCCTGAAACTGTGAGGAGTTCTTGAGGCTTAAGGGATGATCATCCTTTGTGGTCTGGGTCCTGGGAGCCCTGTTTCTGCCATAATATGAAAATATCACAAAAAGCGATCCTTAGTCAAGAAACACGGAGAAATAAGAACTAAATAACCGTAAATAAAAAAGGATTGGGTGCCTCCCAAAAAGCGCCCTTGTTTAACGTCCTAGGCTAGACGATGTGTTGCATCACACGTCTTCAATTAAAATCTTTCACATCTTTCATTGGAAAACGTGCATAAAATAGCTTCAAATAATGTATGTTTAATATTAACAGGTCTTCATCATCAGAATAGTTACAATCCCCTACATTATAAAATAGCATGTGAGTACATAGAGAAGCTCTCTTCCATTTGGAACTTAGCTTATCAGGAAATAAACTCAATAAAGATTGATAAAACAACCACTTAGCTCCATCAAAGCAAGATTGCCTAAAAAGCGAATGAGAGTAAGAGCTAAAAATATTTTTACACAAGAGTGTTCATAAACTAGTACAAACTTTAGCTAAAAAGAGAAGAAATGAAGAGAGAAATCTTGCTGATCATAACAGGGGAGAAATCCCCTGTTTTCTGCTGTATTTCCAGCTGTTCCACCTGCTACGTGCTTGCTTCTTCAAGGGAAAAGCTCAATATCCTTTCTTTGCTTCAAAATCTTGCTTATATCTTTGAAAATCTCCACTTGATCACAAATATTAAGGCAAAGATTCTTTTAGAAAGTCTAAGTGTGATGATTACATGCCTTGAGACGCCCAAAAACTAAAATGGAGCTGCTGCAAGTGGGTTAATTCATCAAAAAGGAGAAGTCAGCCGCCACTGTTGACTTGGTGTCTGCTACGTCACCCTTAGCTTAAGGTATGGTCATGGCTTGAAGGTCATAGCTCAGTTCTATTTCTTCACTTAACGCTTCTTTTGGTCCAGATTTTACACAATCCTTCGTTTCAACGTAATTAGACCTACAAAGCCATATTTCAATGAAATTAAGTAGAAATCCAGTCAATTATAGGGGGAGAATCAAAGTAAATTAAAGCACTAATTAATTCTTCACGTTAATTGAATGTTAATTATGTCAATTAGACAGTACAGTTCATTGATAATTTGTATCAAATTGAATTGGTGATAATTTGTATCGATTCGAATTGTTGATCTACTGCAAACTGATAATTCGAATTGGTATCTGAAGATTGCGATGGTTGATGATGAAGCTCAGGACAAGCAAATCCTAGGAAGTTGTTGGTTTAATGGCGAAATTACGGTATTTCCAATTCGTCGGAGCGCGTCAGTGGAGGAGATTCACGCGCAACTTGGTGAAGAGTGGTCAGACTTCAACTCTAATTCTTACCTGGTACAGTACCTTGCTCCCCATAAAAAAGGGTTGTGGGTCAGTTTGCGACGAGATGGCCAGATTCCTACTATGATCCAACTGTATCAACTTGCTAAACTCAACATTGTGGAGATGAGGGCGATTCAACCTTCTGCCTATTTAGGTGGGAAGCAGGCATCGAGGAGAAGGTATGAGATTTCTAATTAATCTGTTTTGTATTAACACTATATTAATACTGGCCAGTAATCTCATTCTGTGTCAGGAAGAGAAGATATAACCCCTACGTCTATGATTCATGCCTGCCACTGTTCGTTCTAAAGTTGAGGATTGACCAGATCCACTGCGTGTTCTGGAGTTGAGGATTGATTTTATTCACTTTTTTTAAGGAATTTTATCTGTTGTAATCGAATACACTCCCTCTTATGATTGTTTCTGTTTGTTTGAAACGTTAATAAATTACTTGATGATGTTTTGTCCAAATTCACTGCCGATTTTTGCAATTTGGTCACTTATGTCAGTTATGTGGTAATGAATTGCTTGTTCAGGTTGTTGTATATATAGGATTAATTATGCAGATTGTAGAGTGATGCATTAAATATTTGGAATTGAAACCTGACTTTGTAGAGTGATGCGTTAAATATTCAGAATGAAAACCTGACTTTGTAGAGTGATGCGTTAAATATTCGAAATTAAAACCTGACTTTGTAGAGTGATGGGTTAAATATTCGTAATGAAAACCTTTGTAGAGTGATGCGTTAAATATTCGTAATGAAAACTTACCTTTGTAGAGTGATGCGTTAAATATTTGGAATTAAAACCTGTATTCGAAATTAAAACTTGACTTTGTAGAGTGATACGTTAAATATTCGAAATTAAAACCTGACTTTGTCGAGTTATGGGTTAAATATTGGGAATTAAAACCTGACTTTGTAGAGTGATGGGTTAAATATTCGTAATGAAAACCTGACTTTGTAGAGTGATCCGTTAAATATTCGAAATTAAAACCTGACTTTGTAGTTAGTGTTCACAAAAATTAAGTCTGAACTAGTGGACACTAACTAGAAATGAACGTACAACTAAGTTTGGAGTTAGTGTTACAAAAATTACCATTATAATTCAATAACTATACATAAAAAACATATATAGGTGTCCACAACATGTAACAAATATAGGTGTCCACAACATGTAATCATGAAGTCCTTCCAATTAATTTTGAGTTCTATTGTTTATGATGGTAACATATATAGGTGTCCACATCATGTAATCACGAAGTCCTGCCAATTATTCTTGAGTGTTATTGAATTATTTAACGTATCACTCTACAAAGTTCGAATATTTAACGCATCACTCTATATAGTCAGGTTTTAATTCCGAATATTTAACCCATAACTCTACAAAATCAGGTTTTCATTATGAATATTTAATGCATCACTCTACAAAAGTCAGGTTTTAATTCCGAATATTTAACTCATTACTCTACAAAGTCAGGTTTTCATTACGAATATTTAACGTGTCACTCTACAAAGTTAGGTTTTAATTCCAAATATGTAACTCGTTACTCTACAAAGTCAGATTTTAATTCCAAATATTTAACTCATTACTCTACAAAGTCAGTTTTTCATTACGAATATTTAATGCATCACTCTACAAAGTCAGGTTTTAATTTCGAATATTTAATGCATCACTCAACAAAGTCAGGTTTACCCCTGATTTTTATTTACTCAATAATCTGCACAATTAATCCTATCATGTGGTTTACCCCTAATTCTTATTTACTCAACAATCTGCACAATTAATCCTATCATGTGGTTTACCCCTGATTCTAATTTACTTAACAATCTGCACAATTAATCCTATCATGACCACACCCTTACTCAACAATATGCACATTTACTCAACAGAACCAATAATAAACATTTTATTACAGAACCAGTAATATACACTACAATCAAACTAACTGTAATATTTAAACATTTCATGGATACTTAATGGGCGGGAGGAAACTGATTAACATCATCCGGATCATCCTGTGGGATGTTGGAATTAACACTCTCCTCAGAGTGTTCATATCCGGGGTAATCCTCGCTATCAAAGGACTCGGGGTCCGAGTCCCTATCATCAATGTTGCCTATCATCAATGTTGTAAGCATGGAGGTGCTCCTCTTCGCCCTCCAAAAGGTATGTCTGCTGCACTTTGAAGATAAACCTAAGGTCGTTGTAATAGCGGCATCCACGCGCCCTGACCTTAGAATCCCGGCGAATGACCTATATAAAATTGTATATTAAATAATGAACAATAATTTAAAAAAAAAAGGATTGAGTATGAATTTGACTTACATTTACACTATTCCCTCGAAAATATTTCATGGTGTCAATTTCGGTATGAATTCCATCATTACCCATTTTAACTCCAGGCCACCACAAGAATCTACGGAAGTTGCAAAATACTATCCACAGTCTCTTCACCGCTTCTATAACATCTCCGAGCCAATATTGTCGTTCAAATCGCGCTGAGTCCGCTGACAAATCAAACGACACTTGAAACAGGCTTGCCTGGAAGACTTATAGCCGATCGATTTCGTTGTCTACGACATATAACCGACTACGTTCAACCATATAGCATTCGGCCTCGCCATTACACTACAAGAAATCCTGCAAATTCCGACGGAAAATTCCGAGGGAATTCCGACGGAACACATGCCGTAGGAAAACCCTCCCTCGGAATTCAAAACCGACGGAATTCCGAGGGACAAAAATCAGAAAAAAAAAAATTTAAATTAAAAAAATTCCGACGGAATACCGAGGGAAATCCCGTCGGAATAGTCGTATTTTTTAAAAAATAAAATATATCTCCCGACGGAATTCCCTCGGAATTCCGTCGGAATTTACTGGAAAAATAAAAACTTAATGAGCCACTGGGGATTCGAACACCCAACCTCACGGTAGGAAGACATTATGGAAACCAAGGAAAACCAGTTGAGCTAGATCAATTCATTGGTTTAGCTTGATACAAATATTTATATATCATTTGAAATAATAAAATCACAAATTTTGCAGACTATATTTAAAATTGAGTTCTAAGAAAATATTAATTATAACTACAAATATTAAAATACGTCATAAGAATTCAATTTAAGCATAGATAAAACCGACGGAAATCCCGTCGGAATTATTTAATATTATTTTTAATTTTTATTTTTAAAAAATCCGACGGAATGCCCGTCGGAATTATTTAATATTATTTTTAATTTTTATTTTTAAAATATCCGACGGAATGCCCGTCGGAATTATTTAATTTATATTTTTATAGTTTATATTTAAAAAAACCGACGAGAATCTCATCGGAATTCCATCGGAATTATTTAATATTATTTTTAAATTTTATATTTTAAAATATCCGACGGAATTCCGACGGGAATCCCATCGGAATTATTTAATTTTAATTTTTATATTTTATATTTAACAAACCGACGGGAATTCCGTCGGAATCCCGTCGGAATTATTTAATATTATTTGTTAATTTTATTTTTTAAAAAATCCGATGGAATTCCGACGGAATTTTCGTCGGAATTATTTAATTTTTATTTTGAAAAAAAAAAAAAACAAATTCCGTCGGAATTCCAACGGCCTGTTTCCCTCGGAATTTTCCGTCGGAATTTGCAGAATTTCTTGTAGTGTTAATGGGTGTTGGATTACCAGGGTGATTCATGACATTGTTTGTCAATGATTTGAGATTTGGGAGAGAAAGAGAATGACTTTTTGGAGGTGATGAAATGGGGGTGAGGGGCAAGATATTAATAAAGGTGAAAGGGCTGGGAAACCTAGCGTCGCACCCCATTCATCGTCACCTTTGCAATTTTGGGCGGTCAAACTACGAGAAAAGGTGCAAGCAGCTTTTTATTTAATTCCGACGTCCCATCGGGAATGCATGACAATCTATTAAGTTTATAGTGTAAATATTCATTTTATTAGTTATTCAAATGTTTGTTTGTCTAGTTAAAGAAAAATAAATCGAGAAATTAAAAAATAGCGTTTAGAACGTCGACGGGCAGTTTTTGTAGGTACAACAATCTAGCCGGAATAAAAATCGTCGGTGCTAATTCTTCCCGTTGGTCGCCGAAAAATGGTTGTCGGAAAAGAGTCGGAAAAGAGTCACCCGATGAGTTTACTGTCAAGAAGAAAACATCAGATTACGCGAGGAAGAAGACAATGGATATCTGTGTACTTCTTCATTTTATTAAGGGCATTATGGTACTTTTACAAGATTTAGGGGGTGTTTACAAAAAATAGAAAGTATAACAGGGATCTAATATAACTATTTTCTGAGTTGGGGGGTTTAGGATAAATGTTTTGACTTATTAGGGATGACATTAATTCTCCGAAATAAAAATCCCACCAAATGTTATTTATTATGGGCTTTGGCCCATGAAAAGTTGGGCTAATGTTCCAAATTACTTGATGTATATAAGCCCAATAAATATGGCCCAAAGAGCAAAACCCCCCAAATTTCGTAAAATCTAAAACCCCATCCCACTCTACAAGCTCTGTTCGAGGGATTTTGCAGCGGAGAAAAGTTCGATCATCGGACAAGAGGGCGGCGACTAGTATCCATGGCGGAGGGTACACCTACAGGCGGAGAAGTTCCTCCCAATATGACGATTTACATCAATAACCTCAACGAGAAAATCAAGCTTGAAGGTTTGTATCTACTCGCTCCTGTAAATGTTGTTTTTAGCTTGTTGGGTGTCGTGGATTTACGAGTGTGTGGTTAGTTTTGGGAAGATTTTGAATTTGTTCGTCCGTTTGAATAGAATTGAAGAAATCGCTGCACGCGGTGTTTTCACAATTCGGGAAGATACTGGAGGTCTTGGCATTCAAAACCCTAAAGCACAAGGGGCAAGCGTGGGTTGTTTTTGAGGAGGTTTCGTCCGCCACCAATGCGCTTCGTCAAATGCAGGGATTTCCATTCTACGATAAGCCTATGGTATGGATTTTCTGTTTTTGGGTAGTGTTGTTTCTTTCGCTGGAATTGGATTGTGTTGCTGTTAAAATTGATGAAATATTGAACTTATTCTTCTATTTGGGGAGCCGTACATGAGTGCTTGATTTCTCTGTTTTTACGTGCTGGAGGGATATATGAGGGACTATAAAGACTAAGCTTTTAGCAGACTATGAACATGATGAGTGAAATTTGGGCATTATGCACTCTTTTTTTTTTATCTTGTTACTTTCTTATTAGTCTGGGGTTTGGAGAAACTCTTATGTTTCTACTTAACTTTTAGAATATTGCATTTAATAATTTCATTGCCTTGTTAAACTTATGGAACTTTAGTTGTGAGGAAATACTGCTTGTTAAAAATGTTGTTTATGCTTATCACAGCGGATACAATATGCGAAAACAAAATCTGATGTCATAGCAAAAGCGGACGGCACCTTTGTACCTCGAGAGAAAAGAAAGAAGCATGATGATAAAGGTAAGGCGTCTTGCTTTGTTACATTTGGCATATTAACAGAAAGCATGGTCCTCTTTATGAAGCAGAATGTATGTATATAGATATTGATACATTACTATTGCCTTCTATTTTCTTTTCATTATATATTTGGCAAAGTTGTTTTGTCCATCATGGCCTTTCATTTGCTGATGTGCATGGTTCCAGGGTGACCGTCTGCGGTTAAATAACCAGCCAGCTTTTATGGACAGGCATATTACCCAATTTATACCTGTACATAATGCACTAGTTAGTTATCTGCATTACCACATGACTCACTTCAGTGACCTTTACCAATTTGCTGTTTGCATTAGTAAATATTAAGATGCTAAGAGATCAATAGAGGACTTTGTTTGATCAATAACATTTCGCTCTTAAACATCAAGATGTGTCCATGCACGAGTGGTTGTATGTACGGTACTAAATTTCAAATTCTTGATGTCCTAGAGGGGCAGATGAAATTGTTATTGGAGATTGTGCTCTCCTAGAACCTGAACAGGATTTTGAAATGCATTTATTGTCTCGTTCTGTGCATAACTAAACAACTGAATTGTCAAACTCTCTGGATACATTACCTCCCTGATTCACATTTATGGATGAGCTAACATTTTTAGTATAAGCTATTGAAGATAGAGGAACGAAAACCCAATCATTATTGTCTGGACACTGGAGTACGTCTTTCTTATTCTATGCTTTGCTGTACACGTGCTTGTAATACAGGAAGAAAGAAAAAGGAGCAACACGATGCTAATCAAGCTGCAGTGGGTATAAATCCTGCATATGCTGGTGCTTATGGCGCTGCCCCTCCTGTAAGTTTTCGATCAAGGACAACCTCATTCTTCATTTCCATAAAATTAGAAAAGAAGAACCATTCCATTCTGTTTTTCTGCCTATTTTGGATGGAATTTGAATATTCATAATTCTTTTTCATGTGGTGCAGTTATCTCAGTTACCATACATGGGTGCTAGAGCTCCGGAGGCACCTGCCCCACCAAATAACATCCTGTTCGTTCAGAATCTTCCGCACCAATCAACTTCTATGATGCTGCAAATGCTTTTCAGTCAATGTCCCGGGTTTAAGGAAGTTCGAATGGTGGAAGCCAAACCCGGGATTGCTTTTGTAGAATATGAAAATGAGATGCAGTCAACTGTTGCAATGCAGGGACTACAGGGATTTAAGATAACTGATGACAATCCTATGGTGATTACCTACGCAAAGAAATAATTGTAGGTTTTTTTTCTGTGCTTTTGCTTTGCATAGAAACTGGTTCGGTATTGTTTACCAGACCTCGCCCGAGGTAGTGGATCCTAGTTGTGTACGATTGTAACCTTGGTGTAATTACTTTGTAGAAACTAGATTTCTTTTCCTCATCTATTATAGTTTCTAATTATGAACTTCTGATATCAAGTTATTTTAGTAGTGATATTCATGTCAAGACTAGTTTACAAATTCAGTTACTCGTGCTTTCGTTCTGTGACCAAAATTCGAACGGATTGTATTCATGACCTGTTGTCTTGATTCGGCACTATAGCATGAAAAAGAACTGTAAACACAGTTGTGTTGGAGAAATAACGCGAAGCCTGAATTACAAAATGAGTTCAAATTAGAATAGGAGCTATCTGATTTCACTACACTCTTTCCAACTCGGTATTATGTTTGTGTAATTGGTCTTTCAACTCCTCCCTCCATCCTTGAATCAGACTCTCTTGCTTTCTGATAAGCTCGCTCTTAACTTTCAACTCCTCTTCCATCATAGCAATCTCCTGAAATGAAGAATTATGTTGAAGGTAAAATTACTCGTTATGAGTACCCGAGAATAAGTGGTAAGGTAATCACCGAATCGTGCAAATGGAGATCACATCTGTATCATTTACCTTTTGTAGGGTCTCTGCTCTGGAAGGTCGATCCTCTCTTTGCAAACCGATAAAATAGAGCTGAAGTTTTTTGGCTGCCTCCATGAAGTCTCTAGCGTGTCTCTCAACATCAACTAAGCAATAAAAAGAAAACGTGACCGATTTCAATTAGTAGCTGCATAATAATATATATCTTCTATGACATTTCTTTGTTCGGAGATAAGCTGTTAGGTGGGGGGTGCGCGGTGGGGAAGAAAAAGATAAGGACAATAACTTAAGAATAGTTTTCACTCAGAAAAGTGAAAATAAAATTACATGCACATAACCTCAGAAAGGATAAGAGACGAGCAAACTATTGTAACACGTAGAAAAAAACTGAAACCGAAGTTCTTCTATCCTCAAATTGTAAGGTAAATGCTCTAGTTAAGGCATATATAACAACCTAGAAACTTCTTTGAATAAAAAATCTGCTCAAATTAGGGGCTGACCAAATTGACATCAAAAGCTCAGAAACCAAAACAGAGATCAACTAAGAAAATCTATACAAATTGCATTTCCACAGTACACTGATAAATACATTTAGAATTTTCTTATCATGTCTATCATCCCACAACAACAAAAATAAAAAAGAAAGGGAAAATTACATCCAACTACCTTCAGGTTTGACCTAATTACAACTCAGTCCCTATTCTTTGCGTATTTACCATGTAGTCCTAAACTTTATATTCCGTTTGAGGCCCTGACATCCGTTCTGGTTCCGTTAAGTTGATCAGTTGTCCTTCCGAAATTCAAAAAAGAATAGGGGTCTTTTTTTATTAAAAACAAACTGTGAGGATGTATTTGTAATAAGTTTAGAGGCAATTTAGGAAGGGCAATTAACTAACCTAACGGATCCCTAACGAACGCCAGAGATCTCAAACGGAATGTAAAGTTTAGAGACAACATGATAAATATGCAGAGAATAGGGATGGAGTTGTAATTAGGCCAATCCTCAGGGTAGTTGGATGTAATTATCCAAAAAGAAATTGCAATATCCTTGCCACAAGTAATGTCATTTTCTCCCAGTTTAATACTTTCGAGATATATCTCTTGTTTGTTCTTTTACCTACTTCACATATTCAAGAACCTCAATCCATAATACAAATATGCAACATGTAAACTTTAGAGTAAAGAATAACTGGCATATGCTTACTCTGGTGAGAAGGATGAGGTGAGCGGTCAATTGCTTGAAGTTCTCTCGCGGGCAAGCAAGGTAATAAAGCAGCCTCCAAAGCCATCACGTAGGAGATCATGTCCTCTTTTGAAGCAGGAGCAGACTGCGGTTGAGGATCGGCAGCATGCTGAGGCTCAAGCTGTTGCCTTTCAGCCATATCGATTCTTAGAAGTTACCAGTCTGGACTGAAGGAACTGCAGAGAACTGCAGGCAACTGAAATTAAGATAGGCATGTCTTCCAATAAAAATTATACTAAAACTAAATTTGGAAGAACTAATATCACCAAAATGCATTCAGCGAGAAGCTAGAATGTCGGCTGCAGCAGCTGAGCTGAGATGACTGCCTTACAGCACAACTGGCTCGTAACTTGGATAGCAAAAGGTGAGATCCTAACATGACTGTGATCGCATAAAAGGCGAAATAGGAACAGAGTGATCACATAAACCATTTAACAAACACCTGGTGTTCAATGTGACAAAATTTCACTCCAAAATCCTACGAGCTAATGGGGAAATCAAAACACAACAGCGAGAGCACTCAATTCAGTGGTTCGATTTGTATCCCCTTCGTTCAAAGTGACGAACAACCTTCCTTCATTTCTACTTACGGAAAGACCGTACTCATGATTGAAAATTGCGAAATTGTGCATAAATTACGAAAGGAAAAACATGAATGCTAGAACTTTACATGTTTCAGATGTTAGCAGATCGACGAGACGACGCCGAAGCCTCACTTCAGAATCTCTGCGTGCGACAGAGCTCGCCTCTCGATATGCTGATGACTTGATTCTGTGTCTGTGTGTGTGAGTGAGAGAGAGAGAGAGAGGACCTTGTCTTAGCTCGCTCTCTCTCTCTCTCTCTTAAGCCTGTAAGCGTGTTTCTTGGCAACCGCGATATCAATAATTTGAGTCTAGCATTATTCATTAATAACACACAGAATTGCGTTTTAACGAAGCTCGTGGCCCGTGGGAAACCCTATTCCTTTGAAGATGATTTATGATTCTAAATTTCTAATTCTATTCTAGTTCAAGCAATGGAACCGCTTGGTCAGATTGTTGACACGACCCGACCAGTATTTTCAAGGTCAAACTATCAATGTTAAAAAAGAGAATTAATATTAATTTTTCAATTATTTCTAATAAAACTTAAATCTATAATCGAAAGTACAAATACTTATCATTTAAGTTTTATGTTTGTCCCTTTAACAATATATATCACTTTCATAATAACGATTCATTGCAACAGTGACAACTATGCATGGTTCATTTAAACGATTTATAACTCTCAACAATAAAGATACAAGAAATTCTTTCACGATAAATAATAAATATCTCTTTAACAATTTACTTCAAATTTTGTTTCCAATAATTTATATGATTCATGACAATTTCCCTATCGGATACAATCACACAATCCTTTTGGGATGCACAAAATAGATATATTTACGTTTCGCCGAACGTTCGAGTAACCCATAAACTTGCAAAAAGCAGCAAATTTTGAGTAACCCATCTTTAGTTACAAAATAAGCAGAAGACTACCAAACCTAGTAACATTGTTAGTAGTTAACTGTTTTCACTTGAAGTTGAAGTTCACGTGAACAAGATAACGCATCCGGATCTGCTCCACATTGTAGACTATGTACTCGTTGTAAAGCAAGCTAACCTGCCATTACAAAGGCAAATGTAAATCTTGAGGCCAAGAATCTAATACACATTTTGAGTAGAAGTAATTAAGAGGAAGGAATTCGATTAAAAGGTAAAGATTTAGAAAATAAAATGAAGTGTGCAAAACCTTAGGGCCTCGTTGCTCTTTGGGTCTTCCTAAGGGTACAATCGTGCCATCTTCAAGTACTTGAGCCTCGGAAAGGTCTGGGACCGTTGCGCCAACTCCTTTCGTGCTGCAAAATTGATTGAGATTCTTTTTGTAAATAATTGTTTCTTTAAGGACAACAATTGTAGATGAACAGCAAATGAATGTAACAGACGATATAAAAAAAACAATGTAATCGCACCTAAGCTTTCCCGCTGGCAACTTGTCAGCATCATAATTAGCTGTTAGAAGCTCAGCCATGTCCCCCAAAGCAACCTGTATAAGAAGAAATATATAATGTGTATTTTTAGGACAAAATTACTTTTTTGTGATCAATTTTTAAGTTTGTTTCTATATTTTGATAAGGGATAATTAAGTCACAATACCCTATGGTTTGGTGTAATTGCACAAACTTCCCCTACAGGCTACGGTGTGAGAAATTACAAAAACTTTCATAACATTGGAATATCCTGAGATTTGGACTAAACCATTCTATTATAATCATGAATCTAAAATCCAACATTGATCAGCGAATGTCAAAAGCAAAATAGCGTATTTATAAAAAATTTAGAGATGTATTTTAATTATTGATCTGGATGTAATGTAGATTCTTGGTAGGGAAGTTCTGTAATATCCCAAACCTTACCAGAAGTCTGTGTAATGAGGGCAAACCTCAGGGTGTGTGCCATGTGTTAGTAAGCATAATTTTTTACAGAACTGAGAGTAGCAGAATAAATCACCTCGCATAAAAGCAGCACACCGTTAGTAGAAGCTTTAGTTGACTGGCAATAATTAGCACTTTTAGAGAACATATCAGCAAAATAAACACCTTTTCCAAACATGTAACCTGTCACAGGCGCTTCTGGAGGAGCAATACGTAAGCCTGCCATTTGTGTAGGGTGATAGAATCTAATCATATACTGTACAAAATAAAATCTATATAGGATTATTGGTGAACAGAAAATAAATAACCTTGGGACAAAATTCCTGTCCAATTGGTGAGTCTCGAACCGTGCCACAAAAGCATTCTGTTTTTCATCATTGAAAACTGCAGTCAAAATAACTTGTCAGATTTAAAACAATTATGCATAGAAGTTCTCACAATCCGAAATGTAAAAATGTTTATACCTTTGAAAACCGTTCAGCTTCGCCCTGTCTTGATACCTTAAATATGTGAATTATATCGACTTCATAACTGGAATGTGTCTTTGCGTGGGTGTTTTTTGTATATTTCTCGATCTGAGACATAAAATTTGGTTGAGATAGGGGTTATAGTCATTTGAAGGAAATCAAACGAAAATAATACCACAGAGATTCCATCTCACTGTTACCATGAATACGCTAAATTCATAAAGCATGCAATTATAAAAAGATCAAGAGAATTACCATGGAAAATTCTTCGGAATGAACTTCAAGAGGAATGATTTCACAATTAAGCCGCCTATACTGGTTATACAAGGGGTCCTACAAACCAAGTGACATAATAAAAAACAACATGTTTGCAAGAAAAGAAAGACAGATCTAAAAAGAATGTCTGAGTGCAATATTAACCAGGATGAGAGCTGAGACGAGCACAAACATGTTAAAAATAATGAATGTATTTCCACATTTATAAAATGCTTCAAGTCCTTATTAGATGCTATCAAGGGAATGAATGAAGTTGTAAGTGTATACTCGAGGCAATGACTGCTAGAATCACTAGATCGAAAGAGAAAAGACAAGCATAAGGTTTATTAAATAGAAAGGGAAAAAAAAACAGAGAGTGAGAGAGAGAGAGAGAGAGAGAGAGAGAGAGAGAGAGAGAGAGGGAGAGAGAGAGAGACTAGATACTGCATACCTCCATATCAACATCATCCTCAATCAACTTCATTGCAACCTCAATTTCACCCAATGCTTCAACCTACCATTCTTGTCAGAATCAGTAACTTGGAAATTGGATTCATGTACAAGTGATGCATGAAGCTAAAGGTTCACTTTCGCTTTGGATGCCTTATTCAAATGCATGCTGAGTGAGATATTACATTTACTGGTGTGACCAGGCAGTCTAGTACCTCCTGCTACGATTTGTTGCAGGTAATGGAAATCTAAAAACCATAACATGGGAGAAAAGGAAAAAATATCACCATTTCCAATTTGCTTTTTAACTTTTGAGGTGTGTCGATAATGAACAGACCTGTCATCATATAGCCATTTAGAAGCCTGATCAAAATATTTGCCAATAATTTCTTACATAAAAGAAGTTATGTTTAGCAATATAACTATCAGAGGCATCAATAATCAAAAGAAGCCTTCCCAAGATCATGTAAGAAGGGTGAGAACTTACTTGTTTTCTTGAAACCAAAGTCATGAGGAATTACAGTGTAAAATTCCCTGCAATTTAAACCAATAATGCCAAATTGGAACATAATTGGAATCAAGTTTTCTAACAAATTGAGCTATAAGATTCTCACAACTATTATGCCAATTACCAATGAATAGGAATAAAATTTCAGATTTTTAGAATGAACAATTACCCGCTCAATTGCTCAAGTGTTTTCCTATCAGCTTGATTAATCACATCAGCAATCCTTTTCAAGACATCATAACCCTACACAAATTCCAAAGAAGGTATGAAGATGTTCTCTAAAGAGTTGACAAAGAGATGGTATACTTCTTACTGCACTTTCTAAGGATAAAAAGTATGATGAGAAAAAAGATAAAAGTCCAACAACAAAAAAAGAGAGTATCATTCATATATTCCACTTGTCTCAATGTGAAAATAACTCACAAGTCAATGTTGAAAAAGTTCATGATTCACAAGATATCAAAACATTGCTCACCTTTAAAATTGTTGATTTGCTCAATTTACCCAGAGGTAGTTTTTCAGCATTGTATCCTAGCACAAGATGAAACAAATATTTAAATGAGCATAGTTCAGAACATTATGTGGTCATTGATAACATCATAACAATAAGTATCTCTTGCAGGCTCAAGGCTTCACATCCAAATGCATTTTGTTGCATACTGCTTAGCAACCAACCTCTGAGGTATACACGATATTGGTTGTGGTTTATACATATTGTTCATTGTAAATGCATATAAACACTTAAACAACCATAAATGGTAATGATGATAATACTAGAGTACAGGTGCATGAAATGCATAGCAAGAATCAAATCAAGTTTGGAGAGAGAGAACTAGAAGGCTCAACTAATTCCAATCTATGTACTTCTTGGAAACCTGAATCTAGTCTTACAGAAGCATAAAAAATGTATAAAGGCTGAAGATGCATACAAGACTTATCACTTCCTATTACAGAGTAACAACTCAAAGAACAAATGCATACCTATTTCCATCATCTGTTGCCTCATCATGCTCATATTGCAAATAAGAGAGATCAACTTTGAAATACGAGTTTCCAGCTTAGACTCTTGAGGTTCACGCCTCATTATAGATTCACACTTCTTTTGAACCTAAAAAAGGTTCTCAATAGTTTAGAGCACTAAGTTTTGGCAAACAATTGAATTACTTATGCATGATAATGATATGTCTTCCATGGTAAAATGGGCGATACACATTCACTTTTTCTCTCCCTTCAAATTTAGTATGCAACATAGATAGAAGCTTCAGCAACTAAAAGATCTAGAAGTGCAAAATTGAACAATTCTTCAACAAGAAATGAACAAATGCAAAATTAGCATCAAACAACTCACTGGTTCTTCAATTTTGGATTCACTGTAATCCATCTCTAACCAAGTGTAGGTCCGTGGGTGACTGACAAACTCTTTCCTAGATGACCAATGGTTCTTGGTCTTATCATAGAACTTCTTCTCAAACTCAGCAATGGCAGCTTGCTGCGAGCTGTACGGTCCATTTAACTTATCTTGACCTTTCACTCCAACTCTTCCCCACCTGTAGTAGACCATGAACTTACCACCATCATCAGATTCTGCAATAAGAAGTTTCAAGACCACATGAGCATAACGAGCAGCAGAGTGCCATATTCTGAAAAGTGAACAACGAGATAGTTGACAAGATGACAACTGGAGTTGTGAAGTTCATTTTCTACAAGTTTCATAGAAAAGCAGATAACAGATTTACACAATGTGCCAGCACTGAACCAATTTCATGAACACCATATGACCCAATCATAAAGAATAGGAACATAAGTGTAACCTAGAACTTGAATGACGAAGAATTTGTTATTGTTCTGGCCGACGTTTGTTTGATTCAACATAGCATCATAATTATCATCACCCTGCATGGAAAAAAAAAAAGTTAAATGCAAACTAAACTACTATGGTTTTCTTAATTTTCTGGTTGCTTAAATACACACATAAATGACTTACTACTTGCAGAACATGATATTGCGCTTTAATATGGTCAGGCAAACATTTGTCCAAGACAGCAGAACCTTTCTTAGTAGCTACAACAATTTTCTCCTCCTTTTTTGACTCTTTCCCTTACATAATTTTCAATGCAAAAGGCATAAGTATCAGGCCACAATGTAAATGAAATAGGATGACAAGTACTACGTATTGAATAATCAAAATTCAGTAGTAAATACAGTCTTCACAAATATGATATAAGGTAACACATGGACTTAGTACTTATTACATGCAACAACTGCACACTACAGGGTGTAACCAAATCTGCTAATCCCTGACAAAAAATGCCCAATGATAGACTAATCTATGTCTTATAGTACGAAAACTACAATTTGAATCACTGCATTAATTACTTGCTCAATAGATGCCGGAATAATTTTCCTGAGTGTAAATAATGACGAGCAATTCAATTATCTAGATCATTCTCACTTGAGACGACATTATTATCAGCGGAAAGCCTCTCCAAAAGCTCTTTCTTAGTGCCTGCCGCAGATATTCCTCGTGTAGCAGCCTCTTCTCGAAGTTGCTTTATAGTCATTGTTTGCAACTCATCAGTACCCTTGACTTTCAGTGGTTGATCCAAGTCCACATTCTCCTCCTTGCTTTCCTCTGTCTCCCAAAAGATCAGACAACAATCACATAATTTATAGTGCAAAACCAAGCAACATAGACACATCATAAGTCCTGATTTTTCAAAGTTTATATCGCAAGGACCTGTGCAGAAGAATATAACTGCAAAACAGTAATTATTAAACGTGGAAGATGGATATGAGTGATGTATGAGTGTAGCCAAACGATGCTTCTTGACAGTGCAGTGTGGACGCGAGACTGTGGAGTGCTTTCTTATTTTATCTTTCTGTTCTGTTTGAATGCTTTCTTCCCGAAAATTTAACTTCTCATTGGTCTGCTACACTAAAATCTCTAAAACAAATGCACTAAGCAATTTACCAGTTAACAATGAGTCAGTTACCTTTATCATTGCCGCTTGAAACATTGACGTCATCGGCACAAAGCCTCTCCAGCAGCTCTTTCTTAGTTCCAGCAGCAGAAACTCCTCGAATCGTGGCCTCTTCACGAAGCTGCTTGACGTTCATACTTCGCAACACATCAGTGGCATTAATTCTCCTCGGCGCCTGCGAATCGGCATCCTTATCCTCAGAATCCCTCTGCCTCTTACGGCCTCTGCTAGGATAGCCATTTGAATCTGCCGATTTTTCGCTCTCCTCTCGAATAGCGGCTTCAAGCCTCCGAACCTGCAAAATTAAAAGCAAACAAGCAAGGAAGTAATAAAAATCAATGTGTGAAATACACTTGAGATATATAACTGAATCATTCAGCATCAATTACCAAAATAGGCTTGATTCCGGCGATGCTGAGGCCACGCTGAGCGAGTTCCGCCCGGAGCTCGTCCACTTTGAGATCTTTTGCCGCCATTGCAGTTTACTGGGGGAGTGCTCGGAAGTGTAATTGGACTTTTTGGAGGGTTTTTGAAATTGGGTTTATATAACTAAGAGACTTGAAATATAGAAGCTTACACGAGAAGCGTCTTCTAATGAAATCTCAGTGCGGGGCACGAAATGGCGCGTCTTCTACGTTTCTAATATTTTTAATTTTGGGGGGAGATATTATTTTCAACTCCCAAAAGAACAAAAACATACCAAATACTTTTCAAAACTCAATTATTTATTTTTATTTATTTATTTATTTATGATGCATTCAAAAAATTACACCATCCTATTTATACGAGAACTCGAACTGTGATGACGAAATCACCTATAAAATAATTCTAAAAAGAAAATACGCCTGCAAAACAACGATTAAAAAAGAAGGGCTTGCAAGATAGAGATTAGTGGACGAGTAAAATAATAATATTAATACAAATAGAATAACTAAGAAAGTAACCGGGAGATTAAGAGAAATTAGACTTGACGTCTCAAGATAGATTCTTGCAAATTTTTGTGTGCATGAGTTTTTTCGTTGGGCCTGAGCTTGTGTGTAACACCCCGTACCCGTGGAGGTGCCACACCCCCGCACTATAGATCAATTCACATACGAAATGGCCAATCCGTACATGAACCAACCTATAGCGAACGGGTGACAATGCAATACTCGACAAGCTAGGCGGGATAAGTAATACGTGCAATAAGATAAAGCGGAAGCATAATGTAAACACTATCACTTATTTCCATTTATCATTCATGTCTTTTCTCGTTTTCCAAACAAAATATATTCTAACTTATCATACCAATACATTATCATCTCCAATTTAACAATAACGATAACTACAATTCCATAATAAATAAATACACGAACCACGGATGACATGACTACATGAACTGGACTCGACTCGACTCAACTCCCGCCTAGCACGCACCTGCAGTAACCTGAAAGGTGGAGGTGTCAGTCTGTGAAGACCGAGTGAGGGGTCTAAATACATATTAGCGCAGATAACATGCAAATTATATTCTCGGGTAAAGATTTGTAAAAGATAAATATATGAGTTCAATATTAATGTAGCTTCGCCCGATAATACAACTATTAATATTAAATACTTGTTCTTTTCATGCAATCGATAATCATGCTCGCTTGCTTGATAATCATTAGGCGATCACGCAATTCAATTATCGTGCAATCATGCAATAGTGTAATCAGTTAGCACGTTCATGGAATGGAGATCATGCAATCACTACATGGTTTGCTTGTAACATGATAGGGTTGTTTCTCCTGTGGTTGGACGGACAACCACCAGCTCGAAAACCAGCCCAGCGCCCTCCCTAAGGAGAACACGGGTACACTATAGGCCTTTGTTCTTCTTGTGGTTGGACGGACAACCACCGGCTCTAAGACCGGTCCAGCGCCCTCACTAAGGAGAACCTGGCCAAGAGAACACACGAACACGATACGGTATTGTTCTTCCTGTGATTGGACGGACAATCACCAGCCCGAAGACCAGCCCAGCGCCCTCCCTAAGGAGAACCTGGCCAGGAGAACACACACAGGTACACGGTAGGGATTGTTCTTCCTGTGGTTGGACGGACAACCACCAGCTCGAAAACCAGCCCAGCGCCCTCCCTAAGGAGAACCTGGCCAGGAGAACACAGGGGCACGCTTGATGACATGACATGCTTGACTTGTGCACACTAACATAACCTACTTGCTTGATTCATGAACAATAACATGCTTGGAATAATAAGAGTTTTCATAAAACTATAATATAACTACCTTTGGCCAAAACCCACGGAAAGGTTATACAGGTTCTATATAACTAGAAATTAAACCTCACCTGACAGGCGACACACGACTCGTGAATGCGTGAACGTGCTCATGATCCACAATCTCCGCCCTGGAGAATAACTGGACAAGAAACGGGATAATGTACGTGCATGAGACAACCATTCAAGCATATTATTCCATATAATGACGCACGGCATGATCATATACGAGACATCGAGCAATACACAATGTAGCATGTAAATATCACGTTTTGGCATGTAATTATTCATATAATAACAATTTGGGATCAAATAAGCCATTGGAACGAGGGGCTAAAATTGTAATTTTATGCAGAAACTTTCTGCACTTCCAGTGGCTTGGGAACGACCGTTCCAGGCTTTAGTACAAAATGGGAAGGGCCGTTCCCCAGTCCCGAAGCGCTCCCCGAAGCTGGGAACGGCCGTTCCCGTCTGTGAGACAAAGTGGGAACGGTCGTTCCCCTCCTCGCCGCCTGCACAATATTCAAATATGGGAACGGCCATTCCCCAAATACAAAGGGAACGGGAAGGGCCGTTCCCGTTTTACAGAAGCTGCAGAAAACAGAGGAGAAGAACAGGGCATGCACGAACCACTCCCAAATCTCATCAAACTCCCATAATTCAATTACACAAGCTAGAATTCGTAAAGGATAATACGTAAACATGCTTGAGAAACAATAATACTCAATATAAACACATAATTCATGCTTCAATCTCCATAATCACCAACTTTGAGCTCAAATATCCAATTAACATATATTCCATAATTCTCAAGATATATACAAGGAATTCAAGTCTAAAGCTTGGAATATTGCTTCTAGCATCATATACACAAGTTATTAGATCAAAATCATAACCCTAGCTTCAAGAATTATCATCAAGAATTCATATATAGCCATCTCTACCTTGAATGAAAGAAGGAGAAGAAAAGATGGAGATGTGATGAAGATGATGTCCCAAGACTTCCAATTCCTCAAAGATTTGGCAAGAAATGATGAAATCTCCCCTTCTCTTGGTTGGGGTTTGGATCGGTAGAGAGGGAGAGCAAATGGTATGTTTTGATGAAAGTGAAGAATGAAGCTTGGAGAAGAGATGCATATAACGTGATATTTGGGGGAAAATTGTAATAATTGTGATCAAATCCTTTAAGTTCTATAAGTTATGCAATTGAGTATACCAAGTTTGGAAAAGATCAATTAGGTCCAAAAGGTTTTCATGCAATTGAGTCCTTAAAGAAACGGAATTGAGCAATTAAGGACAATTATGCAATTAATACAAATTTGGACAATTAATTCATGTAACACTTAAATTCCATTTATACAAGAATTCTTGAAATGAAATGAATATCATACAATTTCCATGTAATCATGTTAAAACATAATTTATAAAATTAGTATAACACGTATAAGTTAAATAAAAGAAAGTAATAAAATAAAGTCCTAACACTCGAAACCCACACGTGTCGAGCGTACCTGACTGTTTGAAAATCGGGGCGTTATAACTCTCTCCCCCTTAAGAGAATTCGTCCTCGGATTCCATGTCCTGAATTCCTGGAATTTAATTGGCTCTTAGGTTTCATCCCACGCGGGTTAGCTACTCCCCGTCAGGGATTAGTTCGAAAGAGATCTTCATTCCACAAGTTTCTCCAATGGGTGAAATCACGACCCTCAACTTTCCGGAGTTTAAACACTTGTAAGAAAATCTAGCCTTCCACTAAGCAAGTTGACAAGTAATTAAAATAGTGAGAGTGCCCCGACTCTCAAACAATTAACGAGAGAACCCCGTCTCCCAAGCAAGTAACAAGAGAGCCCCGTCTCTTGACAACCCGGAGAGAATCCCCGTCTCTCACACACACGAAATAAAATTCAAGCAAGCACTTAGACAAATATTAACACTTACCACACAGGGATCAAGTGAAATTATCATTTACACAATTAATTGTTCACGTTACAATTAATAATAAACAAGGAATCATATACAAGAATAATAATAATAAGATAATAATCAACAATTAATAACAAACAAGAATTCATGCATAGAGATAGCAAGATAATGATAATGAGAAAATAATAATGCACGTGATATGCATGATTAAGTGTACCGTTCACCGAGGATTGAAATTCTGGAACTAGATTAATTCGGTTAAATACTTGATTCTTTAGTTGAGATTTTCCCACTTTGCACCACTACGGTTCGATATTCCCATTCTTGATAGCCATTTATGCCCTTGTGCTATTTTCTAACATAATCTGTAAATCATCATTAATCACCATATCTCCAAACCCGTTTTAATTCCAGGTTTGCCAGTTGAACCCCTTTCCCGCACTGCTTCTCACATTCACCTTCCAGTTTTGGAATTGAAATATACCCTAGATTTCTTGTCCCGAAGGGATTGTGTATTCAAGCTTAAAGGACTAACTTTGTGTTTCAAGCAAACTCTTGTCCAACGAGCAGAGAAAACAGGTGTTACCATTTCTCCGACCTCAGTAGTTAAAGTAAACCTTTTCCCGAAGCAACATTCTTGACTCCTTGTTTGCAATCTGAAAGTTGAGCTCTTACTCCCTTAGTTAACAATACGGCGGATATTTGCAATAGAGGAATCAAGGTCGTCCTCCCGTGAGAGTAATTCAGCAAACACACTTGCATAGATACCGAAGAAATCAAGTCCTAGTGACACGTCTTCCATTTGATCCCTGAAATTTGATAACATACCCAACACTCCGCGAAATATCTTGAAAGAAAGGATCGCTCAAGCTTCCATCTCTCTGAAGTGTTCATAGTAAACTGGAGTATTTATGGAGGCGACGACAACGGCACGGATGAAAGCACGGTGTGTATTCACAGGCACCTCTAGGGTATAAGTAATAACTTCGTAAGAAAACTCTTGTCAGATTAAACTTGGTTATCCATTTTCCTTCTACTTCCCACTTTCTTCCATTCAATTTATTGTAGACACTCTGATAGCAAGAGGGATCAAAATTCAAGATTTACTATCCAAATTTAGCCGGATCGGATCCCTTCTCCCATTTACTGAGTCAAACGATATCCTGAGTCCACCAGAAAATCATAAACGGTGTATCCACATAATGGAAAACGGCTATAACAAAGTACTGTCGATGATGGGACTTTTCTTGGTGGAAAAGGGAGAAAAGCTTAAATTATTGAAGACTTCCTTCACATGGTTCTGATAGAGGTTTCCGGGAAGAATCGGTTTTCTTAAAATTCCCAATTCTCCTGAATGTTGTCTAGCTTCCGATTTATTTTCAGGCCGGCTCTCCCCCTTAAGAAAATGGAGAGTTTCTAAATTCTTTCCCACTTGCAAGCTTCTCTGCTGACTCAATTTCCGTAACCTCTTCCTTATTCTACTTGTTATTAATCAAGATTTTGGATTGAGGATCCTTTTCTAATTCTTTCTGCTAGCCACATACCCAACTTGAAGCTCCCTGACTGTCACCACTTTGATTTGATATTAAATTTTCCAGCAACCCACAACCCTTCTGCTACTCGTGAAAAGGTCATATCCTGTGCTTACCACCTACTGCTTCTAGATTCATGTTTGTCAAGTGAACATCCTGATTCAGAGCAAGACAAGTTCTTTCTCCTATCCTTAGTGAACCCCCAAAGGGCTGACTAATCTCTGAAGGTGGAAAGACCCACTGAACATTTATCTGTTTGAACTTATCATCATTTTCCGGTTCCCAAAATTTTCCAATATTTATTTCATACCCCTGTTCCTACTAAATCCTGGATCGGTAAATTCTCACAATCCCAAACATTTCTAAGCTTCAAGCAAAATCAATTAACCCGGTTCCCAACCTGATACCCAATGATTCAGAAATCTCTTCTTTAAATTTAAGTCGGTAGGAATAGGAGCAAGAACTGTGTAGAGCATAGGGATAGCCTATTGCCAAGAAACACTAAATAATGCATGATGATTAAAGTGTCGATGCACATTTTACCACCAATTTAAAATGCACATTTTGAAATAATTATATCATCTTGAACACATATTTATAAATAAAGCAATGTAAATAATTTGAACATGCATCCAAGACATCAAGTAGGAAATTTTAAATACAATTAAAACAGCATTTACAAATGAGAAGCAATTAATTAGTAGCTTTGATGCACGTGCTTATGAATGCATTGAAGAACCTGGCACCGCATAAATGTTGGGCTCGATTCCGGTGTCCATTCTTGGTTGACCGAATTGCAACTTGGTTCTAACGGTTGATCAGTCTCTTAAATTTCAAAATCCTCCGGCCTTGATTCGTACATTTCCAAAGCTTGACACTCACAACTTACTTTGCAAATAAATACATGTGGGTAAAGCGTGTTCATATCGCATAGTTGTCACATAATTAGTATCGATAACGAGAATTTAATATAAAATGCGACAAGTAATTCATCAATATTTAAAATAAAACACGTTGCTCACATAAATTTCCAGCAATTCTAGATCACTCAATTGGCAAATAATAGCATGAATTAATAGAAAGTACAAGTTATCAAGTATTTCAATCAATTCAAAGAGTTCAGGTAGATCAAGACAGTCAAATACGATGCAAGACTCTCAAATTGTCAAGTAATTCCTATGCCGTACGACCTAGACTTGACACGACACGACACGAGAACCTCGGTTTTGCAACCGAGCTCTGATACCACCTTAGATGTAACACCCCGTACCCGTGGAGGTGCCACACCCCCGCACTATAGATCAATTCACATACGAAATGACCAATCCGTACATGAACCAACCTATAGCGAACGGGTGACAATGCAATACTCGACAAGCTAGGCGGGATAAGTAATATGTGCAATAAGATAAAGCGGAAGCATAATGTAAACACTATCACTTATTTCCATTTATCATTCATGTCTTTTCTCGTTTTCCAAACAAAATATATTCTAACTTATCATATCAATACATTATCATCTCCAATTTAACAATAACGATAACTACAATTCCATAATAAATAAATACACGAACCACGGATGACATGACTACATGAACTGGACTCGACTCGACTCAACTCCCGCCTAGCACGCACCTGCAGTAACCTGAAAGGTGGAGGTGTCAGTCTGTGAAGACCGAGTGAGGGGTTTAAATACATATTAGCGCAGATAACATGCACATTATATTCTCGGGTAAATATTTGTAAAAGATAAATATATGAGTTCAATAATAATGTAGCTTCGCCCGAGAATACAACTATCAATATTAAATACTTGTTCTTTTCATGCAATCGATAATCATGCTCGCTTGCTTGATAATCATTAGGCGATCACGCAATTCAATTATCGTGCAATCATGCAATAGTGTAATCAGTTAGCACGTTCATGGAATGGAGATCATGCAATCACTACATGGCTTGCTTGTAACATGATAGGGTTGTTTCTCCTGTGGTTGGACGGACAACCACCAGCTCGAAAACCAGCCCAGCGCCCTCCCTAAGGAGAACACGGGTACACGATAGGCCTTTGTTCTTCTTGTGGTTGGACGGACAAACACCGGCTCTAAGACCGGTCCAACGCCCTCACTAAGGAGAACCTGGCCAAGAGAACACACGAACACGATACGGTATTGTTCTTCCTGTGATTGGACGGACAATCACCAGCCCGAAGACCAGCCCAGCGCCCTCCCTAAGGAGAACCTGGCCAGGAGAACACAGGTACACGGTAGGGATTGTTCTTCCTGTGGTTGGACGGACAACCACCAGCTCGAAAACCAGCCCAGCGCCCTCCCTAAGGAGAACCTGGCCAGGAGAACACAGGGACACGCTTGATGACATGACATGCTTGACTTGTGCACACTAACATAACCTACTTGCTTGATTCATGAACAATAACATGCTTGGAATAATAAGAGTTTTCATAAAACTAATATAACTACCTTTGGCCAAAACCCACGGAAAGGTTATACGGGTTCTATATAACTAGAAATTAAACCTCACCTGACAGGCGACACACGACTCGTGAATGCGTGAACGTGCTCATGATCCACAATCTCCGCCCTGGAGAATAACTGGACAAGAAACGGGACAATGTACGTGCATGAGACAACCATTCAAGCATATTATTCCATATAATGACGCACGACATGATCATATACGAGACATCGAGCAATACACAATGTAGCATGTAAATATCACGTTTTGGCATGTAATTATTCATATAATAACAATTTGGGATCAAATAAGCCATTGGAACGAGGGGCTAAAATTGTAATTTTATGCAGAAACTTTCTGCACTTCCAGTGGCTTGGGAACGACCATTCCAGGCTTTAGTACAAAATGGGAAGGGCCGTTCCCCAGTCCCGAAGCGCTCCCCGAAGCTGGGAACGGCCGTTCCCGTCTGTGAGACAAAGTGGGAACGGTCGTTCCCCTCCTCGCCGCCTGCACAATATTCAAATATGGGAACGGCCGTTCCCCAAATACAAAGTGAACGGGAAGGGCCGTTCCCGTTTTACAGAAGCTGCAGAAAACAGAAGAGAAGAACAGGGCATGCACGAACCACTCCCAAATCTCATCAAACTCCCATAATTCAATTACACAAGCTAGAATTCGTAAAGGATAATACGTAAACATGCTTGAGAAACAATAATACTCAATATAAACACATAATTCATGCTTCAATCTCCATAATCACCAACTTTGAGCTCAAATATCCAATTAACATATATTCCATAATTCTCAAGATATATACAAGGAATTCAAGTCTAAAGCTTGGAATATTGCTTCTAGCATCATATACACAAGTTATTAGATCAAAATCATAACCCTAGCTTCAAGAATTATCATCAAGAATTCATATATAGCCATCTCTACCTTGAATGAAAGAAGGAGAAGAAAAGATGGAGATGTGATGAAGATGATGTCCCAAGACTTCCAATTCCTCAAAGATTTGGCAAGAAATGATGAAATCTCTCATTCTCTTGGTTGGGGTTTGGATCGGTAGAGAGGGAGAGCAAATGGTATGTTTTGATGAAAGTGAAGAATGAAGCTTGGAGAAGAGATGCATATAACGTGATATTTGGGGGAAAATTGTAACAATTGTGATCAAATCCTTTAAGTTCTATAAGTTATGCAATTGAGTATACCAAGTTTGGAAAAGATCAATTAGGTCCAAAAGGTTTTCATGCAATTGGGTCCTTAAAGAAACGGAATTGAGCAATTAAGGACAATTATGCAATTAATACAAATTTGGACAATTAATTCATGTAACACTTAAATTCCATTTATACAAGAATTCTTGAAATGCAATGAATATCATACAATTTCCATGTAATCATGTTGAAACATAATTTATAAAATTAGTATAACACGTATAAGTTAAATAAAAGAAAGTAATAAAATAAAGTCCTAACACTCGAAACCCACACGTGTTGAGCGTACCTGACTGTTTGAAAATCGGGGCGTTACATTGTGGGTTGGCCCAATCTTCTCCTAGTCATGATCGTCCAACAGATTTACTTGTAAATGGGTCGCGATCCAGTGCGTTGAAAATAGGTTGCATCACCTAAAGCAGCTTAAATATTATAAGTAATTAATTATATATATATATATATATATATATATATATATATATATATATATATATATATAAAATTAAAATATCATTTTATTTTTGGTAGCTTATATAATTTTTTATTGTTACGCGACAAATCAAATTTTTTTTTTTGGTGAGATAAATCAAATAAATACTCGTATAAAAAGTCAAATTAATTAGTAGGTTTTCCTGGGCCTGGGGCAGATATGGATCATGGGTCCATAATTCATATAATATCAATCTAGATAGATATGGCCCAAGCCCGCTCCGCAGCCATGCCTATACGAAACCCTAATACTTATTTCTCTCTCAATTTAACAACATCACTTCTGAAAGCGAGGCGTAAGGAGGAGCAGCAGCAGCAGCCACCACAGGAGGAGCCATGGTACGCCGCCGTGCCGGTGTTTCCAGCAGTTGTGTACATTTCTCGTTTGTTTATCTCTTGTTTAACTCATCCTTGTTGTCGGTTGTGTTCGCAGGGTATTGATTTGGTCGCCGGAGGTAAGGTCAAGAAGACCAAGCGCACAGCCCCTAAATCTAATGATATTTACCTCAAACTCCTCGTCAAGGTAATCATCTGCCTCTACAGTGTCTGGAAAACATGAGTTGATACTCAAATGATGCTGATTTGTGTATATCTGTGTGGCAATGTCGCAGTTGTACCGGTTTCTGGTGAGGAGAACTGGTAGCAAGTTTAATGCGGTCGTGCTCAAGAGGCTGTTTATGAGCAGAGTCAACAGGCCTCCACTATCTCTCTCCCGTCTCAGCGCTCTCATGAAGGGCAAGGTAATAATTTTCATTCCAGCTGAATGATTGATGTATTTTGTTGAAGTTGACATGATTATTAGTGTAGTTTTTTCGATTGTTGTTTTTCCTCATAATTGTAAGCTGTTCTACTGTTGTTGTCAAGCTTGTTGTAGTTACATTTCCTTGTAGATCTGCTTGGGTTTTAAATGTGAGTGTAATTATGTGGTCTTTTAGGAGGACAAGATTGCAGTGCTTGTGGGAAGCGTTACTGATGATATTAGGGTTCATGAAATCCCTGCTATGAAGGTGACTGCCCTGAGGTTTACTGAGACAGCTAGGGCTAGAATTGAGAAGGCTGGTGGAGAGTGTTTGACCTTTGACCAGCTCGCTCTCAGGGCTCCCCTCGGGCAGAACACGGTATTGACTCTTTAGCAGCTGCTATTTTTCTGCATCTGTATTCATATTTGTTTAGTTTGGTCGTGATATAGTTGATTGATTGCGAATAATTTAACGAACTTTTTAACTATTTAAATGAGATTGAACTTGTTCGGGATTCATTCTAGGCAAACTTGGGAAACATCCCTTTAGGTTTATCAAAGTTTGAGGTGAATAATGAACTATAATGCTGGTTAATCATCATAAATCATCATAGAAGGCTGTAGCTATTTCAGCCTTTGCTAAATATGAAACAGGTAGTCCAGTCATAGTTTTTTTTAAATGATATAGTCTTATGACTAGTAAATAGCTTGAGGTAAAGCTTTGGCTTGCGGTTTCATTGGTTTGGGTTACTTGTTTTCTCTTTCAGTGTCTTTTAGCTGTAAAACTTGCTCCTAATGGCATCATTTGTAATCCAGTGGACAATAATGATATCCACAAGTTCATACTGGAGGATTGGTTTGCATAAACTTTTAGGTTGCATGATTGTTTTGAATTTGCGACGCCTTTCTTCAATCTGTTTGTCGAACCATAATAGCTCGACTCCTTGTTATTTTACTTACTTTCTCTATGCTTGTACCTGTACTAAGAATGCTCTTTAACAACAGGTCCTCTTGAGAGGTTCACGAAAGGCTCGTGAAGCTGTGAAGCACTTTGGTCCGGCTCCTGGTGTTCCACACAGTCACACCAAGCCTTACGTGCGATCCAAGGGAAGGAAGTTTGAGCGTGCTAGGGGAAGAAGAAACAGCAAGGGTTTCAGAGTTTGAGTTACTCGACGTTGCCATTATCGAGTTCGAATATTGCAGAAGTTACTTTTTGTTGGGTGTTATTTGATAGGTTGCAATCCCTAGTTTGATCTGTTGCTCTTTTTCTGTTTTTTTTGGCTGTGTCTCAACAATTTTTGACCTAATTCTCTGTTGGAACATAAGTTACTCTCATACTTTGTTTTTTCTGCTCTCTGAATTATAGTTGTGTTGCATTTTGGTAAACTAAATGCCATAGCAGGGGAACCCAATTTTCTATTATCTGGCAATTGATATTCCCCCCAAGGCCCCAACTTACCCTACTTATAAATAATTGGCTAGGTTTGTGCACAATAATTATGAGTTTATATTATTAAGAGGGATTTAAGATAAGCTTAGTTTATTAATTTTTTTTGAGTTCATAACGTGTCCGGTTCAATTATAAAAATGTACTTAGTAAAATTAAACTATCAAAAGTGTTCGAATTAAAGAGTAAGAACATAAATTATTTATATTGATACCTTGAGAAGTGAGAAGTGTTCTAATTTGGATTGTTTTTAGAGTTTATTATACCAAAAACTCTGGAATATGATTTTAAATGTTTCAAAATCTTGTGATTGTATTAAATCGATACTCTCAACCCTATAGATGGTTGTTGTCACGACCATAGTGCTCTGAATGTTAATTTAGTGCTATTAATAAAATCACAAGGTTTGCTTTGAAACATTTTAAATCACAAAGTTTTGAGTGCTAATTAAGTATATTACAGGGGTTTTAAGTGCTAATTAAGTATATTACAAGGGATAACCTAGAAAAAAAAACTCCTATTTTGTTCTAAAAAATCTATACAAAATTTCAAATTCATATGGTTGAAAATAAACATAAATAATATATTTAATAAAAATTTACATACGGTTACAAAATAAAATTTTGTTAAGCTTTTTATGTGTATTATCATGGGGAATAATGATTAATTGATAGGCTAAATATTCCAAAATTATTATTTATGTTTACATCAATCTATGTATTTAATTCACGATAGATATAAATACGATAAAATAATATTTAATTTTTAAAAAATATTTGTACATCACAAAGAAAAAAAAGAAAAAAGGGAAATTTGAAATACACGGCGACAATTGGGCTCCCGCCGTCCTCACTGAACTGTGCTTTCCAAAAGTAAAGCACTAATTGGCCTGTTTGTTACTTTCCCGGCACTGCTGAATTTCCCCAAAGCAGCTCGAAATTAGGGATTGTTGGTTCTGAATTATCCGCAGCAATGCTGCACGAATTGCTACTGGCGCTCGTGGGTTACACCGGAGATCTCATAATCGACGAGAGAGAACAACAGGAATCTCTCCGCATTAATTTGTCGCCCGACGCGCCTCTCGCCGACGAGCCAACGTTCAAGCTCGCTCCCGATCTTTCCTTCGTTGAACCCAGCGATAGGTAGCTTTGGTTTGCATAATTTGATCGTTAATTAGTTGAAATTTGTAGTGCTGCTCTTTTTGCTTTTTGTGAAGAATGGCTAGGGTTTTGTTTGATTGATGCTGCTACATTCGTTTTGGTGCGGTTGGAAAGTTTTGGAGGGGGGGTTTATGCGGACGTTTTATGATCAATTTTGTTGGTGGTCGATTTTGGAGGGTAATTGTGCTGTATATAGTTTGATTAGTAGAGTTATTGTTTCTATGGTGAAAGTCTAATTGGGTTTGAAAGGGAGGAAGACTGAGAGGAAAACTGTGGTGATTATTTATTAACTGAATTTACTGGTATAGCGTTCAATTTCGTAATATAGCTGTAATTTATTTGAATCCTTGAGTTAATCAGTGAAAAGCCAGGTGGAACTTCTCTTTTGCGGGTTCATTTGTGGCATTGGATTCGAATTGGCAGGAAAATTTTAAGAGGGCATCGATTGTTTTGATTTAATATTGAATATATTGGTCTACTGTTGGGTTTCATGATTTCATTTTTCCTTGGTGTGTCGAATTATTTTTCCTAAAATTGGTGAAATGAGTAGCGGTTTTCCTTTTAATGTGTCTGTTGTATTGATCGTCAATGAAGATATTAAGTAGTTCATCAAAGTCATTTTTGCTACTACTTTATTCATCCCTTAATGTTCTTGTTAAATAATTGAATTCCATGTTTTCTAGGTTAGTGCCTAAATCTTGTATTTTCACATGACATGGCTATTGATTGGCAGGCAGATAATGTGACTTTTGCTAAACTGGGGGTCTCTGCTGGTTATACTGTTTTTATTTTTAATTTGATATATTTTCCTTTTTATTTAGTTGAAATATCCGTATTGTGTTTGATATGATTGCCTACAGGTTTGTTCTGTTTGATGTGATTTTAGTTCTGCTTGGCAGGGAAGTTATCGAGAGAGTTACTACACTAGGGTTTTATTACAGGGAGCTAGAACGTTTTGCTGCCAAATTGAGAAATTTGAGTTGGATTAGATCTTCCAACGAGTCTCCACTGTCAAGAGCAGCGGAAGCTTTGAGAGGGAAGAAGGTAAAGCCCAGTGTTTATAGGAGAGCACTAGCCAATGGAATTGTTGAGGTGTTGTCAGTTTACAGGTCTGCTGTGTTGCATATTGAGCAAAAATTATTGTCGGATTCTCTGCCTATTTTGGCAACTGTCACACAGGGCCTCAATAAGGTAATAATTTCATAACTGAGCTGTATTATCAATACCTGCAAACTCTTGTCAAAAAAAAAAAACAATATCTGCAAACTACACTTATCAACTCTTGTTTATTATATGCTTATGCTCTCTGTGTATTTTTCGTTTTAACCTGAAACGCTAGTGTCATATTTGTTCTTTTGTTTATCTACCTTTTGATGTTCTACTGGATTTTGGTTCTTTGGAATTTGTTCATTCAGATTGCTTTGCTGAACTTTTTCGGTTCCCTTTATTTTGGTGTGTCTCACTCTAAAGCTAGCAGTTTTATGCACATTTTAAGTACTGCATACAGTGTATTATGGTACAAACTGATATTTGTATATTATGTAAATTTAGATGTTAAACACCCTATAAGTCAAGTAGTTGTATTTTATCAAATTGTAAGGTTGAGTATTACTTGAAGTAGAGTTTCTTATCTACTTTCAAACTAATATGCGAATGTATGTCAGTTCTTCGTTTTGTTGCCACCTCTTTACGAACTAATTTTGGAGATTGAGCGAGAGAATATTTATGGAGGGAGACTTCTCAATCTTCTACACAAGCGATGCCATTGTGGGGTTCCTGAATTGCAGACATGCATTCAACGGTATGTGTTGTTGATTCTGTTATATTTTGTATATGTTTGAAATTTCCGAATTCATATTATATGCAACAGCTACATAACTTCTGGAACTGTATGAGCTGATTTAGTATCTTTGGACCAAAACCAAATGAAGCATCCAAATTAAATTCCAGATTGTTATGGAAGTCCTTAGTCATAGATGATATTGTAAAGCATGAAAGTTTAAGCAACCACTCATGCTTATTGTAATCAACTGTCCTGTTTCCTGTAGTAGTCTAATTCCAACCATGTTTCCGGTTCAATTTTTGATGATAAGTTTTTGTCTTAGAAACTATTCAATATGGGATCCTCAGCACTAATATAACCCAAAACGCATATTGGACAGTTTTCTAATGATAGATATGATAACTAGAATAAATTTCCATGTCAAGCAGACTTCTGTGGCATGGGCATCAAGTCATGTACAATCAACTTTCATCATGGATGGTTTATGGCATCCTTCATGACCAGTATGGAGAATTTTTTGTTAGCAGGTATGTGGTTTCTGAGTTCTTTGTGTTCGTTTCCAATATGTCTGACACGATAGTTGTATGAATCTTGGTTCTGGATAAAATTTTCTTTCGCAGGCAAGGGGATAGGGATTCAGAACATGATTCACCTTCAAATGCACTTGGAAAGTTGGCACGCATGTCAACTAATGATGTGTCTCTAACCGATTGGCATCTAGGCTTCCATATTTCGCTGGTATATTTATCTTTTTTCCTTGCTGTTTGTTTTACTATTCATGTATCTTTCATATTATGATTTCTTGACATTGATGTATGTGTTGGACAGATTATGGAAAAGTTTGTCTTACTAAATGCATTTTTGATCATAATTGATCTTATGTTGCTTGGTGGTTTTTATTCATTTACATCTTTTAGATCAATATCAGGGATTATTGTGATAGAAACCCATATACTGTGCTCTCTCTGCTCCAGTTGATATGCTTGTTTAGTTTCAGAACATCGTACACCCCTCCAAAAGCAGGAAAGAATATTATATAATTATCTTTTTGTTTTTGGGATTTTTTTTCTGCAGGATATGCTTCCTGAGTATGTGCCAATGCATGTTGCCGAATCTATTTTATTTGCTGGCAAAGCTATCAGAGTTCTTCGAAATCCAAGCCCAGCAGTCCAATTCCCAGGTGTACCATCTCAGCCGCAGATACAAAAAGGATCACAAAGGATTCAAGGATTCACAGCCATTGGGAGGTTTTCTTTACAGAAGGATAGTTCTATCAAAACAATATTGACTGGAGAAGAATTACTTCCACAGTCTGAGGCTGACAAAATTGAGGCTATGCTTCAAAACCTAAAGGTTTTATTACTTTTTTAAGATTTTAAATACGAAATAGGTTATTGCTTGTCTTTCTAGAACTTTAGAATGTCGTTAGCATTTTATATTTGACTATTTCTTGTCTCTTGATTAAGTCCTTTCTCCCAATTGCTTAGTCTGTAATCCATTTCTTTGTTTCTTTACAGGAATCATCTGAGTTCCATAAGAGATCATTTGAGACAGCAGTTGACGCAATTAAAGCAATTGCAGCAAATCATCTTTGGCAGGTGCTGATTGTAAAACTTTATGTCCCTTTACCGTTTAAAAGAAATAATTATTTGATTTTCATAATATCTGCAGCTTGTTGTTGTGCGTGCGGACTTGAATGGACACTTGAAAGCTCTTAAAGACTATTTCCTTTTAGCCAAAGGCGACTTTTTCCAGGTAGGATGAATTAAGATGGTTCAAGTTATCTTCTTATTCATGTTACAAACTCCTAAAATTCAAGCATGCCGAAGATGTCCAGCAGCAAATAATTCATTTAAGTAATTTCAAATTGAACTTCTCTTAGTTGAATTTCAAGAATTAGGCCTTATAGATTGTTTCTTATTTAAGATGCACAAGAAATTTTTTTGTTGTAATCATATCGCTGAGTTCTCTTTACCTTTAGTTAAACTTATATTGATGTTTTTACATGATAGAGTTTTCTTGAGGAGAGTCGCTTGCTGATGCGTTTACCACCTCGTCAGTCAACTGCTGAAGCTGATCTTATGGTTCCTTTTCAACTTGTAAGTTTAATCATGATTCATGTGAACAACCATAATTACATGAGAATCACTATTTATTGAATACTTCATATTGGTTGCCCCTGTGGTCTACAACACTGCAATCTGACTTGACACTTTTTTATAGTTTTCCTTTCCTGGTTACTGGCACTTTAAGTTGCATATCTTCTGTATGCTTCACTATACTGAAAATATCATACCTGGTGCAGGCTGCACTAAAGACTATTGGTGAAGAGGATAAGTACTTTTCCAGAGTTACCTTGCGGTGCGACCTACTTTTAGAAACCTAAAGTGATTATAGTCAATATGCAAAGTTCCTTATTGTCTTCTGCTATATTTAGAATGCCAGGAGTCACAGTTAAATCTTCGCATCTTGACTTGCCAAAAGCAAAAGCCTATTCTGATGGAGATTCAGGTGTCCAACCAGATATTTCTGCAGAAATGTCAATTGATGGATGGGATGGGATCTCCCTTGAATATTCTGTTGACTGGCCCTTACATTTGTTCTTCACACAGGAAGTGCTTTCTAAGTAAGTTATCCACCACTTTGATGAATTTTCCCCTTTTGGGATTGTAAGCTGAAGTAAATAAAAGATATTCAAATTTTAAATGACTATAGATGTGGCTGAAAGTGGTCATCTCTTAGTTGTCTATGCATGGTGTAGCAACATTAATGGCTGAGCAAGCAAATTATTTTTTGAAATCTCATAATTGGAACAGGTACCGTAGGATCTTCCAATACTTGCTCCGACTAAAGAGGACTCAGATGGAATTAGAAAAATCTTGGGCTTCTGCAAAGAATCTAGACCATTCTGATTTTGCAAAACGTCGCAATGATGGTATCAACAGTTCAATATCTCAACAGAGACAAAGTTTTAAATCAATGTGGCGTATTAGAGAACATATGGCTTTCCTGATCAGGAACCTTCAATTCTATATTCAGGTGACTTGTCCTATTATGCACTTGATGAGTTTTTTTTATTTGATGTTTGGCTAAATGAGAAACTATTTGGAAAATCTTTCATGAAACCTGATCAATAAAAATAAAATAGGCCACCAGAACAAAAGTGCATAATTGCATTTAAATCAGATTTCCTTCTAGATTCCTAGTGGCCTTTTCTCTTGATTAGTGTGTTTAGGTTCTCCAGCACCAATAAACATTAACTAGATTTTCGTAGTTTTGATAATGTAGAGGTAACAATATGCTGTCATGGCCGTAATATGCTTCTTACCCAAGTCATCTAACTATCTTTTTCTTTTTAGGTGGATGTAATAGAATCTCAGTGGAATGTCTTGCAAGCTCATATTCAAAATTCACATGATTTTACAGAACTGGTGGGCTTCCATCAAGAGTAAGTGATATGGATGGTTCTGGTTTCCTATTTTTCTTTCTTCATGATAACTGATAATGCAGATGTTTTGGCAATTCTTGTTGTGACGTTAATGATCATGAAGTCCAAGTTTAATCTATAAGAATGTTACAATTCTAGTAAAAATCTCGTGGTGATTTATGGCTTGCATATGTATATAAATCTTACCAATAAACTGAATATCTGTACACTGTTGAATTCTACTGAGAAGCGACCGATAACTGTTTCTAGTTTGTTGTTGTTTGGCTTGGCTGCAAATAGTGTTTACTAGTTTTTATTCAATCCATCATATGCCTACAGGTATTTATCTGCATTAATTTCACAATCCTTCTTGGATATCGGTTCTGTTTCACGCATTTTGGACGGAATAATGAAGCTTTGTCTGCAATTTTGCTGGAAGATTGAGAGCCAAGAAAATAAAGACAGCACAGCCGAACTGGACCACATAGCTGAGGTACTACATAAGATGTTTTATGGCAAATCTTTACTAACTTGTATCGTAAGAATAAGTTCAATTAAGTTAATTTCTTTTCTTTTAATGCCCAGATCTTCTGTTTGATTAATGCAGGAATTTAATAAGAAGTCGAATTCGCTATACACTATACTCCGCAGTAGCAGAATTGCTGGGAGTCAACGAGCCCCATTTCTTAGGCGCTTCCTTCTGCGGCTCAATTTTAATTCCTTCTTTGAGGTAAAACTTGGCAATACTATTGGATGTCGTACTAAAATAGTCTATCTGGGCAACAATTTTATAATTTCTGTTCATTTTTATTGGCAGACAACTGCTAGAGGAGTGTTGAATGTAGTAAGACCTCGGCCAACACTTGCATCTGCAATGATTTAGTCACTTGTTCTCCCTTCACAAACCTTCGCAGTTGGCACCTCCCAAGGTTCCCACCCTCGTATCTCAAATTTACTTCCTTATAGAAAGTAATACATGAAGAAAAATGAAAAAAGTTCCAACGGGTCGTATCAAATTTGGCGAATGTGAGACTGAAATTTGCTTCTAGTCAGGGGATTTAATTACACTTGTATGCCCTAAGCTTGGCCTAATTACACATCTTCCCCTGAGGTTTGAGAAATTGTGAAAAAATTTCCCTATCAAAAATTTTACATTACATCTGTATCTCTGAATTTCGATAATATCATATATGATCTTTCATAAATACTCTATTTTGGACTAGACAATGGGCAGTATTTGACTTTAATTTCATATTCCAGGGGAAGTTATTGTAACTACTGAAACCTCAGGGGAAGTATGTGTAATTACATAAAAACTCAGGGTATGCCATGTCCAAATAGATGTGAACTGATAAGGAACGTAATGTACAATGTTTGATAACTGAACCCTTTTATTTTTCCGTTGGAAGTATTTGAGATGATTTTTGATTGCTTCATTCATTTGTTCAGGTAGATGATCTGCCTGGATGATCAAATTGGAAATCTGTGGATTTGTCCTTTGTTCTTAATCATATCCTATAAGCCAGCATTTGTAATTTTGGTGATTTATGACTTTGTATGATGTGTTGAACTTTGGTTTGTCGATCGATGGCATGTCTGTAGATTGTCTCCTCGTTCTTCAAGATGCTTCATCAGGCAGCAAGAGTCCTCAGCAATAAAGGCAGCAAAAAGATCATTGTTCATTCTCTTGGATACATCATCAGGGAGCCGAGGTAATTGGAGAACCGAGTCCCATTTTCTTTTAAGTTATGTTTAATACAGTTGATCACATTGAAATCCTGTAGATAGATTCTTTCCTCGTCCTTTATGATGCCTCGTCAGGCAGCAGTGCTAATTTTGAGTGATAACACTAACCAAATTGAGATTATGTAAATTATTTCCTCATTCATTCTGATTTCATCAGGCAATGATCAGTCGTTCTCGCGACTTTCCTCGATGTTCTGTTTTTTGTATTTTCGTGATTTTGGGGCTTCTCCTCAGCAACATTTGGTGATGCACAATGGCTTGGCTTGAGTTATTTGCAACTTGGTAACATTAGGGCTTGTGTTTATATTTTCTCAAGGTCTACAATTCTTTTGTGTACCATTTTACCTATCTATTGCTTTTGAGAAGTCGCATATTTATACACTATGGATGTTCCCTGTTCCTTACACTCTGTAAATTAGTATAACAATACCTTGCATGATTCATTGTTTTATTCTCTACCATGAACCCTACAGGTTTGGTTAATGATTTCATTTTTCAGACAAAGTCTCGGTTCGAATCTCACCTGTGTGAGTGCGAGTTAAAAAAGAAAAACCTACAGATGTGGCATCATAGCTCAATGGTCATATTTGTCATATTTTGACTGTTTAATTACCAAAGTTAGCATGTAATTTGCACTCCACCAACCCCTACCTAGTACCTACCTACCCAATATTAGTGTATACTAACCCCCTTTCTTTTAGGCGTACATCTCTAATGCACCGACACTTTTAAAAATATCAGTTTGCCGTATCGGACATTCGTGTCGGACACCGTGTCCGACACTTCTCATGTGGAAAATTCATAAAAAAATCCATGTCGTGTCGTGTCCGTGTCATCGTGTCTATATCCGTGTAACATAGGCGTACAGTATATATACCCAACTCTGGGTAGTTGATATCTATACTATTTAAAAAGCAACTCTGATTTACTTCGTATATCGAAGTTATTTTCTGTAATTTATAAGATTTGCCCTTTTAGTTTGTGTTGTAAAAATAAAAAAAATATAAATTAAGTGTAAATTTGAAAATTCCCACCATACTAAAATATGTATATTCCAATTTATTCTTGCAATTTGTTCCATACGTCTAGAAAAGAAAAGATATAAATGTTAACATGAGTATTCAAATCAATTCTCGTAACTATCCAACAAAATTTCTCTCTCCTCTTAATTTTCTCATCCAATTAAGACTTACTATACCCGAAAACATAATATATATATATATATATATATTTCAAATAATATTTAGAGAAGTGTATGCCAATAATAATAGTTTGCAATTTGCAACCGAAAAAATAATAGTTTGCAATAAAAAAGAAGTTGCATAAATTATAGGATTGATTCAGTGATTAATATGTATATTTTTCAGAATAATATCTTGAATTCAAATTTGGTCGCATAAATCATTCAACATCAAAGTTAAGCCCAGAAGGCGACTCCTCGCTTGCCACCAAACACCCCAAAATAACACACAGTACACACACCAACCCTCAAACAAAATACACACACTGACAGCAGAAAGATTCAAAAGAAAGAGAGCACAACCAAAAACCAAAGCGAGAGGATAACAAACCGGTTAGCTTATCACAATCATCTCCATTCTTCCCATCTTCAACAATGGATTCCACAAACACCACTGCAGAAACCCCCGAAGAATCTCAACCAGAACAACCCCAGAATCACAACCCACTTCCCCTCATTCCCATTGCATCCATTTCACTCTCTCTCCCTTCTCTCCTCCCCACCCATTTCTTCCCACCTAAACAACAAATCGCCGCCCCTCAATCGAAGCTCAAAATCCCATCTCAGATTGCCTCTCTCTCGCAGCTATCTCTCTCCTCTTCTCTCTCACCCTCGAAATCAATCTTCAAATCCACCATTTCAGCTAACCCCTTGCAGAGTCCCTTCACTCTCAACCCGCTCCGCCCCTCCAACCCCTCCGGCGGCGCCCCCCTCCGCCGCGCCGCCGTCGTGTGGTTCCGCAACGACCTCCGCATCCACGACAACGAGTGCCTCGCCGCCGCCAACAACGAGTCCGTTTCTGTTCTCCCGGTTTACTGCTTCGACCCGCGGGATTATGGGAAATCGTCTTCTGGGTTCGACAAAACGGGGCCGTATCGAGCTACATTCTTGATTGAATCGGTTTCGGATTTGCGGAAGAATTTGAAGGATCGTGGGTCGGATCTCGTGGTGAGAATTGGGAGGCCCGAGAGTGTGCTGTTGGAGATGGTTAAAGCTTCGGGGGCGGATGCTGTGTATATGCACAGAGAGGTTTCGCATGATGAAGTGAAGGCGGAGGAGAAAATTGAGGAGGTTATGAAGGATGAAGGTGTTGAGGTGAAGTACTTCTGGGGAAGCACGTTGTACCATTTGGAGGATTTGCCGTTTGAGTTGGAGGAAATGCCGACTAACTATGGTGGGTTTAAGGAGAAAGTGAAAGGGTTGCAAGTGAGGAAGACGATTGAGGCCTCGGATAAGTTGAAGGGTTTGCCTAAAAGGGGTGATGTTGAGACTGGGGAGATCCCATCGTTGATGGATTTGGGGCTTAACCCGAATGGAACCATGGGTCAGGTATTGTTCTTGGTTTTTGTTTTGATTATTTGGAGATGTATGTTTATGTTCTTGAATTTGATGAAGAATTTTGGGATTTGGAGTATTTTGATATTGCATTTTTCTTACAGGTTGATGATATAGTTTTAGTGTTAGTGTATTGGCCACTGTGTTCTTTGGTTGTTTGCCCATGCAAATAATGCTAATATCTGTTTGAAAGAATCTTTGTGTTGAGAGGGTTTTATTGTAAAATGAATATTTGATTATGGTAACAGTAAAATGATTAGGACGTTTTGCACCTTCTATGAGTAAGGGACTCTTAGAATTTGTTGTTACCTATAAAATATAGTCCTCGTAAATGGAGAAATTTGTTTCATTCCCCTTTGAAGGTTTTCTTTATAGCTGTGCCTGTGAATTGTTATTTTGTTAAAAGCTGGGGAGATGTCGTTCTCCAAATGTTGTTTGGCAAGAATTCCTTATTGTTTGGAGTTGAGGTCGAATTTAGGATGGAATGTGGAAGATAAGATCATTATTAAGTTCAAGAACTATGACCTCATAGTTACAGAAGTGATCCTCGTTGTTTTGTTGCAGAATGGAAAAACAGCTGTTAATGCTTCTCTTGTGGGAGGAGAAACCGAAGCATTGGAGAGACTGAGAAATTTCGCAGTTGAGTGCAAGGCAAAACCAAACAATGGGTTTAAGGAAGGGGCAAATGATAGCATATATGGTGCCAATTTTTCATGCAAAATATCCCCTTGGCTTGCCCTGGGATGCCTTTCTCCTCGTTCTATGTTTGATGAGCTGAAAAAGTCTGCTTCCAGGTATTGCTCAAGTATTTAGTTCTGGGATACCTACTCAAGGTACCTGAGTTTGACCTGATCACACAAACTCCCCCTTTGAGCAATTGCAAAATCTGCCCCTTGTCCAAGAATTTACTTTACGCTTGGATCCATGAATTTTGATGACATCAATCTCTAATCTTTTGTGAATATCCTATTCCAATCGTCACTTACTAGTCAATATTTGATTGTGTTTTGCAGCATGATTTCTGCTGCCTCCAACAAGAAAAACAGTGGAGCTGATACCGGAATGAACTGGCTGATGTATGAGCTTTTGTGGAGGGATTTCTTCAGGTGAGTTGAACTCTTAAAAATGTTTCACAATTTCCTTTGAATTTCCATGAACCCTAAAAATGATTTCTATTATTGGGGTAGAGTTTGTGTAGTTTGTTTCTAGCAGTTTCCTATTGGAATTCTTCTACGAACCGGATGATGGGTCTCGTTATGCTTCCAAAAGGCCGTGATCTATTCGAATTTCAATTTACATGATAATATCTATAAAAGCCAAAAGGTTGATCGAATCAATGTTGTTATAAAACTATTTCCTTGTTCTTTTCTCCCTTTCAGATTCATAACCAGGAAATACAGTTCTGCAAAGAATCCGAGTTATGCACCAGCAACAGCTTGTACGGGCGCTGCTTAATAAGACGGTGTAGATGAAAGGTAAATCGGGCGAGTTTATAAACGCGAGAGAGCTCCCTTTGTATTTGTCAAATCATTTGTGTCTCTTAGCCTTGGCTGTTGGCATGTTGTTGATCTTAAACTGTTGCTCAAAGAAATCATGTTTCACTAGAAAAACTAGTGATGTATGTGATTGTACTATACTGAGATCATTAGTTTAGGTTTTGGGGGATTTGGATACCTATTTGTCATTCATGAAAGCCAACAGATGGGATTATGGTTTCTTTGTAATACAATATACTCTTTGGGTATCCAAAATAAACATGAACTTTGTCTGTTGTCCTTGGTTATTTTCTCAAACATAATATTATTTGGAAAATTAAATAAAAAGATTTGAATAAGCATCTCCCAAGATGTGTAATTAATCTTTATACATTTTTCCTTTGACATTAGACGAAAAAAATATCTTACAGTTGAGAAATTACATCACACTCTAAAAAGGCTGTCTGTTAATTTTCCTCAAGACGTACGGATACGTGGATACGTATACTGCGATATGGATACAACACAATATAAATATGGTGATACGATTCTTTTTTTTTTAAATTCTCACGTTGGGACATGATTACACGAATGTTTTGTTAAATTTCTCATTTTTTTAAAATTTTCACATGATAAATATTGAACACATGACATGTAATACGGTAAAACAATATAATATTTTTTAGAGTGGTCATGCATCATAAAATTTCCTAATATTTTCTCCACTTTCAGATTCTTTTTTGTAATTGGATTAAATTAGGACAAATTAGTACTTATCTCTATAAAACATTACAAGTTCTTGTGGAAAGAATACATGTAACTTTCAAAATTTAAGCCTCTTCAAACTCATCATATGTAACAAGAGTTCCATAATAATGTTCCTTTCAACTATACTTATTTCCTCACAAAGGAAATGCATGTATTCTTGGCACAAGGGGAGAACGATGCACATACATAAATTACAACAATATATACCTAAAACTACTTAAATAAAGCCCGAAACTCGTAAAGATGATAATACAACAAAAATAAGCCACAAGAATATGAAATAAATACAAGTAACCCACGCCCAAAGCTTCGGACCCCCAAGTTCTGCACCCAGAGTTAGACGCCGGAATACCAAAACTCCGATACAACCAAACGATGTAGCAAAGAATACGAGTAAGGAGAAGCTGAGACCAGCCGCATTCTCTATCCTCAACGGCTTGTTGTACACAATGAAGTTGTATAATGTGTCGATAAGCCAAGGTACACCAATGCCGACGTAAATATTCACCGAATTGCTACACAGAACGGGAAAAAAGAAAAAGGGTTATTAAGCTATCAACATAGAAGAAGATGACTTGAACAGCAATCGACTTACTTTTAGCAATTCCTAGAGAAACTTATGGTGATCAATAAATATTACCCTTTCAATACCAGTAAGATTTAAAACAGTCTGAAATAGCTTATGAATAACCTGCAAGTGATATTAGCAATGGCAGAATCAGCTGTGATCTGTCTCTCTGCTGCAATCTTGCTTGCTACTAAATCTGGCCACGATGTTCCAGCAGCCAAGGCAGTAAGTGCGATTATGTAAGCATCAATACCTGCATAAAAGTTTCAAGGTTAAGCATAATATACAGTCGGGGATGGAGTCAGGATTTATGAGTGGGGGATCTGAAATAGGGGCAAAATCACAAACTTTTAAAATTCGTACACAAAAATAAAGGATTAAAAAAAAAGTGTATACAGTACTAAATAATTCGTTCTCCAGGAAAAATGTGAACCTGTGACACAGCTTATTACATCTGTAAGCTTCGTGACGATATAAGCTATCCCACTGATGAAAATTAAAGAGCAGATGAAGGCGATCCATCCATGAGCAATTTGATAAGGAGGCACAAAGGCAAACAGAATCCTCCATGGTGCAAGGAGCAATTCCCAGAAAGCCTTCAGAAGGCGCAGGAATCTGTTGTTCAGTTTCCTTGATTGTGGGCTCTCCAGCTGTTCCAAAATAGAAAGATGTTACTCAAACAAATTAAAATAATACAAAAATCTTTAGTCGGCTCAATCATCATTATGTTGATCATAAGGGCCTATTGAGTCCTCCTCTTTGCCTTTTTTTGCTTAATTTGTTATAATCGATAAATGAGAACAAGACTATGAGCTGCAAAGAGGGATGGAGCGGGAAATTTTGATTTGAAATGCAATAATACTTTTCAGAAAAAAATATAATGAATAGAAATAATTCTTATTTTGGTTGGAAAGTACATGAAAGTGCATTGTCTGGGTTCCCATTTAATAATTGCTGCCACCTGATTACATTGAAAGAATTCCAAGCACAATTGGTTGTCACGGGGCGTGTATATCAAATATTAACAAAGACGTGAACAAAATAAGTCAGCGGGAAAGTACCACAAATGCATCAATGAACTGCTGCTTCCAAATAAAGAGCACATTATGTTTCTCAGGGATCTCTCTCGTGGATTGATCTGATTGTTCGGTGATGTCAGCATCAGGCAAGTTTTGATATGCATGACCTGCAAATTGGATCTTTAGATATAACAGCTTGAAGAAAAAAGAGACAACATTAAGAAAGGGGGGTGAAACATTAAGAAAAAAGAGACAACACTTGAAGAAACAAAGATATAGTAATAAGAAATACCTGTGCTACCATAATTGATGTGGAAAATGTCCGGAATGCCCCTGTTTCCATATTCATCTTCCAAGTACTTATCGTATGCTACATTCTGATCCCTGTATGGGGTAATTTCTGCTGGTACCCAATCTTCTGGCCTCTCATCTCTTGCTCTGATTAATGAACATGATATCAGCAGTTGAAAAACCATGTATATTATTTCTCTCTAGTAAGCCTTATATAAAGTTCTAGGCTATAAATTATGCAAAAAGATAGGGACAAAAGTTGAATTATCAACCAAAGACCTACAGTGGTAGAGAAAAGTAGGGCCAACGCTTATCTTGAGCATAGGCATGTATCAGCAGTAAGCCATATTGCAGCACTGTCAATAAAGCTTCCCAGAGAGTAATGACATTGGGCGTCCATACCTCCAATATTATATATAGCCAGATGTAAGCCCAGAAAGACCAAAAGAGCTCCACAAGCCAGACTCCAATATCTGCTATCTTTTTTAGTTCTCCAGCTTTAGGGACCACAACACAAACAGCATGGATTGGAAATAAATCAAAAGCAGCAGAACCAACAAGTGTTCCAGGACCTAAACCTGTTAATCCAATTGAAGGGGGTGGGGTGGTTAGTATTCAGGTAAAGTTCAAGATTCTTCATAAAATATTAGTTTTTCAGTTTTGTAGGTAAGTTCAACAGAAACATTTCCTATATATCCTATTAGCTACAGACAAAAAATGGAAGCAATTAGATGTACTGGATTCTATTCAACAGTGTTATGATAACACAATCTATCACCAAGATTCTGCACCATAATAATGAAGAATTCAGAATCAAAAGCAATAGGCAGTATCAAGGAGAGTCTTCTAAACAAAAAATAGGGGCATTCAGCAAAGGAATTAAGTTTGAAGAGAAATTAAATTGAGTAAGATCGCTGAAATAAAACCTTAAAATCCCTGGAAAGCCTACTCAGTGTACTTCTTAGAAGTAGCTTAACTTGCTAAACTTGCAAAACTGAATTTCCCTATTGATTGACTAAATAGAAGAAAGAAAAGTATTCATACAAGCCTAATCCTACTAAGACAAACTTGCAATTGTGAGATCCAGCAGGAATGACATAGCAAAAGGAAATCCAGACATGCACATTCAAAACTTTAAGCTTTTCTTTCCTTTTTTGTTCTTCTAGGATAATGTAAACAAGTTTGATCCAGCAGGAATGACATAGCAAAAGGAAGGAAATGATTTCGTGTCACAATTTCCTGAAAATAATTTCCTAAAGGGAAAACGATACTTTTTCTTGCTTTCACATGTAGAATTCTGTAATCTACAAGAACAGAATAATTTTTAAATCCAGACGATCAATTTCAAATTCAGTAAGAAAGAGAGACAAACCTCCAGCGTACAAGTTTCCAACATTCCTTATTGCATCAATAGTGGCCAAGGAAATCTGGGGAAAGCTCGTCCCAAATGCCAGCAAAGCAATGTCAGCTATTGCATAATTCCAAACCTTTTCACGTCTGACAACTTTGGTTTTGGTACAAGGATCTATCTCTTCAACTGTTCGAGTATGACCAACAACATTTTCCATAGACCGGAAGAAACGAGCAGTTATAGCTGATAATCCCAAAAAGCAATAGGCTAGGGCCAGAAAATACAAGAACCCCCGAAAACCATTACTAAGGTTGGTTTCACCATGGAATAGCAAATATAATTGACATTTTTCAGACCCAATCATATGGGAACCTCCCACTATGTATTCAGAAGTGATATTAATAAGAGAATCCATCTCAATAAAGTATCTTAAATTTCACGCCTCCTCCATGAATCCTCCCAAACGAACAACCTTACCTGTTACATAATCAAAAGGTGAGTAGCAAAACATAACTTCAAGCAAACTTCAACTAACATTAAACTAGCATAATTTGCATAAATAGGAGACAACATAGAACCGGCCTATAAATGTCTTCATTCAAGAGTGATTTTCCACTCATTCCATTGGACAAACGACATATACGACTGTACGAGAAAGTGGACACCTATCAGCACAGCTATAGACACAGATAAAACAAATGCAAAAGCAAATTCCCAAGACACAGACAGCCAAAACAAAATTTTCTAATAAAACTAACTAGTTACCGAAACCATCCACAAGTAAAATCTGTAGTTTTCTATTGTGTAATTCTCCTCCAATTTCACGTCCCTATATCACCCAACGTAGCGCAGCATACAATCCTCCACGAACCAAATTAGTAAAAGATGCCGAGACACACACACACAAACAAAGTATGCCACCAGAAAAGCCAATCACTCAAACATCTCACTTGATTACACCTACAATCAATCAATGCGATCAGTCTACCAAAATCAAAGATCCACAACATTAGGAAAGCCGAGCCGTGAACAATATCCGAGTCAAGCGAAGAAAATACAGAGCAATAATACAAAGGAGAAGATGCACAAACTCACCGCGGATCAGAGCGTCTCCGGCGGCGAGATCTGTCTGCACCGCCGTGACGGCGACCGAGTAGCCCCAGAGATGACCAATACACGTGCATGCAATTGGATGGAAAATCTGACCTCTGTTTTCGACCTCACCTTTTTCCAATATCCTGTGATTCGCCTAACTAGGAGACAGTCTGTCAGTATTATACATTTTATGATTTATATCGTCTCCTTCTTTCAAAACATTTGTTAAATTAATTTCATAATTTGTTGTGTGGTCCTCTTGCGTGACCTTTTGTATGTGAGCAATTATTTGATTGAATAATATCCTATGGTTTTATGAACGGTTCGGGATCACCGGATAACTATATTGTTACTCAAATCTACAATGTACGATATTTTTTCACTATATTATATTCTATCTAATCGAGATCGATAGAAAACTATAGGATTGAAAAACTTAATTTCCTCCTTTTCTTAACGTGGACCGATCTGCGAGAGGACCCACAAATACTATAATGGAACTGGATTGCACAACGTGTAAAATTATGGACCGTGCATGTGAATAACGTGTAGCTTTATTTTATTCTCAACTTGTAGCCTTGTTCGCATCAACTTCAACTAGTACATGACGGATGATCCTTAACTTGGAAAGAAGACGTGACATGGTAACAACTTTCTGGTCCACAACCACAATTGTGAAACAAGTTCTTACCACATTTAATGTGGTAAGAACTTGAAGTTGGGCTGTGAAATTATGGAAGCCCACCACACAAATGCACTTATGTACTTAAATTTCAAGGCCCAAGCACTCAGGTTGGGGTGAAAGAAATTACACCATTGCCTATAACATTCAGGTTAGGGTTTCTTTAGCCGACTCGGCTCTTTCTAAGGCTCTCGAGTTTATATTCGGGCTTCAGGTAGCTGGGAGGAACAATATATTGAGCATTAGGATGTTCTATGCACAACACTAAATATAGCAGGAAGGAGGACTGGAAAGGGAGATCAATAGATATGCTGGATTAATAAGACATCACATTAACCAAAAATGCATACTCTTAACTAGTGAGTCTGGAAAATTCAAAATTGTCAACACAACCAACAAAGTAAATCAATCCAGAAAAGTGTTTTAGGAGACACAAAAGAAGTATGTGAACATGAGCAGAAAGTGTTTAGTCTTCTTCCTCTCCTTCTTGCTCAGCAATGTTGAAGTAGCGCAATTCATAGACGTTCCTCTCTTTGTTTGAGGCGATCACTCGGAGCCAATCCCTCACGTTGTGCTTCTTCAAGTATTTCTTGGTCAAATACTTCAGGTATCTGGAAACAAAAAGACAATGATCTATTAAAAATGGATCAAATATCAAGTATTTCTTTGTTAAATACTTGAGGTATCTGGAAACAAAACGACGAACAATCTATTAAAAATGGATCACATATGAGCACGGTATATGATACTTATTTTGCAATCGACATATCAAACTATTCATTAATACAAATCCTTCAGAACGTATTCAACACCACCTAGCTTCATACACTCTCAAAACAATAACAAGTAAATTCTGCAGAAGAAGATTTCATAGAGGGACAATATTTAAATTCTGTCATCAACGAAAAAAGAATATAACATCCAAGAATTTGTTGGACGAATACAAATTGAACAACAGCAAAAATGTACACAACATTACATCAATACCATTTGTAAATCATTTCTACAATTGTTCATTGTTCTTTTATAGATGAAAATGCAACCAAAACAACATTTTACTGCAATTCCTTTACTTTTCTCAATAAACCCTGGTCCAGATCGAGTAACACTGAACATAGTTAACAAATCTTCAAAGTCTCCAACCAACAATCCAACCAACAAGAAGACTTCACACAGAAACAGAGCATCACTAAGACAAAGACCAGCTAACTTCTTATGTTCCAGACCCAATGCAGACGGTAACAAACACAACGATATAAAACAAGTAACGAACACAATTCCGAGCAAACATCCTCGAATTAAATGAGCAAAAACAAATCCACAAGTTCACAGCATTAAACCAAAAAATATAAAAATAAATCACCTCTTGGAGAAAGCGGAGTCGGCGGTGACGGTGATTTTGTTCTTCTCACGAGTGACGGTAACAGAATCACCGAGAGCTCCAGCTTTTCCACCGACCTTAATTCTCTCCTGTAAGAACTTCTCGAGAGAAGTAATCTCCATAATCTTATCCTCGACCGGCTTCGAGCAATCGATCACGAAGCTCACGCCCTTCTTTTTCCCGCCTTTCGCCGCCGCCGCTGCGCCCTTACTCATCTTTGCTGCTTTTCTTTCCTGCAATCAGATCAACTAAACTAGATCAGAAACTTCAAATCGCGTTCATAAGCATGTGCCGACGCATTGCGGGCGATAAAGGGAGAAGCGCAGTGGAGGGGAGCTTACGGTTGTGCAATCCGCCGCCGAGAAGAAGTGTTTGTAGAGAGAGAGTGAAATGGACTAAATAGGATTTGAGAGGCAGCTGAACTAGGGTTTATGTTGCCAGATTGAAACGGTGTCGCAGCATCTACTCTCTTTTTCTTTTCTTTTCTTTTTTTTTTTTTTTGGTTGGGCTAGGGTATGCACATTTAAACCAAATACAGAAAAAATATTATTTGTTAAAATTAAAAAATGGATTAATTATAACTGACTCCAATATTAGACGGAATAATTATAATTTCTTACTATTTTTAATTAAGAAAATGTAAGAATTTAATTAAAAATGATAACAAATTATAGTTATCTCTATTAATACGAGGGTTAGGTGTAACGCCCCGCTTTCGGACGAGCAGATAAGCACGCCACGTGTGAGCTTGTGAGCGTTAGGAACTTATTTTATTTTATTCTCTTATTCTCCTACATGTCATCATAAATGTTATAAATTGCATACAATTATATTTATGTGAATTATATGAATTCATATCATTGAGAAAATTATTTCATGACTTGGAAAATAATTGTTACGTGAAATAATTGCCGGGAGTGATTTAATTGTCCTTACATGATCATTTCTTTAAAGTCAAGAATCAAATTGCATAACTTTTCCAAGGACATAATTGATCATTTAGCAAACTATTTATACTTGATTGCATGACTTACCAAGTTGGAGGACTAAATTGCAATTTGAGCATTTTACATATTTCAAAATGTGATGAATCGCGGTATAAACCATCTCCATGCCTCCAAGATCACTTTCATCCCAAAATCACCAACATATTTGCTTCTCCATTGCTACGGTTCATCCAAGAAAAGGGAGAAAAGATTTCATCAAATTTTCATCAAGATTTCCAAGAGAATTTCATAGTTTTGAAGTTTGATCATCATCTTCATCTCCCTTCTCCATTTCTTTAGCAAGGTGGGTGTATGGTTGAATTCATGATACTTGATGAATTTCATGATAGCTAGGGTTTGAGATTTCATGAAATCTATGGATTACTGCTTGTTAGAGACATGAATATATGATTATACCGTGATTTGATTCAGGAATTCTTGCAAAACTTGAGCTTATGTGATGGAATTTTATATGAACTAGAAAGGGGGAAATCCTGATGATCAAGCATGGTTTGATTGTTTATCTTGTATTTTATGATACTTTGAACATATATGCATGATATATGATGGTTTGGAGTAATTTAATTGTCTTGGTTTGGTGTTGGTATAGTTTGAGAATTATTTTCTGCCTTTCCCTTGTTTTCCCGACACCCCTCCCTTGCTCCAATTCCTCTGATTTTTCTGTTGTAACAAGTATTTGAAGTGTAAAACACTCTCCTTTTTACGGTTCGTCAATATTTATTTTCGTTTGTGAGTTATGGCCGTTTTAATTTGGTGCCGCCAAACTGTCACGAATCTACGTTAACCCAATTTGAAAGCGAATTGTGGCTTGTCGAATTGGAATTTTTCCAAACTGTTTTATAGGGATATTCTTGATATATTGCAGATGTTCTCTGCAAAAATTGGTGCCAATCCGATTTGATTTGAGCCCCGAGAAAAATAGCAACATCCCCTGTTGTCCCCTGTTTTCATATTTCGGTTTTGGCTTGATCAGGGGGACTAAATGGTGGAAGTTTCTAAAACTGTTTTACTGGTGTATTTATGGGTATGTTATAAGTATCTCCACCAATTTTCAGATCGTTTCGACTTCGTTTGATAAGGGAACGACGATCATCTTTCACTAATAGCGCAGCAGGAAATTTTCTGCTTTGTGTCATATTCAAACAAAAACTGGTATTTACTCGGGATGAACTAGAATTTGAGCCTCACATCGTTGTAAAGATATGTTTGTCTAGTTTTCTAGGAATTTTGCAGTTCGTTAAAATTCATTCTGATGAAGGAGTTATGCTTATTTGAATACAACGTGCGCATGCTGAAAATTTTCTGCTTAATATCTACAAATGTCACATTTTGCTCCAATGATTTCTTTGATCCCAAATTGCTATTATATGATTGATTACATGCTAAAACAAGATATTTTCATGCCACATTGTTCATTGCTCGTCATCTTGTTGCATTTTCGCCGTTCGTCATATTTGGTCCATTTTGAGTCAAGTCTCACGTATACACGTCGTGTTTGCACAGATAACGAGGCCGTAGACGAGGAGCAGCTCCCTAGAGCGTATCCTTGTTATATTTTCTTGCACAGGTGAGGTCTGGAAACCCACTATCACCCGGATGAAGAAGGAAACTGGGGATGGGTCTGGAACCACTGATTGTCCTCGGGTTGTTGCATGTCTCCATTCATTGATTGTATTGCTAATTGAGCGCTAATTGAATTGCATGATCACGTATTAAATCATTCAAGCAAGCATGTATCGTTCACGTTTGGTGTAAAGGTTGGAGAATTGCCCTCACTCGCCGGGCCACGTATTGCAAAAGTTCGAATTAAGACTTTGGCCAAAGCATTTCGCGTGATACGTCACCGAAGTTGTATGATGAATGTGTCCCACATACAGAGAATTTGAACTTAAGGCGAATCAATAAATTTCAAATTAGAGATGAAAAATAAATGATAGTACTTGCAATTTATTTTTCATGGATATCTACACGGAGGAGTGAAATGAGAAATTATTCTAGATCGAGGAATTCATGAATAATTTAATTAATTTTAGAGTACAACAATATTTATTTAGTGGAATTAAATATTGTTAAACGGTAATTAATTATTTTCATGAGATGATAATATTTATTTAGTGGAATTAAATATTGTTAAACGGTAATTAATTATTATCATGAGATGATAATATATTAATCCGTTTGGAGTTAAAATTAATTAGTCCTGCAGGTCCCCCTGCAAGCCCCAAATTGAAAAACACAAAGAGAAAATATTAAAAGGAGAAAGAGAAATGAATTTTTAAAGTGTTTGGAAATCGCTAAGGAAGTTCCAAAGAGTTGGAAATGCCCAGAATTTTATTTTGGAGAAAATAAAATTTTCATCTGAAAAAAAAAAATCGATAACGTCGCAGGTGACGTGGCATGCCACGTCAGCAGAGGCAGGTGATGTTGCGCTGATTGGGCGTCAGGTGGTGTGACACGTGGATGGCTGTGATCGCGCCACGTCGGCGTAAAACAAAGGTCCAGATTGGGCTTGGACCGGGTCGGTCAAACGGACCAACGGGTCAGGGTCCGGTCAACGGGCCGGGTCAAATGAATAGGGTTGGACCAGACCGGACACGTGGCATCACCGGGACTGGCCACGTGTCGAACCGGTTTGATCGGACCGGACCAAGGCCAACAAACCCTAGCCGCGTGTATTTGAAGGTGGCGCGTGCGGGCGCGTGAGAGGGAATCTCGGCGAGCGGCCGGCGACGTTGGACTAGTGGTGACGAGACCTTCAACGTAGTGTCCTCGGTTTTTTTGTCCAAGTTGCACACGCAAGTGGGGTGTGAAATTACTATTTTACCCTCGATTTTTCCCCTATAAATAGGGGCCTTGGGTCCTCATTTCTCATTCACAAGTTTGGAAGGTGGTTTTGGCTGAGTTTAAGCTTTTAAACCATATCCCTTTTCTCCTAGTTAATTCCGATTTATTTTGGAATTAATTTTAATTAGGTGTTTATATAAAACGCCTAATTTCGGGAGAATAAACCCTGAAAAGGGTTTTCTTGTTTAAAGTTTTATTTTCTCTAAGTATTTAGAGAAATACTTTCGGAGCCCACACTCCGAGGGTGTCCCTGGGGTTATTGCAATTTGCAGGGAAGCTCTGTCGGTTTCACGAGGAAATCGGGTATCGGGTTCACGGGAGGTGAATTCGGGAGCTGGAAAAATATCGTTAGATAGTCATGTTTGCAGTACGGTAATATTTTACAGTTGTTTTATTTTAAGCATGATAAATTATATGCTCTTAAGTGTTAATTGCATGTTAGATATTTATCTGTTTAAGTGATTTAAAATTTATTATCAATTGCATGTATATACTTGAGTAGATCCGGCTAGTCTTCAGCTTTTGTATTAAAAAATTTTAGAAATATTTTAATACTTGTTTTATAAACAAAATTTTAAAATGTGGTCCCGGACCGCTACTGTTCTGGGCCCACCTCCCAGCAACTGGTATCAGAGTCGTACTCTAGATATATACATGCATTGATATGATGTATTGATGCATGCGATGCATAATTTTAAATCTGATATTGTGCACGTAAATTCTGTTAAAGGAGGCTGGTTTTTAAGTGGGCCTGTTTGTGACCCCTCCAGTGTTTCCTGGGAATTTGAGTGGAATGGTGATTTTCTGGGAATCGATTTCAATAATCTTCCTGGTTAATTGCCGAATCAGTAAATATGATTTAAATTATGAGATAATTTATTTACAACATGTTTACTTTATGCCATTTATTTTAAGCATGATAATCATGTGATAATTATATGAAAACATGCTTAATTGTTTTAATTTATGGCATGATCATGATAATATGAGATATTATGATATTTCAATTATGCCTATTTTAATGTGATTAAATAGTATTATTTAATAGAGATTAGACGCGATGCATAATTGGACTAATATTTTTCGGCCTAATTAATAAGTAGTTATTAAATTGCCTTAAAATATTATTATTGGGATTTTAAATATGATTTAGTAATCCTAGTGGGAGGGTATTAATTAGATTAATTACTTCCAACAATAAGACGCCAAAAGTGATTATTAAATAATCAAAAGATAATCCACACCTTTTTAAAAATTCAAGTGGGAGTGAGATGAAAAGAGTTGGATTCTCACGGCCTCCATTACCGGTCTATAATATAGTGGATATATACTACTCCCTTCGTCGGGTATATATTCGCGGTATACAAGATTGGACTTCTACGAATAGAATGAAATACGGGAAAGTCAGCTCGACCACGCCTCCGTGGAGTGTCTTGATCTACTCGTGCGGACTTCTAGGTAATGGTGCACACTTGACTGAGTAATGTATTAACCTCCCTTCGGAGCTTTGTTGTAGCACCCGAGCGCGAGGTACCACATCCCCCGCACCGAGACCCGGCCTGAATATGAAATGGACAATCCATACCCGAGCTAAATCCCAGCGAACGGGGACATACACACTCGCTAAGCTAGGTGGGAACTAACTTTCGCAACCAAAGAGACAATAAACCGGAAATATCACGAATGCGGAAGCAATGTACATACATATATAACAAGATAAGCAAAGAGCAACAGGTTCAACTAGCATAGATACCTAATCCCGAAATTCAATAAAATCATGAAACATCAATTCCAGATTCTTTCTATTCCTGAAAGCTTATCCTGAATTCACGATAATAGCAATGATCAATACAAATCATACATTCTCTGTAGCTTAAACAAATCATGATTCATTATGCACATGGATCGACTCTAACCTATCCGAACGACAGAACAAACAAGACTTCCCGCCTAGTACTCCAAACCTGCAAGAACACTGAAAACAATCCGGGTTTAGTCTATACGAGACTGGTGGGTATAAAATGAGGCATAAATAGCATATACAACAATATTTAACATTCACATGCAAGTTACAATCCCAAACGAGGTTTTTTGAGCATTTTCGCAAGTGGGTAAAATAAAGAAGTCATCAAAAGGGATTATAACGTTTATTTTCAATCTTTAGGTCTTTTGTGGCTCGGCGAGTAGGTGTGCATTATCTCCAACCACCACCTCGTGTAGTTCATTAAATCTTTCTTTCTTTCATTCATGCATAATATTCTTTTATGCACATTCATGAACATTTACACCTTCTTCCTCCGGGTGATGGTCGGTGATCGGCCCGAACCATCCATTCATTGACCAAAAGGGGAACGTGGCTCCCCAGATGGTACTCAGCGTCCAATCCTCGCTAACTCCTAACGAGGTTCGGTTACGCCGTTCATTGGTGGGACTAGTGTGAGGGTTCACCGTCAGCCCATGCCTCCTCGGGTCACCACTCACACCAAGTGGCCCCATTCTGTGCATAACATTCATTCTTTTCTCGCCAAAATATTTGGTAGGTTCACAAAAGAAAGGCTTTACTTTTAAAATCATTGACTCTTGAAAACGACTCTATATATATATATACTTTTGGCCGAAATCTTTACACATTGGGAGTATGTAGGGTAATTTATCTAAATAGTAGAGAAACCCACCTGAACGCCTCTTACCGAACAATACCAAGAAGAAAAGAAGAGTCGAAGAAGCCTAAGAACCCGACATCTCTGCCCTGGAGAAACTGTACAAGGATAACAATGCATTCGTGAGACTCAAGACTCTAAATGAACCATATATGACGCACGACAATGCATTGATCATGATATGAGATGTAAAAGAATTATAATTCATGCTATCAGGTCATATAATCAAGCAACTCATTAAAACATTCAATACGGGGAGGTTCAATTTTCACGTATTTGCTATCTTTCACATCTTGTATTCATTCGAGCCATAAACCATATATGATAGGAATAACATAGGTTATGAATGCATAAAATGTGATATTATGTCATGAAAACATTCATGTGCACGATTAATATTTCAAAGACATTTAAACGTTCAATACATTCATTTCAAGAATCATTCAACTTTGCTTAAGTTCATATCTTCACATTTAAATCAAATTGATCCAAGAATTTCAAATAACGATCATAACACGTAGTATAACGTGTTTACAATTAGAAAATAAGTAAATAGAAACATTCAAGTCATGTTCGAAAATTAATTAACTCGAAATAGATAACAATTAAATTCTAAAATTAAATATATAATTAATTCATAACATATATAATATATATAAATACATTTATATATATATATACACGTATCTGCATGCCTTTAATAATATATACATTTTCATGCACATTATTCTTAGTATATATATATATGATGGGTTCCGAATAGGTGGATTAGAATCCGATCACTTTAGAATTTGTTTGAGTGGGGAAACCGCCGGAAGTTCGCCGGAAAAAAGAAGGGGGTTCTACCTGCTAGGACAAACATAAGAAAAGTCAGAAGGCCAAGCTGGGGGAACCGGGGGTGATGCCCAGTTTGGCTCTCCGACGCTCAAGTCAGATGATGATCTGAAAGAGAAAATGTAAGCTAAGTAGGAATTGCAGTAATGGAGGTCGCTTACCGTGAAGGAGATGACTCAGCTTATTTATAGTTGAGGGTCAGGGACCCTTTGGTCATTTGCCTCATGTGGTCCTGGCCGAATGTTGCCCTAACACGTGGCGCTGCGAGAGAGAAACCTAGGAGGAATCTTCTGCAAAAGCAGCTAAGAGTTAGTATTGGCAACTGTGGTAGGTGCGCGGGCACGTACGGTGTGTCAGAGAGCCGTTTGGGAGGTTGGTAACGAGGGCTTAAGAGCGCGCTCGTGATAACCAGAAGCATTGGAGGCCAAGATATCCGCTAGGGGATGAGGACTCCGGTTCGTGTAATGGGTCAGAAGGGAAGACCACTCTGAGGGAGTGTGACGCTCGAAGAGGGCTTCCTTGGCACATTGATGTGTCAACCATACAATATGAATGGCGCTCGTGAGAGAGCGGCGGCAAGGGGAGCGCGACAACGATGACATGTGCTCTTGATGGATGATAGCGCTTGCTGGGCTTAGCGCTCGTGTACTGATGGTGCCACCTTGGGGAGACAAATGTTATCGTCTCAGTAGTGCCATGTGTCAAAACATGGGACGAGCGTATTTTGACCCCCATCATTTTGCCCCCCAATTCTGTAGTCCTTAGTGATAAGGACTGTAGAATTTTAATGTGTTCTATCCTCTGCGCATGACGCTCGTATGAAGCTTGGCGTGTTGAGCAATCCTTCTTCTGGTTGCGCCATTAATGCGGTCTTTTCATCTGACCGCACGTAACGCTTCAGCATTAAATGCTGTACTCTTCTTGACCATTCGAAGAGTCGGAGCATTAAATGCGGGCGAGCGTGGGGGCGCGTGTGAATCTTGGGAAGCATGGGATGGTTCCATAAAGTGGACGGTTTCCTAGGCGGGAAATGATTACAATTTTGAATTCCTTGCCGAAAAAGCACCAACTCCCATCTCTATAAATAAGGGATTCTGAAATCATTCCATCCTTTACGCACACTTATCTTCCAAGCATCCTTTGTAGGAAAAACTCTATTGCAATCCAGTTCTCAGAGCATCTCAAGCTTTCCTTCAAGTTTTCCCAAAAATCTTAAGGTAAACTCCAGCGAAATTTTTCTGACTTTGCTAACTTTAGATTCGGACTTAGGATTTGGTAATCCCTTAGGTTTTACTTCCCCAGAAATCCCAGATTTCTCCCAAAATCTTCCACTCCCGAACCCATATAAACTCTTTCCCAATCCCAGCTTTACTATGGCTGATCAACATATTGAGGAATTCGCCCGTGAAGTCAGAGGAATGGCCACCCAGAGTTCTTCTTCCCCAGATTCCCCTAGAGACGAAGAGTTGGGGGCAGCGGTGATGGCCATGGAAGAAAGGAATCCTGGCGGAGTAGAGCACCTCTTCGAAGAGATGAGCCTGGTGATGGAGGCAGAAAGGCAGGGGGCGACTCTCCCAATAACCGAGAGTGCTACTCACCCCCACTGCCATACTGTGATGGTGGCTATCACGGCTCCGGTGCCGGAAGCCGAGGAAATAGCAGGGCCTTCAGAAAGAGCCCGTGATAAGGGAAAAGGCAAGAAGACCAGGAAAACCCAGAAGTCCAAGGGGCCCCACGAGGGTGAAGGATCGGGCCACCAGGCTACCGAGCGCACCCCGGATGAAACCCCAGCACCGTCACTCTGGGAGAAGTGAAGACAATGATGGCACCCATTTACTGGGACAAGCGCTACACATGGAGAATCCCCGAAAACCACGAGCGTGCCAACCATCCGCCTCCCGGTGAAATGGCAGTTTATGTGGCCACAGTCAGTTCAGGAGGTTTGAGGTTCCCAATTTCGATCCCAATGGCCCACTTGCTGAACGATCTGAACCTCTGTCCTTCACAAATCGTGCCCAACGGCTTGGCTCTACTAACAAGCTTTGTGATTCTGATGAGGAGCGCTGGTTACGAGCCCTTCGTGCGGAACTTTAATGCACTTTTCCAAGTAGTCAGCTCATCACGCTCATCTCCTGAGGCGGGCTTCTACTACATCCAAGCAAAGGCTCATACGAAATTAATCAACTCTCCCACAAGCACTTACGGTCCCAATTGGAAAGAAAAGTTTATTTTTGTCAAGGCCCCCACAGAAGAAGGCTTTGGGGTGTCCTCAAATTGGGGCTCGGTTGCAAAGAGTCGCTTGGAACCCGCCCTCCCCAAAGATTGGGCCAAGAGTTTGGCTGAGGCTCTAAGGGACGAGGGTCACCTTATTCAAGCGAAAGACTGGATAGACGACGCAGAGCTCATGTTCTTGTGTGGTCTTTCTAACGACCCTTATTACCTTGACAACCCTCCGGCTCGGGACATGGAGAGATATGGTTAGATTCTTAGGGCACTAACTTTTAGATAGGAATACTGACTGCCTCTTTGTATTTGTAACTTGCATACTGAGTAACTTGTTTAAGGATTTCTAACCCTCGTATTTACCATTCTTGTAGGAGCGTCAATACTAGAAATGGCCGGAGGTATCAGACAGGCTGCTCGTTTTGCGAACGCTAACAGGAACCAAGCCCAACAGGGAGAGCAGCAACGCCCTCGAAGCCGCAGTGGCAGGAGTGACGCTTGAGGTGGCCATCAAGGCACCAGTTCGAGCGCAGCCTCAGGCGCTCAACCCCCACGTAGCCGGGGGGAAAGCAGAGCAGTCAACAGAGAAAACCGGATAGTGGTGCGGCCACCTTCTTCGTCGGATTCGAGGGGGGCCGACCCTCGTGCAGCTGACCAGGTGAGGCCTCCCGCCAACTTGGTCATAAACGAGGCCCCCTCCAGCACTAGTAGACCTTCCCGCAAGAGGAAGAGGATGCCCGACACTGTATCAATAAGGGGCAAAGGGAAGCAAGTAGTGGAGGGCCCCAAGGGTGATGGAGAAACTTCTTCTTCAGAGAAAGAGCATTTATGGGAGTTCTCCCGTCAAGGGGACAGGAACTTCTCGGGCGCCTCCGACGGTGGGCCAGTTCTGCTAAGGCCCGGTACGCTCGCTCAATCCATCAGTTGGAACCTTTACGATAAGGCCCAATTCACGGCGGACCACAGACATCTGTACAGTGAGTCTGTGGAAACGGTGGCCTACGATGCAGCCCACGCCTTGATCTCCGTAAGTCTTTACTCCCTTGTTATATTGCCATCCCTGTAAGTATCTCTTTGGCATTTTCTTGCTAATACTTCCCTTCCTTCGAACCCACACAGCAAGTACTTCCCCGTCTTAAGAATATTCAAATGCGGGCATCCATCTATGCCGATCGTAAAGCCAAGTACAAGAAGATGGCACGTGCTAACGATCCGGCTCAAATCCAAAAGGAGCTGGACACTGAAACAGCCAAATATGAATCCCTCAAGGATTTACATGAGAAGACGGAGGAGGAACTAAAGAAACTGAAAGAGGACTTCGTGGCGGTGGAGAGCGCTCGAAACGGTTTGAGCGATCAGTTGGCCCAAAGGGGAGAGGATTTGAAGAAGGCAGAAGCCGAGCGTGAGAGCTGGAAAACGAGGGCTCTGGAGGCTGAGAGAAAGTTTAATGATACAATGAGTGAGTGGCCTCAAAGTCTTAACCGAGCCAACAAGGAGGCCCTCATCAAGTTCTGTCACTCAAAGGCCTTCAACTTTGTGGCTTCCTTGCACTGCTTGGACGAGGCTCAAAAGGCCTTCAACCTTGCCGTCGAGCAGGGCATCCACAAAGGGCTAACCAATCCGGCAATGAGGGAGGCGGAGGGCACAGGGCTCATGTTCAATGAGCGTTGCGAGGAAGATGATGAAGACCAGGATTAGGGATGGCAACGAGCCGAGCCGAGCCGAGCCGAGCCTTGGCCTTTTTTCAGGGCTCGGGCTCGGCTCGACCAAGGCTCGAACCCGGCTCGGCTCGGCTCGAGGCTCGGGCCTTTAATATTATTTTTAATAAAAAAATTAGTTTTTTTAATAATTTAATATATTTTTATATATAATAATATATATTAAATGAATATATATAATAAATATATTATTTTTTATTCATTTTGTATTAAATTTAATGAATATATATATAATATTATATATTAATAAAATATTTATATACATAAAAATTAAAAATATTATTTTTTTAATTAAATATATGGGCTCGCGAGCCGGCTCGCGAGCTACGAGCCAAGAAATAAAGGGTTCGGGCTCGGCTCGGCTCGACTCGTGTAGCTCGCGAGCCGGCTCGGCTCGTTGCCATCCCTAACCAGGATGACCCTGCGGACACCATTGCTGAATTGGAGTACGACTTTCTGGTCAAGCTTCTCCAAGACGAGTACATGGATGCTCATCCGGCGAGTAATGCTCATCAATCTGCACAGAATGACCCTCCTGAAAATGAACCCCAAGGGCCTAACGTGGAGGATGCCCTTGCTCCATCTACTGAGGGCGCCAACGCAAATGCTTCTGAGGCCAACGAGCCCAACGATCCACAAGCGCCCAAACCACCAGCCGCCCAACCTCAAGAGCCAGAAGGCCCGGTTCATGGTCCAGTGGCCCAGAACATCTTGGTGGTTTTAGACGAGGATGTTGCTCCTGCCGCCTGAAGCCTTTCCTTGCCAGTTTTTCAGCGTACTTTCTCCTTTTTATAAAGATGTTTGTGGGCCTTTGAGCCCTTATTTTGTAGCTCAGGCAAAGGTCTTTCAGGAATAAAATTCCTTCTTTCCTTTAGAGTACCGATTTTTACCTTTTTCTCTATTGCAAATTTCCATACTGCGCTTGTTGTGAACAAATCTTGTGGTGGTAAGATTGTGTGTAACATGTTTAGCAAAAATTGCATTATTCTGATAAGCCTTTTGGAACTTTGAGAAATTTTGTTAACTCCTGTAAAACTTGAAAATTTTGACTAAGTCTTGAGTGATCACGAGGGTCTTATTGTGAGGTTGTCCCCATTCAAGACTTGTGTAAATTTTTGCTTTTGTTCTTAAAAATTTGGCTGAGTCTTGAGTATATACGAGGGTCTTATTGAGAGGCTGCCCTCGTTCAAGACTTGTGAAATTTCTTCTTAATCTTGGGGGAATTTTGCTAAGTCTTGAGTATTTACGAGGGTCTTACTGAGTGGTTGCCCTCGTTCAAGACTTGTGAAATTCCTTCTGCACCTTGGGGGAATTTTGCCAAGTCTTGAGTATTTGCGAGGGACTTACTGAGTGGTTGCCCTCGTTCAAGACTTGTGAAATTCCTTCTGCACCTTAGGGGAATTTTGCTAAGTCTTGAGTATTTGCGAGGGTCTTACTGAGTGGTTGCCCTCATTCAAGACTTGTGAAATTCCTTCTGCACCTTGGGGGAATTTTGCTAAGTCTTGAGTATTTGCGAGGGTCTTACTGAGTGGTTGCCCTCGTTCAAGACTTGTGAAATTCCTTCTTGATTCCGAGGCCGTCATACGAGCGCTCTGGCACTTGTCGTATTTCGGGCTTTGCAGGAGATCCCGTTTTCGAGCGCAAGGCGTTGTAAGAAATGGCCAAGGCCTACTAGGGTTTTCTTCATATTCTTCTTCCAATTCGTCTAATTGGTTGTGAGCGTTACCAGTCTATCCTTATGAGGGCGCCCCCCCATGTGGAGTAGAGTGCTGGCAAGCGTAACCCGTACAAAATAACAGCATACATATTGGAATGGGTTGCCAACCACGCTCGCAAAAGCGAGGGACGTGGGTCTTATCTAACCAAAGAAACATAAGTATTAGAGAAATTAAAAATATTATGTTGCCGCTTACTTGTGATTGGAAGTACATAGAACCCGTCAAAGAGGGTTGTTACATCATGGTTTGGAAAGAGCTTTTAAACATAAAACCGCCGGAGGTTACATGCGTTCCAAAGGCGAGGCAAGCACTCACCTTGAAGTGTCTCCAGGGTGTAAGTGTTGTTAGCTCTGATTTGTATAACCTTGAATGGGCCTTCCCAGTTGGGATCCAATTTCCCCACATGTCTGGATACTTCCACCTTCTTCAAAACCAAGTCTCCCAACTGGAATGTCCTCTCCTTCACGTGTTTGTTGTACTGTTGGGCCACGGTGGCTTTATAATTGTGAATCTTAGCCCAGGCCTTATCTCTTCTTTCATCCAGTAAGTCCAACTCCAACCTCCTGTTGCCTTCGTTGAGCTGTGGCTCGAAATAGCCGACACGGGCGGATTCGTTTACAATCTCCGCTGGTATCATTGCTTCCGATCCATAAACGAGCGCATAAGGTGTTTCTCCAGTGGCCGCTCGTGGGGTAGTGCGATAAGCCCAAAGCGCTCCTTGCAGTTCTTCTGCCCATTCACTCTTCTTGCTTTCGAGCATAGTTTTTAAATGTTGTAAAATGATTCTATTGGTAACTTCTGCTTGTCCATTGGCTTGGGGATGTCCCACAGAGGTAAAGCGCTGTTCAATCCCCAACTCTGAACACCATTCTCGCGTGTCTGCTGCTATGAATTGGGATCCATTGTCTGAGATAAGCACCCTCGGGATGCCGTACCTGCAGATGATGTTCTTCCAAATGAAGTCTCTCACAACCCGGAAGGTGATCTTTGCAACGGCCTCGGCGTCGGCCCACTTGTTGAAATAATCGACAGCCAAGATGATAAACTTCTTTTGTCCAACAGCGATGGGCAAGGGACCCACAATATCTATTCCCCACTGGTCAAAGGGCCAGGAAACATCTATGGGAATCATTTGAGCGGCCGGCAGTTGAGGGAGATTTGAATGGAATTGGCACTTAGGGCACTTCCTCAAAAATTCAATGGCATCTTGGAGAACTGTAGGCCAATAGAATCCACTCCTCAGAGCTTTCTTTGCCAGGACGCGCCCTCCTGAATGGTTCCCACAGCTCCCATTATGGATGAGTTCGAGCGTTTCCTTCGCTTGCGAAGGCCTAAGGCACCTCATCGGGGGTCCCTGGAATGATTTCTTGAACAGTCTTCCCTTGGAATCCAAAGAGAACCGAGGGGCCTTGTTTTGGACTTTCCGAGCTTCCACCTTGTCCGTGGGATAAATACCATCCCTAAGAAACTTGATGATGTCGTCAAGCCAACAGGGCTCGTTCGGATCAATCATAGCGATCATCTCGGTGGCGATCCTTTCCTTGATCAAAGGCTCTTCGGTTTTAAGGAACGTGACAGAACGCTCAGAAGTGCCTTCTAATGTTGAAGCAAATTTTGACAGAGCGTCTGCACGCTCGTTTTCCGCTCGTGGTACTTGAAGTAGATGAAATTCCTTGAACTCCCCAATGATTTCTCTGGCCTTACCCAAGTACTGCACCATAGTGGTTTCTCGAGCCTCATATGTTCCTTCAATCTAGCTCGCGATTAACTGTGAGTCCACATAAGCGGTAATTCTGGAGGCTCCGTTCTGGAAAGCAATTTTCAACCCCTGCACGAGGGCTTCATACTCCGCCTCGTTATTAGTGACTTGGAAATCCAACCTGATTACGAAGTCCAACTCAATCCCATTGGGGTCTCTAAGGGCCACTCCTGCTCCTCCCCCTTGGGAGGTTGAGGAACCATCTGTGTGCAGGACCCATAGCCCCTCATTCTCCGAAACGGCAGGCTCTAAGCCAAAGCGTTCAACCAACAAATCAGCTACAACCTGAGCTTGTAACGCGGGCCTGGGCTCGAAGCATAAGTCAAATTGGCTCAATTCGATGGCCCACTTTATCAACCTTCCCGACACGTCCGGTTTGGATAAAACTTACCTCAAGGGTTGATCGGTAAGGACCGTTATGGAGTGCGCTTGAAAATAAGGTCTCAGCCGTCTTGATGCGTTGATAAGAGCAAACGTAAATTTCTCAATTTCCAAATACTTCTTCTCAGCTCCTTGTAATGTTTTGCTTAAATAATAAACAGGCAAGTGTTTTCGCTCTCGTACAGCGATCAACACCGCGCTTGTGGACTCGGAAGAAACGGAAAGATACATAAATAGTCTCTCGCCTTCGACGGGCTTAGTCAGCAGTGGGGCGCTTGAAAGGTAAGCCTTCATGTCCTGCAGCGCTTTTTCGCATTCTTCCGTCCAAGCGAAATTTCGCGCGTTCCTCAAAATTTTGAAAAAAGGAAGGTTTCTATCCGCCGAGAGCGAAATGAATCTGTTCAAGGAGATGATCTTTCCTACCAATACTTGGACTTCTCGGAGATTTCGAGGGGAAGGGATCTCCAAGATAGCTTTGATTTTTTCTGGGTTGGCTTCAATCCCCCTCTGACTGACCATGTATCCCAAAAACTTCCCCCCTCGTACTCCAAAAGTACACTTTGAAGGATTCAACTTCATTCCATACCGGCGCAGAATAGAGAAAGTACGCTCAAGATCTTCCAAATGTGAGTTCTGGCGCTCGCTCTTGACAATCATATCATCGACATAAACCTCCATGGATCTTCTAATTTCCTTCTCAAACATCTTGTTGACGAGCCGCTGATACGTAGCTCCGGCGTTCTTCAGCCCAAAAGGCATGACCACGAAGCAGTACACTCCTAAATGGACAACAAATGAAGTTTTGGGGCGGTCTTCTGGAGCCATAAAGATCTGATAGTATCCTTGAAAGGCGTCCATCATGCTCATGAGTTCACATCCAACGGTCGAATCCAACAATTGATCTATCCGAGGCAAAAGGTAAGGATTCTTTGGGCAAGCCTTGTTTAGATCAGTAAAATCATTGCACATGCGCCATTTATTCGCGCTCTTGGGAACCAAAACCACATTACACAACCATTCTGGGTATAAAATGGGCTCGATATATTGGGCCTCCAGGAGTTTATTAACTTCCTCTCAATAACCTTTTTTCGAAAGCCATGTACATCCCGCTTCTTCTGTTTAATGAGCTTGAAAGAGGGATCCACATTAAGCCTGTGGACAATGACGCTTGGGTCAATCCCAGTGAGGTCGGAGGCTTTCCACGCAAATACATCAATGTTCTCTCTGAGGAAGTCAATCATCATAATCTGAGATGGCCCCAAGAGGTTGGACCCTATCTGAGTAGTTTTATCCTTGTTCCCAGGCTCAAGCTCAATAGTAAGGAATTTTTCCGAGGGCTCGATCCTTACCTCAGGGCGGGGAAGTTCGAGCGCCCTCTTCTTTCCTGTCAGACGATCATTAAGTACGGGCCCATCCTCCCCTCGCTCGTCTCCTTTCGAGGAAGACTCGTAGACGGTCCCCGGTGGAGCGCTTTCGAGGGGGTTTCTGGTATTGTCATCCTTCTTCTTCTTGTTCTTTTTCTTGTTTAACTTCGCCCTTTTCCGCACGGGACCATCCTCATCTAAATTGGGAAAATTAACAGATTTTTTGGTGGACCCGATTTGGAAGGTTTTCTCCGCCTTAGGCTTTCTGAGGGATAACATGTAACATTCCCAAGCCTCTCGCACATTGCACAGTACTTCTCCAACGCCCTCAGAGGTGGGAATTTAATCTTCTGATGGTAGGTGGAGATGATGGCTTTGAAGTCAACGAGGGCTGGGCACCCAATTATGATGTTATAAGGAATATCAATCTCCACCACCCCATATGTAACCATGAGCGTCTTGCGCTGAGGGGCTCGGCCGAATGAAGTAGCTAAGCAGATTTGCCCTCGGGGGACAACCTCTGAACCTCCAAAACCAATGAGAGCTGTTTTGAGAGGCTCTAGCGGGAGGTCAGCATTCATCTTCAAGAATGTAGAGTAAGGCAAAACGTTAACAGAGCTTCCACTATCCACCAACACCCTTTTTACAACGTGATTGTGAACATCTACACTAACCACCATGGGGCAGTCAGAAGTCACACCTTCCCCATGAGGTGTTACAGTGTGCCCTAAATCCCTATCATCAAAGCCTATTACACCACTCGCTCTTGACTGTTGAGTGCCCACTTTCTGAATGGCGTAGATGGATTTAGGCACGGATGGGCGTTGGTCGTAGCTCCTGACATGCTTCCGCCGTGCTGCGTTGGAATCTTCCCCTGAAGAGCCTCCCGCTATCATATTGATAACCGTAAAAGGCGTATTTTCCTGCTCAGGGGCCTTTCCTTTATTGCTCCGATGGCTGCTGCCCTCGGGGTGGCCTCTTCCTCGTGGGCTCTTTGATCATGACAGACTCCTCCTTCTCCCTTCGGTGCGCTCGTTACAACGTTCATCATAGCGCTCAACCACCCTGACAAATTCTTTCAGATGGCCCCCTGCGACGAGCCTCTGAATCTTAGCTTCCAATTGACGACACTCATCCGTGTCGTGCCCCCTCTGCTTGTGGAAAGCACAATATTTGTTTGAGCGTCTGAGCGAATCCGTTTCCCTCATCCGTATGGGTCTCTTGAAGAGCTTCTTATCGGAGAGGTTATAGAGTTTGGAATTCGGCCTCGTGAGCGGGATGCGCTCGAATCGACGAGGGGGCGGTGGCGACCTCTTGCGCTCCTGAGGACGCTCCTTTTTGACAACAACATCCCGTCCCCGCTCGTGATGAGGGCGCTCGTTCCTTGTTGGACTGTGATGCCGGGGACCATTCGCCCCATACATGTCTTCGAACGCGAAAAACGGCTCGGCAACCTCTCTTAAGGCCATGAGTGTCCCTGGCCTTCTCTCCACGATGGCATCAGCAAATTTTTGCTCACATACTGCTTGTGATCCACTGCCTGAAAGAGCACTGGGATCAAGAAATCCATGGACGGCCTCTCCACTTGCAGGATCTCCTTGTTGAAGCGGGCGAAGAACGAGCGAAGAGACTCATTCTTGCCTTGCACCACGTTATAAAGGGTAGTGGGCGCAGTGACTGGGGCTTTCAGAGAATTGAAGTGGTTGAGGAAAGCGTTGGCCAGCTCTTCGTATGAGTGTATCGAGCGTGGGGGCGACCGCTTATACCACTCCTGCGCCATTCCTACCAAGGAAGTGACAAAAACCTTGGCCCAATAGTTGCTGGAATGCTCGTAGAGGTGCATCAAATGCAGAAAATGATCCAGATGCTCAGCTGGATCGGTTGTCCCATCGTAGCGGTTGATGGAAGTGGGGATTTTGGCCATTCCTGCTTGGGCCATCAAAACTTCTTCCACGAGGGGGGAGCCCCTCGCCAAAGGATGGTAATCGTAGGTGCAGAAGTTCTCCTCTTGCTCCTTGCGGTGGGGTACCCTTGGTTGACGGTCCTTAGGACGAGCATTTCTGGCATCAACCCATTCATCCCGACTAGGGGAGATCTGAGTTGATCGCCCTCGTGAGAGCTGTCCTACGATATCCTTTAAACCCTGCAGCTGGTCTTGCATAGCCGCGAGGATGTCAGGATTCACGTCCCCTTGTTTGTCCCCTTGTCTGGGGGCTCGCGAGTCCCTTCTGTAGATATGAGAGTCTCCTTCACTTTCATTAATTCTTTTCGTGGGCTCTCTGTTCCGGTCCACGGGGGGACGCTCATTACGGCCTTGCTGGGGCTTTTCCCTGGCTGGCAGTGGTGGCGGTTGTGCCCTCAGGACGGCCTGAGTTTCTCTGAGGGGGAAAGTTTGCAGTCCGCCCAAAGAGGCGGAGGTTTGAGTGGCCTACCCAGAGGGAAAGTACATGGAATGGAACCTTTCCCATGCCCCCTGGGCCGCCTGAACCTTACATTGGGCGTAGAGAGCCCTCAATTGCTGAGTAGTTAGTAGAGGTAACTCCACTCCTTCAATCTCCCTAGGGATCACCACCGGTAGCTGGATTTGACCGACATGATAGGGCTGGACCGGCTGCATCATAATAGTGGGGGTAAGTGTATAACCAGGCGGTGGCATCATGTAACTCTGTCCTCCTGGGTTTACATGGCTATGGACCCATTGATTTTGTGGAGGATGTGGAGGAGCAGAGAGAGGGACTCCTCCGGCGGCGGCGGAAACTGGTAGTGCCAGCGGTGCCGGCGGAGGAACTGAGGCCTCTGCCTGTGGTGTCACTCCTACGGCGGGGAGAGCCCCACCATCAGCGGCAGTAAGCGGCGGACCTCCGCCCACAGGGGCGGAGGGAATAACAGCATTGACTTTATGAGAGGTGTTGTCTCCTCCTCCCACAACTCCGGATCTCGTAGCAACCATAGTTGTAATGATTTTGGTATTTGCTTTTCAACTAGCAGAAGAGAAGAAAGATGTTGAGAGCTGGTTTCCCACAGACGGCGCCAAAAAATGATGGGTTCCGAATAGGTGGGTTAGAATCCGATCACTTTAGAATTTGTTTGAGTGGGAAAACCGTCGGAAGTTCGCCGAAAAAAAGAAGGGGGTTCTACCTACTACGCCAAGCTGGGGGAACCGGGGGTGATGCCCAGTTTGGCTCTCCGACGCTCAAGTCAGATGATGATCTGAAAGAGGAAATGTAAGCTAAGTAGGAATTGCTGTAATGGAGGTCGCTTACCGTGAAGGAGATGACTCAGCTTATTTATAGTTGAGGGTCAGGGACCCTTTGGTCATTTGCCTCATGTGGTCCTGGCCGAATGTTGCCCTAACACGTAGCGCTGCGAGAGAGAAACCTAGGAGGAATCTTTTGCAAAAGCAGCTAAGAGTTAGTATTGGCAACAGTGGCAGGTGCGCGGGCACGTACGGTGTGTCAGAGAGCCATTTGGGAGGTTGGTAACGAGGGCTTAAGAGCGCGCTCGTGACAACCAGAAGCATTGGAGGCCAAGATATCCGCTAGGGGATGAGGACTCCGGTTCGTATAATGGGTCAGAAGGTAAGACCACTCTGAGGGAGTGTGACGCTCGAAGAGGGCTTCCTTGGCACATTGATGTGTCAACCATACAATATGAATGGCGCTCGTGAGAGAGCTGCGGCAGGGGGAGCGTGACAACGATGACATGTGCTCTTGATGGATGATAGCGCTTGCTGGGCTTAGCGCTCGTGTACTGATGGTGCCACCTTGGGGAGACAAATGTCATCGTCTCAGTAGTGCCATGTGTCAAAACGTGGGACGAGCGTATTTTGACCCCATCAATATATACTTTGCATGCATTTAATATACCTAATATACATGCATTTACAATTAGCAAACATACTCATTCAATATATATATATATATATATATATATATATATATAAGTGGAGATATCATGCACCAAATATCATTAATATACAACATATATATATAATACAAGGAAAGCAACAGCGAAAGAAGAACGAAGTAGCAGCAGAAAGAAGAATGAAGCAGCAGAAACAGAAGAACGAAGGAGTAGCAGCAAGGCAGCAGCAGGCTCCCCGCCCGGGGAGATTCCATACACAAAACTTCCCTGCCGGGGAGTTTCATGCAGTAGCGGCTGCAAGGGAAGGTCCCCGCCCGGGGAGAGTGGTACTGCGGGAAAAATGGAGCAACAACAGCCCCGTACCCATGTTTCCCAATCTCCATGGCAGCGGCAACATAACAACAAGCAAAGCAACAGCTAAGGCAACAACAATAACCCAGAAACACCACACAAACGTAGGCTTAACTCACCAAACATCAGAACAACGGCAATTGAGGAAAAATAGCCACAAAATTCCCAAAACTCACATACTCATCAATGGTGAAATCTTGTACGCATCATATAATTCAAATTCAAGTCCATGAATGTCTAAAAGGATCTAAAGTGCACATATTTCATGTATCAAACCTCAAGAAATTTGAGAATTAAACAAGGAATTCAAGAAATGCAAATTAAACCTAACTATTCATCATCACCTTCAATTCATGCCCAAAACTCAATAATAAACTGCAAAGAGGCACTTAAAAGAAAGAGGAAAGGATGGAGGATAAAACCACGGTCTTACCTTTCGAATTCGAGAAGGATCGAAGAAGATACGGGCTTGAAATCACCAAGAGTGAATAGTGACGGGTTTCTCCCTTCCTTTCTCTTTTCCAGCCCTGTCTCGGTTCTTGTGCAAGGGGAACGTGAAATATCTGAATATAGGAGTGTAGAGAGGTGATTTAGGGTTATGTAGGTTCAAGAATCGGGTCATTTAGTTAAGAAACGAATAAGTTATGGGCAAAATGGTAAAACGTGGCAAATCTGTGCGAGGCTCTGGATTCGGGCAAGTTTCGGAGGTCTAAACGGGCTTAGAAAATTATGAGATTAGGTTCTATTGCTCAAAAATTTCATCCCGAGTCCAGCGCCACTTCCAGAATTCGAATCCGAATTCCCTAGCTCAAGATATCACATACGGAACCAAGGGTGCGCTAATTGCCCGTTAGCCCCCGCTTTGGTTCCATGACACAAAATAAATTCGTTACCACGTCAAAAGAAGTCGAAAACATAAAACGAGCATATAAACATGTTCATAACATATAAATCTACAACATACTAAATTTTCATGAATTCTCGATATCAAATCATATAAGAACGACACACGATTAAAACACTCATGCGCAAACGTAACAATTTCATAACATGTCAATTTAAATAATAAAATTCAAATTCTATTTTTAAATTAAAACTGAAAGTCAATGGTTTAAATGTGGAAATTAATTAATATAATTAAAACATGATTAATTAACATTAATTCTTAATTATCGATTTAAATAAATTCCAATTTAATGAAATAAAAATAAAATAAAATAAAATAAACTAATAACAATTTATTTTAAAAATTTTAATATAAAACACTCATAAATAATTAATCACATAATCAAATAATTTAATTGCGCAATTTATAAACACATACGACATATTTGTACAATTGAAAAACCGGGGCGTTACATTTGTTACATTTACTTAGAGGCCAATGGTTGACGTGGTGGATTGACATTATTTGGTAAGAGTTACCTAGAAGACATGTTAATTAAGAATAGTTCTTACTTTTTTAAACGGTTTTCGACCTTGCCTCCGGGGAGCCAACTGCAGTTAGTTAAGTCACCATTGCGTAAATCAAAATGCTTACGTGGATTTCATTTATTGGTTGGACGCAGAAGAAAGTGAAATACATATTCATAACTTGTTGGGCGGGGACGGGCGGGCGTGGCGGGAGGGATGTGCAGGCGCGCCTAGGCGCTGGCAGGCGACAGCAGCGGGCAGTCCCGCGCGGTTGTGGGACTGTTGGGCTGGCTGGCGCGCGGGCCTGGGCGTGCTACGCCTTAGCACGTCCAAGCTCGTGTTTTCGTAACGCGATTTCGTGTTTCGTACTTTTAGTTCAAAAACCAACAACAATCCAAAATTTAAAACACGATTCGAATGTATTTGAATTAAAACGATTTTCAAAAAACATAATTTCAGAAAACAGTTTCAGAAATTCAAGAAAAATTACAGTTTCGTAATTCAGGCTTTCTAAAAGAACTCATGAATACCTAATTCGCATCTAAGCCTAAGAATTTCTACCAAATTCAGAATAATTGAGACGAATCAGAAACACGATTAACGAGGTGGCTCTGATACCACTTGTTGGAAAACAGGAATCAGAAAGCAGCGGAAATTTAAAAATTTTTCCAGCAAAAGGATCTTGAACTCGCAATCATGAATCCGAATTCATAGAGATCAAGAAACTCACTTGGGTAGTAGCTTTCTTGACACGTTTTGAGTGGCCCTCAAACGAGCTTCATGTGGTAATGGCAACCCGTCCCTCGAAAGTCTCTTTCTACTTCAGAATCCATTGTAGGGATAACAATCCACACCAACCTAGATTCAAATCATGTTAGGGAAGTTCTTACCAATATAACATAAAGAAAGAAACATGAAACGCGAAAGGCATAATTGAAACTCCCTTCGAAAACAAGTTTTGCGAAAGTAGAAATCTGCCAGCCATAAAACCCTCGTGAAAAAATTCATCCTTCAGGATATGGACGAACGGTTTTCGCCATCTTCTTTGGTTCGATTTTTTCACTCGTTTTCTGTTGGGTTCAGAATCGTTTCATCATCCCTTCTGGTCGTTTTACTTGATCCCCATTCCTTGGTAAAGCTCGAATCTTCAAAACTTCTAACTTGAAGCTCTCTAGAGATAGTCCACCAACTTGGCTACAATCTAACTAGTAAGGATGCTAGTTCTCTAGTTAGTGTTTAGGCTTAACCTAGGGTTTCGTTTATCTTGGAGAAAGGATGGTGTTCAACACATGAACCAAAAGAATTCTCGATTAGCTCTAAGGGGAGCTCGAGCTCCCTTATATATAGGATGGGAGTGGCCGAAAATCCTAGTCCTTATGGACTAAGGATTTGGTCCCTCTCTCCTATTACTTGATCATCAAGTAGTTTTGACTTTGACTTTGAATTCAAATTCAAATCAACTTTCAAGAGAGCTAAAATATCCAAACTATTTTTGGATAATTTTATACTTTATTTATTTAAATTAAATAACTTATTTTATCTAATTAATTAATTCACAATTAATTAACTAGATTATTTTTCTCCAAAATAAGACTTTCTTTTTAATTCCAAATTAAACCAAAGTCTATTAAATAATTAATCACATTAATTATTTAACACATAAATAAATATACAAATATATTTACACACGTATGAGACACGTGTCACAAGGGCACGTGTCACTCACGTGAGCCACACGTGTGGTTCACACGTGTGGAACCCTCTTGGCCCGATTAACTCGTTTAATCATTTTAAAGCCTTAACTCATGTAACCAAGTTGTTGTGTGTGACCCTCCAGGTTCTCAATTCAATTAGCAGTGACCCCAATTAATTCATTCACTAATTAATTAATTAGTCCACAAATTAAACGACCATAGTCTAGCAACAGGTGTTTAACCACTAGCTCAATTGAAATGTTCGGATTCGACAGAACCTTTAAGTCATTGATTCATGTGAGATACAATCCTCCTACTTACTATCTCTCAACCAAGATCTAGGGTAAGGGAATAATTAGAACCCTAATAATCTGGTCTTAAAGCTAAGTGCATTTCATATCCATTTGATCTCAATCCAAGAAACCCTTTTCTAGATGTCTTGATCTACTGCCTTGGCCAAGGACTCCATATGGCATATGAATGACTTACACAATAAGAGATCACCTTGCAAACGCAAGTGTAGGTCCTTTCTCGATTCTCATTCACTTTCATGAGTCACTTGTGCAGCCCCAGCATAAGCCTTGAATCAGTTGTCTAAGGCGACACCCTTTAAAGCTTATACCTAAGACTACAGAGTTAACTCATAAAATGACATGGAACCTCAAGTCTAAGGATCAATTAATCACATCAATGACTTGTGAGATATTTCCTAATCTGGAAGTTTCCATTTCCTGAAATGGAAACTTCCTTTCCCATTTAGGAATCTTCTCACACGGGGCACCTCAGTGAACTTACTTATTAAAGTAAGCACCCTCATGTATCACGCACGTATCAACTATACACTTTGCACCTCCATGAAACAAGGTGGTCCTTCTTAAGGGCGTGATCCCACAAGCAAGCCTTAGAGGAGTCAGGTTGACACTCCCACTGTCGGTAGGACTCATCAGCTTGGAGTATTTTACTAATCATGACTTATGTGATATAGGGCTCATTTCATGAACCATTTCACCTAAATGGTAGAGTCCTAAAGTCATCAGGATTAGAGGAGTTCTCATACATGCGCACGTAATGGAAACACACAAAACACGTATTGGCATATAAAGAAGTGTTTGCCTATGATTATAATCAATCGTATATTATTCAAAGATTGTCTGTGATATAAGGAAAGTCCCAAAGCAGATTACGCCAAACCAGCTTTCTAGGGCACTATTCCTAACACATAACACGTAGTATAACGTGTTTACAATTAGAGAATAGGTAAATAGAAACATTCAAGTCATGTTCGGAAATTAATTAACACGAAATAGATAACAATTAAATTTTAAAATTAAATATATAATTAATTCATAACATATATAATATATATAAATACATTTATATATATATATATACAAGTATCTGCATGCCTTTAATAATATATACATTTGCATGCACATTATTCCTAGTATATATATATATACTTTGCATGCATTTAATATACCTAATATACATGCATTTGCAATTAACAAACATACTCATTCAATATATATAAGTGGAGATATCATGCACCAAATATCATTAATATATATATATATATATATAATACAAGGAAAGCAACAACGAAAGAAGAACGAAGGAGCAGCAGAAAGAAGAATGAAGCAGCAGCAACAGAAGAACGAAGGAGTAGCAGCAAGGCAGCAGCAAGGCAGCAGCAGGCTCCCCTCCCGGGGAGATTCCATACATAAAACTCCCCCGGCAGGGGAGTTTCATGCAGTAGCAGCCGCAAGGGAAGGTCCCCGCCCGGGGACCTTGCAAGGCAAACTCTCCCCACCCGGGGAGAGTGGTGCTGCGGGAAAAATGGAGCAACAACAGCCCCATACCCATGTTTCCCAATCTCCATGGCAGCGGCAACATAACAACAAGCAAAGCAACAGCTAAGGCAACAACAACAACCCAGAAACACCACACAAACGTAGGCTTAACTCACCAAACATCACAACAACGGCAATGGAGGAAAAATAGCCACAAAATTCCCAAAACTCACATATTCATCAATGGTGAAATCTTGTACGCATCATATAATTCAAATTCAAGTCCATGAATATCTAAAAGGATCTAAAGTGCACATATTTCATGTATCAAACCTCAAGAAATTTGAGAATTAAACAAGGAATTCAAGAAATGCAAATTAAACCTAACTATTCATCATCACCTTCAAATCACGCCCAAAACTCAATGATAAACTGCAAAGAGGCACTTAAAATAAAGATAAAAGGATGGAGGATAAAACCACGGGCTTACCTTTCGAATTCGAGAAGGATCGAAGAAGATACGGGCTTGAAATCACCAAGAGTGAATAGTGATGGGTTTCTCCCTTCCTTTCTCTTTTCCAGCTCTGTCTTGGTTCTTGTGCAAGGGAAATGTGAAATATCTGAATATAAAGTGTAGAGAGGTGATTTAGGGTTATTTAGGTTCAAGAATCGGGGTTATTTAGTTAAGAAACGAATAAGTTATGGGCAAAATGGTAAAACGTGGCAAATCTGTGCGAGGCTCTTGATTCGGGAAAGTTTCGGAGATCTAAACGGGCTTTGAAAATTATGAGGTTAGGTTCTATAGCTCAAAAATTTCATCCCGAGTCCAGCGCCACTTCCAGAATTCGAATCCGAATTCCCTAGCTCAAGATATCACATACGGAACGAAGGGTGCGGTGCGCTAATTGCCCGTTAGCCCCCGCTTTGGTTCCACGACACAAAATAAATTCGTTACCACGTCAAACGAAGTCTAAAACATAAAACGAGCATATAAACATGTTCATAACATATAAATCTACAACATACTAAATTTTCATGAATTTTCGATAACAAATCATATAAGAACGACACACGATTAAAACACTCATGCGCAAACGTAACAATTTCATAACATGTCAATTTAAATAATAAAATTCAAATTCTATTTTTAAATTAAAACTGAAAGTCAACGGTTTAAATGTGTAAATTAATTAATATAATTAAAACATGATTAATTAACATTAATTCTTAATTATCGATTTAAATAAATTCCAATTTAATGAAATAAAAATAAAATAAAATAAAATAAAATAATAACAATTTATTTTAAAAAATTTAATATAAAACACTCATAAATAATTAATCACATAATCAAATAATTTAATTGCGTAATTTATAAACACATACGACATATTTGTACAATTGAAAACCAGGGCGTTACATTTGTTACATTTACTTAGAGGCCAATGGTTGACGTGGTGGATTGACATTATTTGGTAAGAGTTACCTAGAAGACATGTTAATTAAGAATAGTTCTTACTTTTCTAAGCGGTTTTCGACCTCGCCTCCGGGGAGTCAACTGCAGTTAGTTAAGTCACCATTGCGTAAATCAAAATGCTTACGTGGATTTCATTTATTGGTTGGACGCAGAAGAAAGTGAAATACATATTCATAACTTGCTTTTATTTATTTATTTCAGTTTTATAATTACGAACTCTTTTGGCCCACTCCAAACTATTTATCTATAAGGAAATAGACTAGTAAGGGTTCAACTATGCTGACTAGGAAATAAATCTTGACATCGTGTTGAGACACGAAAGATTACGTACTCACTGAACCTTATCCAAAATTCTGGAAACTACAACCAGTCAGGATTAGAAAGACGTTTATTCCAAACATATCAAGTGTATTGATCTGGCTAGTCTTATGTCCTGACATCTGTCTTAAAAGTTCTTGAGCATCAGACGCACGAGATGTCTACTGATAAGAACATGTTTTGGAGACAGAATCGTGCGAAGGTACGAGCCAATAAGAAGGTTGTTAGTTATGAAGATGTTTGAAGGATCACCGATTCAGAATCATATTATGATATGATAACTAATCTGAACGAGATTGAAAGCCTCTGTACTTAAAGAAACAATCTTAACAGACAGGATACTATCCTATACTCTATGCTTAAGTCGTTTGAACGTTCATTAATTTTAAATATTTTTTTTAAAACCTGAACCAATGAACGACCTCAATAAGGCAGAAAGGGTGATATAGACTAAAGGAAAAGTTCTCTTTAATCATACAACAATATCCACGGCCTAGAAAGCCAGTAAGTGGGAAAAAGAAAAAGGAAAAGTTCCTAATCTAAGGTTCAGAAATAGAAAGTCAAATCCGACAATGGAAAAGTGTTTCTATTTCGGTGGTAACGGGTATTGGAAAATAAATTATCCAAAATACTTAGTTTGTCTGTTTGCTACGCCGTTTAGATAAGATATGAAGATATCTTACTCGTTGAAAGTATGTTTAGTTGGGAATTCACCAGAATCCTGGTGTGTGGATTCGATCAACTAATCATATTTGCAATTCGTTGCGAAGATTCAAACTAACTAGGAAGTTTGAAAAACGGCTAACACACAACTACTGCTCGAGGATAATACAAGTGTAATTGTATTAGCAGTAAGGACTATAAAGTCGTATTTTGGCAATAGGGTTTTAATATTATACGTGCCATATATACAGAAATTTGATTTCTGTAAGTTATTTGATAATTAATGGTCTAACTATTTGTTTTGAACAAAAATTTACCATTAAACAAAACAAAAGGTTTATTTGCTCTGGCACAATAAAAGATGGTCTTTTATACCTCAATGAAAAACCTATTTTATGTTTAACATTAAGAAGCTTGACTTACCATCTAAGAGGAAAAACTTCTACGTGGCACCTATCTATTGGTCAATTGAATCTGAATAGGATCCAAAGACTGATTGTTGAGTCCTATTGACTTGAAAATAGTGTCAATCTGCGAATCCTAATTAGAAAGTTATAATGACCAAGAAGTTTTATTTTTTTGAGACAAAAGGGTATTAACTATTAAGCCATGAACTTGCTTAAGTTAGTTCATATGAACGTATGATACTATGAATGTTCAAGCAAGAGGAAGTTTTGGATATTTCATCATTCATTTGAATGATTACTCTAGATACAAATATGTTTGTTTGATGAGACTTAAGTCTGTATTTTTGAAGAGTTCAAAGAATATAAGACTGAAGTCAAAGAGTCAAACAAGAAAATGTATCAAGACACTTTGATTAGATCGAAGTATCTATGTTCAGAGTTAAATAGTATTTCTCAAATGAGATTAGATCTCAATTTTCTGTATGAGATACGCCTTAGCAAGGATGTATTGCAGAAAAGAAAAATAGAACTCTGATAGAGATGGTAAAGATTTATGAAGAGTCATGCTACCCTACGAAGTTCGTTTTGGGGTCTTGAGCTCAAAGCAACAAATACACTAAACCTAGTTCTATCTAAGTCAGTTCCTAAAACACTGATGGATCTGTAACTGGGGTGAAAACCCTGTATCTCTTATCTCCAGATTTGAGGTAGCCTGGTCCACGAGTTAAGGATGGATCCTGACAAGTTAGAATAAAGAACAAAGGTTTACTTGTTCTAAGGTTATCCTAGAAGAACGAGAGGTGGTATATTTTGTAATTTGAGAAATCATAAAAGATGTTTGTGAATATTTCAAAGATAATTACATAGATAACCACAAAGGGTGGAAGCAAAGTAGTGTTAAAAAAAATAACAGTATTAGGTACTGATTTCCTTAAACCTGTGATAACTAAAAATGTATTAGATACATGTGATGTACCAAATACAACATGTGATGTAAGAGACGTGTACACAAGAGCATCATTGTAGTGGGAGGATTGTCAAGATACCTGACAGGATACCTAAGATTAACCCAAGTGGTTGAATCTAACGTATCTGACCCTGTCACGTGTAATGAAGCTATGGAAGATATAGACGCTGACCATTTGGTCAAAAGCGATGGAATCTAAGTTAGAATCTCTGTATTCTAACAAAGTCTTGAACTTGTAGAGGCACCTGAAGGCATTAAACCCATTAGATGCAATTGGGTTCTATAAGAAAATAAAAGGAAATAATGGACGAAAAAGTAGAAACTTTAGAGCAAACTTATGGCAAGGGATTTTACCCAGAAAGAAGAAATCATTTATGAGGTCTTCTCGCCCATAGCAATGCTTAAGTCCATTATCCTCTCAATTTTATCTCATTATATTTATGAGATTAGATAAATGGATGTAAAGACTATGTTCTTGAACGGGCAATTTCAAGAAGAAGAGATACATGGTACAACCTGAAGGTTTCACAGCCAGAAATCAGGTGCATATAATGCAAGCTTAATAGATCGATTTATGATCTTAAGCAAGCGTCTAGATTATGGAGCATCAGAATTATAAGGCAATTTAGATTCTTTGGATTTGTATAATTGCCTGATGAACCATGAAGTGTACAAAATGACATCATGATACCGTTGTAACATTTTCACTTTGTACGTAATTAATATTCTGCTAATTGGGAATGATGCAAGAATTTTGTGGGTGGTCAAGATTTGGATGTTAAATCAGTTTGACACATAAGACCTTAATGAGACCAATAATATTCCAAGGATCAGACTTTTATCGTGATCATGAGAATAAAAGGATTGGTTTATTACAAAAAGCGTACATAGATAAGATGCTAGCAAGGTATAATATGACAAATTCCAAGAAAGGTTCATTACCTTTTAGATATGGAATTTATCTATGTCGGGATAAGTGTCATAAGACAACTGAAGAGATAGAAGGCATGATTAGAGTTCCACAGCAGAAGCTTTATGTATGTCATATTATGTACAAGGCCAGCTGTCTATTATGAAATAGGTCCAAGTCAGCAAATATTAGTCAAACCCTAGAATTTGACACTGGGTAGTAGTGAAAGCATATATTAGAGTACTTGAGAAGGACTTGAGATTATATGCTTGTCTACCACAGTGATGAGCTCATTTCACTAGAGTACACAGATTCAGATTTGTAATCTGATTTGTATTCTAGATGTTTGACATCAGAATACGTGTCTACACTAGAAAGAGCAACCGTTAATTGGGGAATGTTAAGCAGACTTGTATTGCTTACACTGCCATAGAAGTTAAATACTTGGTAGCTTGAGAAGCAGCCAGTTAGATGTATTGGATTCATGATTTCCTAGTTGTTGGCTCAGAGAAACGTCTAATAGATTTCTTCACTAAAGTATTGGCGCAAAAGAGTGCAAAACGAGTTTTGACACTGATGTGAAAGGAATAAGACTTAGATGTGTGGCCAAATTAAATTTAGGGCAAGTGGGAGATTGTTTGGAATAGTGCCTTGAAAATTCAATTTGTTGAATTAATTAAACTGAATTTACAACGAGTTGTGAGTATTTCACATATTGAAAATTAATGGCGTGTGTTAGCATTCTTATATGAAATGTGTTTCATAGGAAAAGACTTTGAATACCGAAATCACGTGTCATTAAAGTTCTAGTCGGTAAGATAAGAATATGTTCTTATCAAGACTATAACATGGTTATATAAGATGATTAGTCTTTCGTCATAGGGAATGGTGATTCCAATTATAACACGTTGATGATTTTCAATAGGATTGGAAACATCAAACTGGACCACTGAGATTATTCATTTTATACTGCTATCTAAAATGAATAAAATCTCAGGAAGCATTGTACTCTTAATCCTGATAATATTTCAGCTTTAGGCATGTAGTGTTAGTCACTATAACATACTTGAAGTGAGGTCTCGGTAACGGGTGGCCAAAATACTTTATATGTTCGATGATTACATGAAATGCGCTAAAGAGTTATATTGATCGAGGAATCTGTGGCCTTGCTGGAAGGTAAGAGATATCCTTGAAATAGATTTACAAAAGTTCGAATTAAGACTTTGGCCAAAGCACTTCGCGTGATACGTCACCGAAGTTGTATGATGAATGTGCTTCACATACAGAGAATTTGAACTTAAGGCGAATAAATAAATTTTAAATTAGAGATGAAAAATAAATGATAGTAGTTGCAATTTATTTTTCATGGATATCTACACGGATGAGTGAAATGCGAAATTATTCTAGATCGAGGAACTCGTGAATAATTTAATTAATTTTAGAGTACAATAATATTTATTTAGTGGAATTAAATACTGTTAACGGTAATTAATTATTATCATGAGATGATAATATATTAATCCGTTTGGAGCTAAAATTAATTAGTCCTGCAGGTCCCCCTACAAGCCCCAAATTGAAAAACACAAAGAGAAAATAATAAAAGGAGAAAGAGAAATGAATTTTCAAAGTGTTTGAAAATGTAACGCCCCAGTTCCGGATGAACAGGTAAGCACGCCACGTGTGCGTTTTGAGCGTAGGTTTTATTTTATTTCTTTAATTTATAATATATTCTTACGTGGCATTCATAATTTTTATAAAATGCATGAAACATTGTTCATATCAATTCTTTAAATTCATATCATTGAAAACATTATTTCATGACACGAAAAAATATTTATTGCATGAAATCAATTACCGAGAGTGATAGAATTACCAAATTGTCCCTAGTTAAATACTTTCTAAAATATTAGGGACTTAATTGCATGATTTCTAAGGACCACATTGATCATATTTTAAATGGTGACATACCTAATTGCATGACTTCATAAGATAAAGGATTAATTGGCAAATTGACATATTTCACAAAAATCAAGGGATGAATCACGTAATATCATCCCAAGGTTCTTCCTTGATCATTTCTAGCAAAAATATTTCCCAACTCATTCATCTCTCTCTCGGTATTTCAAGGAAGAAAAGGGAAGAAGTGATTTTCATCATCTATCTCAAGAATCATCAAGGAATATTGCAAGAAATTGAGAGTTCATTATCTTATTCATCCATCTCTTCATTTTAAGGTTGGTTTGCATGGAAGCCATGGTTCTTGATCATATTTGCCTAAGCTAGGGTTTAAGACGTATGTGCTAAATGAGTTATTGGTGATCAAAGTGTGATTATGTGATTATATATGGAATTATAGCATGATTTGATCATGAAAATCTTGAATATTTGGCAAGATTGAGCTAGTTGATCATGTACATGAAACCTTGGAAATCTTGTTGTATAGCATGTTCTATGTGTTTAAATGTTATATTATCCCTTATTGAAGTGGTTTGCATCATATTTCCAGAAATTATAGTGTTTGGGGTTCAAAAATGGATTGTTGTTGTTTTGTTGTTTCTTCCCCGAGAGCATGCTCTGTTTCTGCTCTGTTTTTCAGTTGCAGAAGCAGGGAACGACCGTTCCCAGCCTCAAGGCTTGGTGGGAACGGGCGTTCCCATTCCTTTTCAAAATTCAGGCGGCCGACCATGGGAACGGCCGTTCCCATTTTGGCCTTGGAGCCGGAAGGGCCGTTCCCCGGCTAAGCGCGTTTTAAAATTGGAAAAACGTTGCCGCGTTTTCTGGGCAACGGGAACGACCGTTCCCAGTTTTCAAAGGAAGCCTGGAACGGCCGTTCCCATGGGGCTGACAGAACAAAATTCACTGCATAAAATTACGATTTTGACCCCTCGATCCAACGACTTCTTTGACCCCGAATTGCTATAATACGTGTTAATATGATGTGAAACGAAAAGTTATAATACCACATTGCATTTTCGAGGTCGTCTCGACACATTTTCGCCGTTCGTCATATTTTGGCCATTTTAGTCCATGTCTCATGTTGATATGTCGTATTTGCACAGGTCACGAGGGCGTGGACGAGGAGCAAGCTCCTTAGAACGCTTATTTATTATATTTTGCAAGAAAGGTGAGGTTTTGTTTTGGTAAAACGAACCCTATAACCCTTATGTGCTAGTTTTCGGCCAAAACCTATTATACTTATAAACGTTTTCAAAGTAATAAACATTGCAAGCAAGAATGTATCGATTGTCATGGTTTTCAAGCATGTTTGGCGAGTACATGATTGCACGTGGGCCCGAGGGTAATTCTTGAGCCAACCGGGAAAGCAAGGGCTGACGGGTAACTCCTGAATTATCCTCACATTGTTGGGATCACCCCCGAAGCCACTAGGAGATTAGTGGTGGAAGGAGTTCCGTGTCTAGAGGGTCATGTCCTCTACACACACCATGTCGTGGATAGTCGAGCCTTGCAAACTCGCTATCACCCGGAGGAAGAAGGAGACTGGGGATTAATCCGGAATGTCGGGTTATCCTCGGGTTATTGCATGTTTTCAAGTATGAAATTGTCTATGTGAGCACTAAATGAATTGCGTGATCACTTATTTATCAAGCAAGCAAGCATGATCACGTATTGTTCACGATTGGGAGTTCGGTTGGAGATTGCCCTTACTCGCCGGGGCCACATGTTCATGATATTGACAAGCGTGATTAATTAAACGTGTTAAGATGGATAGTTGTAATCTCGGGCAAAGGATGATCTTTCTTGAACTATATAATCATTGTTTTCTAAAAGTCTTTACCCGAGGCTACAACTTGCATGTGACGTGTGATCTATTTATTATTGCCCCTCACTCAGTCTTCGGTAGACTGATACTCCACTTTTCAGGTACCTTTTGAGCGTGGTTGTGCTAGGCGGGAGTTGGTCGAGTCTTGCATTTCCACGGGTCTAGCTTCATACCTTCATGTATATTACTTTTGGAACATTTCATGTATGGATCGATATCAGTATTTTGGATTCATGGTTATGTATATTATTAATAGACCATAATGTAGTGATAGATAATTGGTACCTATATGTATCTATGGAATAAATATGGTACCTATATATATATGAATGACTTTACTGCTTCCGCTTTTCTATTCATGGTTGTTTGGTTATGTTGGGGAGAGTGTCCCGCCTAGAGCGTCGTTTTGTTGTCACCCGTTCGCTGTGGTCTTGGTTTATGTATGAACTGTCCATTTCATACGTGGATCGGGGCTACAGTGCGGGGGATGTGGCGCCTTGGGGTCTAGGGTGCTACAGAAAATATCCAAGAAATTTATTTTAAGAGTTGGAATTTATTTATTTAAATTGAAGTTCCAAAGAATTGAAAATGCCCGGAATTTTATTTTGGAGAAAATAAAATTTTCATCTGAAAAAAAAAATTTGATGATGTGCCACGTCAGCAGAGGCAGGTGATGTGACGTTGATTGGGCACCAGGTGGTGTGACACGTGGACGGCTGTGATCGCACCACATCGGCGTAAAGCAACGGTCCAGATTGGGTCTGGACCGGGTCGGTCAAACGGACCAACGGGTCAGGGTCCGGTCAACGGGCCGGGTCAAACGAATAGGGTTGGACCAGAATGGACACGTCGCGTCACCAGGACTGGCCACGTATCGAACCGATTCTACCGGACCGGACCAAGACCAACAAACCCTAGCCGCGTGTATTTCACACGGTGGCGAGTGCCGGCGTGTGAGAGGGAATTTCGGCGAGCGGCCGACGGCGTTGGACTCGTGGTGATGAGACCTTCAACGTAGTGTCCTCGATTTTTATGTCCAAGTTGCACACGTAAGTGGGGTGTGAAATTACTATTTTACCCTCGGTTTTTCCCCTATAAATATAGGGGCCTTGGGCCCTCATTTCTCATTCACAAGTTTGGGAGGTGGTTTTGGCTGAGTTTAAGCTTTGACACCATATCCCTTTTCTCCTAGTTAATTCTGATTTATTTTGGAATTAATTTTAATTAGGTGTTTATATAAAACACCTAATTTCGGGAGAATAAACCCTGAAAAGGGTTTTCTAGTTTAAAGTTTTATTTTCTCTAAGTATTTAGAAAAATACTTTCGGAGCCCACACTTCGAGGGTGTCCCTGGGGTTATTGCAGGGAAGCTCTGTCGGTTTCACGAGAAGATCGGGTATCGGGTTCACGGGAAGTGAATTCGGGAGCTAAAAAAATGTCGTTAGATAGCCATGTTTTCAGTACGGTAATATTTTACAGTTGTTTTATTTTAAGCATGATAAATTATATGCTTTTAAGTGTTAATTGCATGTTAGATATTTATCTGCTTAAGTGATTTAAAATTTATTATCAATTGCATGTATATACTTGAGTAGATCCGGCTAGTCTTCCGCTTTTGTATTAAAATATTTTAGAAATATTTTAATACTTGTTTTATAAACAAAATTTTAAAATGTGGTCCCGGACAGCTACTGTTCTGGGCCCACCTCCCAGCAGGGATCACCCCCGAAGCCACCAGGAGGTTTGGTGGTGGAAGGAGTTCCGTGCGTGGGAGTCATGTTCCCGACGTACACCATGTCGTGGATAGTTGGGCCTTGCAAACCCACTATCACCCGAAGGAAGAAGGAGACTGGGGACGGGTCTGGAACCACGGATTGTCCTCGGGTTGTTGCATGTCTCCATTCATTGATTGTATTGCTAATTGAGCACTAATTGAATTGCATGATCACGTATTAAATCATTCAAGCAAGCATGTATCGTTCACGTTTGGTGTAAAGGTTGGAGAATTGCCCTCACTCCCCGGGCCACGTATTGCATGAGATTGATAAATTAACATGTTAAACTTGATAGTTATAATCTCGGGCGAAGAAGAGACTTTTCTTGAAACTTATATTTCTTTTCCTTTCCAAATCTTCACCCGAGGCTACAACTTGCATGTGAATTGTGTTATATATATTTATTTATGCCCCTCACTCAGTCTTCGGTAGACTGACACCTCACTTTTCAGGTACACATAGGCATGCTAGGTGGGAGTTTGAGTCAGGTCTTGCATTCAGCCGAGTCTATTCGAGATTAGCATGTTATGATTATTTAGTTATGTAATAGCCCGGATCGGGGCCTGGTCGTAAACGGTAAGCTAAGGGTATCGTAAGAGCGTTTATAGACCTTGATCCATATTTAAAATACTTCATGCATTGCATCTTTATGTGAAATACGTGATCTTTTGTGATATTATGTTATTTCGAAGGAAAGTCGGCACCAAAACCGTAAAGTACTATTCATTTCCCGAGCCCCTACAGCTCCGTTTTGTCAATAGGATTTTTAAAGGATCAAAACTTATGATTTCTAATCATTCAAACTCGTTTCCAAGTCCCGAGAACCTTTTATGAATTTTTGAAGTAGTTTAGGATTTTCTTTTAAAGTTACTATTCACCGCCGAAATGAACTTTTGATCGGTACACCGTTTACCCCTCAATATTACACTTAAAATGACCCTTGGATTATTTCATGAATTTTGATATGCTTTTCAAATTCTAATTCCGACCCTAGCTCGAGTAATAAACGAAAACGTTTAACGAATAAGTTACTATTCATTTCGCGAATTAGAACTTTTAAACCGTACGTCCGATTTTGACGTATGAATAGTTGTTTCGAAGGAAATTTTATTTCCCGAACTTTGAACACTTTTTCCATTCTCGCAGCTGCTCGTTTGAAGATGAAATGACCTAAATACCCTTTTTCTACCATTTTATATTTAATTTTTGAGAAAATCTTAATTTTTACCAATAATTACACTCAAACCCCCGTCTAGTCCCTTCCACAATTAGTAATTAATGTTTAGCCCCTAAATATATCTATAAATATGGTGTTTGGGGTCAGCCATTTTTCCTTGCTACTGACTACCGATTTTTGAGGTAAGTTTTCCTTTTATTTTTTTTGTTTAGTTTTTATTTATTTATTTATTTAATTTATGTTTTAGTTATATTTAGTTTAGATTTTAATTTATGTTTTATTTTAGATTATTATATAATTTATTTTGTGCATGAATTATGTATTTAAAATTATGTATTAAATTCATGAATCACATGATTTATGTTTTATAAATTATAGTTTACAAATTAAATGTTATATGATTTAATTATACTACAATTTTATTATGTGACACCTATTATGACATGATACATGTTACATTTAATTATAATTCGTTCATACTTAGGTAATTGGATATGATACATGATTTAATTGTGATACATGTTACTTGAAATATAATTTATAGCCTATAGTTTTTAATTGTTACATGTTTAATAATTTAGCCTAACCAATTGATATAAGTTATAGTATATAGGTGTAAATACGTATACCTATTAGTTTTTCCTATGTATAAATACGGTATGTATTTTTGTATATATACCAAATATATTTTAGTATAAATACTTAAAGTATTTTCGTATAAGTACCAAACGTATTTTCGTATTAATACAATATACCTACCGTATAAATACCGTATACCGATCGTATAAATACCGTTGACCGGAACAGTACCGTTGACCGGAACAGTACTTTTGACTGGAACAGTACCGTTGACCGGAATAGTAACTTTGACTTTATATCAACGGACTCATTTTGACGAGACGGATTCAACGGTAAAATCCTTTTTCGCTAATTTTCAAAATCGGGAATCAAAATTAAGCTTTTAAATCAAACTCTTTTCTAGAAATTGATCTTTTTATAACCCTAAGCATGTTATTCAATTTTGTACCATAATTTTTCCAATTAAGATTTAATTACTTATCCGAATTCTTCCTCCGATGAAGGTAATCCTTCTCGATTAATACTCCCTAGTCAATTGTGTGATTTTCATCATTCAATCATGCATCATTGATCCATTCCGGGACTTAGTTCCTTAAGCTCATAGTAGTGTATTACTTACAGGAGTTAAGACCGAGACCTGGAATCCCCAGGGCACTGCTTGATCCCTATCCTCTACCAACTACCTATCTACCTAAATAAATAGGTGAGGTTTAAACTATTTTCAACTGGAACCATGAATATACATAAGTATACAAATGATTTCAAAATCAATTCATTCAGATTCAAAGACACTTATCTTTTAAGTTAAACATTTTCCCTTTTGGGGACAATGCTTCCGTTTTAAAGTAATAATTTCTGATATACCGTTCTGTTTACAGTTATTCAGTTTTGATTAAAGATCCAATTTCTAAACTCTGTGTGCTCTATGCACTTCTGATATTCTGAAATGCAAGCTTCTGAAATTCTGTTCTGTTGGGCCCTGACGGTTCGGTTGATTAGTAGACCGGGAGGCACGCGCCAATGGCTACTATGATACTGGCCGTCGTACAGACCTTGATGATGGTTTAATCGGAGGTTGGTTACTCCACATCGAAGGTCGGGAGAGGTGAATGTAATTCCTCCCATTTCTGTTTACGTCACCGCGGGGTAGCTCCCTGGGCGCGACAACCGGAGGAAGAAGGATGGTGCATGTGATTATGGGTATCGGGATCCTAACCGGTCTCGATACCAACCCTGTTAAATGTTTTGGGAGTAAAGGTTGGAGAACGCCTAGCTTGCGGGCAAATTCAGTTTTAAAAACTGGTTCATACTTTTGAAAATATACTTTTACCCTATCCCTTTTTGCAAAAATACATATGAACCATCACCCCTGATGTGTGTGCATGTGTGTGATTGCTTGAAAATCTTGATAAAGGAAAAAGATACAACACTTGATTTCAACATAAGTTTTGAATTAAAACCCTTTCACAATCCCTAAAGTTCTTCCAAGTTCTTAATATATTTTCAAGCTATATCTCACTTAGTCCCTTTGACTAATCCCTCTCTCGTTTTCTGACCTCATGGTTTCAGGTTTGCAGCCAGACGCTTTCTAGAGGTATCTTGAAGCTTTAGGACGTCTTTTATTAAGTCAAGACTACTGTTTGCTCTATTGTTGTCTTGCATCATATCAGTTGCATCTACCTATATGTTTATATGTTTCTACGTTTTGTTCTGGAAGCATGTTCAGGTTGTATCCTGAAACGTTACTGAATTCTGTTAAACTTAATGTTTCCCCACTTGTTTAGTTTAAGTTAAAGATGGTATGATATTATTTGCCTAGTTGTTTCTTTACTTAAGATCATACTATCTATTGTTGCATATATATTTTAAGAGTTTTTAAATTTCTATAAATTCCGCTGCTTTGTTAACACCATTAAAGCTCTGTTTATTGTTGAGTATGTCCGTTCGCCGAGGTATCTCTCGAGTGTTAGGGTTTTCTAGTTACTTGGGATGTACATCGGTGCGGGGTTGTGGCGTTGGGGGCGCTACAGCTTAGGTGGTATCAGAGCATCAGGTTGAGTAAGGAGAGACTTGACCTGGTTGCTGGGAACTTGGAAGAGTGCTATGGATTTCATTATTCTATACTTTGGTATTCATATCAGTGTTTTCTTTATAGTTATGGATGATCAGTCACAACAGGAGCAGGATGAGGTTTACTTTGAGGAGCATGAGCCTCCTCGGACCATTGCAGTGGTACGTCGTGGTCGCCCACGTTATTATTCCTGGCAGAGGGCACAGACCAGAGGACACCCAGGATATTCGTATCCCAACCGGGTAGTTCACCATTTGGAGTTGGAGCGTGATGAGTACTATCGGGACAGCCAGAGGTTGAGAGAGGTCCGTCTGGAGGCTATCCGGTACCATGACCTTGCCGCACAGCACCTGACTGATAGGGACATAGCCAGACAGCATGCTAGGGAGATGGATGCCCTATACACCGACTCACAGCGGGTTAGCACTCAGCGAGCATCTCGTATTGCCGAGCTGGAGGCAGATTTAGCTTCTATGACAGTAGACAGAGACGTCTCCATGGACACTCACTATCATTATAGGGGACGGATGAGAGCTAGGCTATGTGAGGCTTTTCATTTGACCGATGAGCAGGCGACCCTGGAGGCGGTTGGACAGGTAGCTGGTACCCCACCCGAGCCTGAGGATCCGATGGATGCCCGGGCTGACGGAGATGTTGAGGCTGAGGGATCTTCTGAGGAGGAGAGCCCAGTTAGAGCCGGACGGGGAGGTGTTGTCGCAGTTCCTGACGATAGTGGTGAGACCGGGGACAGCCAGTAGGTGCATGGTTGAGTCCAGACTGTTGGGACTTTGTACATAGATGCAGATATTAGATATATAGCAGCTGACGCAGTATATGATCTATGGGACTAATGCATGGTCGAGGGATGTATATACTCAGCAGGACCCTCACTTTTTGGGATAGATGTGTTAGCCGTGATGCAGTTTATGGCCACTAGTTAGGCTGACTTTTGACAAGTTCAGAGGGGAGATGTATATACTCACGGGGATCCCCACTTTTGATAGAGCACGGAAGATGATGATAGATGATTTTGGAGAGCTCGGGCGGTATGGGAGCAACTCGACTTGGTTTCGGGTCCTCCCCATTTTGTTTTTTTTTATGGCCTCTGTACAAAAGCTTTTCCAAAATCTTGCATATATATGATATCATCTTTTGCGACTTTATTTATATAGGTACATGTTACTGCTTTCCATATCTGTCATATCCTGAGTTTAGAGATGCTTCAAGATACCAGTAGGGCCGTTAGTAGATCATGCCATTTCATTTCTTGCATTCACTTACATGAACACTCTCAGTGTTACCTGTGGATAATATTTGCTTGCTTGGTCACTTGTGATTCTGTGGAACAATGACTATATGATTCAGTGATTAATTGTTATGTGATTTTATGGTAATGGAATTTGATGGTTATATGAGATAATATATCTTTATCATCCTTAAATGTCATGCATCATATATATGTTTTGGGTGTTGTAAATACAGTAACATCATGCCACCAAGAAGAATTCCACGAGGTCGCCTTCCACCACCGCCACCACCAGGAGGATTTCCCCCTCCACCACCAGTGCCACAAGGACAAGCTGATGTAGGGGAGACTTTAAGGCAATTTGCACAAGCTTATAACTCTGCTAATGAGAAGACACTTGAGAAGTTTCTCCGAATGAACCCTCAAAAGTTCTTTGGAGAACCTAACGATTTGAAAGCTGAGAACTGGATTGCAAGTCTGGAGAAAATCTTTGAAGCTATGAACATCCTACCCGAGGATAGAGAACGAGTTCAATTTGCGACCTTCCTTCTCGAAGGGGCAGCACTGAACTGGTGGAAGCATATTAAGGAAGTTTGGATAAATAATGGGATAAGGTATGGTTGGTTTGAGTTTGTTCAAGAATTCCAGAGTAAGTATATCCCACAAGTCGCTAGAGATGCTCGGGAGTCCGAGTTTATGAATCTTGTACAAGGGACACTGCCGGTAGCTGAGTATGAGGCGAAGTTTGTAAGGTTGATCCAGTATGCACCACATATCCTTCATGATGAAAGGAGGAAAACCAAACGATTCATTGATGGACTTAAGCCGGAACTACGATGGGCTCTAGCACCTCTGAACATTTATGAATACACCGAGGCGGTTGATACGGCCTTGAGTACTGAGGCGGCTCACAGGGAGATTCGGATGACTGTTACTCGTGGAGGACTACAACAACCAAGGCCACATCAAGGATTCAAACGTCCAACAAATCAGGCGAACTTTAAGCAAGGAAAGAAACTTATGAGGACACCGCAGCAATCACGACCACCACAAGCCCCTCAGAGTGAGATTGAATGTGGATATTGTCATAGGCCGGGACACACTGAGGAGAATTGTAGGAAGAAAGCTGGTCAATGCTTCTTCTGTGGAAGCCCTGATCACCAGTTGGGAAATTGCCCAAAGAAAAACAATAGGCAGGGATATCAGGATAAAGGCAAAGGCAAGGCGGTGGTGGGAACGTCGAACAAGCCAATGGTTAGAGGAAGGGCTTATGCCCTGGATGGATGTGAGGAGCTTGATCCTTCAGCTGTCGTGGAAGGTACGGTATATGTTCTTGACACGCCAGTTAAGGTCTTATACGACCCTGGTGCCACGCATTCATTCATTTCATTAAACTTATGTGAGCGTTTAAATTTTCCACTTGAATACTTGCCATATCTTTTCGAAGTAAGTTCTCCTTTAGGAACTTGCCTTATAACGGATCAAGTATATAAACGCTGCCCTATAAGAGTGGGTAATCAGTTTTATCCGACGGATCTTATCACACTTCCAATGACGGTATACGAAATCATACTAGGTATGGATTGGCTCTGTAAATACCATGCTAAAATGGATTGTTTTAAAAAGGAGGTCATCTTAGGAAAAGATGAAAGTTGGACACAAGAGGGTAAGGAAAAACAGTCATCAATAGTGTCGGTAATAGAGGCAAAGAGGATGATTCAGAAGGGAGCTACAGGGTTCGTTGCCTATCTCTTGAACAGACCAAAAGATCAAATCAAATTGGAAGAAGTTGAGATTGTTAATAAATTCTTAGAGGTGTTTCCTGAACACCTAGATTCGTTACCACCAGATCGTGAATTAGAGTTTGTAATTGAGATAGTTCCAGGAGCCGAACCATTTTCCAAGACACCATATAGGATGGCACCTGCTGAACTTCAAGAATTAAGAAAGCAACTTGATGAGTTGATAGAAGCAGGTTATATTCGACCGAGTACATCACCTTGGGGAGCACCTGTACTATTTGTCAAAAAGAAGGACGGATCCCTACGACTTTGTATTGACTATCGGGAGCTCAACAGAATGACCATCAAGAACAAGTATCCTCTCCCTCATATCGAGGAGTTATTTGATATACTCCATGGATCTCGAGTATACTCCAAGTTAGATTTGAGACAAGGATACTATCAGTTGAAGGTGAAAGCGGAAGATATCCCCAAAACAGCTTTTAATAGTCGCTATGGACATTTTGAGTTTGTGGTAATGCCATTTGGATTGACGAATGCCCCAGCTGCATTCATGGACATGATGCATCGGATTTTCCGACCATTCCTTGACAAGTTTGTCGTAATTTTCATAGACGATATTCTAGTCTTTTCCAAGACACCAGAGGAACATGCAGAGCATCTTCGATTGGTGCTAGGCACTTTGTTGAATCACAAGCTATACGCAAAATTCAGCAAATGTGAGTTTTGGTTGGAAAAAGTCACATTCTTGGGGCATATCATATCGGGTTCAGGGGTCGAAGTTGATCCCTCGAAGATTGAAACGATTATGGACTGGAAACAACCAAGGAATCCTTCAGAAGTGAGAAGCTTTTTGGGACTCGCCGGCTACTATAGGAGATTCGTGCAAGACTTTTCAAAGATAGCTGCGCCACTTTCAAGATTAACTAAGAAAGAAGGGAAATTCGAATGGACAGAGAAGTGCGAACAGAGTTTCCTAGAATTAAAGAAGAGGTTGACAACAGCGCCAGTACTAGCATTACCAGAAGGAAATGAAGGTTACACCGTCTATACTGATGCCTCGAAAGAAGGATTGGGTAGTGTTCTAATGCAACATGGAAAGGTGATAGCTTATGCATCAAGAAAGCTTAAACCACATGAAGTTAATTACCCTACACACGATTTAGAGCTAGCAGCAATTGTCTTTGCCCTGGCCAAATGGAGACATTATCTTTATGGGGTGACATTTGAAGTCTTTACGGATCATAAGAGTTTGCGTTATTTATTCACTCAAAAGGAGTTGAATATGCGACAAAGGAGGTGGATGGAGTTTCTGGAAGACTATGATTGTATAATTCAGTACCATCCAGGAAAAGCTAATGTAGTAGCTGATGCACTAAGTCGAAAGGCTAGTGTAGCCCTGATCACAGGAGATTCTACAAAGAGCCGAAGGGAAACTATACGAGTGATATCAAGAGCTAGATTGGCTAACATAGTCATTGTGTCACCGCTAAAAGAGAAAGTTTTAGAGACACAAGCTACAGACAACTGGATTAGGAAATGTTTAAATTCCAAGGAGAAGGACGACGCCACAAAATTCAGAAAAGGGGAAGATGGAATCTTGAGATACAAAGGTAGAGTTTGTGTGCCGTCTGAAATTCGAAAGGAAATATTGGATGAGGCACATAAAACACGATATACGATACATCCTGGAGGGACAAAGATGTATAAGGATCTCAAGGAGCATTTCTGGTGGAATGGAATGAAAAGAGACATCGCTGAATATGTCAAGAAATGCTTAACTTGTCAAATGGTTAAAGCAGAACATCAAAAACCAGGAGGAAAATTACAACCATTGCCAATTCCTACATGGAAATGGGAGCAGATAACTATGGATTTTGTCACTGGGTTACCTAAGGTTAAAGGAGGACAAGATAGCATTTGGGTCATAGTCGACAGATTGACTAAGTCAGCACATTTTCTGCCGGTAAAGACCACGGACAAGGTTAACACGTTGGCAAAGCTATACCATCAGGAGATTGTCAGATTGCACGGGATACCGTCTAGCATAGTATCTGATAGAGATCCAAAGTTTACATCGCAACTTTGGCGGAGTATTCAAGAATTGATGGGAACAAAGTTAAACTTCAGCACAGCAGCACATCCTCAGACAGATGGACAGTCAGAAAGATTGATCAAGTACCTGGAGGATCTGTTAAGAGCATGCACATTAGATTTCCCAGATAGTTGGAAGGACTGTCTGCCACTCGTGGAGTTTGCATACAATAACAGTTATCAAGCTTCGATTCAAGCCGCTCCTTATGAAGCTTTATATGGAAGAAAGTGTAGATCTCCGTTATATTGGGATTTGGACGAAGCAAGATGGACCCCTGAGAAAACCAAAAGACCAAAAGTCATTGAGTGGATAGAGAAAGCTACTGAAAAGATTAAGATTATTCAGCAAAGAATGAAGGCTGCTCAAGATAGACAGAAGAGTTACGCAGACAAAAGAAGAAGGGATTTGGAGTTTGATGTTGGTGAGAAAGTGTTTTTAAAGACATCACCAAGGAAAGGGTTCACAAGAATTGGAAAAGGTGGAAAATTGAACCCCAGATACATAGGACCCTTTGAGATACTGGAACGTGTGGGTCCAACCGCGTATCGCCTGGACTTACCAGCAAGCTTAACAGGAATCCACAATGTATTTCATGTATCCCAACTTCGCAAGTACTTTGCTGATGAGACACAGGTGATAGCAGCAGAGGAACTCCCGTTAGAACCTAATCTAACCTATGTGTTGAAACCAACAAGGATCTTGGATAGGAAATTCCAAGAGTTAAGAAATAGGAAGATTCCACTGGTTAAGGTGTTATGGAAAGAACATGGTACTGAGGAAATCACCTGGGAAACTGAAGAAAAGATGGAGAAGCACTACCCGGAGTTATTCGCGGATCGAGAAAAGAATCTGAGGACAGATTCTTCTTAAGGAGGGGAGATTGTAATAGCCCGGATCGGGGCCTGGTCGTAAACGGTAAGCTAAGGGTATCGTAAGAGCGTTTATAGACCTTGATCCATATTTAAAATACTTCATGCATTGCATCTTTATGTGAAATACGTGCTCTTTTGTGATATTATGTTATTTCGAAGGAAAGTCGGCACCAAAACCGTAAAGTACTATTCATTTCCCGAGCCCCTACAGCTCCGTTTTGTCAATAGGATTTTTAAAGGATCAAAACTTATGATTTCTAATCATTCAAACTCGTTTCCAAGTCCCGAGAACCTTTTATGAATTTTTGAAGTAGTTTAGGATTTTCTTTTAAAGTTACTATTCACCGCCGAAATGAACTTTTGATCGGTACACCGTTTACCCCTCAATATTACACTTAAAATGACCCTTGGATTATTTCATGAATTTTGATATGCTTTTCAAATTCTAATTCCGACCCTAGCTCGAGTAATAAACGAAAACGTTTAACGAATAAGTTACTATTCATTTCGCGAATTAGAACTTTTAAACCGTACGTCCGATTTTGACGTATGAATAGTTGTTTCGAAGGAAATTTTATTTCCCGAACTTTGAACACTTTTTCCATTCTCGCAGCTGCTCGTTTGAAGATGAAATGACCTAAATACCCTTTTTCTACCATTTTATATTTAATTTTTGAGAAAATCTTAATTTTTACCAATAATTACACTCAAACCCCCGTCGAGTCCCTTCCACAATTAGTAATTAATGTTTAGCCCCTAAATATATCTATAAATATGGTGTTTGGGGTCAGCCATTTTTCCTTGCTACTGACTACCGATTTTTGAGGTAAGTTTTCCTTTTATTTTTTTTGTTTAGTTTTTATTTATTTATTTATTTAATTTATGTTTTAGTTATATTTAGTTTAGATTTTAATTTATGTTTTATTTTAGATTATTATATAATTTATTTTGTGCATGAATTATGTATTTAAAATTATGTATTAAATTCATGAATCACATGATTTATGTTTTATAAATTATAGTTTACAAATTAAATGTTATATGATTTAATTATACTACAATTTTATTATGTGACACCTATTATGACATGATACATGTTACATTTAATTATAATTCGTTCATACTTAGGTAATTGGATATGATACATGATTTAATTGTGATACATGTTACTTGAAATATAATTTATAGCCTATAGTTTTTAATTGTTACATGTTTAATAATTTAGCCTAACCAATTGATATAAGTTATAGTATATAGGTGTAAATACGTATACCTATTAGTTTTTCCTATGTATAAATACGGTATGTATTTTTGTATATATACCAAATATATTTTAGTATAAATACTTAAAGTATTTTCGTATAAGTACCAAACGTATTTTCGTATTAATACAATATACCTACCGTATAAATACCGTATACCGATCGTATAAATACCGTTGACCGGAACAGTACCGTTGACCGGAACAGTACTTTTGACTGGAACAGTACCGTTGACCGGAATAGTAATTTTGACCGGAATAGTAACTTTGACTTTATATCAACGGACTCATTTTGACGAGACGGATTCAACGGTAAAATCCTTTTTCGCTAATTTTCAAAATCGGGAATCAAAATTAAGCTTTTAAATCAAACTCTTTTCTAGAAATTGATCTTTTTATAACCCTAAGCATGTTATTCAATTTTGTACCATAATTTTTCCAATTAAGATTTAATTACTTATCCGAATTCTTCCTCCGATGAAGGTAATCCTTCTCGATTAATACTCCCTAGTCAATTGTGTGATTTTCATCATTCAATCATGCATCATTGATCCATTCCGGGACTTAGTTCCTTAAGCTCATAGTAGTGTATTACTTACAGGAGTTAAGACCGAGACCTGGAATCCCCAGGGCACTGCTTGATCCCTATCCTCTACCAACTACCTATCTACCTAAATAAATAGGTGAGGTTTAAACTATTTTCAACTGGAACCATGAATATACATAAGTATACAAATGATTTCAAAATCAATTCATTCAGATTCAAAGACACTTATCTTTTAAGTTAAACATTTTCCCTTTTGGGGACAATGCTTCCGTTTTAAAGTAATAATTTCTGATATACCGTTCTGTTTACAGTTATTCAGTTTTGATTAAAGATCCAATTTCTAAACTCTGTGTGCTCTATGCACTTCTGATATTCTGAAATGCAAGCTTCTGAAATTCTGTTCTGTTGGGCCCTGACGGTTCGGTTGATTAGTAGACCGGGAGGCACGCGCCAATGGCTACTATGATACTGGCCGTCGTACAGACCTTGATGATGGTTTAATCGGAGGTTGGTTACTCCACATCGAAGGTCGGGAGAGGTGAATGTAATTCCTCCCATTTCTGTTTACGTCACCGCGGGGTAGCTCCCTGGGCGCGACAACCGGAGGAATAAGGATGGTGCATGTGATTATGGGTATCGGGATCCTAACCGGTCTCGATACCAACCCTGTTAAATGTTTTGGGAGTAAAGGTTGGAGAACGCCTAGCTTGCGGGCAAATTCAGTTTTAAAAACTGGTTCATACTTTTGAAAATATACCTTTACCCTATCCCTTTTTGCAAAAATACATATGAACCATCACCCCTGATGTGTGTGCATGTGTGTGATTGCTTGAAAATCTTGATAAAGGAAAAAGATACAACACTTGATTTCAACATAAGTTTTGAATTAAAACCCTTTCACAATCCCTAAAGTTCTTCCAAGTTCTTAATATATTTTCAAGCTATATCTCACTTAGTCCCTTTGACTAATCCCTCTCTCGTTTTCTGACCTCATGGTTTCAGGTTTGCAGCCAGACGCTTTCTAGAGGTATCTTGAAGCTTTAGGACGTCTTTTATTAAGTCAAGACTACTGTTTGCTCTATTGTTGTCTTGCATCATATCAGTTGCATCTACCTATATGTTTATATGTTTCTACGTTTTGTTCTGGAAGCATGTTCAGGTTGTATCCTGAAACGTTACTGAATTCTGTTAAACTTAATGTTTCCCCACTTGTTTAGTTTAAGTTAAAGATGGTATGATATTATTTGCCTAGTTGTTTCTTTACTTAAGATCATACTATCTATTGTTGCATATATGTTTTAAGAGTTTTTAAATTTCTATAAATTCCGCTGCTTTGTTAACACCATTAAAGCTCTGTTTATTGTTGAGTATGTCCGTTCGCCGAGGTATCTCTCGAGTGTTAGGGTTTTCTAGTTACTTGGGATGTACATCGGTGCGGGGTTGTGGCGTTGGGGGCGCTACAAGTTATCTTTTGGAGAATTGAGATGTTGATAAATGTTGGTACCTACTAGTATATATACTTTTGATGTAAATATGGTACCTATATGTATTGATGATATAATGCTTCCGCTTTTGAATTTCATGTCTTGGTTTTGGTTTAATTGGGGTTTAGTCTCGCCTAGCTAGATTGTTTCTTGCTTGTCAGCCGTTCGCTATATGTTCGGTTTATGTACGGATTGCCATTTCGTATGTGGATCGGGCTATAGTGCGAGGGATGTAGTGCCTTGGGGTTTAGGGTGCTATATTAGGTATAATTAATTCTAATTTTTAACTTGTCAAAAAACATATTAGTTTTTTCTTCAAGTGAAAATATATAGGAATATAGGATACATATAGTAATATTAGAATTTATGTATATTGACATGGCATAATTGTACGTGGCCACGTGGCACGCCCTGAGGAGCCACGTGGACCTTTGCGCCAGACGGACGGACCGGATCGAGGCAAGCCCTAGAACGATCTGAAGAGTCTGCCGACCTCGATCTTCGCAGCGTGTTATCTCGATCTACCCTCCCTTCCTATGGGGAAACCCAAATAGAACTGAGGAACCCGGTAGGTAACATCGATCTCCAGATCGATTACATACGTCACCGGACACCCGAATACTGTAAAGCACTCTTGTTGGAACACGTGTAACCTTCTCACTCCTTGGTACAGGCGCACTGCGGCGCATTCAATACCCGTCAGTCCCAGTCACTACCTGTAACGCCCCGCTCATCCGATAAATAAGGTACGTCACCTTTCAACCTTTTTATGTGTTTAATTATGTGATTGGCGCGTTGTGTGGCCCTCTTTTGAACTCTTTTAGAGTTTAGGGCCCTTTTTGTAATTTTCTCCTTTTAAGGGGTTTTTCCGGCCACTTCTCGTTCGGTAGAGATTTTGACTTCTCTGATCCCTTTAACGCGTCCGGGGCAGCGAAACGAGTCCGTAGACTCTAAGTTTGCTCAATTCTGACTTCGTTAGCCCGTTCTTCCGACCATTTTTGCGTACGAGGACCCGAGATATATACTCGGATTTCCTCATTTTGCGTGCCAGAACAGCAGACTCAGCCTTCATCGTCTTCTCCAGCGATCCATCACTATTCACACACAGTGGAGGTGTAAACACACACACATGCCCGTTCTCCCTCGTTTCTCGACGGAATTCGACGAATCAATAGTGGAAATTTATCAGCTCGACGAGCCCGTCACAACCGTACCAGGTCTGAAAGTGACCAGCGGCGGCGCAGCAGTGGCCCGACGGTGGCGGGTTGCGCCACCTCCTCGCCGACGGCGTTCCGGCGACTCTCGCCGGCCAACAACCACCCTACCCCACGTTATCGACCCTTCCCATTCCATTTCCGGCCTCCTTTTTGAGCGAATCGCGGCGGAGATAGCCGAATCGGCGGTGGCGCAGCGGCTGAACTTCGGCGGCGGATTGGGCCCTCTTCCCGACCGGTTTTGGTGGTAGGGCCTTCACAAAAGTTGCTTGGATTGACGAGACTTAGCGGATGGCATCGACGGCGTTCCGAGAACCGACCGGCGGCGGCGGACCGGGCCTGGACCGGCGGTTTTTCCAGCGGTTTGACTTGGGGCTTTTGTAGGGCTCGTTATAAGCTTTCCAACGATATGCCCGGATTTCATTTTCGTTTTACGGTTTACGTTTAATTTCAGTTTTCGTCATTGGGATTTGATTCGGTTTTTCGTCAACGAAGTCCTGCGTGTTTGGCATTTTCTGAAATTGATTGAGGGCTTTTGTTGAGCAGGCCGAGACGCACGTTTCTGTCCTTCCGGGGATTTTTCCGACCAACGGAGACGGTGTTCCGGTGGCGGCCGGTGGCTGTTCGGCCGGCTCCGGTAGCGGCATTCCGGTGACTTTCGGACAGAAAGTCCCTTTCGTTGTGGTGAGTCCAACGCCACTTTCCGTTCGTCAATCGGATGCCCGGTTGATTTGTTGTGATTTATTTTGTGTATTTCTATTTAATTGAAATTAATTGTTTTAATTGCAATGTATTGTCAATTGCTTGATTTGTCGATCAATATGAATTCCAATGTGTACGAAAGCATGTATTAAATGAACTATGATATATGTTGATGCTTTGATTTGCAATTTGAACTCCGATATGCCGTATTTGAGCTATTTGTCTAACTTGAAGGGGTGTATGTGTAATTTTGTAAACAATATGAATATTGTTTGATTTAATTAGGTAACCTTGTTAATTGAATCCGTTTAGTGATACATGAATTGAGTATGCCATGTGTGAATTATATAAAATTGATATAGTTGGAATTGATATACTTGAGTTATAAATTTTATATGAAGTTCATGACTTGATTTGCTATGAATTATGAAAGATATGAAATGATTGGGCTTGAAATCCTCATGTATGGAATGTACTTGAACGAATTACTTGATTATGTAACTCCATAACATCATTTTACTTCTTTTACATCTCATATCACGTGTTTAACATTGTCGTGCGTCTATGTGATTTCATATTGAGTCTCACCTCACCTCTCTTGCACAGATTTTGAGTCCGTTGGAGACGAGGTCGGTCTGTGAGGCTCGTGTGTTCTCCTTGTTGCCGTTTAAGGTGGGTTTCTCTTCTACTTAGATAAAACGACCCGATATATCTCCCTATGTGAAAAGTTTTAAGCCAAAGTAATACGATATATATATATATATATATATATTGAGTCTTTTATCGAGTAAATGATTGCAAACGTAAAGCCCTTCTTTCATGAATCCTACCTAATGTTTTGGCGAGAATGAATGAATGTTCACAATGAATGGGGCCCAGGGGCTTGGTGTGAGTGGGGAACCGAGGAGGCATGGGCTGACGGGAAACCCTCACACTAGTCCCACTAATGAACGGCGTAACCGGACCTCGTTAGGAGTTAGCGAGGAATGGACGCTGAGCGCCATCTGGGGAGTCATGTTCCCCTTTTGGTCAATGAATGGGTGGATGGGCCTTACAAACCCGCCACCAACCCGAAGGAAGAAGGTGGAATGTTATTGAATGCGCACGAAAGATTGAAATGCATGAAATGAATGAATGAATGAATGAATGTTAATGAATGTTAAGGAATTACACAAGGTGTTGGTTGGAGATAATGCACTCCCACTCGCCGGGCCACTAATGACCTTGACCTAATGTTAATGAATCGTTATAATCCCTTTTGATGAATTCTATTTGCCCACTTGGGAAATCCTTTAAAAACCTCACTTGGGATTATAGCTTGCATGTGATTGTTAAATACTGTCGTATATTGTACTTATGCCCTGTTTTTATACCCACCGGTCCCTTTTGGACTGAACCCGTTTGGCTTTCAGTTGTTTTGTGCAGGTGTCAAGGGAGCTAGGCGGGATTTTGAGTCATAGGTCTTGCATTTGCTTTTAACCCTTGTATTTTGGTCTCACACTCACGTATTGCACTTTTAATAATTGTATATGAACTTTATTGGACCGCACCTGTTTTGAGCTTGATTGAACATTGTCTATTTTATGGCCAGTTATTGCTTCCGCTTTAATGTTTATTCTGATTTTATGGTTCAAGGGTTAGTCCCGCCTAGCATAAAGGGTGTGTATGTCCCCGTTCGCCGTGATTTAGCTCGGGTATGGATCGTCCATTTCATATTCGGGTCGGGTCTCGGTGCGGGGGATGTGACACCTTGCGCTCGGGTGTTACATCCTTAAGTGGTATCAGAGCTACCAGGTTCAGAACCGGTGCTCTAGGTCGTGTTGTCTCGAGTATAGGTCGCACGGCATAGGAACTAATTGTCAATGTGTGCATTGCATCATTCTTGAACACTGAATTGTGATTTTTTTTCAAACTTTATTATATTATTTGTTGCATTTTGCATTGAATCCATTCTTTTGGTGTTAATTATATGGCATGAGCATATACTAATCGCATGCATTTATTTTCAAAATGAGTTGTGATTCATAGGATATGAAGACAATATCAAACCACGGCCAATCTTTACGACAACAACAGGCTACCACAAGCTCTTCTCTCTAGCTCGAAAGCTGTAAGGAATGCCTTGGGGATTTCTACAGAAATTTAAGAGTCAAACCTTTTCTAAAATGAGGTTAGGGCTCGAGTGACTGAGTGCAGAATAAGAGGTCAGTTCGAAGGAGAAGTTTGCAAGCTCTATTACCGATGGTGAATCCATGATGAGACGGGATTTGTGGTGTGTAATGATTTGGTTTTACAAGTTCAACATGTTTATTTACACTACGAAGATTTGTCAACCAGATTCCAAAGAAGAGAAATCTCGAAAATGTTTTAAACTCGAGGTTTCTATCAACATGGAGGCGATGACCTTCAAGAGAATTAAAGTAAAGTAGGTTCGTGATTGAGAAGCAGTAAAGATCATCTAACTTGAGAAAGAGGCGAAAGAAAATATGAAGAATAATATAGCTTGGGATTTAGATCGATGAAAAGGGATGAAGAGACTACGAGGAGGGAATTCACATACTTCAGAATTGAGATGAGATGAAAGTTGAATTGAGAAGAATTAAAGAAAATCAGCCGACGTGGTAGGTATAAGTTCATGGAAAATGACAATGCTAAGGATTTTATCTTCGACCGGATATGAGTTCATCTTCCAAATCCAAGATGAAGTGTCGAGTTGTGAGATTGAATTAAGAGATTTGGAGCAACAAATAGAAACGAAAAAGAACAAAGAGCTATTGGAGGGAAATTATGTATTCAAATGTAAATAATCGGGGGTTGAGCTCATACAACTATTCGAACTCATAAAGAATAAACCAGAGAAGTTTTGATCAAAGGAACAACTATGGTAAGGACTAGGACAACAATTGGAGATTGATTCTTCAAGAGAAGTCAAGATACCAACTTCATGGGTGTTGAAGAATTTGGATTCAAGAGATTTCAATCTCGGACTTGGGAGATCCATAAGTTGATACACGGGAACTTTGAAGATTTGGAAGACCGTGGGTAAAGAAGAGGTGAACAACTAATTCAAGACAAACCTGCAATTTGAGAAACAAAGAAATATGCCAAGTTAAAGTTTACAACTACGATGACAGGTTCTATACATTCATAAGCACGTGCATCATACATCGCTTTAATTGTTTAAATTTCTCTATTTATATGCGCATCTCTAATTTGTATAATTGTTCCAATGTGTTGCATTTTTAATTGTTTACAAGTGTGATACTGCATTGGCACCCTAACCCGACATGCATTTTAGTGTTTACTTGATAGGAATTCCCCACATCTTATCTGTCAAGTGATACTCCGACTGATTCTTGCTGGAATCAAGAAAAGAAGAAATTTTGGGTTGCACTGGTTGGTTAAAAAGGAAACGGGAAATTCTGAGGTTTGGGAAAATAGAATCGAAAGTGGGAACGAAAGAAGCAGGTTGTCATTCCTACTAATTGCTTCAAAGGAAATGTGAGGACTATCACTAGACAAGTGGCGTGATTAGAACCACTTATACCGAGGAAGTTAAGTTGAAGAAATTGAGGTGTTTTGATCCGAGAAGTGGTAGAAAAGTCTAAGGAGTTGGAATAAAAGTTCTTATGGGGAAGAGCACGACTAGACATGAAACTTAAATTCACAGCTGTGCTCGAGGAAGATACTTCTCACGGACATGAATGACCCAATGATAGTAACAGGAAAAGAATAAGGCCGCGTTATCAGTTTAAATCTTCAAAGTTTGAGTTAAGTTAATATACCCGGGATGAAGATCTTCATAAGGCATCGAAGAGAGTGGTTCGTTTGGGAATTTATAAGTACGTGATTCAGACAGCGAGGATGATGATATTATCAAGGAACTTCTGATGGATTCCTAAATTAGTTTCAGGAAAGGAAAATTGGTCAAAATTTATCACCTTTAAGAAGGATGTCAACTAGTTCCAGATGACCAAATCTTCAACAAAGAATTAAACCAGTTAGTGACAATGTATGAAGTGGGAGTTAAAGTTTAAGATTCTTGTACGGACAAAGATAATATAATGAACCTGGTACAAAGATAAATGTTCTGATCGTAGGCGGAATAAACTAGTACTCGGTTAATTGCAGAAGATAACTGTGAGTAAGGATCCGAATGGAATCGAGAATAGGATCAACCAAGGGTCTGACTTTCTCAGTCAAACATATACTAAAGATATGAAAGACAAGTTGAGAATCAAGCCAGCTAGAGATCAGACTATCCAAATCGTAGAGTAAAGTCACAACATCAATTCCATTACTACGGTGAACGGTACACTAAGCATCCATGGCACGAGCATACATGCATCGTTTACTTAATTAAATTTTTGTTATTTTGTGTTACCCTGGCCCAATGGGATATGTGTTGATTATTGTGAACCTTGCTTCTGCTTGTGTGGTTGAGTGAAAGGGAGATTTGATTCTCTCTGATTATGTGCCAGGAAGATGTGGATTCTCCCTGTATATGTGATAGAAAGATGTTGGATTCTTTCTGTTTTCTGTGCACGAGAGATGCTGGATTCTCTTGTACTTAGGTATTCGAGGGATGTTGGATTCTCTTGGATTTAGGAGTTTGAGAAATGCCGGATTTTCTCAAACTAGAATGTCTGGAAGGATGTGGAATCTGACAGACTTAGGCTGGGAGACGGGGTTCTCTCAATTCTGTGTTTGAGAGATGGGGTTTTCTCAATTCTGTGCCCGAGAGACGGGGTTCTCTCTTTTGTGTGTGCTGAGGGACGGGGTTTCCTCACTTGTGTGTTGAGAGATGAAATTCTCTCTTGTTTGTCGTATTTGCGTTACACCTGGACAGACAACGGTTAACAAGTGACGAGGCAATGGACTAGTAGCAGTCGAACGAGTTTTGAAGTGACTAACGGCCAAGTGTTCGAGCAGATCTTTGTGACTACCAGACTCTGAAGGGGTTGATACAAATAAGGGGAGTAAACTTCACAACCAGGGCTAAGATGCTACGCAACTTCGGGATATAGATCGATACATTTCAGTTTGAAACTTTTCGGTCCAACAGTAGGACCTGAGGACAGGTCCTTTTTGAAGGAGGGAAGATTGTAACGCCCCGCTCATCCGATAAATAAGGTACGTCACCTTTCAACCTTTTTATATGTTTAATTATGTGATTGGCGCGTTGTGTGGCCCTCTTTTGAACTCTTTTAGAGTTTAGGGCCCTTTTTGTAATTTTCTCCTTTTAAGGGGTTTTTCCGGTCACTTCTCGTTCGGTAGAGATTTTGACTTCTCTGATCCCTTTAACGCGTCCGGGGCAGCGAAACGAGTCCGTAGACTCTAAGTTTGCTCAATTCTGACTTCGTTAGCCCGTTCTTCCGACCATTTTTGCGTACGAGGACCCGAGATATATACTCGGATTTCCTCGTTTTGCGTGCCAGAACAGCAGACTCAGCCTTCATCGTCTTCTCCAGCGATCCGTCACTATTCACACACAGTGGAGATGTAAACACACACACATGCCCGTTCTCCCTCGTTTCTCGACGGAATTCGACGAATCAATAGTGGAAATTTATCAGCTCGACGAGCCCGTCACAACCGTACCAGGCCTGAAAGTGACCAGCGGCGGCGCAGCAGTGGTCCGACGGTGGCGAGTTGCGCCACCTCCTCGCCGGCGGCATTCCGGCGACTCTCGCCGGCCAACAACCACCCTACCCCACGTTATCGACCCTTCCCGTTCCATTTCCGGCCTCCTTTTTGAGCGAATCGCGGCGGAGATAGCCGAATCGGCGGTGGCGCAGCGGCTGAACTTCGGCGGCGGATTGGGCCCTCTTCCCGACCGGTTTTGGTGGTAGGGCCTTCACAAAAGTTGCTTGGATTGACGAGACTTAGCGGATGGCATCGACGGCGTTCCGAGAACCGACCGGCTGCGGCGGACCGGGCCTGGACCGGCGGTTTTTCCGGCGGTTTGACTTGGGGCTTTTGTAGGGCTCGTTATAAGCTTTCCAACGGTATGCCCGGATTTCATTTTCGTTTTACGGTTTACGTTTAATTTCAGTTTTCGTCATTGGGATTTGATTCGGTTTTTCGTCAACGAAGTCCTGCGTGTTTGGCATTTTCTGAAATTGATTGAGGGCTTTTGTTGAGCAGGCCGAGACGCACGTTTCTGTCCTTCCGGGGATTTTTCCGACCAACGGAGACGGTGTTCCGGTGGCGGCCGGTGGCTGTTCGGCCGGCTCCGGTAGCGGCATTCCGGTGACTTTCGGACAGAAAGTCCCTTTCGTTGTGGTGAGTCCAACGCCACTTTCCGTTCGTCAATCGGATGCCCGGTTGATTTGTTGTGATTTATTTTGTGTATTTCTATTTAATTGAAATTAATTGTTTTAATTGCAATGTATTGTCAATTGCTTGATTTGTCGATCAATATGAATTCCAATGTGTACGAAAGCATGTATTAAATGAACTATGATATATGTTGATGCTTTGATTTGCAATTTGAACTCCGATATGCCGTATTTGAGCTATTTGTCTAACTTGAAGGGGTGTATGTGTAATTTTGTAAACAATATGAATATTGTTTGATTTAATTAGGTAACCTTGTTAATTGAATCCGTTTAGTGATACATGAATTGAGTATGCCATGTGTGAATTATATAAAATTGATATAGTTGGAATTGATATACTTGAGTTATAAATTTTATATGAAGTTCATGACTTGATTTGCTATGAATTATGAAAGATATGAAATGATTGGACTTGAAATCCTCATGTATGGAATGTACTTGAACGAATTACTTGATTATGTAACTCCATAACATCATTTTACTTCTTTTACATCTCATATCACGTGTTTAACATTGCCGTGCGTCTATGTGATTTCATATTGAGTCTCACCTCACCTCTCTTGCACAGATTTTGAGTCCGTTGGAGACGAGGTCGGTCTGTGAGGCTCGTGTGTTCTCCTTGTTGCCGTTTAAGGTGGGTTTCTCTTCTACTTAGATAAAACGACCCGATATATCTCCCTATGTGAAAAGTTTTAAGCCAAAGTAATACGATATATATATATATATATATATTGAGTCTTTTATCGAGTAAATGATTGCAAACGTAAAGCCCTTCTTTCATGAATCCTACCTAATGTTTTGGCGAGAATGAATGAATGTTCACAATGAATGGGGCCCAGGGGCTTGGTGTGAGTGGGGAACCGAGGAGGCATGGGCTGACGGGAAACCCTCACACTAGTCCCACTAATGAACGGCGTAACCGGACCTCGTTAGGAGTTAGCAAGGAATGGACGCTGAGCGCCATCTGGGGAGTCATGTTCCCCTTTTGGTCAATGAATGGGTGGATGGGCCTTGCAAACCCGCCACCAACCCGAAGGAAGAAGGTGGAATGTTATTGAATGCGCACGAAAGATTGAAATGCATGAAATGAATGAATGAATGTTAATGAATGTTAAGGAATTACACAAGGTGTTGGTTGGAGATAATGCACGCCCACTCGCCGGGCCACTAATGACCTTGACCTAATGTTAATGAATCGTTATAATCCCTTTTGATGAATTCTATTTGCCCACTTGGGAAATCCTTTAAAAACCTCACTTGGGATTATAGCTTGCATGTGATTGTTAAATACTGTCGTATATTGTACTTATGCCCTGTTTTTATACCCACCAGTCCCTTTTGGACTGAACCCGTTTGGCTTTCAGTTGTTTTGTGCAGGTGTCAAGGGAGCTAGGCGGGATTTTGAGTCATAGGTCTTGCATTTGCTTTTAACCCTTGTATTTTGGTCTCACACTCACGTATTGCACTTTTAATAATTGTATATGAACTTTATTGGACCGCACCTGTTTTGAGCTTGATTGAACATTGTCTATTTTATGGCCAGTTATTGCTTCCGCTTTAATGTTTATTCTGATTTTATGGTTCAAGGGTTAGTCCCGCCTAGCATAAAGGGTGTGTATGTCCCCGTTCGCCGTGATTTGGCTCGGGTATGGATCGTCCATTTCATATTCGGGTCGGGTCTCGGTGCGGGGGATGTGACACCTTGCGCTCGGGTGTTACACTACCCAAAGGGGAAATAAGGTACGATCGATCCCACTTTAGCCCGCGCCATCGTCCGACACCCAGATCGACGACTGGCAGCGCCATTAATGCACACTTGCAGTACACGCACTACTGTGTTATTTGGCCAAGGCTATAAATACTCGCCCCTTGAACAGTAGTTGGTAAGCTTTTACTCCACATTGAATTGCATTTATTCTCTTTCTAAAGAGCTACATCACTGACTTGAGCGTCGGAGTGCCAAACTTGGGCAAATCCCCAAGTTTCCCAAGCTGGTACTTAGCTCACGTGTGTTAGTGCTTTCAGGTCGATAAAGAACCCACTTAAATAAATTCTTGATTGATTGACCCATATCTGATAACCAGATCGACCACGTCAGATCGACCAGATTGAGCCAGATCATATATATTGTATATTTTATGTGAAAATGGCTATTTATGGAAGTATTATATAATTTCCAAAAGTGAAATAAGCTTGGATATGGAAATATATGGATATATTATGTTACTAAATTCAAATAATTTTCCAAATATTTTATTGTTACTAATACTTGTACCATGTAACTCGAAATGGTTAAATATTTTCTTGAATGCCATTTAAATAAACTTTCGAAACATAATGTCATTTAAATGTCATGCAAATCCTTTGCATATTATATAAATTTGTTTAACTACAAAGCATAAATTAGTCTAAAAATCAAATTTCTACATGTTTTTTAGCTATAATTCTCATGTCTAAAATACTAGTGAAGTATTCCCCATTTAATTATTTTAAATCTTTTTAATCCCTCAAACATTTTTTTCACTAACATTTTTTAAGCATATTTCAAACGTATTTATATTATATGTTAAATCGAAATTTTCGACACAAGAAACACAACAGTACTATCAAAATCAAAACCCTACAACTAATACAGGAAAAATTATCGGTTGCAAATAACACACGACGGGTGGAATTTTACAGCAGTTTCCTCGTGGTCAATAGGGTCGACTAGAGTGTGAACTTTGTTCATCTTGGAGAAATAAATATGATGACATTGGTATTGAAGTCGACGACCATAGGGTGTTGAAAAGAGTTCAATATTATATTTTTTAAAAGGTTAGGAGACAATTACATATATTCAAAAATTACGGAACAAAGTGACCTACAGGTCCGCTGACGAGAGCGTTCAAAATTAGTCGATTTTTAAATCTATAGGATCTTTTATCAAATTCGGCCCAGAAAAGGCCCAAACTAAAGCGCAATATTTCGTTCTTTATTTTTTTTGGTCAGGATTTCGTTCTTTATTTGATTTTTAACCATGAAGCCCAATACAGTCCATGGAACGTGAGGTGGCCCAGGTGAAAATAGTCGTATAAATCGTAAAAGATTGGAGAAATTAAAATTAAGAATCTAAAATACCGTACAAAGAGCCATTTTCCCGCATGCTAGCCAAAGGGGCGGCGGGTAAGAGGCGCTTCCGGCGGAGATACCCTCGGAGCCACCGGCGTGCGGCCAATAACGGAACATTTATTCGTCGTTCGAGGTGAAGTAACCAATCTATCAATTATGGAGGAAGATTTCCCAGATTCTATCCCGTGCTCTTCTATCGCAGTCGATTCCGTATTGCGAATGAGCTCCGTAAGCACTCGAAATCCAACTCATTCTGCTTGCTTGCTACATGACTTCATTGATTGTATGAATTTTCAGTTCTAGTTAAATTTATCGCGAATTATTGTAATATGACGTGAAGAGAAGGAGCTTGAATGCAGGCTGGAGTGATATGGGGATCATGCTATGGTCCGTATGATGCTAGAAAACTAGGTAAAGGCTACTTTCAGTCATGTTTCGTTTGTTTGGATCTAATTTTTGGAAGAATATTTTTGATATACATACATTGGTTTCTACTCTGCTTGAATGTGTTCGAGGATTGTCAAAATAGACGGTTCTGACTCCGGAGTATGAACTAACGAAATGTTTCATATGATTGTCAAATGTTTCGATTCGACGTGTACTCAATTCTTCGGATGAATTGAAACTGTTATTCTGTTCTATTCCTTCATTGGACTTTTGTGCTTCTGATAATTTTTGTTGAATACTCGTAGGTCTATCTGGCAGTGCTCGTCTATCACACATTGTAAGTTTCTCCTTCATTCTATTGTTCTCTTTCTTCCATCTTCCAAATTTCTAGCATATTCAGATTTTGGTTATAGACTTATAGTTAGATTAGGCTTTTAGCTGATATGATGTGCTTTTTAATTTTGATTGCAGGCAAAGACAGTTGGCCAATGCGGATTTTCGTGTGGTAATTAACCATAATGTAATGTTTATCGGAAGCTTCTGGTAATGTTTTATAATGTAGTTGATCCTGAGAAACACAAACTCCACCTTTTCTCTTAAGTAACTTCAGCTGATGAAAATCCATTTAGCTGTTTCACTATCTGTTTGACATCATTGAGATGTTCTCAATATTTATGCCCTTATATTCTTTCCCCTTATTTGTAGGACTATTTGCTGCAATCTTTACTTTTACTCATTGTCAAACACAAAGGTATCGGCAGAAGAAAGACTGGGTTAGTGAGTTTATCTTTAGTTAACGAGGCAACTTGTTTAAGTAGTTCATTCCTAATGGTTAGATTCAAATATTTTGTTATTTTTTCGTTTTAGTTAGCTTTTTTCATTTTAATTTTCAAATGGCTGTAGGTTAACACTCTGGCAGCAGGTGTTGTTGCTGGAGCTGCATTTGGTGCTGGAACCCGGAACTGGAAGCAAGTTGCTGGTATCACTGGGATCTTTTGTACATTTTTTGAGTATGTCAAGAACTCTAAAGCAGTCTGATTTTCCACTTTCAAGAAGTGAACTCTGAAGGGGTGAGCTAGCCATTGAGACCTTTTTGGAACCTCTTTCTTTTCATAGATTTTATTCAATTGAGATAAATTCTATGTTAATCTCGATTATGTTCTGCAGAGTAGGTGTTAAAAATCTGGATTTCTTTACTTGAATTTGAATCAATTTTCAATCTGTACTTCCCATTTTCTGGGTAATTGCGTAGCTATGCTCTCTCTCTCTCTCTTTTTTTTTTCTTTTTCTTTTTCATGTAGATATTTCACAGGGGTCACTAGCCATTCACGAGGAAAAGCAGCTCGTTTCTCTATTGCGGTATGCTAGCCAGATATTCATGAAATAGGGAATCATAATCATACTAACAACCATATTGATGGTAATGAACACTAATCTATCTTTAATTTGTTTCTATGAGAGCTCTTTCTTGATGATAATTAGGAGATCTTTTTGCTGCATAACCCAATTACATACAAGTTATAGTTGCATAAATAGAGACTTGTATATTCAAATGTTGCTGTATCACTCCTTTATTTGCGGTCTCTTATGTCTTATGCCACAAATTAAGTTCCCAAATATATCTCCATGACCTTCGATTTTAACTATCTGGTACATCATGTGTGTTTTACCTATGGAATTACTTTTTGAAGTATATACCTTACTGTGTTATGAACTGTTAGATCACACATGATCACAGCACTGTCTTATGCTATTACATCATCAAGAGACATGTAATTACCCTTGAACTTGATATCACATTACATGTCTCTAGTTTGCGCGGTCCGGGTTATACAAGAAAGCTCTAAAGATTGAATTTTGGTGGTTGGATTTTAGAATCTACTACTGGAAAAGCATCTTTCATCTTCATTAGATGGATTAACCACCTCAGGGAGGAACTCCTAACTATGGTTAACTTGTGATACTGAAAGGGTTTCATGATCTTTCATCTTCACTCGATGGATTGACTATCTTGGAGGAACTCCTAACTGCGGTTTAACCTTGTGAAATGTAGAAAGTTCATGGCCATTTATCCTCATTTGGTGGAGGTAGTAAGTGCCATATTGGGTAGTTGATCTATAATTGATCCGTGAAATGTCCTTTTGGCACTGCATCTGCCTATGGTAAAACAATGCGAGCTCAATGATAGGGCTTAGGGCCACCTAATTTACATGATGCACTGCCCACAATTTTAATTACTTAGATGGGCGGCCTGTGTTGATACCTCACTCTGGAAGAAAATGGGTACTGTTGATATTATATGGCTCGTCCTTCGCGAGCTGATAAATATATATGCATGTACACACGTACAAATATTAACACATTTATAACTTGATTATGTAAAATTCTAACTGAGACCCTTAATCAAATCGATTAAAAGGGCAAGTGTATTACAGTACTTGCCATTTAATTTGTTTCCACCAACCACACAGTAAATGTAAAACACTCGCTCTCTCGCCATCGATTTGTCGAGTCAGACTTGGATGAAAATTACCACTTGATTACTGTCCAATTTCAGTATTTCCCTTATATATATAGGTTTAGTGTAGAAAAGGAGGGAATTCCTAATTCTCATGAGGTCATTCAGTGATTGTTATCCTGGGGCTTCTAATATTTGTCTCTAGAAGTGGAAAATGCGTGTGTGTATATAAATTTCAATAATGTCTCCCTTCTGAATTAACAAATTCACATCTCTTCCATTCGAATCCCCCTCATATATCGACTGTGTAGTATTCAAGTGAGACATATATGTCCACCAAAGTGGAATGAGATACACTACGAATTACAAAAAATGATTGGGCCATTATTAGTATGGTAAGTACCATGATGACGATCACTATTATGGGCCGCTATTAATCATCCAAAAAGAAGCATTATTTTATCAATTATATATAAAGACTACTATACCAGTCTTTCTATCAATACTATTATATATAATTGGGGAGAGACTTTTTTTTTTTTCCCATTCTCTTTCATTCTCCTCTCCTCTGCTTCCCTCTTTTTAATAATTATTTTCTTATTTACTTTTTTTGTAGCCCTTAGTTAAAAAAATTTATTTAAAATTTCAAATATATCATAAAATGTTTTATATGTTAAAAATTCGGACCCCTCCTCCACAGACCACAGGGTAGATGTAGCCGTCAGTCGTCACCTATAATGGAAAGGGCTCTTTTTCTTTTATTTATTTTATTTATTTTCTTTGTAGAATAAGGCGTACGACACCTAAATACCTAATTATTAAAGTCATGCCACCAACCAATAGTAATACGCTATTACGCTTTGACAATGGGGTCCTAGACACGTGTCTATATATATATATATATAAATAATTTCTTCACAAAAAATAGCGAGATCGTTTTAAAAGCGAGGAATGGATGTGAAACTTGGCATACCCACCGGCCACCGCCACCATCATCAATGTTGTTGTTCTGTAATCTGTACTGTGTACATGCATTCGATTCGATGGGACTAATCTTGGTAATGTTTTCTTGTTTCTCTCTGTTTATATCGCTAATTAATCACATACACACAAACACATAGTACATATATCTAATTCAGTGGAGTTTCTGAGTACATGAACATGAGCATGGCTTTGAAGTTTGACGACCCACACGTAACTCACCAAAAAAGTTGGGAACTTTCCATTCTCAGCTGAGAAAGAAAGCCCATACACACACGCACATATATATATATATATATATAGATGCATTATTTTCTCATCTTGAACTACATTATTTGCAGATCCAGGCTCTTAACTTGGTGTCTTTTTACTCCTTGGCAAGTAGAAATTAAGTAGAAAGCTTGCGTCTTTGTTCTTTGGGACAGTTTAAAGCATGGAAGTCGAATATCGTGAGGTGGTTTCTGCTTGTTTTTTGTTTTTTCTGTCCTGTTTAATTTGGAGCTATGTGTGCGCAGCCATATTATCCGGTTCCGTTTTCTGGGATTTCTGATCTTCTGTCCCATAATTTGGCTTCTGTCTGTTTGTATCTTTTTCTGTCCTATAATTTGGAATGATGTGCCGCCATATTATTGCTTCCCCTTTTTCTTTCCTAAGATTTGTGAATTAATCTTCTTTTACAATGGAATGAAAATGGATTTCTGGGTTTCAGGAGTATGTGAAGAACTCCAGAGGCGTCCAGTTGTTTACTTGCAGATGGCTCCCTTCTTCTTCTCCAACAGCTCTGGTTTTTCTCTGCCATGGTCTCTCTCTCTCTCTCTCTCACACAAACGCACACACACACAGTGGCAACTGTTTTTCACGTGTTTGGTGTAAATTTCTTTAGCCTTACTTGGTCCTCCGATTGAATGGCATTGATTAATGCGGTTGCAGGTTACGGCATGGAATGCAGCAACTTCATGAAAGGTAAATGTTTTGGCACGTGATTTGCTTTCCTACTTCATAACTCCAAATGAATATGGTTGAGCTTTTACCTTTTTTCATATAAATATGTGATTTAGATGACTTAATTAACTTATTAAAATCTTCTTTGAGTTTGTTACGATGGTATCCAGCCCAGGAGTTCGATTAGTTTGCTTTATCCGTATATATATATAGAGTGAATTACATCTAAACCCCAATGACAATATATCAAAATGTGGGGGTGTGCTGTTATTTAAAAACTCATCAGGAGACTAGATGTAAAAAAATATTTGGTTGTGACATCCAAATGAATTTTAAAATTATAAATGACCAATTCTCCTTTAGGATTTTTGATAATTTCGTCGAAAGTTTTAATCTAAATGAGTTTTTAAAATACAGAACACCCCCCAAAAAATGAATTTTTACATCTGAATTCAAATGAATATAATAGTTTTTAAATATTTTTTTTAATAGAGAAGGGGTCTTTCGTAATTTTAAAATTTATTTGGGTGTCCAATGTTAATATATCTAAATGTGGGGGTGTTCAGTTATTTAAAAATTCATGAGGGGACTAGAAGTAAATAAGTCTTTGATTTGTATATAATATGATTAGATGATTATTTAATGCGAGTTTGAATGACCCTTTTGTTATTTATATACTGGGGGCGGAAAATACACTATCCTAGTTAATTCCCATTAAAATCTACAACTTTTGTGCTGAAAATTTTGGTCATGAATTTATTGCCCCTTGAAAAATGGGCCATTTACATTAGGCTATAGTACGTTTTGGTGTAAATACCTTTCTTTTTCTTTGGCTTTAATATGGGCAGATCAACCGTTCATGTAAATAGCCATTAATAACGAGCGAGCGGATGTTTTATACTTATTATGTGGTTAATGAAAAATTTAGGGAACGTGATAAATCAAAAAAGTATAATATATTTGACTTTTTAATTAGTTAAGTTCGATTGATCCGGATTTGGACTAGAAATTTCCCAAAACTTCAAACTTTAAACTTCAGTAATTTAGTGAAAAATAAAGCCTATAGATGATATCCCATATGGCAGGCACAGAGTGCCCATTCCCTGTCCGCACTTGTCCTTCCTTTATTGCTCATCAAGACTGTACTAGTCTACTACCATCTGATCAGGGTCGTGGGGTATTTTTTATAGTGTACGAATACCGATAAAAGAATACGTACATGCCACAATACCAGTACGATGACATTGATTTTTTCATAAATTTATCACGTGAAAAGTGTTTAGCACGACATATTGATATATTTAAGAATGTTTGTGCATCACAGTATATTTGATTTCCCATTTCTTGAAATTTTGTTTTTACTTAAATCTTATATATATAATTAATCAGATTGCATAAACTGTGAACTGATTTGGATAAAAGGGTTTCAACTGATTTATTTTAATTCTTCAACTTCATGTAAAGATAATTAATATTCAATTTCTTGAATAGTTAGTCACATAATAAAAAGAAAATTAGAATGATGAATTTGTTTCGGTCAGGTTGTGTCATTTGGAAATTAAATTGAGTTTGGTGGATTTGTTTGGTTTGATTAGGTTTAGCTAGCAGCTGGTTGTTGGCCTTAATTGTCACTTCTTCCTACCATTAACAGAACCAATATTAATTTCTGAAAATTGACTTCCAAATCATTAATTAACGTGTCTTTCTCGTATTGGTTCATCACTCATTGTGCTTGAGATTTTCAATTAGTTGGTCTGGCCATAGAAATATGGGGAGCTCTAAACCAATTATAATGATAAGTATATTATATTTGTCATCTGATCAGTCACTTTTTCTAAAATTTTCACCGATAATACGATAAGTATTATAAAACACTCGCCCTCATTGAATCGGTTTGGCTAAACCTGTTTCGGGCTAGAATTACCTGAAAGCAAGGTTTCTTTAAATGGATGATATAGTATCTAGAAGGAATGCAACTTCATAGAAAAGAATACTCAATATTACAGGTTTTGGTTGATCAGGTGTTGGTACAAAGCTAGCAAGCCATGGCTATGCCGTGTTTGGGATAGACTACGAAGGGCATGGGCGTTCCATGGGTGCTCGCTGTTACATCAAAAGGTTTGACAACATTGTTCTGGATTGCACTCACCATTTCAAGTCAATATGTGGTAAGTTACCAAACACGCCCCAACCTCAATTTTACTGTTGCAATAATATATCTATTTTTTTCAGAGCAATCAGCTATTCGCTCTCTTTTTCTTGTTTAAATTCATAGCATAATTGGTTGAACTGTGACTGCTGTCGTATGATGTACGGATAAGGATATGGCGATACGATTTTTTTCTTGAATTTTTCACATGAAGTGTCAGACATAGTGTCCGACACGAGTATCCGACATGATGACGACAAAAGTGTCCATGCATTACGACTGCTATCTTTTGAATAAGCAACATATACATACATCATATATTTTATCATGTGGTGTTATTCAAATTTCCTGCAATGATAGCAGAATTACACATGATAGTCGGACATTATCATTTTACATATCGCTAAAGAAATGATAGCAGAATTTCCTGCAATGATAGCAGAATTACACAATAAACCTTCAGACTGTATATTGCTAAAGAAATATTATATTTTTGACAAATTCTAATAATTTTGATCAAGTTATGAGGTATTTACTATTATGATAGTTGGAGGGATATGGGGGAGATTGTAATTTATGAAATACAAAAATTTTCTTGAATTCCAGCACAGGAAGAGTATAGAGAAAAGAGAAGATTCTTATATGGAGAATCAATGGGAGGGGCAGTGGCTTTGTTGACACACAAAAAGGACCCTACTTTCTGGCATGGTGCTGTTCTAGTTGCCCCAATGTGTAAGGTCATATACTACGAAATGTGATTAATAAATTGGGGTTGTTCCTGAAAATACACAAGAAAAAGTGGAGTAACATGCAATTTTGAACTTTGTTTGTTGATTTCTATCATTAGATTTCTGAGAAGATGAAGCCACACCCTATAGTTATAAGCCTGTTAACTCAGGTGGAAGATGTAATACCTAAATGGAAGATAGTTCCTACGAAGGATGTCATCAAATCAGCCTTCAAAGACCCTACGAAACGAGAAGAGGTCGTCTTTCTGAATCTTTATTAATATGAAAAACATTAGGTTTATTATTGTAGAAAAATATATATAATTGCATGTAAGATGCTTGTCCCTCATCTTTGTGCAGATTCGTGGAAACAAGCTGATATATCAAAAGAAGCCGAGACTGAAAACTGCACTGGAAATGCTCAGAACTAGCATGGATCTTGAGGACAGGTTGAATGAGGTAAGTGTAAACCTGTCCCACATAGATAAATTACCGAACAATCCAGCTCATATATGATGCTCTTCGTGCTATTTTGACAGGTAACCTTACCATTCTTCGTGCTACACGGCGAAGCTGACATATTAACTGACCCTGAAGTTAGCTGCGCACTCTACCAACAGGCCCACAGCACCGACAAGACCATAAAACTGTATCCCGGGATGTGGCACGGCTTGACAGCCGGTGAACCGGATGACAACATTGAGACAGTCTTCTCCGACATCATTTCCTGGCTCAATAAACGTGCAGGGGATCAGGCCGACACAACTCCTCAACCTGAATACCCCGTGAAATCAGTTGATGTTCCAAGCGCGTTGGCCAATGGTTTAGCCACTACGGTTTCGCCGACAACGGGAAATATCAGGAGGAAGAGGGGCGGCAACCGGTCACATGTTAAGTACCTGTGTGGGTTGAAGGGCAGGGGGTTGTCTGATCACTCTGCAATGTAGAGGAATTTGCGTTTTCTCTGTTTTGCCTTTGTTCTCCTTGTGCAACTTAATCATGTGGAGTGAGTTGGAACAGAAGCCATGAAGGAATAATTTAATCGTGTGGTCGAAATGATTAAGGGGGTTCATTCTCTAGGATAATGTCCGAGTTTGAATCCCGTTTAGATGTGTCGGTGCTTGTGTTAAAAAAAAAATAAATTTAAGTGTATTATTTTGATAAAGACATATGCTACTGACTTATCTGCACAAGATTTGTTGCATTTTCTTGTCGTTTAAAAGAAAAAAAACATATTTTAAGTGCTTCTAGATTCTATCTTATTTTGCTTAAATAAGTTGAAGTTAATTTCCAACATTAAAAAAAAAAAGAAAAAATAAGTCATATATACAAAAATATCGCGGGTAATGTCCGATAAATCTCCACTTGGGCATCATATTTGTACTTAACTCCCAAATTGGGTATCAAAATTTTATTTTACCCCTCAAAAAGTTCAAACTCAATTTAAATAAAAATTTACGTCAATTTAATCTATTTTGTTGATTATTATTAGAAAATATATTGTTAATTGACAATTAATTATCTTAAAAGTCTGAAATTAATTGATTAACAAGACTAGAAAAACTCATAAGCAGTATTTTTCCGTTGGTAACAACTAAGAAACAAATAACAATGGAGGTCAAAAATCAAAAATAATATTTAAATAAAAAATTCTTTGAAAAGTACTATTTTATTTTATAAGAATTAAAGAAATGTTATAAAACGCCATTGTGTTTGGCGACTTTCCAAAATTGATAGACTGTGAGTTTTTCTAGATTGATAAATTATAACAGTTAATACAATAGTTTCTTGAAATTATATTTCTAACCCAAAACCTTTTTATAAAAAGATCTATATATTTTCTAAAAATATCAAATAGACCCCTAAATTTTTGTTAAATTTAAAATAAATTGTAATGGACAAAACGTCAACATACCCCCTGTATAGATGGTATCAGAGCCTAGAAGACGATGTCTTTTGGGATAAAAAATATAAAATGTTGATAAAAATAATTATAGATACAATGTATAAATTATTTGAAATAGGAATTATTATATGGTTTCAAATTCTAGACGAAGATAAAAGACTAGATGATTTAGAAAATGAATTAAATTATCTAGATATAGACGGATATTATACAGATGTATCCTATGATAATACAGATTGGTAATATCCTTCTCCTTAATATGAGAATTTTAAATAAACGCAAGTTAGCTAATTTATATAATATTTATAATGATATGCTAAAATATTTTCTAAAAATGAATAAATTAAATCCTTCCAATTACTATAAAAAGAAGATAAGGAATTTTAGAATAAAAAGAAATTATTATTCAAATCTCCTTTCTATATGACTCGTTATTGGAAAGATTGGATTAACAATATAAATAAAATATTAGAATTGGACACTAAAATAGACAAATTAAGAGATGAAATAAAAAATTTAGTGGATAAAGAACTTTGTAATAAAAATAAAAATGAGATAAAGAAGCTAAAAAATCTATTAAAGAAGGAAAAGAATAAGGCTTTATTAAATAGAATAACAGCTGGAAAAATATGGAAACGATAGATATAAACCTTCAATCTATAATAGAATCTGTTAATAGAATCAAAGAAGAAATGTTAAATCTTCAAGATTCTATAAGAGAATTAAAGAATGAAGTTCAATTAAATAGAATTAATATGAAGCAGCTTGAAATAACTATTAAAGAAAAAGAAAAAAGATCAAAGGCTGAAAAATTAAAAGATATAGAAAAGGAAATAAAAACTCCTTTCAAAGTAATAAATTTAGAAAAGACCAAACCATATGAAAAAGACTCTTTTGATGATTATATGTTAAATACTATAGTTCCGAAAATGCTAAAAGAACAAGAAGAGAGTTCTAAAAAAGCTCTTGAAAGACTTAAAGCTAAAGGAACTAATATAGAAAATGAAAATAAACAAGAAGAAAATCAAAATCAAATATATACATGAATGAAATAAATGATTTAATAGAAGATTTTGAAAAAATAAATTTGGAAGATATAGTAGAATACGAAGTAAGAATGAATAACGCAGGTTCTTCGGGAACTAAAAGAGAAGATGGATCAACATTAGAAGATCCAGATGAATCTATGGGATCCAACGAACCAAAAAGTTATCCAACATATTTTAACACAAAGAAAAATAAACATCAAGATAAGAAAAATAAAGGCTATAACTCTAAATATCAACTAAATGATGATTATTCAGAACCTATAAATGTAAATGGAAGTAAATTAAATTTAAATAATAAGAGAGATAAAAGAAAAGCTCTAGCCAAATGGATAAATGATATGATTGCATATTTCCTAAACAAAGATGAAATATACGCTACAGCAACTAGAAGAACAAAATATATAATATCTACATTTGATGGAATTATAAACAGTTGGTGAAAAGGAATTTCTTCTGACGTACAAGGAATAATGAGAACTGAAACAGAAACTGGTTTTGATAAGGTTATTAGAACCGGAGTAGAACGAATGGCATACTATATAGCTGATGAATTTTTAGGAGAACCCTGGATAAATGATGCCGAAAAAGAATATTTAAAAGAAAAAGAAGAAGCTAGAAATGATCTTATAAATCTTTCTATATGCTCTATGAAATTCCTTAGAAATTATATAGAAGAATTTTGTGACTATTATTATAGACAATATTGGAGTGGAGAGTCACAAGACATATATCTTAAAATGTTCTATTCGAAACTCCCAAATCCATGGAATACACATATAAATAAAGTTTGGGAAAAGGAAAAGGAAAATGTAAGTAATAATTTAGGTGGAAGAATAAGAGTTTTAATAGACGAACTAAAAAGGTTATGTCATGAACAAGATTTATACAAGAAATCTAGAAAAATTTCAGGATTTTATTGTTCAAAATTAGAGATGCCTACCCAATGGGGTTGTATAGATAAAAGTAGAAATAAACCGTATAGAAAGAGAAAATTCAAAAGAAACAAATACAAAAAATATAAGAGGTTTGATAGAAAAAATATAAAACCAAAAAGAAGGTTTTTCAAAAGAAAGGAAAAAATTAATAAAAAATCTACGAAATGCAGATGCTGGAATTGTGGCGAAGAAGGTCATAAATCACCTGAATGCCCTAAACCTAAAAAGGTAAGAACAATAGAAGCTGAATTTATAGAAATTATAGACGAACTTGAAGAAGTTTCAGATATAGAAAATCATATAGGAAAAGAAATATATGTTGAAATAAGTGAAGAAAGTTCTTCAGAAAATTCTGAGTTTGAATCTGAATCTGAATAAATGGATTCTGAAATACAGAATTATAAGGAAGAAGAAATAATAGAAGATGAGAGTACAGCAGGATATGCTAAACGAATAACATTTAGCCAAGAAACACTTGACAAAATAAAAAACTTAAAATTAAGTGCAGCAAATCCAACAAATAATATATTCTCTGGATTAGCAAATCTAGTAAAGAGAAATAAGATAAATATCTATGACTATCATGAGGTAGAAAAGGCTATAAGTATAGAAAATACCTTTGGAAATGTCAAGATAAGTCTTATAACAAGAGGAATAGCTAATAATGCTATAAATAAAGTGAAAAAATCTCTTAAACCAAAGATACAATATATATATTTGGGAAGAGTACAATTTCTAGTTAAATCTCTATTTAGAGAATGTATCGATAGTCCATTAGTGCTATCTTTACATGATCAAAGATTTAGGGATGCTAAAACTAGTCATTTAGGAACAATAGAAGGAAATTTGTTTTATAAACAAATTCTTTTTGATGTTTTTCCAAAATATAGTATAAATTTGCAAGATGAAAATATAGATGAAGTCTTAAACTTACACTATAAATTTCTAAAAGATATAGGTTTAAAGGATGGCAACAAGGCTTTCACTATTTACTATAGAGCACTTTATGTGTTAAGTAATAGCAATTATGGTAAAACTTATCAAGATGAACCATACTTAAAAATAGATGAAGAATGTAAAGATATAGCCACTGCAAAACTGCCGCTTTTAGAAGAAATACAAGAAATAGAACCATATCAAATAGAAATTAATAATAAACCAGAAATGGAAAAGAGATTATTACCTTCTAAACTAATTTTCCAAGGAAACAATTTATTAGGAGGAAGTTCTAAATATTCTCTTACTGGAGAAAGTTCTGGAATAAAAATAGAAAGAAAGTTAACTGTTAATAAATCTCTAAGATATATAAATTCAATGATTATAGAAGGAGAATATTTTAATGGAACTGATAGAATATTTGGACCTAAAATATTGATAGACACAGGAGCTAGTGTTAATCGCTTTGCTCAAGTAAAAAATAAAGGACTAATAGGGATGATTACTAGCCTACCAATCCAATATACAACCTTTGATGGATTTAAGGCAACGTGTAATCAAGAATTATATGTCCCAATTACTTTACAAGGAATAAAATTGAAAGTTAAATGTTGTATAGATACATACATGAATGAAGAGTTCTTTGATATAATTCTAGGAAATGAATTTCTCAATAATTGTGACTATTACAAGATAGAAAAGAATGGAGTTACACTCCAAATACAAGAAAATGAAATATTTTGTTCAAAATATGAAAGGGATTAATTTTCCTTTAAGTGTTTTTATACAATTAACACTTTTAAAAGGAAATATAACAACTTGTGCTTTGATAGATACCGGATCAGAAATAACAATATTTAAAACATTCTTAATTAAAGAATGGAAAACAGATAGCAATATTTGAATTAAAGGAATAACGGGACAATCTCAAGCTATTAATAAAGTAGCTAAAGATGTAGAAATAATACTTGGTAGTAAGATAATTCTTATTAAACAAGTATATGAATACAATTATTTAGACGCTGATATATTATTAGGGAATGATTTCCTTGAACAATTTCAATTCTATACACAAAACGTATATATGGTAACATTAAAAACATCTTGTGGACATCTTCTTAAAATACCGAGAGTCAATAAACCATTCAGAGTTCAGCCAGCTGAGCGTGGTGGACAACAGGTATTTGAGAAAATTCCAATACAGATAAACACCATTTCTATAAAAAGGATAAACTTAGATGTTATTAAAAAGAAAATAGAAGAAAACTATAACAATAATCCATTAGCTTTTTGGAAAGAAAGCCATCCCAAAGCTAAAATAGAATTAACTGAAAATATTATTATAAAAGAAAAACCTATGTTATACACTATTGAAGAAAGACAAGAATTTAAAAAACAAATAGAAGAATTATTAAATAAAAAACTCATTCGAAAAAGCTTCAGCCCTTTCTCTAGTCCTGCTTTTATGGTTATGAATGAAGCAGAAAAGAAAAGGAATAAAGCTAGAATGGTGATAAATTTTAAAAGGTTAAATTATTTTACTAAAACTGATAGTTATCCTTTACCAAATAAAGATGTTATTATAAACCTGGTCAAAAACAAGTCTTTCTACTCTAAATTTGATTGCACCTCAGGATTTTGGCAAATAAAAATGGAAGAAGATAGTATTCAATACACTGCATTCAGTGCTCCTCAAGGACATTACGAATGGCTTGTAATGCCTTTTGGGCTAAAAAATGCACCATAGATATACCAAAGGAAAATGGATAATATCTTTTCAAAATACCATAAATTTATGATAGTATATATAGATGACATCTTAATTTCTTCAGATACAGAAGAAGATCATAGAAAACATCTTTTACTATTTGCAAAAATTTGTAAAGAAAATGGAATTGCTCTCTCTGAGAGAAAAGCCATAATAGAGAAAAAAGAAATAGAATTTTTAGGGTTAAAATTGAGTGCTGCAGGAATAAAATTGCAACCTCATATTTCTCGAAAGATCTTAGAGTTTCCAGATAAACTAGATAATAGAAATCAAATAGAAAGATTTCTTGGATGCTTAAACTATGCTGAAGGATTTATTCCAGAATTAGCAAAGAAAAAGCACGAAATACAAAAATTGCTTAGGAAAAATAATACAAAAGGTTGGAATGCTAAACATACAGATATAGCGGTTAGTCTTAAGGAGGAATGCAAAACATTACCAGAATTAAGATTACCAGAAGATAAAGACAATCTTATTGTCCAAACTGATGCTTCAGACCTATATTGGTCTGCAATATTGAAAACAGATCTAAATGAAATCTGTAGATATACTAGTGGAACTTTCAGTCAAGCGGAAGTAAACTATACGACACATGAGAAAGAACTACTTGGTATAATAAGAGGAATAGAAAAGTTTTCACTTTTTCTTTTACAAAAACCTTTTGAAGTTCATACAGATAATACTCAAATTCAGAGTTTAATACAAAATAAACTTCCAAATAAACCTCAATATAGGAGACTACATCGTTGGCAAGTTTTCTTGTCACACTATAATTTTAAGATAAAACATATTAGAGGAATGGATAATTTCTTAGCAAATTTCCTTTCTCGAAATGTTGAATATGGTCTTGACTAAAGGCGAGTATATGCGTCTACATATACCTAGTCCATCTCAAACGGTAGATGGTAAAGACATTATCAAATTCGTTAATGGGTGATGATTTCCCAAAAATCATATTGAGACGAGTATATGCGTATACATATACCTAGTCCATCTCAAACGGTAGATGGTAAAGACGATAACAAATCCGTTGAAGGGTGGTGATTTCCCAAAAATCACTTCAAGACTAACAAAGTTTTAATTCTTCTTCATTTTGCAGGATGAAGGACATACAGGAACTAGCCGAAATAAAGACAGAGGTTGATACATTAAGAGTAATCTCTCTTGATATAAATGAAGCACTAAATATCTTTGAAGACTCCATACAAGACAGTCTCAAAGTTTTATCTAATCTTGTCATAGAAAATGCTAACAAAATGGATAATTTATATAAAAGAATTGAAAAATTAGAGAATGATAAAGAAAAGGCAGAGTGTTCAGGCAGCAAAAAGCCAGAAATGCCTGTGAAAACAGAGGAAGAAAATAAGAAAAAAGAGATAAAAGTCGAGGAAGAGAAAAAGACATCCTCTATAAGAACAATAAAAATAGAACCACTTCAAAAATCTGGTTCTTTCAAGACTGTTCAAATAAAGGGTGAATATATACCAAAACACTCCTATGATAAAGAATACAAGAGAATGTTTGATCTGGCATATAATTATCCAGATTGTGATGAAATCTTTTACTCAAGTGGAAACACAATATACCCAAGATTGACAGCAATCGATGGGGCTGATCCTAACCAAGTTCTAAAACTTGCTGAATTTGGTTTTCTCGATTTGATATACCTTAGCAAAGATAAAAAAGAAATAAGTGGATTTGAGGATACATTCAAGTCTAAAGTTTCTCAATTTGCTAAAGGAAGACAATGCGTCTTGAAATTCTACACCATATCTCCAGAATTGGATGGAAATAGATGGTATGAATCACTTCATATTGTCTCAATAAATCCATTATACAGCAACGTCAGCTTGGAAGTTGGAAGAAAAGGCTTCAAGACTGCAATATACTCCCCTGAATGGGTTATTACTAGAAGAGCTCTTGGGATAAAAGCCATACAAAGTATCTCAGAGAACCTTCTGAATAAAGGTTTCCAAATCATCTTTGCCGCTGGTAACTGGTTACTGGTTACTAAAGGCTCTCCAAATGATCCAAAATCTGGATTACTAGAGGAATACTACAGGTGCCTTGTTACCCATAGAACTATTTGCTCCACTGCTACAAGACAAGAGGCGTGCAAATTAATTGGGTGTCATACAGACATCAGAATGTGACTGCATAAAGAAAAGTCCAATAGAGAGACGTAAGCAATGACGTCTGCAACCATTGTCGGCAAGATTTCAGCCGTTGAAGAAAAAGATAAATCTAAGGGCTACAAATACAAGTCAAAGATTTCCTTATCTCTAGGGATAGAAATCTTATCTTTTCACACGGTTTCTCGGCTCTATTAATAGACTTTGCTTGTAATAGAGAAAGGCATCGAAAAAACAATAGTCAAGAGTAAGAAAGAGTGTCTGAAAGAGTTGTAATATGAGTGTTTCTTGTGTACTGAGTATGAAAAAATAAACCCATAAAGGGAAAATAAAATCCTTTCTTTCATAAAACACAAGTCTTATTTTGTTTTGAGCTTATTAAATTTATTTACTCCCTTATCCTTCAAAAATAGATTATCATTCTATAAGCCGTAGTGATTTTTCCGTTAGAGATCGAAGCTTGTTTTCCGTGGATGTCCATATAGGCAGGAGGCCGTCAGGACTTTAGGAATGTTAAGCTGATCGAGGAAGAGGAAGACGAGTCTTAGAAGAATCCGATAGATCTTTATTGAAGACGAAGGAGATAAAGAAAGGTAATAAACTTTACTCAAAATATTTTGTGAATTATGATTTCAGAATGGATTTTAGAGTACTCTTGTTAAAATCAATATTTGATGAATTCTGCTACTAAAATTGTTCATTTCATATATAAGTTGTTGTTCACAATCAAAAATTTTATATAATTATGGATGATGTTTCAGATAGTAATTTCAGAAAAGGATTAAACCTTGCTTATAAATTTGGCAAGTGCTTTGATGAAGATACATCGAATAAACATTTTAGACAACTGATAAAACCACTTATAAACTCTAAAATGAAATCATTAATACAAGAACATGTAGATAAACATAGATCTCAAGAAAATGAAGATTGTGATGAATATTGCAAAAAGATAAATAAAAAACTAAAATTCATAAATCAAGTAATGTCTACAATAGAACAAATTTACAAACAAGAAGGATTATCAGATCAATAAGATGAATTCTAGACAAATAAAAACAGACATAAAAAGATTAGAAAGTGCAACAAAATACAGATCTATTATGAAAGAAATTTTTGAATATCCTAATGAAATAAAAAATATAACTGATAATGATAAACAAATAGAAATAATGAATAAAAACTTTGTAGAAAAAATACATCAAAGAGAAATAAATGGTTAAAAATGGATCTATATGAAAGACAAATGAATAGACATCAGATAATAAAAACAAAAGAAGCTATAAATTATAACAAAGAAAAATTAAAAAATATTAATAACCAATTTCAAAAGAATATACATGAAAATATATTAGAAAATTTGAGAGTAAAACAACAATATCTTATAAATGATATAAAAATTTCTAAAGATATGTTATTACGATTGGAAGATGGTAATAATATGTTAAAAAGACAAAATAAAGAAATAAAATGGTCGATGAAAAATATACCGCGATATAATTTAATTGATAAACAAATATTAGAAGATAATAATGAAATGATAGAATGGTACAATAATAAAATAAGAATAATTCATGTGCTTTCGTCAGCTTAATAAGTTTAATTATGAATACTAAAAATATGGGAAAAAGTTTAGAAACAGCTTTACAAAAAGAAGAAATTTATAAGAAAAATTACGAACGAACACTAAATAAAATTGTAATAAATAAAGATACAATTTTACAAGGTATAAAAGAACAAGAAAAAATAATAAACAATATGAATAACAAGTTTGTAGGAAAAATACATGAAAGAGAAGTTAATGGACCAAATTGAAACTATTTGGGTCTTTATGAAATTAAAATCTAACTATATATACTTTTTAAAATATCTCAAAAGTTTTGGGGTTAAAACTATAAATAAAATAAAAGTCTAGGACAATAAAGCAAAATAGTGCTATTTTGTCTTATTAATAAACGCCAACCTCTATGGCAATTTATAATAAAAAATGAAACTTTTTTATAAAAATACTATTTTATAAAGAATAAAAAATTAAATAATATTTTGGAAAAAAGCCCTAACAATGGAATAGTCGAGAGATTTTCCAAAATAATATTTTTTTTAATCGGATTTAATAAAGTAGTACCGTTGTGAAAAAGTTTAAAATTTTACTCCCGCGACTTCGATTATTTTAATATTATTTATATCGGAGTCGCGGATATCATCCACGACTTCAATTATTTATATTATTTAATTGAAGTCGTGGAGATCATCCACGACTCCACAATTTTTTTAATCATTTTAATTGGAGTCGTGGTTGAGAACCACGACTGCAGTTTGTTTTTTTTTTTAATTTTTTATTTTCCTTTTCTATATTAAATGTACGTTTCGTTTTTTAATTTTTTTTCTTTTTTACATTATTTGTTTCGATTGAATTTCGGAGGTTCAAACGGATTTAGAAAAATATAAGGTTTGTTCCATTGGCTCTGAATCGTCGATTCGAGTCCAACGTTGGTGACGGAATTCGAATCCGAATCCCCGAGCTCGAGATACGGCACCCGGAACCAAAGGTGCTCTAAGTGCTCTTTAGTCCCATTTTCGTCCTGTTCAAACAAAATAAATCCGAAACCTTATCAAACGACCCCGAAAACAAGCGTCGAGCATACGAGCATAATCATAACTCAAATAATTCACGCATACCAAATTTTCACAAAAATCGGAATTGAATTCGAATAAGAATGGCACGCATTTCATAATCATAGGAACATTTCATTCATAATTTCATTCATATTGAAATGCGTGCCGTTCTTATTCGAATTCAATTCCGATTTTTGTGAAAATTTGGTATGCGTGAATTATGTGAGTTATGATTATGCTCGTATGCTTGACGCTCGTTTTCGGGGTCGTTTGATAAGGTTTCGAATTTATTTTGTTTGAACGGGACGAAAATGGGACTAAAGAGCACTTGGAGCACCTTTGATTCCGGGCGCCGTATCTCGAGCTCGGTGATTCGGATTCGAATTCCGTCACCAACGTTGGACTCGAATCAACGATTCGGAGCCAATGGAACAAGCCTTATATTTTTCTAAACCCGTTTGAACCTTCGAAATTCAATTGAAACAAATAATGTAAAAAAGAAAAAATAAATAAAAAACGCAATACATTAAATATAGATAGAAAAGGAAAATAAAAAAAAAAAAAAAAAACAAATTGCAGTCGTGGTTCTCAACCACGACTCCAATTAAAATGATTAAAAAAATTGTGGAGTCGTGGATGATCTCCACGACTTCAATTAAATAATATAAATAATTGAAGTCGTGGATGATATCCGCGACTCCGATATAAATAATCGGAGTCGCGGATATCTCCCGCGACTTGTGGCAAAATTTTAAACCTTTTCATAACGGTGTTACTTTATTAAATCCGATTAAAAAAAATATTATTTTGAAAATTCTCTCGGAATAGTCAATGGTCAACACGGTTGATCCAAATGGTTAATAGATTCCTTCAGGGCAAGGTTTCGGGTTCGAATTTCACTTGGGTATGTCTAAGTAAAAAAAATTATTAAAAAAGCCAACAGGAGTTGATTCAAGTGTTTAATGAGTTCATCCTACGAGATATGGTTAATGGGTTCATTTTTCAAGGTAATATCCGGAACCTCAAGTGATTAATGGATTCATTTTTCGAAACATGGCTAATGGGTTCCAGGACAACCCAGTTTGAATTCCACTTATTGTTAAAACTAAAAAAGAAAAAACAATGGAAGTATGGAACAATTTGTTAATGAATGAAGTAGCCAAAAATTTTCACTCAAATTTTCGAAGCCACACGTACCAAATCATTGAAGGGGTTCCACACGTGCGAAGAGCGATTTATAGTTTTACCGCCTTTATTTGGGCTCATTTTGGCTTTTGGGTTCCCTTTGTTGCTGCTCCTTCAGTCAAGCCAAATCGAAAAAGTTGGGGCTTCGTCAAAACCCTTGCGCGCAGCAAAATCCCGACTACGCGAGTGGTGAGTTCTACATTGTATTTTCATTGATTAACTGTTGTTATTGATTTTCGACAGCTCCGGATGGTTAATGATCTCTCTTCATCGTCCTCTCTCTCTCTGTTTGTGTTGTACGTATTTGCAGGAGCTTAAACCCTAAGGTCGCGGTGGTGGAGTCCTAATTTGGTTTGAAGATTATAGTTCAAGTCGAACATGAGGTGAGTTGCTTTAGATTTTCTGTTGTTTAGATTTTGGAATCTCGTTTGTTGGTCCCCCGTAGCTAAACCTAGACTGGTGCCTTGTGATGTAATAACGGAGCAATTTTCTAGTCGGTGGATTTGATCGGAAACAAGTTTAATTAGTTTAATTCGAGAACTTACCTAGTTATTTTGACGATTCCAGTTCTCATGGCTGCTTTTTTGCTTCGTTTTCTTTTTTGTGCTTTCCTCTGAGCGTTATTGCTTTGGACATTGGATATTCTCAGTGTTATCTGTGGACGTACTCTTGTTTTAGGCTTTTAGCGCATTTTTTTTATGTTCGTTTTCAATGTAATGATGATGTGTGCTGTTTTTTGTGTTTTGCAGTCGGCCAATGGAAGAGGATGCCCCTGTAAGTTATCTGGCCCTTATATGCCTCTTTTTTCTCCTCTTTTCCTGTTCTTGCATTTGTTTTAATATGCACTTACCAACTTTTACCATGAGTACTGCTTGAGTTTATTACCTTATGAACTAGCCAACTTGTTCAATACCTCATTTCCGTGGACTAAAATAAATTTGTGGTGAAGTTATCTGTACATATGATTTCGTGGCTGAGATATATACAGGGAAGTGTAGTGAGTATGCTAGGTTAACAAAGTATTAGAAGTTTGGGGTGCTCTGTCACAGTGTTTTCTGTAATAGGGGAAATGGTAAATAAAAACTTATGGGCAAAGACCTTGTATCTTCCTGAACTGGTTTATATGTTTACATATACAACGAAAAGTATCTAGTCGAATTTGTGGAGCCTTTGGTTTTTTTCTTTTTCTCTATCCATGTCCCAATGTTTTAATGTCAACAGCCAATTCCTGCAAATAACTTTCCACTTTATCTTACATGTGGCACAGACACCTATTGCCATGTTTTATTAGCTATCATTTTTCTCCTTATTTCTGCAAATTTAGCTTTTGCTATCGAATAAAGAACTTTTGGTTAATTTGGAGGAATGTCTCAACAGGGGAAGAATGAGGAAGAGGAATTCAACACAGGCCCACTTTCTGTTTTAATGATGAGTGTTAAAAACAACACACAGGTATTCTCTCTTCTCCCTTCTACTTTGATTCAGCAATCTTTTTACTTTGATCTTGGAACTTTAACCTTATTACTACTTCTTCTACTATTATTGATTACTTTTCCACGTTAAGCTTCCTGTATTTATTGACTTATCTTTTATTTGCCTTTAGGTGCTAATCAACTGCCGCAATAACAAGAAGCTTTTAGGCCATGTGAGGGCTTTTGATCGCCATTGTAACATGGTGCTAGAAAATGTGAGGGAGATGTGGACCGAGGTTGGTTTATTTTCAGCCAGTAATATTACCTTTTCATAATGTTATCATCATATAAAGTTACCCATTTTATGCTCTTAACTATAGTAGTTATTCCCTCAATCTACTTGTTAATGCTTCATTAGGTGCCCAAGACCGGGAAAGGCAAGAAGAAAGCTCTCCCAGTTAACAAAGATCGTTTTATTAGCAAGATGTTTCTCCGTGGAGATTCTGTGATCATCGTCCTCAGAAATCCTAAGTAACCGGTAGGAGCATTATGTGATTTTGAGTCCTTTAAGGTAGTTTTCAAAAAAAAATATTCAGAATTCTGAGTTTCTTTATTTGATGCAGGTGTACCACTGACGCCACTGCTTCGTAAACCCGCTATAGATAGATAATGTGGTGGTTATATTTCTCCCCAGCTCTTTTGTTCCCAACTGTTTGACCCCCTTTAAGCAGAGTTCATTAGTTAATTTGTAGCTTAATGACTCCAAATATTTTTTTTGTGAGTATCAACTATACTTCCCCTTCCTTGTTTGTGATTATTATCTGAAATTGTTCTCTTGGGAGTTATTTTGTAGGATCTTCTATCGGGCCTCCTAAATGATCCTTTCAGTGTTGCTAGTGTGTTTTAGGATGCAAATAAAACACATTTTTCAGGTCATGATAAAGAATTTGCGGTCCTAATGAAAGATGATTCTGGACTGATACCAGGGTGATTGCAATATTTGTTAAGAGTTGTATATATCTTTTATTCTTTCTCAACGACCGTTTAGACGTTGCTTAAATTACTCCTCTTTCTGAGAGCTATTGGTTAAATTACTCCTCTTTCTGAGAGCTAATGCACTTCGTTCATACGAAAATTGTGGGTGACTTTATATGAGCTGTGGAGAGCTGGTCTACATAGTATTTAAACACAAAAGGATTGAGAATACAATGATTGGCTGTAAATGACACAGAAAAACAGGATGAAGAAACATCATAGTAGTTAGGGGACACGGCGTCCTAGGAGCTAGCTAACAAAGAATAATAATCATTCTGCAAAATGCGATCAGGCTGAGGTATCAGCGTTTTCTTTGTGATCACCGAAGATTCTTTGCCTGAAATCTGAGACCATCATGGGTAGACCCTTTCTGAGTGGGATTTTAGGCTCCCAGCCCAACAGATCCTTTGCCTTTGTAATATCAGGCTTCCTCTTGTGGGGATCATCCTCTGTGTTGGGCTTGAACTCTATCTTCGCATTTGGATCAATCGTTTCTTGAACAACCTGACCACAACAACATTTATTATTTTCAAGATTTTATATTGCATCAAAACACTATATTATTTTGAGTTATGTAAATATAGAGAGAGAGTATATATAGACTTGAATATATCACATATATACAAACATGGTCATATTCAGAAGTTTTGCTTCAAATTACAAAACCCCCCCCACCATTTGTTGAAGTTGTAACTACCCATCACTACCAATGATTAGAGCAACTACCGGATAGAAAGAAAGATTCAAGAATGATAATTATATTTTAGCAGATAAGAAAAGTTTTGTTTTATAAACATGGCAAAGTTATAGGGTCTCTAGTAATTTAATTTTATTTATAATAAAATACATGCAATAATTTAGTGGGTTTCATCTGGATCTTAAAATTAGTATTCCATAACCTAACCCGACTGGAGTGGGACCACTCCATCCGTACTCATTGGCCATTGCCGACTGTGATATTAATAATTGACAGGACAACATAAATTATTTCCAATAATATTGGCCCACATTATTTCATTGAAAAAAAAAATATTTTGAAAACAACATTAGGTATGATCTATGATACACGAATACCTATACGACAATATAATTTTTTTTTTTAATTTACCACGAGAACTATCGATATAGTGTCCGACAAGACACGATAAAATGATATTTTTAAAAGTATTCATATATCATAAAATGCAACAATACAACAGTGCGTGCATACCTGAGCAAGTTCGAGCATAGTGAATTCGCCAGGGTTACCAAGATTGAAAGGCCCAACATGCTCTCCTTCCATCAACCTCATAAGACCCTCAACCTTCAATTTTTTCCCAAATATTTGGAGAAAGAATATTAGTATTCATAAACAGCTACGAAAGATTATAACATAGTCTTTTGTTTGGTATATGAATTTCAAACGTTATGTTATCAGTTCCCGAAAAGGCTTCTATATTTCGTTGGTGTGTCATTTTTCATATGGGTTTGAGACATAACAGAAAAGACAGCAGTTATGTTACTCATAAAAGTCGAGGTTTGTGTGCCGTTATTCATATAATTAGACACAAAAAGGAAAATTTTGTAAGAATAAAGATGTCCGAGACGAGAATGATTCCCATCTGTGCCAAATTAAGACAGAGTGAACGACAGCGTGAGACACCTGGTATTTAGTCCAAGAATGTGAACACAAAACATGTTTCCATCACTCTATTAAATTAAAACATTTTGAAGTTCAGATTCAAACTTCCAATAGCTGTAATATATCTAACTTTACCTCATTTTCACATTGTAAAGACATTTGGAAACTAAAATAAAGAGAATTAAGTGCAGAAAAGGGCAAAAACAAAGCCAAGAAAAGATTAAAAAAGGATAGAAATTCTTACCAGATCAGATACAAACTGGAAACTCCTTGTCTGCTTCCCATCACCGTAAACAGTTAATGGCTCCTTCCTTAAAGCCTGTCAGAAAACCAACAAAGCTGTAACGTTACCAACAAATCTTGCTTTCTCAGGAATAAAGTACCTTAATTAATCAGAAAGAAAAATTACCTGGGCAACGAAGTTGCTAACAACACGACCATCATCAATGCACATACGAGGACCATATGTGTTAAAGATCCTAGCAATCCTTACCTGTCACGTTTTTTCAACAACATAAGACACCTCACGTTATTTACCCCATCAACAACCCAAGCATGTGGGGTTTTTAGTTTTTACTCAACACAAATCATGTGTACAATGTAGTTAAGGATCATGGGCTGTCAGAATTAAATGTATACACCAAATAAAAGAATTCTTGATTCAATTTGAAATTACATGCTTAAACCTCTGTTGTAGAAATTAACAAAAACCCATTAATCAATTTTAATAAAATTGTCTTTTCCCAATCAACAAGTACAAAATATTTAATTTGACAACGACAAATACATAGTACAAATTAAGTGAAAATATAAATTCATGAGTATGATATCTGACAAGGTTTAGGCTGTTGCTATCATTAATCACAATTAAAAGGTATATTAATGTAATTAATAGCAATATTTATAAGGTGAAAAAATTACCTCAACGCCAGCACCTCTGTGATAATCCATGGTCAATGTTTCAGCAGTCCTCTTACCCTCATCGTAGCAGCTTCGGACACCTGTCGTGATTTAAAGACAACCAAAGTTGTCAGTGTACAACTCACTGCTCAGATTCACGTTACAGACTACAGACTTTCAAAATATACGAAATGACCCTTTTGCCCCTCCCGCAACCCACGTTATGGTTGTACGGCAGGACTACCTTTGAGTCATAACTCATAATCAAACAAATGCCCCACCACCACCAAACGCCGTGACTTTTGGTTACACGGCGGCGGTGGCGGAGGAAAAGAATAAAAGAGGACAAGGAACATAGCGATTACTGGGGGGCCCATGATGTTACAAGATATTTCAGTTTAATTAATTAATTAATCAAAAATCGAAAGTGAAATTGGATCCTCGACAAGTCAAAAGGGAACAACGTGAAACCAGCGATCCCCACGTGGCACGCGACATATGCGCAACAAACGTAGGACTCCAGGTCCTAGAATTTTATTACAGGGTCTAGGACACGCTCACGATAGCCGTGCTGCTAACATGCACCCGCCGGCGGCGGCATATTCCGGCGACCCTAACGTGCGCCGAATTTGAAATAAAAACAAGGAGAGAATTTAAATAAATAATGGAAATAGGAGTTACCGATTGGATTAACGTTGCCCCAGTAAGTTTCAACCTGGGGGTGTTGCAGGGGATCACCGTACACCTCACTGGTGCTCGTTAGCAAAAACCGCGCACCGACTCTCTTGGCCAGTCCCAGCATGTTCAACGTCCCGACAACATTCGTCTTGTGCGGAATCCCGAAATTAAGGATTCACAACGGAAAAAAAACAAAAAAACAATTTCGAAAAATAATGAATAGTGAGCTGTTCCTGTTCGGATCTATCAATTTACGACGGCAAAAGCTAAATTTAGTAAATGCAGGAAACGAAATTTTAAGGAAAAAGGATATAATCGTTTTAACGGGGTTGTGCTTGTAATGAACTGGTGAGGCAGGGCAAGCAAGGTGGTAGATCTGGTCGACTTCCAGCAGCAGCGGCTCAACGACGTCGTGTCGAATCAGCTCAAACCTCGGATTTCCGAAGTGGTGGGCGACGTTCTCTTTCCTTCCGGTGAAGAAATTATCCACTACGATGACGCTATCTCCGCGGCTGATGAGGCGATCCACGAGGTGGCTGCCGACGAATCCGGCGCCGCCGGTGACGACGATGCGGAGGCCCTTACGCTTCAGGCCGAGGGGGATTTTGCCGACGGAGTTGATGCCGAATCCGGTGGCGAGGTGGCCGTTCTGGTAGAGGGATCGGTGCTGAGTCAACTCGGAGGGAATGTAGGAATCGTGGATCGGCGCGTGGCGGTGGTCAGAGGGGGAGGAGAGGAGGCTGAAGAAGACGGTGGCGATGGCGACGCCGATGAGGACGAAGACGAGGCGCTGCTCGCGGAGGAGGTAGCGAATCGGGCGAGTCACGGTGAGCCATGGTTTGGGTGGTTTTGGTGAGTAGGAATCGGTGGCGGAATGAGGCTCGTGGCCGCGGAATATCAACTCGGAAGTCATTTTCCGATCAAAATTCCGGCGAGCTTTACACAGAGAGAGAGAGAGTATTCGTCGGGGAGATGAATACTTCAAACTCTCCGGCGCGTGGTGGTGGGATTGAAGGAGCGAAGAGTTGCAGTTTAAAAAGGCTGATTCGTTTGGCTGATATTACGTAAATACCCTCTTAATTGTGATTCGGTTTGCTGTGATTAGAGCCTAAACTTTGCTTAATTTACTATTAAAGGTAAAATATAATGGGCTGGTTTTTGTTAGGGGCACCTATGGCTATAAGGCCCATGCCCTTTGATGAATCAATTTTGCCTTATTTTGCATTAAAGTAGGGGGAATTTTCAGATATTATAAATTAAAATTCATAAAAGTTAAATTATGATTAAGCTCCTATCATAAGGAATACGTGGTTATACTCGCGGACAGATATTGTAGGTGAGAAGAGGGGAAATTCTTGGCTGAGCCGGGTGTGGATCCCGATCCCTACACCCGTCTCTCACAGGTGAATAAAAAAATATTAAAAAAAAATATTTTTTTATTCACCTATTAGAGTCGGGTGTAGGGATTGGGGCCCACACCCGACTCATCCAAGAATTTTCCGTGAGAAGAGTTCAAGTGTTAGGAAATGTCATTCAGTAATAGGACTCTGGGTGATAAGTAGCGGATATAAGCAATACAAAATAGATAAAAATAAATCTCAGTTATTATAAGACTTAAATCTCATACGACTCTTCTCTTTTTTTTTTTTTTTTTTGGTGAACATAGGACTCCTTCTCTATAAAAGAGGATAGTAGGTTAAATGCTAGGTCAATGAGAAAATAGAGAAAAAAAAAACGACTTAGATTAATACTCATTGATTAATTTTAAGGGGAAAAGGTGAAGTATTAGAAAAAGAAAAGTATAATACTTTAATTAGATAAGTAAATTTTTATTTAATAACGAAAATAATCTAGATATTAAACGTAGCTTATTCCTACTCGAAATAAATAGAAAGCATATCTCAAAATCTCTTAAAATGCCTAACAAAAAACACTTATTTTTTAGTAATTGCAAATACTACCTACAATACTCATTAAATAGCATAACAATAAATGGCGCACATGTTCCATGTTTGTTTTAATCCGTGAATATTGAAACTTCTTTACTTTTTTTTAATTATTATTATTTATCAAATCCGTGTTATGCGTAATTGTAATAGAGTCCGGTTGAATCAAATTAATATAATAAAAGAAAATTATTTTACACATATCATGTGAATGATGAAAATTTAAGGGAGAATGACAAATTAAATGGCTAATGTAATACATTTGCTCTTTAATTAATTGGAACTCAGCCTAATCGATTTTGGATTAAAATTTTCCATGTTAATTAGATTATATATAGCATAGTTTTCATACTCCATAATTAGCCTATTACTATGTTGCTCATGAAGGAAATGTGACCTATATAGTATGTTCTACTAAATTGATAAATATGTTATAGTTGGCAAAAGTTATATTCTTCTTTGGTTACTAAAGTATAATCTTGAAATGATGGTTCTGCAAAAATAATTTAGCATAGGAATGACACTAATCTAACCTATCTTTTTTTTTTTTTTTTTGGAACAACTAATCTAACCTATCTATTAGCTTATCCTTATACATCTTGAAATATCTTAACATATATAGGTCAAATTGATCTACTTTTGTTTGTTATCCCTAGTCAAGCCTCAATGAAGTATAAAACTAACCTATCTATAAACCTAAGTAATAGTATTCTCAAAATATTTAAACATGGTAAAATTCATTTTTTTTCTTATAAAAATCAGAATTCTATCGTGGATTATATTGTTATTCTCTTGCTAAATTGTGATCATTTTAAAAGGTAGAATAGTTGACTGAAAATTTGAAAATTATATCAGTGTTAAGATCAGAATTCGAAACTCGGTGCCTTGTTTAGGTTAATGAGTGGTCCGTTTAAGTGGTGTAATGGGAATTGTATTGTTAATCATGCACGTATGCGATCTTTGATCTGTTTTAGTTGGTTTGGGCACTTTTGCCATATATCTTTACTTGCTGGTTAGATTATGACCAATGAACTTTTCTGGTTATTTATATACGAGGTGAGAGCCTCGTTGATAACTATACAACTGCATCAACCGATCTTCATAAAAAAATATCAAAATTAAAACTTTTAATATTTGATTAAAGATAAATAAGTTTCAGCAATTCATCCACACTTTCCGGTATTTATTTCTACTATATACATGTGTGTGTGTGTGCGGGGAAATTTGTACTAAAAATGAAACATACAATATTATTCCTATCTATAAAGCTATGTAACAGTTTCCAAAACTTGGGTCAAATTTTATTTGCTTTTATTGCGATCTACTATTTAAGTCTCATTGAATTCATTTAAGCCCCTTTTGGTATTCATCTTTATAGTGATGTAGATCTCTATCACCCCCAAAAATTAACTAATACTCCAACTTTGGAAGAGTGACTCTAAAATAGTGTTTTTTGCTTAACTTTAGTCCATCAACTTTATACATTTTTTGCAACTTTATAAAGGAAAAGAGCCCACTTTGGCTAATATCTTAATGAGACATTGGGATAAAAATGAGCAAATAATCTTCATGTGAGATAAAGTTTTAAGAATAATGCATGTGCAAATCAAATATATGTAAAATTGTTGGATTCCTTTCTAATTGTCACTCTTTTTCTCTTCATGTATGTTTCTTACTTTAACCTATTTCTTTCCCTCTTATTTATAGATGATTTGCTATACACTTCATTAGATACTTAGTAATTTCTCTTGACTCTCCTTAGCCTGCCATCACCGACCTAATTTATGTTTTTGTGTGCTATGTTTAGCCTGATTTCTGACCTAGTTCGCATCTTTTAGATTGTTCGCCTCACAAGCGAATTGATTGTTCTTCTTTTTGTCGAGGTGAACGTGTGCTTGGGCCTGTCATAGCCTAGTGGGTATGTCCCCGTCGTTTTATTTCTCTCTCTTTTTTTTTTTTTTACACATTCATTAAATTACCATATACTTAATCAATTATTTCTTTGGTTATAATCAATAAATATTTTTAAAAATATTATTTTATTATGTCATCGTGCTAGTATCATATTTCGTCCATATTCATATATCATAGGTTTGTAACTATGGTATGTTGTTGGCTATAAATATATTATTTTCTTAACCCTTTTTTAATATAAATTTTGAGTTTATGGTTTAGAAATTATTGAATTAAATTTTTGAAAAGCCAATTTCCCAAAATTTTAGCATATTTAGTTGATTGTTCTGTAAATACTAAATACTAGTTTAATTAAAACATATGTCAAATAAAATACATATTATTCAAGATTTAAATATTTTCCTCCCACAACTATATATTTAATTTACTTAGCTTAATTAAAAATAGAAAAATATCATTACAAATACTGCATATTTAATTTACAATCTTATTTTGCTAAAAGCCACACGAAACTATTATAGTAATACACAGAAAACTGCAGTCAAATTTCACCTAAGTTAGTTAAACAATAAATATTATCATTTAATTAACCAAAAGTTTACACAACTAATGTGTGGTATAGAAATGATAGGGGCATAATCGTCTTTTCGTGCAGCTGGTCAATAGAACGAAAGCTACTTAAAGAGCAATTTGGTGGCATCTTTGAGTAATTTGAACGCTCATTTTTATTGAAAAAGTCAAAAGAGTGCCAACTAAATATGTACTTCGAATTAATTAGTAAAATATTAGAGGTGGAATTGCAATTAAGCATTTTATCGCCTTTATGAGTAATACAAATATACAATTAGGAATATTGTTAGTGATGATGCCGAAAATTGGTTGCCGGAATTTGAACGGAATCGGCTCCAAACTTCCAACAAATCAGTTAAAAGTGGGTTCTTCGACCTGCTAAGATCAACAAAACGTAAGAATACCAGGCGGGAGGTGTTTCTCGCGTAGGCACTACGACGCTCAAGATAGTGAGTTTGCCTTAGGTGAAAGATGACCGGAAATTTAGGCAGAGTTTCGGTATGTAAAAGTGTACGTACCTGATTCTGATGAGAAAAGGACTATTTATACTATCCGAATTAGGTTAAGGCGCCAGTTTCGCGGGATCGTGTGTTGAGTGGTTGAAAGACGTGCGAATGTGGGTAACCGTTGCACATCCCCTCCTAAACGCGCTCTGATTCGACCTTATGTAGTGCGGACCTCGCATTTGCAGACCTCGCACCTTGTAGGATGTGAACCTCGTATTTGCAGACCTTGCAAGGTGCGGACCTCGCAAGATGCGGATCTCGCAAGATGCAAACCTCACAAGGTGTAGACCTCGAGAGATGCGGAGCTCGCCCTTGCGCACCTTGAAGTGGGGAACTCGACACTTGGAAATATTTTGGCACTATCATTCCCCCCCCCCCCCCCCCCCCCCCCAAAAAAAAAAAAAAACTCCGGAGTGTCGAGGGATCGAGATGCTCGCGGAGTAAATATTTCATTCCGCAACCAATCGTGTGATTTTAAGTTAAACCAATCGTGCAAGTGTACACTGAAATATACGCGTAGCACAATAGGATCGTACCCACAGGAAAGGGAAATCAATCACCACTCAATATCTCTTTCTAATCTAAAGGCCGAACGAATTCAGGTTGATTATTGCTCTACTAAAACGGGAATAAAACAATTAACTAGAATAAAACACAATTACTGATTGATGCACGTGGATTAAACTCAATAAACTAATTAGGCTGGGGAGTAATGACTATGCATTCACGATTCAATATAATACTTGTTTGACAAGTGCAATTCTACAACCTAGTCACTTAGATTTGTATTATCTTTTCTCAAGGTATAATCAAGTATTCAACTAATTTCAACGTTGTTCTCACAATCATCAATGATTAATTAAACCAATACGATCAAGACTAGTGCAAATCAAGTTCTAGCGGCTTGACATGAAATAAGATTTACCAGTTGTATAAGTCAAGAACCAAATCTCTTTGAACTCCTAAACCTACTAGTAGGAAAACTATCTCAATTACCATCCATTTCTCAATTCTCAGGTAATCCTAGATTATGCTAAGGTTGATCAGGCTGTCGCAATTCACTTCAAACAAGTTTTCAAACTAAGAATCAACACAAGTCATTTAAGCATCATATCAAACACTTCATATGTATTCTTTTGGGATTAGTGCCCTAAAAATCCAATTTCTTTGTAAATACTTCGTATTTTGTTGGATTAATAAAACTGAAATTTATCGTAAGTTATGAGTATATTAACATAATTAATAATGTGTGATGATATTCTTATATGAAATGTGTTTCATAGGAAAGGACTTTGGATATCGAAATCACATGTTATTAAAGTTCTAGTCGATATGATAAGAATAAGTTCTTATCGAGACTATAATGTGTTATATAAGATGATTAGTCTTTCGTCATAGGGAAATGGAGTTTCCAGTTATAACACATTGATGTTTTTCAATAGATTTGGAAACATCGAACCGGACCATTAAGATAGTTCATTTTAAACTACTATCTAAAATGAACAAATCTTGTGGAGCATTGAACTTTTAATCCTGGTAGTATTTCGACTTTAGGCATGTAGTGTTAATCATTGTAACTTACTCATAAGTGAGGTCTCGATATCGAATGACCGAAACCTTTGAAATGTGCTAAAGAGAAATATTGATCGAGGAATCTGTGGCTTTGCTAGAAAGTTAAAAGATATTCCTGAAATAGATTTGCAAAGTTCGAATTAAAACTTTGGCCAAAGTACTTCGTGTGATGCGTCACTGAAGTTGTATGTGGAATGTGTTTCACGTACAAGAAATTTGAACTTAAGGCAAATCAGAAGATTTCAGATTAAAAGTGAAAAATAAATGATAGTAGTATTAATTTATTTTTCATGGATATCTACACGGAGGAGTAAAATGCAAAATTATTCTAGATCAAAAAATTCGTGAGTAATTTAATTAATTTTAGAGTGCAACAATATTTATTTAGTGGAATTAAATATTGTTAAACGGTAATTAATTATTATCATGGGATGATAATATATTAACCCGTTTGGAGCTAAAATTAATTAGTCCTGCAGGTCCCCCTGCAAGCCCCAATCGAAAACCCGAAGATAAAACATTAAAAGGAATGAAAGAAATAAATTTTCAAAGTGTTTGAAAATAGCCAAGAAATTTATTTTAAGAAAATAAATTGTAATTCCAAAGAGTTGGAAATGCCCGGAATTTTATTTTGGAGAAACTAAAATTTTAAATTAAAAAAAAAAAAATGCTGACGTGGCAGGTGACGTGGCACTGACGTGTCACGCCACGTCAGTAAGTGGGCCCAGGTGGCGCTGACTGGGCAGCCGCGTGGACGACCCAGATCGCGCCACGTCATCATGAATCAACGGTCCAAATTTGATCTGGACCGGGTCGGTTAAACGAGTCAGGACCGGGTCAACGGGTCGGTTCGCGGATAGGGTCGGACCGGGTCCGGTTTAAGGTCGGACCAGACCCGGACACGTGGCAGCTCCAGAAGAGGCCACGTCACCGGAAACCCTAAACCGCAAGTGATCACACGCGCTGCCTTGTGGGCGCGTGAGAGCTCAGATCGGCGAGCGACCGGCGGCGTTGGACTCATGGCTGAGAGATCTACGACGTGGTGACCTTGGTTTTCATGCCCAAGTTGCACATGCAAGTGGGGGGGTGAAATTACTATTTTGCCTTCGGTTTTTCCCCTATAAATAGGGGGCCTTGGCATTTCATTTTATCCATCCAACTTTGGGAGGTGGTTTTGGCTGAGTTTAAGCTTTGAAACCATATCCCATTCTCCTAGTTAATTCCGATTTATTTTGGAATTAATTTTAATTAGGCGTTTTTATATAAACGCCTGATTTCGGGAGAATAAACCCTGAAAAGGGTTTTTAGTTTAAAGTTTTATTTTCTCTAAGTATTTAGAGAAATACTTTCGGAGCCCACACTCCGAGGGTGTCCCTGGGGTAATTGCAGGGAAGTTCTGCCGGTTTCGCGAGGAGATCGGATATCGGGTCTTCGGGAGGCGAATTCCGGGAGCAGCAGCCATCTTCGGTGAAAGGTATTTTATATTATTTTTTTTTATTTAAGCATGATGAATTAGGTGCTCTTAAGTGTTAATTGCATGCTTTATTTATCTGCTTTGTGATTTAAAATTTATTATCAATTGCATGTATATACTTGAGTAGTTCCGTGCTCTAGATATATACATGCATTGAGATGATGCATGCGATGCATAATTTTAAATCTACTACTGTGCACGTAAATTTTGTCAAAGGAGACTGGTTTTTAAGTGGGACCGTTGTGACCCCTCCAGTGTTTCCTGGGAATTTACGTGGAATGGTAATTTTCTGGGAATCGATTTCAATAATCTTCCTGGTTAATTGCCGAATCAGTAAATATGATTTAAATTATGTGATAATTTATAACATATTTACTTAAAGTGCCATTCAATTTTAAGCATGATAATTATGTGATAATTATTTGCAAGCGTACATGATTAATTGTTTTTATTTTATGGCATGATCATGATAATATGAGATATTATACTATTTTCAATTATGCATATTTTATTTGATGTGATTAAATAAATAATTTTTAATAGAGATTGAACAAGATGCATAATTGGATTAATATTTTTCGGCCTAATTAATAAAGAGTTATTAAATAGACTTGAAAATATTATTAGGATTATAAATGTGATTTATTATTGCTAGTGGGAGCATATTAATTAGATTAATCACTTCCGATTATAAGACGCCAAATAGAGTATGTGATAATCAAAGATAATCCACAAACTCTAAAAATTCAAGTGGGAGCAAGATGAAATAGATGGATTCTTACGGTCTCCATTGCCCGTCTATAGAATAGTGGATACGTACTACTCCCTTCGGCGGGTATGTGTTCGCGGTATACAAGATTAGACTTCTTCGGATAGAATGAAATACGGGGAAAGTCAAGCACGACCACGCTTCCGTGGAGTGTCTTGACCTACTAGTGTGAATTTCTAGGTAATGGTATACACTTGACTGAGTGATGTATTAACCTCCCTTCGGAGCTCTGTTACACTCACTTAGAGACCAAAGGTTGACGTGGTAGATTAACATAGTTTGGTAAGAGTTGCTTGGATAACATGTTAATTAAGAATAGTTCTTGCTTTTCTAAGTAGTTTTCGACCTCGCTTCCGGGGAGCTAACTGCGGTTAGTTAAGTCTTCATTGCGTAAACCAAAATGCATTATGTGGATTTCATTTAATGGTTAGACGCTAAAGAAATAATATACAGATTCATAACTTGCGCATATTTTAAATATTTCAGTTTTAAAAAAATGATGTCCGCTAGCCCGCTTCAATCGATTATTAAGGAAAATAGGCTTGAAGGTTCAAACTATGCTGATTGGAAGATGAATCTTGATATCGTGTTTGGACACGAGGGTTTGAAATATGTGCTCACTGAACCTTGTCCGGGAGTACCAGAAACCACAACCACCCAGGCTTTGAAAGACAACTATGCCAAGTGGATCAAGCACAATGATCTGGCTATGTCTTACATCCTTGCATCTGTCTCAAATGTTCTTAAGCATCAAATGCATGAAATGCCTACTGCTAAGAACATGATGGAACATCTTCATCAGATGTTCGGTGGACAGAATCGTGCACGTAGGCACGAGCTGATGAGAAGGTTGGTGGTAACTAAGATGTCTGAAGGATCACCTGTTCAGGATCATGTTATGAACATGATGGCTTATCTGAACGAAATTGAGAGCCTCGGTGCTAAGATGGATAATCCCAGCAAACAGGACATGATCCTGTGCTCTCTGCCAAAATCATTCGATACGTTCAGGCAGAACTATTCTATGAATAAGTTGGATTTTACTCTGCCTGAGCTGATGAATGAACGCAAGGTGACAGAAGGGGTAATGAAAGCTAAGGGAACGGTTCTCCTGGCACAGGCATCGACTTCCACGGCTCCAAAAGCTAATAAGTGGAAGAAGAAAGGGAAAAATTTCCCATCCTAAAGGTAAGGTTCAGAAGAAGAAAGCTAAGCCAAGCAAGGGAAAATGTTTCCATTGTGGTGGTAATGGGCACTGGAAAAGGAATTGCCCAAAGTACTTAGCCAGTCTTCCTGCTAAGTCGTCTGCACAAGGTATGGTGATGTCTTGTTTATTAGAAGTATGTTTAGTTGGAAGTCCACCAGATTCCTGGTGTGTGGACTCAGGTTCAACTAATCATATCTACAATTCATTGCAGGGGTTCAAGCTAACCAGGAAGCTTGAAGACGGCGAGATGCAGCTACTGCTCGGAGATAATACTAGTATATCTGTATTAGCAGTAGGGACTGTAGAACTATATTTTGGCAGTAGGGTTTTGATTTTGAAAGACACTTTATATGTACCGTCTATACACAGAAATCTGATTTCTGTTAGTTGTTTAATGAATAATGGTTTTAGTGTTTATTTTGAACAATGTTTAAACATTAAGCATAATAAAAGGTTTATTTGCTCTGGTATAGTAAGTGATGGTCTTTTCTTATTATACCCTGATAAAAACCCTAATTTCGAACTTAACGCTACTAAACTTGACTAACCATCCAAAAGAAAAGCTCCTATGCCCAACGAGGCTTATAAGTGGCACCTACGGCTTGGTCATATTAATTCGAATAGGATCCAAAGACTAATTTCGGATGGACTATTGAGTCCTTTGGACTTGACAGAACTTCCAGTCTGCGAATCCTGTTTAGAAGGAAAAATGACCAAGAGGTCTTTCAAGACTAAAGGTAATCGAGCCATAGAGTTGCTTGAATTAATTCATAAGGATGTGTGTGGTCCTATGAGTGTTCAATCAAGAGGAGGTTTTGAGTATTTCATCACTTTTATAGATGATTATTCAAGATATGGATACGTCTATTTGATGAGACATAAGTCTGAAGCTTTTGAAAGGTTCAAAGAATATAAGGCTGAAGTCGAGAATCAAATTGGAAAACGTATAAAGGCACTTCGATCGGATCGTGGTGGAGAATATTTATCTACAGAGGTTCTAGAATTTCTCACTGCAAATGGGATTAAATCTCAGTTATCTGCACCGGGTACACCCCAACAGAATGGTGTTGCAGAAAGGAGAAATAGAACTCTAATGGAAATGGTAAGATCCATGATGAGTCATGCTACCCTACCGAGTTCGTTTTGGGGCTTTGCTCTCGAAACAACAGCTCACATAATAAACCATGTTCCATCCAAGTCAATTCCTAAAACACCGATGGAACTGTGGCGAGGGCGGAAGCCTAGTATCTCCTATCTTCGGATATGGGGAAGCCCAGCCCATGTGTTAAGAAAGGATCCTGACAAGTTGGAATCAAGAACAGAGGTTTGTTTGTTCATAGGTTATCCTAAAGGAACAAGAGGTGGGATATTTTACGATCCGAGAGATCACAAGGTGTTTGTAAGCACTAATGCTAAATATATCGAAGACGATTTCGTAAATGACCACAAGGGTAGAAGTAAAATAGTGCTAGAAGAAATGACAGTATCAGATACTGAACTCCAAAAACCCATAACAACTGAAAATGTGATGGATACATATGATGTACCAGATACGACATATGATGTAAGGACAAGTACACTACAACCCCGTCGTAGTGGGAGGATTGTCAGGGCACCTGACAGATACTTAGGATTAACCCAAGTGGTTGAATCTGACATATCTAATCCTATCACATATGATGAAGCTATAAAAGATATAGACGCTGACCGTTGGGTCAAAGCCATGGAATCTGAGTTAGATTCAATGTATTCTAATAAAGTCTGGGAACTTGTAAAGGCGCCTGAGGGCATTAAACCTATTGGATGCAAATGGGTTTACAAACGAAAAAGTGGAGTGGACGGAAAGGTAGAAACCTTTAAAGCAAGGCTTGTGGCAAAGGGTTATACTCAGAAAGAAGGTATCGATTACGATGAAACCTTCTCGCCCGTAGCTATGCTTAAGTCTATAAGGATTCTTATCTCCATTGCCGCTTATTATGATTATGAAATCTGGCAAATGGATGTAAAGACTGCCTTCTTGAACGGGCACCTTCAAGAAGAGATATACATGGCTCAACCTGAGGGCTTTATAGCCAGAAATCAGGAGCATATGGTATGCAAACTTAATAGATCAATCTATGGTCTTAAGCAAGCGTTTAGATCATGGAACATCAGATTTAATGAAGCAATTAAATCCTTTGGATTTATACAGTTGCCTGATGAACCATGTGTGTACAAAAGACATCAGAGTAGTGTTGTAACATTTTTAGTTTTATACGTAGACGATATTTTGCTCATTGGGAATGACACAGGAGTATTGTCAGCAGTCAAGATTTGGTTATCAAATCAGTTTGACATGAAAGACCTAGGTGAGGCCAGTTATATTTTAGGGATCAGACTTTGTCGTGATCGTAAGAATAAAATGATTGGTTTATTGCAAGCAGCATATATAGATAAGATGCTGGCAAGGTACAATATGGCTGACTCTAAGAAAGGTTCATTACCTTTCCGACATGGAGTGTTAGGAATAGTGCCCTAGAAAGCCGATTGTATATCCGCTTTGTGCTTTTCCTTATTGTAATCACAGACAATCTTTGAATGAAATAACGAATTGAGGCAACACTTCTTTATATGCTCTTGTTTGGTATGCGTTTACTTTATCTGTGCATGTATGAGAACTCCCCTAATCCTGATGACTTTAGGACTCTACCATTTAGGTGAAATGGTTCATGAAACGAGCCCTATATCACATAAGTCATGATTAGTAAATTACTCCAAGCCGATGAGTCCTACAGACAGTGGGAGTGTCAACCTGACTCCTCTAAGGCTTGCTTGTGGGATCACGCCCTTAAGAAGGACCACCTTGTTTCATGGAGGTGCAAAGTGTATAGTTGATACGTGCGTGATACATGAGGGTGCTTACTTTAATAAGTAAGTTCACTGAGGTGCCCCGTGTGAGAACATTCCTAAATGGGAAAGGAAGTTTCTATTTCAGGAAATGGAAACTTCCAGATTAGGAAATATCTCACGAGTCATTGATGTGATTAATTGATCCTTAGACTTGAGGTTCCTTGTCACTTTATGAGTTAACTCTGTAGTCTTAGGTATAAGCTTTAAAGGGTGTCGCCTTAGACAACTGATTCAAGGCTTATGCTGGGGATGCACAAGTGATTCATGAAAGTGAATGAGAATCAAGAAAGGACCTACACTTGCATTTGCAAGGTGATCTCTTATTGTGTAAGTCATTCATATGCCATATGGAGTCCTTGGCCAAGGCAGTAGATCAAGACATCAAGAAAAGGGTTTCTTGGATTGAGATCAAATGGATATGAAATGCACTTAGCTTTAAGACCGGATTATTAGGGTTCTGATTATTCCCTTACCCTAGATCTTGGTTGAGAGATAGTAAGTAGGAGGATTGTATCTCACATGAATCAATGACTTAAAGGTTCTGTCGAATCCGAACATTCCAATTCAGCTAGGGGTTAAACACCTGTTGCTAGACTATGGTCGTTTAATCTGTGGACTGATTAATTAATTAGTGAATTAATTAATTAGGGTCACTGCTAATTGAATTGAGAACCTAGAGGGTCACACACAACAACTTGGTTACATGAGTTGAGCCTTAAAAATGATTAAACGAGTTAATCGGGCCTAGAGGGTTCCACACGTGTGAAATTGTTAGGAATAGTGCCCTAAAAGCCGATTGTATATCCGCTTTGTGCTTTTCCTTATTGTAATCACAGACAATCTTTGAATGAAATAACGAATTGAGGCAACACTTCTTTATATGCTCTTGTTTGGTATGCGTTTACTTTAGCTGTGCATGTATGAGAACTCCCCTAATTCTGATGACTTTAGGACTCTACCATTTAGGTGAAATGGTTCATGAAACGAGCCCTATATCACATAAGTCATGATTAGTAAATTACTCCAAGCCGATGAGTCCTACAGACAGTGGGAGTGTCAACCTGACTCCTCTAAGGCTTGCTTGTGGGATCACGCCCTTAAGAAGGACCACCTTGTTTCATGGAGGTGGAAAGTGTATAGTTGATACGTGCGTGATACATGAGGGTGCTTACTTTAATAAGTAAGTTCACTGAGGTGCCCCGTGTGAGAACATTCCTAAATGGGAAAGGAAGTTTCTATTTCTGGAAATGGAAACTTCCAGATTAGGAAATATCTCACGAGTCATTGATGTGATTAATTGATCCTTAGACTTGAGGTTCCATGTTACTTTATGAGTTAACTCTGTAGTCTTTGGTATAAGCTTTAAAGGGTGTCGCCTTAGACAACTGATTCAAGGCTTATGCTGGGGCTGCACAAGTGATTCATGAAAGTGAATGAGAATCAAGAAAGGACCTACACTTTCATATGCAAGGTGATCTCTTATTGTGTAAGTCATTCATATGCCATATGGAGTCCTTGGCCAAGGCAGTAGATCAAGACATCAAGAAAAGGGTTTCTTGGATTGAGATCAAATGGATATGAAATGCACTTAGCTTTAAGACCGGATTATTAGGGTTCTGATTATTCCCTTGCCCTAGATCTTGGTTGAGAGATAGTAAGTAGGAGGATTGTATCTCACATGAATCAATGACTTAAAGGTTCTGTCGAATCCGAACATTCCAATTCAGCTAGGGGTTAAACACCTGTTGCTAGACTATGGTCGTTTAATCTGTGGACTGATTAATTAATTAGTGAATTAATTAATTAGGGTCACTGCTAATTGAATTGAGAACCTAGAGGGTCACACACAACAACTTGGTTACATGAGTTGAGGCTTTAAAATGATTAAACGAGTTAATCGGGCCAAGAGGGTTCCACACGTGTGAAATCACACGTGTGGCTCACGTGAGTGACACGTGTCACTGTGACAGGTGTCACACACGTGTGATTATATATATTGTATATATATATTAAATAATTAAATGTGTTAATTATTTAATAGACTTTGGTTTAATTTTGAATTAAAAAGAAAGTCTAATTTTGGAGAAAATAATCTAGTTAATTAATTACGAATTAATTAATTAGATAAAAATAAGTTATTTATTTTATAATAAATAAAGTATAAAATTATCCAAAAATAGTTTGGATATTTTTAGCTCTCTTAGAAATTGACTTGAATTAGAATTCAAAGTCAAAGTTGGAAAATACTTGATGATCAAGTAATAGGAGAGAGGGACCAAAATCCTAGCCCATAAAGGACTAGGAATTTCGGCAACCACCTCCCTATAAATAGGGGAGCTCCAGCTCCTTATGGAGCTAATTGACAATTCTTTGTTCATGTGTTGAACACCTTCCTTTCTCCAAGATTAAATTAAACCCTAGGTTAAGCCTAAACACTAACTAGAGAACTAGCATCCTTACTAGTTAGATTGTGATCAAGTTGGTGGACTTTCTCTAGAGACTTCAAGTTAGAAGTTTGAAGATTCGAGCTTTACCAAGGAGAGGGGATCAAGCCGCGAGAAGAGCGTTCTTGGGTGGCTTGAAACGCTTCAAGAAAGAATAAAAGAAAAGTAAGTTTTCTATCTTTACGAATTTGGTTACACGATTGCGAGTTCAAGGTCCTTTTGTTGGGAAATTTTTTTAAATTCCGCTGCTTTCTGATTCGTGTTTTCCAACAGAAACCACACGTGTGGGTCACGTGAGTGACACGTGTCCTTGTGACACTTGTCCCACACGTGTGAATATATATATTGTATATATATATTAAATAATTAAATGTGTTAATTATTTAATAGACTTTGGTTTAATTTTGAATTAAAAAGAAAGTCTAATTTTGGAGAAAAATAATCTAGTTAATTAATTATGAATTAATTAATTAGATAAAATAATTTATTTATTTTAAATAAATAAAGTATAAAATTATCCAAAAATAGTTTGGATATTTTAGCTCTCTTGAAAGTTGATTTGAATTAGAATTCAAAGTCAAAGTTGGAAATTACTTGATGATCAAGTAATAGGAGAGAGAGGGACCAAATCCTTGCCCAACAAGGAATAGGTTCGGCCGTCCCTCTCCCTTACCTATATATAGGGGCTATGTTTTGAAACCCGGACCGGACCGGCCGATCGGACCGGTTCGATCGGTGGCCGGCCGCCAATCCGGTCCGGTTAACCCCCCAAAACCAGTTGGCTCCTGGACCAGTTTGGCCCGCTAAGAACCGGTCAAAAACCGGTGTTGAGACCGAACCGGACCGGTAAGCGGGCCGGATGGCCCGGATTTTTCAATTTTTTTTTTTTTTTTGCCAAAAACATGTATTTGGATTGGGAATGCTGGGATTTGAACCCAACACCCTTTGAATAGAAGGAGAGCACTCAAACCAAGTGTGCTACTTCAATTGTTGGTTCATTAAATTCAAACTAAAATATAATTCCTTTCATTTGCCAAGATAATTGAATTCATTTAACAAATCAAGAAAATAGTGTTTAATATTTATTCTATTTTTTATAATATATATTTATAAAAATATAAATTATGGATGATATTCTTTTTATTTATTTTTCTATAATAAAAGTATGATATTGTTGAATCAATCTTTTATTTATATTGTTAATTTGTAAGATATTGATTATTTTTCTATTAGTTAAATATTTTATTATGCTTGTAGATTTATGATTTGAAATTTTATTATTACATATGTTATTTGAAAATTAAAAGTGATTTAAAATCATCTCTCCTTTTTATATAATTTAACTAATTTGATTATTTTTAATTCATATTTATAATATTATATAATATATATAATTAAATATAATTATTACATATTTATGACGTCATACCGGTCCGACCGGTGGTCGAACCGGTCGAACCAGTAAAACCAGTAACCAGTAAGGCTTCCCGGTTCGACGTCCAGTCCGGGTTTCAAAACATAGTATAGGGGAGCTCATGCTCCCCTTTAGAGCTAATTGACAATTCTTTTGGTTCATGTGTTGAACACCTTCCTTTCTCCAAGATTAAATAAAACCCTAGGTTAAGCCTAAACACTAACTAGAGAACTAGCATCCTTACTAGTTAGATTGTGATCAAGTTGGTGGACTTTCTCTAGAGACTTCAAGTTAGAAGTTTGAAGATTCGAGCTTTACCAAGGAGAGGGGATCAAGCCGCGAGAAGAGCGTTCTTGGGTGGCTTGAAACGCTTCAAGAAAGAATAAAAGAAAAGTAAGTTTTCTATCTCTACGAATTTGGTTACATGATTGCGAGTCCAAGGTCCTTTTGTTGGGAATTTTTTTAAATTCCGCTGCTTTCTGATTCGTGTTTTCCAACAAGTGGTATCAGAGCCACCTCGTAAATCGTGTTTCTGATTCGTCTCAATTATACTGAATTTGGTAAAAATTCTTAGGCTTGATGCGATTGAGTATTTGTAATTGTTTTAGAAAGCCTGAATTACGAAACTGTATTTTTTCCTGAAAGTTTCTGAAAATTGGTTTTTGCAAAATTTAAATTTTGAAAACTATTTTAGATTTGAAACTGTATAAACTGTTTTTTGGATATCTTGGATTGGTTTTGCTTTTGAACGAAAACACGAAACGAAAATACGGAATACGACGAACACGCGAAACCCCGCGCGCGCGGGCTTCGCGCGCACCGCCCTCCTGGCCTAGGCGCCCCCACCCAGGGCGGCCGAGACTGGCCGCCCATCGCCCGCCCGCACTTAGCGCGCGGCCTCGGCAGCGGGCTGTGTGCGCCTGCCGCGCGCGCGCAGCCCTTTCGCGTACCGTCCCCGTTTTTCCTTCGTAATCCGTTTTCGTGCAATCCAGTCCCAATTTTTTATTTTAATTTTAAAATTTTATTTTTGAATATTTATTTTTAATTTTTGAATAAAACTTAAAATTGGGATTTTTTGAGAAATAGAAACGGTTTATATTTTGGGAAATTGCATTCTTTATAAAATTATTAATTTTCAGAAATTAATTGGAATTTTATTTGTTTTGTTAAATTGGGATTTATTGAAAACTTTTATAAATAAGACTTGCATCAAGTCGTGTTTTAAGTCATTAGGACTTGAAACGGGAATTTTAATTTATTGGTTAAATTTAAATTCTTGCAAAAGCATGTTAGGTGATCATGGGTTTAGACTTATGTATGGTTTTAATTTATGCACATGGATGGTTTAAATTGAGGTTGGAGCCCTATAGTTGCGTTTTTCAATTGAGGTTGGAGCCTCACTTATGTGCGTACTGTTATGTGATTTATTATGTGGCTTTCCATATTACTGTTTTTGAGGCCGGGGTATGCCCCGTGTAATTGTCTAAGGCTAATATGAAGATTGAGCCTTATTACTTTATGTCTTTTTCTTTTTATTGTAATTTGAGAGTAGAGATAGGTGGTGAGGTTTTATTTTTATTTTGGAGACAATGCACCCATGGAGTAAGATGGACCACATTCAAGTAACAAGGAGGCCATAAGTGAAGACCCCTCAACATGTTAGGGAGGGGAATCTCAATTGTTAAATGTAATAGAGATAGGGCTCGTATTTTGTTACCGCTTTCCCTTATGTGATTTAAACTGTTTATGTGGCATGTATGTTAGAACTTGTGATTGTGGAGTGGCTCCCACATATCGCGCATAAGATAGGTGGAACCCATGATCATTACATGTTAGTATCATGCTAGGACATGTTATCTGTTTATGTGCTTGTTTGAAATGCATTTAAGTGTACTTGCATTAATCAAGACTAATAGAATTGGATAACATATATGTTGGTGAGGTCGAACCGGACAACTCTCCGGTTGATTCGAAAATTCCCATTAAATATTAAGCTAATTTCGAACAAATAGGTGTTTAATTCGAGATGCAAATTTGAATTAAATTCCTAGCATTCCATCAATAGGTTTTAAGTTTAGTAAGTGAAGCTAGTTATTGTCCGCGAGTCGTGGGATAACTAGTAAAGCTTATTAGTTCTTAGTTACCTAATTGATCATTTTAAATGGTCAATATTTCGTGATCAATTTTGGCAAGGGCAATGTCCGCGAGTCGTGGGTCGTTCGAACTAAGTTTTGGTCATGATCTTATGCTTGATGGGTCTAGCTTAACGCCTAAGTAAATATGGATGTCGCACGAGTCGTGGGTCCATATTGAAAGATAAGTGATGCAAAAACAATTACTAAGAGTTCTAAAGGTGTTAGAATTGGTAAGTTGTACCTACCTAGGGTTCTTACTTAGAATTAGGGCTGTAAATGGATATTCGAAAATCCGATATCCGTCCGCATTCGAATTCGTTTACAGAGGATATTATCCGAATTCGATTAAAGAGGATATTATCCGTATTCGATTATAGACATCCGAATAATAAATGGATAAGGATATGGTAATCACACATTCGATCCGTTTAACATCCGATCCGTGTAAATATCCGTTATCCGATTTATCCGTAATCCGTATCCGATAAATAATATATTATATTAAAAATATATATAAACACACATGTTTTTTCTTATTATACATATACATATATGTGTATACATGTATTTTATATTATTATTCTTTCTCTATTTAACAAAATAATATAAATTCCACATAGTATATTATTGATTAAATTATTATATTTTGAAATCAATTATATAAAAAATTTATAATCGATCACACAGCATCTCTATATTCACTAAGAAAAATGAAAATGATATATATGAAGAGAGACATAGTTATTATTTCTCCCTCGATCTAATATACATACATTTACCCTTATATAACTATTAAATAATTTATGTTATAAATGAATAGTTGAAAATCCGATTAAAATCCGACATCCGTCCGAATCCGCCTTATATCCGTGTAAAGAGGATATTATCCGAATCCGTTCGATTCATAAACGGATAAGGATATGGTAATCATACATCCGATCTGTTTAACATCCGTTTACACCCCTACTTAGAATGTCCGCGAGTCGTGGGTTCGAGGTAAAATGCCTAGGATCTTAGTACCCATTGGGAAACGTGTTCCTCTTAGATCTTTGGGAATTATAGATCTTTGAAAAACAGTGGGAGCTACATTAGATTAAAGACCTTACCTTTTGTATATCGTTATAATTCAGCATGCTCACAAGTTCTCTGTTTTACCATTTAGGTCGTAGATTCTGTGATTCTCTACGTGTTTTGAAATGGCAACCAAAAACCCTCTTGTATCGATCCTCGAGTCAAACAAGTTGATTGGTCCCAACTATTCTGATTGGCTGAGGAATCTAAAAATCATTTTAGATTCTAAGAAGAGAACTTATGTTCTCTTCGAAGGGGAGCCTAGTCCCGAAGGGGAGGCTCCCACTCGGGCCGAGCGGGATGTGATTCAGAAGTGGAAGGATGATAATCTCCAAGCCCGTTGCCTTATGTTGGCTAACATGTCTCCGGACTTGCAAAGGCAACATGAGGCCATGGAGTTTGCTTGGGAGATTTACGACCACTTAGAGCAACTTTACCGCCCTCATGAACGTGTTACAAGGTATAACACTTCAAAGGAATTGTACCACTTGAGAATGAGGGAAGGTTCAAGTGTCCATGAATATGGACTCAAGTTTCTTGCCCTTACTGAGAAACTTGCTTCCATGGACATGCCACTGAAAGATGAGCTTTCAGTGGATTTGTTGCTGGCTTCGCTCCCACCATCATTCAACCCATTTGTCCTTAACTTCAACATGAATCATGCTGGTGCTACTGTAGCTGAGCTGATTAGTCAGCTTGTGACTGCTGAAAGCATGATCAAGAAGGACAATAAGGTTTTGATGGTGAATGCTCCATCTTCCTCTTCTGGGCCTTCTAAAGGTAAGGGCAAGAAAGCCCAAAAGAAGAAGAAGAAACCCCTTAGGCCCACTGGTGGCATTTCGAAGGGGAAGGCCCAAAAGAAGAAGCGTGACCAGAAAGAGGATGTTTGCTTCCATTGTGGCAAAGCGGGACATTGGAGGAGAAACTGCCCAGAGTACAAGGCTACTCTAAAGAAAGGTATCTTTCTCGTTGAAGTAAATCTTTCTATTAATTCTAGTTCTTGGGTACTTGATACCGGTTGTGGAACTCATATCTGTAATGATGTACAGATGCTAAGTGAAGTCCAACAACTCAAAGAAGGAGAATGTGTCTTGAAGATCGGCGATGGCTCAAACGTTGAAGCTCGAGCTTTAGGCACAATTAGATTAGATTTAGGTAGTTTTGAGTTAGTCTTGAATAAAGTCCTTTATGTACCGAGCATTATTCGTAATATAATTTCAGTTCCAATATTAGATTGTGAAGGTTATGAAACTTATATTAAGAATGGTAAATATTTTATCAAACGGAACAACTCTTCCGTTCACATCGGTACTCTAAGTAATGGACTTTACCTAACTCAAAATATCAATATCATGAATATACAACGAGAAACGAAGCGTAAGAGAGATGACAAAGTTTCAGCTCCCTTATGGCACGCTAGATTAGGACACATTTCCAAGAACAGAATTAACAAGATAAACACTTTAGGATCATTCTCTGAAAATGATCTTAAGGAGTTAACTTCTTGCGAATCCTGTCTCAAAGGAAAGATGTCCAAAGTTCCTTTTAAAGGAACTGTGGAACGTGCCACTAAGGTTTTGGATTTGATCCATACTGATGTTTGTGGACCGCTCAGTGTAAGCATAAGAAACAATCATCAGTATTTCATAACCTTTACTGATGACTTCAGTCGGTATGGTTATGTATACTTAATGAAGTATAAATCTGAAGCTTTTGAGAAATTCTTAGAATTTCAAAAGGAGGTTGAGAACCAAACTGGTCACAAGATCAAAGCACTTCGATCTGATCGAGGAGGCGAGTATCTTAGTGAAGAATTCCTTAACCATCTCAAAGATAATGAGATTATCTCTCAGTGGACTCCTCCGGGAACTCCTCAGCTTAATGGAGTTTCTGAGAGAAGGAATCGAACCCTACTTGATATGGTTCGTTCCATGATGAGTTTCACTGACTTACCACCTTCTTTCTGGGGTTATGCCCTAGAAAGTGCAGCAAAGATTTTGAATCTAGTTCCCTCTAAGTCAGTCCCTACAACGCCCTATGAAATGTGGCATGGTAAAATCCCTAGTTATTCTTACTTAAGAATTTGGGGTTGTCCTGCTTACGTGAAGAGGACAGTGGGAGATAAGTTAGAATCTCGTTCTAGCTTATGCTACTTTGTAGGTTATCCTAAGGAATCCATAGGATACTACTTCTATGATCAATCTGAGCAAAAGGTGTTTGTTTCAAGAAATGCCACTTTTCTTGAGGAACCGTTCCTTAAAGAAAAGAAAGGCAAGATCATAGAATTAGAAGAAGTACAAAGTGACCCCACGCCACCCATTGAAGAAACGTCCCCTTCTGATCAACTACAACCAATCACGAATTTCGATACACACGTAAATCCTCCTCTGAGGCGTTCTGAACGCACTCCTAGACAGCCGGAGAGATGGTATGGATTCTTCCATGAAATCTCTCAAAAGGATAATGATCCTTTAACATATGAGGAGGCACTTTCAGATTCTGACTCTGAACAGTGGATAGAAGCCATGAAATCCGAAATGGATTCCATGAACTCCAACCAAGTTTAGACCTTGGTAGATTTGCCTGATGGGGTCAAACCCATAGGTTGCAAATGGATCTTTAAGAGAAAGCTTGGAGTTGATGGAAGCATTGCAGCCTACAAAGCAAGACTGGTTGCAAAAGGATTCACACAAAGACCCGGCGTGGACTTTGATGAAACCTTTTCGCCAGTTGCAATGCAAAAATCTATTCGGATCATGCTTGCCATTGCTGCATATTATGACTATGAGATATGGCAAATGGATGTGAAAACTGCCTTTCTCAATGGTGACATTGACAAAGACATCTATATGGAACAACCCATAGGTTTCACATTCAGTGGGAGTGAGCAAAAGGTTTGCAAACTCCAAAGATCAATCTATGGATTGAAACAGGCTTCTAGGAATTGGAACATTTGATTTGATGAATCAGTCAAATCGTTTGGCTTCATTCAAATTTCGAATGAGTCCTGTGTGTATAGAAAGGAATTGGAGACCTCAGTGTAATTCTTAGTACTTTATGGTGATGACATCCTTCTTATTGGGAATTCGAAGGATGACATGAAAGTAACTAAGTTATGGTTATCGAACCAATTCGAGATGAAAGATCTTGGTGATGCGTCCTATATCCTTGGAATTAAAATCTATAGAGATAGGTCTAGAAGGTTAATAGGACTATCACAGTCGATGTACATTGACAAAGTATTGAAGAGATTCAATATGGAGTCAGCAAAGGTTAAGAACCTTCCTATGAGTGTAGGAACATGTCTTTCAAAGAAGATGTGTCCTAAGACTAACCTTGAGAAGGAAAGAATGACTCATACGCCTTATGCATCAGCAATAGGTAGCATAATGTATGCAATGTTATGTACTCGACCGAATGTGGCTTACGCACTTAGTGTGACGAGTCGTTTCCAATCTGACCCTGGAGATGGTCACTGGGCTGCCGTGAAGAATATTCTTAAGTACTTGAAAAGTACTAAAGATTTATTCTTAGTTTACGGAGGTCAGAAAGATCTTACTGTCGAAGGATACTGCGATGCGAGCTTTGCATCTGACTTAGATGATTTTAAGTCAATGTCAGGATACATTTTCTGCCTAAACGGCGGAGCAGTGAGTTGGAAGAGTTCCAAGCAAACTACCACTGCAGATTCGACCACTGAGGCCGAATACTTAGCTGCAAATGATGCAGCTAAGGAAGGTGTTTGGATTAGAAACTTCATTCAAGAGTTGAATGTTGTTCCTAGCATGAAAGACCCCATTACTGTGTTTTGTGACAACACTGGGGCGGTTGCTCAAGCAAGAGAACCAAGATCTCACCAACGGACCAAGCACATTATGAGGAAGTATCACCTAATCCGTGATATTATCAAAAGAGGAGATGTGCAAATTGAGAGGGTCACATCAGCAGAGAACGTGGCAGATCCACTTACTAAACCCCTTAGTCGAGAAGCTTTCCAAGGTCATCTTCAGAAGATGGGACTTAGAGTAGCTTTAGAATGGCTTTGACGGGTAAGTGGGAGATTGTTAGGAATAGTGCCCTAGAAAGCCGATTGTATATCCGCTTTGTGCTTTTCCTTATTTTAATCACAGACAATCTTTGAATGAAATAACGAATTGAGGCAACACTTCTTTATATGCTCTTGTTTGGTATGCGTTTACTTTATCTGTGCATGTATGAGAATTCCCCTAATCCTGATGACTTTAGGACTCTACCATTTAGGTGAAATGGTTCATGAAACGAGCCCTATATCACATAAGTCATGATTAGTAAATTACTCCAAGCCGATGAGTCCTACAGACAGTGGGAGTGTCAACCTGACTCCTCTAAGGCTTGCTTGTGGGATCACGCCCTTAAGAAGGACCACCTTGTTTCATGGAGGTGCAAAGTGTATAGTTGATACGTGCGTGATACATGAGGGTGCTTACTTTAATAAGTAAGTTCACTGAGGTGCCCCGTGTGAGAACATTCCTAAATGGGAAAGGAAGTTTCTATTTCAGGAAATGGAAACTTCCAGATTAGGAAATATCTCACGAGTCATTGATGTGATTAATTGATCCTTAGACTTGAGGTTCCTTGTCACTTTATGAGTTAACTCTGTAGTCTTAGGTATAAGCTTTAAAGGGTGTCGCCTTAGACAACTGATTCAAGGCTTATACAGGGGCTGCGCAAGTGATTCATGAAAGTGAATGAGAATCAAGAAAGGACCTACACTTGCATTTGCAAGGTGATCTCTTATTGTGTAAGTCATTCATATGCCATATGGAGTCCTTGGCCAAGGCAGTAGATCAAGACATCAAGAAAAGGGTTTATTGGATTGAGATCAAATGGATATGAAATGCACTTAGCTTTAAGACCGGATTATTAGGGTTCTGATTATTCCCTTACCCTAGATCTTGGTTGAGAGATAGTAAGTAGGAGGATTGTATCTCACATGAATCAATGACTTAAAGGTTCTGTCGAATCCGAACATTCCAATTCAGCTAGGGGTTAAACACCTGTTGCTAGACTATGGTCGTTTAATCTGTGGACTGATTAATTAATTAGTGAATTAATTAATTAGGGTCACTGCTAATTGAATTGAGAACCTAGAGGGTCACACACAACAACTTGGTTACATGAGTTGAGCCTTAAAAATGATTAAACGAGTTAATCGGGCCTAGAGGGTTCCACACGTGTGAAACCACACGTGTGGGTCACGTGAGTGACACATGTCCTTGTGACACTTGTCCCACACGTGTGAATATATATATTGTATATATATATTAAATAATTAAATGTGTTAATTATTTAATAGACTTTGGTTTAATTTTGAATTAAAAAGAAAGTCTAATTTTGGAGAAAAATAATCTAGTTAATTAATTATGAATTAATTAATTAGATAAAATAAGTTATTTATTTTAAATAAATAAAGTATAAAATTATCCAAAAATAGTTTGGATATTTTAGCTCTCTTGAAAGTTGATTTGAATTAGAATTCAAAGTCAAAGTTGGAAATTACTTGATGATCAAGTAATAGGAGAGAGAGGGACCAAATCCTTGCCCAACAAGGAATAGGTTCGGCCGTCCCTCTCCCTTACCTATATATAGGGGCTGTGTTTTGAAACCCGGACCGGACCGGCCGGTCGGACCGGTTCGACCGGTGGCCGGCCGCCAATCCGGTCCGGTTAACCCCCCAAAACCAGTTGGCTCCTGGACCAGTTTGGCCCACTAAGAACCGGTCAAAAACCGGTGTTGAGACCAGTCAAAAACCAGTTGGCTCTTGGACCAGTTGGCTCCTGGACCAGTTTGGCGCGCAGCCCTTTCGCGTACGGGCCCCGTTTTTTCTTCGTAATCCGTTTTCTTATTTCGTGCAATCAAGTCCCAATTTTTTATTTTAATTATAAAATTTTATTTTTGAATATTTATTTTTAATTTTTGAATAAAACTTAAAATTGGGATTTTTTGAGAAATAGAAACGGTTTATATTTTGGGAAATTGCATTCTTGATAAAATTATTAATTTTCAAAAATTAATTGGAATTTTATTTGTTTTGTTAAATTGGGATTTATTGAAAACTTTTATAAATAAGACTCGCATCAAGTCGTGTTTTAAGTCATTAGGACTTGAAATGGGAATTTTAATTTATTGGTTAAATTTAAATTCTTGCAAAAGCATGTTAGGTGATCATGGGTTTAGACTTATGTATGGTTTTAATTTATGCACATGGATGGTTTAAATTGGGGTTGGAGCCCTATAGTTGCGTTTTTCAATTGAGGTTGGAGCCTCACTTATGTGCGTACTGTTATGTGATTTATTATGTGGCTTTCCATATTACTGTTTTTGAGGCCGGGGTATGCCCCGTGTAACTGTCTAAGCCCAATATGAAGATTGAGCCTTATTACTTTATGTCTTTTTCTTTTTATTGTAATTTGAGAGTACAGATAGGTGGTGAGGTTTTATTTTGTAGCACCCGCACGGTGGGTCACCACATTCCCCGCACCACAGTCCGATCCACGTACGAAATGGAGGGTCCGTACATGAGCCAAACAGTGGCGAACGGGAGACTGACAGACTCACACCTAAGCTAGGCGGAACTTATACCCTGAACAAACAAAACCAAGCTACAAGCATGCGGAAGCAAGAAAGTAAGCCATGCAAAAATCAAACATTCAAAAGCAGTTGACGGGTTCAACTAGCATAAATACCTAATCCCGAATCAAACAATGATCATAAATCCAACGGTTCAACTAAACAGAACAAACCTGTCCTAACCTGTCCCGAAATATTCATATCAATCCGTATCATAATTCAAATTCAACATATACGTAATTTATACGAAAATCATAAGTACTGAAATGCAGATGTATGACAACCTAAAACCAAACAAAGACTCGAAAACAGACTCCAACTGACTGACATACTCCGCCTAGCACGAAACCCGAGCAAAACCTGCAAACTAAACAAAAGAGGGGAGGGGTCAGTCTTAACTCGACTGTGTGAGGGGTTAACACACGCACACTATATATATAGTAGAGCAAAGCAGATACAAAAGTCATAATGTTCATGAACTCAGGGACAGGTTTTTCATACCAAAGCATTTTCCCGTGATATATACATATAGGATAATTGAATAACTTTAATCAAAACACAGCAACTTATAAACCCTCAACTTTTAACTTAATTTAGAATCTATCCCTGTTTCACGAACTTTAACCGAACATATACATAATAGAGAACTCGGCGGGTACGAGCTCAGACACTCCCAAACTCCTCAGACATATCATATCAGAAACAAAGCAGAAAACTTACATACATATCATAACATATCATCCTCAACTCCAGTGATGGAAGGGTGTATACGCCCAAACCATCCATAGCAGACTCACGCGGGGTAGCGAACCCACATCGTGCCCTCCCCGGTTTTTACGCCGAAGGCATCGAAATATCACACCTTCCCAAACTCCCAGGGGTCGCGTGTGATATATCGGATGGAGACTACGCACAGGCCGAACCTCGACGGCCCTATACCGTCCCGAGGGTTCCTTACCCATAGCTCCGGGGCCCAACATACAAATCATATCATAACCTGCTACAACAGAGACAGACAGACCGAACTTATACATATATACATACCACTTTCCGTTTCAGTCAAACTCGGTCCTTGCCAAACTTGGCTCATGAGAAGTATACGGTTAGAAGCATAGCTTCGCGTGGCAAAACATAACAAAACATAACAAATCAGCTCACAGAGGCATACATAGGCCTGTACATTGCTTAACATACTTCCAAACTCATGACATATTCAACAAATACATACTTCACATTTAGTTATATACATATAAGGCTTATTGAATCACATGCAATCAAAACCGAGCACATTGAAATAAGGTGTAACTATATCCTAACCTCACCTTACACCGAAGAGGCCGAAGACAAGACGCTTGATCCACCCCGGAATCAACACGGCCGACAAAACACCACCCCGGGTGTACCTGGACAAACTGAACACCGGAACAAGACTTAGACACATGAATGAACCACATATACGCACGGCAATGCTCAAGCACTTAAATGATGTACTCACATAAGCAGGATTCAAATTCATATAAATTATATGCGAAACCAACACATTAAGGCACGTTCATATCATTTCATATCAATTCATCTAATACCTAACAAATTCAATTAACAAAGTTCAGACAATTCATATCGCATTTCATACAAATTTCCAAGTATTAATAAGTCAAGCAAATCACTGTAGCAAGCTTCTAATTTATTTAAATCTCACGAAGTCTTATACAAATTCAAAGCAAGTTATTTAATCATTCAAGGTTCATATAATTCATTTCATGCAAAATTCACGCAGTGCATTCATATTATTTCATTCCTCACACAAAACAATTCATACAAATTCACGTAGCTCACAAATCAAATAAATCATAATAGCCTGTTTCATATTTCATGTAAGTCAAATTATAATCAAACTAAGTTCATTAAATTCATACGTTACATATTCAATTCATACATTACATTTAAGATTTCATTATTAAGGTCTATTAATTCAAATTAAACAAATTCCTACTTTACTCAAAATTACACAAACACCCCCTCCAGACTAACCAAGTAGCAAAATCAACAAGTCGGGGGTTCAATTTACAAAATACAAAGTCCATACTTATCACATTTCATATCATACATGATTTCATACACAATGGAATTCATTTCGATCAACAATTCAAACATATAGCAATTAATTTACATTTAAACAATTAATTCAAATAAGTCCAAAATACACAAATAAATTCATAGAAAATAAACCGAGTGTCCGATTGACGAACGGAAAGTGGTGATGGACTCACCACAACGAGGCGAACGAGCTGTCCGAAGCCCGCCGGAACGCCGCTGCCGGAGCCGCCGGAATAGTGACCGGCCGCCGTTCAGCCGCCGCCAAACGGCAAAATCTGGAGTCGAGCAAATGGGGTTCACTAGTTCTCGTCGTTCCGAACAACTTTCGTGAAGGGCCCAAGGCCAAAAGATGGCCGGAAAAGGCCCCCGTTGAGCTCCGAAGTTTCTGCCGCCACCACGACGCCGGAACCACCACCTACGGTCAAAATTGGGTGAAAACGATGCCGGAAATGGATTCAGGGGGTCGGAAAACCTTGGAAAACACTAACCTTGATCGGAAAAGGTCGCCGGAGCACCGCCGTGACACTGTTCACACGGCGGCGGCGTGAGCTTCAGGCGGCGCGTGCGCCGCCGTCCGGTGGCCGTTGGCCGCGCCGCTAACGTCATCCGATGCGCAGGGACCACTTCTGACTGGGTAGGTGGCGCGTGTCGATCGGTGCTCGCCGGAAAACGCCGCGAATGGCCGCCAAAGTGGCGGCTCCGCCACCCTTCGCCTGCTCTACTGAAAATCGCCGATTCCGTCGCCGTCGCTCATCGGTTGGCCGAGATTCTTGTACCATCGTGACGGGCTCGTCGAGCTAATAAATTTCCACTATTGATTCGTCGAATTCCGTCGAGAAACGAGGGAGAACGAGCATGTGTGTGTAAACACACCTCCACTGCATGTGAACAGTGACGGATCGCTGGAGAAGACGACGCTGGGGCTGAGGTCTGATCTTTTGCACGAATTACGAGGATTCGGGGTATATATCTCGGGTCCTCGTACGCAAAAACGATCAAACGAACGAGCTAACGACATCCGAATTGGGCAAACTTAGAGTCTACGGACTCGTTTCGCCGCCCCGGACGCGTTGAAGGGGTCAAAGAGGTCAAAATCTCGACCTAACGCGAAGTGACCGAAAAACCCCTAAAAAGAGAAAATTACAAAGGGGCCCTTAAACTCTAAAAGAGTTCAAAATAGGGCCACGAAAAATATAAAATCACACAATTAAACACATTAAAAGGTTAAAACGTGGCGTACCTTACACGTCAGACGAGCGGGGTGTCACAATCTCCCCTCCTTCAAAAGGACCTGTCCTCAGGTCCTATTACGGAGTCGTAAAGCTTCAAACTGGAATACTTCAATCCATCTCCTAAAATCGTGTAAAGTCATAGCCCTGGCGATGAAGTTTATTCCCACTGATTGCATCAACTCCCTGTAGAGTTCCGTAGTCACAGAGGCTTCAGACTCGTTCGATCCCCCATTAGGCCACTGCACCCAAAGCTCAACCGCGACAAACATGAGAGAATCCCATCTCTCAGCACGCAAGAGAGAGAGCCCCGTCTCCCCAGCACATCAAAGGAGAGAACCCCGTCTCTCAGGCACAGAATTGAGAGAACCCCGTCTCCCAACCACATAATCGAGAGGGCCCCGTCTCTCAACCTAGGTCTGGCAGACTTCCACATCTTCCAAACATTCTAGTTTGAGAAAATCCAGCATTTCTCAAACCCTAGATTCGAGAGAATCCAACATCTCCCAAACATCTAACTCCAAGAGAATCCAACATCTCTTGCTCACATAATTAGAAAGAATCCAACATCTTTCTATCACATAAATAGGGAGAATCCCACATCTCCCTAACACGCAAATAGAGAGGGATCTCAACAACTCTCTAGCACACAAGTTCACTTACCCAGCATTCATACATACACACATTAAAGTAGCACTGGATGCAAAACATGTGATGCATGTTTGGTGTACCTTATCACAACTGATATCGGTGTCCCTAGAGTATAAACTCATCATCCATGCTCAACTCAAGGGGGATATCGCGATGGAATCTCTGTAAAGTAAAATCACAATATGCTTGTAGGTGCATGAAGGGTTTAGTGATTAACCAAAGTAATCATAAGCACTGAAGTACGGATAGTTCACACAAGCAAGTAATCCATTTAGTTTACAAAAATTCACAACAGCAACAAATTTTAAGTTATGAAATTTAAAGCAGTTAGTCACGTTATTACAATCGAGTAACATCAAACATTACACGTTGTCACATAGTCAAGCAGAATAAAATAAAATACAATTACTTATGAAATGTATGTGTGCAAATGCCATGAATAGTCAGTGTACCGTTCACCGTAGTAGTGGAGTCGAGGTTGGCAATTTCTTTAACTTGAGAGGTTAATCAACTCCTTAACTGGCCATAGTTCCAACTTCCCGTTCAAACTTGCATTCTTTAGTATTCCTACAGATTCTCGGGTACTCAACTGATCTTGGATCGTCTCACTTGATTCTCGGGGTATAGTAATCCGTGTAATCTCTTGAAATCCCAATAGGATCCTCGGTAATCGGAAATTACCATTTCTTTCAAATGTGAAATCTCTCAGGACAATCATGGAGAAATAAATGAAGACTCTTTACACCGTCTTGCTTAGTACACCGTCGTTGTAAAAGATGACCTTACCCTCAATATTTGGTGGAGTTGATCTTCAATGACCTCGGCACAAAATTCCATTGCTTGCACAATTTTCCCCTTTTTTTTTTTTTTTTCTTTTCTTTGTGTAAGTGTAACTACTCTGGTGAGTGTCTTTATAATAGTAACCCGATTTCCTGCTTGGAATTCTCTGAATGATACAAGTGTCTTGATCTCTTCATTGTCACCGTACCCCTTCCAGAGTTAGAAATGCTGACTTTCTTATAAACCATGTTACTCCCGAGTACCTCCAAGTAGTAAGTACATATCCTGAAAGCAACTTAATAGTTAAAAGATTTCTTGTTTTTCCCCAAGGTCTTCTTATCTTCAGAATTATCTAGCATCACTTGGACATCTCCACGGCTTGGAAGTACGATTTCTTGAACCTGAAGTCTTCTACGCTCATGGAATTAGCATTCTGTATTTTCTTTAGTAATTACTCTCCGATTGTTTCCCGAGTCTTCTTCATGGTTGTCACTTTAATCAAACTTCCTTAGTTCACTCTCTAGGAGTTCATAGAATTAAATGAACCCCCCTTTTTGTTTTTCATCCAATTGTTTATACATGATCGGCCGAAATCCATCCAGAATTTCTTTACTTTTCTTTATCATTCCCATTTGTTATTTCCTGTCTTTCAAGTAATCCCACATCACGACAATTCAGCTTGGATCTAGAAATACCCCGACTTTCATCAAATCATTTATGAGGCTATGAGCATCGCATCGTGTAGAAAGATTGACCACAACCCAACATTCTATCTTACATGCATTCACCCTATCTTGAAGCTATTGGCTCGACTGTATATTTTCTGGTCAAACCCTGTTCGAATTCAAACGTTGCTTCGACCAAGACAGCAAGTAGTGGATCAGGTAGGAGAACACCTAAAGTACAACCACGAAGCTAATGCATGTGGGGTTAGGGATGTGAATGGAGTGCACTCATATCCAGCAAAGAAAGCAGTTAAGCACGTAGAACAATATCCAAAATAATTAAAATTTACTCCAATGCATGATGCACGTGCCATGTATGCATAATACCCGTTTTTATAGCAGTAGCATTCATTCCTTGTTATAAATTCTTGTAGAGGTCCATTTGCTTTTCATCCAAGTAGTCAGAAGATGAGAGTTTCAAATCCTCCTTCATAATTTTGTAGAAGTGGAAAGTGTTGTCACAATCAACTTCAATTTTGTTATCGAGCCCACACCCTGTAATTCACAAATGGACATTTATTTATGCATGAGGGTTAGTACGTGGGTATGTCAAATAATGAAAGCTACTAAGAGCACCTAATTAATGCAAATGCAACAAGTAATTTACTAAAATTTAAAGCATAACAACGTTAATTTTGCAAAAATCGTAATCATAGTGTGCACACAATCACATAAGCTCAGACAAATTCATACAGAGAAGTCAAATTTTCACATCAGGCAAATACAATGCACAAGTATTCCTATGCCGTCCGACCTAAACTGACACGACACGACTCCAGAGCACCGGTTCTGAACCTGGTAGCTCTGATACCACTTAAGGATGTAGCACCCGCACGGTGGGTCACCACATCCCCCGCACCACAGTCCGATCCACGTACGAAATGGAGGGTCCGTACATGAGCCAAACAGTGGCGAACGGGAGACTGACAGACTCACACCTAAGCTAGGCGGAACTTATACCCTGAACAAACAAAACCAAGCTACAAGCATGCGGAAGCAAGAAAGTAAGCCATGCAAAAATCAAACATTCAAAAGCAGTTGACGGGTTCAACTAGCATAAATACCTAATCCCGAATCAAACAATGATCATAAATCCAACGGTTCAACTAAACAGAACAAACCTGTCCTAACCTGTCCCGAAATATTCATATCAATCCGTATCATAATTCAAATTCAACATATACGTAATTTATACGAAAATCATAAGTACTGAAATGCAGATGTATGACAACCTAAAACCAAACAAAGACTCGAAAACAGACTCCAACTGACTGACATACTCCGCCTAGCACGAAACCCGAGCAAAACCTGCAAACTAAACAAAAGAGGGGAGGGGTCAGTCTTAACTCGACTGTGTGAGGGGTTAACACACGCACACTATATATATAGTAGAGCAAAGCAGATACAAAAGTCATAATGTTCATGAACTCAGGGACAGGTTTTTCATACCAAAGCATTTTCCCGTGATATATACATATAGGATAATTGAATAACTTTAATCAAAACACAGCAACTTATAAACCCTCAACTTTTAACTTAATTTAGAATCTATCCCTGTTTCACGAACTTTAACCGAACATATACATAATAGAGAACTCGGCGGGTACGAGCTCAGACACTCCCAAACTCCTCAGACATATCATATCAGAAACAAAGCAGAAAACTTACATACATATCATAACATATCATCCTCAACTCCAGTGATGGAAGGGTGTATACGCCCAAACCATCCATAGCAGACTCACGCGGGGTAGCGAACCCACATCGTGCCCTCCCCGGTTTTTACGCCGAAGGCATCGAAATATCACACCTTCCCAAACTCCCAGGGGTCGCGTGTGATATATCGGATGGAGACTACGCACAGGCCGAACCTCGACGGCCCTATACCGTCCCGAGGGTTCCTTACCCATAGCTCCGGGGCCCAACATACAAATCATATCATAACCCGCTACAACAGAGACAGACAGACCGAACTTATACATATATACATACCACTTTCCGTTTCAGTCAAACTCGGTCCTTGCCAAACTTGGCTCATGAGAAGTATACGGTTAGAAGCATAGCTTCGCGTGGCAAAACATAACAAAACATAACAAATCAGCTCACAGAGGCATACATAGGCCTGTACATTGCTTAACATACTTCCAAACTCATGACATATTCAACAAATACATACTTCACATTTAGTTATATACATATAAGGCTTATTGAATCACATGCAATCAAAACCGAGCACATTGAAATAAGGTGTAACTATATCCTAACCTCACCTTACACCGAAGAGGCCGAAGACAAGACGCTTGATCCACCCCGGAATCAACACGGCCGACAAAACACCACCCCGGGTGTACCTGGACAAACTGAACACCGGAACAAGACTTAGACACATGAATGAACCACATATACGCACGGCAATGCTCAAGCACTTAAATGATGTACTCACATAAGCAGGATTCAAATTCATATAAATTATATGCGAAACCAACACATTAAGGCACGTTCATATCATTTCATATCAATTCATCTAATACCTAACAAATTCAATTAACAAATTTCAGACAATTCATATCGCATTTCATACAAATTTCCAAGTATTAATAAGTCAAGCAAATCACTGTAGCAAGCTTCTAATTTATTTAAATCTCACGAAGTCTTATACAAATTCAAAGCAAGTTATTTAATCATTCAAGGTTCATATAATTCATTTCATGCAAAATTCACGCAGTGCATTCATATTATTTCATTCCTCACACAAAACAATTCATACAAATTCACGTAGCTCACAAATCAAATAAATCATAATAGCCTGTTTCATATTTCATGTAAGTCAAATTATAATCAAACTAAGTTCATTAAATTCATACGTTACATATTCAATTCATACATTACATTTAAGATTTCATTATTAAGGTCTATTAATTCAAATTAAACAAATTCCTACTTTACTCAAAATTACACAAACACCCCCTCCAGACTAACCAAGTAGCAAAATCAACAAGTCGGGGGTTCAATTTACAAAATACAAAGTCCATACTTATCACATTTCATATCATACATGATTTCATACACAATGGAATTCATTTCGATCAACAATTCAAACATATAGCAATTAATTTACATTTAAACAATTAATTCAAATAAGTCCAAAATACACAAATAAATTCATAGAAAATAAACCGAGTGTCCGATTGACGAACGGAAAGTGGTGATGGACTCACCACAACGAGGCGAACGAGCTGTCCGAAGCCCGCCGGAACGCCGCTGCCGGAGCCGCCGGAATAGTGACCGGCCGCCGTTCAGCCGCCGCCAAACGGCAAAATCTGGAGTCGAGCAAATGGGGTTCACTAGTTCTCGTCGTTCCGAACAACTTTCGTGAAGGGCCCGAGGCCAAAAGATGGCCGGAAAAGGCCCCCGTTGAGCTCCGAAGTTTCTGCCGCCACCACGACGCCGGAACCACCACCTACGGTCAAAATTGGGTGAAAACGATGCCGGAAATGGATTCAGGGGGTCGGAAAACCTTGGAAAACACTAACCTTGATCGGAAAAGGTCGCCGGAGCGCCGCCGTGACACTGTTCACACGGCGGCGGCGTGAGCTTCAGGCGGCGCGTGCGCCGCCGTCCGGTGGCCGTTGGCCGCGCCGCTAACGTCATCCGATGCGCAGGGACCACTTCTGACTGGGTAGGTGGCGCGTGTCGATCGGTGCTCGCCGGAAAACGCCGCGAATGGCCGCCAAAGTGGCGGCTCCGCCACCCTTCGCCTGCTCTACTGAAAATCGCCGATTCCGTCGCCGTCGCTCATCGGTTGGCCGAGATTCTTGTACCATCGTGACGGGCTCGTCGAGCTAATAAATTTCCACTATTGATTCGTCGAATTCCGTCGAGAAACGAGAGAGAACGAGCATGTGTGTGTAAACACACCTCCACTGCGTGTGAACAGTGACGGATCGCTGGAGAAGACGACGCTGGGGCTGAGGTCTGATCTTTTGCACGAATTACGAGGATTCGGGGTATATATCTCGGGTCCTCGTACGCAAAAACGATCAAACGAACGAGCTAACGACATCCGAATTGGGCAAACTTAGAGTCTACGGACTCGTTTCGCCGCCCCGGACGCGTTGAAGGGGTCAAAGAGGTCAAAATCTCGACCTAACGCGAAGTGACCGAAAAACCCCTAAAAAGAGAAAATTACAAAGGGGCCCTTAAACTCTAAAAGAGTTCAAAATAGGGCCACGAAAAATATAAAATCACACAATTAAACACATTAAAAGGTTAAAACGTGGCGTACCTTACACGTCAGACGAGCGGGGTGTCACATATTTTCATTTTGGAGACAATGCACCCATGGAGTAAGATGGACCACATTCAAGTAACAAGGAGGCCATAAGTGAAGACCCCTCAACACCCATGATCATTACATGTTAGTATCATGCTAGGACATGTTATCTGTTTATGTGCTTGTTTGAAATGCATTTAAGCTATGTTTTAAAACTCGGACCGGACCGGCCGGTCCGACCGGTGACCGATCGGCTTTCCGGTCCGAGTGACCCCTTAAAACCACTCCCCTCATGGACCAGTCTGGCCCGGGGCGAATTGGTCGAAAACCGGTTAAAAACCCGGACCGGACCGGTTCTCGGGCCAGTTGGGCCGGAATTTTCATTTTTTTTTTTTTACCTCCAAAATTGTAAAAGTTTATTGGTGGGTTGGGGGAATTGAACCCAGGACCATTGTTGTAGAAGAGAAAAGCAACAACCAACTCGCCTACCTCACTTGTTGCTCTATTTTAGTAAATAAAATAATTATAAGGGCAAACTTATGAGCTTTTTAAACCTCTAAGTTATAATTAAAAATTGAGTTCTAAGAAAATATAATTATAATTTAGCATATATTATAATTATATTTTCTTAGAAGTTAATTTTAAATTATAATCTATAATAGATATTTATAAAAACATAAAAGTATATGTAATATTATTTTTTATACAATAAAAAGTATGTTATTTGTTAAATTAATCTTTTATTTCTATTGTTTAGAGTTATAATTTGAAATTTTATTATAGCATATGTTATTAAAAAATCAATGAGTAGTTAAAATTTATTTATTTATCCATTTTTCCATATTATTTAACTAATTTAATTATTTTTAATTAATATTTATAATATTATATAAATATATGTAATTATTATATAATTATGACGTCATACCGGTCCGACCGGTCGAACCAGTAAAACCAGTAACTAGTAAGGGCTCCGGTTCGACTTTCGGTCCGTGTTTTAAAACATAGCATTTAAGTGTACTTGCATTAATCAAGACTAATAAAATTGGATAACGTATATGTTGGTGAGGTCGAACTGGACAACTCTCCGGTTGATTCGAAAATTCCCATTAAATATTAAGCTAATTTCGAACAAATAGGTATTTAATTCGAGATGCAAATTTCGAATTAAATTCCTAGCATCCCATTAAATTTCGAAGATAAAACGTTAAAAGGAATGAAAGAAAGAAATTTTCAAAGTGTTTGAAAATAGCCAAGAAATTTATTTTAGGAAAATAAATTGTAATTCCAAAGAGTTGAAAATGCCCGGAATTTTATTTTGGAGAAACTAAAATTTTAAATTTAAAAAAAATTTTTTGCTGACGTGGCAGGTGACGTGGTACTGATGTGTCACGCCACGTCAGCAAGTGGGCCCAGGTGGCGCTGACTGGGCAGCCGCGTGGCACGCCACGTGGACGGCCCAGATCGCGCCACGTCATCATGAATCAACGGTCCAGATTTGATCTGGAGCGGGCCGGTCAAACGGGTCAGGGCCGGGTCAATGGGTCGGTTCGCGGATAGGGTCGAACCGGGTCCGGTTCCGGGTCGGACCATACCCGGACACGTGGTATCTCCAGAAGAGGCCACGTCACCTGAAACCCTAAACCACAAGTGATCACACGCGCCGCCTTGTGGCCGCGCATGAGAGCTCAGATTGGCGAGCGGCCGGCGGCGTTGGACTCGTGGCTGAGAGATCTACAACGTGGTGACCTTGGTTTTTGTGCCCAGGTTGCACACGCAAGTGGGGGGTGAAATTACTATTTTGCCCTCGGTTTTTCCCCTATAAATAGGGGCCTTGGCATTTCATTTTATCCATCCAACTTTGGGAGGTGGTTTTGGCTGAGTTTAAGCTTTGAAACCATATCCCATTCTTCTAGGTAATTCCGATTTATTTTGGAATTAATTTTAATTAGGAGTTTTTATATAAACGCCTGATTTCGGGAGAATAAACCCTGAAAAGGGTTTTTAGTTTAAAGTTTTATTTTCTCTAAGTATTTAGAGAAATACTTTCGGAGCCCACAATCCGAGGGTGTCCCTGGGGTAATTGCAGGGAAGTTCTGCCGGTTTCGCGAGGAGATCGGATATCGGGTCCTCGGGAGGCGAATTCCGGGAGCAGCAGCCATCTTCGGTGAAAGGTATTTTATATTATTATTTTTTATTTAAGCATGATGAATTAGGTGCTCTTAAGTGTTAATTGCATGCTTTATTTATCTGCTTTGTGATTTAAAATTTATTATCAATTGCATGTATATACTTGAGTAGTTCCGACTAGTCTTCCGCTGTTTGTATTTAAATATTTTAGAAATATTTTGATACCTGTATATTAAAGTAAAATTTTAAAATGTGGTCCCGGACTGCTACTGTTCTGGGCCCACCTCCCAGCATATTCATCATCACCCCCCTAGCCCTAGGGGTTTAGCTACTCATAATTAACTCAAAACTCATAAAAATAAAGTAAACTGCATTAAATGAATTCATGTTCATTAAGTCAAAACAAAGTCTCAAAAATAAAACTCTAAACATTCATAAATTCCGGTAAACGAATCTAACATGTAAAACGAATTAAAACAAAACTTAGAGGAATTAGTTTGATAATTAAAGCAATAAATAAAAACGGAAAAACTGGAAAAACTGAAATTGTTTGAAGAATTCGATCATTTCGTCTTCTCGAAATTCTCTGACTATCTCTTTCAAAAGCTCTGAATCTCTCTCTCCAGACTAGGTCACCAACTGAAAAGAAGATCTCCAAAAATACTCCTAAACACATATAAATAGCTGCTCAAAAATCTGTCTCGCCGCCCCAGGTAATGGGCGTTACCTATCCATGAACAAATCCCATTAACGCCCGTTACAAGCCTTAAATCGTGTTTGCGCTTTTATAAATGGTAACGGGCGTTATCATTTTCCTTCTGCCCAGGGGTAACGTGTGTTACCCCTCCTGCGCCAAGAATCTTCCTCCTACTGCCTTTGGTAACCGGAGTTACCAGAATTATACTACCAGGGAGTAACAAGCGTTACTCCCCTACTTTGCCGAAAGTGGTGGTCCTGGGTCCATTAACGGGGGTTAACCAACTGGTTCATCCAAGGAATAACGGGGGTTACTCCTAATTCCTCCAAAAATGCGTGAATTTGCCTCGTTTCACCGTTTCTTAACTCCAACCTCTAAAACACCTAAATGGAGCAAAAAAGACACATAAACGCAATAAAAGGCACAAGAATATACTCTAATTAATGCTTAAACCCATGAGAATTTTACAGTCAACAAATTCCCCCCCCCCCCCCTCCACTTGCTTATTGCTCGTCCTCGAGGAATACAAAAATAAAGAAAACACATCCCCATCAAACCTCGACTTAGAAGCAATCATCAAACCTTCACCTAAACAGGTCTGGCTCATCAATTCAAGTACTTATAGACACAAGATCATCAAACATAGTATGAAAAGTATACCCTTGTGTAGTGTGTGATTTCGAACGAAACAATGTACGAAGACTAGAATGCAAATTCACAACATTCGCCTAAGTTCTAGTCATCAACTTCGGAATACACTTTTCGCACCTATCTCCACTAATGGATGCATTAATTACAACCGCACCACGTACGGTGTCAGGTATCTCTGCAAGAGCAGGCGAACAATGCTTTTGCCGTAAAGCACTATTCCGGCCGTAGACAACCCCTCTCTCAGCAGGCCAAATCCACACCTTACTGGTGGTGTACCTGCACGCACAAAGCCTTCTCCTTACTATATAAACCCCTCACCATTACTCACAAGGGGTAAGCTCTCCTTTACACACTAAGTATCAGTTATCTTCACTTTATCGACTCAGATCTTCGTCTGACTTGAGCGTCGGAGTGCCAAAACGAGTTTAACCCCACATTCCCCCGTTCTGGCCTTTGAGCTCATGTTTGCTTCTCCATTTCAGTTTAGGAAAGAATCAGAGATACCTCACACAAACATATCTCTGGGGTGATTGGTAGTCCAAGTCTGTCGTTCCGTACATAGCCATATTTAGACACCATCATCTTGGTGCCGTCTGTGGGAAATTCTGAACGAAAAAGCCCATTTTCTAGCCTTCACCAGTCTTCAAACAAGTACAACCTTGGTGCAAACTCGTCACGGACGCCGAGTCTATGGCGAAAATAGCGTTGAGATCTTCCTTGATCTCAACACCCCCCGGGGAAAGCTTCCAACCTCCGGTGGTGGGCATAGCTACTGTGGAAGCCGACCCACAAGCGCCTAGCCGGGTGGTACTTTCTGAAGCGAACCTGACCGCCTATGTAGAACAATGCAGAGCAGAGGCTTTGGCGGCAGCCAACGAGAACAGGGAGCCAAACATGCAGGCTCCCCAAGGGGAAGCCCGCTTGCGCTGACCCCACAAAAATGTTCGTATCCCACCATCCAGGGGCCGTCCGCCCCTGTACCTTATGTTGTCCAACAGCCTGCATACCAGCCTGGCTTATGGGGATATCCCCCACTCCCGTACGCGCAAAACCAGTACGCTCAGCCCCAAACCATCTTTATTGCGTCGGCTCCCGGAATCCAACATCAGGTTCATCCTGGCGCGCACACAGAGGAAGACTTTGACGATAACGAGAGCCCACTCTATCCACGGGAGCCAGTGAGGAGGAGGCATGACCAAGATGAGGAGCGGCCATCGCAAGTTTGTAGAAACATGAGAGAAGACGATCAGGGGGGCCACCACATCGCTGGCACAGTCAGTGAGATAAATAAGAATGCACCAGTCCCGCGGAATGTCCCCGTGTTCGATCGGCTAGGGGCTAGGGTTCATCTCGATGTTTATCTGCGTCCTAACCGGGGACACTGTATCGGTCCCGACGACCTTAGGAACCAGCTCCCCAGGAGAAACCCACAACAGCAGCAGCAACCACAACAGTATCTCCCCGACCCAGGTCATGGGTTAGAATATTTCGACCCGCAGGAGGAGGTATCCTCCTACGTCCCACGCTGGCGAGCCCATGAGGCCCAAGTGCCTACAGACCAAGAAGATCGCCTTCCCCAACGTCCAGCGAGGGTGTACCGCAGCGAGAGGGAGGCGAGGTCTCCCTTTTGTGATGCTATTATTGCCACCAAGGTGGTAGACAAAGTCCCTACCAACCTGCCCACTTATCACGGGAACATCAATCCCGTGAAGCATTGTTCGAAGTTTGAGGGTCAAGTCAGCCTCTATGGCCACTCAAAGCTCATTTGGGCCAAGATCTTCGAAACCACGCTCGAGGGTCCTACCCAAGACTAGTTTGAGAGGTTGGCCCCACACAACATTAGGGATTATGCCCACTTGGCCCAAAAATTCAAGGCTCACTTCTCCTCCATGGTGGGAGTCAAGCTCCCGTCGGCTTACCTGTATAACATCATACAGGAGAAAGGTGAGACTCTGAGAAGATTTTTCGCCCATTTTAACGAAGCCTTTGTTAAAATGGAGAACCCGGGGATCGACGTGTTGACCCAAACACTCCACAAGACCATCTGACACAGGGAGTGTGCCGACGAGCTCATCCTCTAGTCCCCATAGAACATGGAAGAGGTCATGGCCATCCCCATTCGTTTCATGCGCTTAGAAGAAGTAAAGTCAACCATTCAAGCGCACGCGTGACGGAATGAAAGGCGAACATACGAGCATGCTGCCGATCGATACCCCAGATCTAACCCACCTAGATCAGAGCCTCCCAGACCCTCCAACCGAATGGAGCAGAGGATCAAGAGAGAGATGCCCTCGGGCAGCGGAGCCAAGAAAGCCTACACTCCCCTAGTCTGCCCCATCGAAGAAATGTATGAGGTCATGGATCGAGGGTTGCTGAAGAAGCCTAAGCAGCTGAAAGAGACCAAGAAGGCCAAGGAATTGGGAAAGAAATATGCTTATCATATGCAATTTGGGCACTGGACTTTGCCCTGAGAGAAGAAGTCGAAAGGCTAATCCAGGGAGGCCACCTAATGGAGTTTGTCAAGAAGTTAGACGAACGAGCCCGCCAACCTTTCGACCCGAGAGACTCCCCACCTTACAGGAATGTTGACCTAAGTTTTCGACCCATCAAGCAATGGTTGACGACAAAGAGCGACGAGCCTAACGAGATAATCGAGCAAGAAGTCAACAAGCTCTTGGATGTCGGGTATATTACACCGACCATGTATGTTGATTGGCTGTGCAATGTAGTCGTGGTGGCCAAAACTGGGGGGAAGTGGCGAATGTGTAATGACTTCACGGATCTGAACAAGGCGTGCCCCAAGGATCCTTACCCTATGGCGCAGATTAACCAGTTGGTTGATTCAACTGCCTCTTGTGAGCTCTTAAGTATGTTGGACGCCTTCCAAGGCTACTACCAAATATTCATGGCATGTAACGCCCCAGTTTTTAGGTAGTACAGCATGACGTATGTGTTTACCAAATTGCGCGAAATAATTAATTATACGTGTTTTATGTATTTAATTTTTATTTTAATTATATCAAATGTTAATTATTTTATTTAATGTTATTAATATTAAATATATTTATATAGTATAATATATATTTATATATATATATATATATATATATATTTGTGTACGTGTGCATGAAATTTTGGCATGCATGTGTTAATATTGCATGCATTTTAATAAATTTTGCATGCATAATTGTTTTGCATGCATGAAGTAGCTTAATGCATGAGATTTCATGCATATTGCATGCATTATTAATTATAATATAATATATACGTATTTATAGTATATTATTTGTAATATTGTTAATTTTATTGTTACATTGCGTATGAGTGACATTTACGTGCTTCGTTTCTATTTGAATTGATACCGGAATTTCGTGCAAATTTAATATGTTGAACTTATACGTGTCTTGTATATGAATATTTGTTCGTTTCGTATTTTCGGATTCATTTGCATGTGTTTCGGATTTAATTTGAATTTTGGAATCCAAGTCGGGGGCTAACGAGCACTTAGCGCACCCTTGGTTCCGTATTTAATATCTTGAGCTCGGGAACTCGGATTCGAGTTCCGTCAACTTCGCTGAACTCGTAACGAAAATTCGAGTTTAGTAAACTTAGCCTTATATTTTTCTAACGTCATTTGAACCTCCGAAATTCAACCGAAAAACGAAACGACGACGAAACTGACCTTGTTGCACTAAAATGGCCATAACTTATTCATTTGTTGACCAAATTAACCATGGTTTGATGCTATAGAACCCTAACTCAACCACCTAACCTGATGTACTATGCCCTAACCGAACCAACCCTCACACAATTCACAAATCTCAGCCAAAGTTACTGCTCTCCAGTTCTCTCCCGTAGCCTTGCATCCCTTGGAGATTTTGGAGCTCAAATCTCATCCAATCCTCATCCAATCAACAAGGTAAGCTTAGGGTTGTAATATATGTTAATTCCTGATCATTTTCATCTTTTCATCCCCAAATTTGATCATGGTTTCATGGATTTTTGGCTGAATTGGAAATATATTAGGTTTTGAACTTTTTGTTGATCTCTTTCGATTCTTGATGAATTTGATTGATTCCAAGCATGAATATGATTGTTTTGATCTCTTATTTGCATTTAAGGTGATGTATTAGCTGGTAGTTGAGAATTGGTTGAGTTAACATTAATGAATTTTGAATGAAAATGAAGTTTTCCCCCCCTTCTTCCTGCGTGCTGCTGCTGCTGCGTTTGGATGTTATTTGGAGCTTGATTTTGCTGAGTTTTATTGCATATTTGTTGCCTTAACTTACCTATATATGTTGGTTAGAGATTGGTCTGGTGTTTCTCTGTTTTTTCGTCGAGTTGCTGCCCTGTTTTTCTGGTTTTGCTGCGTTAAATCTGCTGCCTTGCGAAGGTCGCGCCCGCGACCTGATTTGCTCGTATTGGTGTCGCACCCGCGACCCCTATTTCAGCTGCTCACGTATTCTGGTAAAATTGGAAGGAAATTTGCTGAAAAATAGGGTAGCGGCCGCTACCATTTCATGAAGAAAATGGGTCGCGGCCTTCTGTAAATTTTCGTTTTTTTCCGAAACAGTTTGCATGGCTTTATGGTATTTAATGTGCATGACTTAGTAATGATTTGAATTGTTTTGTTGACATTGCATGCATGAATGTTGCAATTTAGTTTGTTTGTTTAATATATGCATGCTACGTATATGTATATGTTGCATGCAAATTGTATCTAATTTCATTTGTTTTATATTAAGTGCATGCATGGCTTTGTAATATATAGGTTACATGCATAATTGTTTCATATTTATTAATCAATGCATGCAATGCTGTGTAATATATGTATGTATAATTAGATTGATATATATATATTATATATATATATTTATTTATTTATTCCATGTTTAATGTTATATATATTTAAATATTGTTTAATTTAATTAAAATTTAGAATTTAAGTGTTATTTTAATTTGGGTTATTTAATTTCCGGACATGACTTAAATGGTTCTATTTGTCTATTCTTTAATTGTATTGATGTTATACTACGTGTTATTCGTATTTGAAATTCGTGGATCAATTTGATTTAAATATGAAGGTTATGAACTTGAATAACTTTAAGCGTTTCTTGAAATGAATGAAATGAACGTTTATATGTCTTTAAGACATTAATAGTGCACATGAACGTGTTCAGTACCTAATATACTCGTTTATGCATTCATATCATAATCATTTCATTACCGAGCGTCCTATTTGGTCATATTGAGTCTCACTTCACCTTTCTTGCACAGATTTTGATTTCGTAGGAGACAAGGCCGGTCAATGAGGCTCGTGTGTTCTCCTTTTTGTCGTTAAGGTGGGTTTCTCTTCTAATTAGATAAATGACCCTATATACCTTCAATGTGAAAAGCTTTCGACCAAAAATGAATATATATCTATAGAGTCGTTTTCAAGGGTAAATGTTTTCAATGTAAAGCCTTTCTTTCATGAACCTACCAAATGTTTTGGCGAGAATGAATGAATGAATGTTCACAATGAATGGGGCCCAGGGACTTGGTGTGAGTGGTGACCCGAGGAGGCAAGGGCTGACGGCGATCCCTCACACTAGTTCCACCAATGAACGGCGTAACCGGACCTCGTTAGGAGTTAGCGAGGAATGGACGCTGAGTGCCATCTGGGGAGTCATGTTCCTCTTTTGGTCAATGAATGGGTGGATGGGCCTTGCAAACCCGCCACCAACCCGGAGGAAGAAGATGTAAATGTTATTGAATGCGCACGAAAGAATGATATGCATGAAAAGAAAGAATGAATGAATGTTAATGAATTACACGAGGTGTTGGTTGGAGATAATGCACGCCCACTTGCCGGGCCACTAGTGACCTTGACCTAATGTTAATGAATCGTTATAATCCCTTTTGATGATTTCTATTCACCCACTTGGGAAACTCTTTAAAAACCTCACTTGGGATTATAGCTTGCATGTGAATGTTTAATTACCGTTGTATATTATATTTATGCCCTATTTTATACCCACCAGTCCCTTTTGGACTGAACCCGTTTGGCTTTCAGTTGTGTTGTGCAGGTGTCAAGGGAGCTAGGCGGAATTCGAGTCATAGGTCTTACATTCGCTTTTACCTCTTGTATTTTTGGTCTTACACTTACATATTGCACGTTGGATCATGGGATATAAATAATAATGGAGCGTACTTGTTGTTTTGAGCTTTGATGGCATTTGAGGGTGTATATGACTTAAAATTTGAAACTGCGATGCTCATTGCATATCTACACGATGTATGTCCGTTTATTACTTCCGCTTTAATGTTTTACGCTATTTTATGGTTCAAGGGTTAGTCCCGCCTAGCATAGAGGGTGTGTATGTCCCCGTTCGCCGTGATTTGGCTCGGGTATGGATCGTCCATTTCATATTCGGGTCGGGTCTCGGTGCGGGGGATGTGACACCTTGCGCTCGGGTGTTACATGGCACAAGAGGACAAGAAGAAGACCGCATTCATTGCGGTCAAGAGTATATATTGTTTCGAGGTCATGCCGTTCGGATTAAATAATGCCGGGGCCACCTATCAGAGGTTGGTGAACAAAGTTTTTGAAGATGAAATTGGAAAAACAATGGAGGTTTACGTTAACGATATGATTGTCAAAAGCGAGAGGGCGGAGATGCACTTAGAGGATCTGGGTCGAACTTTCGACCTACTGCGCAAATACAGGATGAAGCTAAACCCGAATAAGTGCTCATTTAGCGTGGAGGGAGGAAAGTTCCTGGGCTATGTAGTCAGTCAGAGGGGGACCGAAGCCAACCCAGAGAAGATCCTAGCTCTCAAAAGCATCAACAGGCCCCACATGATCAGGGACGCCCAGCGTCTTGTGGGTCGAATCATCTCTCTAAACAGGTTCATCTCTCGCTCTTCTGAGAAAAATCTCTCGTTCTTTAAAATTCTTTGCAATATTAAGAAATTTGAATGGACCGAGGAGTGTGATGAGGCCTTTGAAAGGCTCAAAGAATATCTTGCCTCGCCTCCCTTGTTAGCTAAACTAATTGTAGGAGAAACCATGTACGTGTGTCTGGCCGTTACTGAAGAGGCAGTCAGCTCAGTGCTGGTCGCCTTACGCGAGAGGAAGCACATGCCAGTATACTATGTGAGCAAGATATTACATGGTGTGGAGACACGTTACTTGGAGATTGAGAAGTTTGCTCTGACACTCGTACACACTTCAAGAAAACTAAGGCCCTATTTCCAGTCCCATTCGATTGTGGTCCTCACAGACCAAAGTTTGTGCCAAGTCCTGGAGAAGCCCGATGCTGCGGGAAGGATAGTAAAATGGGCAATAGAATTGAGCCAGTTTGACATCGGCTACCAGCCTAGGGCTGCGTACCAAGCCCAGATACTCGTGGACTTCCTTATTGAGAAAGACGACCTAAGCAAGCAGACCCAACGCTCGGTGTTGTGGACCATGTTGGTCGATGTCTCTTTAAACTCTTAAAGAGGGGGCGTGGCTAGGGATGGGCATTTCGGATCGGGTATCGGATACCCGATCCGACCCGATCGGATCAAACCCAATCGATTCGGGGTTTTTTTAGTAAATTGGGTATCGGATCGGATACCCGATTAAAAATATTGATTCAGGTTGGGATAGTATTTCACTATCCAAACTATCCGATCGGATACCCGATCTACCCGATAAATTTAAGGGGAAAAAAAAGTTTTTTTATACATAATTAATCACAAATTATGGGGATAAGTTATTAACCTTTTTCTTCTGCCCTAAACTTCAGAAACCTTAAAATACTCACTCAAGTTCAGCCTTCACGCCGCTTTCAAAGGCAGAATTGCAGAACACAAACTCTCTCTCATCTTCACAACATCTTACTCCCTACCCATCTTCACTCTTTCTCAAAGTCTATCTCTCTATGTTTTAAAAATTAAATCAAAAAAATCTGAATCTATTTTTTTTCTTAAATAAGTTAGATTTACTCACCACCTCCACAGCGTTTTGGAGAAAAAGAGGAGAAGGAATGAAAAAGCGAGAAAAGAAGAAAAGAAATTAAAAAAAAGTGAATGAAAAATAAAAAAAAACCCGATCTTGAGCACATCTCTGTATCTCTTCCAAGTCACATCTCTTTATCTGTTCCAGGTCTTTCTATGTTCTTTTCTCGCACACCAGTGACTCATCAGATCTCTCTCGTCTCTTCTCTTCTCGCTGCCGCCTCTCTAGATCTCTCTATTCTCTTCTGGTCCAGATCTATCTCTGTATTCTCTCTATTCTTCATATCTGTATGAAACCTCCATCCCATTTTTTTTAACCCCATTTAATTAATTAGGGTTTTGAAGCAAAGAGGGGGAGATCTTTGTGTATATGAAGAACATAACCTAATAAAATCTCAAAACATTTCTTATAAGCCCGAAAAAAACACAAAAAAAAGGTAAATAAAAAATAAATGAAAATGGTCGGGTATCCGTATCCGATCTGACCGGGTACGGATATCCAATTATTTCAGATCGGATAGTAAAAATTGCTACCCGATATTTCGGATACCCGACCCGAACTACCCGAAATCCGAAATACCCGACCCGCGCCCACCCCTAGGCGTGGGGATATCCTTGATAAGTACAGAGGGTCAAAAGCTTGATTTCGCCATCTCCCTAGATTTCTCGGCTACCAACAATGAAGCAAAGTATGAGGCGCTTATCGCAGGCCTCAAAATCGTCAAGGATCATGGGATTGAGAGAATCTCGGTGATCACGGATTCGCAGCTGGTATCTAGTCAGGTTGAGGGCTCCTACGAGGCGCGAGAAGACTCAATAGTTAAGTACCTTGCCAAAGTCAGATCTCTGGTGTCCGGGTTCAAAGAATTTAAGTTGCAACAGGTGCCTCGAGAGGAGAATACACGAGCGGATGCCCTGTCCAAGTTCGCAAATGGGATGAGAGGCTCCAAGGATCAGAACATCACTTACCTTTCAAGCAAAGGCCGAGCGATTAATGGAGAAACGGAAATGGTGTGCTCCATCGATCCAGCCGAACCTTGCTGGCTCGATGAGTCATACTGTTTCTCAGAGACTGGTTTTTGCCGGCCGATAGGAATGCAGCAAGGCGCCTCAGATACAGGGCAGGAAATTACTCTCTTGACTCGGAAGAAAGGTTATACAAGAGAGCGTACATGGGGCCAACGAAGAGATGTCTCCGCCCATCCCAGGCCCAGGACGTTCTTGAGAAAATCCATAGTGAACAGTGCGGGAATCACGCGGGCGGTCGATCCTTAGCAGAAAAAGTCTCGAGGAGCGGGTTTTATTGGTCCACCCTTAATGAAGATGCTAAGGAATAAGCCCACAAATGTGTAAACTGTCAAAAAGATGCCAACATTCCGCACCAACACCCCTCAGAGATGGTCTCAGTTGATAATTGTTGGCCTTTCGACCAATAGGGAATTGATATTGTGGGGCCACTCCCACTTGTCAATGGTCAGAGATAATACTTGATAGTCGCGATCGAGTACTTCTCCAAATGGGTCGAAGCCCAGCCAACCGCAAAAATCACGGACAAGGTTATCCAGAATTTTCTTTGGCGGAATATCATCTGTAGGTTCGGGGTTCCAAGGGTCCTGATTTGCGACAACGGAACACAATTCCAAAGTGCCAGCACCAGATCATACTGTTCCGATATAGGTATCAGTTAACATTTTGCATCAGTTGGCCATCCCCAAGCAAACGGCCAGGTCGAAGTTACTAATCACATAATCATCCAAAACCTGCAAACCAGGCTGGAGGCCAAAAAGAGAGCCTAGGTCGATGAACTTGATGGAGTCCTTTGGGCCTACCGAACCACCCCAAGGACGGCAACAGGGCTAACACCATTCTCGATGGTTTGTGGGTCGGAGGCCATGATTCCAGCAGAGCTACTCTATCAAACTGCCAGAGTATCCAACTATCAACTTGCTAGGAATACGGAAGACCGAGCACACGAGCTCGATACAATAGAAGAAGTCCGACAAAAGGGTTTTCAACACATGCAACAATATCGAGCCACTGTGGCTCGGAGCTACAACAAAGGCGTTTAACCCTGTAACTTTCAGATAGGCGACTTGGTCCTCAAAAAACTCGAAGTAACCAAGCATGTGGGCAAGCTACAACCCAACTGAGAGGGTCCGTTCCATGTCGCAAAAGTAGGGCGAAACAAAGCCTGTCACTTAGAAGACATGGACGGGGATCCCATTCCTAGATCTTGGAACGCCCACAATTTTAGGAAGTTTTATGTTTAAGTTGCATTAGTTGTAAGTGCTCTCTGTAATCGGCTCATTCACATAAATAAATGCTGGTTTCAGTCAATCTGAATGTCTTTTACTTGTTTCAATTATTGAGCATTCTGAAGTTACTTCTTAAAGTCTGCATTTGATATCCTATCAATTCTCTGGGAGAAGGGTGTAGTTCCCCCAAGAAGCCCCATGAAAGCCATGGGCTAACTCTGAGGGATTGCAGGTCTGCCTGATGAATGTAGTTCCCTCAGGAAGCCCCATGAAAGCCATGGGCTAACTCTGAGGGATTGCAAGTCTACTTGACGAATGGGTTCAAAACCCGCTTCGAGCCACACCTTACGCTAATTCCATTAGAGTTTTGCATCATGACATAAGTCGAGAATTAGCAAACACAACTAAAATGCGGCAACTAAACAAGAGATACGAACTCAAAAATTCAAAAAACACATACAATTCTGACAAAGGATTGTTTCATTGCAAACCGGGGTCAAACCCCAATAAGTTACAAAAAGAGAAAAATTACAGGAGCTGGTCACAGTATCTGCAAGCAATCAAGAGGTTTGTTTAACAGAAGGGTTCTCGGTACCAGCAGGATATCTCCTTCAGTCGAATTCGTTGGGTTGGGCTCAGTCGTTGTATCGGGATTCTTCTGAGACCTTCCCACCGCTCCATGAAGTATTCCGGAAGCATATTGGGAGCAACAGGGAGGGATGCACTCAGCTTCGTTTTATCTTCGAGCAGCTTGCGGGAAAGGGAATGATGGAGATGGACTTGAGACAGGCACCTCATAAAGCCCAGTTGAATGTTTGATGCACCTAAAGAGCCGAAAACGGTATTGAAAACATCCGATCGGAGGAATTCGAGCATGGCGCTATCCATGATCTGCGGCATCATCTTGTTAAGAGTCCAGAAAGCTGTCTCCGCCCCATTCTTTTGCCCGTCAACATATCCCTTGCACCACCCATCTTGTTTTCCCTTCTTATAGGCCTTGTCCTTCTCCTTTTCGGACGCCTCCAGTAAGCTTTGAGTCGTGGCCAACCCAGTTTCCAATCTCTCATTCTCAGCTCGAAGGCTGGCCACTTCTGCCTCCAGAGCAGACTTATCCTGAGTCGATTTCTCGACCTGCTGAGTGAGCCACTCCACGTTCCCTATGTATAGCGTCTTCATGTCCTCGTTCTCCTTCTTCAGTTTCCCAGCTTCCTCTTGCTAGCTCTTGGCTTCCAACACTCCGACCCTCTCGGCCAACAACTTGTTGCGCGCCTGCTCTAAGCGCACCTGGGAATGGTATTCCCTCACAATCAGCTGGAAAAGAAAAGAAGAGTTTAAATGCGCAAAAAAAAAAAAATATATATATATATATATACAAAGGAAAAGGAGGCTGGGAGGGAATTTATACCGAACATAAGAGGCAGACTTTGTTGTAAGAAAGAGCGGCGTCATCCTCTTTTGTAAGCTCCTGATGATCGGAACAGGTCTACAGGGAGTGAAAAATGGCTGCCAAGGCGTGTCGGTCGATGTTACCCGTGGAAATCCTTCTTTCTGACCCGTCATCTTTTAAGTCTGGGAGTTGAAGGGATACTTGGGTCCATGGAAATGAGGGATGTTGGCGATTCTTTCGTAATCCCCTCTAAGCATTTTGAACCCGGGAGCTTCCTACTTGAAAGGTGGGCGGCTTCCACCCTTTGGGGTATTTCATGTTCAGCGGGGCTCCCCTTGGAGCTTTCGAGGGGGCCTCACCCTCTAAGTCCCCCTGCACCTTGCGTTTGGAGGTCCGGGGTCCTTTAGGGACTTCAATAGGGAACGACCCGGCCCTGGCCTCAGAGTCAGAGTCATGTGACACTACAAGGGTCATGGTCTTCCCTTTTGCGGCTGAGGGTTTGGAAGTTTTCGTATTGACAGTGTCGACGGCTGAGGCCCAAGCGGCCTCGCAGGCATCGGAAGGACCTCCCTTGGTCGGTCTGTGGGGATCGATCAACTTCAAGCCCGCCGCTTTCTCCACAGCGGCAATCTTGGTTTTTATCTGCTCATCAGTGAGGCCTTCCGCTTGAGCAATCTTCTCGGCTAGACAGACGGGGCCCTCCTTCTCGCCCTGCTGTGTAACGCCCGAGCGCGAGACGTCACATCCCCCGCACCATGACCCGACCCGTATATGGAATGGATTTCCATACACGTTCCAAATCATAGCGAACAGAGACATACACACTCGCTAAGCCAGACGGGACTAGCCTATAACTTAAACCCCAACAACAACAAAGTACAAAGTAACATAACAGCGGAAGCGGTAATTCATATTCCATATATTGAGCTCTATGCTCTAGGTACCAACACTTATGTTCAAGTAAGATTAATACATATACCAAAACATGTACGCCCGAAATTCATATACAATATCCAAAAAGATCATAAAACATAAAATATGCTTGTAAAGAAAGAAAGGCTAGACACTATGCAAGACTCTCCCAGACTTGTATCCCGCCTAGCATCCCTTCCTGCAAAAGAACTGAAACAACTCCGGGTTCAGTCTTAGACAGACTGGTGGGTATAAAATAGGCATAATATCATAATAAGGCGGAATCTAAACACATACATGCAAGTTATAATCCCTATTCGAGGTTTTAGAATAATTTCCCCAAGCGGGAGGTAAAATACAACGAATAGGATTATAACAATTCATTTCATTCATTAGGTCCTTTGTGGCCCGGCGAGAGGGCGTGCATTATCTCCAACCACCACCTCGTGTAATTCATTATTCATTCGTTCATTCATTCGTTCATACATTACATTCTTTCGTGGACATACATTCGATCATTCATTCGATCATTCATATACTCCTTCTTCCTCCGGTTAGGGATGGGTTTGCAAGACCCGAACCCTCATTCATTGGTGCTAGAGGGGTACATGAATCCCCAAAAGCGCGGTTCCCCTTCTTTCACTAATCTCCTAGTGAAGTCTAGGTTACCGTAATTGATGGAACTAGTATATAAGGATTCCCGTCAGCCCTAGCTTCCCCGGTTCACCAAATACACTAAGTCCCGGGCCCCCATTCATTGTGAACATTCATTTCTCACTAAAACTTTTGGTAGGATATTCAAATTAAAGGCTTAACGTTGAAAACATTGATTCGTTGAAAATTCGATATATATATATATATATATATATATATATCTTTGGCCAAAATCTTGCACATTGGGTATATTGGGGTCATATCTTTAGCTAATAGAAGAAAAACCCACCTGGTAGACAAAAGAACCCGACAAAGACCTCACTGCTCAACCTCGTCTCCCACTAGATCAATATCTGTGTGACAAAGGTAGTGTGAGACTCAAATGTGACCACATGACGCTCGACGATGAAATGACATGTTATGGAGTGCTTGAAACATAAGAGCATGCCCAATTATGATCATGAAAGCCATAGAATTCAATTAAACACATAATTCACCAAGTTTCATTCAATATACGATAAAATCGTATTCATTCCCATTCATGACTTTCGTAACTTTCATTCTTGCATTCGTATAACTTTCAAAGTCATAAATCAATCATAAAACATAACTTTATTATATTCACGTTGCATATAATTCACAAATGCGAGCCATAAACGTGATACAAGCAAGAAAAGAGGTTCCCCAAAGCTGCCAATTCAAATGACACGGCTGTGTTGCATTTTCAAAAGGATTGGACACGGCCGTGTCTGAGGTTAAAAAAAATAAAATTCCCAAGTCGAGGGCTTGACAAGGCCGTGTTGAGTTTTCAAAGCATTTGGACACGGCCGTGTCCGATTTTCTGAAAAAAATTTCCCAAGTCGAGAGCCCAACACGGCCGTGTCCATTTTCAGTTCAAAGCTGACACGGTCGTCAAGAAAAAAAAAATAATAGAGCGAAAGCTCTGTTTCAACGAGGGAAAAGCTTTGAAGAACAAGGCAGCCCTAAGGAAGCTCTTATATATCACCTAGACATGAATTCAAGCCACAAAACTCATATAAATCATGCAATTCATTCATATACACAAGTATTCATACATAAGGTTGGCAAAAGATCACCCAAAATCAAGCTCTCAACCATGGAAGCTTCAAGCTTCTTCAATGGCAACTCATGCTATAATCAATCAACATGAAATTCAAGCATATAGAAATAATAAGGAAGCTTCAAGCAACAATTTCCATGCCTCAAATCTCATTTCAAACCATTGGAATTCATAGAACCAATAATTCATACCATTTTGTTCATTTTCAAGCATTCCTCAAAACACATGATTCTCCAACCCAAATCAAGATATAATCAGGAGAAAAGATAGAGGAGAAGATGGAGAAAACAATACATATCTTACCTTGGAAGAAGATTGGATGAAAGTTGATCTTGAGCTCAATTGGTGAATGATCAAAAATGAGGGTTTCTTGGAGCTTTTCCTTGTCTCTTGGGATGATGATGATGATCGATGAAAAATGGAAGCAAGGAGAAGGTAATGCTGATATTTAGTAAAGAAATGGGTAGGATACGGGTCGATCCAAGTCCGTTTCGTTTAAGAAAAAGATTCAAACAAGTTATAAAGTCGAGGCCATGGAAAGGTTCGTTGTCGAAGGCTCAAATGATATTGAAAAGGTATAAGGTCAAGTTTAAAGGATAGGTAACATCGAAACAAGTTCAACGCCGTTGACGGATCTAGATTTCGAGGTCCGGAGCTCAAGATATCGCGAAAACCGTTCAGGGTTGCCTATTATACAAATAGGTCCCTAAACTTTCAAAAAGTGGCAATTAAGCCCAAACTCAATTTCCAATTGAGTCCAAAACATTCAAATAATTTACAATCAAGTCCTTGGATCACACGCACATATGACACAAAAGATTTCAATTGACACCAAATTCAAGAAATTCACATTCCCACAATGCCGATCATATATTCATATCTCACATTGGAATTCATATGAAATTTAAACAAATAATTCAAACTATAAACGAATTCAATTAATAAATCAAATTAGTCAAAATATAAAGTCGTATAATTAAATGTAAATGCGCACGCAACACTTACTTGCACGTGTGAAAACACGGGGCGTTACAACTGGACCTTTTTGGCTTCCTCAGCCTCGCGTTTCTTGAAAAGTCGGTTGGTAGCTTTCCCTCGCGCAGCAACCATAATTGATTCTTGGAAACACCCAGTAAGGAAAGAATGTTAAAATTACAAGTCTCAGATACATTTGGACCCTATCAAGCACGGTCGGAAAATAATAGATACAGGAAAAGGGGGAAACATGCTTGGCCTAAGGGAGTTGACGATGTAGTTACCAATGGTGAAGTCCATGTGTTGAGCCGTACCCGGAGCCAACCCAGCGTTTACTAACAGATGTGAGCTCGTGAAGACGCCCGTATCCAGGCGGACTTGCTCGACATCATTCCACGCCGTATGATCCAAACCCTTCCAACCATCAACGAATCGAACAAATACGTACTTTTGCTTCCAATCTTTGCCATGGAAGCTCTTATCGGTATCAAAGATTTTATTGTCCGGGTGCGCTTGAAGCTTTACGAACACTCCTATTTGGGGAAGCCGCTGCATCGATCGAGGCGACGAATAACTCCCGAAATGCTCCACACATTCCACCTGCCCAAGCAACTTCATAAGCAGCCTAAACGCTGTCACCATGGCTTGGCCATTGGGGAGCAATTGAATCTGGCTAATCTCCAGACGATTGTACAATGCGATCTGGAATGGAGAGAGTGGAAGTCCAAACCGGTACTCTATGGCCTGGAGTGAAATAGCAATGCAGACCTCAGAAGGGGAGCCCATATGCTAGTCCTCCTTTGAAACTATGACGTCACAATTCAAGTGCAAGTCCTTCCACCCGGTCAACCTCTTTTCCGCCAATTTCCTCTCCGACTCAATCACTTGAGATCTGAACTCATGGTATTATCTGAGACACTTCTGAGCGCCTTTCTTCTTTCCCTTCGTTGCCTTCTTCTTTTTCCCCACCTTAATCTCGGAAATGGAAGCGGCGCCGCCTTGGTCCTGGGATTCATCTCCCAGGGACATTTTCTTTATCTCTGTGGCCATATCCGCCACTGTTTCAGTGTCCACTCCATCTCTCCCCTCTACGCTAAAGGAGGTAGAACACACCTCCACCAAGCAACTATTCTCGGGCTCACCCTCTAGAACTCGACCCGCGGCCCCTTCAACCACCTCTGGAATGTACATCTCTGCCTGGGGGTCCTCCCACCTGTTCTTCCCGGGAGGTTTCATCCCGATAACCTCCATTGAGACCTCTGAATCAGACTTCTCAGTCCTTAATGTGAATTCGCGCTGGTGAGAAGCCTTGGGTTGACTCCCAGAAGGTACGGCAGTGGACTTTTTGGGGGCCATTTCTTTTAGAGAGAAGTTGCAGAAGAAGAGTAAGGGGAAGATTCTGAGTACAAGAGACGTACCTCAAAGGGGTTTGCTTCAAATTTTCTCTAGGAGTTGGTCTTTCTTAGGTTCCTTGAATGCCTGAATCTTTTTAAAGCTCTAGGTTTTTTAGCAGATGGAGAGAAATGGGGAAAAACTGTTTAAGTCCCCCTTTTATAGCTGAGGATTAAATGAATTAAGTTTAATACCCCCACGCATCACTTGATTAATTGTTGCATTAGGAGAAAACGTAGCCCTCTACCCCAAAGGCGGCTTCAAGCAACCGCCTCTCAGGAACCGTGCCTGACGCCTGAAATTCAAAAAGCATAATCATTACTCTGACACTAGGAAACCATGCAGTTTCCCGCCCACTGAACTTCGAGAAGTGCGCGCATGTGAAGTCACCTCAAGACTCTCGACCCCGCGGGTCGATGCCAGATCTAACACGTGCTGGGGTCGAGGCTCTTTTGGGTCGGCCATGCGCAGAGCGACCCAGCAGTGCGCCGGTGAGGTGTCCCCCCTAGGCCTTTTTCCGAGCGACCCAGTGCCTTCCAAGGTCAATGGCAACCCCGAGTGTGTCCATCTACCTTGGGGGGAGGGGGGGGGGGGGAGATCATTGGGGGAAAATTGGGGGCTACGATTAGGCTCCACGTGTCTTCACCCCATTGGCAGACCTGAGCCCAGTGGGCCCTCATATTCGACCCAATCATCACTCTCCTCGAGCCAGCAGTTGGTTCTCCTCAAGAGAAGGCAATTGCATCTGATGTGAAGGGAGCATCTCGATCCGGAGAGGCCCTCGACCGCGAGCCTCTCAGGCCAGGTGAGAGATCGACCCACGCACCCCAGGACAAACACATTCAGTGCTAGTACCCATGGCAGGCTGCATTAATTGCAGCCGCACCACGTACGGTGTCAGGCATCTCTGCAAGAGTAGGCAAACAGTGCTTTTGCCGTAAAGCATTATTCCGGCTGTAGATAACCCCTCTCTCAGCAGACCAGATCCACACCTTACTGGTGGTGTACCTGCACGCACAAAGCCTTCTCCTCACTATATAAACCCCTCACCATTACTCACAAGGGGTAAGATTTCCTTTACAGACTAAGTATCAGTTATCTTCGCTTTATCGACCCAGACCTTCGTCTGATTTGAGCGTCAGAGTGCCAAAATAGGTCCAACCTCACATTCTCTCATTCTGACCTTTGAGCTCACGTTTGCTTCTCCGTTTCAGTTTAGGAAAGCATCGGAGTTGCCTCACGCAAACAAATTTCTTAGGTGATTGGGGATCCAAGTCTGTCGTTCCGTACATTGACAGATTTAGACACCATCAATACATGAACATACTTTTTATAAAGTTTTAAATTATTGATTGTTTCCTATGTTTTAAAATTCGAACCAGAGAGCGAACTCGGAGGTATTATTGGTTACTGATCTTATCGATTGGATCAATGACATAATAAATATTGATTGTCAATGCGATATCAAAAAAAGTTCTATTTTAAATTTGTCTCTCTGCCTATAAATGGTCACTCTTACAAAACTTCATGCTCCAAATTCCAATTATCTCTTATGTGTTTCCAGGACTCAAGACCCTATGGTGGAGCCACGTATGCAAGTCAGGAGGGAGTGATAAACTCCTGACTCTAAAATTACCTCTCTATAGTCTATATATAGTACAGTAGTACTAGTGGGGGAAGTTGAGAATTACTTAATTGTTGGTGACTCCTTGCTCCTTTGATATTAAGAAATGATTTTTTGATTTTAGGGTTATGATTCCGTAATTGTCTAAACATGTCTGATATTTAATATATAATAATTTTGGGCGACATCATTGACAGCGAATGAAATAATGATTTGTTGATTATACTATGATTATTTTTTTAATTTTTTATTCCAACTTTGAACTATTTGAGATTGTCATCTTTGTTTATCAAATTCTTATCTCGATCATTTAAGTATTAACATGTAGTTTGATCCTTTTAATATATATATATATATATATTAACACGTAATTATTTTTTGCCAGAAATTATTATTTTTTTGTCAAAAAATTTTACATGTTAACACTTAAATGATCGAGATGAATATCTAAATTTTTTATAAAATACAAATAACAATTTGAAACATTTGAAATTTCAGATAAAAAGCTAAAAAAAAAACGATCATAATACAAGAGGTAATCTGTTTTTTTTTTTTTTCTTATTTATGTGAATTAATCATTTAAATGCAATTGACTTTTGCTGGTTTGATTAACAAATTCTATTTTACTAATGAAATGACATATATATATATTCTAAATTGAAAGTCGACAACATATTAAGGACGAATTCCTTAGGTACGATTTGTGTTGATTTTAATAATTCCCAAATTCCTATTAGACATATACATAATGAATGTGGAAATATCTTCGTCCACACTCCCATAAAATTGTACAAATGTTGAGAGTTTGACATGAACTTGGACGTCCTTTGCACATGCCCATACTTTGAGATAGCAAACATACAAATTTAAATAATAATAATAATAATAAATAATGGAAGCTTTAGGATGGGGGAATAATTAACATGGTTCGTACTATTACGCAAGTTCCACCTTCTGTGGCAACAAATAAATATTTAAATTCAAAATAAACGAAGCCAATTAATGTGTCAACAACTTTGCTTCCTAATGTACTTTTTATTTGTTGAAAATATAAATATCATTGAACATTTCTAGTCTTTATTTTATATTCCAAGTTAGCATACTTGTCACTCTCTACAATCGACACTTTCTAAATTAAATAATTCATATTGGTTGCATATATTTTAAAACAAATAATCCACAATAAAGAAAATATATACTAGAAAATCAAAATATATTACCAAAGTAGTAAGTAATACTTATATATTGAGGCTCAAATTTATAAAATTTATTGGAAAAATGTATATTATGTTTGGTGAAGAAAAGTGGATTATACTCAAAGGTCGAGTCTTTGTGATGGGTGGTCAAGAAAAATGAATTATACTCGAAAGTAAAAAAAAAATGGATTATACACGCAGGTCGAATCTTTGTGATGGATTCCTTTCTATTCACTTTTCTCTTCAGTATTTCCTTCTCGTTTTGCCATGCTCAGATTTGTTTCCTTCACACTTCCGCCTTTTCTTGCTTATTCATCTTATATAAGTTCTTATCTTTTTGGTTTCCATTACTTGAAGAGTATAAGGTTTCGTATTCCAACTACATTCACAATCCTTTATCTATTTGTCTCTACTCTCTAGCGATTTGACGAGCTCCGAGCTGCTCTTGCAGGGACAGAACCAGAGGGGGGGGGCATGGGGTAGCCCCCGTAGCCCTACATTTTATTTTTTTTTTTTTTTTGTTTTATATATTTTAGAATATTTATAATTTTATCCCCCTCAAATTAAAAATCTTATCCTTTTTATTTTTGATATTTCAAAATTTGTCTCTCTTTATATTAAATTCTGGTTTCGTCTCTGTGTTCTTGGACCTTCACAGGGCTGTTGGGGGAGTCCCCAACACTTTGATATTTAGTTTTTTTTTTTTTTTTAAGAAATTTCCCTTTTCTAATTCTTATTTTATAATGATTTTATTGAATTTTCTCTTAACTAAATTATAAATTTAAGAAAAACACTATAAAAAATGGTATTTAACAAGTGGAGAATAAAATGAATTAATTAAAGAATTAAAAAAATAAAGTCCAAAGTATTAGAAAGAGAGAGATGGTTTAATTAAGCATGCGGGTGTTGGAGAAGAGAGCGACGGCTGAGGCGCGACCTGAGGAAGCAGATCTAAATTCTGGTGGGGCCCATTTTTGACAGGACTTCGTTAGCACGTCGCACTAGACTATAACTCAAGCAATGGCCTTACACGTGGCATTTAATTTTAACTAATACAAATTCAATCCGACCGAACTAACTAATTATAATAACAAGTATATTATATTTGTCATTTAATTTGTCAATCTTTTTAAAATTTTTTATCAATCACATAGTAAATATAAAATACTCATCTTTTTATTACACTAATTTAATTGAATCAAATTCAAATTAAAATTACCCTTCCTTTTCATGTTTCATATTCATAATATCATCGTGCTCAAATTAACGAACAATCTAATTTCCAAGCCATCTATTTGACATTGTTGGTTATGGATGGATGAATTATTACTATTATAGTGTGTTTAAACTTTATTTTCCTAGACCACTCTTTAACTTTTTTCTGGTTTCTTCTATTTTTTTCCCCCACAATTTGGATATTACATAGACTTGATATAGAAGTTCGAGTTTGAATATTGCAACAGTCAGATTTGGGGGGTTTGAGTTTGAATATTACAAAAACCAAGTAGAAGATCGATCCTCTAAACTTAATTGTTATGTTTATGAGATCAGAGTATCCGGTACATTATCCGACTAAACCAATTGATATTTGGTGTATAAACTTAACCAATTATATAATACATGGTCGAAATGAAAAAGGGAAAAGAAAAAAAAAAGAAATATAAATTCATCACTAACATTTTTGGGCCCATTTTAAGTTTTCTTGGCCCATCTTAGCACTAGGGTCATAGTCATCATTCTAGAGAGGTTGAGTTTTAAACTAAAAATATATATATAATATATGTGGCATTGGCCCAACTTGAGCATTATTTCATTTGTGTTCACCACAATAGCAAAATGTACACAAATTTTGGATGAAGTACAAAGATAGTACAAAAAAATATATTTCAAAACACACAACAAAAAGTAACGACTTTTCCATGGAAGTTGGAACTTAACCGCGACTTCATACTTAATTCGTTAGTAAAACGCGACTTCTACTTAACCCGTCAAGCCCTCCGGCCCGGCCGTCGCGAGTTTGTTCACGAGCGCCAGCGCGTTGCTGGTCATATACGTGACATTCGAAACGCGATGTATAAGAGCTCTAACACGCTTTCCCTTTTGCTCATCAAAGCCATCAACACAAGTGTCTTCATCGGTAAGAGCAGCACTAACCCAAGTGGTAACATCCTCAATTTGGGTAGTGAAATCCCTAGCATTAAGCTTCCTAAGAACTCCAAGGGACTTGTGGAGATTATCAAGTGTGTCTTGGAAACACTCAACACAATCGGATAGAGCAACCCTATTTCTTCCCTTCCCTTTTCTTGAAGCCCTCAATGTTGCCAAGTAATGAATAACTTTCTTGGTTTCTCCGATGGTCACGGACACACCCGCACGGGCCCATATGCTGGGATTCCGTCTGGCTATATTGGAGAACGGCGTGAGAGAACGGATGCAAATATCGCGGTACCGTGTTACACTGCACGCGTCCCGCACATAATTGCCCTCATTTTCCATTTGGGACATGGAAATTCGTGGAAATATAGTTAGCCATGGTAGTAGTAGCACTAGCATGAAGGAGTTTGTGAGTGCCATAACTTAAAATAAGTGAATAAATAGGAGGGTCAATGAAAATTTGGGGATTTTTCTATGCTAAGGTATGCTACAAGAAGAAGAGGGATGGAGAGTTCCATGGGAGTGTTTTGAAGAGGACTAGGGATTCAAGAAATTAGCCCTTTTATAGGTATTTTTTTTGGGAAAAAGTTCACTAGAACTTTTCCAAGAAAGGTGGTTGGATGATCATGAAAATGGTGAGTGCAATAAAAGTGGGAGAGATTTTGTGAAGATTTTAATAGTCATGTGAATAGGCATGGTAGGTGAGTTTCTCATGATTTTATTTAAGAATTAGGGGATGTTGGGCTTCTTTTATATCTCACAAGTCACAACATATGCTTCATGGCCTTTGTTGTTTGAAAAAGGTTGAAAAAGTGCATGGCTTTACAACTAGGAAAGAGAGGAAATGGGCTTGAAATGAGCAATATTTGACACAATTGTACAAACATTATGACTTATCTTGCAAGGTATGTTGAAATTGAGAGGAATTATGATAAAGTTAGCAAGAAACTTTGAAGCTTATCAAACTTAAGAGTCTATTGGATTAAGAACGAAGGAATAGCTTAGAAATGTTAAACCATGAAATACGTGTTTTGGACTTTGAGAAATAGGAAAATGCAATGATTTATACGACTAGTTAATTTTGTGTTGTTTAATGCAATATTCCACGTATCATATACTACTCTAATATATTTGTTAAAAAAAAAAAAACTATTCTAATATATGTTTTAATATTGTTAAATGATATTAGCCATTCTTTTTTGGAAAAGAGTACTCAAAACATATAATTTGACTACTTTCCCCCCCTAAACAGCTCATGTAGTTCAATTTGGACTGTGGATCATATCCTTAATGGGCCGGCTCAGCTCATCAAAACTTGCTTTCCCAAAGGCCAAATTTACGGTTTCTTTTTCTTACTCACACACACCTCCCAATGAAAATCGAATGCCCGTAATTTATATATTCACAAAAATAGATACTTATCACTAAATTATAATAAGAATTTAGATTTTGAAAGATAAAAGGTATAATATTTGTCTGCTATTTATTGGGTATGTATACGAGTCCAGTGAAATTGAGTCTTAATGTTTCTGATTCAGTTCGACTCGAATTAATGTTCGAGCTCAGCTTAGCTCGCGAGACTGTCTGGGCAGCATGTGATCACTATTATATGTTTACAAATTAAATTAAATTAATATTGATGTGGCTCGTACCCGCTGTCGTGTTGGACCAATTACCTTGCTCCATCTGTACGATCGAAGGCCATATTTCGACCACCAGGTCGGTCCTTCAGTTACCGCCCACAATTTACCACCTTAGCCACCAATCCAAAGTCAGGCTATCAGATCAGTTCTCTCGACCCAAATCAATCGATCGGCCAGCTCATCGGTCCAATAACCACTCCGCACTTGAGTGGCCGACCACGCATTTAATGCACGGTCATAGTGGGGCACCTGTCAACACCTTGCACCGACGCGTCGAGACGATAATCTCTCTTTCTTCACCGTATATATAGCTCCCCTTCATTTATTGCACGGTAAGTTTTCTCACCAAACTCTTTTCACCGCACAATCCTTCGATCATCTTCATCGAACCTGAGTTGAGCGTCGGAGTGCCAACTCGGGTCTCACACCCACCTTCTCCGAGTTGGCCTCGAAGCTCACGTTTGCCACGACCTGTGTAGATTTCGAGCAGTCAAGCGGCGATTCCCCCTCAACAAATAGAGTGATTGTGGTCTGATCTCCCGATCGAACATCAGGCGGAGGTTTGGCTCGATCATTTGGCGCCGTCTGTGGGAAACGCAACGACAGGCCATCGAATATGACTACTCGCAATCTCACCAGCAACCGCCTTTTTGACGAGAATGGTCGAGAGGTTATCCCTCAAGTCCCTTTACAGGTCGCTGCACCTAAGATCATTCCGCCTCAACTGGTCTATTCGACGCCCGAATTAGACAAATACCTAAAGGTGTGTCGGGATGAAGCCATAGCTGCAGCTGCGGAAGGAAGAGAGCCACGGATGCCCGAGTGCCCTCAGACTCGACCTGTGGAAATCATTCAACCCGTGGTTAATCACCCTGGATATGTTCAACCAGTGCAATATCAACAGCCCGTTGGATATCGGGCTGGGGTCGGACAGGCTGTGCATCACCGACCTCAATATCAACAACCATTACCTGCTCAGGGAAATGCAAGAAGATCGGTTCAAGATCGCTTGTCATTTTCGACCGGATGATGAGGTCGATTCCAGGACACCCACTGATACTCAGATACATCTAAATGTCAACCACCGAGGACAAGGGGCCTCCCAACAAAGATCTCGACCTTCTCATTCCCGAGGAAGAAATAACCACTCTCGACGATCTGAATCCCAGAGGGAACGTGAGGCCTCTCAACGCGACGTGTCCCGTCACGGTTCAAGTGGAATCTTCGACCGACTCGGGCCACACGGTCGACCAAACCAGATTCGAAGGTCAAATAGGGGACACATTGTAAGGTCGAATGACTTAAGGAATCAAATTCCTCCGCGCCCCAGTCGACATGTTAGTCAACATCAGAGTGAGAGCCAAGGATCACATAGCCATTCTCCCCGTCAGTCTCATTCTACCAGGCGCGATCGATTTAGATCCCCTCGGCACACACCATCGACCCAGCGCCCAGTACGACCTCGGAGATACCGCAATGACAGAGAGGCTCAATCTCCGTTTTGTAACGCAATCATCGAGACTACCACCGATGAAAAGATCCCAACCGGTCTGCCCACGTACAATGGGTCGACTGATCCGGAGAAGCATGTATCTCGTCTCGAGATGCAACTGAGCATGTTTGGTCACTCGCCTGATATTTGGGCTAAAATCTTTGTCACAACCCTTGATGGGCCTGCATTAGAATGGTTTTTGAGGTTTCCTCCTCGATCCATCCCCACGTATAAGGCTCTTGTTGATCGCTTCAACGCTTAGTTTTCTGCTATGAAAGGAGACAAGCTACCTCCAACCTATCTATACACCATTAGACAGGGTCCCAATGAGTCGCTTAGGGACTTCTTCACTTGCTTTTCACAAGCAGTGGTCAAAACAGAAGAACCCAGTATCGACCTATTGAAACCAATTGTTCACAAGGCCTTGATCAGCAATGAATGTGCTCGGTACATCTTCTTGCAAAAACCTCGAAACCTAGCCGATATCCAAGCAGCCGCCTGCGACTGGATGCAACTCGAAGAACTGGAAAATTCTCAAAGAAGCCCGACTCAGGGTCGGAAAGCATATACCAGTCGTCCAATCAGACAAGATACTCTCCCCAAGAATGAAGCACCGATCGGATCTACCCCTAGGAAACACTTCACGCAATTGACGCGACCAAACGATGAAATCTACAACGTCATCGATCCTACCCTCCTCAAGAAGCCCAAACCGATGCGAGAAACTCTGAAGACTCGAGAGAGCAATAAATTCTGCAACTTCCATCAACATAAATGGCACAGCACCTCAGAGTGCAACGCATTACGAGATGAGATCGAACGCTTGATCAAAGGGGGTCACCTCCTCGAGTTTGTGAAGAAAATGGACGATAATCCTCGGAATCGAGATCATTATGATAGGTCGCCACCAAGACAGTGTCAAGCCAAGCCCCCGACAGCACGCGACCCACACAATCGACCATGCCTCGGTCGTATTGACATGATTTCAGGGGGGGCCATCCGGGGGAGATTCGAGGTCGGCTCGAAAGAAGACTCGACGGGCAGCTGCACAAAGCTTTTATGGGCCTCGAGAAATGATGCAAGTCCGACCGAAAGACGCGTGGATCAACGAAGAAGTAGTGTTTAGTGAAAATGATGTAATTAGTATACCGGCACAATCGAGCGAAACACCTAGTTGTCCTATGGTCGTCACGCTCGATGTCGCCAACTTTGTTGTATCTCGCACTTTGATCGATAATGGAAGTTCTAGCAACATTATCCTTTACTCGACTCTTGTTCGCATGAATTTGCATGATAAATTACTTCTAGATCCTATTCGAACCCCTCTTACAAGTTTCGGTGGAGCAGAGGTTTATACAAAAGGTCGAGTGCATTTAATCACATCAATGGGAAACTTACCCCGACGGCCACACGCGAGATCGAATATCTTGTTGTTGAGATGCCTTCCGCATATAACATCATTTTTGGTCGACCAGGCCTCATAGACTTCCGAGCTGTTATATCCACCTACCATCAGATGGTGAAGTTACCCACCCCCGCCGGGGTCGGAGAATTGAGGTGCGATATATCGACCGCTTGGAGTTGCTATTCCATCTCGATGGAAAAGCCCATCAACGACCCAATGATCGAAGATGATTTTGTAGATCCGAATGCAATCGACCCAGAAAACTCAAAGAAAATGAGTTCTTCTCATGCTGCAAAAAGAAAGAAACAAGAGGATAAAAAGCTCGAACCAACGGAAGAACTCGAGGAGATTCAACTGATCCCAGGACAGACAGAAAAAATCACGCATATAGGAGCAGGTCGAAAAGGCAAAGAACAATGCATGCTCATACAATTTCTCCGAGATAATCTCGATGTGTTTGGTTGGAGTGCTTCCGACCTTGTCGGAGTTGACATGAAGGTGATCGAGCATCATTTAAAGGTCGACCCATCCTACAAGCCAGTCAAACAAAAATTACGTCCCCAAAGCGATTCCCGGAATGCTATCATTGAGATCGAGGTTAACAAACTCCTCGATGCAAGGTACATAATGCCGATCCAGTACGTCGAATGGCTTTGCAACGTTGTTCTTATGCCCAAGCCAGGAGGAAAGTGGCGTATGTGCAACAATTTCACCGACTTGAATAAAGCATGTCCAATGGATCCCTATCAATTGCCAAGGATCGACCAGCTTGTTGACTACACGGTCGGATGCGAGCGACTAAGTATGATAGACGCTTTTCAGGGTTATTACCAAATTTTCATGGCTATCGAAGATCAACCCAAAACGGCCTTCATAATTTTCAACGGGATTTACTGTTTTAAGGTTATGCTGTTCGGTCTCAAGAACGCAGAAGCAACGTACCAACGAATGATGAACAATGTATTCGAGCCAGAAATTGGCAACACTGTCGAGGTATACGTTGACGACATGCTCGTCAAAAGTGAGAAAGTCGTCGACCATCTCGACCACCTCAAACTTGCCTTTAACCTTATCAGAAAATACAACTTAAAATTCAACCCCGTGAAATGCACCTTCGGGGTCGACGGCGGGAAATTCCTCGGATACATGGTCAGCCGAAGAGGGATCGAAGCCAACCCTGCCAAAATACAAGCTATACAGCTGCTTCCGAATCCTAACTCGATCCGTGATGTCCAGCGACTGGTAGGTCGTATCATCTCATTGAACTGATTCATCGCCCGATCATCAGAGAAGAACTTGTCTTTCTTTAAAATCTTACGAAACATCAAAGATTTCGAATGGACTCCAGAATGCGACCAAGCGCTCGAAGATCTAAAGAAATACTTGGCCTCCCCACATCTGCTTGCAAAGCCAATCGACGGAGAGACACTGTATCTATACTTGGCCGTGTCAGGGGAAACAATCAGCTCAGTACTGATCACCATTCGAGATCGAAAACATCTCCCTGTGTACTACGTAAGCAAGATTCTTCACGGGCCTGAAGTACGATACCTCGAGATCGAGAAATTTGCCCTCGCAGTGGTCCACACCTCACGGAAACTTCGACCATACTTCCAAGCACATCCTATCGTGGTTCTCACCGACCAACCGTTGAAAACCGTCATGGATAAACCAGAAGTTCCAGGAAGACTCACAAAGTGGGCAATCGAACTCGGACAGTTCGAAGTAGCTTACCGACCCCGGGTGGCTTACCAAGCTCAGATCTTAGCTGATTTCCTGGTCGAAAAAGACCCTCACCCAACATCTAGTAACTACCAAACCATATGGACCCTGTCGGTCGATGGCTCTTCGACCTCCTCAGGAGGGGGAGCCGGTGTATCCCTCTCAAATACAGAAGGCCAACAGATCGAATACGCTATCGTCCTCGAATATCCTGCAACTAACAACGAAGCTGAATACGAAGCTCTTCTAGCAGGAATGAAAATTGCAAAAATACAAAACATCAGAAAGCTCACCGTCATCACCGACTCTCAGCTGGTCGCCGGTCAGGTCAGTGGTGAGTATGAGGCTCGAGAGGAGTCCATGATCAAATATCTTGCCTTAGCTAAGAAGGCCATATCAGAGTTCGAAGAATTTAAACTCTCCCAGGTTCCTCGAGAAGAAAATCTTCGAGCGAACGCCCTCTCTAAATTTGCAAGTGGATCACTTGGCACGCGAGATCGAACCATAACGTTCATGACATCCTCCGTCAGATCCATCGACCCATCCGTTAAGGAAGTCAATTCCATCAATGTAAACGAACCTTGCTGGCTCGACGTCATAGTCTCATTCCTACAAAATGGAATTCTTCCCGGAGATCCTCTCGAAGCGAAAAGACTCAAGCATCGAGCGCTAAGTTATACGCTCGATCAAGAGGGTCGTTTGTACAGGCGTCCATTCATCGGCCCAACAAAACGGTGTCTCCGACCCTCTCAAGGTCGGGAAGTGCTGGCTGAAATCCATGGAGGATCGTGTGGAAACCATGCCGGGGGGCGATCCCTTGCTCAGAAAGTGTCCCGATCAGGCTTCTTTTGGGCTACACTGCGCAAGGATGCGCTCGAATTCGTGAAGAAATGAGACCGTTGTCAGAAACACGCCAATTTGACTCACCAGCACCCCTCAGAGATGATTCCGATCGAATCATGCTGGCCTTTCGAGCAATGGGGAATCGATTTTATCGGCCCTTTCCCTGTCGTGACTCGACAAAGATAATTCATCATCGTCGCCATTGACTACTTCTCTAAATGGGTCGAAGCACTGGCGGTCGCAAAAATAACCTTCCACGCTCTGCAAGACTTTTTTTGGAAGCACATTATCACCAGGTTTGGTGTACCTCGAATTATAGTATGTGACAATGGACCTCAATTTCGGAGTTCCAAATTCAAGGCCTACTACTCGGATTTCAATATTAGCCAAAGGTTCACGTCGGTCGGACATCCCCAGGCCAATGGACAGGTCGAGGTCACCAATCGCACCATCATACAGAACTTGTGTATGTGATTCGAGGCAAAGAAGGAACATTGGGTCGATGAACTGGAAGGTGTCTTGTGGGCCTATCGAACCACTCCTCGGATTCCAATCGGTCAAAGCCCATTCGCCGTATGGCTCGGAAGCAATGATACCCGCCGAGATCGTTCATCAATCTCCTCGAGTGGCTCACTTTCAACGCGAACGAAACGATGTATTGAGGGCATTCGATCTCGATACCATAGATGAAACCAGAGAAAAGGGAAGTATAAAGATGCAACAATATCGAGCCACAACCGCTCGCGCATACAACAAGAACTTACGACCTCTTCACTTTCAAATCGGAGATTTAGTCCTTAAAAGAGTCGAAGTCACTAAGCATGTAGGCAAACTCGATGCTAATTGGGAAGGACCCTACCGTGTGATCGAAATTGGAAAAAATCGAGCTTATCACCTTGAAGATCTCGAAGGGCGGCCCTTACCTCGATCATGGAATGCCCACAACTTGAAAAAGTATTATCTATAAGCAAATTATGTATCTTCTTGGTCGATGAATAAATAAAATCTCCCTTACCTTTCGATATGCAAGTTCGATGAATAAATAAAATCTCTCTTCCCTTTCGATATGCATGTTATTCGATCTAATACTTGTCATATTACGCCGCTCGTATTAAAATATTATTCGTTCGAAAGATTAGAGCAACCTGCCTCAAGATCTTCTCGATCCTAAACATCGATTAACACTCAAAGCTAATTATCAAAAGAAATTCGAGGGAATACTTAAAATGATCATTCATTAACTTCAGAAAAGAAATTACATAATAATTTAAAGTAGGTGTATCGATTACAACTTCTTCGATCACACACTTAACTAAATTTTGGATTTTACAACTGGAGCAACAGACACTCGGGTTCCTACCTATTTACAAATGAACTCCGAATCAACAACTAAGGGGACTCACCTAACAGTCGAGTCCCTAAAAGTACAAGTGTCCGACCCCAACAGTCGGAACCCTTAAAAGATGGATCATCATTCAGCAAATATTCCGAGCGCAGAGATAGGACTGGCACGTTCTCTCTGGCTCACTTCCCGGTCGGGCCATCACCGATCCCCTCCTCGATGGGAACGATCGCGGCATACCCAAAATATTCCGGGCACATATCCTTGGGGTCGAAAGAGGAGTCTAAGTCGAGCTCCATCAGCGTTATATCATCTGGCTCGCCGGCGGCCCTGGATCGCGCCAGTCTTACAACGAAGCCAAACTCATCGTCATCCCAGTTTGGCTCGGGAGAAGGAGGTCAGTCGGTAGTATCAGAGGGTCGCGGGTCATCCTGGAACAAGCCAACTTTCTCTTAGTCGTAATCCAATGGAAGGTATTTGGCCGCTTGCACCTGAGCCATACACAGATTGAAGCCCTCCTCAACATCCTTGAAGCTCGCGATCGAGATAGCTTTGGCGTAGGCCTTGGAATTCATAAAGCGGTACACTCCTCACCTCTCGAGGTCGGAGACTGACTCCTCGAGCCCCCTTTTGCATCTATTAAGGGCCAAGGCAGCCCCCTTCCTCTCGCCCTCGATCAAGCCTCTATTTTTTGCTTCAACCTCCTCCTCGATCGACCTGGTGACCCTGTCCTCAGCACTCTTGAGCTTCTTCTCGGTCTCAGATAACTTTTCGATTGCCTCGAGAAGGTTTTTGTCGAGTTCATCCTTGTCTTTGTTGGCTACAACCAACTTCTTATCCTTCTCCTCGAGCTCGACGCTCATCCGCTCAACCTGCTGCTCGGCCCTGATCCTCATCTACCTATGGACCCAACCCCTTCGAGCCACCTGGAAGAAGTCCTGACCCATCTGTAATCAAAATATCGATCATCAGAATTCGATCCAGTACTTGAGATATTGCAAGAAGAAATTTACAAACAAACTTACGGCAAAATACTTCTGAACCCAAGATGCCTCGATCTCATCATCCGCGAGCGCCCATCTTTCCTTGTGGTCGACCACCGTCTGGATCGAGCTATATAAGGCCCCGAGTGCGTTGTAATCTTTTGGGGCTGTACCGATCCTTCTGGGCTCCCCTTGCTCGGTATAGCTCGAGAGGCCGTTCGGAAAGTGGGGTTCTTGAAGAGTCGGGTGGTCGAAGAAGAGCCGCATGTCTTCTTCATTTGGCTTCCAGGGGATGGCGGCCGCTGGTCGGGCCCCCTGAAGTGGCCTTCGCACCCCAACCAGGATGCTCGCTACGTTCCGAGGCACGATGGCCCCGCGACTCTGGTTAGGAGGGGTCGAGAATTCTCCGACTTGGACCTCGATGATAGGCCCAAGTGCTGGTGGCATGGGTAGCAAAAGGGTCTTCTCCCGACCTTTCCCTCGAGTTTTCTCCGCCTCGACCGAGGACTTAGTGTGCCTACGGGTTTTTTGTTTTTTAGACTGGGGGGCTTCTGGATCTTCGACCCCCGATGGAGCATTCCCCCGCTTCTCGGGGGCATCAACTGTCCTCATCGAGAGGACCTTTGGTAACGCCTCGACCGTAGCGTTATTGGCAGCAGTAATCTCCGTCTGGGTCGGCGGAGGCAGTTTCTTCTTCTCGGCCGCCTTCTTTAGCTCGGCCATCTCCTTCCTCCTCGCGTTCAAAGCTGCAGACATGATGTATTGCTTTGCAAAAGAACAAACAACCGATCACAAACTTGGACAAAAAAAAAAAAAAAAAAGAACAACAACAACAGAAACAAATAAGCTCGCTGCTCCGAGGGATCAACTCGATGTACCGGGGTTAAAATATTTCCGGACTCCTGGTGCGAGCCCTAACTCGATCAACATCTGTGGAGTGATCATATCTTCCGACTCCACACTTCCCAAATCCTTCAAGGCCGCCATCAAAGTGTTCGGCCAGCCCGGATGTAAGGTCCGCTCGAGGGACCCAACTCCACCCCGGATACTTCAGACCGGGCCATCCTTTCTCACACTCGATGAAAACAAATCTTTGTTTTCATCCCACGCCATTCGAAGTGGTTGGCGACCTCACCACTCGATAATTGCTCTTCGACTGGAGCTGAATGTATCTCGGGGCCAGGCGCCGAGGTCTCGATCGTTAAGGCAGTCTGGAAGATCTCGGAGAAACAAAAGATGTTGGTCTTCATCCCCAAACACGTCAACAGAGCCCTTAACCCGTTTACCATGGCATAGGAATTGGGCATCAACTGCAGGGGGCTAATTCTCAGGGTGTTGAAGAATTCGAGCAGCTCCTCGGAAATAGGCACCCTGAAGAATTCGAGCAGCTTCTCGAAAATAGGCACCCTGAACCCGTTTTTTACCGCCAAATAATTGACCGCGATGTAGTTTTTGGGCGGGTTGGTCATTCTTTCTCCGACCCTGGGCCTTATCACCCGATAGCCGCCAAACTCCAGAACACCACCAAACAGTCAACGCTCGACTTCCCCAAACTTCTCATCCGAGATACCGGGGGTTATGGCTCGAGAATCCTTCACCAATCGATCCTCCGGCTCGAGGTTTTCCACCTCTTCCTCCTCCTCTCCTCGACCTGAGGTCGATGTCTCCTCCCCCGCTACACGAGGCACGACAACCTCTTTCAATTCCGCCTCAGGTAATGGGTCAGATACTCCCACCACATCGACATCTTCGTCCCTTCCTTGGGGGTTTGTTGACCTAGTATCCATGGTGGCCCCAGAATCCATTGAGTCTGAACTCGAGCTGGACCCAGAGCTCGACCCCATACTTATGGCCGCCACATCTGCCTCTTTTGGCCCAGCCTCCACTCGATTTGTTGACATCTTACAGTTACAATAGGAAGGTGTTTTCACTCTTTGGATCGGATACGAACAAATCGAGAGAGAGGAAACCTTCAAAGAGGGAAGTGGTAGACCTCTCCCTCGAAGCAATCGAGAAAAAGAAAAGAAAAACACACAAGAAATTATAGTCGAGCTAAGGATCGAAATGGTACCTTTTGTGTTGGTAGAAGGTCTGAAGTTTATTCCCTTCTGGACAAGCGACCCCAAGTTGATGCGCAAAAGCACTTGATCGACCTGCAACAGCTCGGAGCTCTCTTCAGTTTTTCTTTCGCAAAAGTAACAAATGAAATTACAGAGGGAACTATTTATAGGAGTGAATTTGGCGGGAATCGAGAAGGTGAAAAGTCGCAATGATTACAACGGGTCCCACCCTTGGAAGTTGAAACGCCTCTGCCACGTCAACCCTAGCAGATGACGTTTCGGGGGGCTTATAATGTGGCTCGTACCCACTATCGTGTTGGACCAATTACCTTGCTCCACCTGTACGATCGAAGGCCACATTTCGACCACCAGGTCGGTCCTTCAGTTACCGCCCACAATTTACCACCTTAGCCACCGACCCAAAGTCAGGCTATCGGATCAGTTCTCTCGACCCAAATTAATCGATCGGCCAGCTCATCGGTCCAATAACCACTCCGCACTTGAGTGACCGACCACGCATTTAATGTACGGTCATAGTGGGGCACCTGTCAACACCTTGCGCCGACACGTCGAGACGATAATCTCTCTTTCTTCACCGTATATATAGCTTCCCTTTATTTATTGCACGGTAAGTTTTCTCACCTAACTCTTTTCACCGCACAATCTTTCGATCATCTTCATCGAACCTGACTTGAGCGTCGGAGTGCCAACTCGGGTCTCACACCCACCTTCTTCGAGTTGGCCTCGAAGCTCACGTTTGCCACGACCTGTGCAGATTTCGAGCAGTCAAGCGGCGATTCCCCCTCAACAAATAGAGTGATCGTGGTCTGATCTCCCGATCGAACATCAGGCGGAGGTTTGGCTCGATCAAATATGATAGAAAAAGTCATTTTTACTTTTTCACGTGGACCAAAATCATATGATCAAGGACAAAATCGTGGACCCATTTTCGATAGGTTATCTCTATGTTTTGAAACCCGGACCGGTTCGACCGGTGATCGGCCGCCATTCCGGTCCGGTTAACCCCCTAAAACCAGTTGGCTAATTGACCGACGTGACCCGTCAAAAACCGGTCGAAAACCGGTGATTGGACCGGACCGGTTTGCGGGTCGTTTGGCCCGGAAATCCCCCTTTTTTTTTTCCAAAATTTTGAAACCAAATGGGGAGGCCATGGGGAATTGAACCCTCAACCCTTCATATAAAATGAAGGTGCTACAACCAACTAGGCTAACCCATTTTATTGTCACTTTATCGGTAAAATTAGGCTTTATATATTAGTTTGAAATTTGTAATTATATTTAAAAATTAATTTCTTGGAAAAATATTAATTAGGATTACAATATTATAATACGTCATAAGAATTCAATGTAAGTCCTGAATAAAATAATGTGATTTTATTATATATATATATATATATATATATATAAATGTATGTATTAATTTATTTTTCAATAAATATGGTACTCGTTAAATTAATCTTTTATTTATATTATTAATTTAGTTCATGTTGATTATTTTGCTATTTAGTTTTATATTTGATCTATATATTTGTAAATTTATAATTTGAAATTTTAGTTTTAGAGATGTTATTTCAAAAATAATCAATAGTTGAAAGTGATTTAAAATTATATTTTTTTATATTATTTCACTTATTTCACTATTTTTAATTAATATCTATTATGTTATATAATTAATATTTATGTTAATATATATTTATATAATTAAATATAATTATGACGTAATTATGACGTCATACCGGTTCGACCAGTGGTCCGACCGGCCGAACCAGTAAAACCAGTAACCAATAAGAGGTGCCGGTTCGACCTCCGGTCCGGGTTTCAAAACATAGGGTTATCTTGTTTTCGACCCGTTTGAAACCCCCAACTCAAATCCATATATATATATATTTATCCATTAGGAAACAAAACTACTAATATTGCACAAAATAATTAGAAAACATAATCTAATTTCAAATTTTTTTGATATTTTTGAATATAGGGTTATATTTAATATATTTTTCTAGAAAGTAGAAAAACAGACACAATTGTAATTAATTTTGTATAATTGAGATGTTTCCATAATATTTAGCTTTGTTTTGAAGTACAATTTTTATTTAATTATGTTTCAAAAATGTTCTATTTTATTTTTTTTGTTACAATTTATTTCTATTCACAGACACACACACAAATAACTAAACGGTGCATCTATGTCATGTGGGCTAAGGCCCGTTTACTGAAAATCAGATTAGTATTGAATTCTTGCAAGAGAATTTGAAACCCTAAAACCCTCTCTTCGGGAAACCTTAAACCTCAGACTGGTACGAAGAATCGCTGGTTTCTCTATCTAACGCTGAGATACCAATCGAATTCTGAGGTAGGGCACTGCAATTCTTTCCTCGAAGAGATGGCTAGATTTCGTAAGGTAAGTATCATCTTATTTTTCGTTTCTCCGCAAGCTTTTGTTCTGTTTTCTCGAAGATTTCCACTTGTTTTGGTGACTGATTTGTATCTGTTTGTGAATGTCGATGATGTCAGGACAAGAGGAAGCCCTTTGTCAAGTCAATGATCAGGAAACAGCCGACCGTAGACCACGTAACTGGAGATAAAATCCCCAAGAGCTTCGTGTTTTGTCGGGGGAAATTGCCCGCCTCTCTTAGGCAGCTGCAGATGGATTTGAGAAAACTGATGCTCCCTTTCACTGCCTTAAAGCTCAAGGTGCATGTTTTTGTGTGTATTTGGAACTATGTTTGAATTGCATCATTCATGAGTTTTGTTCTTCTTCTATATGGTTTAAGTTGAAAGGAAGGAGCTGAAATGCTTTGTATGATATGTTGATTTCTGTAGTTGAATTGAGCAATGCAGCTGCATCTGCTTTGATTATGCTGAATGAGCTAACTTCACTCATTTCTGATAATCTTTCACATGTGTAGGAAAAAAGGCGCAACAATCTCAGAGATTTCTTGAATGTCTCAGGGCCAATGGGGGTCACACATTTCCTCATTTTATCAAAAACTGCATCTTCACCTTACTTGAGGGTTGCTAGGACACCGCAGGGTCCCACTCTCACTTTCAAAATCCAGGAGTATTCGTTAGCTGCTGATATCGTTCAATCTCAGCTACGACCGAGAACTCCTAAAGATCTTTTCAAAAATCCCCCTTTGGTAATTGTTACATTTAACTAGTATGGTGGAAATGACTTGAGCTGCTGCTTTTAGTTCTCGATCTGAGTTGTGTGATTGACCTTGTAGATTGTGCTATCTGGCTTTGGAAGTGGAGAACAACATTTAAAGCTCACTACCATAATGTTTCAGAACATATTTCCCGCCATTGATATAAACACTGTAAGTCTTGGAACTGGTTCGTATTAGTGATTGGAGTGTATAGTCTTGTCTCAGTAGCAGTTGTGTTTCAGGTCAAGCTCTCATCATGCCAAAGGATTGTGTTGCTTAATTACAATAAAGACACGAAGCTTATTGATTTCCGGCATTACTCAATCAGATTACAGCCTGTTGGAGTGTCACGTAGGATAAGAAAGTTTGTCCAGAACCACCAGGTGCCTGATTTGAGAAGTCTTCAGGATGTTAGTGATTTCGTCACGAAGTATGCTCTCTCTCTCTCTCTCTCTAGACTAAGGCTGCCTCTTTTTACTTGCTATGTTATGCATCCCTTTTCTTGTTAATCTTTGTGTTAATTGTTTCTCTTTTGGTTTATTGAAGAGCTGGTTATGGATCAGAAAGTGAAGTAGATGACGAAGCTGCTACTGTAAGTCTACCAGAGGATCTTGGTAGAGTAAATCGGGCTTCAAATAAGAGTGCTGTCAAGCTTCAAGAAGTTGGGCCAAGGATGACACTTCAGCTCATCAAAGTTGAGGAAGGATTGTGTTCTGGTGCCGTCATATTCAGTGAATTTGGTAAAAACTCATTAACTCTTTTTCTTAATTGTTTGGTTACATTCTTTCCTATCATCATTCATTATCTTGTTATACTTGTTGTAGGAGATGGTGTTTCGAGCAAGAACAAGAATACTAACGAAGAAGAGCAACAAGATGAGGATGATGAAGAAGAAGGGGAAGATGGAGAAGACGACGAAGACGAAGATGATGATGAGGAGGAGGATGAACAAGAAGATGACGATGATGATGAATAGTCTTGTCACACATTGATTTGGTATTGTGATTTCATTGTAACCTGAATACGATAGAGAGCAGGCGCACAGGCACTTACTCTTACCTTTTCGAAAAATATAAAATTTTCTTGTATTTTAGTATGCCGTGACAAGTCTTATTCATGCTTTCAGGAAAGAAAGTAATCTGTAGGGAAATTCAGAGTTACATTCCCAATTTCCTCTTTCGAGTCAGTTAAAACCCTTATAATTAAGCATAGTTACATATGGACGGACCCTCTTAGTTTAAAATTTTGATACGTACAACTGAATATCATCAAATCGATTAATATGGAACCGTTGATGCCAACGATAATTCTCTTAACTATTTTTTATGGAACTACCAACTCTACTATAACGTCTCAAAATGATTCCTATTACACATTCAAGATTCCTTGGGTACCTAGGTATCCATGGTTAGCCTTTACTCATTTGAACCTCGCCCTATAAGGTTATGCCATCCTAAGGTGTTGCTAAATGGATGGATCTTATCGACGTCCATCAATGATAAATCATAGATCGAACCGCGGAATTGGAAAAATTGTCAAATCTTGACAAAACTGGTATAAGACTTGAGGAAATGAAATCATGGTGCTAATATTAAATTCAAGGTGCAAGTATAATTCTCAACTTGTTATTCTGGGATTAACATACCAAAGACGATTAATACAAGTCAGATCAGAAAGTACGTGGAGCCATAATACGGTCCAAAATTGCAATGGAAGGAAAACACAGCGTGAAAATGCAAAATTGTTAAATCAAACACTTCAAAGAAGGGCATCAAATGGATGGAAATGCCATCCAAAACTTTCCTCCTAGGCACCGAATGATCAGTAGTTTGTACTAAACTACACGTACGAGCGTACTCTCCTATTTCACTGATGATCCAGTGCTCTTTTATTTAGACTGCTTAAGCAGCTCTTCAGAAGGATATTCGAGGGTAGCTCCCGCATGCTCTTTTCCAGGCTTCACTTCTGCAGCAGCAGTTTTTCATGTGTGAGTACTTGGGAGACAAATACATATATGTGAAATATAGTGATTTGAATTCATCAATAACCATAAACAAGATGCATAAAGAACCTTTGTGATGATTACAATGTTGACATGACATTACATATATGTAAGTTTATAAACGGGTTTCTAGCAAATTTCATTTATGTAATAATCTATCGGGAGTACACAAATAGTTTTATTATCAAAATTTCGCATTTAATTGTGTTGTGTAGACCATATAAGCACAGTGCAACGCATGCTCCAGGCTATAAATCAGTAAAGAGCCGGAGAAAGGAGATCGTTCAAGAAGAGGGAAGAAACATTTGAGCATAAGTTATTCGAATTCTCTCACCCATCACATTAACTACCCGCTATTACTTTCTTCCTCACCACCCTTATCATGAGTTGTTAGTTTTGATCCAGAGTCTCTTAACTATTTATTCATGAATCATGATGGTAGAGGCTTCCAAAAGTGATTGTTTTTCAAGATCCCCTATTGGATTCAATTCCATGCATCATCGGTCCAGTTCCTTTACACAATATGGCTTGATTATATGATATAATGAGAACCGATCAATCTCAACACAGCACATTTCTATTATCAGAACGTCCTATAGAAACATGTCCCAACTATGAAGTTGTGGTCATATCCATCTGATTAATTTATCCATTGGATTTGCACCAGCCAAATTTGATGAATATCAAATGACTCAGAAACTTAGTCAATCAAAAGCACAGCAAATCAACCAATTCGACAAATTAAGAGCTTAGCTCAACGAAAACGCATAAATGATCTCCCCACTTCAGGTTGCATACCATATTTTCCCAATCAAACTTCACAGGCAATTCGACAAACAGATAACAGGCACAACTGAAACACAAGCAAAGCCACAAAACACTGCGACACTGAATTGGAGCGGAGCAAATGATTGTAAGTCATACCGTAACCGCCGCGTTCGTTGAGCTTAGCTTGGACAATCATGGTGGAGATGAACTGAGAGGCCTCACGTGCCTCCTCGAGAAGGCGGTTGAGGCCGTCGGCGGAGGTCACGTGGCGATTCTCCTCGAATTTCTTCCGGACTTCGGCGGCGGACTCGCGGAGCATCACGGTGTCGCCGGCAAAAGTCTTACGAGTAGCTCTAAGGATCGCTCTGTACGCGCTCAAAGCTTCGCTTGCCATTGTCTACTGAAGACGACGTCGTTCTGCAATTCACTGCAACTGATCTGTTGGCGAAAAAGCGACTAAGTTAGAAGAATTAATTGGTGATTGTTATTTCAAGTTTATTTATAGCAACGAATTAATGTAGTAATTGCTAATTTGCTATTGTCTGATCTGATGCTAAAGTTACGTCTGCCGGTCCGGTTCCTGTACTCCTGATTTTTTTAATGAGTTGGGTCGAGTACGACTATGTAGCTGTGTTTTCAAGAATTCAAACTCGTAAAGCTCATCCTAAGTTCTCAAAAACTCAAACTCGCACAGATCTCTCTAATAATATTAGTTACATTCGTAGAAATTTAAATTCAAGATACTTGATTAAATTAGTATAGCAACGAACGCTAAACTTTATTAATAACTAAGTTAAAATCCTCGATTCATTTTGTTAATCTTGTGACTTATTAACACAAGTTTATAATCTCATGAATTATAATGACCACCTACTCCATGCATTTTACATATAAAACCTTCATCTAAACTACAAGCATGAATGAGGAATTTTCAAAAATATTATTTAAATTTAAGCGGATTCATAAAATATTACTGAAAAAAAACGGGTTAAAATTCTGTTATAGAACGCCATATTTGATGGCGTTCTTGTCATTTATTATTATTATTTTTAACGCGGTCGCCGAATAATACGGCGACCGAATCCAAAATTTTTTTTTTATTAATATTTTATTGAAGGTTGCCCAGTAAAACGGCGACCTTATTAAAAAACTATTTTTTTTTTTTAATAATTTAATGAAGGTCGCCAAATAATTCGGCGACCTTTGACCAGATCTAAAAAGCGGTCCCCCCGTCTTTCTTCCCCATTTCGTTCTTCCCCCTTTCTTCCCCACTTTCCCCACCGAGAACCCCACCACCCCCACACCGCCGGTGCTGCCGCCGGGCGCCCCTTGCCCACTGTGACGCCGCCCTTCTACCGCCGTGACGCCGCTGCCTGTGGAGGAAAGGTAAGTACCGGTTTTTTTTTTTTTTTTTTTTTAAATTGTTATGTAATATTCTGTTTATTGTGAATTTAGATAGAATTTGTTATTATATTTGTAAATTAGTATTTAGAGAAATGTTTTGTTTACGGAAATTAATTAATGTGTTGTTTACCAAAATTACTTATTTAGAGAAATTGTTGTTATTTTCGTAAATGTTTTGTTATGTAGTATGTAAATTAGTTAATGTTTTCAAATAATTTTGGTAATTTGAAATGTAATGGGTTAGGAGAATTTAATAAAAAAAGGTTGATGCCTATTTTGTAGTTGATTATGTAATTGTTTAAGGAAAGTGGAGATTAGTATAAATTTACGAAATGAATAATTAATTTATTTTGTTTTATTTTTAAATTTTTTTTTATCGAAGTGTTTGATATTGTAAAAATTTAGAAGAATTTATTCTAGAAATTGTTGATTATGTAATTTTTTAGGGAAAGTGGAGATTAGTATAAATTTATGAAATGAATAATTAATTTAATATTTTTTATTTTTAAAAAAAATTGTAGAAGTACTTGATATTGTAAAATTTTAGAAGAATTTATTATAAAAATTGTTAAGTAGAAGAACATTAGTATTTGTTTAATAATTTAGAAAATATTTAACTAGTAACACAAAATAAAATAAGTAGATAGTTGTTTATATTAATATATAATTATTGAAAAAGTTCGTTAAGTATGTAATTGGTTAGAATAATAGCATCACATTTGTAATGAAATAATTTAATTGTTGTACAGATTTCTAATGTCTGGGAGCAGAGTAGGTACGACGACTTTCGGACCAATTGAAGATGATTTACTTTACTTGCAAGATATTCATCGTTCTAATAATGTTTGGCAAGGCGACATTGATGATACTGTGCGTGTAAGGCATAATAATTCATCGGGTTTCAGTCTCTGGGAGGATGATGATGGGGAAGTAATTTTAAATGAGCGTGTTGTGGAGATGCTATATGATATGCGTTTTTTTGGTGTCTATTCATCTGGATTTGTAGAGATTGATGCACATTTAATAACTGCACTCCTGGAAAGATGGCGCCCGGAGACTCATACGTTTCACTTTCATTTTGGGGAAGCCACGATTACTCTAGAGGACGTGGCAGTGTTGTGGGGGCTCCCAATACGTGGTGAACCAATAATCGGTCCAGATACATACCCGGACGAGTTTGTTTCCTGGAGACATTATTGTCAACATATGTTGGGATTTGCACCAAATGATGTTCAGGTTAGAGGATCTCGCATTCGATTAACAGCATTAAGGGGTCATTTAGCCGAGAACTTGGTGGATGCAGAGAGTACTGACGAGGAAGTACTACAATATGCACGTACGGCCGCGTTACTACTAATTGGTTCAGTAATGTGTCCGGATACCAGTGGAAATCTTGTGAGTTTACTATATTTACGGCATATGGTTACAGTAGAGCAGTGTCGGAATCATAGTTGGGGAAGCGCTGTATTGGCTTTTCTATATCGTGAGCTATGTGGAGGTAGCTATAGCTGTGGACCTAATCAGAATGTTGGTGGAGCATTGCAACTCTTGCAAGTAAGTTCATTATAGGAATTTTCTACTTTCATGTATATCTATATTTGTAAACATTGTTAAATGTGTTGGTACAGATTTGGGCTTGGATACGAATAAAATCCATCCGGCCGCAGCGACGACGCCAACGTGCCAGACTCGAGGAAACGATGCTTGCAAACGGTCGAATATTGCCGAAACCTCCACACAGTGCCAGGTTCTGCTACATTAAATTTTATTCAGCTGTGTATAAGCTTTTGAATCCATCATTGAGTCTTGAATCCGTTTTAGGTGGGCAACCTATTTCTCATTTACGCAAACTGCAAGTCATAGCGTTAGAATTTTTAGAGAAATGTTTGATCGATTAACTCCTACAGAGGTACATGTCAACGAACCTATATATTGTATTTTCATGAATCCGTTCAGTTGAGCTTACATTAATTTCATTTTTATCGCCTACTCGCAGTTTAATTGGACACCGTACAACATGAACTGGCCAGAGATCGTTGCGTTGCCTGCCGAATGTGGTGTCGAATTGTGGCGTTGTAGGTGTCCATGTATGATCACCGTGATAAACAGAGATCACCCAAATCCCCACTCTCTTTTTATATTGGGCCCGCAACTCCCACGGGCAGCCTACAGCCTGGCCTCGTCTACAATGAACCTTCCAAAATTCTTGTGTACTATTGCGAACTTTAAATTCTCGCTTAGCCCATCGAATGGAGAAGTCCTTCACAGCTGCTTGAACATGTTTCTTACTCTGAAACGACATCCCCACAAACAATCTACCAATATTACAATCATAGAAATGACTCCATCTGCCTGATGGCAAGTCCATCGAGTCGGCGTACATTTCTGATCCAGCTGCATGGTAGTATGGATGGGATTCATGGATTTGAGGATGTGAGCTTTCACTGTTGTGCTGTGCTAACACCTCCGCAACAGCTGTAAGCTTCTCGGCACGTTCTTCAGCACGTTCTTCGGCACTCTGGTTAATCTCATCGTCGGTATCATCCTCGCTGTCACTGGTATCATCCTCTTCATCGTCTGTCTCTAAATCTGATAACACATCATCGGCTGGTTGGATTTGATATTCCAAATCTTCCTCCTCATTCTCCTCCTCATCTATAGCCACATTAGCTTGGGCCATATTATTTTGGTGGAGTGATGTATTGGGTTCATTGATACCAAATGCTTCAAAACCACTGCTAATCGACGGTATATCCTGGGTGAGCAGATCCACATAGTGTTGCATGTCTTGACCCCAAGTACCATCTACTGATTGTTGTTGTTGGATGGGTTCAGCGACAACAAACACCTTGAATGATTCGAGTTGGGATTCTATATTCGTATAACAACTCAAAAAACTATCATCAGATATTTCAACCACAGTTTCGACTGGTACCGGAAATTTTGATATATACCATGTTGAGAAAAGCTTGACGTTGTATTGCTCTCGTTGCAAAGAAATTACATCACAAATATGATGAACGAGATCATAAAATGTGGTTGAGCGTGAAATTCTAGTGACGGAAAATGGTGGTCGATCGTAAGAAATACAATGGTTTGACTCAGTATAATTTCCACCGTAGTAGACAATTACCCCAATTGAATCCATTGTAAATAACAAAAAAATTCTTTCACAGCAACTAACAACAAAGGGTTGGAATGCAGATATCTGAAAGAGAGTTTCTAAGATTATAGGAGTGGCGGTGTTTTTGCATTTCATTGCATCTAGCTGCAAGCCCTTAAATAAACTTCCAATGTATTGCCGAACATATTTTCAATGCATTATAATTGTGAGTGCAATTGTATTGTCAAATTTGGCAGAGATAGTACAATAATGCACATATCGTTCAATTTGGGAAGGACAATAATGTAATGATCGCCAAATGCTTTAGCAATCCATTTATTAAAAAAAAATAAAAAAATGAAAGGGTTGCCAAATAATTTGGCGAACTTCATAAAATACAAAATTTATCCGTACCAAAGCAATTGTGTACCACCAGTAATTTGTCAAAGCAATTTTATTTTTATGCTCCGTACCAACAGCAAAAGCAAAAAGCAAAAGCAGATTCGCAAATAATTCACCAAAGGTCGCCATTACATTTGGCACCCATTATATTATATTAAAAAATCTTAAAGGTCGCCGTTTGATTCGGCAACCTTCATTAAATTATTAAAAAAAAAAATAGTTTTTTAATAAGGTCGCCGTTTTACTGGGCGACCTTCAATAAAATATTAATAAAAAAAAAAATTTGGATTCGGTCGCCGTATTATTCGGCGACCGCGTTAAAAATAATAATAAAAAATGACAAGAACGCCATCAAATATGGCGTTCTATAACAGAATTTTAACCCGTTTTTTTTCAGTAATATTTTATGAATCCGCTTAAATTTAAATAATATTTTTGAAAATTCCTCCAAGCATGAATACAAAATATGAGCATTGGACTCCGAATCATACACATTTTTTGATGAATACAGTGCTCAATCCATTATCAAACTCGAGTTTCCACCATTTACTTCAGTTTTCTCTTCCTTTACAGAGTTCACAAAATATTAATGTTCACCTTAACACATACCCTGTCAAGAACCACTCACTCACAAACAAGGGGAGAAATACTGGGTTTTCGAACCCCAAATAACACTACATTAACATTCACATTCTCAATTTGTACAATCACTCTGTGTCTCTGTGATGAAACCAACACGAGGAGAGGCCGAGAGTTTCCAGGAATGGCGAAAAAAGAAGCCCGGAAAAGCAGAACTCCACATATTAGCAACTATGCTGACTAACTCAGGGCATCAACCATTTTCAGATCATGTTTCTTGCGCCGGCCGCGATGATGAGCTTTCTGCAGCGAGTTTTCACCAACTCTTTCCAACTTGGATGCATCATCTGATGCTAGCCACAAAAGAGGTAAAATCAGTAAGTTTTTACTTAAAAAGCATGAATTATATACAGTTAAGTTTCCTTCTTCGCCAGAAATTTCTGTATAGTATTCATTGGAAGAAACAAAGAAGGCAAAACAAGGGACCAGAACAATGTTTGAACATCAAAAGGTGTGATTTTGAAGGAAAATTATAGTTGCATCATGCGTGAAGCTCATTTTTAATAACAAAACCAAGCTCCTAAAGAAGAAGGGATTTCATCTATGTTTGAACAAATAACAGATGGGTATGGACTATGGATCAACTCATCAACAAAACAAATTACAGACTTCCGGCAATTCTTATGATGTTTATTATTCAGTTTCAATATCATTAACTTAAACCAGTTCTGTTTCAAGAAGATCATAGCTTTAATTCACAAAAACACTGAGATTCTAAACTAGTCCAGTCCAATACAGTCTCATCAAACACATGAACCCAGAATTAGTTTAACCAAAACTGAAATGAACAAATTCCATCAACAATCAATACATAAAAGCAACAAACCACAAAGAATTCAGCACCAGGAAACATACCTCCAATTTCATCTCCCCAAAACAAAACCCTAGGATCATCTTCTTCTTCATCATCATATCCAAGCTCAGCATCGCCTCTATACCCCGGTTCACTCCCATACCCAGAATCATTTCCCTGATTCTCACAACCCCCAAATTGCCCACACCCACCTCCCACATTCTCCCTCTCCCCTCCGCCTCCCCCAATCCCCTCCCTCTCCCTCCTCGAATTCCGATCACTCACATCTGAAGCCCAATTCGCGTCCCCAAACAGCTCCCCGCTCGAATCCGTGCCCCCCGCCGCCATGGGAAAATCCGAACAAGTCCCGTTGGCGGCCGAGGCGCCGACGGAGCAGCACCCCCTCCGATCGGAGCTCCGGCCGGAAACCGACCTCGACCCGCCACGGCGGCGGCGCTTCCGCGCGAACCAGCGGTTGCGGGCGGCGGAGATGGAGAGGGGGCGATCGTCGTCGAAGAGGCTGAGCTTGGACATGTCGAGAATGGCGTCGATGGAGAAGGAGGAGGTAGCGCGGTCGGTGCGGCAGGGGCGCTTGCTGTGGGGGCCATTGTAGGGTTTGGAAGAATCGGAATCGAGGTTTTTAGTGAAGGGCCTCCAGCTGAGGAGCTGGAAAGCGCAGGATTCTATGGCGTGAAGGGAGTCGAGGGTTCCTCGTGCCATAGCATTATAGTCACTGTGATTCAGTTTGTATCTTCTCTCTCTGTGAAATTTGATTTGAAGGGTTGAGTTCAGGAGTGTTTTGAAGTTTGATGTTTGAAGAAGAAAAGATATTTCAGCGATTGGAGCTGTGGGTAATGAACAAAAACAAATAGATCTTAAGTGGGGAAGGTTTATATATATATATATATATATATTTAAATTTTAAATATGTAACTTATATATTTACCTACAGCAAACAAATTTGCAATAATCTAAAACTAAGTCTATGACTTGTCTGTTCATCTACAGGTACAAATAATTAATAATCTTACACTAAGTCATCTATAATTTATATGTTTACGTATGCAAATATTTAAACTGTGATTTATTTATTTATAATACAAATATTCACCACTAGATTATTTATTTATTTTGTAATAACGGAGAAGTTGAACTAGAGGAATTTCCTCCAACTTTGGTGCAATGCAATGTTTCAGTTTATCAGTATTTTATTAGTATATTTTGGCTAAATTGTAAAAATAGTGTAGGTTGACTTTTATGTTATAAAAATAGTATAGTTTTTGTTTGTTTTTCAGAATTGGTGTAAGACGTTTGTTTCAATAACGTCTTCATCAATGTTTCAATTTTTTAATTTTTTGTATAATTATATTTAATGCCCAAAGTTTTAAAATGTTTTCAATTTGGTCCATTTATTTCTCTTTCGTGTATTTTTTCTATAAATTTATTGTTTATATGATTTATTATTTTTCCTTTTTCTTCTATACCTTGTATAATTGTATCTCGATTTAATATATCTTTATTTATCGTTTGTTCGTAATTTTTCTGATATATTTCTTTTTTCTGTAAAGATGTTTCTAAATTTTTTCCCATTTGTTTAATATTTTTAGTTTTCATGATTTCTTTTAATCGGTGTCTTTCTTCTGTTATAGTGTCTAATTCTACTTTTGGTTTATAACTCATAATTAAGCGTGTGACATCTGATATGCTATATCTCTTTTTCTTTTGGTATTATTTAAATCTTCGTTTGCAGTTTTTATCATTATTTCTTGAGTTCGTTGTGATATATTTTTATCGTGTCTTAGATTATGGTATGCCATTTTAACAAGATATTCGTCTATAATAACTTGTTCTTCTAATTCTCGTATATCTCGTGTTATTCTTGTTTTGTAATTAAATCTTTCCATTATGTTATAGTTAATTGTGTAACTATTTGTTTTGATTTTTCTAAACTAATAATGTTTTTCAAATGTTGTATAGCATCTGTTTTACGACCTTCGTGTTTAGCTTTTAAGTAAAGTTTTACTTCTTTATCATAACTTTCGTTTATAGCTTTTATATTGTCTCTGTAGAATTTTTGTCTATTATAATCATACATTTTTGGATTATAATTTGAGTTTTAGTATTTTAGAATCGTATACGGGCTCTGATACCAGAAAGTAATCAGAGTGTTTCCTTGATGGTGGTGGTTAGTTTAGCCATTTGATCGGCTAATTGTGTAAATTCGTTTTCAGTTATTTCATTAGAAGATTCCTCTTCTTTAAAATGTTTAATAGAGGCCCGTGTACTAGTACTAGTTTCATTAGTTCTTTTGTTTGGTGGTAGGTATGTATAACATGTACTTTTACTTTTTAAAAGTTTAGGTGTTTTATTTTGAAAAACATTTGTATTAACTTGTTGTATAATAGGTGTTTTTGGTATATATTTTATACGAGAAACTTCTCGAAAAATATCTTCCATATATATTTTGTCTGTATTTCTGAATTGTATACTATGATGGCTGTTTGTCAAGGCATATCCAATAGTGTATGTTATTGAAAATGGATAGTCATTTGTTTCCATTAAATCTTGTCTTTCAAATTTATAAGCAATGTTTAAAGATTTATCTAGTTTTTCTGTTACAAGTGGTATAGCATAGTGTAAAGCTACATTAAAAAGTAGTTTAGTATAAGTAAGGTTTCCTTCAATTATTCCGAGTATTTTATCTTTTATGTTCATAATTCTGTCATCACATATTGCTAGTTTTATAGGTGAGTTTATTCCTTCGGCAAATGTACTTTTAATTAATATTTGTATGGTTGAGATATGTATATATCCTATTTCACTTGGTGTATGTTTTGCTTTTTTAATTTTTTGAATTATATCAGCTTTGTTTATCAAAGAAATAGCCTGTGTTCCTTTTGTTGTAGAAATTTCAATAGGGGTTTCACATGTAAATTTTCCATATAGTATAATGTTTTTTCTGCTCAGTTTTGTTTTCAAATCTGTTTTCATATCTTGTCCATCAATTAAGTTTAATTCTTTTCTTCTAACTTTGTTTAATTTTTTGTTGTCTATAACAATATCTTGAGAAAAGTATCCGTATTCTTCGGTTGTTTCAAAGTTTTCTATTTGATCTATCAAACTCGTTTCCATGTATATAATTTCTAGTATACAGAAATATGAATAACGATTTCATAACAGAGTTTGTATTGTTTACCTGTTTGTGTATTCATATCTACTGTCTTCATGCACTCCATGTTACCTGTTCATCATCTCTTCAAAATATATGTTTGATTTTTGTATGAGAATTGTTTAGTTGTGTATGGTTGTTTCTGTATAAGGGTTCTGCTATTCAGGCGTGAGGCCAATAGAAAAGAAAAGCTCAAAGGCTTTTGAAACTCAGAGAGTTTTGATCAACACATGATCTTTTTCTCCATTAAAGTCTGAATATTACCTAATACATTGAGGCCAATATATAGGCGCTCGACTCACTATTACAGACGCGTTTTTTATTTACAGAAGTCAAAAAGTAGAAAAAGACTTAAAGTAAAAACAATAATGGTGCTCAACAACTGCACCTAAAAAGCAGACAGAGACATAAAGTCTGCATTATTGAGGTGTGTTCGTCATTGCTTACGTATTCCCTTGAGTGTTTGACGTCATTGCATGCGTCAGTTTACATTATTCTTCAGTAACAGTGTCTTCTTTTATTGATTCGTTTGAATTGTGGGACCCTGTTTCTTCAGCTTTGTCTTGGCATACTGCACAACTGTGTTCATCAATTATTTCGCTGTATTCACAGAAAATAAGTTTGACTTCCATGGGGAGTGTCTTCAAACTGTGTTCTTCAATCTTGATGAAAGTTTTCTCAAAGTTTTCCAACGTTTTCAGTTGTAACGGTGGAATTGTGTATCTTGAAGATCCATATATCAAATGATAATTGGATTTGTAGTTTATCTTGACATTACTGTCCTTGTTTATCTCTTGTGATGCATAAAATATTTGATTTAGTTGTTTCGCAACTATCTCATTTATGTCATCAAATGTTTTCATTGTGTCGATGCTTGGGTATTCTCCGTTTGACACTATCAGTTTGATAATTCCATAAGAGTGTACTAAGACTCCTTCTTCTTTGAAGATAGGATATGAAAGTGTAGATTTGAAGACTATTTCCTTGTCCATATTTCCTTTTGAGACTCGTTTAGCATAGTCTTGAAGTGTAGACATTAGTTTTGGGCTGAATTTTCGAAAACAGTTTGGGTTTTTGAAGTATAGGGTATCAAGAAATCCATGTATGAAGAATTGGTATATCAAATCTGGGTCTGTTTGTTCAAATACAACGACTTTTGGGCCGTTTCTGTTTACTGGGTACCAAAAGAGGTTGTTTTTGTCTTTCTCTGGGTTGTATTCAAAAATGGATTTCAAGAGGTTGTCGAATTTTTCTTTTGAAGGTTGTATATGGGCCTCTTTTTGGGCTGGTGTTTGAACACGGTCCATTGGGTTTATTGTGGGTATGTTTCCAAGAACTCTCATTTTTTCTTTAAGACTGTTTTGGGTTTGAAAAGTGGTTTGGAGAGTGTTTTTGTAGGTTTTGGTTTCTTCAAGGGCTTGTTTAGCTTCTTCGAAACTGTTATAGGATTTGTGTGTTATTCCTGAGTGTCCTAGTATGTGTATACTTGCTTTGGACCAATGGTCGTAAATCCCTCGGCTTGGACCATTGAATATTGTGTACCATTTTTTGATCTGTTTTCTTTCATCTTCACTGTCTGCTGATGATGAAGTATTCCCTTCTGCTGCTGTTTGTGGAAATGTTTTTGATTTTGTGAATGTTTTTGTTTGTGCTGGATCCACCACGCTTGCTGGAAACTCTGATGGTGGAAGTCCTGCTGCTTGTTGGACAGCGTGTAAGGCGGCAAGAAGTTCTTGTCGTTTTGTCATCTTGGATGCGGTGAAGTTTTGTATTTCCAATTGTTTGGCTCTGGTGAATTGTTGTATCTCATGATCAATTGTTTCGATGTTTTGTTTCATCAAGGCTATCGCGGCCTCCATTCTCGTGTGAGTGTATCTGCGAGGGCGTTCTCTTCTGATTTTATATATACGATGTGAAACTGGTATCTTCGTATCTCGAGCTGCCACCGTATCAATCGTCCTTGATTGTAGTTGTCTCGAAGTGTATACCTGTAAAAGTTTGTTAAGTATTTTGAATCTGTTCGAAGTTCGAATTCTCGAGGTAAAAGCTCGAGTTTCCACTTCCGTAGTATCTTTAAACATGCAAGTGTCTCTTTTTCATGGACTGTATAATTTTTCTGGGTTTCTGTAAATGTCCCAGATATGTATTTACAGAGTTGTGTAATTTCGCGAACCTTCTTGGTTCTTGTATTCATATGACCTTCAAGGTCGTTTGTATTCATCTTTTCGGCTGGTATTGCAAGCATGCAACCAGACCATGTATCATTTGAAGCATCTGTCTCAATGATAATAAAATCGTTTTCCTTTGGATTGTATAAAACAGGCAATGTTTCACAATACTGTTTTATTTTCAGAACTTGTATCGAATCCTCAATTTTCCAATTCCATTGTATTTTCTCAGAAAGTTTCTTTTGTAGTTGTGTTCTTTCTTTAGCAAGGTTCTTTATGAATCCTTGATCAGAAATGTAGTTTAAACATCCAAGAAATCTTTGTAGTTGTTTTCGATCAGAAATTTGATCTGGAAATTCGTTTAATTTTTTCAAAATATTGTCTTGAAGAACTATGTTTCCTTGTGAATCAAAAGTATTTCCAAGAAAATCAATTTTTTGTTTACATAAGACTGCTTTCTTTTTAGAAAGAATTAGTCCTTTGTCTCTGCATCGTTTCAAAACTATCTTTAGTTTTTTCAAATGATCTTCTTTATCTTGATTACTAAAGATGATAATATCATCAATGTAAGCAAGACAAATGTCTTCTAAACCTTCAAGGTTTTTATCCATAAATCTTTGGTATATTCCAGGTGCTTGTTTCAAACCAAATGGTAAAACATTCCATTGGTAGTGTTTTTGTGGAGGACATGTAAAAGCTGTTAGGGGTTTTGTATTTTCATGCAATCGTAATTGCCAGTATCCTGATTTAGCGTCTAATGTACTGAACCAAGTTTTTCCTTTTAACCTATCTTTGATATAATCAATTCTAGGAAGTTTACCAGCATCTCCAACAGTTTTTTCGTTTAATTCTTTATAATTTATGACCATTCGTCGTTGTCCTCGTTTTATTTCATTTTTGTTTTCTACATAGAATGCAGGTGCTGCGTGTGGACTTTTGCTTTCAGAAATTAATCCTTTTTCTAAAAGTTGTTTACATTCTTCTGTAAATTCATCAATATCTCGTTTAGAATAAGGTATATTGTTTTTTACATTTACTTCATCTAGAGGATTTTTTAGTTTAATCTCAACTATCATATGATTATTGTTTTTATTTTTATCTAAAGGGTCTTCACTAGTAACAGAGTCTAAAATTTCTTCTATTTCTTTTTCAAGATTTGTTTTTATAAAAAGTATTAATTCATGATTGATTAAATAATTTATTTTGTCTATAAGATTACTTCTGTCTTCAATTTTTACTATTGGTATTTTAACTGTTTCGCTTCTTTGAGATAGTTTTTCATTAACGGGTGATTTTAAAGTGATGTATTTTAAATCTTGACAAAAAGGTCTGTATAGTTTTAAAAAGTTATTTCCTAAGATAAATGGTAATCCTGTTTCGTGTCTGTATATAGATGGTATAATGAAACAATATCCCTGTATCCAAATTTTTTCTAAATATGTTGCGTACCATATATAATAATGACTCGCATCTGCTATCATTACTTTTAATGGTTGTTTAAGTTTTTTCCATTTGAATATTGTAAGTGCTGGTGAAGCAAAGCATAAACTTGCTCCTGTGTCTATAAATGCTTTGATTGTTTTATGTTTTATTCTTACTTCTATAAATGTAGCGTTAGAGTTTTTCATTTAAAAATCTTCGTCTGAACTATAATCATTTTCTGATTCTGTAACTGTTTCTATTTCGTATATGTTTTCTAGATCAGAATAGTCTTCCTCTATTGGTTCTAGATCGTATGTTTGAGCTACTTGAAGAATATGTAGTTTTTTATTTGATTGTTTTCGTTGTTTAGGACAGTCTCTTGCATAGTGTCCTTCTTCGTGGCAAAGCCAGCATTGACATTTTTTCTTTCCTTCTGGACAGTATTTCTGTTTAGGTTTGTATTCTTTCTTTTTAAAGAAACGTCTTCTTCTTCTTTGAAATTTATGTTTATTGTTGTTAATCCATTTTTTAGGTTTCTTTCTCCATCTATATCTTTTATCTTTTCTCCTATATTTTCTTTTTTTGTTTGGTCTAATAATGTATGGACTTTCTCCGTATTGTTGAGGTACTAAGGGATTTCCCTCACAACATATCGTAACTTTGTTTTTAACTGCATTGTGTAAGTCTCTTTCATAGCATTTATCTCCTAAAAATTGTTCTACAACTGTTTGTGCTCCTCCTAGTGTTTCTGAAGCGAATCCTTCGTTTACTTGTTTCTTAAATTCCGCATATATAATTTGTCCTACTGGATAAGGTAGTTTATTAAAGTATAATGATAGATATTTTTCTCTGTCTTCTTTGGATAAATTATAGTAATACATATTATATTCGCAGTTAAAGTGTTCTATGGCGCACATATCTAATATTTGTGTATTCGCAAGATGGTATGCTGCTCTGTCTTGTTCTCTTTTATTAAATATAATTCCTGAATCTTGTATAGGTATTCCAATGAATTCTGAGTATATTTTTGCAACTATGTTCCAAAAAGTATCTATAGATTCTCTTCCTATCAATAGTGTTTTCTGTTCTTCTGATAATGTGCCTAAGTAATGTGTTACATTTCCTATTGTTTTGTATTGCACAAAATTGAATATTGTTTTAAAATCTCCTTGTCTTAATCTATCTTCGGTTTCTATAATTAATCCTAGTTTATGTGCCCATTCAGTAATAAGTGATGATTTATTTGTTACACAGTCTATATCTAGTATTCCATCTATTCCTAGTATCCCCTTTGTAGGTATATATTGATCAGGTATTTTAGACCATCTTCCTTTTTTATTTGGAATGTATCCCTTTTTGAAATTGTATTGTATGCTTGAATTTTTTAAAGGATTAGTATATTTATCTTCTTGATAATATTCCCCTTTAATTTCTTCTTCTTTTGTGTTACTACTTTCTGGAATATCTTTCTTATTTTCTTGTTTCAAATTGTGTTCCATTCCTATCACATCGTCTTCTGATGACTCGTATCCATAAATTACTTCTTCATTTTCTACTTCCGGTTTTATAGCTTCTAATGTATGGGTTTGTTTATTTTCTTCATCAACAATTTTTAATGATTCAAGTAAATTGTTTAATTCTTCAATTTTTTCTTCTAAATGAAAAGTTTCCATTATAATCGTGGAGCTTCTATTTGAAATGGTTTGAGATTTTTGTTTCCAAAATATGTTTCAAGATCGGCAATAGTTATATGCCTAGAATATTCTTTTCGTATAATTACTTCTTTGAGTTGTTTTAATAATTCCTGACAGTTTGACATAGGAAGTATTATTTGTTTTTCATCAGATGTTTCAATTTGGTTTTCCACCTGTTGTTTTCCTCTAAGTTCTCTTAGAAGTTTATTAAGAATTTCTTGTGTATTATCTATTTCATTTATAACATTTTGTTTTTTATCTAAAAGAATTTGTTGTAACATATCTATAATAGTGTTTAATTGTGGGTTTGTAGTAGTGTGAAATAAATGTGGATATTCTCCCCCCTCCTGATGACAAGAGAAAATGTTTTGATCTATTTTATAATATGATTCTATTTCTTGATTATTATTTATGTTTGTAATGGTATTTTCAAGTTGGGACATCTTTTCATTAGTATTCTGTAATTGTTCTGTTAATGTTTGTACTGTATTATTTAAAGATTGTATTTGTTGATTTAATGTTTCTACAAAATTTTGTAATTCATTCATGCTGACGAAAGTATGTTTAATTTAGTTATTTCTTCACGGCATCGTTTTATTACTTGTTTATTTTCATTTATGAGTTCTGGTATTACGTCCTCTGTTTGGTTTAGAAATTCATTTGATAGTTTTATGAATTTAATATATTCTTCCAGTATTGGAATAGTAGTGAGGTCATATATTTTATTTTTTATAAGATGTTCTTCATAACATTTAAGATTTTGAATAATTTTTTCTAGTTTTTCATATTCTTCTGGATTAGTTGTTTTAGTTAATATGTCTATTTTTTGTTTAATTATTTCTCTTATCCTTCTTATTTCTTGACGTTTTAATTGTTTTTGATATTGATCCATATTTATCTATCTATATATTTTAATAATTTTGTAATTCTTGTGTTAAGCTTATGCTGATGAGAGTATATTTATTTTAGTTCTTAGTCTTTTACACCAGTTTAATGTATTTTCTGTTTGTTCTCTAAATTCTTCTGTATGTGCATTATGTTGTTTTAACCATGTCATATATTTTTCTAATCTTATTAAATTAACTGGAGTGTATATTTCATTTTTTAAGAGTTGCTTTTCTCGTCGTTTTCTACTATTAAGAATTTCTTCATGTATTTTGTAGTTTGTTGGATGAGTTATTGAGTTTAAAACTAAAGTTTCTTGTTTTATTATACTCCGTATCTTTCTTAATTCCCTTCGTTTCATCTGTTTATTAAATTGATCCATTTTTATCCATTTATTTCCCGTTTATATATTTTTTCTATTAATTTTGTATTTATTGTATCAATTTGTTTAACATTATCTGTTATATTTTTTATTTCATTTCTTTCATTTTGATTTATGAAAATCATTTTCATGATAGATTTGTATTTTATTGCAACATCTAATTTCTTTCCCAGTTTGCTAATATCAGTTTTAATTTTTCTTTGTTCATTCATTTTATTTTTGAAATCGTTTTAGTATTAAAATAGTTTTTTGTATCTGTTCTTGATAATATTCTATCCAGTCTTTATGATATCTAGCAATATACCAGTGTCCATTATTTCTTGCTATTAAGTATAAGTTTTTATGGTTATTATATTCTTTGTATAAATCCGTTAAATATTTACTATAGTTTTTCATGAAAAGTATTGTGGTTCAAAGTATAATATTTCAAAAGTTTCTAGTATTGATTTGTAAGAAAATATCAACTGTGTCATGGTTTTTTGAAAACGCTTTTCAGGTATACGTTTTACACTCTTTATAAAATGTCCTTTTCAAAAGTGTACTAAAATTAAAAAGTCTCCCTATATTTTAGAGGCAAAAAAAGGAGTTCATTTAATTTTCAATACAACAGTCAACAGGATGCATTTCTTTATTTTTAGTTATCCTTAGCAAATTGCTCTCTTTTAATTTCAAAGAATGGGCTGCAGACTGCAAATATAACCTTGAAGGCCATATCAGTGCAATGGCGAGGCCCTAGCGTAATCGGTGCCACATGTACCAACGAAGGCCATCAATTTTGTTCAAAGTTCTTGTTCTTTCAAATTATTAGTTGTTGACCTTAGTGATTATCGTGATTAGTGGTATTGTAACTAAACTCCTACGTCAACTATTGATGAGGTATAAGGGTATCAATATCATTCTATTCTCCCTCCCTCCCTCCCTCAGACTGTTTTCTTCAAGTTTTATCTAGAATTTTCTCATGAGCAAAGTTTGTTTCAACATAGATCCAACTCTACATATTGTATGTGGATAAAATGCTGAGTGGCGCTACATTTGAGCAAAGGCAGACAAAAACTGGGGAAAGTAGAGAATTGTGGAGGATGATGGTGGGAAGATTTGTGGCTATGCTATGGGACTAACGGTGATTCGAGTGAATGGGAAATGACGTGAAGTGTTCAGATTATCTCAACAGAAAGTTGGAAAGCTTCAATTGAGGGGTTTGTTGGTGGCGTGCTACCTTCCGAGATAACGACATTCGTAAATGTGATGGAAATTACTCGTAATTTTAAAATTTCCAAATCCACCATATAGCAAATACTAGTTACTTTAACAAGCGCCTAAAGATTAAAACATAATAATGATATCATATCACATATATACAAATATAATTGTAAATTTTAAAATGTTGAAATTCGCTAAAATAATCTTATATTATATACAATAGACACCACCACCCACATAAAATAATCATCACCTAAATTTTGAGAGGAAAAAATCTTTTAAGAGAGGGAACAGGTATGCTGCACTTTCGGGAACAGCAATCCAGCAGACGTTTAATTACAGCAACATGGGTGCTCAGATATTGGGGCCAAACCACGAAAAATCTTCATCATGAACCAGAATCGCCAAACGAATGAGGCTTTATGATGTTGGTGACATGATTGTTTGTGGTGTTAAAGTAAGCCACTCTTTCGCTTAGAAGCAAAAATAAATGAATGAATCATGGAAAAGTATCACTTTGACATTTCTAAACCGCGTAAATTTTGTACCACCAAATGATATGATTATGGAGGCGATTAATATAGAAAATTCAATTAGATGGTCTCAGAATTGAATTTTTCGACAAGAAAATTAATATCAATCAAAATATTTTGAAAATTAATTGGAAAAGGATCAACTTATGGGGGCTAAAGCCAACACGGGAAATGTCATTATCAGGATCTAATGTATGAATACGAACACGACACGGCTACATCGAAACAAATTTTTTCTTAAAATTTTCACGTGAGAATTGTCAGATACAATATTCAACACGAATATCCGACATAACACAACATGACAAAATGATATTTTTAGAAATATCCTTCAATTATAATTATCAGGTATTCATATTAACCATCACCCATGCTTTTATCGTTTCCATGAATCAAATCTTTATCAGGCCAAAGAGGATATCTTGGGATTCCTACATTGTTTGGTGGTATTGGGGCAGAGACTTTATTTGCGCGATGACATGATAATGACTGTTAATTTATTTTTTTCTGTTTTCTGGGTACAACTGTTCCTTGGTGTTTGGTTGTTCAATTCTATTCTACATCACATATTTAGGTTTAAATAATGATAATATTCTTTAAAAAGTAGAACACAAAATAAAATACCAAGAGATACTACATTTTATCTAAGGAATGGAGCTCGTGAAAGTCGACTCTTCTCAAATCCATTTACTGCTATATTATTTATATTTTTGTTAAACATCCAAACCCTCACTAGAATCCCGTATTATGAAATGCAATGTGATCTGTATGAACTAAAATGTGTGCAGAATGGAGATGCTAATATATTTCACTTTAATCAATAAATACTGACCTGTTCTCACCACAAGCAGAATCTCGAAGTAGTTTCTAACTCCACACAACTTGTCGGGAAGATCCTCACGTTATGTTTTAGCCACAGTTGCAACTCGTCCAGCAAGTAAGACACGAGGACAGTAATACATTAGACAAGCTCCAATAACAACAAATTAAACAATTTGTACTTGCTCAAAACATAATCTCACTTCTCCCATGAATAAACCAAAACATATGAAAGTTTGTGTATCTATTACTGCACATGATTCACATAGTACTGCTTCTATTGCCAAAAACAGACTTCTATTTCATTCTCGAAGGAGATGTCAACTAGGATGGAAATGCTCATGGAATGTCCAGCAAGCATCGTATTGAAAGTCAGTCGGGAGTTGCAGATAGAAAACATATGAAATGGGCTTTGCAACCAACTTTGCCTTCTTGGTAGTCATGTCGTCAAACAGTGTCCCGAAGGTTGACTCATCATACGGGAATGACGTACTAAGAAAGAAAAAGCTCTCTGTGGCCAATTTTTCCACCTTATACAATACAAAATTGAAAACAATAGAAGTTACATATCAAACTCGAGCAAAAGAATGAAATCATTTTATTGTATATGGGAAGAATAAACAGAGAAAAACTGAAGTGATTCAAGACTCAATGGATAAGGAAAGCTGTACCACCATTAGTTGAAAACTCAAACTTTTATTTGCAATATGGGAGTGGTTACAAACTCCAAAGAACTTTTTGCTTTACCACATTTGAGAATTTTTGGAAAACCAAGTTTTGTTTATTGTAAGAACAAGTAAGCTAGAAGCATCTAAGGAACTATTTCTAGCTTCAGATTTTAGCTTTTAGGTTATTTTCATAAATAAACAAAAATTTGTTTACTCTAAGAAAAAATGTTTCACATTTTCTTCAAAACAATCAACTTCTCTCTTTTCCAAAACACTCTTATCACGTCTACTAATCCAAGCGTGTTTAGGTGAGCTTATATGAGCTCCTAAAAAATGTTACAAAGGTATCCCTGAGCTTATATAAGCTGTCATAATGTGGTTCTTAAATTTTTAGAAGAATGAGTCATAAGCTCTTAAAATATGTTTTGGGCTTGTAAGATTTATTTGTTAGAAAAGTACGGAATTTCTAGCTTGTTTATAAAATCCCTACAAACTTCTTCAGTTTTAACTGTCCCGATTACAATCACTACAAAATTTAAGCATCTTTATTATTTAATCCAGACAGCATGAGAGCTTGGTTTTAGGGTAAAACTTGCCTCCAATGAACTGAAAAACGTCATTTTGGATTTCTCCAATTACCTGTAATTGAGAAAACCGAATGTTGTTCATGGTTAGAATTACTGGAACTCCATCCAGGGCCTCTGCCAGTAACCGGATGGCTAGATAACTAAAGAAAGTCTGCATCAAATTCTTCTGTTGTTCTTGCTCGCATTCAAGATCAAATCTAGGGAACCATAAAACACATCTAGTTTCATGCCACGAGACCATATTGTCCTCATCCCTGGACATGATTGTTTCATATGGGTGGCTAAGCCCGCATAGAATTGAAATGCCCATAAGAGAAGGATCAAGAGTGAAGGGTTTTGTTTGAGAAGTGGTGGAAATTATACGGGAAGGATCAAATTGATGAGCGAGGTATGAAGAAAAATGAAGATCTATGTCATCAAATAATAGCACGTATCCATCTGGAAAGATAGGAACGTAGTGGAGGAGAGATTCTGCAACAATCTCTTCGTCTTCCTGGAAACACAGATTAGATTCACTGCCTGATGTGGCTGACAAATCAGAATCATGAGAAAAGAAACACGAATCGCCATTCCGGCATCCCTGTAAATACATGATTAAATTTTAATATCAGTGGACGGAGAAACATATATTTATTAATGGATCCAGAAACGATGCATATAGATCAATTAGGGGAAAAAGATCCAGAATAAACCCAATATGTAAATAATAATCCTGTTATACAAGAAAACCTTAATGTCATTCCTTTTTCAGATGAATCATACAGTTTTACCATTTCTGACTAAAAAGCTTATCAAATGTCTTGTAATCCTAATTGAGACGATCAAAAGAAATGTGAGTTAGCATATGTTCTAAGATTGAAAATATCATTAAAATAAAAGGAAGATTCCAATGATCTGAAGAAATAAAGTGAGGAGTCAAAAGCAAACTCTTGTCTAATATGGGACAAACGGGAATTTGAAAGACAGTGTCTCATCTAAAGCAAATATGGTCGCTTTTAGCTACTCAAATTCCCGAAATAAAAGAAATTGCATAAAGCTTTCAAAAATGTAACCAATTTACACTTGATGTAATAGTACAAAAGCCTAATTTAAAAGAAAATGCTTTAGAAATGAAAGATATACCTGCAAAGAGAAAAAGAACTTGCAAACAGGTTTTTTTGCTTGGAGGGAATGAGCAAAGGGGCATTGGCTACCCCTATTGCACGAACCATTTACAAAATATCTACACAGTGGTGCACCTACAGCAGCATGGCGTTCATTATCATATGCATTTGTTCTCTGTTCGCCAGATACATCCTCAGCAAGCTGGATTCTCATCTATTTAACATGGAAATTAAAATCAGGCATCACATTATAGTCAAAAGAAACTGCCTGGAAAACCAAGCTGGTACCTCTTTTACTATTGATGCCAAGTTTCTCGCCACAGCATCTGTCTGGAAGTCGTAGGGTCCCACAAAGGGTACGGCAACACATTTCCTTGATTCATCATCATGCACAGGGTCTTCATCCACGACAGCTAAAGCATCAATATCTGTATTCTCCATTGATTTAATATGACATACATGCCGAGGGGCGTGGCGATGGTAATGAATTGGTCCACTATTGGAGATAGCCAAGAATTTAGGTCGAAAACGATGCACAGTTTCTAAGATCTCGTCGTCTGCAAAAAAAATGGTCTCAGGACAAAGTAAACAAAAACTCATATGCATTTAGACTTGGATCTAGGACTTGGTCCTGGTCATTTTCTTTTTGTTTGCCTCCCTAAATAGTAGAACCAAACATAGTGTTAATATCAAAAGGAGTCTTACATGTTTCAGAAGCTTGTTGAAGGGAAGGCAGGACAAGTTCATGAAATGAACACCATTCTCCTTCTGTGTCTGGAAGCAGAAACTTTGCAACGCGCCCCTTATCACGCTTACAGATACTTTTTAGTCCTTCAAGCCGACACTTGTCCTATACAACAGCATAATAACAATACGGTTTTGCAGAAATAATGCGAAAATAACAGGTATCCAACTAGGAACAACAATGATCACAACTTACCTTGAAAGCATGTTGCCAAAACTGAAATGCGCAGAAGTGTCCCATATATGACACCTCCTTTTTACCCAGCCCAGTGTTCGTACCATTTCCGTTATAATAACAATCAGTGTACTCAATGAGCTAAGTAAATCATGTATCCTAGTCAGTAAATCAGATGTTTTACAGATAAAATTAACTGAAAAAGCAACCAGATAATACCTGGTTTTCCTGACCGAAGGGCCGCAGAATAGGCAGAGGCTGTAGATCCATCAATATACCAAAGAGAATGCCTTCACGTAGCATTCCAATGTCACCAAACTTGAGAATAAGAACGGAAGCATCAAATGATAGAGAGAAACTGGACAGCAAGCGTCCATAGAAGGTAGGCTCAAGCCGACCCCTATTAGACTTCTCTACTGCACGCATGTGTACCAGCAAATCTAGTGCATCCTCAACAACATCAGGGTCTGGAGGATCCAAGGCCTTCTGTAACAATGCTAAAGTGAAAGAAAGAGATATACTAAGTTCTTCCTCTTTGGCTGGACATGAAAGAGATAATAGGCAAACAATCAAATGATTCAATTGGATCAAACCGAGACACATCAACAATCGACAACAAGACAACGTTTTACAATGGTCACAAAGCCTAGTGACTATGGGAATGGATGGTAAACCTTTACTGACCAAATGATATCTGGTTTTACTTTTATTATAGCCTTAATACAACAGAACTGAGATACGGATCTATCTGACAGTTACCATACGAGTTGGGATGAGACTTTTAATACCAGCAAAATATTATGTGCCTTTACTTTTCACATAGCCTTGATAGAACAGAATGGAGATAAGAGTCTATCTGGCAACTACCTTTGTTGAGTTGGAATTGATTTGAAACAAAATGGATATTCATCGAATTTCAAATGAAAACTACTGAAGAAATTTTGATTTTTTTTCCCTAAAGCATTGCTTTGCAAGTATAGACTAAGACAATAGTGTCATACAAGTAACATTTTGTTCACCCAAATTTTCAGCAGAGGCAAGCCTGATTTCCCCTGTTTTTTCACTCTCTTGACACCCTGGCATGTCATTGGCAGTCAATAAAAGCTCAATATGGAAACAGCCCATGAGAATGACCGAGAACAGTTCCCGTGTAAAAGTCAAATGCAGCTTCCATCAATCTCTAAGATAAAGAATCCAATATGGTGGGTAAGAATAAGATATTACCTTTTGGATCATTAATAGCTTTAGATTCAGCACAGCAAAGGAGAAGTATTTGCTGCCGTAATGACAACTTTAGTATTGAAGGAGACTCAAAATCCTCCAGTTGGCCGTAGAAAGACTCAGTTACCAACCGATATACATGACCATCACAAGTCCGACCAGTTCTCCCTTTACGCTGTTCAGCCTGTCTCATAGAACAATAAGTGACACAAAATCTTACGAGACAAGAATGAAATAAAACTTTAAGTCACTACACCTGTGATTTTGAAACCCAGACAAGCTCTGCTGAATCTGTTTTCCGATTGTTGTCCCAGAATACTTGCAACGAACGACATGAATCTATGACATACCCTACTTTGGGTATTGTGACAGAAGATTCTGCAATATTTGTGGCTAGTATTACCTGCACCAGAAAATGATGTTTCAGGCTTTCAGCTCAAATTCAAAAGCAGCAATATATATAATTACTACGACAAATATTGTATAGTCTGCTTGGCATTTCACCAGGCAAATCTGTTTAACAGCATTCACCATTATACGCATATGAAGCAGGATTGAAAACTAAATGCAGACAGAAGATGTTACCTTACGATGGGACTTCCAGATTTTCATTGCTCGGAGTGCCTGGTCAGTGTCAATACTGCGATGCAAAATATGAACTTTGAAGGACTCACTGAAAGGTTTCAATAGGAACCACTGCTGCTCCATTGCATAGTATGTAGGGAGGAAGACCAAAATGCTTTTCTCAATATCTGGTTCATTTTTGTGAATATGTAACACCAAATCATGGATAAGCTTGTGCACTGCAGGCTTGAAATTAGCTTCGGCCATTGTTGGGCCGGGTCCTGAGCAGTATTCCGACGAAAGATTCTCTTTGCTCACTCCAAGAAGTTTGCTCACCTATTAAAAAACTAATGGTAAATAAGAGGATAATATCGATTTTACTGGCATTTTCATCACATAATACCCAATAGACGTGTAACCAATAAAAGCAGCTAGTGCTATTACCTGTTCAAGATACAACTCTTTTCTCTGAAATATGGTGTTCTGCCCAGTGCTAGGGATTGCCAACACTTCTACTCTTTCATCCCTACCAAGATCCTTAAAGTATGTACGATATCTTGATATATCCGCAGTAGCAGACATCAAAACTACCCTAGAACATCACATATGTATTTAGACCCCTCGGTGGAGCAAAATATACCATGATAATCAGCATAATTCATATTGTGCTAGTAGAGACAAAGAAGAAAGGTTGAAGTAAATAACCTTAATCTATTGTTTTTGAGTAAGAATTGCTTTATGCAAACAAGAACAAGATCAGACTCCACAGATCTTTCATGCACTTCATCAAGAACAATAACTTTGTATTTCAGTGCATTTAAGCCCTTCTCTCGCATTTCATCCAACAAAACCCCAGCTGTTTTGAAAATAATCTTGGACCTGACGTAGAAATTTGATGTTTTTAGTTAATAAAAGCCAGTGGCTGAAAAGAAAATTACAGATAATGACAAATAAATGAAGATCAACACACAACAGCCCGATGCTGTAAGAGTACTCAAGTTCAGTGCCTGAAGACAACGCACAAATAATGAATAATAAACATTGATAAGTACACATCTACACAAGAACATAGAAACCAATAAGTCAAACTCAAAATGACACTAATTTGTTTTGGAAAGAATCAGACTATTTACGTAAAAATAACTCATGTTGAATTTACTTAATAGGTTAAACAAAGAAACATATACAAAGCACAGATGGTCACTGAAAAGATCCTTTAGCCAAACATTGCAGTAAAGGTCATGTCATTTATTATTATAGCGAAACGCCGAAATCCTATGGGAATGATGACCAACCAGGAATCTCAACATAAACATTCTATCTAAAGCTCAACTATGTGTATTTCGGGCAGGAAAAAGTTATTACATGTAAAGTTTTGCAGCAGATTCAAGGGCTCCAGAGGGTACATGTTAGATGAAAATGTAGTACAAAGAAGGCACTGCAGAGACATCAATCATAAGCCTACCTAGCTGAGAAGACTCTTGAATGACCAATGTGGTACCCAACCTCTCCACCCACTTCACAATTACGAGCCTTCGCTACCATTCTTGCAACAGCTACAACAGCGAATCTCCTTGGTTGAGTACAGAGTATGGGCTCCATATTTTCTTCCAGTAGGAACTGTGGGATCTGCGAGCTCTTTCCTTAAAGAGGTGCAAAGATTCAGAAAAAGACATCGTATAGAGTAACTAAAGAAGTAATTACATATGTCATAACCATATAGAGAGAATCAAATCATGGATCATAAATATCAATGTCTAAAGTGCACATACCAAAAAACATACCTTAAGAGAAAGCATTTTCGAGAAATGTCATGAATAACTGCATTTTTCGAGTATGATGAATATTTTATCTTCCATTTTTACACTATCAACTCCAATGGTGCTCTACTTATACTCAACAAAAGTATTTAATACATCCTTAATACGTTCACTGATCAGCATATTCCATGTAGTCCACTCAACTCAATCAGCTTTCTGTAAAGCAGTTCATCCAAAAATAAAGGAATGAAACTATAAAATGAACATAATAACCACATGAAAACCTAATAGTTACACATTTTTGTAAAAATACAATTCATCAGCAACAGTAATTCTGCTTACAGCTAGTTTTGCCCAACAACAATTTATTCTGTCCAAAACAGACATCGCCATGCCTTCCACACGTTTAAAAGTTAAAACTAAAACGCACATCCTCTACAGAACCGTGACAACTGAAAACAGTACATATGATTGCTCGCTATTGATAACAATGCCAGGAACATCACTTAAAAAAAAAAAAAAAAGCAAAACAAAAGAAATTACAACAACGACAAAATCAAATACCGCAGCCGGTTTCACCGACGATCAGAGTGACGCGATTCTCCAAAATCTTCTCCACGATTTTATCTCTCATCGCCACCACCGGAAGATGGGAGAAATCCGGCGAAGACGAGCCGAACGGGGAAGTGAACGACGAGGTACACGACGATGTCGGCGAAGACGCCATTGTTCCTCGAACTATCAACGATTCAAGTATCTGCAAAAGCAACAAAAACCCTCGCGCTCTCTAGTGTATGTAGTGGAGACTGGAGAGGCAACCTTCTACCGTGTAAAGAGTAAACGCAGAGTCTCTCAAGGTGTGTAATCTTATTGGCAATTCCCGCTTTCTTTGCGAACCTTATTTGTACGAATTGACGCGCCTCCGAGAGCGTGGTTTAGCGCCTGTATTGGCTCCCGTGATGACGTGTTGAAATGAGAAAGTAAATATCTTCTTACATTAATTTCCTACAGTAGATTATGGAAAGAACAAGCGAATATTGTTATTCATTTACAAAATATTTATAAGATTTTAATATTATTATTAATTTATGTCTATAAATTATCAAATTTAGAGGATAAATAAAATATAAATGTAATTTTTTTTAAAGGAAATATAAATGTAATTTAGATATAATGGAATAGAGTGATTAAGGAAATAAATAGGTAAAAGAGTGAAAAATTTTTAATAGGAAATATATTGATAAATAAATATAATACATATGTACATTTTGGATTATGCGGGTTAGGTAGAAAGAATAGTTTGGAAAGAATGTTGAGATTAAATTCATCTCGAGATCATTGTGAACTTAATTAAATATACGAAAATAATAATCGAAAATTACAAGAGATTGATAGGCATGTTATGAGATTACCACTTTAGCCACGTCAAGAGAGAGAGGGCAACAATGTGACAGATGAACGGGCCACAGTTGTCAATAGATAAAGAAAAAAATTAGAGTTTAAGATAGTCAATCGAAAGTCTTTAAATACAAATTGAAAACTATCAATTAGCCTGTTTATGTTGCTAAAAGAAAATGTAATGTAACATAAATGAACACTTGTTAAATTATCTAGTTTTAATAATTAACTGACTTCAGTTTTGAAAAAATAATATTGAGAATAACTCTTATGAACTGCGTGAAACTTTGTTCATTAATCAAGTTTATTGAGTGGTTCATATTAAATACTTAACGGGCATAAAAATATTTATATCATGTGATTCATATAAAAATATACTCGGATTCATTATCATAAATTTTGGAACAGTTTTATCATGACCGCATATTGACTGAATAAATAACTTATTCAAATGCATATATTCATAATTTAAATATTTCTAATTTATTAGCCAATAAGGGTTGATTCAAATAGTTAATGAGTTCATTCTCGAGGGTAATATCTCGTGATCGAATACCATTTAGATTTACGTATGTTTAAGAAAAAAAAATGTAATTTATTAAAAATCAATATTGTTTTATGAATATGTAGCAGTGCAATGCAGCAATGAGGAAATATTCCATACACGCGCGTGGGAATAAGAATGGGAGTGCGCTTCAGATAGGCACATGCTTCCCGTACCCATGTCAAGAAAGTGGGTCAGTAAATCAGACTTGATGCGTTGCCTCGTGCTTTTGGTCGCTGTAACCTGTATGGCCGGCTAATGCCATTCCATGGGATATTAAGTTACGTTTTAAATATATATATACATTTAGAATTTTGATAAATAGATAATTAATTTACAAGAAAATAAAGTCTTAATTATCTCTACAGCCTCTATAGTTTGTCGTATTATATATATATATATATATATATATATATATATATATATATATATATATATATTTTTTTTAAGCTGTATTATATTTTTAGTTCTTATCATCAAATTTAAAAAGTACAAAATACTCTAAAAAGAAAATTTACAATTACAAACTACATGTGTAATTTAATCCAAACTATTCCGGATTTATTTATTTGATTTTCAAAATTTAACATTAAGCATGATTTAAAAATTGTGTTTCGTTTGGTGAAAAAAGCTAATACTCTCGTTCTTTTACCGGGAAATATTATCGAAAATGTTATAAATTTTCTAAAGAGGTCATGGGACTTGCGGCTGCGACATGTCGGGCATGAGTCGTGTGGTTGTGCGAATGGTTTGGCTAAGAAAGATCATAATTTGTCTATTATTTGCACTTAATTTGAGTTGTTATTGAACGATGTGAATATTTAACAAAAAAAATATATATCTATGCTTTATAATTTTATAATTAAATCTCACAAAGTAGTATAGTTTTACTCCCTCGATTTTACTAAATTAGTTAGAGTTTTGAACTTTTTAGTACGGTTTTAAATTTTTGATTTCAAATTTGTATTCTATCTTATTTTACTTGTATACAAAACCCCACATGTATAAATAGATGGACTGAGTTTAAAATAGAAAAACAATTGTAATATTAATTTTTTTTATAACTAATTCAGCCTATTAATGAGACTGTTGATAGATAAAAAGAGGGGAAAAAAACACAAAACTCGAAATCAAAACCATTTTATACATTATTTCCATATTTGTCTCTTATTTCTATACCATATATTCTCTCTTATTTTCCAATTTCGGTCTCTTTCATTATATTATTTTACTTTAAATACCGATTTATTTATAATAAATTTACAAATTAACTAAACATAAGTGTAAAAAAATATTAAGAATGCCTAAAATTACCCGCATGTATATAAAAATTGATAAAATAATCATCACTAAATTATTTAATCTGCACATTAGTCCCCTCAAATAGTCAATATTTTCAACTCTCACCACATTACTTCTGTTATTCCCAGTTCCGCCCCTGGATCAGCAGCTACCTATTCCAATTTCCAAGTGCCACTCATCAAAACCCAAATTAACAAGCCCAACTGAACAACCCTAGAGAGAGAAAGCTCGGACATGGCGTCGGGATGGGGAATAACGGGGAACAAAGGCAGATGCTACGATTTCTGGATGGATTTCAGCGACTGTATGTCGCGCTGCCGGGAGCCTAAGGACTGCACCCTCCTCCGTGAAGACTATTTCGAGTGCCTCCACCACTCTAAGGAGGTATATCCATTTCCGTCTTCTAAATTTTTATTGTTTCGGGATAAAAATTTAACATGCCGATTTGAGTTTGAGAGCTGTGATTTTGTTACATTGTTTGGGAATTTGTAGATGTAGATTTCCTTCTGTGCGAGGGAGTAGTGGTGGTGATGTTTGTTGTTTATATAAATTGTTGTTACTATTATTTATTGATCAGGGGTTGAAATTATGTGTTAAAATTTCTTGATTCTACGAGAATTTTTCTATCTCATTAGATTGTATTAGCTGCTGCTATCAACGAGTTTAAGCTTGGTCTTGTCAGAAAAATGCTCACGTTTGAACTTGAATAGGTGTATAATCAAATCTGATTTAGAAAAGATTCAGGTACGACTTACAAGGATCCAAAAACTAAGTTAACGTAGGTGCTTGCATTCTTTCTCGATCTTCTATTGAGAATTTGAATATATAGTGTTGACTTATAGTTGATTCAAACAGAACTGAGATGATCCTGAGGAGTTCAGGAGGGTGATAATTACAATGCTCTAGTTGTAATGAAATTTTATTACTGTCTGGTCCATCTGTGAGGGTAAAGGGAAATATGTCTTTTTAGATGCTCGAAATGGAAGTATGAGGGCCTGTTTCTGTAGAGACTTAGAATGGGTCTCATGAGGAAAGATAGGCCTAATACTATTTACAAAGTTGAATTTGTTTATGATAAATCATCTATGTCATCTTTTTTGCAAGTCTACAAGACATATAATATCCATTTCTTGATATGACTTTCTTAAATACGATCAGCTCTAAACTAGAATTCACTAGTGTAAAAAATCTCTCTAACCCTGGTTGATTTCCTTAAGCAAAGAGAATGAAAAACAAAGATATGGTGTCTTGAGGATGAGTCCCGTATCGTGAAATTTGTTTTTGTGGAGTTTGGCTTATCCAACCATGTACATATGTATATAATCTGATGGAGCATGGTATTTGTAATTAACATACTTGATACAAGAGTGGGAGGACATTTCAGAGTTGCAATCACGTGTCAAGTTTTCTCCTGCTTAGTCTGGGCCTGTAGTTTTACTGCTATTGGATATCATTTCCGTGAGCCGTGATTCGATTGACTAACTGGCTTTAAATTCAAGTCTTTTAGGATTCTGGCTTGAGACAGTAATCATGTTATGTAAATTGTCTTCTTTATTCTTCTTCATCCTTATCTCTGCTCTAGTAATGCAGATAAGTGTCCTGTCGTGGTAAAAGTGATTTTTTGTCTATATATATTGTTGATTGTTACTACTGATATATGCCTTCCTGGACCGGCATGCTCATATATCAGCAACCATATGCCCCATGACATAGAAAAATAATTCATTTAGATTTGGAAAAGATAAAATGAAATCACCAAAAACTTTATTTTCAATGGAATGGTTTATGAGCCTAGTTGGCCTTGTATATAGAGTTAACTGTACAGTTGATATTCCATCTGAGCAGTCTATATTGCTTAGATGAACCAATGCTCGCACTACAATCTCATCTCCTGTAGCTATTAAGGCTGAACTTGCTCTAGAAACATCCTGTTACAGCAAGCAAAGCTCTTTAAATGCGTAAGTATATGGATATGAATTCGGTGTAAGACATGGATTTGAATTCGGTACCTAGATTAGGTGCCATGATACGAAGGTTTGTATTTTAACAGGTTTAACTTTTCTTTTGAGCATTTATCAACCCTCTTAAAGTAGTCAAAATTTTCTACATGTGTAAATCGACTAAAAGCAAGACTTGAATCTCGGTTTCTCACTCGTTTCTTTGTTTAATCTTGGTTTTATTGCAGTTCCAACGCAGGAACCGAATCTACAAGGAGGAGCAGCGTCAACTAAGAGCAGCCTCGGAGAAGGCCAAGGGAGGTGGAGAGAGTGGTCATCACTGAGAATCATTGTCATTCTCTTCATTTAACCTAGCGAAGGGGATGAGAAGCAATTGATTTCTTTAGAACTTTGTTGAAAATAAAGATGAATCGGTTGTATTTACGTGTTTGTGGAATGTTAAATGCAAGAACATATTCCATGGGAGTTTTGGTGCAAAAACAAAGAGATTCATGTTTCCTTTGCATACGAGGATGCTTCTGTATTTGCCACTGGCGTTGAGGCACTTATCTATAATTTGTTTGTTACCTTTGCTTCAAATTCACCTTATTATCAAGAATTCTTTGCTTGGACATGTTACTATGATGATAGAGGTTATTACTTTAAAGCACCAAAGGATTAGGATTTAGCCAAATTCGATATGGTTACCACCTGCAATCGTGAATAGATACGTTACGAGTTCGATTGTTATTGGGAGTAATTAATTTACGAGTTCGAGTGTCATCGAGAGTAATTGAGAAACTAATGATCAATTAATGAAAAAATTACAGCATTTTATATTTAATATATAAAGTTAATATAATTTTTTTATTCTTTATACTTATTTCCCAAGCATATTTGCTTATATTATATATAGAGAGAGAATATTTTTCCTATAAAAGAAAAAAGGAGAGAAGGGAAGGGTAATGTGAGATAAATCTCTAATTGAGTATCATATTTTTACTTAACTCCCTATTTTAACAAACCGTCATATAATTTTCACATAACGTAGTATTTAAAATACCTCTTAAAATATGTTATATATTTTTCACAAAATGCAGTACTAAAACATTATAATGCAATATTTATATCATATTATGTTGTATAATTTTATGAGAGTAAAGTAAAAATATTTTAAATTGATGGAGTGTTATTTAACTGTCCCAATATTTAAATATTTATTTTTAACCATAGATTTCATGAAATTTGAATATTGCAGGTCTAGGATAAGGCCGTGCATATCTTCACATCCGATGTGGCCTCTCTCACTATAACTTTCCTATACTAACCCTCTCTCTCTCACGCCCCGTCAAAACCCTAAAAAGATCGAGTTCACTTCATCCGGGACTGTCTCCAGGCTAGGCTCTCACCGCACCATCTGTTCGTCTAGGTAAAATTCCGGTATTTTGTTTGTGTGCATGATTATTCCCTTTTCCTTCGCGCGCTATGTTCAATTTTCTTGGATTTTCTTCTTTGCAAAGGGTTGTTTTGATTCTCTTTTTGGTTTTATAGGCCAATTTTAAGGCCTTAGGGGATGGATTCTGATGATTAATCTTGTCAATGTTGAGTTTTTATAGCTAAATATATCTGGTTCGTTTTGTCGTACGATTGCGGTGTTCTTATTTTTGTAAATTATGTAGGTTTGTTTTTATTGATATCTTCATGTTCTGGGTTTAATTTAATATTTTCTTTACGCTTTCTGCTTTCATGTTTAGGCAGAATGAGTCGCTCTAGCAGAACTCTCTACGTTGGTAATCTTCCTGGTGACATTCGTGAGCGTGAAGTGGAAGATTTGTTTTACAAGGTTGTACTTATGTTAATTTTTATTGAATTCCATTTTTTCCTTTCCACTTTCCAGCATTTTCACATTGACAGGTTGTCTGTAATTTTATTGTCTTTCTTTCCCATATGCTTGCATTATTCAATTTGTTTCTGATCCTACAGTATGGTCCGATAGTGCATATTGATTTGAAAATCCCACCAAGGCCCCCTGGTTATGCATTTGTTGAGGTAAGCTTCTAAGTTACCGCAGATGCCTTTCTTTGCTGCCTAGAGTTTCTTATCTTCATAATTCATGGCAGTTTGAAGAGTCTCGTGATGCTGAAGATGCTATTCGAGGGCGTGATGGCTATGATTTTGATGGGCATCGCCTACGGGTTGGTCGTGTGTTATAGTATTTCTTTTACTCCTATTCACTGACTAGGTAGATTCATGTGATTTTTGGTTGCACAGGTGGAGCTTGCACATGGTGGGCGTGGCCACTCATCATCTACAGATCGTTATGGTGGTGGTGGTAGGGGTGGTCCCCGTGGAGGAGTGTCAAGGCGCTCAGAATACAGAGGTGGAGAGATTTAATCATATTTGAATTTTACATAGTTGTGGGGATACCTATCTCTTTGTAACTCTCGTCTAATTTGGTTTCATTATCCAGTTATGGTCACTGGCTTGCCACATTCTGCCTCATGGCAAGATCTCAAGGTACTTATCACCATCTCGGTATTCACGTTGGCTTGCTATACTATTTGGCTTACCACATTAGTCTTATTAGTCTTGTGATTTGATCTAGGATCATATGCGTCGTGCTGGGGATGTTTGCTTCTCGCAAGTTTTCCATGAGGGTAGTGGTAAGCAATTTGTCTGTTTTATACATTTGTGAATGGATCAATAGGTACATTCGTTCCTCTTGCTATTCGGTGCTATTCACCATTTTGCATTCACATGTTCCAGTTCATACCATCTGGGTTTTTTGCGTTTTCATGATGATTATGCAACCGAATATGTCATTTTGGACATTATATATGAAGAGTCTGTTTTAATATTCGCCTTTCTAGTCATTAAGTGTGTGCAACCTTTCTTTCTGCAGGAAAGACAGGGATAGTGGACTATACAAATTATGATGACATGAAATATGCTGTAAGTCATTTAAATTTTCCCCTGCTTTTGTCATTTTTATATTTTTTAATGTTTAATACAGGACTCTCTTAATGGCTGTATTCATTTCTCTACAAATTATAATGACTTTTTTTTCTCTCTTTATGTTGTAGATCAAGAAGCTTGATGACTCGGAATTTCGTAATGCTTTCTCCAGGGCTAGAATTCATGTACGGCTGTGATTGTAGTTTGAATCCCATGGTTTTCTGTTATCTACACTTACTTGTACCTCTGTAATGACTATTCATCTCCTTTAGGTTAAGGAATATGATTCAAGTCGCTCTCGAAGCCGAAGCCGTAGTCGAAGCCGAAGCCGTAGCCCTTCTTACTCAAAAGGAAGGAGCAATGGTCGAAGCAGGAGCAGAAGTCTCAGTGACAGTAGGAGCAGAAGGTTGCTTGTGAAGTAAAGCATATTTTCTCTTCTTTAATTCATTTTTATGAGGTTTATTAATTTATTTACTCTACTTGCAGCAAGTCACCGAAAGGAAAATCTTCACGCCGGTCAAGATCTCGTTCAAAGTCTGTCTCGTCCCGTTCTCGTTCTCGGTCTGGGTCTAAAGCACGCTCTGTATCAAGGTACAGTTTCTTAGTCGTGTTTGGTCCAGCTGAACAGGCTTATTCTTTGTTTTCTATTTTTATCATTTGTGTAGCTGGCTGATTTCATGGTTTTTGTTTCTTTGTTGAGTTGATATGTATTTTTCTGTGAGTTATTTACTGGGGATGTTTTTGTTTCACCATTTAGTCTGATTTATTAATCAAAGACCAAGTATGACTTTAATGCACTCAACGATTCCCAGTAGTCTAATGGCTTCTGAGAAGTGATAAGACATTACATCACTGTGTTGCTCGAGAAAGTATGCGGCAAATGGCAGTTCCTTTCTGGTTTGATGGTTCAGTTGCAGCACCTGCTGGAGTCAAATGTGTTGGCTCTCTTGCTGGCCCTCTTCTGGTCTTCTTACTGCTCTCCCATTATAAACTTCAGTGGTGTCAAAAAAAATGTCTCCACTTTCAAAGAATCATCATTTTTTCTCTTCTTTGTAAACATGGAATTATCTTTTTGTTGTTTCTAGATATGGAATTTTGCGCGATCTGGGGGATTGCATGTTAGGATCTTGTTGGGTGATTTTGGTTCAGTTGGCTACAAGTCTTTTAATTTTGGAGGTATGATGTTTTAATGATGGTGTAACTTTGGAATCCTTTACGATGTCTCTTTGTCTAATGAGCATCGCAAATGTCCAATGGGTGCTAGATTGGGAACATGAAGATCATGGAATACTATGGTGAAGCTGGACACTGAACTAATTGCCTTTGAATAACGCAACACCTTTTTGCAGTGGATACTTTTAACTGTCTCCAATGCTGCTAAGCTACGAAAGCATGCTATCAGATTGTTTATTGATTCTTTTGGTATCTTTGCCTATTGGTCTTTCGGAGCACATAATGTTAGCTTTATACCAAGGTTTTGTTTCTTCTTTGATTAGTTTGCTTGCCTAGGTGGAATTTGTCTTTTTTCTTTTACTTATTTCTTTGCCTCATGTGTTTGCTAAAATTTTGTGAGTCTACTCTTTATCCATTTTGGTCATGGTCACTCTGACGTGGAAGTGGCATCAAGGCTCTTGGATCAAAGTTGTTAAGAGGCACTAGTGGATATTAAACTCGGTTGTTTCTGGAACTTTTGCAGATCCCCATCAAGATCCAGATCCCCTAAACCATCTGTAAGTTAGTCTTGATTTTAATCACTCTCTGCTCAGTACTTATTTTTCCTCTTCTCATTTTTGTTTTCCCAGTTGTAGACTACATTTATTATTTAAGGTATAAGGGCAATATGGCCGTTTAATGCAATCTTGCCCCTGTATGTTTTATATCTGCCTTGTCCCTTTGAATTTAACAATTTTCAGCGCCAGAAACGTGTGAGCAAGAGTCCAAGCAAAAGCAGGAGCAAGAGCAAGAGCAAGAGCAAGAGTCCAAGCCGAAGCCGGAGCAGAAGTCTTTCCAGGTTTACTCTCTCTCTCTCTCTCTCTCTATATATATATATATATATATATATATACACACAGGCACACACACATGTATGTATTTGGGTATACATACATAGATCCGTCAATGCTTTTCTCTTTCTAACTTTTGAAATCTGAAACCTGAAACTGAACCTGAGGACACCATTTGCCCAAAAGGGTGGCGTTCTTGGACCTTGATGTATAATAATTAATGACTACTGTAATTTCTAGCTCCATGTTGCTGATTGAATGGCCTCTTGTATTTCTCCTGACAGGTAAAAGTCGCTCATTCCGACAAGCACTGATGCTGTCATTCATGGCAAGCTAAGTATTATCACCAGATTTTGCTGAAGGGGAAGGAACCATATTCCCCTGCCCGACAGTTGAATCCCCTAAGTTCTTGGTTGCATATGCTATAAAATTATTCTCCAATATTATGTTATTTATGTAAGATTCATGGAAAGATTTTGAACTTAAGAATTGAAGTACTCCTAACTTTATCATCATCTACTTGCTTTTGTATCTATTTCCTCTTCCTGCGCTCATTTGTTTCCACTTTCCATTATTTTCCTTGGATTTGTACGTGCTAGGGTGGGGTGGTTATGCGGGTATTTACGATGCATGCACATTTTTAAAAATATATTTTATCATGTTGTGTTGAGTTGAATATTCTTGTCGGATATTGATAATTCTCACGTTAAAAATTTAATTTAATTTTTTTTATCGTTGTATTCCTGTCATGTTTGTATTGTCATGACTTATATCCATATCTTTGCATTATAGGTGGATGCTAACATTCTTCAATTTTGGCCCGCCACCCTATGTTTTAAAACCCGGACCGGAGGTCGAACCGGAGCCCTTACTGGTTACTGGTTTTACTGGTTCGACCGGTCGGATCGGTATGATGTCATAATTATATAATAATTATATACATTTATATAATATTATAAATATTAATTAAAAATAATTAAATTAGTTAAATAATATGGAAAAATGGATATATAAATAAATTTTAACTACTCATTGATTTTTTAATAACATATGCTATAATAAAATTTCAAATTATAACTCTAAACAATAGAAATAAAAGATTAATTTAACAAATAACATATTTTTTATTGTATAAAAAATAATATTACACATACTTTTATGTTTTTATAAATATATATTATAGATTATAATTTAAAATTAACTTCTAAGAAAATATAATTATAATATAGCATATATTATAATTATATTTTCTTAGAACTCAATTTTTAATTATAACTTAGAGGTTTAAAAAGCTCATAAGTTTACCCCTATAATTATTTTATTTACTAAAATAGAGCAACAAGTGAGGTAGTCGAGTTGGGTGGTGCTTTTCTCTTCTACAGCAGTGGTCCTAGGTTCAATTCCCCCAACCCACCAATAAACTTTTACAAAAAAAGGAAAATTCCGGCCCAATTGACCCGATAACCGATCCGGTCCGGGTTTTTAACCGGTTTTCGATCGGTTCGCCCCGGGCCAGATTGGTCCGTGAGGGGAGTGGTTTTAAGGGATCACCCGGACCGGAAAGCCGACCGGTCACCGGTCGGATCGGCCGGTCCGGTCCGGGTTTTAAAACATAGCCGCCACCAAAGCATTTTACTTAAAAACTGAAGTATATAAAAAAATGGCGCTTATAGATATTTGAAATTTCTAATTTTGCCCCACCTAAAAATTAACTTTTTGTGTAATTTTCATTATAGCCCCTCTTCTATTGAAATTTTCATTATAGCCCCAAGAGAGAGAGAGAGAGAGAGAGTAATATGAGTTTTGAATCAAAAAAGGTGTGCATCATTGCTCTTATCTTGTAGGTCCATGTGTGGGATTTTCTGCATGTGCGAGCTAAAGGCATTAATGCTATGGTTCGAAAAGTCATGCAAGGCTTCACACAACATGTGGTGGTGTTTCATTTACAATAGGGCTGTCAATGGATCAGATTTTAATTCGAATCCGGTCCGAATCCAATCCGAATTTTAATATATTCGTCCGATAAAAATGTCCGATGGATCATATCCGATTATAAATATTCGTTATCCAAAATAAATGGAGCGAATATGGAATTAACGAATCCGATCCTTTTAGAATCCGAATCCGATTATATATATAATATTTAATTAAAATAAATTATTTACTAGTACATAATATTAAGTAAAATGACTAAAATTATAATTTTCACATAATTATCACTTTAAACAACAATAAAATTTGAATTATTTACTCTAAAAGTATATATTTTCCTTTATTAATAAGTTTAAGTTAACTTATTTTAAACAAATATAAATAAAATCATCAAATAATCCATTAAATAATTATTATTTATTAATATTATGTAATTATATTAATTCTTTATATTAAATTTGTTAAATAAAAAAATTAAATTTTATTGCTAATCGGGTCGGATCTTTAATCGGATATAATCCGATCCGATTATACATGGATTCAAAATAAATGAATGCGAATCCTATAGGATTCGGATTCGGATTCGGTTGTCGGATCCTCTTGTCGGATTCGGATCCGGAATCCCCTGATCCGGCCCGAATCCGACCCGTTGACAGCCCTAATTTACAATGGGTCCAATTTCTTTATGCGGATAATATTACACTTCCCCACTCCCAACTTCCTACCAAATTTTTGGAAACTACGTGTCGTGTTCATACACACATCAATGCTATTCAAACTGACGCATATATTCTTTTTCTCTAATCTCGACCTTAAGAGGGATTACGAAACCATTATATAGCTTGTAAATTACAATTTTGATGAGTCTTGGGTGCGACGTTGTGGTAAATGGTCTTGAAAGATGATCCATTTTGACGGGAAATTTGCAAAGAAATCAGTGCTAAATTCCTAATGTTCATGATTAAAGCTAGCTAGTAGTGTAATTATTACTGTAAATAGCCATTGATGCAGGATTTGATCTAATATCATCCATTTATAGCTTCATTAGAGGCTGAAAGCTTGCAAATTTGCAATCTGAATCCTCGAAATATGTAGAAATTGCGAAAGCACCCCAACAGTCGTCACAGAAACTCATCCAAAACGCACACAGAAAAAATCAGCTCCCTCTCCAGCCACCACATAAACTCTTTTGTCTTCTGTCATAATATTTCTCTCCAGCTGTATATTGCTTACCTTTTTCTGATGGAGAAAAATCTTAGATGATTGCTTATCTGGTGCAATTTTTCTCTGAAAACATCGGAGAAGAGTGATCCTTTTTGATTCTCGGCTCGAAATTGCAGTGATTTTGTTAGGAAGTTTGAGAATTAAGCTTTAATCGGCGCAAAAATGGCTGAAAGCGTTTTCTCCAAGCTTTCCGACGATGTAATCCTCAGTATCTTCAATAAGCTCGAAGAAGATCCCCGGAATTGGGCGAGATTAGCCTGCGTCTCCGCCAAATTCTCCTCTCTAATCCACGCCGTCTGCTGCAAAACCAAATGCTCGCAGTCGATCCCCGCCGTTGTCTCCGATCTCGTGCACCCAGCCGCGCCTCCCGGTGTTTGGGCGGCGCTTTACAAGGTCGCCGTCTGCTGCCCCGGCCTCCTCCACGCCGGCGTCCTCCTCGAAAACTCCGATTTCGGACTCGAACGCGAAATCGGTCCCGATGAAGATTACCACCGGCACAAATCGTCCCCAACCAATAACGGTGAATCAGAAGAAACAGCTTCATCGAGCAACGTTCATCACGAACCACCACCTGTTTCCGTCTCCGACTGCGTATGGTCGTTATACGACGATTTGCTCTTCGACACACTGTACACCGACGCCGAAACGACGCCGTTGGAGGTTGACATTGAACCGGAAACCCAAAATCCAGCCACTGAAATCACCATCCCCAAACGGAGAAAAGTCTGCAGACCAATGAGATCTCACCTCGCTTCAGGAGCGTGGAATCTGAGCCGCGAACAGGGCAACAAGCTCCTCGCGAGCCGATTCAAGGGCGATTGCTTATACATCTGCGATTGGCCGGGATGCGTCCACGTCGAGGAGAAGCGCAACTACATGCTGTTCAGAGGCATCTTCAAGAACTTCAAACAGTCCCGCGTCTGGAGAACAATCAACGACGGCAGCAGCCGGAGCAGGACCGATCTCAGCTGCGCCTTCTGCGATTCGGATCAGACGTGGGATTTGCATTCCTCGTTTTGCCTGAGAAGGTACTTCGGTTTTCACGATGATGGTGAGCCTGTTGTTAGGGCTTACGTCTGTGAGAATGGGCATGTTTCGGGGGCCTGGACTGATTGGCCTTTGTATACTTGAAGGAAGGAAGATTGCAAGTCTCAGCAATCAGCATCTACTTTGGAATTGGAAGATTATGCTTGTATTATTATATTGTGTTTTTGAGTTAATTATTATTAATCTTGCTTTAATTATCGCTTTGATCTTTTTCAATATTATACGTATCATCTCATCTGTTTTAATCACAACATCTCAATGGTGCATGTGTGTTGCTGTTGTACTTGGCCTATATTATTTTAGCTGGACTTGGATGTTATGTTTGCGCACTTACAAATTATAATGATACTTGAAATCTGGGGAAGTACTACTTATAAATCATGTTTTATTTTAATAACGTTGGACGACTCTTATCTTGTCGATTAGCTTTTAAGATGTGTTATTGCCTATGTTTTGAAACCCGGACCGGACGTCGAACCGGAATCCTTTACTGGTTATTGGTTTTATTGGTTTGATCGGTTGGACCATCGGTCGGACCGGTATGACATCATAATTACGTAATAATTATATTTAATTATATAAATTCATATAATATTATAAATACTAATTAAAAATAATTAAATAAACTAAATAATATAAAAAATTAGATATAATTTTAAATTTCTTCCAACTATTTATTAGTTTCCAAATAACATCTCTAATAAGAAAATTTCAAATTACAAAATCTACAAAAATACAGATAAACTATATAATTAAATAGCAAAATAATCAACACCTAATAAATTAACAATATAGATAAATAATTATTGTAACAGACATCATACTTTGATTGGGAAAACAATAAAAAGATATTACATGTACATTTATATTTTTATAGATATATATTATAAAAAAATATATTACACATTATAGTCATAATTAATATTTTTTTGAAAATCAATTTTCAAATATAATCGATAAATTTGATGAGTTTGTTTTTATGAGATTTATTTCCAAAAATTACCCTTAAAAACGGATTGAATAAGAATCTCTTACAACAAAGCTACTATCATTTGATTTAGATTTTAGTTGTCAACTGTTGAGTTCGGCCAATTGGTTGAGGCATTCTCTCCCTAACTTAGGGTCACAGGTTCAAACTCCATGTGTCCCAAATATTTCGTTTTTACAAATCAAAAAAAAAAAAAAAAAAAATCACTAAAATCCGGCCCAACTGGTCTGTTAAGCGGGCCGGTCCGGCCTTTTAGCCGGTTTTTGACCGGTTTCTACCGGTTCAGACTGGTCCAACCAGAAGCTGGTTTTAAGGCCCTAACCGGACCGGACAAGCGACCGGTCACCGGTTGAACCGGTCCGACCGACCGGTCCGGTCCGGGTTTCAAAACACAGGTTATTGCAAATACATTCTATCTAAATTAATGAAATTTAACATAAGATTTTCTACTTTGGTTGGTATAAGAATCAAAGTTCAATTCATTACGGTATAAGAGTATGATCCATTTTATTTTCTTAATTAATAAATTTAGATGCTTCGCAGAGAGAATTGGGGAAGATAGAGATGAAAGGAAATCGTATGCATAAAACTAATATGAAAATATTGGTATGTACAAGTATATATATAAGTTGTTTAGCCATAGACGAGCTGACATGTGTCATGGGAGATGTGACCCTCAACCTAATTAGTTAGTACAGTTATGTTTCTATATTTATCTAATCTGACTTTAATCCTGCACCTAATACCCCTTCCCTCAAACGCGAGCGAGGATATTGATCAAGCCAAGTTTGCCCAGATGGTTGTGGAATGGAAGATTGCTTAATGGCTTAGTGAAGATGTCAGCCGTCTGTGTAGAAGTATGAAGCAATAAGAGGTGGATGATGCCCTTTTGAAGTTTTTCTCTGACCACATGACAATCAATCTCTATGTGTTTGGTACGTTCTTGAAATGTCGGATTGGCAGCGATATGAAGAGCAGACTTGTTATCACAATAGATAATGGCAGGTTTGGGATCAGCAATGCACAAGTCTTTCAAGAGATACTTTATCCATTGGATTTCGCAAGTAGTTACTGCTAGAGCCCTGTACTCTGCCTCTGATGAAGATCTGGACACCGTAGTCTGTTATTGGCAGCGATATGAAGAGCAGACTTGTTATCACAATAGATAATGGCAGGTTTGGGATCAACAATGCACAAGTCTTTCAAGAGATACTTTATCCATTGGATTTCGCAAGTAGTTGCTGCTAGAGCCCTGTACTCTGCCTCTGATGAAGATTTGGATACCGTAGTCTGTTCCTTTGACTTCCAACTTATGAGTGAATCACCTAGGAAAATGCAAAAGCCAGTTATACTCCTCCTGGAATCCTTGCAGCCTGCCCAATCGGAATCACTAAAGGCTTTGATGGATGAATCCTTTGTTGTTGGAAAGAATAACCCTTGGCCTGGAGCACTTTTGATGTATCTTAGTATTCGTTGTGCAGCTTGATAGTGTTGAACAGTAGGACTAGCAAGAAACCGACTCAGTTGTTGTACACTGAATCAGATGTCAGGCTAGGGTTGTCAATTCGGGTGGGTCGGGTGGGTTCGGGTCGGGTTGAAACAGGGGGGCAACACCAAAAATCTCAACCCGAACATGACCCGAACCCGAATTGAACCCATTACCCTCAACCCTAACCTGATGCTATAAGGTTAGGGTTGGGTTCGGGTTGACCTGATTCATTTTTGGGTCACCTGATAACCCGAACCCACCCGATAAACCCGACCCGATTTGAATTCGAACCTATCAGATTCCCTTTTCCCTTTTCTGCTTAAGTCTGAGAAAGAAGAACTTTCAAATTAATTCAACCTTAAATGGGATAAAATTGAGGGAATCTTTGCCTTTCTTTTCAAGAAAAAATCCTATTTTTCGAGGTAGAGTATACAAAATTTAGATCAAAGTTTAGACAATCAAGAAGATTTCGGAGGCAAGCAAATTTGTAAAAAATAAAGAAGAAATTAAATTTTTTTGCAGGCCAACCGCACCTTTCAATTTTATTTACCATTGATCCTCCTACTCTCAAATCCATTCAATTAGAACAAGAAGAAATTAACGCACCACTAATAGTTATTGAAATCAGAAAAAAGAAAAGAGAAATGGAAACAAAAGGGGAAGAAATCTTAAAATAAAAGACAAGTAGATTTGCAAGCAGGCATCGGAAGAAAGGAAACAGAGCAAACGAGTTCCGCCGTGTCGGTGTGGTGGCGGGGCATTGATGATGGCGGTGTGGTGGCCGGCCGTTGATGATGGCGGAGGCGAGGCAGCGGATTTGAGAAGAAAGGAAACAGAGCAGGCAATTTCTGCATTGGTGGAGGGTATTGATGATGGCGGCGTGCTGGCGGAGCGATGAGAGTTGCAGAGGCAAGGCAGCCAGGCGGTGGAGAAAGTGTTGGGGCACCAAGATGACAGACGATAATGGTGCAGAGAAGAAGAGAGCAGAGGCAGAGGTGTTGAAATGTCTTCAAATTAGGGTTTTCTCTTTATATAGTATCCACATATTTTTAGGTTGGTTTGATGACCCGAATAGCACGTCCCAATTGATTTTCTTTTTCTTTTTCTTTTTTCCTTTTTTTTTGATTTTTTTAAAGTTTATTTTATATTTAAATTATTGTAAATTTTAATAACAACTAGTAATTTTAATTGTGGCATATTCGTTGCATGTGTAAATTAATTTTTTGTATGATTTAAATATATTAAAAATAATTTTTATATTAATATATATTTTATAATTATATTTAATATACTTATTAAATTATAATAAATAAATAGCATGAAAAGATAATATAACAAACAACATTATCTTTAAAAAAAGAAAAAAATTATATATAAAAGAAAAAAATTAAAATGAGATATGAGAAAAGATAAGTTATAAATATATTTTTGAAGTGATAAAATAAACAAAAAGAGAAAAAAAGAGAAAAGAACGTGAGAGAAGAAAACGGATAAACATAAAAAGAAAAGAGAAATTTAAAAATAAGAAAATAGGACACCAAGAGGCCACAATTAGGTATAACACTTAATAATAGATTATAGATATATAAAAATATATAGTTTATAAGATTTGATAGATAAAAAAAAAAAATTAATACATAAATGTTATTAAGTTCTAATTCTAAATGTAATTATAGTTAAATTTTATATTTGTATAAATTCAATCGATATGGTAATTATATAAAATATAAATTAGATACATAAATATTGCTTAGATCGAATAATATATTTTCTACTAAACTAATCATAATGCAATTCTAATTCTTTAAGTCCAAATAAATATATTTATGTTTGTCCATAAACTCCGTTTAATTCTAATCATATTACAATCATATATATCTTTCTAATTAAAAAAATATAAATATAGACAAATCATATAATATTGACATTATAAATCACATTATTCTCATATAATAATCACATGTTTATAGAATAATTTTTTTTTTGAAATTTATTGATCGCCAAAATATCCTTACAATAATGATTTCACTAGTGTTTAATTAAGTTAATTATGTAAACCAATATGTATTATAAATTATTATTAAAATTTTATAAAACTTAATTATGGATAGGAATTTTGTTACAAGTCTAATTTTAATCAAATTCTAAATCTAACTCTAATAAATTGTACCCACATTAAAAACTTTTTTTATAATCTTAATTAAAATCTAATTCTAAATGTAACTATAATTAAATTTTGTATCAATTCTATTTAAATTCTTATTTATATAAATTTAATAAAATTCAATCACTGCGACAATTATGTAAAATATAAATTAGATACATAAAAATTATTTAGAATGAATTATATATTTTTTACTAAACTAATCATAGTGCAATTCTAATTGCTTAAGTTTAATCATAATGGAATTTATGAGAAATATAATGATGGTAACTAAATTTCAATTCTCTCTCCGGATATCTAGAATAAGGTTAATTATAGTGAAAGCTATCACTATAACTATTAAGAAAATTAACAAAGCTCATAACATCTTGATACATGAAAATTGATCAAAATGATCTTCTAAATATTTTCAAAGTAAGAAATAAGATATAGAAATGAATGATTTGTGTATACCAAAAATCACATATTTATACAAAAAATTATTTTACTAATCTTTTTTTAAAACTAGCCATTATATCTAATATATTTTTTTATAGATTTTATTAAAAAAAAAATAGTCTTTGCAATGTGTATGTGTATATATATATATATGGAATACAGATAAACATAAATGTAGAAGTTAATGATAATAATTTATGAAATGATCTTCTAGATATTTTGAGAGTAAGAAATAATATATATAAATTAATTAATTATGTTTAACAAAAATCATATATTTATAAATAAATATATATTTTTTACTAGCCGATTTTTAAAAATAGCCATTATGTATATCATTTCTATTATATTTATGTTTAATATACTCTTAATGTAAAAACTTATAATAAAAAGTAAAGATACTTGTGTTCAATTATAAACTAATAATTTAGTTAACTATGCCTAAACAATTTAGCACACTAAAATAAATCTGATGGGTTCCGAATAGGTGGGTCAGGATCCGATCACTTTAGAATTTGTTTGAGTGGGGAAACCGTCGGAGGTTCGCCGGAAAAGATGGGGGTTCTACCTGCTAGGACAAACACAAGGAAAGTCAGAAGGCCAAGCTGGGGGAACTGGGGGTGATACCCAGTTTGGCTCTCCGACGCTCAAGTCAGATGATGATCTGAAAGAGGAAAAGTAAGCTGTGTACGAGTTGCAGTAATGGAGATTACTTACAGTGAGAGAGATGACTCAGCCTATTTATAGTTGAGGGTCAGGGACCCTTTGGTCATTTGCCTCATGTGGTCCTGGCCGAATGTTGCCCTAACACGTGGCGCTGCGAGAGAGAAACTTAGGAGGAATCTTCTGCAAAAGCGGCTAGGAGTTAGTGTTGGCAACAGGGGCAGGTACGCGGGCACATACGGTGTGTCAGAGAGCCGTTTGGGAGGTTGGTAATGAGGGCTTAGGAGCACGCTCGTGACAACCAGAAGCATTGGAGGCCAAGATATCCGCTAGGGGATGAGGGCTCCGGTGCGTGTAATGAGTCAGAAGGGAAGGCCACTCTGAGGGATTGTGACGCTCGAAGAGGGCTTCCTTGACAATATGAGTGGCGCTCGTGAGAGAGCGGAGGCAAGGGGAGCGTGTCAGCGGTGACATGCGCTCTTGAAGGATCATAGCGCTCGTTGGGCTTAACGCTCGTGTACTGATGGTGCCACCTTGGGGAGACAAATGTCATCGTCTCAGTAGTGCCACGTGTCGAAACGTGGGACGAGCGTATTTTGACTCCATCATTTTGCCCCCCAATTCTGTAGTCCTTAGTGATAAGGACTGTAGAATTCCAATGTGTTCTATCTTCTGAGCGTGACGCTCGTATGAAGCTTGGCGTGTTGAGCAATCCTTCTTCTGTTTGTGCCATTAATGCTGTCCTTTCATCTGACCGCTCGTAATGCTTTAGCATTAAATGCTGTGCTCTTTTTGACCATTCGAAGCGTCGGAGCATTAAATGCAGGCGCGCGTGGGGGCGCGTGAATCTTGGGAAGTATGGGACGGTTCCATAAAGTGGACGGTTTCCTAGGCGGGAAATGATTACGATTTTGAATCCTTGCCGAAAAGGCACCAACTTCCATCCCTATAAATAAGGGATTCTGAAATCATTCCACTCTTTACACATACTTATCTTCCAAGCATCCATTGCAGAGAAAACCTTCTTGCAAACCAGTTCTCAAAGCATCTCAAGCTTTCCTCCAAGTTTTCCCAGAAATTTCAAGGTAAACTCCAGTGATATTCTTCTGACTTTGCTAACTCTAGATTCTGATTTAGGATTAGGTAATCCCTTAGGTTTTACTTCCCTTGAAAACCCAGATTTCTCCCAAAATCTTCCATTTTCGAACTCAAACAAACTTTTTCCCAAATCCAGCTTTACTATGGCTGACCAACATATTGAGGAATTCGTCCGTGAAGTCGATGAAATGGCCATCCAGAGTTCTTCTTCCCCAGATTCCCCTAGGGACGAGGAGTTGGGGGCAGCAGTGATGGCCATGGAAGAAAGGAGTCCTGGCGGAGTGGAGCATCTCTTCGAAGAGATGAGCCTGGCTATAGAGGCAGAAAGGCAAGGGGTGGCTCTCCCCATAACCGAGAGTGCTACTCATCCCCACCGCCGTACTGTGACGGTGGCCATCGCAGCTCCGGTACCGGAGGCTGAGGAAATAACAGGGTCTTCTGAACGAGCCCGTGATAAGGGAAAATCCAAGAAGACCAAGAAAGCCCAGAAGTCCAAGGGGCCTCACGAGGGTGAAGGATCGGGATACCAGGCTACCGAGCGCACCCCAGACGAAACTCCCAGCACCGTTACTGTGGGAGAGGTAAAGACAATGATGGCGCCCATTTACTGTGACGAGCGCTATACCTGGAGAATCCCTGAAAGCCACGAGCGTGCCCACCAACCGCCTCCCGGGGAAATGGCAGTTTATGTGGCCATGGTCAGCTCAGGAGGTTTGAGGTTCCCCATTTCGATCCCAATGGCGCACTTACTGAATGATTTGAACCTCTGCCCTTCACAAATAGTGCCCAACGGCTTGGCCCTTCTAACAAGCTTCGTGATTCTGATGAGGTGTGCTGGTTACTAGCCCTTCATGCGGAATTTTAACGCACTTTTCCAAGTAGTCAGCTCGTCACGCTCATCTCCCGAGGCGGGCTTCTACTATATCCAAGCAAAGGCTCGTACAAAATTGATCAACTCTCCCACGAGCACTTATGGCCCCAACTGGAAGGAAAAGTTTATCTTTGTCAAGGCCCCCACAGAAGAAGGCTTTGGGGTGTCCACAAATTGGGGCTCGGTTGCAAAGAGCCGCTTGGAACCCGCTCTACCCAAAGATTGGGCTAAGAGTCTGGCTGAGGCTCTGAGGGACGAGGGTCACCTCATTCAAGCGAAAGACTGGATAGACGACACAGAGCTCATGTTCTTGTGTGGTCTTTCTAATGACCCTTATTACCTTGACAACCCTCCGGCTCGTGACATGGAACGAGATGGTTAGATTCTTAGGGCACTAACTTTTAGATAGGAATACTAACTGGCTCTTTGTATCTGTAACTTGCATACTGAGTAATATGTTTAAGGATTTCTAACCCTTGTATTTACCATTCTTGCAGGAGTATCAATATTAGCAATGGCTGGAGGTATCAGACAAGCTGCTCGTTTTGCGAACGCCAACAGGAACCAAGCCCAGCAGGGGGAGCAGCAGCAGCCTCGAAGCCGCAGTGGCAGGAGTGCCGCTCGAGGTGACAATCAGGGTGCCAGTTCGAGCGCAACCTCAGGCGCCCAACCTGCTCGTGGCCGGGGGGAAAGACGAACGAGTGACAGAGAAAGTCGGATAGTGGTGCGGCCACCTCCTTCATCAGATCCGAGGGGGGCTGACCCTCGAGCCGCTGTCCAGGTGAGGCCTCCCACCAGCTTAGTCATAAACGAGCCCCACCCGAGCGCAAATAGACCTTCTCGCAAGAGGAAGAGGATGCCCGACGCTGTGGCAATAAGGGACAAAGGGAAGCAGGTAGCGGAGGGCCCCAAAGGTGATGGAGAAACTTCCTCTTCAGAGGAAGAACATTTATGGGAGTTCTCCCGCCAAGGGGACAGGGACTTCACAGGCGCCTCCGACGGCGGGCCAGTTCTGCTAAGGCCCGGCACAGTCGCTGAAACCTCAACTGGAACCTCTATGATAGGGCCCAGTTCACGGCGGACCACAGGCATATGTACAACGAGCCTGTGGAATCGGTGGCCTATGAGGTGGCCCACGCCTTGATTTCTGTAAGTCTTTACTCCCTTGTTACATTGCTATTCCTGTAAGTATCTCTTTGACAACTCCTTGCTAATACCTCCCTTCCTTCGAACCCATGCAGCAAGTACTTCCCCGCCTCAAGAATATCCAAATGCGGGCGTCCACCTATGCCGATCGTAAAGCCAAGTACAAAAAGATGGCGCAAATCCAAGAGGAGCTGCAACTTCAAGAGCCAGAAGGTCCTGTTCATGGTCCTGTGGCTCAGAATATCATGGTGGTTTTAGATGATGATGTTGCTCCTGCCGCTTGAAGTTTTTCTCTGCCAGCTTTCCATTGTATTTTCCCCTTTTGTATAGATGTCTGTGGGCCTTTGAGCCCTTATTTTGTAATTTAGGCAAAGGACTATCAGGAATAAAATTTCTTCTTTCCTTCAGAGTACTGCTTTTTAGCCTTTTTCTTGATTGCAAATTTCCATACTACGCTTGTTGTGAACAAATCTTGTGGTGGTAAGATTGTGTGTAACATGTTTAGCAAAAATTGCATTATTATGATGGGACTTTTGAGTAATCTTGTTAAGTCCTGTAAAACTTGAAAAATTTGTCTAAGTCTTGAGTGATCACGAGGGTCTTATTGTGAGGTTGCCCCCATTCAAGACTTGTGTAAATTTTCGCTTTTGCTCTTAAAAATTTGGCTGAGTCTTGAGTATACATGAGGGTCTTATTAAGAGGCTGCCCTCGTTCAAGGCTCGTGACATTTCTTCTTAATTTTGGGGGAATTTTGCTAAGTCTTGAGTATTTGCGAGGGTCTTACTGAGTGGTTGCCCTCGTTTATGACTTGTGAAATTCCTTCCGCCCTTGGGGGATTTTGCTAAGTCTTGAGTATTTGCGAGGCTCTTACTGAGTGGTTGCCCTCGTTCATGACTTGTGACACTCCTTCTTGATACCGAGGCCACCGTACGAGCGCTCTGGCTCTTGTCGTATTTTTGGCTCTTCAGGAAATCCCGTTTTCGAGCGCAAGGCGTTATAAGAAATGGCCAAGGCCTACTAGGATTTGCTCTTGTAGGAGATCCCGTCTTCGAGCGCAAGGCGTTGTAAGAAACAACCAGGGCCTACTAGGATTTGCTCTGTAGGAGATCCCATTTTCGAGCGCAAGGCGTTGTAAGAAACAGCCAAGGCCTGCTAGGATTTGCTCTGTAGGAGATCCCGTCTTCGAGCGCAAGGTGTTGTAAGAAACAGCCAAGGCCTACTAGGATTTGCTCTGTAGGAGATCCCGTCTTCGAGCGCAAGGCGTTGTAAGAAACAGCCAAGGCCTACTAGGATTTGCTCTGTAGAAGATCCCGTGTTCGAGCGCAAGGTGTTGTAAGAAACAGTCAAGGCCTTCTAGGATTTGCTCTGTAGGAGATCCCGTCTTCGAGCGCAAGGCGTTGTAAGAAACAGCCAAGGCCTACTAGGATTTGCTCTGTAAGAGATCCCGTCTTCGAGCGCAAGGCGTTGTAAGAAACAGCCAAGGCCTACTAGGATTTGTTCTGTAGGAGATCCCGTCTTCGAGCGCAAGGCGTTGTAAGAAACAACCAAGGCCTACTAGGATTTGTTCTGTAGGAGATCCCGTTTTCGAGCGCAAGGCGTTGTAAGAAACAGCCAAGGCCTACTAGGATTTTCTCCATAATCTTCTTCCAATTCGCCTAATTGGTTGTGAGCGTAACCAGTCTATCCTTATGAGGGCGTCCCCCCATGTGGAGTAGAGTGCTGGCAAGCGTAACCCATACGAGATAACAACATATATATTGGAATGGGTTGCCAACCACGCTCGCGAAGACGAGGGACGTGGGACTTATCCATTCAAGCAACCAAAGAAACAGAAGTATTAGAGAAATTAAAAAGATTACGTTACCGCTTACTTGTGATTGGAAGTACATAGAATCCGTCAAAGAGGGTTATTACATCATGGTTTGCAAAGAGCTTTTAAACATAAAACCGCAGGAGGTTACATGCGTTCCAAGGGCGAGGCAAGCGCTCGCCTTGAAGTGTTTCCAGGGTGTAAGTGTTGTTAGCTCTGATGTGTATAACCTTGAATGGGCCTTCCCAGTTGGGATCCAATTTCCCCACATGTCTGGAAACTTCCACCTTCTTCCAAAACCAAGTCTCTCAACTGGAATGTCCTCCTGAAGAGCCTCCCGCTATCATATTGATAACTGCAAAAGGTAGATTTTCCTGCTCGGGAGTCTTTCCTTTACTGCTCCGATGGCTGCTGCCCTCGGGAGGGCCTCTTCCTCGTGGGCTCCTCGAGCGTGACGGACTCCGCCTTCTCCTTCCGGTGCGCTCATTACAGCGCTCATCATAGCGCTCGAGCACCGTGATAAATTCTTTTAGATGGCCCCCTGCGACGAGCCTCTGAATCTCCGCTTCCAACTGACGACACTCATCCATGTCGTGCCCTTTCTGCTTGTGGAAAGCACAGTATTTGTTCGAGCGCTGGAGTGAAGCCGTCTCCCTCATCTTGATGGGTCTCTTGAAGAGCTTTTTACCGGAGAGGTTATAGACTTCCGAATTCGGCCTCGTGAGCGGGATGCCCTTGAATCGATGAGGGGGAGGTGGCGACCTCTTGCGCTCATGATGATGCTCCTTCTTGCCCACAACATCTTGCCCTCGCTCGTAATGAGGGCGCTCGTTCCTCGCTGGACTGTGAGGCCGGGGACCGTTCGTCCCATACATATCTTCGAGCGCGAAAAATGGCTCGGCAACCTCTCTCAGGGCCATGAGCGTCCCTGGCCTTCTCTCTACGATGGCATCAGCAAATTTCTTGCTCACGTACTGCCTGTGATCCACTGCCTGAAAGAGCACTGGGATCAAGAAATCCATGGACGGCCTCTCCACTTGCAGGATCTCCTTGTTGAAGCGGGCGAAGAACGAGCGAAGAGACTCATTCTTGCCTTGCACTACGTTGTAAAGAGCAGTGGGCGCGGTGACTGGGGTTTTCAGAGAATTGAAGTGGTTGAGGAAAGCGTTGGCCAGCTCTTCATATGAGTGTATCGAGCGTGGCGGCAGCTGCTTGTACCACTCCTGCGCCATTCCTAGCAATGAAGTGACAAACACCTTGGCCCAGTAGTTTCTGGAATGCTCGTAGAGGTACATCAAATGCAGGAAATGATCCAGATGCTCGGCTGGATCGGTTGTCCCATCGTAGCGGTTGATGGAAGTGGGGATTTTGGCCATTCCTGCTTGGGCCATCAAAACTTCTTCCACGAGGGGGGAGCCCCTCGCCAACGGATGATATTCATATGTGCAGAAGTTTTCCTCCTGCTCCTTACGATGGGGGACCCTTGGTTGACGGTCCCTAGGACGAGCGTTCCTGGCGTCAACCCGTTCATCCCGACTAGGGGAGATCTGAGTTGATCGCCCTCGTGAGAGCTGTCCTACAATATCCTTTAAACCCTGCAGCTGGTCTTGCACAGCCGCGAGGATGTCAGGATTCATGTCCCCTTGTCTGGGGGCTCGTGAGCCTCTTCTGGAGACATGCGAGTCTCCTTCATCTTCATTAATTTTCTCAGTGGGCTCTCTATTCCGGTCCACGGGGGGACGCTCGTTGCCGCCTTACGGGGGCGTTTCTCTGGCTGGCGGTGGTGGCGGTTGTGCCCTCAGGACGGCCTGAGCTTCCCTGAGGGGAAAGGTTTGCAGTCCGCCTAAAGGGGCGACGGTTTGAGTGGCCTGCCCAGAGGGAAAGTACATGGAATGGAACCTTTCCCATGTTCCCTGAGCCGCCTGAACCTCACACTGGGCGTAGAGAGCCCTCAGTTGCTGAGTAGTTAGTGGAGGTAACTCCACTCCTTCAATCTCCCTAGGGATCACCACCGGGAGCTGGATCTGTCCGGCGTGATAGGGCTGGACCTGCGGCATCATAACGGTGGGGGTGAGTGTATAACCGGGTGGTGGCATCATGTAACTCTTCCCCCCTGGATTTACATAGGTATGGACCCATTGGCTTGGCGGAGGATGTGGAGGAGCGGAGAAAGGGACTCCTCCAGCGGCGGCGGGAACTGGTGGTGCCGGCGGCGCTGGCGGAGGAACTGAGGTCTCGACCTGCGATGTCACTCCTACGGAGGGGAGAGCACCACCATCAGCGGCAGTAAACGACGGGCCACCGCCCACAGGGACAGTATTGACTTCATGAAAGGTGTTGTCTCCTCCTCCCATGACTCCAGATCTTGTTGCGACCATAGTTGTGATGGGTTTTGGGTGTTTGCTTTTCAACTAGCAGAAGAGAAAAAAAAGGTTGAGAGCTGGTTTCCCACAGACGGCGCCAAAAATGATGGGTTCCGAATAGGTGGGTCAGGATCCGATCACTTTAGAATTTGTTTGAGTGGGGAAACCGTCGGAGGTTCACCGAAAAAGATGGGGGTTCTACCTGCTAGGACAAACACAAGGAAAGTCAGAAGGCCAAGCTGGGGGAACTGGGGGTGATACCCAGTTTGGCTCTCCGACGCTCAAGTCAGATGATGATCTGAAAGAGGAAAAGTAAGTTGTGTACGAGTTGCAGCAATGGAGATTACTTACAGTGAGAGAGAAGACTCAGCCTATTTATAGTTGAGGGTCAGGGACCCTTTGGTCATTTGCCTCATGTGGTCCTGGCCGAATGTTGCCCTAACACGTGGCGCTGCGAGAGAGAAACTTAGGAGGAATCTTCTGCAAAAGCGGCTAGGAGTTAGTGTTGGCAATAGGGGCAGGTACGCGGGCACATACGGTGTGTCAGAGAGCCGTTTGGGAGGTTGGTAACGAGGGCTTAGGAGCGCGCTCGTGACAAACAGAAGCATTGGAGGCCAAGATATCCGCTAGGGGATGAGGGCTCCGGTGCGTGTAATGAGTCAGAAAGGAAGGCCACTCTGAGGGATTGTGACGCTCGAAGAGGGCTTCTTTGACAATATGAGTGGCGCTCGTGAGAGAGCGGAGGCAAGGGGAGCGTGTCAGCGGTAACATGCGCTCTTGAAGGATGATAGCGCTCGTTGGGCTTAACGCTCGTGTACTGATGGTGCCACCTTGGGGAGACAAATGTCATCGTCTCAGTAGTGCCACGTGTCGAAACGTGGGACGAGCGTATTTTGACTCCATCAAAATCTATTATTTGAAATAAAATTTATTTATTAGGTAAAAGAAACATTAGTTCAAAGTATAAAATATTTTTCTCATTAAAAATGGAAATATTAAATCTAACACAATAATTAGCGATGCAAATCAATATTCATCCGATGCCAAATAATATAAGACAAGAAAAGTTAATTTTATACTTATCTATATATATATATATATATATTATTTAGAATAAATACATTTATTTATATATTTTGGGCCGGGTTATCGGGTTGGGCCGGGTTGTTGGGGTTGGGCGGGGTTATGGGGTCACTCGTGGAACTTTTCGGGTCAACCCGGGTTAGACTCGAACCCGACCTGATTTTCTCTCTCTTCCCCGGGTTGTAATCGGGTCGGACCCGATTCGACCCGGACCCGAAATACCCCAACCCTAACCCGATATTTTAATGGGTGGGTCGGGTTGGGTTGTCGGGTCGGGTCCAAAATTGACAGCCCTATGTCAGGCCTTGTAGTGCATAGATACAGTAGTTTGCCTATGATTTTCCTGTATAAGGCAATGTCTTCAAACTTTGTTCCTTCTGATGTAATTTGTATGTTAGAGTCCATTGGAGTAGATGCTGGTTTTGCAGCTAACAATCCTGTATCAGCTAAGAGATCCAAAGTGTACTTTCTTTGATTCATTGAGATTCCTTCCTTTGTTCTTGCAATTTCCAAGCCTAAAAAGAATTTCAAACTGCCCAGATCTTTGATTTTGAATGACTGATCAAGGAATGATTTTACTTGATTGATCTCAGCTTGGTCATTAACTGCAAGAATTATGCCATCTACATAAACAAGTAAAGCTGTGAATGATCCATTTGAAGTTTTAATGAAAAGGTTGTAATCAGACAAGGACTGAGTATATCCTTGTGAAATAAGAGATGTAGATAACTTGCTGAACCATTGCCTAGATGCTGTTTTAGGCCATAAAGAGACTTTGTTAGCTTGCACACTTTGCTAGGACCTGCAGCTGTGAATCCCTGAGGTAAAGTCATACACACTTCTTCATCAAGCTCTCCATGAAGAAAGACATGATTTACATCTAATTGCTGTAACAGCCAACCCTTTTGAGCAGCTAGAGCAAGAAGTAAATGAATAGTGGTGATTTTAGCAACTGGACTAAAGGTATCAAAGTAATCAAGACCCTCAGTTTGTGTATAACCTTTAACAACAAGTCTAGCTTTATATCGTTCTATGCTACCATCAGTTTTGTGCTTGATTTTATAAACCCATTTACAACCTGTGGGATTTTTACCAGGTGGAAGATCAACAATTTCCCAAGTTTTAGTAAGTTGTAATACCTCAATCTCTTTGTTCATGGCTTCCTGCCACTCTTGATGTTTGATTGCTTGTTTGTATGTTTTGGGTTCAGTTTGAGTAGATATGTTAAGAATGTAATGCTTGTGGGATGGTGCTAAGTTATCATAGTTTATGACATCAGAGATAGGATAGGAAGGAGATACACCTGGAGAAGTAGTAGTGGCATTTGTGAGCTTGCAGTGATAATCCTTTAAGTATTGGGGTGTTGTTCAACTCCTTGGTGGCCTGGAAGTTGTGGAAGATGGAATGTTGAGTGAATCAGGAACATGTTGATCCAATGGTACAGATGGCAGAGAAGTATCCACAGGAGCAGAGACTTGAGATGAAGATGATTCCTGCAAATTAGAAGAAGCTAATGGCATGGAATGTGAGTCAGCAGTATATTGAATGCTATGGGAAGTAGGTAGTGGAATCATTGATTGATCAATGCTAGACTTAGATGAGAGGTAAGGGAAATAAGATTCAATGAAATGAACATTCCCAGAGACAAATATTTCCAGAGAATTTAAATCTTGTAAGATAAAGCCTTTAGTTCCTGGTTTGTAACCAAGAAATATATACTTCCTAGATCTAGGATCAAACTTAGATCTATGTGCAGTGAGTATGGATGTAAAAGCAAGACATCTAAATACTTTGAGATCAGAGAAAGTTGGCAAACAACCATGAAGTAACTGAAATGGTGTCTTATTTTGTAAGAGAGGAAATGTTAGTCTGTTGATTAAATACACAGCATGAATGATGCAATATGACCACAAGTGCTAAGGTATATTAGATTGAAATAACAATGCATGTGCAACATTCAATATGTGATGGTGTTTCCTCTCAACTGTACCATTTTGCTGTGGTGTCTCAACACAAGATGTCTGATGAACTATACCTTTAGAGTTATAAACATCAGTCATGAGGAATTCAGGTCCATTGTCTGTCCTTAAAATCTTAACTTTGGAGTTAAACTGAGTTTCAACCAAAGCTATAAAGGATTGCAGTTGCTGTCTTACCTCTGACTTCTGTTTGACAAGAGTTACCCAAGTAAAACTGGAAAGGTCATCTACAATAGTAGTAAAGTATTTATGACCATGAATGGAAGGAATAGAGTAAGGTCCCATATATCCACATGAATGAGATTGAAAGCAGCATTGAAAACAGTATTGCTAGAAGGAAATGGCAATCTCTTTTGTTTAACAAAATGACAAATGTCACAAGAGGATACATTGTCTTTACAAGAGATTGATGAATCAACAGAATGTAAAACCTTCAGTACAAAATCTGAAATATGCCCTAGTCTATAGTGCCATACATTTCCAGAATCAACAACAGGACAAGAATTCATATGAGTAACACTAGAAGTCTTAGCATGAAAAGAACAAGATCCAAGCAAAACATAGAGTCCATCATGCAATCTAGCTGAACCAATCATCCTCAAACTCTTGGTGTCCTGTATAACACAAAAATCCTTGTGAAAAATAAAGCGATAACCGCTAGATTTGGTCAGTTGAGGAACAGAGAGTAAATTGAACTTGAAACTTGGAATATAAAGCACATTTTCTAGAGTAAGTGTATCAGACACTTTAATTGAACCAGCTTGGTTTGCTGTCATTGAAGCCCCATTAGGCAACTTAACCGAAACTGAAGGGATACCAGTGATGGTTTCAAACATGGCTAAAGAGTGACAGATATGGTCAGTTGCACCTGTATCCAAAATCCAAGCATCAGTGAATTTGTAACCAATTAACAAACAAAGTTTACCTGAATTAAACTCAGGTTTCAAATCTTGAGAAGAAGTGGAGGCTGTGAAGATGTTATTAACATGATGAGTAGACTGAAAATCTGAAGTAGGAGACTGGATAAGACTGACAAGCCGCTGGAACTGCTCTGTGGTAAGGGACACAGAAGCTTGAGCTGGAGTCACATCAGGAACCGATTGAGGAATCTTCTGAAGCTGATGAAAAGTATGATTATCAAGGGACTCTTCTTGCTGAGAATGAGAAGAGTATAAGGTAGTAGCCATAGGGTTTTTGCACTTAAAATTGGGAGGAAATCCATGCTTCCTGTAACATGTAGCCTCTGTATGATTAAGCCCTCCACAATGACGACAAGCCTTACCAGACACAACTGGTGCTTTGCCCTGAAACTTAGAAAATCCACGACCAAAACCAGACTTAGATGAACTAGCCTGCTGAGAATTGAACTGAGGCTTCTTGTAAGATTACGCCGCGAAAGATCGATGATCAGATTCAGTGGAAAACTGCCGTTCTTGTTGAACAACCCTGGAAAAGACTTTATTCAAGGGAGGAAGTGGATCAAGCAACATAATCTGAGATCTGACGCCAGAAAACTTATCATTGAGACAATTCAAGAACGGTATGACGCAATCACTCTGCTGATAATCTTTGAATGTATCAATACAACCGCAAGAAAAGCGAGGAGTGCAAGTAGGGGTGGGTGTTTCGGATCGGGTATCGGGTATTGGGTACCCGATCCGACATGATCGGGTTTTTTTGCTAAGTTCGGATGTCGGGTCGAGTACCCGATATAATATATCGGTTCGGGTTCGGGTAGTATTTTACTACCGGAACTACCCGATCGGGTACCCGAATTACCTGATTTTTTTAATATATATATTTTTTTGGTGGGATTTTTAATATATACATAAATATAATATAATATATGTACATATATATTATATATATTACAATATGTCTAATATTATATATATATAATATAATATATGTATATATTATAAATTACAGTATGTAATATATATATATATATATATATATATATATATATATTATAATATGTGTACATATATTATGTATATTACAGTATGTATAATAATATATATATATCTATAATATAATATATGTATATATTATATATTATAGTATGTGCAATATTAAAATATGTATAATATTATCTATATATAACATTATATGCATATATATATATTATATAATATATATAAATATCACTTTAAAAAAAAAAAAAAAAAAGTAGAAATTAGTAGGGTACTCGAACCCGACCCGATCGGATACCCGAAAAAATCGGGTACCCGACTATTTCGGATCGGGTTTGGGTAGCAAAATATGCTACCTGACATTTCAGGTACCCGATCCGAAAAACCCGAAACCCGAAAAACCCGACCCGTGCCCACCCCTTGTGCAAGTACAGGAAGGCAGAGGACGAAAATTGAAAAACTCATCCCAAAGGATCTTGAGCTTGGTGAAGTAATCAGACACAAAGCAATCGCCCTGTTTGACAACATGTATCTCCTCCTGAAGCTCTGAAATACGAAACGCATTGCCACGAGAAAAACGATCATGCAGATCAACCCAAACATCAGAAACCCTATCCATCCAAAGAATGGATTGCCAAATAGAAGGAGAAACCGCTTGCGAAATTCAAGATAACACCATCGTATTACACCCCACCCAAACTGGAAAAAGAGGATCAACAGGGGACGGTACCTGTAATTCGCCGGAGACAAAGGGAAATTTGTTCTTAGACAGTAAAGCCATCTTCATAGCCCCCGCCCAGGTATGATAATTGGCCCCATCCAAAGGAGGTTGAACCAGAACGAGACCCGGACTCTTGTTTGCATGAAGAAAGAGAGGGCTAGAAGCAGTGAGCCTGGACTCCGCAGCAGCAATCGCGTCAACAGATGCCATAGATGATACAGAGAAGAATCGCAGAGAATCGCACAGAAATGAAGAAAAAATGAAATAAAAAAACGAAGAATTCGATCAGCGAAAATAAAGAAATTCAACTGATACCATGATAAATCTAGATGCTTCGCAGAGAGAATTGGGGAAGATAAAGATGAAAGGAAATCGTATGCATAAAACTAATATGAAAATACTGGTATGTACAGGTATATATACAAGTTGTTCAACCATAGATGAGTTGACACGTGTCATGGGAGGTGTGACCCTCAACCCAATTAGTTAGTACAGTTATGTTTTTATATTTATCTAATCTGACTTTAATCCTGCAGCAAATATTAATTACTCTGTCTTAACTAAGTAATTGAAAGATAGTGTCGTGACTCGTGATTAACATGATTTGATCTAATTAGCCTGCTAGGCTAGGTAGCAGGTACAAATTCAAATTAAAATACCCTCCTTTGATGTATCACTTATAGGGGTGAGTGCGGGAGGGGATTCGGGATTTTCGGGATCGTGGTGGAATTTATTTATTTATTTATTTTTTGGGTTATGTAATTATAATTGGGATGATTTAGTACAATAGTGATTATTTAAATAAAACAAATAAAGTTTTAAAATTTATTATATGTACCAAGTTTATCCAAATAAAATAAATAAACAACTATTGCATTAATCTTAAAAACACGTTTTATATATATTAATATTAATATTATACATATATATATGAATATATATATATATATATATATATATTATATTTGTTAATTTATAATAGGGATTTTCGGGATCCCGAAATTTTCAAAAATTTAAAAAATGATTCCCAATCTCGATCCCGAATTTTTTTTTCTTTCCAATTTCCCGTCCCGATCGGAATGGGATGGGTCCCGAAAATCCCGATCCCGACGCCCACCCCTAATCACTTAGGTGCTCAATTACGTATATTCAGATTTCCGCTATACATAATTTTTGTCAACGTTCCTTTTACCCAATTTAAGTTACTAAAGTTAAATATTGAGAAAATAAAAGTTGATTTATTTTAAAAATGAGGGGGAAAAAATTATAATATATTAACTAATTTGACACTGTACTAATTTAATCAAATATTTTGGATTCAAGAAGCTTTTTTTTTTTCATGCACAGAGCATGAAGGAAGAATTTTTTTTTTTGAAAGCGTTGAATGTTGAATAAGAATAAATCAATTGATTAACTTGACTTATAGATCAGTTTACAGATTACATATAAATTAAGTTATACACATGGAGGGATCTATGTGTAATTCCAGCAAAATTATCCTAACTAAATACATAAAACTCTTAACTAATATTGAACTCGTAAAGTGCGATTTTATTTAGATGTGTTGCGCTTGAGTCATTGGTGCCCAAAATACGAGAGCCTGCATTGATAGAAAAAGTTATGTACAAGAACAAGATCTTCCGTACGCAGTACTATTTGATATATAATTGATATATTTTCTTTTTCAAATTTTCATCCAACAATCTTCGGATATCTTGATTTAAAGGAATGAGATTGGAGCGCTAAATAGGTGTTGTCTTTGTCTTCTGTTGGATTTTTCGGACTTTAATTATGTAATAATGAGTATGATGCAAAATAAAACACGATTTCTCGTAAGTGATGGCGATGGAGTTGAAAGGCAAGCTTCGTGAGAAATGGCGAGCGTTCTACACCATAAAAACAATGAGCAGCAAATGGTGGTTCAGAATTCCGCGGATAACGCTGATAGTACGATGATTCCTGCCTTCTACTCGATTTTTCTGGTTTTTCCGGCGGTGGTGCATTTGGTCGCCGCCGTGGAGCACTACAGCAGAGCTGATTTTCCGGCCGGCTTTTTTTTTGGTTCCGGAACCGCCGCTTATCAAGTTGGTTCTTCGCTCCTTTTTCTTCTTCTGTTTTTATGTGTTTCGTGTTGAATTCTGTTTGTTTCCGATTATAACGAGAATAATTGAGTTCCATGAAGAAAGTACTGATTAAATCATGGAGGTCGGATTCGGAATGCTTTTATTGTGTTTGATAAAATGGTTGAGTTTGGAACTTGGAAATACTTGTCCTTCATTTGATTTTGGAGGAAAACGTTATTCAGCTGCCTGTGGTTTTGCCATTCGCAGTTAGATTTGTTCGTTTATACAGATTTTCATTCAAAGCTGTTTAACATTCATACGGGTATTGCTGAGTACAAAATAACTGTTACTTTACATCCACTTTGCTAACACTTTCTCGAAACTTTTCATGAAAAAACTGTGCAATTTTATCATCTTCAACCAATCATAAAAGTACGAAGGGGCTGCGTTTGAGGATGGAAGAACTCCTAGCTTCTGGGACACCTTTGCTCACTCTGGTCCGCATTTGTACTTTCTCTAGTATCGAATACCATTGTTATTCTTTACAATTTTCCGGGCTTTCATCTCTTGAATGATGCCTGTTTGGTGTTAGTGTGAAAAGTTTCTTGAATTTCAGGGCGTGAGCATGGAGCCAATGGAGACGTTGCATGTGATGGATATCACAAATACAAGGTGTGTGTACTTATCTTAGGCGGTTTAGCTAACTTTTCTCCCCCTTCATTATTTTCCAACAGTTGCATAAATACTTGTGTTAAATTTTATGTATATTTCTGATGCAGGAAGACGTAAAACTGATGGTTGACATGGGATTGGAGGCTTTCAGATTTTCCATATCATGGTCAAGGCTCATTCCAAGTATGTTTATTGCATGCATTTATATAAAAGACATGCTAAGTGAGACCTTACATATATTTCTTGTTTTATTGAACGGTTATATTCTCTGTGCTGCAGATGGGAGAGGACCTGTAAATCCAAAGGGGCTGGAATACTACAATAATCTCATTAATGAACTTCTACGCCATGGTGTGATGAATTTCTTCGCTTCTGAAACTTAAAATTCGCCTTCATAAAAGGGAAATAAAAGCAACTTGCAAATGTTTTTCTGCTAATCATGCAGGAATCGACCCACATGTTACATTGCATCACCTTGATCTGCCACAAGCACTCGAAGATGAGTATGAAGGATGGTTGAGCAGAAATGTGGTGTAAGTACTTTATAGTTCCAGCAACGGAACAAGAAATGGTTATTCCGAAGGGGGAAAATGATTTGTTAAAGTAAATTTGGGACGCAGTCATTAAATTTTAAGAAAATTACATATAAAATATGAGTCCACGTAAGTTTCAAGGGAGCTATGTATATGCGGTGCAGGAAGGACTTCACAGCATATGCAGATTTGTGTTTCAAGGAATTTGGAGACAGGGTTTTGTATTGGACTACTATCAATGAGGCAAACATGCATGTGATTGGTGGTTACGATCAAGGATTGAGTCCCCCTGGACACTGTTCATTATCATATTGTTCTAAGGGGAACTCGTCGACTGAACCTTACATAGCAGGCCATAACATGTTGCTGGCTCATTCAGCTGCTGCCAGATTGTACAAGAAAAAGTACAAGGTATCTTTTGTGCTGTTAGTACTTGCTGGAAAATCCTTTGATTTACTTTTGTCTGTTTATATCCAAAAAAACTCAAAACTGTCGATGATCTGAGTTGGGAAGATTTCTTCAAGAGTTAAATACATCATACATGTATGATGTATACCACCTAAGAGACTGCTGCATTAAAGTTGGTAGCCCAATTTCTGGAAATATGACAAGTTACCCTGGGAAATATGGAAATTACATAAACCCCCCTCACTAATAGTGTTCTGGTCAATCCGATTAGATGAAAAGACGCAGTTTTCAGAGTATTGAGGCACTGCACTCTATCTTAGGGGAACAATAGATATTTTATGTTTGGCCCTGTCAACTAGTAAATAGAGATCAAGATTGCCATGTAACGAGACTGATATTTTTTATCCAATGCAGGCCACTCAAAAAGGTTATGTGGGATTAAACATCTACACCTTCTGGACAGTTCCTTATACTGATGCAAGAGAAGATGTAATAGCAACTCAACGAGCTAATGACTATTTTCTTGGCTGGTAATCCATGCACATTATGAACACTCTGGTGGTCTCTTAATCTGATAATCAGATGGTGAATTTTAGCATTATGATATTACAATTACTTTCTGCAGGTTTATGGACCCTCTAATTTATGGAGACTATCCTGAAATAGTTAAAAAAAACGCAGGACCAAGAATCCCAGCCTTCACAAAATACGAGTCGAAGCAAATAAAGGGTTCGATTGACTTCATCGGGGTGAACCACTACTACACAGTTTTCGTCAAGGACAATCCCAAGATTCCAGGTGTCAGTAGCCGGAATCTAGAAGCTGACATGGGGTTTCAGATAATTTGTATGTTTTCCATGATTTACCGAATACATAACTGTCCAACTTTGCTAATTTTTGGATATAGGAGTATGGTTTTGTCTAAACTATTTGGATTAATATTTACCCTGCAATTTTAATCAGTTATGTGTGTTAATTGAGAACACTCACTATTCTTATTTTCTTCCGGGTTGATGCAGTTGACCTGAGTGACACACCTCCGGATGAGGTGAATTATGGAAACTAACTCCGTCATATTTCTTGGTTTTTTTGTAAATATTGACTCTCATGCATTTTTGTTTTCGTTTTGAATAGTACCCTATTACGCCGTCGGGTCTTTATGGAGTGCTGGATTATCTAAAACAAGTTTATGGCAATCCCCCTGTCTATATCCATGAAAATGGTCTCTCTCTCTCTCTCTCACTCCCCCTACTATCATTCACATATATATATAGTGGCAGATTTTTGGTTTGAGTAGCCTCTGTATCAACATCAAAAAGTTCTCCTCTGAAATGTCCTTGCAGGTCAGAGGACACGAAGGAATGGAACTCTGATCGACACAACTCGTGTGGAATATTTACATGCTTACATCGGGAGCATGCTTGATGCTGTGAGGTAATCATGACACCATCTCCATTCACAATATTCATGCATGATCGAGTACCGTACCCTTCGATTTTTCTTTTTTTTTTTTTTGGGTTTTTTGGTAATTTCCAAATTCTCATATTCTTTTAACTGTTACAATGGAAGGAATGGATCAAATACAAAGGGTTACATCGCATGGACCTTCTTGGACTGCCTAGAGCTGTTGGATGGCTATGAATCTTCCTTCGGCCTTTACTACGTAGATTTGGATGACAAAGAACTTAGAAGATATGCCAAACTTTCAGCACACTGGTATTCTAATTTCCTCAAGGGTGGAAGCAGCACTAGCATCGGTTTAAACACTCCACTTGACGATGACAAAATCCCGGTTTCTTTGGGATCACACTTCTCTCATTAGATTCTTTTGCTCATTAGGAGAATGTGACCAATTAGGGCAAGTGAACTTTAGCCACTTCTCTATATGTTATATTTACCCTATATGTTTTTTAGCTGGAGTTGGTTTTGGAACCTTTGATTTGGATGTTATGTTTTAGTACCTTTTCATGGCTTATAATGATATTTAAACTTGAAATGAGTGAAATGATAACTTATAATATAAATAATTGTTAATGTATGATCTATGGATACAAACATTACGATACATATACGAAACTACGCATATAGTAATATATACTTTTTCTTGAATTTTTCATGTAAAGAGTGTTGGATACGGAATCGATACGAGTGTTCGACACAACATAATATAATAAAATAAAATTTTAAAAAGTACTTATGAATCGAAGGTGCAGCGATAAAAAGAACAAAACTGAGGTATAAGCATGCTCACTTCTAAGACTATCAAATCTTTCGCTTTTGCCAAAATTCATTCAATTCATTATGCGATGCAGAAGAGAGTTTTACATTTGTTATTTCAAATTAAAATAATTAAATTATTATTCCGTGATTAATATGATTTCATCTAATTAGCCTGCTAGACTAGGTACAAATTCAAATTAAAATACTTTCTTTCGACGCATCACTTGGTGCTCCAATGGCGTACATTTAATTTCAAATAATGAATATTTTAACGTACATAGAGATGTCCGCAATATATAGGTCTTTGTCAACGTTCTTTTGGTCCCAAATTGAGATGCTAAAGTTAAATATTGAGAAAATAGAAGTTGGACTATTTTGAAAACGAAGGAAAAAATAGTTTATAAAAAAATATCATATTAAACGTGTATGAGTTGTATCTAATAATCTGAGCGAATATATTATATTTAATATTTAATTCGTCATTTCTTTAAACATTTCCTGTTCATACATGGCGATTTAATTGAAATATGGAGAACTTAATAAAGAGAACCAAATATATTGAAAACTTATCCTAAACTCTCAAATTTGAAAAATCTATCTTTTAGATCATCAATACACTATATATTTTTTCTAAATCCCTAATTACTTAAAAAGTCTGTTTTGCCCTTATGTTTTTCCTCCCACCAGTCATTTTTTGCTTCTTCCACACCTCCACTTTACCAACTCTCACCAGTCACCCCCGACGATTTCTTTTTCACGCTTTCTTTTCGCGATTGATTTTGCGAACGATGGATAGTAGGACGGTAAAGTATATTAGCGGAATTGTATGAGACCGTTTGTCGTTCTAAATTTGAATTTATCGATGTTGTAATTTGTTCTGTTCTGTCTGTGCCTTATTTGTTTGGATTGTTCTGTTTGCATTTTGAGTTCGCTACAATGTTTTTCTGGCAATGGTTGTTAGTTTGTTTTATCGTGTTTTCTTTCTTTTGTTTTTTGATGTCAGCTAACGCTTAAATGGTTGTTAATGGGCAGATATTCTTTTAATTATGTTTCTTTCAATATATCGTCGGCGAAGGGTGAGTCGAGGCCATTCTGTTATTGTTGTGGTTACGGCCCGTGTTTTCACTTCTTAATCTCCCAAAAATCCTCATCGGAGGTTTGCTAAAATGTCGCAAGGAAACTTGTAGCATGTTGTAGTGGATCGATCCAGGACCGACCCCTGAAATGAGAGCACTTATTTCCAGCTATAACAAAAAGATCACTATCCGGGATGCTGAAATCAGAGTTCTGAAGAGGAAGTTTAATTTGTTGGCAACTCTTCTTCTTATCTCATGGTTAGTCTTCCTAGTACGATGCTTTATTTGATTCCTTTTTATGTAAGATTATGGGTGGTTTTTCATTTTTGGTAATAGTTCACCCTCGGTCGCAATCCTACATTAAAGAAACATGTATTCCCTATGTACAGTAAGTTAGAATTATGATTCTGTGAATAATTATGTATTCATTGAATTCTAAGTATTACGATTACAATAGAGGTTACAAATAAATAGGATGCAAATGCCTACAAAAAAGGAAAAGATATATACAAGCGTAATTATCCAAATCCCAGCAAATCAGGGATTTCTCCTAATCTTAACCAAAATCTCCAACACTCCCTCTCAAGTTGACTGTGGGATCACACACATTCAACTTGTTCAGAACACTTGAGAAAACTCTCTCAGTCACGGCTTTAGTGAGGATGTCTGCCAATTGATCTTCTAATCGTACAAAAGGAAGAGTCACAACTTCACTTTCACGTTTTTCTTTAATGAAATACCTATCCACTTCGGTATGTTTCGTTTGGTCATGCTGAACCGGATTCTCCGAAATGCTTATAGCTGCTCTATCATCACACCATAAACGACACTTCTCCTTTACAGAAAAACCAAGTTCCTCAAGTAATTTCGGTAGCCACAAAACTTCGGCCAATCCTTCTGCAATTCCCCTGAACTCATCCTTTGCATTGGAAAGGGCAACCACCTTTTGTTTCTTGCTTTTCTATGTGACGAGATTCCCTCCAACCAGGGTAAAGTACCCTGAGGTGGAACGTCGATTATCCTTATTTCCTGCCCAGTCTGGATCTGTGTAGGCTTCAATAGATAAGTCTCCATGTTTTTGGAACAAAACCCCTCTCCTGGGCGATCCCTTGAGATATCTAACAATCCTGAGTGCTGCCTCCATATGACATGTTGTGGTCGGTGCATGAACTGACTCAATAGACCTACTGTATAGGCAATGTCTGGTCTGATATGAGCTAAGTAGATCAATTTCCCAATAAGATGCTAATATCGGCCTCGATCAGCCATTTCTACCCCGTCTGTGATCTTCAGCCCATGATTAACTATGATAGGAGTTCCTGCTGGTTTGCTGTCAAGTAATCCAGTCTCCGCTAAAAGATCAAGTACATACTTTCGTTGGGAAATAAAGATTCCCCGCTTTGTCCTCAGTACCTCAATTCCTAGGAAGTACTTCAATGTCCCCAAATCTTTCATTTCAAATTCCTCAAACATATCTCTCTTTAGCTGTTCGATTTCCTCAGGATCATTCCCAGTGATGATCATGTCATCCACATAGATGATAAGACAGGTTACTAGCTCACCCGTCCTTTTAAAGAACAAAGTATGGTCCAAATTACTCTGTTTGAACCCATACTTCCTCATAGCAACTGTGAATCTTCCAAACCTAGCTCTTGGAGACTGTTTGAGCCCATAGAGTGCTTTCTTTAGTCTGCATACTTCCCCAGCACGAAACTGTCCTAAGAATCCTGGTGGAGGCTCAATGTACACCTCCTCTACCAACTTCCCATGCAGAAAGGTATTTTTTTACATCAAATTGATACAATGACCAACCCTGATTAGCTGCTATCGAGAAAAGCGCTCTGATAGTGTCAATCTTGGCGACTGGAGAGAAAGTCTTTGAATAATCCACTCCATATGTCTGTGTATACCCCTAGGCTACCAACCTTGCCTTGTACTTCTCAATGGACCCATCAGACGGTGTTTGATGGTGAACACCCAACGGCAACCTACTGGTCTCTTTTCTGGTGGCAGCTAACACTTCTCCCAAGTCATGTTTTTTTTTTAAGGGCCATCATTTCTGTTTCCATGGCCAACTTCCACTCATCGTTTCCCTGGGCCTCTTCAACTATTCTAGGAAGCACATCAGTATAGACTGCTGCTGAATATACTCTAGCTGTTCCTGTTAGCTTTTCCTGTGCATAATCGGTGACCGGATACTCGGATTTTCTAGGTTCATACCTTTTTGGCGGCACCCCTCGATTACTCCGTGGTGGAGGACATGTTAGGAATAGTGCCCTGAAAGCCAATATAATAGTCCACTTTAGTACTTTCCTTTTGGAAATCACAGACAATCTTTGAATAATACGAATTAAGGCAACACTTCTTTATATGCTCTTGTTTGATTGCATGTTTACTTTAACTACGCATGTATTAGAAATCCCCTATTCAATATGACTTCTAGGACTCAACCATTTAGGTGAAGTGGTTCATGAAACGAGACTTATATCACATAAGTCATGATTAGAAATCACTCCAAGCCGATGAGTCCTAAAGATAACGAGAGTGTCGACTTGACTCATTCGAGGCTTGCTCGTGTGAACACGCCCTTAAGAAGGACCATCTTGTTTCATGAGGTGCAAAGTGTATTGCTGATACATGCATGGTATATGGGGTGCTTACTTATTCTAAGTAAGTACACTGAGGTGCCCCGTGTGAGAAGATTCCTAAATGCGAAAGAAAGTTTCTAGTTCTGGAAATAGAAACTTCCAGATTAGGAAATATCTCACGAGTCATTGATGTGATTAAGTGATCCTTAGACTTGAGGTTCCATTGATGCTTTATGAGCTAACTCTGTAGTCTTAGGTATAAGCTTTAAAGGGTGTCGCCGTAGACAACTGATTCAAAGCTTATGCTCGGACTGCACGAGTGGCACATGAAAGCATATGAGAACCGATAAAGGACCTACACTTGCACTAGCAAGTTGATCTCTTGTTGTGTAAGTCATTCATATGCCATCTAGGAGTCCTTGGCCAAGGCAGTGGATCAAGATATCAAGAAATGAGTTTCTTGGATTGAGATCAAATGGATATGAAATGCACTTAACTTTAAGATCAAGATTATTAGGGTTCTAATTATTCCCTTGCCCTAGATCTTGATTGAGAGATGGGACGTAGGAGGATTGTATCTCACATACGTCAGTGACTTAAAGGTTCTTTCGAACTGAGACATTCTTATTAAGCTAGGGGTCATACACCTGTTGCTAGACTATGGTCATATGATCTGTAGACTGATTAATTAATTAATTAGGTTCACTGCTAATTGAATTAAGAACCTAGAGGGTCACACATAACAACCCGGTCACGTGGGTTAAGGAATATAAGAAAAATTGAATATGTTTTTTTTTCTAAAATTTTCGGAAAAACGTTTTCGAAAAATTTGATTGAAATTGTTTTGGATCAAATTAAATCGTGTTTTAAGTTTTTCTGGATTGATTTGGTTTTGAAATTAAAAAATTACGAAACACGGAATCGCGTTACGAACCGAAACACGAGGCTTGGGCGTGCTAAGGAGTCGCACGTCCAGCCCCGCCTAGCCATCGCCGCACGACGCCTGGCATCAGTCCGGGCCACGCCTAGGCGAGTCCACCCAGCCACTCCCGCAACCACACCGGAGTCCTTGCCTGGCACCTCCCGCATCCGCGCGGGAGCCTCCCGTCACCACCCTGTCTACCAGCCCGGGTGTTCGGGCGTAGAAGGCGTGCGCACTGCGCGCGTGCCGCTAACCTTGCTGCTGGCATGCGTGACGTGTGCGGACTGCTTAGATAGGCATGCGGGCGTGGTCCGGGCTCCGTTTGGCGGCAATCTTCGTTTCGTGTTTTTCCTTGATCCAATCCCGATTCAATTTTACTAAAAATTCTATTTTACTAAAATAAATTTATTTTTGATATAATTTTAAAATTAGGATTTTGTAAAATTAAAACGGATTTAATTTTTGGGAAAAATCACACTTATTATTTTGGAAATAATGAAGAGATAAAATTATTAATTTTCAGAAATTAATTAGAATTTTATTGGCTTAATATTTCTTGGTTTTATTTGAAAAGGCTCATGAACAAGAATTGCATTTAAGTTGTGTTTCAAGTTATTAGAACTTGAAGCGAGAATTTTAATTTATTGGTTAAAATTCTTACAATTTATGCATATTAGGTGATCATGAGTTTAGTTTTATGAATGGTTTTAATTTATGCACGTGGATGGTTTAAATTGGGGCAGGAGCCCCATAGTTGCGTTTTTCAATTGGGGTCGGTGCCCCACTTATGCGTGTACTATTATGTGTTTATTATGTGGCTTTCCATATTACTGTTTTTGAGGCCGGGGTATGTCCCGTGTAATTATCTAAGACCAATATAAAGATTGAGCCTTATTACTTTATGTCTTTTCTTTTATTTTAATTTGAGAGTAGTGTAAAAGCCCGAAAACCCGCCTGTCGATATTGTCCGCTTTGGTGGGCTAAGCGACACCACCCTCACGGTTTTGTTCTTCCCGTTGGTATTTAAACCCGAAGGTGCCCAATCAGGAAAAGGCCTCAACAATGGGAGGTTTCCACCCACTTATAAAGTGGGCTTAGTTCACCTCCCTAACCGATGTGGGATAAGCTCTTTAAGCTTTACAGTCCACCCCCCCATAAGGGCCCAGCGTCCTCGCTGGCACACCGGCCCAGGCCCCGACTCTGATACCAATTGTAACAGCCCGAAAACTCGCCTGTCGATATTGTCCGTTTTGGTGGGCTAACTGTAAAGCTTAAAGAGCTTGTCCCACATCGGTTAGGGAGGTGAACTAAGCCCACTTTATAAGTGGGTGGAAACCTCCCACTGTTGAGGCCTTTTTCTGGTTGGCACCTTCGGGTTTAAATACCAACAGGAGGAACAAAACCGTGAGGGTGGTGTCACTTAGGCCACCAAAGCGGGTAACATCGACAGACGGGTTTTCGGGCTGTTACAAGTAGAGATAGGTGGTGAGGTCTTTTTCTTTCATTTTGGAGACAATGCACCCATAGAGTAAGATGAATCCACACAACAAGTAACAAGATGGAGGCCATAAGTGAAGACCCCTCAAAGCGTTAGAGAGGATCACTATTATTGTAATAGATAAGACATCGTTTTATTTCTAATTCACTTATTTGATTTAAACTGTTTTATGTGGCATGTATGTTAGAACTTGTGATTGTGGAGTGGCTCCCACATATCACGCATAAGATAGGTAGAACCCATGATCATCTCATGTTAGTACCATGTCCTGCTAAGTACTTGTGTGAAATGCATTTATGTTGTATTTGCATTAATCAAGACTAATTAAATTGGATAACATATATGTTGGTGAGGTCAAACTGGACAACTCTCTGGTTAAATCGAAAATTCCCTTAAAATATTAAGCTAATTTCAAAAATAGGTGTTTAATTCAAGGTGCAAACTTTAGCATTCCATCAATAGGATTTAAGTTTAATAGGGTAAGCTAGTTGCTGTCCATGAGTCGTGGGGTGATTATGTGAAACCTATTAGTTCTTAGTTTCCTAATTGATCATTTTAATGATCAATATTTCGAGATCAAATTTTGGGGAGGGCGATATCCACGAGTCGTGGATCGTTCGAACTAAGTTTTGATCTTGATCTTATGATCGATGGGTTTAACTTAACGCCTAAGTAAATATGGATATCGCTCGAGTCGTGGGTCCATATTGAAAGATAGGTGATGCGAAAACATTACTAAGAATTCCTCAGAGTTAGAATTGGTAAGTTGTACCTACCTTAGGCTTTATTAAGAATGTCCACGAGTCGTGGGTTCGAGATAAAGTGCTTAGGATCTTACTACCCATCGGGATAACAAGTATCCTCTAAGATCGTTGGGAATTATAGATCTTCTAAAAACAGTAGGAGCTACATAGATTAAAGACCTAATCTCATGTATATCATTATTATTTAACATGCTCACTTAGTTCTCTGTTTTTTCACCCCCTATTATAAGGCAGGCTTCGTTCTCCTTCCCAATCGGTATGGGATATTACATCCATCCCCCCCAAGGAGAACCCAGCGTCCTCGCTGGCACACCAGCTTCCTGGTACCAGTTCTGATACCACAACAGTGAATAACAGGATCAACCCAGTAAGTGGATATTATCCCACCACTGGAATAGCCTAGGTGCAGGTTTTGTTCCCAAGCGATGGAATTTAAGCCCGCAGGCGCCCGACCACACAGAACACATCCACAAGGAAAGGTTTCCACCCCCTATTATAAGACAGACTTCGTTCTCCTTCCCAACTGATGTGGGATATTACAAGTAATCTAGGATTTTAAATGAGATCTTTCCCAAAGTCACATAATAGCACGTAAGAACATTTTAAAGCGCATGGAAATATTATGCATGAAGAAAATTTAACGGATCGAAGTCTATATAAATGCTTTCACTTTCTTTTAAGGTTTACCAATTCCAACTTGGCCCTGTTTAGGGCCATTACATCTTCAGCAACCTTCTTTCGTTTATTAGACTTTGTTCTCTTAATAGATTTCTTTCTCTTACCAGTTTGCTTCTCCTCGGCGAACTCTTGGTCTTCACCATTATCATCATAACTATCAAGATCGTCATCATCCTCATTTGCAAAGGCAGACTCTGGTACATTCTCTACACGATCTAGCAACCTGATCTCTCTTTGGCCAGTAGGTTTAGTTTGATTTAGCTACAAGTAAATGATTCAATTGTATAATATGAGCATCTAGTTCCACATAATTCAAGTATGCATAACGTTTTCAATCATAATGTATGCTTACGTTAGAGAAGGTCAGCTTGTTGAAACGCTTTTCAGTTTCTTTCTTCTGTGCGGGCAAATTACTCTTCTGCCATTTCAAAAAACATGGGAAAGCTTGCACCACGACATGCCCACAAGAGGGAAAATGCTCATGGAACCAAGCCTGGATTTAAAACATACTAGGGGGATCAAAAAAACAAACACAATAACTTAGATATAAATACAAAATAACACTATATATTCTTACCAATGGACAACTTAAGGCTATTGCGAGGAAACAACAATGTATAAAAAAACAAACAATATGGACATTCTTACAAAATCATCGACACCTTCGGCATCACTCCTAGAAGCCAAACCCTGTAACCTGACCAATATTTTAGAACGTGTCACCCTACCATTTTTGTTATCAAAATACAAAAGTAGGAATCATGATTTCACTCTAATATAAGGGTCAATGGGATGACCCTCACACTGTAGTTCCAACACAATTGAGAGCTCCTTGTCAGTAAAGGGTACACTGACGTGCCCAAAGTTGAATGTCCGTTGGTCCGAGTTAAAACGTTTCAGTTTATGCCTTGAAATCCAGGCATGTGAAGGAATGCGCCACCTTTGGGCATTAGTTAGCACACCAATTTCGTCCAATTTTTCAGTGAAATATTTTGGCGAACAATGACAGAGTATGTCGTTGCGTCGCGAAGCGAAGGCGGTGTTTCGCGACATTGGACTTTTTTTTTGGGTGTGGGCCTTCTTGAACTTTGCTTCAATCGAACCATGGGAACTAACTGATAATGAAGACTGCAAAATATGTAAATGGACACAAAATTTGTATAAACGAAACCCCTAATGTCGAATTGAAAATATCTAATCTGGAATTAAAAGCCTAAATTGTCGAATCAGAAGGGTTACACTTACCAGAGGTGGCGACGCAACGACTTCTCTTCTTCTGCAACAATGAACGATGGTAGTATAGAGGATGGCGTGCTCGTCGGTGGTGTTACGATATCGACAAATCAACGGTGAAGAAGAACAAAGAAGATTCAAATGAACTGGTTTCTCATTCTTGAATTGAACAAGGGCATTATGGTATTTTTACAAGCTTTGAGAGATTTAGGAAAAATATGTTGTGTATTGAGTATGTAAAACAGTCGAGTTTCAAACTGGGGTGTTTTGGAAAAACATTATGCCTTAATAGGGATGGTTTGTTAATTTGCCGTTGAAATATATATATATATTTATTAAATTTTTATTCTGCAGGAACACATAATAGGACTAACCTTTTTCGGAAGCGAATTCAGATTCGATTGTCGCTTTATACCCACTGCAACCTCGACTGTAATCTCGAAAGTGGCTACTAGAGTCACCTGTTTCTACACCCCAAATCTCTAGTCTCCGGATGATGGACTATGTAAGAAAGATCTATTCTATGAGTATACTGTATATTGTGTGTGTTATCTCATAGATAACATATGTATATATAGGATAGAGTTAGGGTTACATAAACTCTATTCTTATGGGTTTGTAATAGGCCCACATCATTATTTAGGGATGTGGTCGGATCCACTTTTAACTACAGCTCCCACTCGGCCACATAAGCCATTAAATTATACAAAATAATTTTATAACAATACCTCTCTTACGTTTCATACAAGAAATGGGGTGTGCGACCAAAAAGTAACAAATAATGTTATATTAAGTCATTATCCAACTAACATAATATTTTCTCATCTACGATACCCCTAAATCATTACAGTCATCACCAATAGCATACAATGTCCCTTTATGCCATATCGATATTATATGACTATAACGCATATAGTCGCCCGGGCTAATATGGTGAAGACAAAATGATTGTTCCCTAGACACCACGATAGTACATCTTAGCATGACTACTTTCCTATTGTGTACCACTGGACTGTATAGGTCTTAGTACTTGGAACAACACAATAAGGTAACATCATCAAACCTCGACTTCAAGTCATAGTTCTAGGTCGAAGAGCATCGGTCATATGGACACACAAGTCCCCAGGGTCACATAGTGACAAAGGAAGGGAATCGATTGTCACCCTCTGTAACGGTCATCATCAAAGAGCACACATAGTATGATATGTGTGTCATGGCATAACTCCCACTAAGGTAAGCACGTCACATATTTATGCCATGCGAATTCATAGTCTAGATTTTTACTCAAAAGATCTAACCTGAACCTCTCGATCAAACACACCCAATGTTCATCTACCGTTCTGAATTCGGCTTTAAGGCTTTAATATAAAAATACCAAATTTTATATTCGACTCATCTAGAGTCTCATCTTAGACTTACTAAGGCGACTACTAAGTTTATCATTATTATCCTTACAACACAAGTAAGATAACATTCCAATGTTACACACACCTAGTGTTAACATGGTTCAGTCTCATTCTGGTCGTGACTCATGCATCAGGGCGATTACTCGTGTGACGAAGTAAATCAAAAGCCTCGTGACAATTTTATGTGCCTAATAAAACAATTGTGTACGTAAAAGCATTGGACAAGAAATAACAATTTTATTTCCATAATGCTCAACACAAATAAAAAGTCCAGTACATAATAAAATTGATCCAACACACTAAATCCTTCGCAATCCTAGGCTTAATATATAAGCTTTAAAAGCATCCCTAGGAATAGGTTTAGTTAATGGATCAACAATCATTTTATTAGTGGATATATACTTAAAGACAACTTCATTCTTCTTTATGGCTTCTCATACGAAATGATAACGCCTCTTGATATGCTTGGTCTTTCTATGGAATTTCGAATCATTGCCAAATTGGATGGCAGCCGTATTATCGCATCTTATTTCTGTAGGTTCATCAACCCCGGAGGTGAGATTGAGGTGTTGGAAAATAATAGAGTAAACGTATCAGAAGTTTAAATTTTTTTTCCAAAAAGGATCTAAAAGACTTGCAATGTTCGTATCATAACGTTGGGACTCAAGAAACTCACACGAATTGAAGCTTTCTTGAAACGTGTTGGGCCACCCTCAAACGTTCTTCATGTGGCATGAAAAACCCCGTTTCTTGATTCTTTCTTCGAGATTCCAAAGTAGAAATCCTCTAGAGTAATAATCCATACCAACCTAGATTCAAATCATGTTAGTGAGTATGCTAGTAGTGTAACATGCGTATTAAAGAAACAAAAAATGAGAAATAGAGAGCAAGAGAATTATCCCCAAATTCCATGGAGGTTGGACGTGATTCTCAAATCACGTGTAAGCCCTAATTTTCGAACCCCATACTCCTTTTATAGGGTATGGTTCGGACCTTAAGTCTTGTAGGAGATAGGTCTCCTACTTTGACTTTTCTTTTATTCTTTCTTTCTCTCCAAGTAAATAATATCTTATCTAATATAAGATATTTATTTATAGAGAAATAGCTCCTAACTAATTTAGAAATATTTAATTATTCTAGCAATAATTAAACATCTTATACTAATACTTTATTAGAATAATAAAATAGAAGATATTTATTTATTTCTTTATTCTAATCAAATTAGGACAAGTAAATAATTAAATACTTAGAATTAATTCTCCAATTAATTCTATCAAGGACTTTAGAATTAATTCACTAATTAATTCTAACGGGCTAAAATTAATTCTCCAATTAATTTTATTTGGCTATATAATTAATTCTCAAATTAATTATATTTAGGGATTTATAATTAATTCTCCAATTAATTATATCTTAGCTTTATAATTAATTCACTAATTAACTATATTTGGGCTTGATAATTAATTCTCTAATTAATTAACATATGATCCAATTTCTCAAATGGATCACATGTCCCAAACAATGCTCTTGATCCACACGTATACTTTACACTGTGGTCTCGTTTTGATCAACTATTTGATCTTTCCATAATACCCTTTGAACCCGGTATTTATGTGTGACCCTCTAGGTTCAATTTCAGTTAGCAGTGAACCTAATTAATTAATACACTTTATTAATTAATTACCTCACAGATCACACGACCATCATCTAGCAACAGGTGTGTGACCCCTACCCGAAATGTGAATGTATATTCAAAAGAACCTTTCCGTCAATAACATCATGTGGGATACGATCCTCCTACCATCCTATCTCTCGATTAAGATCTAGGGTATGGGAATATAGAGAGCCCTACTAACCTTAATCTTAAAACAAAGTTCCCTTCATATTCCATTTGATCTCAATCTAAGAAAACCCCATTTTCTTGATGTCTTGATCTAACCACCTTGCGTAAGGATTTTTAGGATGGAATCATGAATGACTTGTGTAGTAAGAGATCATCTTACCTACAGCAAGTGTAGGTCCTTTATTGATTCCAACAATTCTCATATGCCACTTGTGTAATCCCAACATAGGCCGTGGTTCAGGTGTCTATATGGCGACCCCCTTTTGAACCTATATCAAAGATTACAGAGTTAACTCATATGAGACAATGTGGAATCTCAAGTCTAAGGATTAATTCCTCACATCATTGACATGTGAGATATTTCCTAATCTGGAAGTTTCAGGAAACTTCCTTTCCCATTTAGGAATCTTCTCACGCGGGGCACTTTCAGTGATGAAGTTCTTGTAACTATTACCCTTATGTATTATGAACGCATCAACCCATACACTTATCATCCCATGAAATCGGGTGATCCTTCTTAAGGATATAACTACACAAGTAAGTCTCAACAGAGGCAAAGTCAACACTCCCACTGTCTGTCGGCCTCATTGACTTGGAGAAGTTTCTAATCCTTTCCTATGGAGTTAAGAACTTGTTTCATGTGTCATTTAACGGTCTCATCGGATTAGGGGAGTTCTAGAGATGCACACGTAATGGAAACACACAAAACACATATTGGCACAGAAAAAGTGTTCGCCTGTGATTGCAATCATTCGTATATTATTCAAAAATTATCTGTGATATAGGGAAAGTCCCAAAGCATACAAGCTTTCTAGGGCATTATTCCCAACATGAGGTCCTTTAGAAACTATTTTAGACAAATCGCCTCTTGCGTGGCAAGACAACATGCAACATACTTTGCTTCCATGGTTGATAAGGCTATGCAGTCTTGCTTCTTACTGCAGCATGATACGGCCCCTCCACTAAGGATGAAAACGTATCCGGAGGTGGACCTGGATTCATCTACATCACCTCTCCAATCAGCATCCAAATACCCCTTCAGTCTCAAGTCCCCACCTTGATAGCAAAGGACTAAGTCGCTGGTGCCACGAAGGTATCACATGATTCTTTTGACTGCTTGCCAATGAGCAGGTCCTGGGTTGCTTTGATAATGGCTCACCAAACCAACTGCAAAACAGATGTCAGGCCTTGTACATAAGATGGCATACATCAACCTCCCTACGACACTAGCATAAGGAACATTGCTCATTTGCTCTTTTTCTTTATCTGTTTTAGGGCATTGATCAAGGCTTAAGGTTAGACCCTTCTCAACTGGAGTATCAATGGGTTTTGAATAATGCATTCGAAAACGTTCCAAGATTTTCTTAATATAAGTTTCTTGAGACAACCAAGAAGTTTCTTAGAACGATTTCTCATTATTTCAAGGCCAAGGACATACCTTACCTCACCCATGTCCTTCATCTCAAAAACAGAGGATAGCCACTACTTAGCAGCATTGATCATCTTCATGCTGTTCCCAGCCAAAAGAATGTCATCAACATACAGAGAAAGAAATATAATCCCTTCTGTAATTTTCTTGACATATACACAATGGTCTCATCTACCATATTCAAGCCAAACTCAGAAATGGCTTCATGGAATCTAAAGTACCATGATATGGAAGACTGTTTTAGACCACATATGGATCTTTTTAGACGACAAACTTTATCTTCCTGACCCTTTGATACAAAACCAATAGGTTGATCCATATAAATCTTTTCCTCAAGGTTACCATTGAGAAAGGCAGTCTTTACGTCCATTTGGAATAACTCTAAATCTAAATAGGCAACCAGAGCTAGGAGTAGGCGAATAGAGGTGAGTCTCACCATAGGAGAAAAAGTCTCTTCATAGTCTATACCCTCGATTTGGGTAAAAGTCCCTTACGTTTTATCTTGAAAACCCATTTGTTTCCAATTGATTTACTCTTAGGTGGAAGGTCAACTAAATCCCAAACCTTATTCTTTGCCATTGATTCCAACTTATCCCTCATAGCATCCATCCATTCAGAACTATTCGGTAAATTTATAGTCTCCTTAAAGGAAAAAGGCTCCTAAACTTCTAAAGGAGTGCATAGGAATATCTCATCTTCGAACTGAAAGTATCGTCGAGGAATTCTTCCACGTTCACTTCTTCGTAATGCAAGACCTTGATTACTTGTCTGTTCAAATACCAAATCTCTCCCACTATCCCTTGGTGGCGTGGGAACTTGAACATTTGGATCTACCTCATGTTCGGATTGGTGTTCATTAGCAGACAAGTTCCCATTATCTGAAATTGTAGGACTAATCCCACTATCTCCTTCATTTAATAGAATTATATTATCCTTGGTGACTTGGTGAGTTCTCATATCCCTCCCCTCACCAAGAGATAAATCATCATCAGGCTGCAACTCATGCAACTCAAGGTCTTGTTTAGTTTCACCGATGCTTGGAAACTCATTCTCAAGAAATTCAACATTGCGAGAATCCATTTTCATCATGCCACTATCTGGGTGTTCACCAAACATTACATATCCATTTGAATGCTCGGGATACCTTATGAACACTATCTTGGTGGCTCTTGGACCAAGCTTTCCATGTTTGTGGTTTGGATTATGCACATAGCCAGCCGAACCCCACGGGCGTAAATGGTCCAAGGAAGGTTTTCTACCATTCCATAACTCATATGGAGTGGCGGATACACTTTTACTTGGTACACGGTTAAGTATGTATACTGCCGTCAGCAGTGTATCTGCCCAATAACTGGTCGGGAGATTAGCTTGTGCCATAATTGATCTAACTATGTCAAGTAAAGTACGATTCATTCGTTCCACAACACCATTTTGTTGTGGAGTTCTAGGAATAATAAGTTATCTATGTATACCCTTTCCTTCGCAATACTCCTTGAACATATCAGAGAGATATTCACGGCCCCGATCGGTTCGAAGAGTCTTAACTTTTCGTTCCAATTGAGTTTCTACTTCCGTCACAAAATATTGGAACACATCTAGTGCTTCATAACGGTGAGATAGTAGGTGCACATACCCATATAGTGAATAATCATCCATTAGAGTAAGAAGTCGTTTGGTAGCCTATATTAGGCCAAATTGAGTATTTGAATCTAACTTTATTTAGTGTTTGGTAGGGTATATTAGTGGAATCGGGCTTGCATGAGTTAATCTTTGGCCCACATATAGCCCGCACTGTTCATAGATTAAGTCATGACTTGAATCTCCAAATTTGGTAGAGATTAACTCACATTACATTTTTCATTTGTACTGTTCATTTTTTCTCCCTTTTTTGCCCCTTAATTTTATCCATTAAAAATTGAAAGAAAGGGTAAAACAGTAAAACAAAAATCAATCTATGTTAATTGAGGCTACCAAACAAGAAATGAGCAAGTAATGATTAGCCACAATTCACATCAATAAATCTTACCAAACACGAAATTATTCTGAACAAATTTGACCTAATATTGCTTAATAAGCCCAAAGAGAATAAAGTCCAAAAAATTAGTATCCGCTACCAAACGACCTCTAAGAAAATAAATAGCAACATGACGTCCTTTGACGTTCATAGGGCCGCATATGTCAGAATGGATTAATTCTAAGGGACTTGATACCCTTGAAGCCTTACCAAAAGTTTTTCGGGTTGCCTTACCAGCTGAGCATGCCTCACATTTAGGTAAATTAACCCCAGTAAGTCGGTCTAAAAGACCTTCTTTAGTTAGTCGACTCATCCTATCTTGGCCAATGTGGCCTAGTCTGGCATGCCATTTCACAGATTCATAATCACTATCAAAATTAGCAACTGATGCAAGCGAGGAATTAGTATAATAAATATCATCCGAGTTAAGAACAAAGAAACCATTGTGCAATGAACTATGGCCAAACACATTGCCATGATACAAAATCTCTAAACCACTAGAATTAAAATTAAAGGAAAATCCAAGTCTCAACAAAAAAACTACTGAAATTAAAGAACATCACACCCCTGGTGCATAGAGAGCATCATGAAGGAACAACGTATTTCCTCCACGAAGCTTCAGTTGGTATGTCCCTATGCTGAGGACGTCTGCCCCGCTGCTATTTCCTAAAACGACTGTTTGAGTTCCTACAGGATAACGATGAAACTCTCGAAAACCAGCTCGATCTTGTACTATATGTTTGCTTGCTCCCGAATCTACAATCCAATTCGGAAAATGATTAGCAACTAATGCATGTGCACAAACATATAGTTCAAGAGGGGAATGAGAAGTAGGTGTCTTCTTTGGTTCGGGGCAATCCCGAGCAAAGTGACCCTTCTTCCCAAAATTGTAGCACTTCACACGCGCCATGTTCTTTTCTTTAGGTTTTCCGACTTTGGTCATGCCACCCTTTGGTCCGTTAGTCTGAGAAGGATGTTTTCCGTTCATAGACTCAGTAGGTGCGACCTTACTAGTAGTTAAGGGGTCCATCACTTCGCGGTCGTAGTACTTGATTTTCCTATGCCAAAAGTCATAGTTCGACCCATCAAGTTTCTCTAAAGCTTCAGTTGCCAAGCGTTTCGAAGACATGTCTCTAAGTGTATAAGAAAAGGACTATTTATTAGGCACACAACTAAATAATTAAATTAACAAGAATTTCCTTCATTCACATTACATGCTCGAAAATTTCGCTAAGCTCATAATCATCACACATAATATAATTCCAGATTTTCAAATAATTTAATTATCACAAGTCCAAATGAAATGAATTCATAAAATTTAAATTATTGTTAAACAAATTAACATAATTCGTATAAATTATCACAAAGACAAATTTTAATCAACTAATGATTTTTAATAAATTATGTAAAACGAATTTACATAAAAAAAATTATACTAACTTAATTTAGTAAAACTAATTTACTAAATAAAATATTACATAAACAAATTATATAATATTATATAAAACATATTTATAAAAATTAGTTCAGACGGACTTATATAAAACACATTCATATGATAATTCGTTGGGGCCTTGATATATAAAACACATTTATATAATAGTGTACTTGGGCTTTATATGTACTAAAATAACCTATAAATTCGTTCAACTTAAAACTTCAAAATCCAAACCCATTAGACATTAATTATTCCAATATGAACTATATTTTCAAAGGCTCACCAAATATTATACTAAATAATATACTCAGCCCACTAATTGCTCTTGTTCAAAGGAATTGTCAAAGCCTAATTGTCTGAACCCCATGTCCGTTGTGCCCGCCGCCCACTCTCAGCACTTTACCCATATGCACCATTTTCGGTGGGTGCCATCACCACGGCTCGAACAATTTCCGACATTTTCGGTGAGATTTGCAGCCACTTTTCCGTTGCTGAAAATGGGGAACACTCCGAACTCGCGGACCCAACACGACTTCAGCTCCACAACGGCGCCGCCGCGATGTTCCTCAACGGCAACGCCTCCATCCCTTTACGTTTCCGGCGGAACTCGCTTAATCTTCGATTGACAATCTCAGCCCGTCGCCGACGAGCAAAGCTCCACCGACTCTCGCCTTCGCCCAGCATACATCGACTCTCCGATGCGCCGCTCCTCTCTTTTGCATAATAATTCGTCAGCAGCCGCAGTGGGAAGGTGGTCGGATCCGCCGCCACAGAGGCGGTGATGGAGATTTAGGAGTTTCGATATCTTCCCCTTCTTCTATTTAATATCTAATTGGTTGGAGTTGTCGGTACGACGAGGTGGTCGTTGGCCGAGATCCACCGCCACAGAGGCGGTGTGGCTGGGATCCTCGACCACAGAGGCAGCGGCGGTGATGTTAGGGTTCCGCCGCTACGGAAGCGGCGACGACAACTAACAGGAATTTTGCTAAACTAGGTTTTACTAAATTCTGATAAACATCCTGAACAATTAACTGATAATTGATACTAAACTTGCTGAATAATTAACATAAAATTAGCATAGTATTAATTAACAGATAACTAATATAAAAGCATGCTCCACAAATTTGCATAACCACGGAAACATAATTAACAAATAATCATCAGATTTGCAGACATAATAATTAACGCATGCTCAGTGGAAACAAAGATAATCAACAAATAATTAGCGGACAACATAATTAAAACAAAATTAATCTAAGTAGATGCATATAATCTCAAATCTCATGATTTGCTCGCATAGTAATTAACAAATAATTAAGATGACAATATTCTCCGTAAATCAGTAGAACAATAATATCATAATTTCAATATATAAAAATCAATTTACGAATTGGGCATGAGATAATAAATAAAAAAATATTGATTTTAGGTAGATTAACACATAATCTGAATATTATCTCATAAGCAAATTAACACATAATTTTGTTGAATTACAGTCTTGGTAACAGAGACATAAAACGAGCAATTTAGTCTCTGATACTGTATTTCCACGCCCCAAATCTTTAGTCTCACGCCCCAGTCACTGATATCGTGTTTCTAGTCTCTGATACCCCAAATCTTTAGTCTCACGCTGTGTTTCTAGTCTCTGATATCGTGTTTCCACGTCCCAAATCTTTAGTGTCACGCCCCAAATCTCTAGTCTCCATAGGATGGATCACTTAAGAGTGATCTATTCTATAACTATACTGTATATCGTGTGTTATCTCACAGTAACCTAAGTACATATAGGATAGAATTAGGGTTACATAAACACTATTCTTATGGGCATGTCATAGGCCCACATCAATTATCTAAACTGATTCCTATTATTTAGGGATCCGGATCCACTTTTAACTGCATATTCATTACATGACAAATATTTTCACTCTTAATATTATTGATTCAAGTCAAGTTTAATTGACTCGTTGTCTATCATGCACAGATATGAATCTGATAATATGGACACGACCCAACACAAAGGTGGTGATATAATTTTTTTTTCGAAATTTTCACATATCCAACACGACACAATACGACAAAATAATATTTTTTTACTATATCTGTGTATCATAACTTCTTATTTTTGTATATACACTTTGTTCTTGATTTTTTTTTAGATGTATTTGTTAATTTTAAAAATATTATTTTATTGTGTTTAATACTCCTAATAAATTATGGTCCCGTACTTTATCCTCTAAAGTAGACGGAAAATCTCTATCGCATATCTGTATCCATTGTAGAACAATGAAAAATGAAACACGGTTCCTCGAGATTGCGATGGAGTTGAAAAGGAAGAGTCGTGAAAAACGGCGAGTGTTCTATATTATAAAAAAACTGTGAGCCGCAAATCGTGGTTCAGCGAGTAGAAGTCACTGGATAACACTGATAGAATGATGATCACCGCCTTTTACTCGATTTTCCTGGTTTTCCCGGCGGTGGTGCATTTGGTCGACGCCGTGGAGCAGTACAGCAGAGTTGATTTTCCGGCGGGATTTGTGTTTGGTTCCGGAACCGCTGCTTATCAAGTTCGTTTTTTGCTGTTTTTTTGGGATTGTCCTGTTTTTATGTATTTTATAGTTGAACTCTGTTTGGTTTGCGATTATCACGAGAATTTGTTTTGAGTTCGATGAAGAAAATTGACTAAACCATGGAGTTCGGAATGCTTTTATTGTGTTTGATAAAATAGTCGATTTTGGAACATGGAAATAGTACTTTTCCTTTGGAGAAAACGTTACGCATCTGCATGCATGGAGTTTTTCCGTTCGCAGTTAGATTTGTTCGTTTATACGGATTTTCATTAAAAGTAGATTTGTTCGTTTATACGGATTTTCATTCAAAGCTGTTTGACATTCATACTGGTTTTGCTGTGAACAATATAACAACTAATTTACGGCAAGCAGTCGTATTACGTCTTGAACATCTACTTGACTAACACTTTTTTTGGAAACTCTGCATGAAACAAATGGTGCAATTTTATCATCTTCTACCAATCATAAAAGTACGAAGGAGCTGCGTTTGAGGATGGGAGAACTCCAAGCTTCTGGGACACCTTCGCTCACTCTGGTCGATATTTTTACTTTCTGTGGTATCTTTTACCATTATTTTTAATTCTTTACCATTTTCAGCCTTTCATCTCTTGAATGATGCCTCTTGGTACTACTGTGAAAAGTTTCTTGAATTTCAGGGCGCACAAATGGAGCCAATGGAGACGTTGCATGTGATGGATATCACAAATACAAGGTGTGTGTGTGCTTATCGTAGGCAGTTTAGCTAACTTTTCTCCCCCTTCATCATTTTCTCTGTGTTGCATAAATATTTGTGTTAAATTATGCATATATCTGTTGCAGGAAGACATAAAACTGATGGCTGACATGGGATTGGAGGCTTTCAGATTTTCCATATCATGGTCAAGGCTCATTCCCAGTATGTTTATTACATGCATATATATAAAAGACATGTAAATTGAGACCTTACATATTTTCCTTTTTTTTTTTTTATTTGAAATGGTTATGTTTTCTGTCCTGCAGATGGGAGGGGACCTGTAAATCCAAAGGGGCTGGAATACTACAATAATCTCATTAATGAACTCCTACGCCACGGTGTGATGAATTTCTTCAATTTTGAAACTTAAATTTTGCGTTCATAAAAGGGAAATAAAAGCAACTTCCAAATGTTTTTCTCCTAATCATGCAGGAATTGAGCCACATGTTACTTTGCACCACATTGATCTGCCACAAGCACTCGAAGATGAGTATGAAGGATGGTTGAGCAGAAATATTGTGTACGTATTTTATAGTCCCAGCAATATTATGGAAACTATTACTCGTAAGGGAGTTAATTATTTCTTAAGGAAAATTATATTAGTTTGGTGGAGAAAATTATCAAAATCGTCCTGTAAAGTGAGTTATATACAGGTTTCGTTCCAAAAGTGGGCAATATCTCACTTTTAGTGCCACAAAGTGGCATTTGTCTTAATTTTAGTCCCACACTTTCCGTCAAATACTGACGTTTGACTGTTAAAAAATTACTTTTTCCCCCTTTTGGTTCTTTTATATTTTTAAAACTACCCCAAACTATTTAAATTCAATATTTTCACCCCAAATAAAATAAAATATATATTATATATAATATATATGTATTATATATTATAATATGTATATACACATATATAATACGTGTGTATATATATAATATATGTATTTATAATATATATATATATATATATATATATATATATATATATATATATATACATACATACACACGTATATGTATGTATTATATATGTATTACATGCATCATATATATTATACGCATTATACATATTTTATTATAATATATATATTATATTATATATATGTATGTTATATATATATATATATATATAAATATAAATATAATATACATATATATTATATAATATATATATAAGTATATAATACGTATAATATAATATAATATATATTATATAATATATGTATATACACGTATAATGTAATATAATATAATATATAGTGATGAGTTTCACGTGCACTAAACCCGGCCCTAAGCGGCTAGGAAGATTGGCCGCAATCTGAGCGGTACCACCCACCCACCCTACCCTACCACCTATAGGCGGCCGTCCGTCCTATAGCCGCCCGAAAAGGAACTGCAGTGATCTTGATTCTCACTGCATACGGCTCGCGCAAAAACTCCTAAATCCATCTCGAGCCTTTTCTTCCACTTCTCCTCTCTCCAATCCTCGATCAAACTTGCGTTCCCCAGGCGCTATGAAATGGTGTATATATATATATATATATATTTTGACAGTAAAAGTAATTTTTCTGATGGAGTAAAAAGTAAATTTTTTAAGAAAATAAGATAAAAAGTTATTTTTTTAACGGTCAAACGTTACTATTTGACGGAAAGTGGTCAATGAGACCAAAATTAAGACAAATGCCACTTTATGAGACTAAAAGTGAAACATTGCCCACTTTTGAGACGAAACGTGTATATGACTCACTTTACGGGACGATTTTAATAATTTTCTCTAGTTTGGTGGTACAAAATATTTGAATTTTAAAAGTAGTACATATAACATAAGAGTCCGTATAAGTTTCAAAAGAGCTATGTATTTGCGGTGCAGGAAGGACTTCACAACATATGCAGATGTGTGTTTCAAGGAATTTGGAGACAGGGTTTTGTATTGGACTACTATCAATGAGGCAAACATATATGTGTTTGGTAGTTATGATCAAGGAACGAGTCCCCCCGGACGCTGTTCATCATCATATTGTTCTAAGGGGAACTCTTCGACTGAACCTTATATAGCAGGCCATAATATGTTGCTGGCTCATTCAGCTGCTGCCAGATTGTACAAGAAAAAATACAAGGTATTTTTTGTGCTGTTAGTACTTATAGGAAAACCCTTTGACTGACTTTGTCTGCCTATGTGCGATAAAACTCAAAACTGTCAATGATAAGGGTTGAGAAGATTTCTTCGAGAGTTGATTACATCTTTTTTTTTTTTTTTTTTTTTTTGATTTGGAGAGTTGATTACATCTATCCTCCCTGAGAGATACTAAAGTTGGTAGCCCAATTTTTGAAAAGGGTTTCTTTCAGAAGCACCCCCTTGTTAAATGCATAATGTTCAAGTTGAACCAGAGTTTTGAATAATCTCAAAGAAAACCCTATGTAATCAGAAATATGCATGGAAAACCCTTTGTTTGGCAATTGTGTCTTACGCGCGGGTTATGCGATTTTTTGTTGAAAATTTTTATTTTTTAATGTACGGAAAACCCTGTGTTATTCATAATTGGGACACTGAACCCCGTTGATGAGGCATAAAACCACACTCGTATCAGAGTCGTCCACGTGTCGCCATCAGCTGACTAGAAGATAGGACGCTCGCAATGATGGGCTCGCGAATCAATCCAGCCCACTCACTTGCTCATTGCTACAGGCCCCTGAGCCTCGGACCATTATTCAGGCTAAAGACTCAAGCTAACTGGCTTACCGCTCGCATCCCATCCCTCGGAGTTACCCTCTTCAGGGAAGTACCCGCACGAGGGCCCACTCATGATGCTCGGTGGGCTGACGCTCAAAGGTCATCCGCCGTGGGGAACCCCCTTCGTGTCCTTTTCGAGCGTCATCAACGCTCGGTTGGGATCCCCCCTCTCTGAGACGGACCTGACCCTCTAACGAAAGGACCTTGGGCCTTCCCCGCGCGCGACCCTCGCCAACAACTCCTGACACAAAGGTAGTGCGCACTGTGCGCACTGGGCGCCTGACACGCCGCCTCCCCTTCAGAAGTGTCATTCTCACGCCTCCACAGGCTGCCACGTTTTAGGGCAACACAGGTTTGGGACCACACGGTCAAATTACCCCAAATACCCTCACCCCTAACGTATAAGAAGGAAAACTCTTGCCTTCTCAAAGGGGCCTTCTTCTTCACGATACACCACGCCACTGAACTGGGCACCATTTTTCCTCTGCATCTTCATCTTCTCCAAAGCTTCGTGTATTTCACCATTTCCTGCACCTTTGCTGCACGATTTCCTGGTGTTATCCTAGCTGGAAGAACCCACGCTCATTGGAAACCCAGTTCCTGAGGCTCAGCGCCTGTGATGGTCTTCCCTTCCACAAACAAATTCTAAAGTGATTGGTGTTTAAATCCTTTACAAGTTTCTGCACCATCACCCGTGTTTCAATCGTGGAGATTCTATTTTAAATGTGTTTAATTCTATAAGGTTCTGTTTTAAATGTGTTTAATTATGTAATATTATCTTCTAGTTCAAAAAATTCAATTATAATCGTGGAGGATCTATTTTAAACGGTTTTAAGACTTTTACTTTTAAAACATCTTTCAAGATCGGCAATAGTGATATGTAGCTTGTTCTTTCTATATAATTAATTTAATAATAAGTGTGGATATTCTCCCCCTCCTGAGGACTAGAGAAAAGTTTGTTATCTAGAATATATTGTCGTCCAAGTTCATGATCAGTTGTTTCTAATTTATGCATTTGTTCATTTGTATTTTGCAGTTGTTTAGATAATAATTTTATTATATTAGCTAGAAATTGTATTTGTGTAGATAATCTTTCTACAAATTTTTGCATTTTCTTGTGTTAAACTCATTTATTTGGTATATATAAACTCATTTAAGTCGTCAGGGTTTTTTATTCATGTTTTTATAAACAATGGGTTTTTTGTGCTAAATTTTACTTTAAAGAAGAAAATTTTGGCGCGTGTAAAACACTTAACGCGTTCAGGGTTTGTGGTACATATTTTAGAAAATATAGGTTTTTTTATGCAAAATTTTGAAACACGGGGTTCAGTTTGCCAATTATGAATAACCTAGGGTTTTCCATGCACTAAACTCTTTCTGAAAACATGACAACACTCTGGGACCCGACCTGATGGAATGACACAGATTTCAGAGTATTGAGGGACTGCTCTCTATCTTAGGGGAACAATAGATATTTTTTGTTTGGCCCCATCAACTAGTAAATAGAGATCAAGATTGCCATGTAACGAGACTGTATTGCTCCAATGCAGGCCACTCAGAAAGGTTATGTGGGATTTAACATCTATACCTTCTGGACTGTTCCTTATACCAATACAAGAGAAGATGTAGTAGCAACTCAAAGAGCTAAAGACTATTTTTTCGGCTGGTAATTCATGTACATTATGTACATTCTGGTGGTCTCTTAATCTGATAATCAGCTGGTGAATTTTAGCCTTATGATATTACAATTACTTGCTGCAGGTTTATGGACCCTCTAATTTATGGAGAATATCCTGAAATAGTTAAAAAAAACGCAGGACCAAGAATCCCAGCCTTCACAAAATACGAGTCAAAGCAAATAAAGGATTCGATTGACTTCATCGGGGTGAACCACTATTACACAGTTTTCGTCAAGGACAATCCCAAGATTCCAGGTGTCAGTAGCAGGAATATAGAAGCTGACATGGGGTTACAGATAATTCGTACGTTCTCCATTATTTACTGAACACTTAACTGTCCAACTTTGCTTAGTTTTGTCTGTAGGAGTATGATCTTGTCTAAATTATTTGGACTAATATTTACCCTGCAACTGTCATTAGTTATGTGTATCAATTGAGAACACTCAATATTCTTATTTTTTTCCGGGTTGACGCAGTTGATCAGGGTGACACACCTCCAGATCAGGTGAATTATGGGAACTAACTGCATGATATTTATCTGTTTTTCATGTGAATATTGACTCTTGCCTTATGTTTCGGTCTTGACTAGTACGCTATTAAGCCGTCGGGCCTTTATGGAGTGCTGGATTATCTAAAACAAGTTTATGGCAATCCCCCTGTCTATATCCATGAAAATGGTCTCTCTCTCTCTCTCTCTCTCTCAATAATATCATTCGTATAAATAGTGGCAGATTTTTGGTTTGAGTTACCTCCTTATCAACCTCAAAACGTGCTTCTCTGAAATGTCTTTGCAGGTCAGAAGACACGAAGGAATGGGACGCTGATCGACACAACTCGTGTGAAATATTTACATGCTTACATTGGTAGCGTGCTTGATGCTGTTAGGTAATCATGCACAATACTCTAACCAGGACAATTGTTATTATTTATCCTTTTCAAATACATCAATTTAAACTTCTATTCTCACCCTTAAAACTAAAATCCGGACACCGGCTCCGTTCTAGATATACGTGCATAGTTGTGTACCCTGTGGTTTTTCCTTTTTTTGGGGTTTTTTTTTTTTTGGTGATATCCAAATTCTCATATTCTCTTATTAAATGTTTCATTTGAAGGAATGGATCAAATACAAAGGGTTACATGGCATGGACCTTCTTGGACTGCCTAGAGATCTTGGATGGCTATGAATCTGCCTTCGGCTTTTATTACGTAGATTTGGACGACAAAGAACTCAGAAGATATGCCAAACTTTCAGCGCACTGGTATTCTAATTTCCTCAAGGGTGGAAACACTAGCATCAGTTTAAACACTCCACTTGACAAAATCCCTGTTTCTTTGGGATCGCACTTCTCCCACTAGTTTCTTGTGTTTGAAATTTGAATCACTAATTAATCTTGCTTTGTTATGGCTTTATGCACCATCTCTTTAAAAAGAATTAATCACGAAATCCCAGTGGTGCATATGTGTTGCAGTTATATTTATCCTATATTTTTTTAGCTGGAGTTGTCTTTGAAACCATTGCTTTGGTTTGGATGTTATGTTTGAGTACTTTTCATGGCTTATTATGATATTTAAGCTTGGAAATGAGTGGGAATATTAACTTATATTAATATAAATAACTGCTAATGTAAAAGTATACGAAACTGAGATATAAGCATCGTCAAGGAAAATTTTAACCTAAATCTTAATTGGTTGAACTTAACAAATTATAATTTAATTTCTCATGTATTCTTCATAATTTTTTTACCGATTATATGATAAATGTATAATGCTCGTTCCTTATTACACCGGTCTAGCCAAACAGGTTCGTGTTAGAATTACTTGCATGCCCACGCCTAAGACTATCAAATCTTTTGCTTTCCAAAATTCAATTCGTTAGATACAAGAAGAGAGTTTACCTTTGTTATTTCATCATTAATTATGTTTAAAGTAAATAATTAAATTATTGTTCCGTGATTAACATGATTTGATCTAATTAGCCTGCTAGGCTAGGTACAGATTCAAATTAAAATACCCTTTGATGTGTCATTTAATGCTCCATTACGGTCATTTAGCTTCAAATAATGATTTTTTTTTTTAAATAATGAATGTTTTAATATACATAAATGTCCGCATTTATAGTTTTTTTTTTTCGGGCCAGTTAATTATGAGGATCAAATATGTTGAAAAGTTATTCTAAACACCCTAATTCGAAAAATATATGTTTGAGATCACCAAAATACAACATATTTTTCCTAAATCCCCTAATCACCTAAAAAGACTGTTATTCCCTGACGTTTTCCCTACTGCCAGTCCAATTTTGCTTCATCCAAACTTGTACTTTACTTACTCTCATTAGCTACCACTAAAGTCTTCTTCTTCACTCTTTCTTTGCGCGATTTGTGCCCTGATTTTCTTCTGGAGACGGAGAGCAGGACTGTAAAGCATATCAACGGAAATGTATGAGACCTTTTGCCGTATTAGATCTATCGATGTTATAATATTTCTTGATCCGTGTGTGCCTAATTTGTTTAGATTGTTTTGTTTGTATTTCATTTTCAGTTTGATATCTCTGCAATGTTTTTCTGGAAAAGGTTCTTAGTTTGTTTTGTCGTGTTTTCTATCTTTTGTTTGTTGATGTGAACTAACACTTCAATGGTTGTTAATGAACAGCTTACATTGTCAATATGTTTCCAGCAACATCGTCGACGCAGGTTGAGTCGAGGTCGTTCTGTTATTGTGGTGTTGCTACCCGTGTTTTCACTTCTAAGACTCCCTAAAATCCTCATCGGAGGTTGGCTAAATGTCGCAAGGGAACCTGTAGCATGTGGTGTGGATTGATCCAGAACCGTCCCCTGAAATTAGAGCACTTTTCGTCATCTATAGCAAAAAGATCGTTGACCGGGATGCTGAAATCAGAGTTTGGAAGATGAAGTGTAATTTTTTGGCAACTCTTCTTCTTGACTCTTGGCCAACCTTCCTAGTGCGATGATTTGTTTGACTCTTCTTCGTGTAAGATTATGGGTGATTCTTTATTTTTGGTAATATATTTACCCTCAGTTGTAATTGTTAGGAATAGTGTCCTTAAAGTAGCTTTTGGCTTTACTATTTCCTTGTAATATCACAAACAGTCTTTGAATAATAAAACGAGATGATTTTGTTAATAGGCATTCACTTCTTTATGTGCTTATTATGTCTGTTTGGGTTGACTGTGTGTTTGCATGTATTGAACTCCCCTAATCCGATGAGGCCGTTAAGGAACTTTGTCGTTATGGGAACGACACATGAAGCAAGTTCTTAACTCCATAGGCGAGGATTAGAAACTTCTCCAAGTCGAGAGTCTGACAGACAGTGGGAGTCTCGACCTTGACTCTGCTGAGACATGCTTGTGTGATTATGTCCTTTTGAAGGATCACTCAGTTTCATAGAGTGATAAGTGCATACGATGATGCGTTCATAATATATAAGGATGATTGTTACAAAAACTTCATCACTGAGATGTCCCACGTGAGAACATTCCTAAATGGGAAAGGAAGTTTCCAGAAACTTCCAAGTTAGGAAATATCTCACAGGTCAATAACGTGATTCATTAATCCTTAGACTTGAGATTTGGTAATGTCTCATATGAGCTAACTCTGTAATCTTTGATATAGGCTCAAAAGGGTGTCGCCATATAGACACCTGAATCACGGCCTATGTTGGGATTACACAAGTGGCATGTGTAGAATTAGCAGAATTGACAAAGGACCTACACTTGTTGCAAGAACAAGAATGATCTCTTACTGATTGAGTTGTTCGTAGTCCATTAAACTTAAACCCTTGGCCAAGGTGGATAAAAGATCAAGACATCAAGAAAATGGGGTTTTCTTGGATTGAGGTCTAAATGGATATGAAACGATCTTAACTTTAAAGATCAAGAATATTTAGGCTCTAAGAATATTCCTATGCCTTAGTCCTTGATTGAGAGATGGAGTTGTAGGAGGATCGTATTTCACTGTATGTTATTGATAGAAAGGTTCTTCGTTTCATTTCGTTATTCGGCTAGGGGTCACACACCCATTGCTAGATTACGTTAGTGTGATCTGTGAAGTGATTAATTAATTAGGGAATTAATTAATTACTGTCACTGCTAATCAAATAATGAACCTAAAGGGTTACACACAAATGCTAGAACACGAGGGTTATGGTAGGATGTTAATATGATTAACGAAGGATCAAATTATTGATCGAAAATGGGCTGGAACACGTGGGCATTGCCACGTGTCAAAGACACGGGACTGCATGGCTGCCACGTGTTACGTACACGTGGCTAATACGTGGCTCTAACGTGTAATTATATTACACGTTAATTCTTTTCTAGAATTAATTAATTAAATTATAATTAATTAATTTTGGTCTTTTGATTAGTTATTGAATTAATTGTTAAGACTATTCTCAAATAAACTTAACCCAATAAATAATTAATTGAGAATTATTTGATTTATTGAATATTGACTTTTAACTTTAGGAAAGTTGAAAAGTCCAACTTCCTATTTTAGGAGAGAGAAGGTTATTCTTGCAAGACTTGGAGAACAAGTTGGGAACTTATTTTCTCCAATTAAATTAAATAATTAATTAGTGAGCAAGAAAACAAAGCCCATTAGGTTTTGGAAACCCTAGGGGCTCGATCCACACTTGTATAAATACAAGGGGTGGTACTTCTCTTATTCTTTAGACCAACACTCCTGAAGTGTTAAGTTTTTTAGAAAAACCAAAAGAAAAGTTTTCAAAGCAAAAATTATCCTAGCCATTAACACAGGCTATAAAACTAGCATTCTCACTTGCTTGATCGTGTTCTAGGACTGGTGCGGATACGCTTTGGAGGCCTTTTACTTTGGAGTCTAAATCGAAGGACTGTTCGAGGGACTTTCCGCTTGAAGGGTGTTCGTTAGGCGGTAATGACATCACAAGAAAGCTTCAATTAAAGTGAGTTTCTTGTTATTCCCAACGTTATAGTACGAAAATTGTAAGACAACGATTAAACTTTTGGAAAAATCTTAAACTTTCGCTACGCTACTCTGTCGTGTTTTCCAACAGTAATCCTACATTTAAAGAAGCATGTAATATTTGCAGTGTATATTGGGTTGTTTATCTTCTCGTGTGGCGAATGGGGGGAATAAAGGCATGGTATGATGGGCATATACCCTGAACTGAACTGGTAACTTTGTAGAGTCACATCTTGAATAATTGGAATTAAAAGGTGGGTTTGTAGAGTTACGCCTTGAATACTTGGAATTAAAAGTTGGGTTTGCAGAGTCACGACTTGAATACTTGAAAGTCACGCCCAGAATATTTGGAACTAAAAGGCGGGTTTTGTAGAGTCACGCCTTGAATACTTGGAATTAGAAGCTGGGTTTGCAGAGTCACGCCCACAATATTTGGAATTAAAAGTTGGGTTTGCAGAATTGCAGATTCACGCCCAGAAACTGGACTTTTAGTTCCGTATAACCACTTCATCACTCCATAAACTGGGCTTTCTTATTCCTTGATCAACAAATCACCATTACAATTGGTTAAAATTTCAAAAATACAATCAGAACATATAATCTATTTATGGGAACAAACAAAGTAGTAATAAATAGCCAGTTTGTGCCAAAAACTATAATATCTACTTTCTAAGGCATTTCTTTGAACAGGTTGCGAGCACTTCTTACATTGCATTTCTTGAAATGTAATATCTCCAGCGCAAGATAACAATCATGCTCTTGAACATCATTAACCTACTCCAAAATTCATCATTTCAAACCTCTCCCACACCACGACTCAACAAAGTTCTCCATCATTAGGATGCCTGGCTAGGGATGCAAACGAGCCGAGCCGAGCTTTGGCATATTTTGCTGATTCGGGCTTGGGCTCGTGCTCCAAAAACTTAGCTCGAGCTTGGCTCACGAGCCACCGAGCCAGTAATTTTATGGTTCGGGCTTGGCTCGTGCTCTGTTCGAGTTTGGCTCATCTCGGCTCGCAAGCCTTTTTTCCCCCACTTAGGTTTTGTCTCAAGACCAGCATCAAGGTCTCATTAATGTCCAGATATGGAAAACAGAACACAAGAAAAACGACATAGCCTTATTCTAAGAAATTCGCATTCACAAGAAGCCACATTCAAAGAACTAAATCGAAGAAATTTCCATGCCCTTCTTTCAGAAAATTCATATTGAAAAACCCAAATTAAAAACAACTTCCATATCCTTCTCCCATCTATTGGTAGATCTGAACTTTCAAAACAAAAATCAAATCTGCGTTCGATTTTCATGAACAAAAATTATTTAGATCTAATACCTAGAAAAAAAAAAAAAAGAGAAGAAAGAAAACAGTGTTGGAAATTTGGAGCGTGGTGGTGGCGGTGCCGACCAGTGTCTGAGCCGGGGGTGGAACTAAGTTCCCTCTAGCTCCACATCGACGTGGTGGTCGGAGTTGGAGAAACGGTGGCGACTCAAGCGTGGTGCGGCATCGTGAAGGTGGAGGAGGTGGTGGCGGCTGAATCATGGAAATCTTTGTTGCTGTTGCGACTGAATTGTAGAGGAACTGAGGAATTGGGGCGCGATGGCTAGGGTGCGAGGTGGTGGCTCCGCCTTCAGGCATGGCGACCGGAGTTGGAGAAGGGGGTTTCACTTTCAGCGGCTGAAATTGAGAAGCCAAAGTTAAAAATGAAATGGGGTTAGGTTAAGAAAAGTAAATAGGGTATATTATATATATATATATATATATATATATATATATATATATATAATATACGATATGTATATATATAAATATGTATAGCGTATAATATATTATATATATAATATATTTATTTTTTAATTAAAGCATAGCTCGCGAACCGACTCGCGAGCCATGAGTTGACAAATAGGTGGCTCGGGCTTGGGTTCGAAATTCCACGAGCTGAGCTCAGTCTCGGCTTGGCTCGCCAGTTTCGAACCCAAGCGCAAGCTTTCTGCGAGCTAGCTAGTCGCGCTCACGAGCCGGCTTGTCTCATTTGCATCCCTATGCCCGGTAAAAGCAGAAATTTCACACCCTATTGATTCAACTTACACATATCTGTGCCTAGATTCATTTAAGTGTGCTCTAGCTCTCACCGACCTGTGCATAGAAAGTTTGCCCATTGAAGGGACATAGTGGGAATGCACAGATCAGTGGGAGCTAAGACACATATAAATGGTCTACCATAAGAGATCTATTATTGTCCAGTTTTTGATGAAATCATATTGGGAATATAAAGGACGCCGCCGAGTTTGTGGAGCGGTGCGTTACATATTCGCAAAAGGACACCACAACGTTCGTGGAGAGGTGCGTTACATATTCACAAATAAACCCACAGTTTGTGGAGCGGTGTGTTAAAGGCGAGTAATTAAAGGCAGGCTTTGCCCAGTGAAAGGTTAAAAGTGCGTAATTAAAAGCAGGCTTTGTCCAGTGAAAGGTTAAAAATGCATAATTAAAGGCATACTTTGTCCAGTGAAAGGTTAAAAATGCGTAATTAAAGGTAGGCTTTGTCCAGTGAAAGGTTAAACACTGTGTAATTAAAAGCAGAATTTGTCCAGTGAAAGGTTAAAAATGGGTACTTAAAGGCAGACTTTGTCCAGTGAAAGGTTAAACAATGCGTAATTAAAGGCAGACTTTGTCCAGTGAAGGTCAAAAATGTGTAATTAAAGACACACTTTGTGCAGTGAATGGTTAAACACAAGGTTAAAAATATGTAACTAAAGACAGACTTTGTCCAGTGAAAGGTTAAACACTGTGTAATTAAAGGCACACTTTGTCCAGTGAAAGGTTAAAAATGCGTAATTAAAGGCAGACTTTGTCTAGTGAAAGGTTAAAAATGTATAATTAAAGGCAGGCTTTATCCAGTGAAAGGTTAAAAATGCATAATTAAAGGCAGACTTTGTCCAGTGAAAGGTTAAACACTGCATAATTAAAGACAGACTTTGTCCAGTGAAAGGTTAAAAATGCGTAATTAAAGGCACACTTTGTCCAGTGAAAGGTTAAACACTACGTAATTAAAGGCACACTTTGTTCAGTGAAAGGTTAAAAATGTGTAATTAAAGGCAGGCTTTGTCCAGTGAAAGGTTAAAAATGCGTAATTAAAGGCAGGCTTTTTCCAGTGAAAGGTTAAACACTGCGTAATTAAAGGCAGACTTTGTCCAGTGAAAGGTTAAAAATGCGTAATTAAAGGCAGACTTTGTCCAGTGAAAGGTTAAACAATGTGAGTCTTAATTACGTATTTAGTGTTTATAAAAGTTACCATGGTCATTACATGTTGTAAATCTCCATTACGTATAAACAATGACACGCAATATTGAGTTACACATTGTGGACACTTACGTTATTCCACAGCTTTATTGAATCTTCACCACAACATTACAATAATGATAAATCTTGAATCAAGGCCGCAACACTACAACATTACAATAATGATACTCAAGATTTAGATTTATTGAATCATGGTCACAACAATACAACATTACAATAATGAAACCACAACTTTATTGAATCATGACAACAATGTTACAACATTACAATAAGGACAAAGTCTACCTTTAATTACGCATTTTTAACCTTTCACTGGACAAAGTGTGCCTTTAATTAGTGTTTAAACTTTCACTAGACAAAGTGTGCCTTTAATTACGCATTGTTGACCTTTCAATGGATAAAGTCTGCCTTTAATTATGCATTTTTAACCTTTCACTGGACAAAGCTTGCCTTTAATTATGCATTTTTAACCTTTTACTGGACAAAGTGTGCATTTAATTACGCATTTTGACCTTTCACTGGACAAAGTGTGCTTTTAATTACGCATTTTTGACCTTAGTCTGCCTTTAATTACGCATTTTTAACATTTCACTTGACAAAGTCTGCCTTTAAGTACGCATTTTTAACCTTTCACTGGACAAAGTCTGCCTTTAATTGTGCATTTTTTACCTTTCACCGGACAAAGCTTGCCTTTAATTATGCATGTTTAATCTTTCACTGGACAAAGTCTGCCTTTAAGTACGTAGTGTTTAACCTTTCACTGGATAAAGTGTGCCTTTAATTATGCATTTTTAACCATTCACTCGACAAATTCAGCTTTCAATTACAAGTTTTCATGAACTAAAAGAAAGTTATATAGATATGTACAACGAAAGTTAACATACGTACAAAATTATAAAAAATCAGTATTTCATTTACTAGCTATTGACAACCAGATTTTAGTAGCATATGGGCGATGTGAACACGGTAATCAGCGATGGGGACTCCTTTTACAAACTGGTTGAACTCTGCGGTGTCCTTTGCAAGTGACTCTATGAGGAGGCAAATAAACGCCCCACAGTCCAAACTTTCTATTGCTTGAGTACGGCAGGATGTGGGTTGCGAGTACCTTTCAGCTGCAGCAATTTTGGCAATACCCTTGTATTCCCAATATGTTTTCATGAACAACCCCATACCTTTTCCGTGTGGCGTGTCTTAGGTAAGTTCATGGAGTTGTGCGCCAAGAACTTATTGTCCCTTGTGTTGTACACTACCAAATGCCAATGATTGGTAGTGTTCAATGGGAACATAACGTATCGGCATTGGTCAATGACACTGCTGTTGAGCATTTCCAGTTGCAGCACCATATAATTCATCAATTTGGGGTCTTGAAGAAATTTAACCATCTTTTTGGCTGACATATAGTGGGTTTTCGTGGATCCCTTCACCAAATCTATTATATGTTGTGTGAGAAATTAAGAAGCGCAATAGATTTTGTGGGATTTTTGGGGAATGTAGTCACTACCCTTTAGTATATCAACGTAGGCCTCGAAAACCCTTTGATTCATTGACTGACCCCATATCAATCTCAAAATATCACTCACAAACACCCGCGTTTTATCGCCACAGACATATACCACCTTGTCACTGGTAATAAAATAAAATAAAATAAAATAACGCACTGATACAAATTTGATTTTCTAATTACTAAACTAATTACGCATCAAAAACAACATACTTGAACGTCGCAGAGTAGGCATCAATGATCCCATCCATCACCTTAAGGGCTTCATCGTTCAGAGATGCACACCCATCAAAATCCTTTCTACCAAGAAAGGATTGCAAATCTCTGTCAACAGAATGAACTGGGGCATCAACCTCATCATCATCAGCCTCCTCAACAACATGAACTGCTTCATGAGGGAACTCAGCGGCATCTTAACATACAATAACCGCACCTCCCTCAACTTCATCAGCAGCAGCCCCCTGAACTTCAACAACCTCACTGCTCCATTCAATCCTCAAATCAATCAAGACGTCACAAACAACAAGATCTACAGAATCACGCCTCGAAAGCTTCTGCACATCTTCAACCTTCTCCTCCTCTACAACATTCTCCTCCTCCACGACATTCTCCTCAGCTTCAACCTTCTCCTCAGCTTCAACCTTCTCCTCAGCTTCATCCTTCTCTTCACTAATATCTTCTTCAACACCTTCTACAACAGAGTCCTCAACAGCTTCCTTCCTTCTTTTGTTAGACTTTGCACACTTATTAGATTTTTTTCTTTTACCATCTTACTTCTCCTCGGCCACATCATCCTCTTCACCATCATTATCATCAACCTCATTTTGAAAGGCAGACTCTGGTACACCCTCTACATAATCTAGCAAACTAAGCTCCATTTTATCAGCAGGTTTAATTTGATTTACCTACAAGCAAACGATTAAATTTTATAATATAAGCATCTAGTTTCTCATAATTCATGTATACATAACGTTTTCAATCATAATGTTAACTTACGTCGGAGAAGGTCAGCTTGCTGAAACGCTTTTCAATTTCCTTCTTTTGTGTAGACAAATTACTCTTCTGCCACTTCAAAAAACGTGGGAAGGCCTGCAACGACATAGCATGCCCACAGGAGGAAAAATGCTCATAGAACCAAGTCTGGATTTAAAACACACTAGGGGGATCAAAAAAACAAACACAATAGCGTAGATATAAAAACAAAATATCAGTACATATATTCTTACCATGAGTCCCATCGTACATCCGTCAAGAAATCGTTTGTAATCAGCATTAAACTTCTCGATTGACAAAACCAAAAAATTATAAACAGCAGCACCCCAAGCGAATCGATTGATATACTTTAATTCATCTACATAGCATATCAGACCAATCGACATCTTAAGGCTGCTGCGTGGATATAACTGTTAGGAATAGTGCCCTTAAAGTATATGTTTGCTTTACTATTTCCTTGTAAAATCACAAATAGTCTTTGAATAATAAACGAGATGATTTTGTTCATGGGCAATCACTTCTTTATGTGCTTATTTATGTCTGTTTGGGTTGACTGTGTTTTGCATGTATTGAACTCCCTTAATCCGATGAGGCCGTTAAGAACTTTGTCGATATGGGAACGACACATGAAATAAGTTCTTAACTCCATAGGCAAGGATTAGAAACTTCTCCAAGTCAATGAGTCCGATAGACAGTGCGAGTGTCAACCTTGACTCTGCTGAGACTTGCTTATGTGTTTATGTCCTTTTGAAGGATCACTCAGTTTCATGGAGTGATAAGTGCATACGTTGATGCATTCATAATACATAAGTGTGATTGTTACAAGAACTTCATCACTGAGATGTCCCGCGTGAGAACATTCGTAAATGGGAAAGGAAGTTTCCTGAAACTTCCAGATTAGGAAATATCTCACAGGTCAATGACGTGATTCATTAATCCTTAGACTTGAGATTCTGTAATGTCTCATATGAGCTAACTCTGTAATCTTTGATATAAGCTCAAAAGGATGCCGCCATATAGACACCTGAACCACGACCTATGTTGGGATTACACAAGTGACATATGTAGAATTAGTAGAATCGATAAAGGGCCTACACTTGTTGAGAACAAGAATGATTTCTTACTGATTGAGTTGTTTCGTAGTCCATTAAACATTAAGCCCTTGACCAAGGTGGATAAAAGATCAAGACATCTAGAAGATGGGATTTTCTAGGATTGAGATCGAAATGGATATGAAACGAACTTAACTTTAAAGATCAAGAATATTTGGCCTCTGAGAATATTCTCATGCCTTAGTTCTTGATTGGGAGATGGAGTTATAGGAGGATTGTATTTCACTGATTGTCATTGACTGAAAGGTTCTTCGATTTATTTCGTTATTCGGCTAGGGGTCACACACCCATTGCTAGATTACGGTAGTGTGATATGTGAAGTGATTTGTTAATTAGAGAATTAATTAATTGCTGTCACTACTAATCGAATAATGAACCTAAAGGGTCACACACAAATGTCAGGACACGAGGGTTATCGTAGGATGTTAATATGATTAACGAAGGATCAAAATAGTTGATCAAAAATGGGGCTGAAACATGTGGGCATTGCCACGTGTCAAAGACACGTGAATGCCACGTGTCACGCATGCCTACGTGGCTGCCACCTGTCATGTACACGTGGCTGATGCGTGGCTCTGACGTGTAATTATATTACACGAGAATTCTTTTCTAGAATTAATTAATTAAATTGAAATTAATTAATTTTGGTCTTTTAATTAATTATTGAATTAATTGTTAAGACTATTCTCAAATAAACTTAACCCAATAAATAATTAATTGGGAATTAATTTGTTTATTGAATATTGGCTTTTGACTTTAGGAAAGTTGAAAAAGTCCAACTTCCTATTGTAGGAGAGAGAAGGTTATTCTTGCAAGACTTGGAGAACAAGTTGGGAACTTATTTTCTCCAATTAAATTAATAATTAAATTAGTTAATCAGTGAGCAAGAAAACAATCCCATTGGTTCTTGGTAACCTTAGGGATTTCGAACAACCTAGTATAAGTACTAAGGGTGGTGCTTCTCTTATTCTTTAGACCGACACTCACGAAGTGTTAAGTTTTTGAGAAAAATTAAAAGAAAAGTTTTCAAAGCAAAAATTATCCTAGCTATTAACACAAGTTATAGAACTAGTATTCTCACTTGCTTGATCGTGTTCTAGGACTGGTGTGGATACGCTTTGGAGGATCGCTGCTTTGGGATCTCTCGAAGGACTGTTCGAGGGACTTTTCGCTTGAAGGGTGTTTGTTAGGCGGTAACAACATCACAAGAAAGCTTCAATTAAAGTGAGTTTCTTATTATTCCCAACGTTACAGTACGAAAATTGCAAGACAACGATTAAACTTGTGGAAAAATTTTAAACTTCCGCTGCACACTCTTTCGTGTTTTCCAATATCTTATTCCATGCCGAGCCGCTAGAATATTGAATTGCATTAGTCTTGTTCCTATGGTTTAATTAACTATTGGTGATTGCAAGAGCAATATTGAACACTAATTAAGCACTTGGTTACACCTTGAGAGAGAGTAATACAAATATAAGTGACTAGGTTGTAGAATTACACCTGTCAGACGAGTATCGTGTCAACTCTTGCTTGTATGATTCATTACTTTTTCCCTGCCTGTTTAGTTTACTGAAGTTAATTTGTGTGTTTTAGTATTAATTGTGTTTAATTCTAGTTAATTGTTAATTTCTGTTTTAGTAGAGTGATGGATAACAACCAATTGCTTTTTGTTCGGTCTTTAGATTAGAGAAGAATATAGAGTAGTGATAGATATCCCTTCCCTGTGGTTTCGATCCTGTTGTGCTACGCGTATGTTAGTATACACTTGTACGATTGGATTTTAACTGTAGTACAATCATACAACAAATACCCCTTCATAAATGTCATTCGGTAAGCACATTTATTGCACCTTAAGTCAACTCGAACAACTCCCAAACCACTCGATACTGACTTGAGCGTCGGTATCCTACACAGGGGAAACCCCTACCTGACCCTGGTCGGTCTTTAGCTCACGTTTGATCTTCCATCTTGCAGCTCTACTCACTTAGAGGCTCTCCAACATATAAATTCTAAGTGGTCAGGTCAACCCCTTTTCGGCCTAGTCAGCAACCCGGACTTCGACCCGATCAGATTATATTACCTAATCTGACATAATGGATTTATTTACTTAGTTACTTTTAGTCTATTTATTATATCCCCTTTACTCCATCTATTTACTTCACTTGACTAGTTGTGGCCGGAGTACATAGGAAAAGACTTATTTGCCCTCCGCTTCAACTTTTATAAAATTATATCACATGATATATATAATTAAAATACAAAAGATAAACAAATAAAAAATATATTAATATTCATAAAAGGTATATTGACTAAACATATTAAATATAATAACGTTTGTACTAATAGTAAAACAAAATTATATATTCATTGTAATATTAAATAATATATATATGTAAAATAAAAAATATAAATTTTGAGTAGAATCAAATTTTTTTGTTATAAAAAAAAATAGTATTAGTATTATTTTATGAGAGAGACGAACAAGGGAGTATATCTTTCCAAGAAAAATTCCACCAATCGTATAAAATTTCGGTCACCAAATTTAATGGCGTCCTTGTAATAGAACACAAGAATTGGACAAAATGGTAAATGACCCAAATTGGTAGGGAATGAGTTATTTATTTATTTATTTGAAGCAAGAACTAATATTATTGCTTAATAAGAAGCATCCGATAATACAAAAGTCGAAGCGTAATCAAGGATATCAAAGTCCCCTTCTTGAGAAACAGAGGCATTCCTAGCTAGACTATGTGCTACCTTATTTCCTGTTCTACGACCACACTTAAAAGAGACAATATGGATAAGGGATAAAATTTCCTTAATGTCAGCAATAATAGCACCGCCTGTAGAGTAATCTGGGTCGTCGTCTTTGAGCTTTGTGATAACGTTCTGTGCATCGCCCTCGAATTCTACATGAGACCAGCCCCTTCTAGCAGCTAGCTTTGCGGCCTCTAGTGCGGCAAAGATCTCGACCATCTCTGAGTTAAATTTTCCGGATCTCCGCCTCGAAACCCAACCCACGACATCTCCCTTTTCGTTTCTTGCTATGACCCCCACCCCAAGTTGTTTGTCCAAGTCAAATAAAGCTCCATCAAAATTTACTTTCAAGTAAGGCACCACCGGGGGTTGTCACCTCGCTGACAGACTCTTTGACACCCCAACTATGTGGCTTTCCACCTCCACTTCTCTATAGGAATGCCAGTAAGAGCGAGCATAATGGATGAGTTCCAGTGGTGAAAGGCACTCCCCTTCCATGAGCATCCTATTTCTGTTCCACCACATTGCCCACAAGATAGTCAAGAACAAAATTGAATCCTTCTCACAGAGCCTACTCGTTACCAATCTCATCCACACATCTGGGCTCCCTCTCCGTGTCTCTATGATCCCCCAAGGTAGGTTGCTCATTGCCCATATGACGTGGGCCGATGGACACTCAAGAAAAGTGTGATAGGTGTCTGTTTGCACCAAAAATTCGCTTTATTGATTTTTTAGTCAATATCGAATAAATAATACAAATTATTTGAAAATTAAAGTACAAGTGGGTCTTTGATCTTCACTTGATCCTCTGATTCTTCCCTCAGATTTAAAGTTGTTGAATCTTCAAACGGTTCTTGATGAATTTGGGGTTTGATCTTCTTCAACTTCAAATTAGACTTGAAATAACGTTAATCCGTAGGTCCTTCGACTTGTTTACGAATCCAACGTCGGATTTTGGAGAATTCCGTCAAGAACGCCTTCGAACTCGTTGGTAACTCCGTGGATTTAGCTTGAATAATAACACCGATTCGCCGGTATAACGCCTTGATAACGAATCAAATGCTTAAATTTGATAACTTCGGGAAGAAAGGTTTTTAGCCTTTCTTGAACTTTTAGAGAGGTTTTTATCCTTTCTTTGAACTCGTAGAGAGGTTTTTAGCCTTTCTTGAATTCGTGTTGTGTGTTGAATGAACTACCCCATGACCCCTTTATATAGGTGTAGGATTCAAGACTTGTGGCCCAAGTCAGCTTTTATTTAATAATTATCTCTTTTTTTTTGCAGAGATAATATCAAATAAATCATATAAATATATATATTTCTTTAATATTTCATTTATTTTTTAAAGAGATAATATAGGACTTGAATTTGATTGGTCAGTATGATGCCATATGCCACGCGTCGCCATATGATTTGTCCTGACTTTCTTTGGCTGCAAGACTTGATTTAATTGGTCAAAACATGTCACTTTGACACGTGTCATCATTTGATTTGTTGATAAAATAAATATTAAAATTATCAATTAAATCAACTATTGAAATATTTTATGGATTTCAATTTAATATTTATCCAAAAATATAAAAATAGCATGAATTAAAATTGATAATTAATATTTAATCCCATGTGTCGCATTTTAATTTGACGAAAATTAATTCGTCTACAAATGCCCCCACTTCAAAATTCGGCGAGATACACATTCGACGCGGTGAAATTTGAAGTAATTAACTTAAAATCCCAAGCTTAACACGACCTCAGCCACCATACCCCTGATGACCGTTTGAACTTGGATTTAAAATCGTCACCATGGACTTAAAAAAAAATGCTCAGTACGCCGAATGCTCCTTCAGTCTCTTTATTTTTTTGTAAAACAAACTGTAACCCAACTAATTGAAAGCAAATGGGCCCAATTTCAAATTAATGGAATTCGCATATACTCTTTCAACCTAAACACACGACTTGGCCCAAGCTGAATCCCTTTACCCAAACATTTGTTTGGACTCCGGCCCTGGGATGTTCTTTCATTCTTTTTTTTTTCTTTTATTATCACTTCAACAGACCTTACCCAACTTATTGAATGCTATTAGGCTCAACGAGCTGCCTCTCAAATTTATGGAATTTAGATCCTATTCCCTCTTTCATGGACTACGACTTATTTTAAATAGGCCCAATATTGAAAATTGAATTTGATTTGGAGGCGAACTCCGTTCTGCAGCTCCGTGACCACGCAGAGATGCTTCAACAATGTGGATTCTCGACAAATGCGTCTTCATCCGCCTTAATCCTTTTATCTCTTTTTTCCTTTTTTTTTTTTTTTAATTAAAGTTCAAGAACTTCAATAAGCTAAAGGAATGTATTTAGCACAGAACTCGGTACATGCATGTATCCTTCTCCCAATACAATTCCTTATCTTAATTAATTAATCATCCCGTGCATGGCAGGGTTCCAATAGGACGAGGAATTTAATCCGGTGAGGGCACTTCATCCCCAATGCCTATAAATAAAGGTGTTCCCTCAGCTTTAATTCTCACACCCCAATCAAGGCAATCATAATTTCAAGCAGAGTTGGAGTAGCTGGCGTAATCCATCAAGAGAGGTCACGTGGAGTTGGAGGCATTAATTCCAGAGCAATTAGCGCTAATTCCATCAACAATCCAGTGTGCGGCGTTAACCCTGCGAGGCTGCGACATTCATCCTAGGAGAAACAGGCACCAATTTCATCTTTGTGGCAACAATTTCGATAACTCCGGCAAACAAGCTTCGTTCACGAATTGATACCCAGGTTTCCGGTTTGCAATCTGTTCATTACAACCGAACATGCTTGCATTTTTTTTTTTTTTTTCCTTTTTTTTATTTTTTTATGCTTCTTCTTGCTAAAGATGTCTGGTTTCTGTTTCAGGATTGATCTTGAGCGTGAAAACTTGGGTAAGAATTGGAAATTCTGTCATTAAACGGTTGGGGAAACCGCAAACTTTATTTTCCCTTTATTTCTTCCATTTTTTTTTTCTGAACATATCTTGTTCATGCAGGTGCCAGGATTGCTAAATTCAAGTGGAGAAGAAAATCGTGAATTCGGTAGTACCACGTGGACAAGTTTCTTCTTTTGCCAAAATCTTCTTCTCTTTTTCTCTAAACAATTTCTTCAAATTACTGATTTCGGCGTGTTTTGTCGGGTAGAACCGAACCGAAAGAGATTTCTGCTTAAACAAGGGGTCTGCCAAAATTTCTCCTCCCATTTTTCGTTTTTTTTTTTTTTTTTCAACTTTGTTTTAATTTCAAACTGGAAAACATGAACCCTTCTCTATGTTGGTGGCGCGGCAGCAGGCTCAAAATCGTCCCCTTCTTTTTTTTTATATATATATATAAAATATATATATATATATGCCCGCATCACTTTGGGGACAGCAATAATTACAACTTGAAGCATCAATTTACATTGCAACTGAATGCCCAGCATCATTGATTTCAGTTCACAACTTCTTAAGCCAAAAGACTGATCATCATAATTCATAATGGATCTGCTATTTCGCCCTTTTTATTTTTTCTTTTCGCATATATTCGTTGACAGCCTAACCCCGAGGTGTTTTGTTGTGTTGATTCGTAGGGAATCATGGTTTACTTCAAAGACATCTCAACTCCAGCCGGTATCAAGCACTTAGCGATCCTTGACGACGAGAGACAATCTGACGAGAAGGCTACTTGCTTGGAGGTGCACGATTCTTTACTTGGTTCATACGGAGGTCGTTGGCCAAAGCTGATTACATCGATACGCTTGAGCGAGTGGTCTCAAAGAATTACTTTAAACAAGACATCAAAGGTGTGGGCTCTACAGGCCGCACACCATCAACTTACCGAAGGGCCAAGCTACCTACCATCATTGGGTCGAGCTATTATTGAAGGAAAAGCTAAATGGGGAGGCAATCTCAAATTTGATGGTGAATTTCGCTTCATTGACGGATACTGGGAGTGGACTGAAGATATCCTTAGCCGATGCGGAGACAAATTAAACGATGTTCAACTCCATGATGCAGTACGGGCCTCTTTATATACCTATGACCGCAACCCCTAAATTATCAAAGCTTTCATCGAAGCATGGTGCCCATCCACAAACACTCTCTTGACGTCACAAGGCGAACTATCAATATCATTGTGGGACTTACATAATTTGGCGGGCCTTCCTATGACCGGACTGATTTATGACGAAGTAGTTCCTGATACCAAGGAACTTACTGGTTATGATCACAATGGTAATATGTTTGTGCCTGGTTCGTGCAAGTATCTATTCCAAGTTTACCACTCACTGAAGGAAGATAACCGAAAAAGTCAATTTTCTCCACTTACACTTGAGTCTTGGGTGAACTTTTGGTGTAAGAGAACTAGGAGACATACTCAACCACCTCCTCGCAAAGATAGAAAGAATAGTCGTTCCAAGCAAACTTACAATCCACAAGGAGATATTGGTGCCCCCGAAGCATGGAGTTCCGCGGAAGATAAACTATTTGCTAAACTTGGCCTCAAAGGAAACTTGAAGGAAGAAGTCTACTTGGCGGCTTACTTATCATGCTGGATTTGTGCCTTTGCTTTACCATGTGACAATGCCGGCGTGATCCGTCCGAGTACCTTTAAAATTGCAAGCACCATGGCGGCTGGCCGAAAAGTGGAGTTAGCAGTTCCTGTCTTGGCCAGCATTTACAAAGGCCTTAATAGATTATCAATGGCTTCACGACCCACTAGAGTTTACTCTCCATTCCCTATCCACTTCATTTACGGCTGGTTAGCGCATTACTTCAAGACTCACTTCCCACTAAGCCAAGACGTTCGTGGTCCGCCCATAACTCAATATTCTGGTGAAGGAGGTGCGAGATACTATGATGCAAAACAAGCTCGCAAGAAGATTCATAAAGCCGAACTTGTATCTTGGACTTGCAACATGGTCAAAGAATGGGGAGAATTTCATCACACCGATGATGGGAGAGGTCATGAACTTAAACAGAATTACTTTGCAGCAATCCGATCCGGTTATTTGACTTTGAGGAGGGGTAGGCAATTTATCATTGAGCCATATAGTCCCCATCGATTCAGCCGTCAATTCGGCTTTTACCAAGAAGTACCTGGAGTTATCAAAAATAATATCCGGCACTGTACTTTGGAGGAAGGAACCAACCATTGGCGTGTTTGTACCTTAGCCAATTCCATGTCCTCGGCGTATTTTCCAGCAATCCCTCAAAATGCAAAGAGATTCTTTTCCGATAGTTACAAGGAATGGTGGTCAAAAATTCATGGCAACCTTTTTGAAGACAATGTTACCAAACTAATCGACCTGAAGTTACTTGACACCGAAACCCCGAACGAAGGAGAGAAACGAAAGGCATCGGATGGTCTTGGCGAAGGGAGTGGTGATAGCGAGCATCATTGGAAAAGGCAAAGGAATACAAGTCAACCTCCACTCGATCGGTTTGCCAACAAGGTTGAATTTTTTTTTTTCTTCACTTTTACCTTTACTTGATCTTTACACTTGTAATTTATTCATACCTTACTTTTTCTTTGCAGTTGGAGCAAGAGATGATAAATATTGAAGATAGTCAAGAGTCCCGATACAGTCAACGTTCTGTAGTGGGGCCAAATTCCTTAGAGGCGGATACTCCACTTGTGAGGGGAATTCAAGAGAAAGCACCCAAGCCTACTGAAAAGAAGCAAAATATACCCCATCCTGAGGTATCGGTGTTTCAAGGAGCTAAATTTATCATCGATCGAACAAAGCAATTCCTCAAGTTATTATGGGATGACCTTTCGAAGAAGATATCCGACACGCCTCTTGATTCTATTTCCTCCATCAAAGATGAAGTCTACTTTGTAATTGCAGAAATGAAGAAACATGATGAATCTTGCACTTCCCATATAGAAGATTCTTTGAAGATATTGTTCGCAAAAGCAGATACTTATGATGAGGCCAAGTCAAAGTATTCAGAAAAAGTATCTGAAACATCTTTCTCTCAGCAGCTAAATGAAGCCAAAGATCGCCTCAAGGATGCACAAGTAAATCATGCCCAGGAAATAGATCATGTCAAAACAACCAAGGACGATCTAAAGCGCATTAAGAAGGAGATTGCTGATTTAAAGAAGCAAAAAGATGAAGTTTCGTCATCATTGAAGCAACAACAACTCCTACTCAAAGGTGCTCAAGATCGAATTAGTGAAATTGAACAAGAGATTACTACCCTCGAGAAAGCTTCCCCAGCAAATGATGAACTGCTTGAAGATGTGAAGAATGCCTCCGATCTTCTTGAAGTAGCCAAAGAAACCTTGAAGGACTTGAACCCGTTTACTTGATAGTGCTTAGGCTGCATTTTCCGCTTAGGATTTGTTTAAGAGTAGCTAGGACCGTTGTTTTTTTCCTTTTTTCTTCTTATCCTTAGGATTTAATGTATAATGAACTTCATTACTTCAAAGTTACTCAATAGAATTTATTCTTTTCTATCTTGCAACTTTTCGGTAACATATTTTTTGTTCATAATATCATCATATCAGAAAAAGAATAACATGACTCTAGAATCAAACAACACCGTAATTCCTTCACTTACTCGATTTGTAATTTTACTTGAAGAACTTTCAATTCAAGGAAAACACAAATCAAGGCAAATCAAAGCAAAGCTATAAGCTTATGATTGAATTCAACTTATAATTTCATATTTACTTGAAGATTGTTCTTTCCAACAAGAAAGTACAAATCAAACTAAAGTTGAAAATTTATTCAACTTGTGATGTACGGTTTGATACTTACTTGAAGAATTTCCAATTCAACAAGGAAACATAAATCAAAGCGAAGTTGCGACTGAACTTAGAAAATATCTAAGCTGCCTACGTACCCTTTCAAAAGGGATCAAGTCATAACGTAGTTCAGATGGTTAACTTTGTTTGAGGGGGGAGCCGTACACAGTTTATACTCATGCGGGCCAGGAGTATCCAAAGTTTAACCACCCTGAATAAGAGTGGGGAATTTCTAATTTAGCCACATGAAATACCATCAGTGGAGTAAGTTAGCAGTTTATCCACATACTTTACTATTGGTGGTTACCGTACATAGTTTATACTCATATGGGTCAGGAGTAACATGCAGTTTAGGCTCGTGCGTCGAGGAGCAGTCTACTTTATCATGCGTGATATTTCTTTAAGAATTTACCATTTATAGGTCCGATGCGCAAGCCATCCTTGTCGAGCAACTTGTAGGCACCATTTGTATACACTTCTTTTACTACATGCGGACCGTCCCATTTCGACATAAACTTGTTTCCCATACGCTGAGTGATGGTAATTGGTCTTCTCACTGCTAAAACCAAGTCCCCTACTTGGAATGACCGTGGATCCACCTTCTTATTAAATGCTCTCGTCATTCGGGCTTGGTAGCATTCAAGTTGTTGTTGTGCTGCAAGTCTCTTCTCATCAAGTGCTTCCAACTCTTCAAGCCTGAGACGAGCATTATCCTCTGGAGTAAGACCTTCTTGAATCGCTATGCGAAGTGATGGTATTTGGCTTTCCAAAGGGAGCACGGCTTCAACTCCGTAAACTAACGAGTAAGGGGTAGCCTGAGTAGCGGTTCTATGTGTTGTCCGGTATGCCCATAATGCTTCCCCTACTCTTTCGTGCCAGTCCTTCTTTGACTTAGACACCACTTTCTTCAGAAGATTACACAATGTTTTGTTAAATGCCTCCGCCAAACCATTTGCAGCCGCGTTATACATCGATGAATTGTGTTGTCTGAAGCCGAATTGTACGCAGAGTTTATCCATCAGCTTGTTGTAGAAAGGCTTCCCATTATCAGTAATGATGTATCGAGGCACCCCGTACCTGAAGATTAAATTACTTTTTATGAATTCGACCACCGTTTCCTTCTTTACTTCTCTAAGGGGTACTGCTTCCGCCCATTTCGAGAAGTAATCAGTGGCTGCCAATATGTAAGAATGACCACCCGATGACTTAGGAGTGATCGGCCCTACCACGTCAAGTCCCCAAGCATCGAACGGCCAAGAAGCCACAGTCGGATGTAGAGGTTCGGGCGGTTGGTGTATCAGATTAGCGTGTATTTGGCAAGCTTCGCATTTTCTCGCATAGTCCAAACAATCCTTGATCATAGTTGGCCAGTAATATCCCATCCTCTTTATTCTGAAATGCAATTTCGGGCCAGATTGATGAGCCCCACATACTCCCGAGTGTGCCTCCGTCAAAGTTTCGATTATTTCGTCACCGTTCAAGCAACGTTGGTAAGTCCCTTCATATGATCGTCGATACAAAGTATCCTTGTATAGCAGAAAACGAGAAGACCTCCTACGTACTTCTGTTTTATGTCGAGGATCAGACGGTAGCTTTCCATATCTCAGATAGTCGACTATCGGAGTTCTCCAATCATCCTCATCATTTACCGCGATCGAAATAACGCTTACGTTCTCAGTGTTGAACTTTTCCAGTGAGGGCACAACCCATCGGTTACACACGGGTACGCTTGTCATTTCACCTTTTGATAGGGCCATGGCGGTGGCCAAATTAGCCAAAGCATCCGCCAACTTGTTTTCTTTTCTTGGAATATGACTTAGGATAATATTTTCAAACTTTGTCACCAAATCAGAAGCTTGTCGATAGTATGGAACCAAGCCTTCCTTCCTGACTTCGTACTCGTTTCGAAGTTGGTTGACTATCAATTTGGAATCACCGTACACTTCTATACTTGAAATCCCGATTTCTAATGCCATTTGGAGACCAATGATCAGAGCTTGGTATTCGGCTACATTGTTTGAGCATAACTCTCCTAATACGAAAGAGTATGTTAGCACCAATCTTTCAGGCGAGACGAACACCACTCCTGCACCTACTCCGTCGAACGGGGCCGATCCATCAAAGAACATCATCCATGCTGGCGAGGGTTCAACGAAGAAGACTTCTTCATCCGGGAGGTCATCTGACAGTTCCCAATCAGCTGGAACCGGGTGATCTGCTAAGAAGTTAGCAAGCGCTTGACCTTTCACTGCTTTCTGTGATACATAAACTATCTCGTATTGGTTAAATATGATGGACCACTTAGCCAATCTTCCGGATAACACGGGTTTAGACATCACATATTTAACTGGGTCGGCTCGAGATATGAGTCTTATAGAGTAAGCCTCGAAGTAGTGTTTCAACTTCTTAATCGCGTAAAACAACGCCAAACAGATCTTCTCAACAGGCGAGTACTTCAACTCATTTTCTGTCAAAGCTCTACTAAGATAGTATAGTGCTCTTTCCTTTCCTTCATCATTCTCTTGCGCCATTAGAGCACCAATTGACCTCTCTTGGGCGGCGATATACAAGATAAGCGGTTTTCCAGGTGTCGGAGCTCCTAAAACAGGCGGATTTGACAGATGTTTCTTGATACTCTCGAATACATTTTGACACCCTCGGTCCCATTCAAAAGTAGAGCCTTTCTTCATGAGATGACTAAAAGGTTGACATCTTCCAGCCAAATTTGATATGAACCTTCTAATGAACGCCAAGTTGCCTTGTAGACTCCGCAGTTGTTTGAGATTCCTGGGCGGGGGCATTTTCTGAATGGCGTTAATTTTTGCAGGGTCGACCTCGATTCCACGATGGCGAACTATGAAACCGAGAAATTTTCCGGAAGTGACTCCAAAAGCGCATTTCAAAGGATTCATCTTCAAATTGTATTTTCGCAGTCGATCAAACACAACTTGTAGATCCGCCATATGATTTTTCTTTTCCTTAGTTTTGACTACAAGGTCATCGACATAGCATTCCACGTTTTTATGCAACATGTCATCGAAGATATTCTGCATAGCTCGTTGATAAGTAGCACCTGCATTCTTTAATCCAAACGGCATAACTTTATAGCAGTATATGCCTTTAGGAGTGCGAAACGCTGTACATTCCTCATCTTGTGGGGACATTCTGATTTGGTTGTACCCCGACGACCCATCCATGAAAGACAAAGCTTCGTGGCCTGTAGTGGCATCAACCATAAGTTCTATGATTGGCAGCGGGAAGTCGTCCTTTGGGCAAGCTTTGTTTAAGTCTCGAAAATCCACGCATACACGAATCTGGCCATTCTTCTTTTTGACCGGGACAATGCTGGAGATCCAAGTGGGGTATTTTACTTCTCTAATGAACCCAGCATCGATAAGCTTGTTGACTTCGGCTTCAATTAGGGGGACTAACTCTGGGCGACATACACGTTGTGATTGCTTCACTGGCCGAGCTCCATGCTTTATGCCAAGGCGATGAGTCGTAATTTTCGGATCTAACCCGGGCATTTCTTTGTATGTCCAAGCGAAGACGTCCTTGTAGTCCTTTAACAAACTTATGTACCGAGTTATTTCTTCAGGGTCAAGAAGTGCACTCACAAACGTTGGTCGAGGCTCGTCTATCGTACCGAGGTTGACTTCCCGTAACTCGTCTACGGTTGCTTGCACTCCATCTTCAAGTTGTGGAGGCGCATCTTGGACTTCATCATCCGTGATTTCAGAGTCACAATCTTCATGAATCGTGACATGATTACATGTTCTTATGGTAACAGGCCCTTCCATTGTGATAAGCAAAGTAGAAGATGTGCCCCCAATCGAGAAATGGAGAGTTTGATTTTCTCCAGTCGCACTTGGCGATTTTGTGGACTCTTCATGGGCTATGTTTCCATCAGCACATGCGCTTTCACCGAGACGATCGAACACCGAGCGACGTCTTGATGCATACTTGTTCTCTGCAGCTTCGTGATACTTAGGCCCGAGTCTCTTGAACACGGAAGGACGTTTCATGGGAGTACCAAGCCTATCAAACACCGATACGCGTTTATTCTTTTGATCGCTTTCGTTTTTCGTGGCGGAGATGTGTTGCACATTCACACGTTTATCTTTTCGAGAGACACGTATTCTTACCGGTTCTGTATGAACATATCCCACGCCTGTCTTAGGCTGATTAACACGAAGTCCCTTTTCTTTCAGCTTGAGTTGTGCTTCCGTGAGGCCATGAATCTTTTCACCAGTTAATTCTGGTCTTAAGCTGCCTAAGGCCGACGGGGTGGAAAAGTCATATCCTGACCTCTCTAAGAGTGTGTAAGCTTTCGGATCGAATACTCCTTCTAGCTTTTCAGGCCGCACTTCCGAAGATGGTGAATTTGTAGACTTCAAGTTGATGATGGGCATTATCAAGTCTGATTTTAAAGTTTCGAGACCGTTAAGGAATTTCACTTTTTGTCGTTCATCACGAGTTTCGCATGTGAGTTTGTTTTCCTCATTGCAGACTTTGTGCTTTTCACTTGAAGATTCTACAGGAACTTCAATGGATATATCCTCTTTTACGAATTCGGGATCCAGGTAGAGCTTAGCATCAGCAAAGTGAGATTCAGCCTCGGTAAAGGGCTTCACATCCGCATCCACTTTCACAACCTCCCCGCTCTTTAAATATTTGAAGCATTGGTGGAGGGTAGAGGGAACGACGCCGTTTTCATGAAGCCATGGTCTTCCTAACAATAGGTTGTAGGAGGTTCTAGCATCAATCACGTGAAGCAGGGTGCTAGCCTTTAGTTCTCCGATTTGAAGGTCTGTTCGGAGCATCCCCATCGCACGTTGGCCTCCTTGGTTGAATCCTTGGATGGTTAGGCGACTTTGAGATAACTCATCAATGGAGATGCCTAGTTTCTTCATGGTAAACTTCGGCATGATGTTAACTGCCGAACCTCCATCAATCAATATACGGTTTACCTTTTGTTCATGCATGAATCCAGAGACAAAAAGTGGTCGATTGTGTGGTTTTGGTCCCAACAACAAATCTTCATCTGTGAAGTTAATCACAGCGCTGGTAACATGACAAGAAACAACATGGAGAGTCTTTTCTTCACCGGAAACAGGATTCACATTTCCTACTTTCGATCCGAAGTACTTCTTTGGAAAAAAGTCACCTAAAGTCACGGGCTTCCAGTAGCACTTGTTTGAAGGCCCTTTTCGGTCAGGTGTTCTCGACTTCTTCTTTGGCTTATCTTGTGTATGCTTGAGCGGCGTTAGTCTCTTTGACCAAGTAGGGTGAAACTTCTCAACACGTCGTCTTTGTCTTCGGCGGCGAGTCACTATGGTCCATTCGCCCTCATCCTCATCCTCGTTCATCGTGTATGCCTCGTACTTAGTATTTTTAGGAGTTAATAAACTTGAAAGTAACTGCGGTTCAAAACTCCCAAACTGGATTACCATGGGTACCCCCGATGATGCTAGCGGCGTTGTCACGTTCTTTTGGCTTTCAAGCACATTAGGATCTGCCGAGGTTGCAACACTAGTAGTGTTCGTATCAGCTACATCCTCGCAGTCGAGAATAATTTTCCCCTCTTTAGCCAAAGCCATGATTTTGTCTTTCAAAACAAAACACTTTTCCAACGGGTGGCTAATAACTCGGTGATATTTGCAGTACTTCGGATCGTTCACTTTTCCACTTTCTTCGGGGCGTTTTGGCTCTGGCAGCTCTATCATCTTTCTTGCGAGCAATTCGTCGAAGATGTGTGCAACATCTGAGTCTGGGAATGGGTACTCTTTTTCTTGCATCTCCTTTAGAGTAAGACGACGCCTTTCATTTTGCGCGGGTTGACTTCTTGGCTTTTCTACATCTTTTTTATCCTTAGGCGGGATTTTGACAGGAACTGCTTTGACAGTCATAGACTCCTTTGTAGGAGGTTTAACGAATCTTTCACTTTTTCTTATGTCTCTTCTATCCCTCTTTTGATCATCTGCGGGATAATTGGTGCCATGATTCGTGATACTTAGTTCCATGTCGTGAGCGCGGGTAGCTAACTCTTCGAAAGTACGAGGTTTGATGCCCTGAAGAATGTAGAGGAGCCCCCAATGCATTCCTTGAGTGCACATTTCCACTGCGGATATTTCGGAGAGTCTATCTTTGCAGTTCAAACTCAGTGATCGCCAACGGTTGATGTAGTCTACGACCGGTTCATTTTTCCATTGTTTCGTGTTAGTCAACTCGATCATGCTCACTGTACGGCGAGTACTGTAGAACCGATTGAGAAACTCTCTCTCCATCTGATCCCAACTGTCGATTGATTCGGGCTCTAAGTCGACGTACCAATCAAATGCGTTCCCCTTAAGCGATCGTACGAACTGCTTGACCAGATGATCTTCATATGTCCCCGCATTGTTGCAAGTTTCTACGAAGTGGGCGACATGTTGCTTCGGGTTGCCTTTGCCCTCGAACTGCTGGAAATTTGGTGGTTGATAACCCATTGGCATTTTCAGGGAGTTGATGCGCTTAGTGTATGGTTTTGCATATGATGGAGAATTCTGATATGAAGCGCCATACTGAGCTCGTATTGTGTTGGTTATCATATCCTGCAGTTCTTGAACAGATAGGGCAGCGATAGACGCAGTAGAGTGATTTGTTCTTATCGCAGAGTCTTGTTTATGGGGAAGAAAATTCACTTGCTTCCCATCGGTGGTTTGAGTGATTTGAACTGGAGGAGTCCGAGGATTGCGGCTAGACTGACCAGGATCATTGCTTTCTAGTTTGCTCATGAGTTGGGCGATCTGGAAGTCTTTGTCTTCCAAAGTTTTCTGTAGATGAGCTATTGCCTGAGCCATTTGAGCAATTTGCTCTCCATCAGTCATCTCTCCACTTCCCTTATTCTTTTCTTCAAAGGGAGTTTCCTTCAGGTTAGTTTCCTTAGGAGTCGAAGGAGTCGAGCCATCAGATGATTTTGAGTCGCTAAGATGACCATGTGTAGAAGATTTCGAATTTTGGTTAACTTCCTTATTTTTTAGTGCGAGTTGATCCTTCTTAGGAGCCATGAAGAACTCGTGGAAGTAGGAATTCAATACGGAAGAGAAGAGATGAGAGGTAGGATCGGTCCCACTGGGCGTGCCAATCTGTTTGCACCAAAAATTCGCTTTATTGATTTTTTAGTCAATATCGAATAAATAATACAAATTATTTGAAAATTAAAGTACAAGTGGGTCTTTGATCTTCACTTGATCCTCTGATTCTTCCCTCAGATTTAAAGTTGTTGAATCTTCAAACGGTTCTTGATGAATTTGGGGTTTGATCTTCTTCAACTTCAAATTAGACTTGAAATAACGTTAATCCGTAGGTCCTTCGACTTGTTTACGAATCCAACGTCGGATTTTGGAGAATTCCGTCAAGAACGCCTTCGAACTCGTTGGTAACTCCGTGGATTTAGCTTGAATAATAACACCGATTCGCCGGTATAACGCCTTGATAACGAATCAAATGCTTAAATTTGATAACTTCGGGAAGAAAGGTTTTTAGCATTTCTTGAACTTTTAGAGAGGTTTTTAGCCTTTCTTTGAATTCGTAGAGAGGTTTTTAGCCTTTCTTGAATTCGTGTTGTGTGTTGAATGAACTACCCCATGACCCCTTTATATAGGTGTAGGATTCAAGACTTGTGGCCCAAGTCAGCTTTTATTTAATAATTATCTCTTTTTTTTTGCAGAGATAATATCAAATAAATCATATAAATATATATATTTCTTTAATGTTTCATTTATTTTTTAAAGAGATAATATAGGACTTGAATTTGATTGGTCAGTATGATGCCATATGCCACGCGTCGCCATATGATTTGTCCTGACTTTCTTTGGCTGCAAGACTTGATTTAATTGGTCAAAACATGTCACTTTGACACGTGTCATCATTTGATTTGTTGATAAAATAAATATTAAAATTATCAATTAAATCAACTATTGAAATATTTTATGGATTTCAATTTAATATTTATCCAAAAATATAAAAATAGCATGAATTAAAATTGATAATTAATATTTAATCCCATGTGTCGCATTTTAATTTGACGAAAATTAATTCGTCTACAGTGTCCTCGTGTTCTGATCTGCAAAAAGGACAACACACCCCCTTCCCACAAGCTCGAATCCTCAAGTTCACCGCGTTTGGGAGCGCTTCTTTGCAAATACGCCAACAACACAATTTCACCTTCGACGGAATTTTTGCATTCCATAAGAACCCCCACGATCCACCATTACCAGAGTCTGAGGCCTCAGGGAATGGGTTATTTAAAAACACGAAAAATGAGCAACTATATAGTCCAACACATTCCATTGGACGACTGGGACTCCGAGGTCCACACTTACCCACGGGCCCCCATACAGTTAAGGCGAATATATTATATTTAATTTTTTTTTTATATTTTTTTTTAAATAATTTTCATTAAATATACGACAAATATTTTCACTCACGATATTCAGATTCAGACGAATCAGATTCAAGCTCAATTGAGCTGTTGTCTTTGTCTCGTGCATTTTGTTCTGGAATTTTTCCGACCTTAACAATATAATAATGAGTACAATGAAAAATAAAACACGGTTCCTCGTGACTGCGATGGAGTTGAAAAGCAAGCCTCGTGAAAAATGGCGAGTGTTCTATATATACTTCTATACTATAAAAAATATGAGCAAGTAGGGGTGGCTCAGCGAGTAGAAGTCAACGGATAGCGCTGATAGTATGATAATCACTGCCTTTTACTCGATTCTTCTGGTTTTCACGGCGGTGGTGCATTTGGTCGCCTCCGTGGAGCACTACAGCAGAGCTGATTTTCCGGCGGGATTTGTGTTTGGCTCCGGAACCGCCGCTTATCAAGTTCGTTTTTGGCTGTTCTTTTGTTTTGTTTTTCCTGTTTTTTATGTATCTTAAGTTGAACTCTGTTTGGTTTCCGATTATCACGAGAATTTGTTTGAGCTCGATGAAGAAAATTGACGAAATCATGGAGTTCGGAATGCTTCTATTGTGTTTGATAAAAATAGTTGATTTTGGAACTTGGAAGTTGGAAATAGTACTTTTCCTTCATTTGATTCTGGAGGAAAACCTTATGCATCAGCCAGTATTTTTTCGATTCGCAGTTTATACCCATTTTCATCCAAAGCTGTTTGACATTCGTACTGGTTTTGTTGTGTACAAAGTAACAACTAATTTACGGCAAGCAGTCGTATTGTGTCTCCAACATCTACTTGACTAACACTGGTTTTGGAAACTCTGCATGAAACAAATGGTGTAATTTTATCATCTTCAACCAATCATAAAAGTACGAAGGGGCTGCGTTTGAGGATGGAAGAACTCCTAGCTTCTGGGACACCTTTGCTCACTCCGGTCCGTATTTTTACTTTCTCCGTTACCATTATTGTTCTGCCTTTCATCTCTTGAATGATGCCTGTTTGGTGTTAGTGTGAAGAGTTTCTTGAATTTCAGGGCGCACAAACGGAGCCAATGGAGACGTTGCCTGTGATGGATATCACAAATACAAGGTGTGTGCTTATCGTAGGCAGTTTAGCTAACTGTTGCATAAATATTTGTGTTAAATTATGCATATTTCTTGTTGCAGGAAGACATAAAACTGATGGCTGACATGGGATTGGAGGCTTTCAGATTTTCCATATCATGGTCAAGGCTCATTCCCAGTATGTTTATTACCTGCATATATATAAAAGACATTTAAATTGAGACCTTACATATTTTTCCTTTTTTATTTGAAATGGTTCTGTTTTCTGTCCTGCAGATGGGAGGGGACCTGTAAATCCAAAGGGGCTGGAATACTACAATAATCTCATTAATGAACTTCTACGCCACGGTGTGATGAATTTCATCACTTTTGAAACTTAAATTTTGCATTCATAAAAGGAAAATAAAAGCAACTTCTCAATGTTTTTCTCCTAATCATGCAGGAATCAAGCCGCATGTTACTTTGCACCACATTGATCTGCCACAAGCACTTGAAGATGAGTATGAAGGATGGTTAAGCAGAAATATTGTGTACGTATTTTATAGTTCCAGCAATATTATGGGATCTATTATTCGGAAAGGTTTAAGGATTATTACTTTAGTTTGGTGGTACAAAATTTTTAAATTTTAAAAGAAGTACATATACAATACGAGTCCGTATAAGTTTCAAAAGAGTTATGTATTTGCGGTGCAGGAAGGACTTCACAACATATGCAGATGTGTGTTTCAAGGAATTTGGAGACAGGGTTTTGTATTGGACTACTATCAATGAGGCAAACATATATGTGTTTGGTAGTTATGATCAAGGAATCACTCCCCCTGGACGCTGTTCATCATCATATTGTTCTAAGGGGAACTCTTCGACTGAGCCTTATATAGCTGGTCATAACATGTTGCTGGCTCATTCAGCTGCTGCCAGATTGTACAAGAAAAAATACAAGGTATCTTTTGTGCTGTTAGTGCTTACTGGAAAATCCTTTGACTTACTTTTCTCTGTTTATATCCAATAAAACTCAAAACTGTCACTGATATGAGTTGGGAAGATTTCTTGGAGAGTTGATTACATCTATCCCCCCTGAGAGACTAATATATAAAAGTTGGTGGCCTAATTTCTGAGTATGACAACTGACTCTGGGAAATATGGAAATTACATAAATCCCCCTCTTTAATAATGTTCTGGTTAACCAGAAACCGACTAGACGGAATGACACAGATTTCAGAGTATTGAGGCACTACACTCTTATCTTAGGGGAACAATAGATATTTTACATTTGCCCCCTTCAACCAGTAAATATAGATCAAGATTGCCATGTAATGAGACTGATATTTTGCTCGAATGCAGGCCACCCAGAAAGGTTATGTGGGATTTAACATCTATACCTTCTGGACTGTTCCTTATACCAATACAAGAGAAGATGTAATGGCAACTCAAAGAGCTAATGACTATTTTATCGGCTGGTAATTGATGTACATTATGTACATTCTGGTGATCTCTTAATCTGATAATCAGCTGGTGAATTTTAGCATTATGATATTACAATTACTTGCTGCAGGTTTATGGACCCTCTAATTTATGGAGACTATCCTGAAATAGTTAAAAAAAACGCAGGACCAAGAATCGCAGCCTTCACAAAATACGAGTCGGAGCAAATAAAGGGTTCGATTGACTTCATTGGGGTGAACCACTACTACACAGTTTTCGTCAAGGACAATCCCAAGATTCCAGGTGTCAGTAGCAGGAATATAGAAGCTGACATGGGGTTACAGATAATTCGTACGTTCTCCATTATTTACTGAACACTTAACTGTCCAACTTTTGCTAGTTTTGTATGTAGGAGTATGACCTTGTCTAAATTATTTGGACTAATATTTACCCTGCCACTGTCATTAGCTATGTGTATTAATTGAGAACACTCGATATTCTTACTTTTTTTTCCGGGTTGATGCAGTTGATCGGGATGACACACCTCCAGATCAGGTGAGTTATGGGAACTAATTACTAACTGCATGATATTTCTCTGTTTTTCATGTAAATATTGACTCTTGCCTTATGTTTCGGTCTTGACTAGTACGCTATTAAGCCGTCGGGTCTTTATGGAGTGCTGGATTATCTAAAACAAGTTTATGGCAATCCCCCTGTCTATATCCATGAAAATGGTCTCTCTCTCTCTCAATAATATCATTCATATAAATAGTGGCAGATTTTTGGTTTGAGTTGCCTCCTTATCAACCTCAAAAAGTGCTCCTCTGAAATGTCTTTGCAGGTCAGAAGACACGAAGGAATGGGACGCTGATCGACACAACTCGTGTGAAATATTTACATGCTTACATTGGTAGCGTGCTTGATGCTGTCAGGTAATCATGCACAATACTCTAACCAGGACAATTGTTATTATTTATCCTTTGCAAATACATCAATTTAAACTTCTATTCTCACCCTTAAAACTAAAACCCGGACACCGTCTCCGTTCTAGATATACGTGCATAGTTGTGTACCCGTGGTTTTTCCTTTTTTTGGGGTTTGCTTTTTTTTTTTTTTTTTTTTTTTTGGTAATATCCAAATTCTCATATTCTCTTAATTGTTACATTGGAAGGAATGGATCAAATACAAAGGGTTACATTGCATGGACCTTCCTGGACTGCCTAGAGCTTTTGGATGGCTATGAATCTGCCTTCGGCCTTTACTACGTAGATTTGGACGACAAAGAACTTAGAAGATATGCCAAACTTTCAGCACACTGGTATTCTAATTTCCTCAAGGGTGGAAACACTAGCATCAGTTTAAACACTCCACTTATCCCTGTTTCTTTGGAATCACACTTCTCTCACTAGATTCTTTAATTTTGCTAGTCGAAAAATATGATCATTTTGGTATGTTAACTTTATCCTTTATTCGAACATTGTAATGTATTAGTAACTGCGTTAAGTTTACAAAATCTCGTATATTACCAACTTACTGAAAATGACAAAACATCGTTGCTCTATCATACTGCCATTCAATCAAATAATTCATGAAAAAGCTCGAGAATATACATAAGGAGCGGTGTTGTCAACTGCGCGAGTGCATTTAAACCCGTAAATTATATGCCTTTTTCTTGAAACCTTAAGAGTTTACCTCCCCAAAAATACATTATATTTACCGAAACTTCAATCATGTCCTTCGTTCAAACAACCAGCTTTTCTTCATCCAATCCAGGTACCACCACATCTTCTCTCATCATGGCCCGATAATTCTCTCCTATTTCAGCTCCAGCTTGTGCAAAGAGCTCAACCAATGCAGGCAACTTCCCGTAGTACCTTTTCAGAGCATGTATGAGTAGCGAATTATGCTTACGAGACACATGCCAAACGTATACGGGTGGAACGAGATCATCTATAGTAGCTTGTTGCCAAGCGTGTTGCCCGTCTCGCATCTGGTGTTTGAAAGCCTGGCATTGCCTCACCCTGTGCCCTTTCGGTCCTACTTGAACCTCAGCACAATACCCACATGTTTGTACACTGTATTTTTGCATTAGTTTACCGACTCCAAGTCGTAAAGTTTCCAATGCCTCCATTCCTTTCTCGGCGATACCTGCTCAAGAGATTAAGGTAACTTAGTTCATGAATCAAGAGAATTAGATGCTTTGAGAATGAAGTTAACTGCATTCAACCCCATGTTACAGCTAATCAGCATAACAAAACATGTGAGGAAGAATCTCATAAAAAAACGTTACGAAACTTAAAATTTCATAGAAAATACTAGTATATCTCGCACATGTTGACCGCAAAAATCCATACATTTTTACAGTACTATTTCGCCCTCAAACTTTTTCTTGTTTGTTTTTTAATTTGAACGAGGGTAAAATGTTAAGTTTAATAGTTTGTATACTCATTAAACATAACACCGGAGGTTTGGTGCAAGCAACTACTTATATTAAGAATCAAGAGATATTCGATAGTTAGAATAAAAAATGCAATTTTCACAGATAAGCATCAAACTACAAACCTTTGAGATCATTAAATTGCACAGTGATCATGGGCTTGTGATCTTCGTTCGAGCTCTTCTTCATCTCCCAAAATCCAAAAGGGTTAATTAAGTCCTTACTCGAGCAATCATTTTTCGGAAACTTCTTCTCAAAATCAATTATCCTTCCAGCAACACGATAAACCGGAAATTCCCTTCTCCTTGTTGGATACTCTGGAATTTCCACACCAGCCTGAATACAGAGCTCAACAATGGCTGGAATACGGTCCACTTGTAACCTCTCGTTGTGTGAAACCGATCTTACCAACCTATCATAAAGATGAAAAGATTCCACTTCTGGAAATATATGATCAACTCCACCTCTTTCCCATGTATGTTCTTTATTCTTCTTGCTACCACTCACATCACATGTCCTTATCTTATGTGGTGGATCACCGACATGCACATCTCCACAAATGCTGCACGAAATCAAAGTTATGGTGAAAAAATGAAACTGAAATAACAGAAATTGTCTTCTAAGAGGGTCCATTTGCAAATGCAATTAACAAAGATTCAATTCATGGTCACCTGCAGACGAATACGGGGATGCTATGCGCGACTCTTGAAACGCAAGTCAGCAATGTAGTTCTAGCAGCGAAAACTTCATGGGCAACTGGGATTAATTCTTTAACTAATAACCCATTCTCCGGAGGTTTTAACGCTTTCTCCCGGACATCTGTTCTTTCTTGCTTTTCCAATCTTGATTTACGCTTGATTTCATTAATGTGAGTCGGCCAAGGCTTCCTTTCAGACTTTTTAAGCTTTTCTGGCAGCTCCACGAAATCTAAGCCAGTAGAGTGTAATGCGCAAGCACAAGTTTTTACCTTTGCTGCGTCTGGGAAACTCTGGTGGCAGTGGATTATCCGGTGTAAGACTGATCGTCTAAAGAGCATGAGTACAGTTGACGATCGGAATTTCGAGAAATTGATTCAAGTATTTTATTTCGGGAATTTCGTCGAACGGGTTGCGAGTACAACAAGATAACGCATTTTGCGTCAGCTAAGAGGCTACAAATGAACCAAAAAACAAAATTGGAGAACAAGATAGAACTCAAAACTCGAAATAAGATCATATTCTTCTTGATAAATTCACCGCAAAAGAAAATCTTAACTCTCCATCCTCAACTAAAGGAGGTTTCTTTGCAGGAAGAATACATTATACAACAACAAAATCAACCCTTTCATTACCTGTTGACGGTTTAATTCAGAATTTCAGCGCTTCCTCGGTCCGGCCGCAATGGAGGAGCGGAACCAAGAAAAGAAGGGCGAAGCAACCGCCGACGGCGAAGTCTCGGTGCGGCGGAACCGGGGAAAAAAAAAAGGGGTCCCTTGTGAGAAAATTTGTTTGAATATGCCTTTCAAGTTTCGATTTAACAAAATAACCCTTAATATATTTTGTATTTTTTTATTTAATAAATAAAAATTATATTAATTAATTATGTAATTGGATTACTTTAAAAATATATACTTTTTTCTGTTGTTATCATTCCCATTCCCTCGTAACTTTCAGCCAAAGCCTTTCTAATTTCAGCATCTTCAGGCTCTTCCGGCATTTGTTCCAATTCCCTCATCTCTATGATCGCAGAATCATCGAGTATGCCTTGATCTTTAGCTGACACTAATTCTGTTGGTGCCTCTGTTTCTGTTCCAAATCTCTCATCATCAGAATCTTTTTGTGTCTCTATGGTATCCACTCCATGATTCTGTCGACCATCTATATGTGTGGTGTTGTCGCTTTTCTCTTGGTTGTCCGAGTCTTCCAGAGCCTTGAATCTATTCTCCTGAGATGAAGATTCTCCCTTCTTACTGATAGGATTGGCAAGATCTTTCTGCTGCATCGTTTTATTACTGACCTTTGTCCATTCCATTTCTCTGTTCTTGAACTTCCCCTTTCGTTTGGCCATTCTTGTGTTTATTACTTCCACGTTATTGTCTTTTCCAGATTCAACAATTTTTTTCCCAGTGTTCCTTTCATCCTCTTCCTCCACTTCGTCTCTGGTAGGACATTGATTTGTTTTGTGGTATAGGCGGCAACATCTCCTACAATAATCAGGTACAGATTCGTAAACAATTTCTTTTTTTTTTTTTTTTTTTTGAAAGATTCGTAAACAATTTCTTGTTCGATGAATTTGTTCCTGACCCATATATAGATTGATTTTTGTAGCGGCTGATCAACATCCAGTTCTATGCAAACTCGCGGATCCGCCATGTTCTTTCCTCTTGCTGTTGCCTCGTCTGCCCGTAGAGGGGTTCCCATGGCAGACGCTACTATAAACAATCCTCATTTTTTCATTATCTGAGCTTTAAGTCCCGGGAGTGAGATCCATACTGGGACAATCGATGATTCAATAATGCTCGGATCAAAATCCGGCGTCCATTTAAGCACCCTCATTGGATAATCTTTAAAATACCAAGTATCCTTTGAGAACAATCTAGCATAGTCATCATGATCCTCACATCTTATAAGTATATGAGTTCTGTTTAAAAGACTAAGCTTCACTTCTTTATTAAATCCCATCTGTTGGAAAACAAATTCCACAAATCGTATAGTTGGATATCCCCTAGTGAATTTTCCGATTAAGGCCAATCAGAAGTCCTCACATAAGGCCTCCTCTTCTTCTTCTGTGAAAACTGTGGCAGGCTTACCTCTGTATTCCTCCACACGTCCTAATGGTGTGAAATTTTCCAGATCAAAAGATTTGAGTTTTGCAAGGTCATCTGGGTTCTTGAAGTCTTTAGCTTTAGCGGCCGCCACCCGTGCGTAAGTCAGTGTTGGATCCGGCGGCTTAAGTGCCGCCGGTACCTGAGCCTCTCCCATGCAAATCGGAAAACCTAGAAACGGAACCTAGACAGAAACCTAAAACTAATTAGAGTCAAGATTTCTGTTACATTTTCTTATCTTTTCTTTCTCAAACCTTATTTCAATTATTTTTCTTTTCTTTAGAATTTTTTACTTTAAAAATATATACTTCTTTAAGAACTCAATTGCAATATTCTTAATTTTATGAAAAAACCCGCAATTGAAAAAGAAGGCTCTTTTTCCTTAAACTTCACCTCTGATATTTTAGCTTTCAACTCCGTTGACCATTGCCGCCGCCTCCTCCTCCTCCTCCGTCTTCCTCCTACCGCCATCGCAGTGTCGCCGCAACTACCGTAAATGTACGATACTCCTATGCAACTAGCTGATCTTCTTCTCGCTCATCGTCTTTTACGGTATGAATTTCAAAAAACTGTCACTTCTCCTCTTCGTATTTTACCAAAATTTTAATCTTTTAGTTAGGAGAATGGTGGGACTGAAGAAATATTATGCACTTTTCCGATTTTGAACGATTTTTTTTATTCGAAGTGCTGGTATTTGTAGAAACAAATTGGAGGTTTAAGAGGCACGAGTTCAAAAAACCCTAAAATCAATATCTTCTTCTTCCAACATCTTTTTTTTTTTCTCCACAAGGTCTGGCCTGTTCAAATTCTTTGAAGGTCTTCAAACGTTTTCTTCCATTCTTCACAGATTTTTTTCTCAAATTCTTCCTTGGTGGGTTTTATTTTTTTTCCAAGGGAAACTAATTTTATTTAAAACCCAATTTTTTTTTTCTCTCTCTCCTCAAAACTCAAATCTCCAACCTCGCCGCAGTTGCTTACCCCTACTTCTTGGAGCTTTGCTCTTAATGACATACAAACAAAACGCTACACGCAAAAAACGTAGATCTACTCAAATCTTTGAAGGGGATGTTGAAACAAAAATTCATGAAGAACACCAGCATATGGTATGAAATTTGATTTGTACATTTTGGTTGATTTTGAACTCTACAATCAAAGCAATCATTTTTTTATAATTTTTTTTTTTTTTGTAGCATCACATTTTTTTATAAGTGATATCTATTAGTTATTGTATAAGCGATCAATTTCACTTACTTATAAAATTTTCAATATTAAGTTTTTAATATTTTTATAAAGCTAAGTTAGATATTATCTTGTTTGTATTGATAATCATTTTAAGTTTTTAAAAATTAGTATTAAGTTTCTAATATTTAATCTCTTTTTTGAACAGGATGAGGCGAATGAGCATAGCAACGTCATGGAGAAAGAACAAATAGCCGCTGAAAATATGGTGAAAAATTTTTATACACTTTTGAAACAAGGCAATTGGTTAGAATAATTTTTAATATTAATTCTTTTAAGTGGTGGTAAAATTGATAAAACTCTTATTTTTGCATATATTTGTGAAGCTACATGTCGTATTTATTAAACCGTTTTTCTTAAAATTATTGTATATTATTTAAGCGCTGATGAACATGTATTAATCATTGTCGTTCCATGGTATATCAATAATCATTGACTGGAATAGCTATATTTTATGGTATCTAGCAAGAGGTTAATCACAAGTCAGGAGAATGAGGTATTTCTTTTGAGTTGGAGAAAATGGAGGTTAATACATTTCTTGAATTACAAAATGTTGACTTTTGTTTCTTTATAGTAGGAGAATGAGAAGGAGAACAAAGACTCGAAGATGCTCTCAATTCCAGAATGTTCGCGATCCATAGACCTACGTGATTTTAAATGTGCACCCATTGATAGATGATATTGGATACTTCCTGGGAAATTATGCGATGAGATCGTCTTTGTTTTAGTTTAAAAATATAATTAAGAAGTATTTTGAAGATGGCGAAGAAGGGGGTAATGCAGGAGTACAATCTTCGGTCCGTAAGACTTGTTTATTTACTGCTTTCCCAGACGTGATTAAATTTGAACAAATAAGAATATCATTAAGCGATTTTATATCTAATAAACAATCGCTTATTTGTATGAAATCGCTTTACCCTGAATGTGATTGAATTTGAATAAACCAATTTATCAATAAACAATTTCACTTTGTACAATATATTTCTTGAATAATCACGTATATACGAATAAACGATATTACACATTGTAACAAAAGATGCAGATATTATAACAATAGATTACACATTCCTAACAATCAATGTCCACATTTTCGAAAGTTAAGTATGATCAAAGATGTATTAGTTTGATCTTTTAGGTCCATATGGTTGATTGCAAGTGCTTTTTTTTTTTTTTATAACCCGACTGCTTACATTTTGAGCACTTGTTCTTTTTTCTTTGAACCTCACATGCGGAAGGAATCCTCTTAACTCATTTTCTACCCTTTGATGACTTTATTTCTGGTGGACTAATGATAACATTTGTTATTGATACGGGTACCTGTTGGGAATAGTGCCCTGAAAATTCAATTTGTTGAATTAATTAAACTGAATTTACAGCGAGTTGTGAGTATTTCACATATTGATAATTAATGGTGTGTGGTGGTATTCTTATATGAAATGTGTTTCATAGGAAAAGACTTTGAATTCCGAAATTACGTGTCATTAAAGTTCTAGTCGGTACGATAAGAATATGTTTTATCAAGACTATAACGTGGTTATATAAGATGATTAGTCTTTCATCGTAGGGAATGGTGATTCCAATTATAACACGTTGATGATTTCAATAGGATTGGAAACATCGAACTGGACCACTGAGATTATTTATTTTATACTGCTATCTAAAACGAATAAAATCTCAGGAAGCATTGTACTCTTAATCCTGATAATGTTTCGGCTTTAGGCATGTAGTGTTAGTCACTGTAATATACTCGAAGTGAGGTCTCGGTAATGGGTGGCCAAAATACTTTGTATGATTCGGTGACAACATGAAATGTGTTAAAGAGTTATATTGATCGAGGAATCTGTAGCCTTGCTGGAAGGTAAAAGACTGAAATAGATTTGTAAAAGTTCAAATTAAGACTTTGGCCAAAGCACTTCGCGTGGTACGTTACCGAAGTTATATGATGAATGTGTTTCACATACAGAGAATTTGAACTTAAGGCGAATCAATAAATTTCAGATTGGAGATGAAAAATAAATGATAGTAGTTACAATTTATTTTTCACGGATATCTACATGGAGGAGTGAAATGCAAAATTATTCTAGATCGAGAAATTCGTGAATAATTTAATTAATTTTAGAGTGCAATAATATTTATTTAGTGGAATTAAATATTATTAAACGGTAATTAATTATTATCATGAGATGATAATATATTAATCCGTTTGGAGCTAAAATTAATTAGTCCTGCAGGTCCCCCTGCAAGCCCCGAATTGAAAACCCGAAGAGAAAATATTAGAAGGAGAAAGAGAAATGATTTTTCAAAGTGTTTGAAAATAGCCAAGGGATTTATTTTAAGAAAATAAATCAAAATTCCAAAGAGTTGGAAATGCCCCGAATTTTATTTTGGAGAAAATAAAATTTTAATTTTTTTTTTAAAAAAAAATCTGACGTGGCAGCTGACGTGTCATGCCACGTCAGCAGGACGGGCCCCAGGTAGCGCTGACTGGGCGCCGCGTGGCACGCCACGTGTGCGGCTAGGATCGTGCCACATCATCGCCCATGTACGGCCCAGATTTGATCTGGGATGGGCCGGTCAACGAATCAGTCAATGGGCTAGCGGGTCGGTTCTCTGATAGGGTCGGACCGGACCCGGACACGTGGCCGAATCAGAATCGGCCACAACGTGAACAAACCCTAGCCGCGTGTATTGCACACGCGCCACCTTCAGGTGGCGCGTGCAGGCGCGTGAGGGGGAATTTCGGCGACAGGTCGGCGGCGTTGGACTCGTGGTGCTGAGATCTTCAACGTAGTCACCTCGATTTTCGTATCCAAGTTGCACACACAAGTGGGGTGTAAAATTACTATTTTACCCTCGGTTTTCCCCCTATAAATAGGGGCTTGGCCCTTCATTTTTATTCACAACTTTGGGAGAGGTTTTGGCTGAGCTCTCGGTTTTGAAACCATATCCCTTTTCTCCTAGTTAATTCCTATTGATTTTGGAATTAATTTTAATTAGGTGTTTATATAAAACGCCTAATTTCGGGAGATTAAACCCTGAAATGGGTTTTCTAGTTTAAAGTTTATTTTCTCTATATATTTAGAGAAATACTTTCGGGGCCCACACTCCGAGGGTTTCTCTGGGTTTATTGCAGGGAAGCTCTATCGGTTTCACGAGGAGATCGGGTATCGGGTTCACGGGAGGTGAATTCGGGAGCTGAAAAAATACCGTTAGATGGCCATGTTTGCAGTACGGTAATATTTTTCAGTTATATTATTTTAAGCATGATAAATTATATGCTCTTAAGTGTTGATTGCATTTTAGATATTTATTTGCTTAAGTGATTTAAAATTTACTATCAATTGCATGTATATACTTGAGTAGATCCGGCTAGTCTTCCGCTTTGTATTAAAATATTTTAGAAATATTTTAATACTTGTATTATAAACAAAATTTTAAAATGTGATCCCGGACCGCTACTGTTCTAGGCCCTCCACCCAACAGTACCTCCCATTATTCCTCTGGTGAAATTGGATATATCGTCTCTACATAGGCATGCAAGAATGCTTCAGCTTTATAAGTTGGAGAGCAAAATGTATGGATTCTCTTGCCAAAATCAGGGAGTTTTTGTTCTCTCAAAGCGGCCAACGCATGAGAACACGGAATTTTGTCAATATTAAAAACTCTACAACTGCATTCTTTTTGGTTAAGATCAACAACAACGTCTGAACCACCACCACACACAATGAATTCATGCACATTAATTGGAGTTGCCAAAAGTGAATTAGAGAGCTCCAAATTTTTGCGTAGTATGGCTTCCTCTGATGGAACTAATATTGTTGTGCAATCTACCATTTCCATACGACGCTCATAAAACCACCCAGAAAGTATTCTTTGAATTGAATCACAGAGCGTTGTAATTGAATATTATCTTTCTATTAAAATTCTTGAATTAATAGACTCCGCAATGTTGGTTGTCATAATGTTGATGGGTCTGGATACAAGAAACAGAGTCCGGTCATTTTAGAATTTGTTTGATGTGAGGAAACCAAATGATAACCGCCGGAAAAGGTGGGGGTTCAACCTGCTAGGACAAACACCAAAGAAAGAGAGGTCAGACAGCCAAGCTGGGGGAACTGGGGGTGATACCGCCAGTTTGGCTCTCAGGTGCTCAAGTCAGATGATGATCTGAAGTTAAGTAATTTTAAAGTTGGAGTTATGGAGATTGCTTATAGTGGTGGAGATAAAGACATGTATTTATAGTTGAGGGTCAGGGAACCTTTGGTCATTTGCACCTTGTGGTCCTGGCCTAATGTTGCCCTAACACGTGGCGTAATGAGGAGAAACCTAGGAGGAATCTCCTGCAAAAGCTAGTGAAAAGGGGGTGCGGGCAACAGTGGCAGGTGCGCGGGTGTGTATGGGGTGTCAAAGAGTCGTTTTGGGGTTAGTAACGAGGGCCAAGGGCACGCTCGTGTCAACCATGAGCGTGATGAGCTTCTGGGTGACTGGATCCGTGTGAGGATCAATGCTAAGGCTGTACAACGAAGGGAGCTTGGCCTCTTAGTCTGCTTGCATATAGGAGTTCATCCGAGGGGAAAGGTGCTCGAGGGTGACTTCCTTGGCGGAATCAAGAAGCACTGGGAAGCCAGAATAGCACTTGTAATTGAGTAACTATAAGTGCCACATGTCTCGCGATGGTGACGACACGTATTACTGGGGTTTTGGCGACCGAGGACGGATGACGCTCGGAGGAATGGCTGTTTGGGGGGGAACGAGAGGCCACGCGTCCTTCACTGGTGGCGCCACCTGTCGAAACGTGGGACGAGCGTATTTTGGCCTCATCATTTTGCCCCCAATTCTGCAGTCCTTAGTGATAAGGGCTGTAGAATTCTAAATCTATTCAAATCTCGAGGACAGCGCTCGTGAGGGAAGATTGCGTACTGTGAAATATTCTTCTGAGCAAGCATTAAATGTTGTCCTTTCAACTGACTGCTCGTATTATCCCGCATTAAATGCTGAAGGGCAAGTGGGCGTGACTCTTCAGGAGACGACGCTTGAATCTCGGGATGTGGGTGATGGTTCATAAAAGTGGGCAGTTATCTAGGCGGGAAATGATTGCACTTCAAAATTAAATACCAGAAACGTACCAACTCCTTCCCCTATAAATAGGGGATCCCAAATCATTCTAATCCTTTACGCATCCAAAACTTTCAGATCATATTTTCAAGCTTCCAAAGTCATCTGCAGAGAAATTCCCAGCAACAAGAATTCTCCAGAACTTTTTCGCCGTAAGTAATCCTCTTCACCTTCTAACTTTTTCCTGCTAACCCTAGAGTAATAGGATCAATCTTTCCCAATACTCCATTTGCTTCTGAAAATCTTCAAATCCCCAAACTTTCAGTATCTCCTCTAAATTCCCAAAAACCTTGTCTGGAGACCATGTTGAAGAATTCGCCCGTGAAGTGGAGGAGATGGCCTCCCAAAGTTCATCACACCCTGGCTCTCCAAGGGATGAGGAATTAGATGTGGCGGTTTCTGTAGCACCCGAGCGCAAGGTACCACATCCCCCGCACCGAGACCCGACCCGAATATGAAATGGACGATCCATACTCGAGCTAAGTCACGGCGAACGGGGACAAACACACAAGCTATGCTAGGCGGGCTAACCCTTAAACCATAAAATCAGAGTGATTACAAATACGGAAGCAATAACTGGTCATAATATAAACAATGAGCAATCAAACTCCAAAAAAATAGTCCATATACATTATCAAATGCCGTCAAGGCTCAAACAACCAATACGCTCCAATATTAATCAATACAATGATCCAACGTGCAATAAGTGAGTGTAAGACCAAAATACAAGGGCTAAAAGACAAAAGTAAAACCTATGACTCGAAATCCCGCCTAGCTCCCTTGACACCTGCACAACACAACTGAAAGCCAAATGGGGTTCAGTCCAAAAGGGACTGGTGGGTATAAAAGCAGAGCATAATATAATATACAACAGTATTTAAACAATCACATGCAAGCTATAATCCCAAGTGAGGTTTTGAAGAATTTCCCAAGTGGGCGAATAGAAATCATCAAAAGGGATTATAACAATTCATTAACATTAGGTCATTATTGGCCCGGTGAGTGGGCATGCATTATCTCCAACCAACACCTCGTGTAATTCATTATCGTTCATTAACATTCATTCATTCATTCTTTTCATGCATTTTCATTCTTTCGTGCGCATTCAATAACATTTACACCTTCTTCCTCCGGGTTGGTGGCGGGTTTGCAAGGCCCATCCACCCATTCATTGACCAAAAGGGGAACATGACTCTCCAGATGGCACTCAGCGTCCATTCCTCGCTAACTCCTAACGAGGTCCGGTTACGCCGTTCATTGGTGGGGCTAGTGTGAGGGATCCCCGTCAGCCCTTGCCTCCTCGGGTCACCACTCACACCAAGTCCCTGGGCCCCATTCATTGTGAACATTCATTCATTCATTTCTCGCCAAAACATTAGGTAGGATTCATAAAATAAGGGCTTTACGTTGAAAACATTTACTCTTGAAAACGACTCTATATATATATATTCATTTTTGGTCGAAAGCTTTTCACATTGAAGGCATATAGGGTCATTATCTAATTAGAAGAGAAACCCACCTTAAACCGCAAAGAGGAGAACACAAGAGCCTCTCGGACCGACCTCGTCTCCAATGGAAACAAAATTTGTGCAATAAAGGTCAAGTGAGACTCAATATGACCAAATAAGACGCTCGACAATGAAATGATTATGCTATGAATGCATAAAAGATCATATTATATCATGGAAATGTTCATGTACATTATTAAGGAATTCAAATCACATAATTAAGTCGTTCAATCATTCGTTCACTTTCATTCAATTCATAAATTCACGCTTCCAATCAATTCAATTCAAGAAATTCAAATAGGAGCCTAGCACGTATTCAATCTTTCACAAAACGCTACCACATATATCATATTACATAATATAACATATTTCCAAAGTTTGAAAACAAGAAGAAATCATATGATCCACCAACGAGTCTACGGAAGTACATGGATATACCACAAGTCAACACTTAGAAACATTTACAAAAATTAAAACTCAAAAACATATCAAACGGGTTCGAAATTTAATGAAACTTTAACACATGATTCATAATATTACAAAAACATAGCATATCAAATTTCAGATCAATCGGAGTTCATATGATAGGGAAAAATGGTTACGGAAGTCACAAACGGCACAAAAACGCACATAAACGGCATTCCGCAAAAGCATACTTAAATCTCATCCAAATGTTATGAAATTAAACCACAATACTCCCAACGCATAGTATAACAAGTTCATAGTTCACCATAAATGAAGATAAAGGCGTTAAGGAGGTGAAACAATCAAAAACCGAAAAGGAAAAGACAAGAGTGGCGCAGGGGAAGGGACACGCCCGTGTCCCTCAAATAAACTAGACTGAGACACGGGGGTGTCTCAGTACAGAACTGAAAAAAAGGTGTGACACGGGGGTGTCACACAATACAAGGCAAAAGAGACACGGGGGTGTCACGGTACAGACCCAAAAATGCAAACAAAGCTTACCGGCAAAACAACCCTATACAGAATCAGTTCCAAAAACATACCAAATCAACTCCAAATTTTATGAAACTTGGTATACAACATATAGCATGATAAGAAAATTTTTCATTTAGAGTGCAAAGGCTAAATCACACGTTAAGAGCACCAAAACCATGTAGCAAGTCTGGGGAGTCAAAACCGCACATATGAGCTCGATTGGTTCAATCATGCCATGATCAAGTACTTAGGGGCTGAATATGAAGCTGAAACTTTAGGGAATGAATACTAACATGATAAGCAACTAATATACTCCATGTATATGCAAATTGACATGAATTGGAGCACATTAGAACCACCGAGTAATCACAAAATGCAACAGCAGCAGTTCGGTTCGCGCATAGCATACAAACAGGCCATCATGCTTCGATTTAGGAGCTGAAAATGGATATAAAAACTTGCAAGAGCAGGGCTAAAATATAAACCAATTAGTATACAACATCTCCATGTAAATTCACACGAATTGGAAGTCATTAACTCAAGCAACAAAGCATAAATTCACACAGCAGTTCCAAAATAGGGAGCAAATTTTCTAGCTTAGGTTTGAGGCTCAAAAACTCATAATTTCATCAAAGGATCTCAAGAACAAACCATCCTAACATCATGTACTATCAGTTGAGCATCAAAGAGGCAAAGAAACAAGTCCAAATATTCAGTTTAAGGCAAGGGAATCAGCCATAAAGCAAGTTAGCTCATAAGAGCAAAAATCCCCAAAAGTCCTTATTCATGCTCCTACCCAAACCCTAATCAAAAATAAACAAGGACTGATAGCATGCATAAATTACATGAAAATCTCTTTTATTTCCCCCTGAATTGGATTAGATTTCTACTTAATTTGCTTTTATTTGGCTTTTGCAGAAACATATTGATGAATGAAGGATTTAGGCAGAATCATGAAGAAAAAGATGCTAAGTGTTGAAAATGCCTGAGCCATGACCCCAATACATGATCATCCCTAAGGCCAATGCGCGTAAAGCAGACCACGGTCAACAGGTGCGGCTAAATCCTCTTGTTGGGACAGGTGGCACACATGCAACAGCTTGCTAACATGGCTGACATGCAAGAATTGATCCTGCATTTTTGGAAGTTTCAAGAGTCCTAATCATGTTTATTGGGACTTGAAAAAGTTAATTTGTTCCCCTTGATCATTATCTTAAGGTAGCTTTATATAAGCTAGTTAAGAGGGGGAGAGAGGGAGATAATTCTGAAAGGAGAGAAAAGGAACGCAACAGCTGCTACTGCAGGAGCAGAGCAAGAACAGGGGTTGATCCCCTGTTTCGGCCATGAGCAAGAAATCTCTCTTCCTTTCCTCTTTTTAGTTGAATTTCATGCTTAGATTATAAAATACTTTAGTATATCTTTTGTAGCTTAATTTAGTTGGTTTAAATTCAGTTCTTTACGGTTTGTTAGCTCTATATATTCTGTAAATATGAACAGCAGCTGAACATATTTGTCTTAGTTAGGTTGTATCTTTATTCCTTGCCAACGCTTATGAGATCTAAATGAATGAATGCGAATCTAGCCCATGGTATTTATGCATGCTTTGAACGTATTTATATGAGTTGTTTTCGAATCATCTTTCTGATCAATCGATGCCTAGATAACAATTTGATGAGGTTATACTAATACTTGATACGTAATAGTCTTGTAAAGGTATATAAGAACCACACACCATTGAGAGTTTACCACCATGTTTACTCAACAATATGGTGAGGCATGCGTAATATGATTTCATAAATCCAAGCTTCTTGAGATTTTGGATCATGATTAATGTCCTTTTGGTGCTCAATGCTATCATACAGTTAAATCCTAGATACTTGTTCGCGGGACTGCTGTGTGGTAAGGATTTAATTGATGAGCTTCTCTTGATTAAGTTAAAAATAAGAAAGGATGATATAGATAAGCTTCTTATCTATTGTAAGTTAATCTACCATTTGCTTAGATTCGATTTTTGCATCAAGGATTAGATACATGCATGGAATGAAGTAACAACGGAGCTAAGACATCTCACTCATAATCAACCTTCACAACTCTCTTTATTTTTCAGCTTTAGATAGTTGAAGAAATCTGATTTTGTGCTTTAAGATAGCTTGTTTTAATTACGTTAACCTCCCCCCCTTCTTTTATTTTTATTGTTGTTTGCTTGGCTATTAGGAGATTCACGAGACCAACCAATCTCCGTGGGATCGACCCTTTACCACTATACACAATTTATTGTGTTTAGTAGTTTAGGATTATTATTTGGTGGATTCGGCACCCATCAAATTTTGGCGCCGTTGCCGGGGATTGGTTCTAATTGGTTTTATTTTTCTTTTGATAGCTTAGTGTTTGTTTTTGTGCAGAGAAGTCAGTTGAAAGAATCAACATGCTGTCATCAATGGATTTAAGCTCTCAAAGTGATATTTGTGGTATTTGTATGGGAAGCCATCTAACCAATGGATGTCCTTTGCTCACTGGTGATCCTTTCTATCATTTGCAGCCTATAACTGATCCATGTGGAGTGTGTATGGGACCTCACAAAACTAATAAGTGTCCATTACTTGATGAGGAACTTCAGCCCACACCAATGAAGAACGAATTTGACATGAGCTCGAACTCTTGCAATTATGGGTGGAATGATCATCATTACACATCAAATGCATTTCAACCTCCACAACAACATCCATCATCTTCCAATTCAGGTACATCTCTTGAAGAAATGTTTAAAGCATTTATGATTAATACACAACAATTTCAACAGGAGACAAGATCAAATATGCAACAATATCAACAAGAGACAAGGAACAATATGCAAGAACTCCAAACGTGCGTTCAAAGCTTGAAGAACGAGTTGAGCCAATTAACTTCTTCCATAGTTGAATTGAAGAGTAAGCAGGAATTTGAAGAAGGACAACACTCACTTAAGAAAACAGGGGCTGGAACAGAGCATAATACAGCAGTACAAATTTGTGGAATTGAAACAGAGCAGGACTGTACAACGGACCTGAGCATAAGGCATGACCATGACTTAAGGTCATACGAGGAGTCCAGACCTATTGTACAATCTCAACAATTGATTAGCCTAAACCCAACTGCAAAGAGGTATGTTGAGTTTCAAAAAGATGAATCAGAGTTCCAAAATGATGAATCAATGTTCCTAAAGGCACTTTACAATGATGAGGTAAATGTCCCATTACTTGATGTAATTAAATCTATGCCTCAATATATGAATTCTCTTGAAGAATTGTGTGCAACTAAGGAAAGTATGCCTTGTTATGGGAAGGTAAGTATTGGAAAGAATTTCTTTGATATCCTTCAAGGAAAGATACCTCAAGTGAGTAATGTCAAAAGTTTATTTGCTCTTCCATGTAAAATAGGAACTATTGGAATCGATAGAGCCTTATGTGATTATAGTTCCTCTATTAATTTGATGCCTTTGTTTATTTGCTCACACTTGCATATTAATTCCATGAGAAAAACAGGTATGATCATTGAACTTGATGATGGAACAATTGTTTATCCTAAGGGCATATTAGAAAATGTTTTAATTCAAGTTGATGGCATGATTTTTCCCATAGACTTCTTTGTAGTTGACAACTCATATGATGTTTTGTTAGGAAAGCCTTTCTTTGACATATCTAAAACAAAAATCAATGAGTTTGATCACACACTCACGATGGAATTTAATGGACATGTTGTTAAATTTGCTATGTTTGATTCCATAAAATCTCCTAGTGAGTTGTTTTGTTTAGATGATATGGATTTCATTAGTCCCCTTCCATATGGTGCATCTTTTGAGCTAAGATATGATGATAAAAATGTTTTTAGCTCTCACTCTCATTCGCTTTTTAGGAAATCTTGTTTTGATGGAGCTAAGTGGTTGTTTTATCAATCCTTATTGAGTCAATTTCCTAATAAGTTGAGTTTTAAATGGAAGAAAGCATTTCTATGCACTCACATATATCTTTGTCATATAGGGGATTTCAACAGCCATGATGAAGACCTGTTAATTCTGAACATATATTACTTGAAGCTATTTTATGTAGGTTTTCCCATGAAAGATGTGAAGGATTTTAATTGAAGTCAAGTGATGTCACATATTGTCTAGCCTAGGACGTTAAACAAGGGCGCTTTTTGGGAGGCAACCCAATATCTTTTGATTTGTTGTTATTTAGTTCCTCTTTCTCTGTGTTTCTTGACTAAGGACCGCTTTTTGTGTAATTTTCGGATTTTGGCAGAAACAGGACTTCCAGGACCCAGACAGCAAAGGATGATCATCCCTTAAGCCTCATGAACCCCTCACAGTTTCAATAAATGAATTCAGGGAAGTCCTCATGCTCTTACCTTTTCTTTACTTTTATATTGAGGATAATCTGGAATAAGTGTGGGGGAGTTTATGAATATTTTGGCTGGATTAGTAGAGGCTGAAAAGCATGTAAAGAAGACTATTTTGCATGTTTGTTTGATTGGTCCTATTTTATTTCTGCCTAATTTGATAGCCTAGTTGTTAGTCTTTTTAGCTCTTTTTGCTCAGGTCCTTAGTTCCTTTTGGTGTGTTTTTGTGTAACTGTGTTAGTTTGAACCTGACCATGTGCAACATGTTTTGATTTGAGAGCTTTTGAACATGAAAAATAAGTTGAAATAGCATGAATTTCCATGTCTGATTCTTGGAATTGATCAAATTTATAAGTTCTTTGGCTCTGATAGAGAATGTTTTTGAATTTGGACTAATAGGTAAAATTAAAATTGCATGCTTAAATTGGACCTTCATGTGTGAAAAAGTGTGCAATTTTGGACTGTCTATAGGAATGTTATTGATGCTGAATGCTAATGCTAATGTTAATTGAGGGATTATGTTATGAATAAGGCTGTAATGCCATTAGTTTCTGAATAAGGCTTTTTAAGCCATTGCTCTCTGAATAAGGCTGTCACAGCCATTTGCTTGATGCAATCCGCTCGTTTCACTCCGCTGGTTACCTAAGGCTGAATACAAATCATAAACTGAAAAAATGGGTGACCATGAGTGATGCACTAAGTGCAGTCTAGGGATAGTCATATATTACCAAAGCGGTATTATGACACCCGAAATAGACAACGTTTTAAATTTTGGTATAAGTGTTATGTTGGAACCCTCACTTTATTTTTGTTTTGTTGGAATTTAGACAGTTCAAAATGAGCACCCTTTGACCATATGTTGTGATTACTATTTGGTAAATGTGCATGATTAAATGAATTCTAAATTCCTTGACATTCTCTAGCAAGTTAAATACTTAAGATTTGTTCTTTTCCATTTTGATAGGCTGTGGAGACTTGTTAGGATACCCATTTTAGTGTTCACATTTTCTCATTGATAAACTATGGGGCTGAGGTTGTTTGATGGGGATCGTCTTACAGTTTATTAGGAATAGAGGCTGTTGCTTAGGGACAAGCAAAAGTCTAAGTGTGGGGGGATTTGATAGCATGCATAAATTACATGAAAATCTCTTTTATTTCCCCCTGAATTGGATTAGATTTCTACTTAATTTGCTTTTATTTGGCTTTTGCAGAAACATATTGATGAATGAAGGATTTGGGCAGAATCATGAAGAAAAAGATGCTAAGTGTTGAAAATGCCTGAGCCATGACCCCAATACATGATCATCCCTAAGGCCAATGTGCGTAAAGCAGACCACGGTCAACAAGTGCGGCTAAATCCTCTTGTTGGGACAGGTGGCACACATGCAACAGCTTGCTAACATGGCTGACATGCAAGAATTGATCCTGCATTTTTGGAAGTTTCAAGAGTCCTAATCATGTTTATTGGGACTTGAAAAAGTTAATTTGTTCCCCTTGATCATTATCTTAAGGTAGCTTTATATAAGCTAGTTAAGAGGGGGAGAGAGGGAGATAATTCTGAAAGGAGAGAAAAGGAACGCAGCAGCTGCTACTGCAGGAGCAGAGCAAGAACAGGGGTTGATCCCCTGTTTCGGCCAAGAGCAAGAAATCTCTCTTCCTTTCCTCTTTTTAGTTGAATTTCATGCTTAGATTATAAAATACTTTAGTATATCTTTTGTAGCTTAATTTAGTTGGTTTAAATTCAGTTCTTTACAGTTTGTTAGCTCTATATATTCTGTAAATATGAACAGCAGCTGAACATATTTGTCTTAGTTAGGTTGTATCTTTATTCCTTGCCAACGCTTATGAGATCTAAATGAATGAATGCGAATCTAGCCCATGGTATTTATGCATGCTTTGAACGTATTTATATGAGTTGTTTTCGAATCATCTTTCTGATCAATCGATGCCTAGATAACAATTTGATGAGGTTATACTAATACTTGATACGTAATAGTCTTGTAAAGGTATATAAGAACCACACATCATTGAGAGTTTACCACCATGTTTACTCAACAATATGGTGAGGCATGCGTAATATGATTTCATAAATCCAAGCTTCTTGAGATTTTGGATCATGATTAATGTCCTTTTGGTGCTCAATGCTATCATACAGTTAAATCCTAGATACTTGTTCGTGGGACTGCTGTGTGGTAAGGATTTAATTGATGAGCTTCTCTTGATTAAGTTAAAAATAAGAAAGGATGATATAGATAAGCTTCTTATCTATTGTAAGTTAATCTACCATTTGCTTAGATTCGATTTTTGCATCAAGGATTAGATACAGGCATGGAATGAAGTAACAACGGAGCTAAGACATCTCACTCATAATCAACCTTCACAACTCTCTTTATTTTTCAGCTTTAGATAGTTGAAGAAATCTGATTTTGTGCTTTAAGATAGCTTGTTTTAATTACGTTAACCTCCCCCCCTTCTTTTATTTTTATTGTTGTTTGCTTGGCTATTAGGAGATTCACGAGACCAACCAATCTCCGTGGGATCGACCCTTTACCACTATACACAATTTATTGTGTTTAGTAGTTTAGGATTATTATTTGGTGGATTCGACACCCATCAAGGACTTTTGGGGATTTTTGTGTTATAATTATAACATTACAATTAATATAAAATAATTATAATTATAAAATCTTCAAAAATAAACAATGCAACAATAAAATTCATAACATTACAATTAATATAAAATAAATACGTATAAATAATTATTCGCACAATTTGGTAAACACATACGTCATGCTGTACTAATAAAAACTGGGGCGTTACAGTTTCCGCCATGGGGGGAGAGGGATCCGGGCAGCATTGAGCATGTCTTTGAGGAGATGAACTTAGTCTTGGAGGCTGAGAGGCAAGGAGTGACTTTACTACTAACAGAGAGTGTCAATCATCCCTACCATCATACCATAACGGTGGCCGTTCCGGTCCCAGTCCAAGGGATCGAGGGGGCTGGGCCCTCGGAAGAGCCTGCCAAAAAGCGTAGGAGGAAGTGAAAGAAGAAGGTTTCCGAGGGTGAGGGTTCAGGTTTGTAAGGGACCGAGAGGACCCCCGATGAAACTCTAAGCACCATAACCCATGGAGAAATAGTGTCTATAATGACCCCAATATACTGGGATGATCGATTAAGCTGGAGGATCCCTGCTCCGCACGAGCGGGCTAACAACCCACCTCCGGGAGAGATGGAAGTTTACAAGCACTCCGTGACGTTTGGGGGTTTAAGATTCCTCATTCCAGTCCCAGTGGCCACCATACTTAATGACCTCAACCTGAGCCCCTCGCAGATTGTTCCTAACGGCCTGGCGCTCGTAACTACCTTCGTCATTCTCATGCTGTTCACAGGAAATCGGCCCTCCTTGCTTAATTTTAACGCTCTATTCCAAGTAGCCCGCTCGCCTTGCTTGTCTTCGAGGGCGGGGTTTCTTCTATATCCAAGCGAAGGCTGGATTGAAGTTGATTAATTCCCCCTTGTCAACTTATGGAGAGGAATGAAAAGAAAAGCTTTTCTTTGTGAGGGCCCCGGAGGATGACGATTTTGGGGTCCCATGCTTGTGAGACACCGTTTGGAATCTACTCTCCCCGAAAACTGGGCTCAAGATAGGCGGGTGCCCTGAGAGATGAGAGCTGGTTGATACAGGCTAAGGATTTGATAGATGACGCAGAGGTCATGTTCCTGTGTGGGCTTACAAATGACCCTCATTTCTCCAGAAATCCTCCCGCTCGGAACTTGGAGAGAGATGGTTAGATCTTAGGGCACTAACTCTAGATAGCGCTACTAACTTCATAATTGTGCTTGCACTTTGTGAATTTTACATAAAAGCTTAACCCTTGTCTTCTTTCATTTTTCAGGAGCAAACATCATAATGGTAGGAGGAAACATGCACAACGTCGCCAATTTTTTTAACGCTCATAACCACCAACAACGCCAGCAACCCCAAGACAACCCGCAAAACCCACGTGGCCGAGGGGCTGGTCGCGGTAATAGCCGTGGGGGTCACCAGGGAGCAAGTTCAAGTGCTGCTCAACCACCCCACGACCGTGGGGATTACCGTGCACTAAACACTGAAACGAGGATAATCCCCAGACCGGCTGATACCGCCAACACAAGGGGAGCTACCCCTCCAGCCATTGAGCTAACGAGGCCGCGCTCGAACGTGGTCATCAGGGATCACCAAGGGGATGAGGCCCGAGCCTTTCAAAAAAGGAAGAGGATGCCCGATGCCATCCCCATAATGGGCAAGGGCAAGCAAGTAGTCGAGGGTACACAAGGCGACGGTGAGACTTCTTCTTTCGAGGAGGATTGTCTATGGAACTTTGACCGAGTGGGGGATAGGCATTTTGAGCGCTTACCCAACGAGGGTCCCATCCTGCTGAGCAAGCGCACACCTTCCAGGTCCATCACCCATTGGCTCTATGAGAGGGTCCAGTTCACAGGGGACCACCAAGCGCTATTCTCCCAGAACACATAAAAGGTGGCTGGGGACATGATCCATGCCCTCATTTCCTTGAGTCTTTTTATCTTACTTTATTCCAACACTTCCTATAGATGTTTTCCCTTGTGAAATTCTGAGTTACATACACTTCCCCTTGTAAATGCAGCAAGTGCTTCCGAGGGCGAAGAATCTCCAGATGTGCGCCACTGTTTATTCCGAGCACAAAGCAAAATATAAGAAGATGGAGCGCGTAAACAATCCTGCTCAAATCCATGAGGAACTTGATGTGGAAAAGGCCAAGTTTCTCTCCCTCGTAACTGAGCACGATAAGATGAAGGCGTACGTGAAGAAGCTGGAGGAGGATTTTAAGAAGTCGAAGGCCGCTCGGAAGAAATATCGTTCGGACTATAATACCCTCTAAGAGAGCCATAAGAAGTTGATGGAGAAAATGAATGAGTGGATTCGTAGACACAACAATATCCAAAGGCAAACCTCCGAGGCCACCAAGAAGGCTTGTGAGGAGGAGTTCGAGCGGTTGCTCCCCGAGCGCTTGGAGAGGGCTAGCAAGGAGGCCATCATAAAATTCTGCCACTCTAAGGTATTCTTATTCGCTACCTCGCTCCATTGCTACGATGAGGCTCAGAAGGCTTTCAATTTGGCCATTGAGCAGTTGATCCACCTGGGTTTGACGACAAATTCTTCACGAGGGAGGAAGGATATGGGGCTAGCGCTCGATGAGCATTGTGCGGAGTTCGAGAAGGTGGTGGATGATCCAGAGGCCAATATCAGCGAGCCAGAGTATAACTACATAGTGGAAATTCTTCAAGATGAATACATGGCCGCCCACCCGCCAAAGGAAGAGCCTTGCGTGGATGCTCAGAACGAGGGGACTAAGGATGCTGTAATCGTCCCCGAGGGCCCTCAGGGAAACGTACCCCAAGCGCCAAGGGTTGATGACACTCCTGCTCAGGCCAGTGAGAATACTCCCGCTCTAGCGATTGAGGCCACTGTGCCCCCAAGCGCCTCGGCTTCTAGCGCTCAAGATTCAAACGTGCCTGTCCCTCAAGCGCAAGAACCTGTAGCTCCCGCTCAAAATGAGGTGGGGAACCTAGAGGATGACGTCGCCCCTGCTGCTTGAATATTCCTTCTGTTTCTTGAGAAAATTTCCTTGTATCTTCTTTGCTTTCTGATGAATTTCATGGGCCATGGTGCCCCTATCTTGTAACCTTAGATGTTTTGCTCTTTATTAATGAAAGTTTCCTTTTCATGATTGGGTGTCTTTTACCTTTTGTGATGTTATGCCATGTAACGCCCCGGTTCCGGATGAACAGGTAAGCACGCCACGTGTGAGACTTTGAGCTTAGGTTTTATTTTATTTCTTTAATTTTATAATATATTCTTACGTGGCATTCATATTTTTATAAAATTCATGAAACATTGTTTATATAAATTATTTGAATTCATATCATTGGATATATTATTTCATGACACGGAAAAATATTTATTGCATGAAACAAGTGCCGAGAGTGCTTTAATTACCAAATTGTCCCTACTTGATTATTTTTCTAAACTTTAGGGACCTAATTGCATAATCTTTTAGGGATCCAATTGATCATATTTTAAAACCATGAATACTCAATTGCATAACTTCATGAATTGAAGGATTAAATCGTAAATATTGGTGTTTCACATTTTTCAAAAAAAAAAAGGTTGTTACGTTATATGCTTCCATGATCTTCTTGATCAAATTTTCATACCAATCTCCCAACACCTCCATCTCTCACTCTCGGTTCTAGGGAAAGAAAGGGAAGATGTGAATTTTTCATCCAATCATCAAGATTTCAAGAAATTTGCCAAGTTTTGGGGAATTCATCATCATCATCATCCATCTTCTTCATTTCTTTCCATTTCAAGGTTGGTTTGCATGAGTTGATGATGTTGATCATATTAGACATGACTAGGGTTTGAGTTTGATATGCTAGATGGATTATTGGTAGATGGAAGCATGATTATGTGATCTTATATTGAATTATGGCATGATTTATAGCTTGAATCTTTGAATATTGAGCTTGAATGATCAAGTTTGATCATGCACATGAATCTTGAATTCTTGATGATTTTTCCATGATTGATATATCTAAGTATTATTTTATCAACTATTGAACATATGTGTATCATATTTCCAGAAATCCATGCGTTTGGTTGATTAAAACTTGAAGTTGTTGTTGGTTTGGTTCATTCCCGTAGCCATGCTCTGTTTCCTCTGTTTCTTACCAGTTGCAGAAACTGGGAACGACCGTCCCCAGCCTCAAGGCATTGTGGGAACGGGCGTTCCCACCTTTTTTAAATGAACTAGGCGGCCGAGCATGGGAACGACAGTTCCCATTTTGGCCTTGGTGCCGGAAGGGCCGTTCCCAGCTTCAGCGCGTTTTTAAAATGGAAGTCGTTGGCCCGCTTTTGGGGGTTCATGGGAACGACCGTTCCCATTTTCCAAAGGGGTCCAGAACGGCCGTTCCCACCTGGATTGCAGAACAAAATTCTCTGCATAAAATTACGAAAATAGACCCTCGATCCGACGACTTCTTTGACCCCGAATTGCTATAATATGTGTTATTATGTACTGAAACAACACGTTATCGTGCCACATTGCATTTTCATCGTCATCTCGATACATTTCCGCCGTTCGTCATATTTGGTCCATTTTAAGTCATGTCTCACGTATACACGTCGTGCTTGCACAGGTCACGGGGTTGTGGACGAGGAGCAGGCTCAGTAGAGTATATCCTTGTCATATTTTGTAAGAGAAGGTGAGGTTTTGTTTTAAGTAAATCGAACCCTATAACCCTTATGTGCTATTTTCGGCCAAAACGTATTATAATTATACACGTTTTCAAAGTTATAAATGTTTCAAGCATGAAAGCAATGATTATCATGATTTTCAAGCAAGTTTGGCGAGTACATGATTGCACGTGGGCCCGAGGGTAATTCTTGAGCCAACCGGGAAAGCAAGGGCTGACGGGTAACTCCTGAATTATCCTCACATTGTTGGGATCACCCCCGAAGCCACTAGGAGATTAGTGGTGGAAGGAGTTCCGTGTCTAGAGGGTCATGTCCTCTACACACAACATGTCGTGGATAGTTGAGCCTTGCAAACTCACTATCAACCGGAGGAAGAAGGAGACTGGGGATTAATCCGGCATGTCGGGTTATCCTCGGGTTATTGCATGATTTCAAGCATGAAACTGTCTATGTGAGCACTAAATGGAATTGTATGATCATGTATTGAATTGATAAAGCAAGCACGTATTGTCACGTTTGGTATAAAGGTTGGAGAATCACCCCTACTCGCCGGGGTCACATGTTCATGAACTGATCAAGTTAAACTGTTAAAATGATTCGTTGTAATCTCGGGCAAAGAACGAGTTTCTTGAACTATATATCTATTTCACTTCCAAAGTCTTCACCCGAGGCTACAACTTGCATGTGATGTGTGATATATATAATTAGTGCCCTCACTCAGTCTTCGGTAGACTGATACTTCACTTTTCAGGTACTCGAGCGCTTGGTCGTACTAGGCGGGTGTCCGGTCGAGTTTTACATTCTCACGAGTCTAGTACCGTACCTTCATGTATAGTACTTTTGGGACCTCATGTTATGATCATGATTATCACGTTTTGGATACCTGAGTATGTATATTATTAAGAGATGATAATGTGTTGATAGTTAAGTTGGTATCTATACGTATCTATTCGGTAAATATGGTACCTATATGTATGAATGATTTTATTGCTTCCGCTTTCATTACCATGTTTGCTCTGGTTTTGTTGGGGAGAGTGTCCCGCCTAGCTCGTCATTTTTTTATTGTCACCCGTTCGCTATAGTTTTGATTTATGTATGGATTTTCCATTTCATACGTAGATCGAGGCTATAGTGCGGGGGATGTAGTGCCCTGGGGGTTAGGGTGCTACATGCCATGAATTCTTACTTTGTGCTTGTTTTATTAAAATCTTGTGATGGTAAGATTTCAAGTAATAAGCTAAGTAAACGACATAAAACTTGGAAAATTTTTCTGAGTCTTTGAGTAAACACAAGGGCCTTACTTTGAGAATGCCCTGATTCAAGACTTGTGAAAATTTTCCTAAGTAGGATAAAAGGGTTTGTGGTGAGCCTTTGATTAACGCGAGGGTCCGGTTTCGAGGGTACCCTGGCTAGGGTTTTGCAGAAACTTGTCTAAAAGTTTCTTCCCTTGTTGGATGTAGCTGATCCTTTCCCAGGTGATCCTGAGTACGAGGGGCCTCATCTAAGTACCCCCGGTCTCCCCTTGATGCTTGATCAAGGTATGCGAAGAGTCCTAATTTCGAGCGCTGGGTGCTTGTTTGGTAAGCAACCCTGGCCTACTAGGATATTCGTGTATGCATATTAGGTTCTTCATAAATTTTTCCAAGTGCTGTATAGGTACGCTCGTGAGCTAGTTGCGAACGCTACCAGTCTTTCTAACGAGGGAGTCGGAGTAAGCACTTAGGTAAATACAGCCTCCATCCTTGAGATAAGGTGAGATTCTCGTGCCTTGGGCCTGTACAGCTTACGCTCAGAGTCCCAAGGGAGAACCCTCTATGTTCTGCATAACTGAAAAACAGATAGATTCGTCTTTAAAGAAAATTTATTGTAACTTACCTGAGGAATAGTAAATACATTGGGCCCAGAGGCAAGTTTTTAAAAGCCATATATGATAAATTAAAACATAAAACCGTCTAAGATTGTAAGGGTTCCAAGGGCGAGGTAGACGCTCGCCTTGTAGTGTTTCGAGCATATAAGTGTTGTTGGACCTGACTTGTATAACTTTGAAGGGTCCGTCCCAATTTGGATCCAACTTCCCCACATGCTTGGACACCTCTACTTTTTTCAAGACCAAATCCCCCACTTGGGATGTCCTCTCCTTGACGCGCTTGTTATACTGTTGCGCTACGAACGCCTTATACTTGTGTATTTTTGCCCATGTGTTGTTTCTTTTTTCCTTTAATTGATCTAGCTCCAAAGTTCTGTTGCCCTCGTTAGTTTCTGGCTTGAAATAAACAACACGTGCAGACTCTTGCATAACTTCTGTGGGTATCATGGCTTCTGAGCCATAGATGAGCGCGAAGGGAGTTTCACCTGTGGCCACTCGTGGAGTGGTGCGATAAGCCCACAAAGCCACTTGTAACTCCTCAGCCCACTCACTCTTCTTACTTATGAACATGGTCTTTAAGTGCCAGAGAATGATTCCGTTGGTGACTTCAGCTTGACCGTTGGCCTGAGGAGGGCCCACGGAAGTGAAGCGTTATTCAATACCCAATTCCGAGCACCATTCTCAAGTATTTGCCGCTATGATTGTGATCCATTATTAGAAATGAGCACCCTCGGAATTCAATACCTGCAGATTGTAGCACCCGCACGGTGGGTCACCACATCCCCCGCACCAAAGTTCGATCCACATACGAAATGGAGGGGTCCGCACATGAACCAAACAATGGCGAACGGGAGACTGATAGACTTACACTTAAGCTAGGCCGAACTTAGACCCTGAACAACCCAAAACAAGAATGCGGAAGCGAGAAAGCAAGCCATGCAAAATCTCAAACATACAAATAGGTGACGGGTTCAACTAGCATAAATACCTAATCCCAAATCAGACAATAAACATAAATTCAACGGGTTCAACTATCCCTAGAAGCCTGTCCCAAATAATATATCAATTCATATTAAAATTCCAATCATAGCATTCATACATATCTTATACATAAGGCGAAATGTAATAAATGCAAATGCAAAACAACCTACTAAACAAAAGACTTGAAGATAGACTCCAAAAGGACTGACAAACTCCGCCTAGCACGAACTCCAAGTTGGACCTGCAAACTAAAAACATAAAAGGGGAGGGGTCAGTCTTAACTTGACTGAGTGAGGGGTTAACGCACTCACACTATATATATAGGAGAGCAAAGCAGGTACAAAAGTCATAGTGTTCATGAACTCAGGGATAGGTTTTTCACGCCAAAGCATTTGCCCATGATACATACGTATAGGGTACTTGAATAAGTCTAAACAAAACAACGTACCTTATAAAATATTCAACTTTTAACTTAATTTAGAATCTATCCCTATTTCAGAAACGTTAACAGAACATATACTTAATATAGAACTCGACGGGTACGAGCTCAGACTCCCTCAAACTCCTCAGAACATATCATAACAGAAACAAAGCAGAAAACTGACATACATAGCATATCATATCAAACCAACCTCAACTCCGGGGATGGAAGGGTGTATACGTCCTAACCATCCAATTAACAAACTCACGCGGGGTAGCTAACCCCGACGTGTCCTCCTCTGTTTTTACACCGAAGGCATCGAAATACCACGCCTTCCTTAGCTCCCGAGGTCGCACGTGATACTCCAGATGGAGACTATGCATAGGCTTTCCCTCGACGGCCCAATGCCGTCCCGAGGGCTCCTTACCCATAGCTCCTTGGATCCATATATATCTATCACATAACCCGCTACAACAGAGACAGACAGACAAAACTTATACGTATATACATACCACTTTTCGTGTCATTCATAAATACTCGGTCCTTACCAAATTTGGTTCATGAGAAGCACACGGTTAGAAGCATAGCTCCACATGGCAAGACATAACAAATCGTTCCACATACATTAAAATCGAGCACATTTCATTAAGGTATAACTATATCCTAACCTCACCTTACACCGAAGAGGCCAAAGACACGACGTTTGATCCACCCCGGAATCAACACGGCCGACAAAACACCACCCCGGGTGTACCTGAACAAACTGAACACAAGAACAAGACTTAGACACATGAATGAACCATATAGACGTACGGCGTATGCTCATAATTTCCATGAAGTCATGGATCACGTATACAAGCATAAAATAATCATGCACTAACAATAAATCACGTTACATGTACATACTAAAGCATATAATGTAAATTCACATTAAAACATGCAACTAAATCGAGGTAATAAAGCTAGAAAAGCGTAACAAAGTAATAACGTAATATATAAAACACAAGGCAAATAAGAACACACAGCAGAAGTTGGGAACGGCCTCGCCCAAGGCTGGAACGGCCGTTCCCACCAACGCACCTAAGTTCTGGAGGACGGGAACGGTCGTTCTGAGGTCCAGTACGAAGTGGGAATGACCGTTCCCAACTACCCAAACTCTCCCCGAGCATCTGTAAAGAATTGCCAAATTCTTCACCCGAGAACGGCCATTCTGAGCCCCAGCACAAACTGGGAACGGTCTTTCCCATTCTCGGAATTGACTCAGCTAAACTTGGGAAGGGCCGTTCCGGCTACAAGGCAGAAACGGGAACGGCTGTTCCGGCCTGGCTCAGCCAAAAAGAAGCAGCAGTTCGAAAATGGTGCCTGGAGAGGAAGCAACAAAGCAACAGCAGCAAAACAACAACCAAACCACACAAAAATAACACAATAAAGCATGCTCGACACATAGATCACGTATTTACACATAAGAGCTCTCGAAACGAGCTTAAACACGCCTAACTCCAGAGCCGACACTATTCATCGCCTTCCCTAATTAGACAATTATCACGTATCCAAGGCACGAAAGAGCCATTAAATTAAAGCACATAACGAAAGGGTCACAAATCTTACCTTGGGTCGTTGATCGGACGGTTAGATCTTACAGACTCAAGCTCCGAAGTGTTAGGACATAAAGGGGAAAATTCTCTTCTCCTTTCTTGCTTGCTTCTGCTGATCAATCAATGAGGGAGAGAGAGAGGCTTGGACCTTTTAGGATCGGGCAAACGGGTCGGTTAAAACGGGTAGGGTCAAACATTATCCGGCCCAAACGGATCGGATTTTAAAACGGTAGGGCTATCAAATGGCTTTAGAAATTAAAAGGTTAATTCATTGAATCCGAATCGTCGAAACGAACTCAATGATAGGGTGGGAATTCGAATTCTAATTTTCGAGCTCAGATAGCCACGAAGGCTCAACCGTTCTAATTACAATTAGGTCTCTAAATTACAGATATCAATTAATTAAATTCTAAAGCACACATAATTAAAATAAATCTCACGTTGACACGTAAGCATGTGAGCCACAATTTTCACAAAAATACTGAATTAAACTCTCTCATGATGCCGTACTTGGAATGCCGAAGAAACGGGGCGTCAAACAGATGATATTCTTCCATATGAAGTCTCTTACCACTCTGAAGGTGATCTTGGCAACGACCTCAGCTTCAGCCCATTTTGTAAAGTAATCAACGCCCTGGATGATGAACTTCTTTTGCCCAACTGCCATGGGCAAAGGTCCCACAATGTCAATACCCTACTAGTCAAAAGGCCACGAGATGTCTATGGGGACCATTTGAGCGGCCGGTAATTGAGGGAGGCTAGAGTGAAACTGACACTTAGGACATTTCTTGGAAAATGCTATGGAATCTTGGAAGACTGTGGGCTAATAGAATCCACTCCTCAGTATCTTTTTGGCAAGAATGCGTGCTCCAGAGTGATTCCCACAACTCCCTCCGTGAACGTGTTCGAGGGTCTCTTTGGCCTGCGAGGGCCTTAAACATCTCATTGGCGTGCCTTGGAAGGATTTCTTGAAGAGCCTGCCATTATTATCCAAAGAGAAATGAGGGGCCTTATTCCGGATTTTCCGCGCCTCCACTTTGTCGGTAGGGCAAGTACCATTTTTAAGGAATCTGATAATGTCATCGAGCATCCTTATCCGTTTGAAGAAGTCGGGGAGGTAAGTATCTTGTGGTTCTGCTTGAAGGACATCTGCACAAACCCAGGTCCCGATTTCGACTTCTCAGTTATCACAGAAGCCTTAAATAATTCTTGAAAAACCCCGACGATTGGGATCCCAAAATATCGCATTAGAACCCTCACTTCATTCACCATCGCATATCCGTTGGGCATCAGTTGGATCGGGCTAACGTAGAGATAGTTCAATAGGTCGGCTACTTCGTCGTCGATGGGGACCTTGAAGCCCGCTTTCACCATCTTCCAAGTCACAGCTATGCAGCCGGCAGGGGGATTTGTTAGGGTATCCCCTTTTCTTGGTCGAATCAAACTATACCCTTTAAACTCGGGGGCTCCGCCAAAGAGAAGATCCCTCAACTCCTCGAAGATCTTGGAGGAAATTTTGCAAGGGACTAAAAGGGGATCCAATTCTCAGTAGTGAGGCGGAGAATAAGCCCCGGGGGGGATGAACTCTTCCTCTTCAACATCATCCCTTAGCCCGTATCTGCCTGTGGTCGAGGGTCCCGCCTGGTTTGATCTGTCCGAAATTTTCGGATCAATCATCATCCCAATGGGAGGCACTATGGTTATCGGTACAGCCGATGTCACTGGCCCCGTGGGAGAAGTCGAATGCCTATCCTCGGAACCCCTGACACCTCTACCACCTCTACTCATCCTTCAGAGGCCCCTTGGGATTGAACCGACTCATCCCCACTTGAGGTCGAAGAAGCCGAGTTGATCTCATCCCCGGGACCTGGAATCTTATCCGATAAGTCCGAACTAGTTGAGGTCGAAGACGACATCCCACTTCTCGAATTTAAGAGACTTCGACTAAATTCCCCCGGTTTCCGCCTTCTCCATGAAATAAGGATCAAGGGTTTGTTAGGGAAGGGGCCGAACGTTATTCGAGATGGGGTTCTTCTCTCTCTCGATTACGAATGCTCTCCAAATATAAAAAAAACGACAGAATTTAAAAACCGCGAGAGAAAAAGAAATCAGATCGAGGTGGCTTATCGGAAAACTCGCTGTTTGGCTGAGATCGAACGAACCGAATGCACCGACTGATAACTCGAAAGGCTATGGATTTCTCGAAAAGCTCCGAATTGCAAAGGTCAAAAATGAAGGCTCCAAGGGGCTACTTATAGGGGTACTTTGGGCGGGAAAATCGAAGGCGAACCGTCGCCATGATTACGCCTGGGACCCACTTCTCGAAATTTGAAAGGCGGCCACCACGTCCCCCTAGCACCGCCTTTCCGGTGGCTAATGAAGTGGGCCTATCTGGCATCGTCACGTCCACATAAAGTGGACCAATATCCACACGCCATGTTGCATGGCGGACCAATCAATGTGCTACAGTTAAGTCTAAAAAGACACCTTGACCGCCCTATAAAGTTGAGTCGACCTCACATGAGACAAGTCGATGTAAAGTCGAGTAACCCCAGGGTAAGTCGGCTATCGATCGACATCATGGTCTTCAAGTCGGATCGTACTCGACTCATCCCGGGGTCCACACCGTTGCTCCAAGCATTTAATGAACTTGACAGATCGTATCAAGTAGGTGCAGTGCATTAAATGCACCTGTAGGCTGCACTGTTCAGTCATCATTACACATTCAGGTATAAATACCCCTTCATAAATACCATCTCAGAGGCACATTTATTGCACCCCAAGCTACTCGAAAGGCTCTCTAACCACTCGATATTGACTTGGGCGTCGGAGTGCCGACAAAGAGGACACCCCCACCAGTACTTTGTCGGCCCTGAGCTCATGTTTGCTCATCCATCCTGTAGGTCAATAATAATTCGAGGTCTTCCACACTATAAATTCTAAGTGATCAAGTCGGTATTTTCGAGACACGACAGCAACACGGAAATCGATGCTATCAAGTAGGATTCTCCGCGCACAGTCTTGCAAGCCTATCCTCATCCTCGGGACTTGCATTCTCCGATGGGGTAACGTGGAACAAAGCATCATCCGCCCTGTACAAATCTTTTTAAAGAAAAGACTTTGTCTGATGAATATGATTTAAGTTGGCAGTGGATACTATTCATTTAATTAATATTTCCACTTACCTACAAGTGGTAAACTAGGGATGCAAATGAGATGAGCTGACTCACGAAAGTGAGCCAACTCATCAAAAGCTCGGATTTGGGTTCGAAGATGACGAGCCGAAGTTTCGAACCCAAGCTCGAGCCGTACCATGTCTTTTTTTTTTAAATATTTATATATACATATATATTATATACAGTATACATCCATAAAAAAATAAACCCTAACTTCACGTTTTCCTTTCCAGCCACAACACACCCCTCTTTCTTCTCTCTCTTCTCTCACCAATCACCCCTCTCTCTTCTCTCCCTTCTCTCACCCCTCTCTCTTCTCTCCCTTCTCTCACCCCCTCTCACCCCTCTCCCTTTTCTTACGTCTCTCACCCCTCTCTCTTCTCTCCCTTCTCTCACCCCTCTCCCTTTTCTTACGTCTCTCACCCCTCTCTCTTCTCTCGCCTCTCGCCAACTTCCACCACCAGCTGCAGCAAAAACCATCCACTACCAGCGCCACACCATCATCTCGCTAGTCTACCACTGTCTCCGTCGTGCGCCTCCTCCACTGATTGCCGCTGTCACTGTTTCTTCTCAAGTTTTTTTTTTTTCTATTTGCAAGTACTTGTGTTTGAAAATTTTCTTTTTTACAAGTGTCATTTTTTACTGCAAAATGGTTAATTTTATGTATGTCATTAACTTTCTTTTTGGTAATGGAATTCCAATTTCCATATGCTAAGTTACATTGTTGGATAGGATATAGATCTGAATTGCTATGGTAATATTTTGTGTTTTAAATCGTTGAATAGCTTTGTTGAATAGCACTTCTTTCTTTTCTTTTTTTTTTTTTTTGAATTAAAGGATTGGCTTGCGAGCCGAGCTGAGCCAAACCACCTCGAGCTAGGTACGAGCCAAGCCCGAGCCAGAAATTCACGGCTCATGAGCCAAGCTCGAGCCAAACTTTCAGACCGTGAACCCGAGCCATCAAAAAATGCCAAAGCTCAGCTCGGCTCGTTGCATCCCTAATCGGGGCTAATTTATAATTACTAATATATTTGGGGGATGGGTTGACACGTATAATAAGTCAATAAATAGGCGCAAACCCTGAATGCATTCTCACATTCCACATGAAACCCTAGATTCTCCGTACATACACTACATACTTTAGTGTGTGTTTTCGTTCGAACAAATAACTCGTGCCTCCCTCAAACAATTCCACCTTTAGAAACCTCACAACGTCGTCGGAACAGTAACATGCGTGTTAATGAACAAAATGTAATTTAGACGTACTTCGAAACATCAAATATACCACTAGTAGTATGAGAAGGCAAATCATCAATTGTGCCACCACGAGAGCTTGAGGAAGCAGATGTAGATAAACTAGGTGATGGCTTAGTAGCATTAAGAATATACTCATCAAACAAAGAAAACAATTTCTCTTTCACCTTCTTTATCTCATCATCAGAATTACTCCCGTAAAGTTTCTTATAAGCGAATTCCACAAACTGCATCTTGAATCCCGGATCAAACACCAAAGCAATGGCAAACAATGTACTATAATCACTTCAATACTTGTGAAATTTTTCATACATACACACTGCCATTGATCTCATGAACATATCATCACATATCAGATGGTGTTACAATGTAATCTCAACTTGAAAAACTTTAGGGAAGTAAAGATTAGCAGTAGGATACTTTGTTCCAGAAAACAAGTTTGTGACCTCAAAAAACACATCTAAAAACTTGTAATCTTCTCCCACTCAAAAATAATTTACAATATAAAATTTATAAATAAAAAAATTTACTTATTGATGGTTTGATATTTTTATATTACTTTTGTATAGGTTTTATATCTTAATCATTGCACTTTTTATAGGAAACATCCTTTTCAAATTTGTATATTATTGTATTACATTTTTTACACATTTCAACCATAAGAAGGATTTGTTTTTCAATCCTGTTAGTTTCCCTTAAAACAATAACATATATCTTGTATAAAAAAAGTATAACTAATATTATTTCTTTTGCACTATTTATACGTCCAATCATATTCATTTATTTTTTTTTATCTCTCTAATATTTCTTTTGGACTCATCTAGTTTTGTCGGCGGAGCATTCTAAACGCAGTAACCATCTTGAACCTTGCGACCTATCTTCGCCAATTTATCCATAATCATATATATATATATATTGGTCAAGACCGTAATCATATTTTTTTATCTCGAAATTTATTTAATTCAAGTTTTTCAGGGCCTTTGGAGTAAACTTCGATAATTAAATACAACATTTCTCATTGGGTATGATTGATGGGCCCATAATTAAGGTGCCCTAATTTTGGTTATATATTAAGGTCGTCGTCCCTAAGCCAGATACGTTCCTTGTCTTCTTTTCTACACCATCCCAGAGAGAATCGAATTGACGGCGTATCAAGGCTTAAAAGACCTCAACCTTAGATTGCTAGTCAACTGCGGATTACTATGGATCAAGGTACGCTTCCGCTTGTATGTTCTCGATAATTTCGACATGTTTGTTATGGTTTAGGGATTTTCCCTACAAGTGGTATCAGAGTCACTCTCATGTCGAAGGATTGAGATTTATATTCGATTGATAACAAATAAGATCGAATTATTTACGGGCAATCGTTTTAACAAATCGCAAATTCAATTAAATTTATTATTTATTCGTGATTTTGAGATTGCTATTTGTGTTTACTGTCAGCTGAAAACCTAAATTCCTTATTTGTTTAAATCCTTGTTTATCGGCTTGTTTCGTATGATATTCATAAAGATTTTTCAGGCATTTAATCTCATGAATGATGTATAATTTCTTTGTCTCCGTTTTGCGTGCAAATAGAGTTATGGATCTCATTAAGTTAATAAGATTTGTTTTGCATGTTTGAGGAATACATAATGTCTTATGTATATGTTTTTGAGATCCTGAAAATTGGTAGATAATGATGTCATTGATCAGTTTATTTTGCAATTCGTGGCCGACCATATTTGGTAATATATTGATACATGGCTTGACATCATGCTTGAACGATACATACATTCTGCATAAACATGTATATTGGTATATGTGCCCTGAAGTTCTTGATATATGTTGGTATGTGTTTCTCGTTCCGCCGCAGTGAGCAATTATGGTGAATTCAGTTGGGTATTTATAATCATCGCACATATCAATTGTTTTGGCTAATCAGTTGCTTTAATTGATTTAACAATGTGCAATTATGTTTCGAAAATTATGAAAGTGAATTAGATTGAACCAAAATTTTGTGTAAAATTTAATTAATTTTCGTTAATTAAGTTATTTTTGTTATCTATGCGAAATAATCGGCCCGAAGGAAGATTGTTTTGGCCAGATAATGACAGTCTTGAATATGTGATATATTTGGTGATAAGGCATATTGTGAGGCCGTTCTAGATATCAATATTTTGACTATGCATAAGAGTACCACTTACAAATTGTTATTTCTATCCAAAGACTAAATAATAATGTTGTGCTACGTATCTTGAGATGGGCCCACCATTGCACATATATTTTGATATTTGGTTTATCTTTGTATATGCATGTTTCAATATTAAATTACTTATGAGCATATTATTTTCTTTTATAGTGTCTTCTTTATCTGCCAACTTGAACAACATCCCCGAGCTTAAAGGTTCTAACTTCAAGCAATGGAAAGAGCATGTTATGATTATGCTTGGTTGTGCGGATCTCGATCATGCATTAAGGTTTGATCGCCCTGCGAATCTCACTGATACTAGCACCGCTGTAAAGAGATCCGCATACGAGAAGTGGGGACGATCAAATCGCATGAGTTTGATGATCATGAGGCGCTCAATTCCGAAAGCCATAAGGGGTGGTATTCCTGATGAAGAAAATGCCAAAAGTTTTCTTGACCAAATAGCAAACCGATTCAAAACTAATGAAAAGGTTGAGATCAACACTATTCTTAGTAAGCTGGTCTCTATGCGGTATAAAGGTACGGGAAACATAAGGGAGTACATCATGGAGATATCTAATCTTGTGACAAGTCTCAAGGGCTTAAAGCTTGAGGTGTCGGATGACATACTTGTGCACTTGGTCTTGATCTCACTTCATGCACAATTTAATCCATTTAAAATCTCCTATAATACTCAAAAGGATAAATGGACTCTAAATGAGCTTATAGCTCAATGTGTGCAAGAAGATGAGAGACTGAAACAAGATAGGACTGAAAGTGCTCATTTGGCTATGAGTTCTAAGGCTAGGGCTACCACCAATAAAAGGAAAAGGAATAAAGATAAGGAAACTACAGAATTTGGGACAAGCCAACCTAAGGTGCAAAACAAATAGAATTCGGTCATTTCTTGTTACTTTTGCAAGAAACCTGATCACATAAAGAAGGATTGTCCCAAATACGCCACCTGGCGTGAAAAGAAAGGAAGACTTCTCAACTTTGTTTGTTCAGAAGTTAATTTGACTTTAGTACCTAGTGACACTTGGAGGATAGATACGGGTGCAACTACTCACATAAGTCTCACAATGCAGGATTGCCTAAGGTGCCGAGTACCAACTGATGCTAAAAGATACATCTATGTGGGGAATGGCAATAAAGCTTTAGTAGAAGCTATTGGTTTTTTTAGAATTCATTTAGATATTGGTTTTTATTTGAATTTGGAAGAAACTTTCATTGTACCGTCATTTAGACGGAACTTGATTTCTATTTCTTGTTTGGACAAATCTGGATATTCTTGTTCATTTGGGAATGAAAGTTGTGTTTTTTCTTTAAATTCAAGTGTTATTGGTACTGGTACTCTAATTGATAATTTTTATAAATTGAACACCAAAGCTTCAACTGATATTGAAAATCTGCATTCAAGTAACTTTGGTACTAAACGTAAGTTAACAAATGAGAATTCATCAATGTTGTGGCATAAGCGTTTAGGACATATCTCTGAAAAGAGAATACAGAGACTTATATCACAAGGAATTCTTGATTCCCTTGATTTTACAGACTTTAAAATCTGTATAGAATGTATAAAGGGAAAACAAACAAATATGAGGAAATTGGGTGCCAATAGGAGTAAAAACCTTTAGAGTTGATACATACAGATATTTGTGGTCCATTCCCTATAGTTTCTTGGAATGGACGACGATATTTTATCAACTTTATTGATGATTACTCTCGTTATGGATATTTATGCCTAATTCATGAGAAGTCATAGTCTTTAGACGTATTTAAGGCTTTCAAAGCCGAAGTTGAGAATCAACTAGGCAAGAAAATTAAAGTTGTTAGATTTGACCGTGGTGGAGAATACTACGGCAGATATGACGGATCCGGTGAACAACGTCCAGGACCCTTCGCCAAATACTTAAGTGAGTGCGGAATCGTACCCCAATACACCATATCGGGGAGTCCAAACCAAAATGGTATATCCGAGAGACGAAACCGAACTCTTAAAGATATGGTGAGAAGTATGATTAATCATTCTTCATTGCCAAAATCACTTTGGGACGAAGCACTAAAGACTGCAGTTTATATTTTAAATCGAGTTCCAAGCAAAGCAGTAGACAAAACCCCGTAAGAGTTATGGACAGGTAAGAAACCTAGTATTAGTCACTTGCATGTCTGGGGATGTCCAGCTGAAGCAAGGCCTTATAAGCCTAACGAAAGGAAACTAGATTCAAGAACTGTTAGCTACTACTTTGTAGGTTACTCGGAAAGGTCTAGGGGGGCTTTAAGTTTTATGACCCTTCAAACAAGTCCTTTTTCGAAACGGAAAATTCCAAATTCATTGAGGATGTTGATTACAGTGGGAGGGATCAAATTGAAAAGATTGTGTTTGACGAGGAATGTGTTAATATTCCCACTATAGTTGCAACTAAGAATGATTGGATAAATATTCCTATCACTCATCAGCCTGCGAATCAAGACAATTTGGAAAACACAATCACATTTGGAATTCCTACTGAATCAGTTTCGGGTCCATCATTTTTTCAAAATAATGAGTTAGGTCCCACTGATTCAAATCCAGAGCCATCATCTATTCAAGATGATGCACCACCACAACCTCAAAATGAAGTGCCTATAAGGAGGTCCACTAGAGAAAATAGAAAAACGATTACAGATGACTATGTCGTTTACCTCCATGAACATGAATTTGATATAGGTTTGTAAGATGATCCTACGTCTTTCAATTAAGTAAAATTATATTCAAACTCTAATTAATGGATCAAAGCCATGAATGAAGAGATGAAATCCATGATGGACAATGACATTTTGGATCTTGTCAAGTTACCACAAGGAGTAAAACCAATTAGTTGTAAATGGATTTTTAAAACCAAACGGGATTCAAATGGTAACATTGAAAGATATAAAACACGTCTTGTTGCCAAGGGTTTCACTTAAAGGGAAGACATTGATTTTAAAGAGACTTTCTCTCCAGTTTCAATGAAAGACTCTTTTAGAATCATTATGGCACTTGTAGCTCATTATGATTTAGAGCTCCATCAAATGGACGTAAAGACAACGTTTCTCAATGGAGACATTGAAGAAACTATATACATGGTGCAACCGGAGAACTTTGAGTCCAAAGATTCAAAGCACCAAGTATGTAAACTAAAGAAGTCCATTTATGGTCTAAAGCAGGCGTCCCGCCAGTGGTACCGGAAATTTGATAAGGTGATTTCCTCTTTTGATTTTAAGGAAAACACTGTTGACCAATGCATATATCTCAAGGTCAGTGGGAGCAAATTTATTATCCTTGTGTTGTACGTAGATGATATTCTACTAGTAAGCAGCGATGTAAGCCTATTGCGTTAAACCAAGAAATTTCTATCAAGTAAATTTGAGATGAAAGATCTTGGGGAGGCGTCATATGTTCTGGGTATACAGATCCATCGGGATCGTTTCAAAGGTATACTCGGCTTATCGCAAAAGGCCTATATTGATAAGGTGCTGAGCCATTTTGGCATGCAGAATTGTGCACCGGGGGACACACCTGTGTCAAAAAGTGATAAATTTAGTTTGCTCCAATGTCCTAAGACGGAACTTGAGAAGAAAGAGATGGAGGAAATTTTGTATCTTGGTTGATATGTTGAGATTGTGACTGTTTGAAACCTACAAAATTTTGAAAACAAACAACCTTTTGTTTTGTGCACACCAAGTGCTCGATAAAATGTGCAAATGGGCTTTTCAGTTTTACTATGGGTTAATTTTATGATCACACCTTCTCTCTCCTTCCCTCTCGTTTTAATTTTCTGCAGTAATGTGGTTTTGGTTGTGGTGTTACTGATTTGCTTTATGTACCATTGCATTGAGAGTATGGACCCCAGACATAAACCTTCACCCATTCCCTGATTCTCCTTTCCTTCAATTTCAGTTTCTAGAGTTTAAAGCTTCACCCCTTTTGCAAAAATCCAAATCAAGTTGATAAAGGAGGGCAACAATGATGCTCAAAATAAATACTACTACTTTATCATCCTTGGGACAAAAAATGAAATTACACAAAAACCCATTATTAATCTGGTTTCTAACATTCCAAGAATCAACAGAAAGTCTACTGCTTGATCTTCAGTATGATTTAGTTTGATCATAAAGATAGGTGTGTATTATTTTGTTGCTAAGGAAAATATTTAAAAATGAAAAGATTAAGTGTCTCAAGAATTAAAAGATGTTTTTCTCATCAAACAGAAAGGATTTTATAACACTCAAATAAAGTTGGGAAAAGGGATATTATGCTCCCTTGTTACATGACAATCTCATACATGCATGTAAAACGACAGGTTCCTGGTACATACATCATACATGGTGAAAATAACAGAAGTCTTTACTTTAGTTTTTTTGGTAAGCCTTTTTACACAGACTGTTTTATTATTAATCCTGTCTGGTTTACTAAACTACCTTAAACCAAATAATTGTTTTGGGGAATTTGAGGACGTTCCAGATTTGAAAAAAGGTAAAGAAAAAGCAGCTAAAATTATTAAAAATTATGCAAAGCATGGATTTTGAAGAACATCTAAGAACATACTTATGGATGCTAAGTAAAGGTTGAGGACTTTAGCTAAAGACTTGATACTTCAACTTTATTATTCAGATTTATCCATTCTTGTTTTTCTCATGAATCTTATTGATGTCCAGATTTCTTCCTTGAGCCCTCCAACAAAATAAGTGACATAATAGAAATTCAACTTTCTGTTAAAATGATTCTAATCTAGGATTTTTTTTTCAACAGATGACTGGATTGTAGCAAATCATCACAGAAGGTGTCCTTCGCATTGTCTCGTTCGGTGTGGAAGACAAGCCGTTCATTGCCGTCTTGAAGAAGGCTAAGGATTGCCCTTTCAGATATTATTTGTCGCACAGTGGTGATGCCTCTCTTGAAGAGGTGGAGGAGCTGAAGGTTTTGCGCAACCGCCATCCCACCGTCTTTAGGTTTACCCGAGCAGCTGTCAAACAACAACAGACGGGAGATATATTTTTCAAGCGGGTTTTTCTTATGTGTGCATCACATGCATTGATAACTGTAACAATGCTTGCATCCTCACACTCAAAGAATATCTCGAAGATCAAACCGCCGATCAATTTCACCTGCTTCAAGTTCAAATAGGCTTGGGGTGAATATTGGCTTATCATTTTCCTTTTGTCACAAACTTGTATCTGTTACATACTTTTTAGACCAGCATGGCCGATGTTACTGCTATTTTCACATTTTTTAGACAGCATGGCTGATATTACTACTATTTTCACATTTTTTAGACCTGCATGGGCATGGCTGATATTACTGATATTTTCACATTTTTTGACCTCATGCAGATATTACTGATATTTTCACATTTTTATTATGAATTATAGCCATATGAATAAACCATGTATTTTCTTTTCAATTATAATTTCCTTTTTCGCAAATAATAAAAATTGCTTAAATTCATAAGATTTAGTGATTAGGCTGGGCTTAAGGAATTTTAAGAGCCCAAAGTTCAATACGAAGATCCGGTAATCATTTCTGAATTCGATAAAAAGATGTCATAATTAGATCCGAATTCATCAATAAAGATAAAATCGTTTCAAACCAGAAAGGATTTTATAACACTCAAATAAAGTTGGGAAAAGGGATGTTATGCTCCCTTGTTACATGACAATCTCATACATGCATGTAAAACGACAGGTTCCTGGTACATACATCATACATGGTGAAAATAACATAAGTCTTTACTTTGGTTTTTTTGGTCAGCCCTCTTACACATACTGCTTTATTATTAATCTTGTTTGGTTTACTAAACTACCTTAAACCAAATAATTATTTTGGGGAATTTGAGGACGCTCCAGATTTGAAAAAGGGTAAAGAAAAAGCAGCTAAAATTATTGAAAATTATGCAAAGCATGGATATTGAAGAACATCTTAGAACACACTTATGGATGCTAAGTAAAGGCTGAGGACTTTAGCTAAAGACTTGATACTTCAACTTTATTGTTCAGATTTATCCATCCTTGTTTTTCTCATAAATCTTATTGATGTCCAGATTTCTTCCTTGAGCCCTTCAACAAAATAAGTGACATACTAGAAATTCAAGTTTCTGTTACAATGGTTCTAATCTAGGATTTTTTTTTCAACAGATGGCTGGATTACAGCCAATCTTTATAAAAGGTGTCCCTTGGATTGTCTCGTTCGGTGTGGAAGACAAGCCGTTCATTGCCATCTTGAAGAAGGCTAAGGATTGCCCTTTCAGATATTATTTGTCGCACACTGGTGATGCCTCTCTTGAAGAGGTGGAGGAGCTGAAGGTTTTGCACAACCGCCATCCCACCGTCTTTAGGTTTACCCGAGCAGCTGTCAAAAAACAACAGACGGGAGATATATTTTTCAAGCGGGTTTTTCTTATGTGTGCATCACATGCATTGATAACTGTAACAATGCTTGCATCCTCACACTCAAAGAATATCTCGAAGATCAAACCGCCGATCAATTTCACCTGCGTTAAGTTCAGATAGGCTTGGGGTGAATATTGGCTTATCCTTTTCCTTTTGTCACAAACTTGTATCTGTTACATACTTTTTAGACCAGCATGGCCGATGTTACTGCTATTTTCACATTTTTTAGACAGCATGGCTGATATTACTACTATTTTCACATTTTTTAGACCTGCATGGGCATGGCTGATATTGCTGATATTTTCACATTTTTTGACCTCATGCAGATATTACTGATATTTTCACATTTTTATTATGAATTATAGCCATATGAATAAACTATGTATTTTCTTTTCAATTATAATTTCCTTTTTTGCAAATAATAAAAATGGCTTAAATTCATAAGATTTAGTGATTAGGCTGGGCTTAAGGAATTTTAAGAGCCCAAAGTTATACGAAGATCCGGTAATCATTTCTGAATTCGATAAAAAGATGCCATAATTAGATCCGAATTCATCAATAAAGATAAAATCGTTTCAAACCAGAAAGGATTTTATAACACTCAAATAAAGTTGGGAAAAGGGATTTTATGCTCCCTTGTTACATGACAATCTCATACATGCATGTAAAACGACAGGTTCCTGGTACATACATCATACATGGTGAAAATAACATAAGTCTTTACTTTGGTTTTTTTGGTCAGCCCTCTTACACAGACTGCTTTATTATTAATCCTGTCTGGTTTACTAAACTACCTTAAACCAAATAATTATTTTGGGGAATTTGAGGACGCTCCAGATTTGAAAAAAGGTAAAGAAAAATCAGCTAAAATTATTGAAAATTATGCAAAGCATGGATATTGAAGAACATCTTAGAACATACTTATGGATGCTAAGTAAAGGCTGAGGACTTTAGCTCAAGACTTGATACTTCAACTTTATGGTTCAGATTTATCAATCCTTGTTTTTCTCATAAATCTTATTGATGTCCAGATTTCTTCCTTGAGCCTTCCAACAAAATAAGTGACATAATAGAAATTCAAGTTTGTGTTACAATGATTCTAATCTAGAATTTTTTTTCAACAGATGGTTGGATTGCAGTAAATCTTCACAGAAGGTGTCCCTTGGATTGTCTCGTCAGTGTGGAAGACAAGTCGTTCATTGTCGTCTTGAAGAAGGCTAAGGATTGCCCTTTCAGATATTATTTGTCGCACACTGGTGATGCCTCTCTTGAAGAGGTGGAGGAGCTGAAGGTTTTGCGCAACCGCCATCCCACCGTCTTTAGGTTTACCCGAGCAGCTGTCAAACAACAACAGACGGGAGATATAATTTTCAAGCGGGTTTTTCTAATGTGTGCATCGCATGCATTTATAACTGTAACAATGCTTGCATCCTCACACTCAAAGAATATCTCGAAGATCAAACCGCCGATCAATTTCACCTGCTTCAAGTTCAAATAGGCTTCGGGTGAATATTGGCTTATCCTTTTCCTTTTGTCACAAACTTGTATCTGTTACATACTTTTTAGACCAGCATGGCTGATGTTACTGCTATTTTCACATTTTTTAGACAGCATGGCTGATATTACTACTATTTTCACATTTTTTAGACCTGCATGGGCATGGCTGATATTACTGATATTTTCACATTTTTTGACCTCATGCAGATATTACTGATATTTTCACATTTTTATTATGAATTATAGCCATATGAATAAACTATGTATTTTCTTTTCAATTATAATTTCCTTCTTTGCAAATAATAAAAATTGCTTAAATTCATAAGATTTAGTGATCAGGCTGGGCTTAAGGAATTTTAAGAGCCCAAAGTTCAATACGAAGATCCGGTAATCATTTCTGAATTCGATAAAAAGATTCCATATTTAGATCCGAATTCATCAATACAGATAAAATCGTTTCAAACCAGAAAGGATTTTATAACACGCAAATAAAGTTGGGAAAAGGGATTTTATGCTCCCTTGTTACATGACAATCTCATACATGCATGTAAAACGACAGGTTCCTGGTACATACATCATACATGGTGAAAATAACATAAGTCTTTACTTTGGTTTTTTTGGTCAGCCCTCTTACACAGACTGCTTTATTATTAATCCTGTCTGGTTTACTAAACTACATTAAACCAAATAATTATTTTGGGGAATTTGAGGACGCTCTAGATTTGAAAAAGGGTAAGGAAAAAGCAGCTAAAATTATTGAAAATTATGCAAAGCGTGGATATTGAAGAACATCTTAGAACATACTTATGGATGCTAAGTAAAGGCTGAGGACTTTAGCTAAAGACTTGATACTTCGACTTTATTGTTCAGATTTATCCATCCTTGTTTTTCTCATAAATCTTATTGATGTCCAGATTTCTTCCTTGAGCCCTCCAACAAAATAAGTGACATACTAGAAATTCAAGTTTCTATTACAATGGTTCTAGTCTAGGATTTTTTTTCAACAGATAGCTGGATTGCAGCTAATCTTCAAAAAAGGTGTCACTTGGATTGTCTCGTTCGGTGTGGAAGACAAGCCGTTCATTGCCGTCTTGAAGAAGGCTAAGGATTTCCCTTTCAGATATTATTTGTCGCACACTGGTGATGCCTCTCTTGAAGAGGTGGAGGAGCTGAAGGTTTTGCGCAACCGCCATCCCACCGTCTTTAGGTTTACCCGAGCAGCTGTCAAACAACAACAGATGGGAGATATATTTTTCAAGCGGGTTTTTCTTATTTGTGCATCGCATGCATTGATAACTGTAACAATGCTTGCATCCTCACACTCAAAGAATATCTCGAAGATCAAACCGCCTATCAATTTCACCTGCTTCAAGTTCAAATAGGCTTGGGGTGAATATTGGCTTATCCTTTTCCTTTTGTCACAAACTTGTATCTGTTACATACTTTTTAGACCAGCATGGCCGATGTTATTGCTATTTTCACATTTTTTAGACAGCATGATTGATATTACTACTATTTTCACTTTTTTTAGACCTGCATGGGCATGGCAGATATTACTGATATTTTCACATTTTTTGACCTCATGCAGATATTACTGATATTTTCACATTTGTATTATGAATTATAGCCATATGAATAAACTATGTATTTTATTTTCAATTATAATTTCCTTTTTTGCAAATAATAAAAATGGCTTAAATTCATAAGATTTAGTGATTAGGCTGGGCTTAAGGAATTTTAAGAGCCGAAAGTTCAATACGAAGATCCGGTAATCATTTCTGAATTCGATAAAAAGATGCCATAATTAGATCCGAATTCATCAATATAGATAAAATCGTTTCAAACCAGAAAGGATTTTATAACACTCAAATAAAGTTGGGAAAAGGGATTTTATGCTCCCTTGTTACATGACAATCTCATACATGCATGTAAAACGACAGGTTCCTGGTACATACATCATACATGGTGAAAATAACAGAAGTCTTTACTTTGGTTTTTTTGGTCATCCCTCTTACACAGACTGCTTTATTATTAATCCTGTCTGGTTTACTAAACTACCTTAAACCAAATAATTTTTTTGGGGAATTTGAGGACGCTCCAGATTTGAAAAAGGGTAAAGAAAAAGCAGCTAAAATTATTGAAAATTATGCAAAGCATGGATATTGAAGAACATCTTAGAACATACTTATGGATGCTAAGTAAAGGCTGAGGACTTTAGCTAAAGACTTGATACTTCAACTTTATTGTTCAGATTTATCCATCCTTGTTTTTCTCATAAATCTTATTGATGTCCAGATTTCTTCCTTGAGCCCTTCAACAAAATAAGTGACATACTAGAAATTCAAGTTTCTGTTACAATGATTCTAATCTAGAATTTTTTTTCAACATATTGCTGGATTGCAGCAAATCTTCACAGAAGGTGTCCCTTGGATTGTCTCGTCGGTGTGGAAGATAAGTCGTTCATTGCCGTCTTGAAGAAGGCTAAGGATTGCCCTTTCAGATATTATTTGTCGCACACTGGTGATGCCTCTCTTGAAGAGGTGGAGGAGCTGAAGGTTTTGCGCAACCGCCATCCCACCGTCTTTAGGTTTACCGAGCAGCTGTCAAACAACAACAGACGGGAGATATATTTTTCAAGCGGGTTTTTCTTATGTGTGCATCGCATGCATTGATAACTGTAACAATTCTTGCATCCTCACACTCAAAGAATATCTCGAAGATCAAACCCCTGATCAATTTCACCTGCTTCAAGTTCAAATAGGCTTGGGGTGAATATTGGCTTATCCTTTTCCTTTTGTCACAAACTTGTATCTGTTACATACTTTTTAGACCAGCATGGCCGATGTTACTGCTATTTTCACATTTTTTAGACAGCATGGCTGATATTACTACTATTTTCACATTTTTTAGACCTGCATGGGCATGGCTGATATTACTGATATTTTCACATTTTTTGACCTCATGCAGATATTACTGATATTTTCACATTTTTATTATGATTTATAGCAATATGAATAAACTATGTATTTTCTTTTCAATTATAATTTCCTTTTTTTCAATTAATAAAAATGGCTTAAATTCATAAGATTTAGTGATTAGGCAGGGCTTAAGGAATTTTAAGAGCCCAAAGTTCAATACGAAGATCGGGTAATCATTTCTGAATTCGATAAAAAGATGCCATAATTAGATCCGAATTCATCAATACAGATAAAATCGTTTCAAACCAGAAAGGATTTTATAACACTCAAATAAAGTTGGGAAAAGGGATTTTATGCTCCCTTGTAACATGACAATCTCCTACATGCATGTAAAACGACAGGTTCCTGGTACATACATCATACATGGTGAAAATAAAAGAAGTCTTTACTTTGGGTTTTTTGGTCAGCCCTCTTACACAGACTGCTTTATTATTAATCCTGTCTGGTTTACTAATCTACCTTAAACCAAATAATTATTTTGGAGAATTTGAGGACGCTCCAGATTTGAAAAGGGGTAAAGAAAAAACAACAAAAGTTATTGAAAATTATGCAAAGCATGGATATTGAAGAACATCTTAGAACATACTTATGGATGCTAATTAAAGGCTGAGGACTTTAGCTAAAGACTTGATACTTCAACTTTATTGTTCAGATTTATCCATCCTTGTTTTTCTCATAAATCTTATTGATGTCCACATTTCTTCCTTGAGCCTTCCAACAAAATAAGTGACATAATAGAAATTCAAGTTTGTGTTACAATGATTCTAATCTAGAATTTTTTTTCAATAGATGGCTGGATTGCAGTAAATCTTCACAGAAGGTGTCCCTTGGATTGTCTCGTCGGTGTGGAAGACAAGTCGTTCATTGCCGTCTTGAAGAAGGCTAAGGATTGCCCTTTCAGATATTATTTGTCGCACAGTGGTGATGCCTCTCTTGAAGAGGTGGAGGAGCTGAAGGTTTTGCGCAACCGCCATCCCACCGTCTTTAGGTTTACCCGAGCAGCTGTCAAACAACAACAGACGGGAGATATATTTTTCAAGCGGGTTTTTCTTATGTGTGCATCGCATGCATTGAAAACTGTAACAATGCTTGCATCGTCACACTCAAAGAATATCTCGAAGATCAAACCGCCTATCAATTTCACCTGCTTCAAGTTCAAATAGGCTTGGGGTGAATATTAGCTTATCCTTTTCCTTTTGTCACAAACTTGTATCTGTTACATACTTTTTAGACCAGCATGGCTGATGTTACTGCTATTTTCACATTTTTTAGACAGCATGGCTGATATTACTACTATTTTCACATTTTTTAGACCTGCATGGGCATGCCTGATATTACTGATATTTTCACATTTTTTGACCTCATGCAGATATTACTAATATTTTCACATTTTTATTATGAATTATAGCCATATGAATAAACTATGTATTTTCTTTTCAATTATAATTTCCTTTTTTTTCAAATAATAAAAATGGCTTAAATTCATAAGATTTAGTGATTAGGCTGGGCTTAAGGAATTTTAAGAGCCCAAAGTTCAATACAAAGATCCGGTAATCATTTTTGAATTCGATAAAAAGATGCCATAATTAGATCCGAATTCATCAATACAGATAAAATCGTTTCAAACCAGAAAGGATTTTATAACACTCAAATAAACTTGGGAAAAGGGATTTTATGCTCCCTTGTTACATGACAATCTCATACATGCTTGTAAAACGACAGGTTCCTGGTACATACATCATACATGGTGAAAATAACAGAAGTCTTTACTTTGGTTTTTTTGGTCAGCCCTCTTACACAGACTGCTTTATTATTAATCCTGTCTGGTTTACTAAACTACCTTAAACCAAATAATTATTTTGGGGAATTTGAGGACGCACCAGATTTGAAAAAGGGTAAAGAAAAAGCAGCTAAAATTATTGAAAATTATGCAAAGCATGGATATTGAAGAACATCTTAGAACATACTTATGGATGCTAAGTAAAGGCTGAGGACTTTAGCTAAAGACTTGATACTTCAAATTTATTGTTCAGATTTATCCATCCTTGTTTTTCTTATAAATCTTATTGATGCCCAGATTTCTTCCTTGAGCCTTCCAACAAAATAAGTGACATAATAGAAATTCAAGTTTCTGTTACAATGATTCTAATCTAGAATTTTTTTTCAACGATGGCTGGATTGCAGTAAATCTTCACAGAAGGTGTCCCTTGGATTGTCTCGTCGGTGTGGAAGACAAGTCGTTCATTGCCGTCTTGAAGAAGGCTAAGGATTGCCCTTTCAGATATTATTTGTCGCACAGTGGTGATGCCTCTCTTGAAGAGGTGGAGGAGCTGAAGGTTTTGCGCAACCGCCATCCCACCGTCTTTAGGTTTACCCGAGCAACTGTCAAACAACAACAGACGGGAGATATATTTTTCAAGCGGGTTTTTCTTATGTGTGCATCGCATGCATTGATAACTGTAACAATGCTTGCATCCTCACACTCAAAGAATATCTCGAAGATCAAACCGCCGATCAATTTCACCTGCTTCAAGTTCAAATAGGCTTGGGGTGAATATTGGCTTATCCTTTTCCTTTTGTCACAAACTTGTATCTGTTACATACTTTTTAGACTAGCATGGCCGATGTTACTGCTATTTTCACATTTTTTAGACAGCATGGCTGATATTACTACTATTTTCACATTTTTTAGACCTGCATGGGCATGGCTGATATTACTGATATTTTCATATTTTTTGACCTCATGCAGATATTACTGATATTTTCACATTTTTATTAAAAATTTACCATATGAATAAACTATGTATTTTCTTTTCAATTATAATTTCCTTTTTTACAAATAATAAAAATGGCTTAAATTCATAAGATTTAGTGATTAGGCTGCCTTAAGAGCCCAACGTTCCATACGAAGATCCGGTAATCATTTCTGAATTCGATAAAAAGATACCATAATTAGATTCGAATTCATAAATACGGATAAAATCGTTTCAAAACAGAAAGGATTTTATAACATTCAAATAAAGTTGGGAAAAGGGATTTTATGCTGGCTTGTTACATGACAATCTCATACATGCATGTAAAACGACAGGTTCCTGGTACATACATCATACATGGTGAAAATAACAGAAGTCTTTACTTTGGTTTTTTTGGTCAGCCCTCTTACACAGACTGCTTTATTATTAAACCTGTCTGGTTTACTAAACTACATTAAACCAAATAATTATTTTGGGGAATTTGAGGACGCTCCAGATTTGAAAAAGGGTAAAGAAAAAGCAGCTAAAATTATTGAAAATTATGCAAAGCATGGATATTGAAGAACATCTTAGAACATACTTATGGATGCTAAGTAAAGGCTGAGGACTTTAGCTAAAGACTTGATACTTCAACTTTATTGTTCAGATTTATCCATCCTTGTTTTTCTCATTAATCTTATTGATGTCCAGATTTCTTCCTTGAGCCCTCCAACAAAATAAGTGACATAATAGAAATTCAAGTTTCTGTTACAATGGTTCTAATCTAGGATTTTTTTTCAACAGATGGCTGGATTGCAGCAAATCTTCATAAAAGGTGTCCCTTGGATTGTCTCGTTCGGTGTGGAAGACAAGTCGTTCATTGCCGTCTTGAAGAAGGCTAAGGATTGCCCTTTCAGATATTATTTGTCGCACACTGGTGATGCCTCTCTTGAAGAGGTGGAGGAGCTGAAGGTTTTGCGCAACCGCCATCCCACCGTCTTTAGGTTTACCCGAGCAGCTGTCAAACAACAAAAGACGGGAGATATATTTTTCAAGCGGGTTTTTTTATGTGTGCATCGCATGCATTGATAACTGTAACAATGCTTGCATCCTCACACTTAAAGAATATCTCGAAGATCAAACCGCTGATCAATTTCACCTGCTTCAAGTTCAAATAGGCTTGGGGTGAATTTTGGCTTATCCTTTTCCTTTCGTCACAAACTTGTATCTGTTACATACTTTTTAGACCAGCATGGCCGATGTTACTACTATTTTCACATTTTTTAGACAGCATAGCTGATATTACTACTATTTTCACATTTTTTAGACCTGCATGGGCATGGCTGATATTACTGATATTTTCACATTTTTTTACCTCATGCAGATATTACTGATATTTTCACATTTTTATTATGAATTATAGCCATATGAATAAACTATGTTTTTTTTTTAATTATAATTTCCTTTTTTTCAAATAATAAAAATGGCTTAAATTCATAAGATTTAGTGATTAGGCTGGGCTTAAGGAATTTTAAGAGCCCAAAGTTCAATACGAAGATCCGGTAATCATTTCTGAATTCGATAAAAAGATGCCATAATTAGATCCAAATTCATCAATACAGATAAAATCTTTTCAAACCAGAAAGGATTTTATAACACTCAAATAAAGTTGGGAAAAGGGATTTTATGCTCCCTTGTTACATGACAATCTCATACATGCATGTAAAATGATAGGTTCCTGGTACATACATCATACATGGTGAAAATAACATAAGTCTTTACTTTGGTTTTTTTGGTCAGCCCTCTTACACAGACTGCTTTATTATTAATCTTGTTTGGTTTACTAAACTACCTTAAACCAAATAATTATTTTGGGGAATTTGAGGACGCTCCAGATTTGAAAAAGGGTAAAGAAAAAGCAGCTAAAATTATTGAAAATTATGCAAAGCATGGATATTGAAGAACATCTTAGAACATACTTATGGATGCTAAGTAAAGGCTGAGGACTTTAGCTAAAGACTTGATACTTCAACTTTATTGTTCAGATTTATCCATCCTTGTTTTTCTCATAAATCTTATTGATGTCCAGATTTCTTCCTTGAGCCCTCTTACAAAATAAGTGACATAATAGAAATTCAAGTTTCTGTTACAATGGTTCTAATCTAGGATTTTTTTTCAACAGATGGCTGGATTGCAGCAAATCTTCATAAAAGGTGTCCCTTGGATTGTCTCGTTCGGTGTGCAAGACAAGCCGTTCATTGCCGTCTTGAAGAAGGCTAAGGATCGCCCTTTCAGATATTATTTGTCGCACACTGGTGATGCCTCTCTTGAAGAGGTGGAGGAGCTGAAGGTTTTGCGCAACCGCCATCCCACCGTCTTTAGGTTTACCCGAGCAGCTGTCAAACAACAACAGACGACAGATATATTTTTCAAGCGGGTTTTTTTATGTGTGCATCGCATGCATTGATAACTGTAACATTGCTTGCATCCTCACACTCAAAAAATATCTCGAAGATCAAACCGCCGATCAATTTCACCTGCTTCAAGTTCAAATAGGCTTGGGGTGAATATTGGCTTATCCTTTTCCTTTTGTCACAAACTTGTATCTGTTACATACTTTTTAGACCAGCATGGCCGATGTTATTGCTATTTTCACATTTTTTAGACAGCATGGCTGATAGTACTACTATTTTCACATTTTTTAGACCTGCATGGGCATGGTTGATATTACTGATATTTTCACATTTTTTGACCTCATGCAGATATTACTGATATTTTCACATTTTTATTATGTATTATAGCCATATGAATAAACTATGTATTTTCTTTTCAATTATAATTTCCTTTTTTTCAAATAATAAAAATGGCTTAAATTCATAAGATTTAGTGATTAGGCTGGGCTTAAGGAATTTTAAGAGCCCAAAGTTCAATACGAAGATCCGGTAATCATTTCTGAATTCGATAAAAAGATGCCATAGTTAGATCCGAATTCATCAATACAGATAAAATCGTTTCAAACCAGATCTAATAAAAGATCCAACTCTGTTAGGTTTTTTTTTTTTTTTTTTTTTTTCCGTATATATAAAAAAATAAATTTAAATATAAACTATTTCTTCTAAATAATTAATCATTACAAATTAATTTACATCGTATATTGATTGCTACAAGACCAATTTTATTAATTTAAATAAATAAAATAAAAACTCTTAGAATAATATTAGGACCTATGTTTCTTTCTATGGTTAATAGTAAAAGGAAAAGACAAAGGAAGGACCAATATACGTTTTTAGTGTTCCAATTTAATGAAAAATGGTCCGCTGAAACGTTGACCTTTAAACGCGACACCAAGAACTATAGAAAACAGTTTCAGATCGCCCTCACTTAGAAGTCAGAACTCAGAACTACTTCAGTGATTGGATTCACTTCGAAGGTCACGTTCAACTGTGAATCTGTGATAATTTGTCATGCATCTCAAGCTCAAGGAAACCGAAATGGACTCTGTTCTGCATGACTTAAGAGAAGTGAAGGGGAGGAACAAGCAGATTACGTTTTTAAAGTCGTGGATACGTTTCTTTTAGGACAGGCGACGTCGTTTTGATACTTGAGCTGGCAGAGTTGCTACTTGGACTAGAAGAGTTGTTATTTGTTCTTGTTTTCCATTTCAGTTAATTATCTTTCATTAATCCTGCATTAAACTTTGTTTTAGTTGGGTGTTTGTTAGCTGACTATATCACGTACGGTTTGTAGTTTGTTGGCCAAGTTTGGCATATGCAATTCTGATTTCCTTCCTCAATTTCTCTCTCTATCACTCTCTCTCTCTCCTTACTCTGTTCTGCAACTTTCTGATTCAATCTTCGTGGTAGTCTGTGCACGGTTTGTGCAGTTTATCCCTCCACTAACAGCTGCAGCATAACATAATTGAGAGGAATTTCAGAGAGAGAAGCTGAAAATGATGCCAATTCGGCTAGATCTGTCGTTGGTTTTTGTTTTCGGATGTTTTGTGCCTTTCTCGACGGTCCGCTCAGATCTTGTCATCTCCAAGCGCGATCACCGGGTAAAATGCTGTTTTTATCTTTTCCCCTTTTGTATTTAGTGTAATTTCTGAATTTGGTTTGGTGTAAATATTTGAAGTAATTTGTGGGCTTCTCGAGAAATTTGAGAATAGGATGGCTAGGGTCTAAGAAGCGTTGATTATTTCATTTTTTTTTGGGGTGCATTATGGATTTAATAGCTGAAATGGAGTAGTGAAGTTAAAATTTGGTTTTTGTGACTTGGGTTTTCGGTTTTTCTGTTGATTATTGGGTGTATGTTTGAAAATTAAGGGAGAGATTTGCAAGAAGAATTCTTCCAATTAGTGCGTTTAAGCGTGTAACAAAAATATGCAAGAGCATATAGCTATGTTTAATGCGGCCTGGATGCTGAAAAGTATACCGGATTTGATGTGAAAATTGTAAATTTAGAGACATATATTTTGTTAGGCACTTAGGCTTCGTTTATCTCCGAGCAACATTGTTGCCTCTGATAGTTTTGCTTCTGAGAATTGTCATTGTTCGTGTGATGACTTTGAGTAATCTTCTTTTGCAGATTGACTTATCATCTCAGATTGTCCAAACCACTGCATCGCTCAAGGTAGTTTTCTTTCCCATGTCATTGATATAGTTTAATTCTTAACATTTACATGCGCTTGAGTGTGACTGTATTTTAGCTTTTTTATGTGTCTTTTGTTTGTATTATAATGATTGTTGTTATATTTGAATTTTTCAATCCAGGTTGAAAATAATGGTGCTGAAGCAGTGTCTAATTTTCTATTGGCCTTCCCTGGCGAAGGACTTAGCTTTTCTATCAGCGGTGATTACCGAAGGGAAAGGAAAAACCAAAACCTCATCTTCGAAACTTCCCGTTGATGTTGAAAACCCAAAGGGAATACCCCCATCATTGACTTGGTACTCTGTTTCTTTACCTTATGAATTGGGTAAAGGAGCAAGTTTGTGTTTGGAGGTCAAAGCTGCATTTACTCATGTACTGAAGCCTTTCCCTGAGAAGATAACTCAGGCTGATGTTCAGCTTGTTGTCTTCCAAGTTAGTCCATATTATCTCGCTCCTTATGCAGTCAAGGTCCAGTTAAGTTACCAGAACCAAAAGTCGAATCTTACACAAAATTGGAGAATACCAAGTTTTTGGGTTCTGAGATAAAATATGGTCCTTATGAGAATCAACCTCCTTTCTCATACTCGCCAGTAGCAGTTCACTACGTTAGCAATAAGCCATTTGCTGTTGCTAAAGAGTTTGTGCGTGAGATAGAGGTTTCTCACTGGGGAAATGTGCAAATCACAGAAAACTATAACCTAGTTCATGCTGGTGCTGAGATCATCGGGGAGTACTCAAGGTATTATACCCCTAATTTGGAAATATAGTTTTGTGCTATTTTAGTCAGTTTAGGGTTTTAATTGTCTTTCCTTTTGATAATTGCAGACGGGACTATCAGGCACTGCCCCATGTTAGAGGTGCACCAGCTTTCAGAAATCTTGTTGTTAAATTACCACCAAGAGCTCATTCCATTTACTACAGGGATGAGATTGGGAACATTTCTACATCTAATGTATGGAGTGATTCAGGAAAGGTGGGTCTTGAATCCTTATTCTGTTAAATCTTTTTTTCCTTTTTTTTTTTCTTTACATTTCTGTTTTTTTTTTCCTGTCTTCCTGTTGTAATGTGTATTATTTTCAAATTCAAATCCAGACGCTACTGGAAATTGAGCCTCCATATCCAATGTTTGGTGGGTGGAAACCTGCTTTTACCATTGGATATGCATTGCCCCTTAAAGATTTCTTGTTCCAGTCAGAGGGGAAACGTTTTCTCAATATTACTTTTGGTTGCCCAATGAATGACGTGGTTATTGAAAATCTCACTGTAAAGGTACTGTTTCTTTTGATTCTTAGATATTGAATTTATGATTTTGTATCTTAATAATTTTCTGTGGCTCCATTTGATCCCCTTAGGATTAACGTGGACATTGTTCTTAATGTTGAAACATTGTGCTGTTGCATGTTATCAAGTTATTTGTACACTCAATCCATAAGCCAACTTTATTTGATTGTATTGAGAATGGAGTATTTGTACTTCCAAGTAGCATGAAGCACTTGGGTATATATTTATTACCAGAACTATCCAATTTTCTTTTTGCCACTTGCTCCATTTTTTATTATTTTTTTGTTTGGTTTCTGTGTTTGTTTGTTGGGGTTGCTGGGAGGGTGGGGGATAATTATCTAATCTGATATTTTCCCTATAAGCTGATTGCTAACAAACCTCGTGTTATTCTTGTTTCATTTTTCCGGCTTAATGTGATTACTGAAACCTATACTATGGATTGCCTCATTTCAGATAGTTTTACCAGAAGGGTCGAAAGATATCTCTGTTTCTGCTCCATTTCCTGTCAAACAATCTGAAGAGGTGCGATGAAACTCTGGTTCAAACTTGACATATTCTTCAGTGCATCTGGATTGTTCTTTCTCTTTTCTTGTATCTTTTTTCTGTGAGGTGGTGCAGACTAAATTGTCCCATCTTGATATGGCTGGCAGACCAGTAATTGTTTTAGAGAAGACAAATGTTGTCCCAGAGCATAATCAAATATTTTCAGGTTATTTTGCAGTGTTCATGAGTTTCAACCCTTCGTTTTCTTGCTCCTTGAGGCTTATTTATTATCTAGCATCACCTTTGATGTTGGTTTCCGGTATCTTCAAGCTGTTTTTCTTTTGACAAAAGCTTATATTTTTATTTGTCTCTGGTTTATTACAAATTCAGCAGTCTTTCCCTCCTCAGGGAGCCATTAATGTTGATTTTCGGATTTTTTGCTCTTTTTCGCTGCATGTATAGTATATTTCCATGCAGATTTCACAATCTCAAAGTCTTCACCATATTATCTGGCAAAACTTCAGTGGGATGAGGTACATGGATATTCTCTCCCTCATTTTCTTTATATTTATACTGCCGACCGGCGGCACACTCATGTGCAAATAGCAACAAGGGTATCTTATTACACATTTAAAGTTATAATATCGATTTATAAGTATTTATTGAATTTATATAGGAATAGCAACATAAATAATAGAAGAGCAATTTTTTTTGAATAATGGTAGATGAAACACTGAAATAAGCGACAAAAATGTGCGAGAGGATAGAGGAGACAGAAAAACGAATGTGGGTGATGAGAGATGGTAACGTTTTGAAAGTAAACAAAGAAAACAGTCCATAAATGGAGATTCCAAAAGTAGTTGTTAGATGTGTCTCTCGTCATTAAATGCCATATATGTTGGAAAATAAATATAGCTAACTCGTTAACTTTTACTGGTCCGAACTGCAATTCAGCAATTCGAAAACATCATGAATAGATGTTTGGTTGTTCATGACAAGCTAGAAGCATCACTTCGTGATCTTTCAAGAAATGGAGACGTGCAGGCATGCAAAGCAGCACGTAAAGCTGCTGACGCTTTGCTTAAGGAACTATCAAAGGAGTTGAAACCCTTATTATCATTCCTGCAATCTTCTCCACAGGCGGTTCAGATAATGCCCAATGTTCAAAATGCTATATTCATTTTAGCTATAATTACACTGGTGTAACCGGAGGTTTGGCGTAATTACACATACTACTGATTTTTGAGAAATTAGATAAACTTCCCGTTGCATGTTCGAAGGTTTGTGCTAACACATGCTATTATCTATACTATATAAAAACGGAAGAGCCTTTTCTCTCACAAACGCGGTTTTCTTAGAATGACACCCCAATTTTTTGAACTTCCTATTTTGCCCTCAACGATACTAATAAAAGTATATGTGATTAAAGGGCTTGCTGGGAAATTGTTAATTTTACACTACAACGTTTGTACTCCTGCGAGAACGTACTGAAACCGCCCCCTTTTCAAAATCAAATTCAAAGAAACAAAGAACAAAAAACCCTCAATTCTTTTCTAAGGTTATTTGGTCGACCTTTTCCAGTCGTTTTCTTCACCAGTCCGACCACAACCCGTGGTCTCTATGGCGGCAGCTCTGTGGCGGCAGCTTATTAGTGGGGGAGAATTCTTGGCGGGAGCCACCGAGACCGCTCTCCAGTCTCCGCCACAATCGGAGCTTACACCTGAATCCTAATTGAATCCCGAAAGCGGTCAAGTTGGGCAATTTTGACTGTTTGTATTCTTGCTTGATGGGGTTGCGTTGATCCTGTTATGAATCTGCTAAATAATTGCTTGAGAAATGCTTCGAAACCCTTAGGCCTCGTTTACTTTGGACAAAAGGATATGAGCGGACATGTTTTGGCATGTTAGTGTAGCTAAACTATATGCCATAGTCTTATGTTTACTTTTCCATTACATCATAGTGATATCCAATGTTTAAAAAGGTTGTTTGTTTACTTTTATGATAATGTTTTCATGTGTTTAGCATAAGTTTACTATTTTACCCTCCAACTTTTTTTAATTAATTCACCCTGCAAAAAAGCGGGATGCTAGAAACTCCACTATTTTGAGAACACACGAGTCATCACAAAGGAAACAAAAAAAAAAAAAAAAACATAACAAATACTTATTCAACTTATTCATAGTTGAAGACATTACTTATTCAACTTTTCTGGAAACGGGTTTTCAGACCTCAAAATCAGCATTTAGATACCAAAAGTATGCAGCAATCAGGACATGTTTTTCCAAGGCACCTGTTTTGAAGATATATTTGGTTAGGCTTTGAGGTCCATGCTCAGCATCTAATTCCTTTGTCTGTTTTCGAGCTGCAACAAAAAACCACTCCTGAAACTATCCGGAGCCTTCCAATCACTGGCAATTATATCTCTAAACGCAAGCACGAGATTAGTTTCCTCTTGAACAGTTCAACCACGACATGTTTTATTTCTGGAACTTCCAATTCCTTCGATAATGGACGTGGATGACATCTTACACTGTAACGAAATCAAATAGAAGTCATTTTTAAAACACTATGCAAATACTTTTCCAAGTGTATGAGCCTCAACATCGGTCAACAATTAAAAAAAGCCACAAAATTTAAAATGTTCAGTTTGTACGTATTGAGTGTTGTTCAGATAGAGCTTAATACAATAACTATTACACAATTTTCATAATATTGTAAGTTAGTGGGAATCAATCTGTAATTTTTACGGACAATCTTGATTATTTTTTCTTTCTCAAGTAATAAACTGCAGTTTTCATGTTTAGTGAAAAAACATTTTCTTTCCTAAATTTCAAACTGCAACTCCAAAGTTTGCAGACAAACGGATCTTACTATCTTATTACATCAACATCATATATATATATATATATATGCATGAATTGGAACTAACTTATTTTCCCTCCTATAATTAGTTCCCAAAAATCATTTATTAAAAATTAAATGTATATACAACCTCCAAATATTGCCAGAAAAGCTAATATATAGCTTTGCTCCACATTTTTCTTTTGATATATGTCCTAATCGTTTTCTTTGATGGGTCATAATCCTCAAAAATTTCAAAAATAAAACAAGAAAACAATAATCACAAGATGAATGCTCAAGAAACTACATCTATGCAACTTACCCCATAACCATCTTATATATAAAAGGGTCAGCATAATATTTTCTGTAAAATCATTTTAAAGAGGAGATACTACAGATAAAATAAGTCACTTAAAAAATCTGGTTTAGACTTAAATTGAGATGTGAAGAAACTACAACTTAGACACCTAATTTCTCATTTAAGCATCAGGAACTTCAAAACCCCACTTAGGAATGCAATATAGTACCCAAAGACAACTCTATGATGTCCCTTTCGCTTTTTACTTGCCCGTTAAAATGCTCTATTTGTTTTGGGATGTAGATAACAAACTACATTTCCGATACGCGTACGTCAACTATGCTCATCTAATACTCTACTTTCTAGTACAGGGGAAGTGAGCAGTAACATATTAACAACTTGAATGCAGATGATCTCCAAAGCATCAATAGCTCAGCTTCACTACTATCAACATCCATTCTTCAACAACAAAAAGTAAAAGATAAATAAAGATATTTTGTTAAGCCAAATTCAGACCATCATAAAACCATCATAACTTTTTTTAACCCAATTCAAATCAATTAGTAAAACAATTGCAGAGTTTGTATTGAACAAAAGCAACCAAAATTAGTTGAATGAAACAAACTCAGAGAAAGAAAACAAATTAAACATATATCACTCGTTAAACAAACACTATCCAGTAATCAAAATTCATAAAAAGAAACCCATAAAAATGTGAACAAAAAAAAAAAAAAAAAAAAAACAGTACAGGAATGACACTTCCAAGAAATTGAAACCAAAGTAAAGATGAACGAAAATTTTTAGAACATTTCTATAAAACCAAAACAAAATTCAACAAAAAATTTAAAACTGAGTAAAAATGATTACCTGGTCGTCGATTTCGTCTGAATCTTCTAAAGTAAAGTCGAATGAATGGAGATTAGTTTGAATCTTCTGAAGTCGATTTCAATTTCGAGGCATGATAAGCTCTGCACCGACAATCTCTAGCAGTCAAGAGATTAGTTTAGGAATTTCTATTTTTCAGCTAGGGCAAAACATTTGAGAAAGAGAGAGAAGATTTTCTTGGAAAAATTTGTTCATGTTTCGCCATTGAAGTGATTACAAAAAAATCAGAGGCAAGAAAGATTATGTTCAGTGGCAATCAATGGTAAATACCACCAACTTCTGGGCTGAGCTGTAAATTCCAGTCCATGTTTAAAGTCATGTCGGCTGAAACACGCCAAATTTCTATGTGTAGTGGCCTAACCCAAAACACGAATTTCTCTTAAAAGAAAAAAATAATAATAAAAAAAATAAATAAAATAAAAACACGAATTTCTGCGGGCTTGTACGGAAATTATGGGCTTTAACATATAGAAAGTAAACAAGCGGTATTGGAGGACAAAAGGCCTAAACTCCCGGTTATCATATAAGTAAACGAGACCTTAGACAGAGGAAACGCATAGAGTGAGAAAGAGATAGAGAAGACAGGGGAAGAGTTAGAGAGAGAGAGAGATTGGGAAAGATTTGATTGAATTATCAAAAAAATTGGTTTTCCCCAGCATACAAACACAACTGATATAACAATATCAGCAACAACAAAACATAGTCATAATGGCCAATCATAAACAAGCTAAGCACTAATTAGCTATTACATTTAATTAACGAAAAAACATAATAAGGAAATAATTCACGCTTCTTCAAGTTGAATGCGTCTTCTCCCAAAACGACATTGTTTTCCTTTGAAACATGATAAAAACCAAGGAAACACCATTTGCACTTTCCAGCTTTGATCCTTACTTGATCCATGCACAACCAACACCTTCCCTTGCATAACATTACCCCCTCCTGAACATAAAGCTTGACCCCAAGCTTCCACTCAGGAAACTGCTTAATAATTGGATAAAAATCCTCCCGTGTTGCTTTTGATTCATGTAGATGAGACCATTGGACTAAGAGTTGGCTAACAGCAACACTATTCCTCTTAATCATCCTTCTAGACAGCACTTTGACAAGTTTGAGGATAACATGTGCTTCTTCATTGAAATTCTTCAAGGCTTCAAGCTCATTTTCATGATGACCACCAACGTTAATCATAACGTACCAATGGTACTTTCCATTTGCTGCGAATATGTTATGGGAAGCATCAATTTGAGCTTTTGAATGTCTTTGAGCAAGCTGTGCAAAGCCTCCTTCCTCTTCATCAATGGGTAATTTATGAGAAGGGTCTGAATTTGAGGTAGCGTTAAGTATTGCAGCTTCTTCAGGTTTGGGATTAGAATCATGCTTCTCAACTACCCCTAAGTTTGCATTTATAAAAGGCGGCAGAGGCGAACCAGAAGCAATTGCATCATGTTTCTCAAGCACATTTTGAAGACTATCATTTAGTTTGAGACCATGACCAAGAATTTCTTCTTCCCCTGCCGTTGAAATGGCCTGCATCAACTTCCTTTGATTTGAATGACATTGCTCCACAAGGTCTACTATCAAGTCATCTTTAAAAGCCAAGGGATTATGCAGATCAACAGCTTGCAGTTTATCGTCCAAGAAATTCACAATGTCCCACATGGAGGTTAGGCTTGATAAACTTAAAGTTTCAGAAAGTATAACTTCATGAAGGCTTGATGAAGAACTACTTGAAATCCCATAACTTGGTTGAGAACATACTGATATTGGATGCTTAAGAGGAGAAGTAAGTATAGGGCAGACAAGTACCTCATGCCATGAGGCAATCAATGTTAAAATTTTCTCCCTCACATGTTTATCTGTCCTTTTCTTTGCAATCTTGACCATCTCCTGTAGTATATTCCTTTCAGCAATAGCTTGTGCAAGCACGACATTCTCACAGTTGCTACTAACTTCTCTAAAAATTTTCTCCGGCGGTGTCAGTTTTCTAGCAATAATCTCACCAACCACCAGTCCACTATCATTAGTCATGCTAGAACAAGTACTAAAGATAAATCCCACATTAAAAGCAAGAGATAAACCAAAGATTGAATGCATCCCATTTCCAGAGTTTACAGTGTTTCTTCCAACTATGATTAACATTTTTGCTAGCTTTACCAGAATAAGGTCCACTCGTGGAAGGACATGGAACATAACAAGGAACTCACAGCAAAGCAATTCAATAGAAACCATTTCTTTAAGGACATGAACTCGTAGAATCCCATATATAGCATTTGTTTGTTCCAATGTTTTCAAAACCGGATAGGAGGTCGAACCGGTAAACTTACTGGTTACCGGTTCGATCGGTTCAACCACCGATCGAACCGGTATGACGTCATAAATAAATTATTATTATTTAATTAATTAAATATATAGATTTATTTATAATTTTTAATGCATAAAATACAAAATAATATTTCCTTACACAATATATTAAATAATTTACATTTAAAACACAAAATTATATATTTTTTCACATTATACAAATATTTGTTAATTTTCATAAAAATTTAAAATATTTCATTATAAGTAACCCAAACAAAAATAGAAAAAAAAATTAAAGAAAAAATTTATAATTAAAACTAAAAGCCCAAATTATCACATGAACAAATAGCCCAAAAGCCCAAATTATGATATGAAACCTTATTGAAAGAGGAGGTACGCCGCTCAGAACTCAGAAGTCACAAGACACAGTAAGCAGACAAGGTTAATTCTTCTCTCTTCGTCACCCTGAAGATTCACAATCAATTCTTCTTTCTTCGTTATTGTAGGTAATCAATTCTCACTTCTCAACTTCTCATTAGCAATCCGTTATGTACTTTAGTAAAGAAAAGCTCTCTCTCGTCTCTTACCATTAAATGTCCTCTAAAAAAAAAACTAAACAAATTTGCTGCCGGAGAAGAATAACCAAAAGGGAAAAGACTGAACACCGGAGAAAGATAACCAAAGAGGGGAAAAAGGAAAAAAGAAAAGTGTTTAATTTTATAAACCGGCGATCCAGTCCGGTTTTTGCCGTGAAAACCGTCGGTTAACCCGCCGGTTTTGCCGGTCCTATACCGGTCCGAAACTTGCCGGTTTCAGATGGTCAGTGGACCGAACAGCCTGCCGGTCACCGGTTGAACCAGTCCGATCGACCGGTCCGGTCCGGCTTTCAAAACACTGGTTTGTTCCAAGACCATAAATAACTCGGGGTTCATGGGTCCCACATGAAACTGAAAATCCTTGAGGTCTCTAAGGAGGAGAATAGAAGCCAATAGAATTTCAGGAACGTATTTACTGTCTAGATTCGTGTTGTCACATAGCGAGGCAATATAATCTGCTTGTGCTTCATCAATCCATAGAATCTGCTTCATTACTTTCACTTTAAAATTTCCATCCTCATTCTTTTCTAAGACAGCATGAATGATTTGAGCATGAAGAGATGCATTCGGCAGATTGTCATTTGACTGCTCATCCACAAACTCTGACGATCTTACAAGTGGATAAACGTTATCTCCCAGAAAAGGCTTAGATAGGTCATTGATGTTCAAGAAGCTCAATTCCCCAACAGTTTTTGAAGGTTGAAGTTTTCTCTCTGTTTTCAACTTCAGGATAGTCTGTTCAATCACTTCAATTTTTCCCTTAAGAATGGTTATAACTGTTGGAAAACAGGAATCAGAAAGCAGCGGAAATTTAAAAAATTTTCCAACAAAAGGATCTTGGACTCGCAATCGTGTATCCAAATTCGTAGAGATCAAGAAACTCACTTGGGTAGTAGCTTTCTTGACACGTTTTGAGCCGCCCTCAAACGCGCTTCATGCGGTAATGGCAACCCGTTCCTCGAAATCTCTTTCTACTTCAGAATCCATTGTAGGGATAACAATCCACACCAACCTGGATTCAAATCATGTTAGGGAAGTTCTTAACAATATAACATAAAGAAAGAAAGATGAAACGAGAAAGGCATGATTGAAACTCCCTTCGAAAACCAGTTTTGCGAAAGTAGAAATCTGCCAGCCATAAAACCCTCGTGAAAAAATTCATCCTTCAGGATATGGACGAACGGTTTTCGCCATCTTCTTTGGTTCGATTTTTTCACTCGTTTTCTGTTGGGTTCAGAATCGTTTCATCATCCCTTCTGATCGTTTTGCTTGATCCCCACCTTTTGGTAAAGCTCATATCTTCAAAACTTCTAACTTGAAGCTCTCTAGAGATAGTCCACCAACTTGACTACAATCTAACTAGTAAGGATGCTAGTTCTCTAGTTAGTGTTTAGGCTTAACCTAGGGTTTATTTGATCTTGGAGAAAGGATGGTGTTCAACACATGAACCGAAAGAATTCTTGATTAGCTCGAGCTCCCCTATATATAGGATGGGAGTGGCCGAAAATCCTAGTCCTTATGGACTAAGGATTTGCTCCCTCTCTCCTATTACTTGATCATCAAGTAATTTTGACTTTGACTTTGAATTCAAATTCAAATCAACTTTCAAGAGAGCTAACATATCCAAACTATTTTTGGATAATTTTATATTTTATTTATTTAAAATAAATAACTTATTTTATCTAATTAATTAATTCACAATTAATTAACTAGATTATTTTTCTCCAAAATAAGACTTTCTTTTTAATTCAAAATTAAACCAAAGTCTATTAAATAATTAATAAATTAATTATTTAATATATAATTAAATAATCACGTGTGGCACACGGGTCACAATGACACGTGTCCACTCAGGTGACCCACACGTGTGGAACCCTCTAGGCCCGATTAACTCGTTTAATCATTTTCAAGCCTCAACTCATGTAACCAAGTTGTTGTGTGTGACCCTCTAGGTTCTCAATTCAATTAGCAGTGACCCTAATTAATTAATCAGTCCACAGATTAAACGACCATAGTCTAGCAACAGGTGTTTAACCCCTAGCTGAATTGGAATGTTCGGATTCGACAGAACCTGTGACACCCCGCTCGTCCGACGTGTAAGGTACGCCACGTTTCAACCTTTTAATGTGTTTATTGATGTGATTTTGTATTTTTCGTGGCCCTATTTTGAACTCTTTTAGAGTTTAAGGGCCCCTTTGTAATTTTCTCTTTTAAGGGGTTTTTCGGTCATTTCTCGTTCGGTCGAGAGTTCGACCTCTTTGACCCCTTCCTCACGTCCGGGGCGGCGAAACGAGTCCGCAGACTCTAAGTTTGCCCCATTCTGACTTCGTTAGCTCGTTCGTTCGATCGTTTTTGCGTATGAGGACCCGAGATATATACCCCGGATCCTCGTTTTGCGTGCCAGAAGATCAGATCTCAGCCCCAGCATCGTCTTCTCCAGCGATCCGTCACTGTTCACACGCAGTGGAGGTGTATTTACACGCACATGTTCGTTCTCGCTCGTTTCTCGACGGAATTCGACGTTTGAGTAGTGGAAATTCATCAGCTCGACGAGCCCGTCACGATGGTACAAGAATCGGAGACTAAAAATCAGCGGTGGTGGCGTTACAGCTAGCTGCAGGCGGCGCGGCTTAGAGCCGCCACTTCGCCGCACATTCGCGGCGGCTTCCGGCGACATTCCGACGACACGCGCCACCCCATTTGTTAGAGGAGGTCCCGGTGCAACTCCAGTTCAAACGGCGTAGCCAGCGGTGGCCGGACGGCGGCGCACGCGCCGACTGAAGACCGGCGGCGGAGGCGCGTGCACTGTAGCACCTCGCTCCGCTGCGTTCCGGCGAGATCCGCGACGGGCCTTTGGTGGTTTCCGACGTAATTTGGCCTCCTGAGTCCGATTCCGGGGTCAATTTGAGCAAACGGTGGCCGGAGATGGCTGAACCGGCGAGTGGCGCAGCGGTGGGTTTTTGGGCGACGGTTTGAAGCTTTTCCGGTGGGTTTTTGGTGGTTGCTCCTTCACGAAAGTTGCTTGGAATGTTGCGACGTAGCTGGTAGTGTTGGCCCCGACTCAAGAACCGGCCTTTGGCGGCGAACCAGTGGCGAACCGGCTGTAAACCGAAGGGCTTTTTCCGGCGGTTTTTCCACTGATTTAGCTAGGGGCTTTTGAAGGGCTCGTTACAAGCTTTCCAACCGTATGCCCAGATTTCATTTTCGTTTTGCGGTTTGCAGTTAATTTCAGTTTCCGTCGTTGGGATTTGGTTCGGTTTTTCTTCAATGAAGTCCCGTGTGATTGGTATTTTCTAAAATTGATTGAGGGCTATTGCCTAGTAGGCCGAGGCGCTTGTTTCTGTCCTTCCGGGGATTTTTCCGACCACCGGAGGCGGTGTTCCGGTGGCGGCCGGTAACTGTTCGGCCGGCCGCGGTGGCGGCATTCCGGCGACTTTCAGACAGTAGGTCCGTTTCGTTGTGGTGAGTCCAACGCCACTTCCCGTTCGTCAATCGGATATCCGGTTGATTTTATATGAATTTTGAAGTTATTGTATTTTATTCGTTAATTGATTTTAATTGTGCAATTCGATCCTGTATGTGTTATAGATTGAAATTATGAATTATATGATACTTGGAAATATGTTATGATGTATAAAAGCTTGATTCGTGATTTATGGAAATTATTTGCCTCGTATTACGCCTATCTACTTGAGAATAATTATTATTTAAGGGGATGTTAGTGTAATTTTAGAAACTAATTGATTATGAAGTTGTATGAAACATAGGAAACGAATCATGAACGGATACGTTGTACTTTAACTCGAATGAATTGTTTAAGTATACTATTGTTGGGAATTTTGTAAATTATGCAAATATGTAAATTTGAATAAATTGATATGAAATTTATGTTTTATTCCCGCAAGACTTGGTGCATGATATGAATGAAATTCCTAATATCCTAATTTGTTTTATGTAATTAATTAAGCTTGACCCTTGTTTGATTGCTCCATTCGAATATATGCCTGGTTGTGAGGTGAGTTTAAGGGTATTGCAATTATGAATATATGTATAGGATGGATATGCAATTCGTGTTTACTTGTCTAGAGACCTAGTACTGGATAAGAATTAAATTTATGATGTCTTGATTTATTCTATGTAATTAATGTTATGAATTTATAAGCTATGCATCTCTTGATATGATATGTAATATGAATTATAATATGCTCTAAATGACTTGATTGAATAAATATGGATTATATGCTGCATCATGTATATTCGTGAGCATGGCCGTGGGTCTTTGTGGTTGTGTTTGGAGTCTGAGTCTATGTTCTGTGTGTATTCAGTCGTTCAGGGTTTCTTCAGGGAATGTCTGTCAGCTGGTTGGGTTCCAGTGGGACTTCTTGGCTTGTGTTTTCCGTTCTCGTCGGTGTAAGGTGAGGTTTTAGGATTTTTGTTTTAGCTACAGCGACCTACAACATTCTGTGCTCGTTTTCAAGCCTGCATGCGATTATTCTATTATATTTATATAATAGATATGTGTTTATATGATATGTTTATGAATTTGTCATACTATTAAAGGTTTTCGAACTGTATATGTACGAGCATATGTAAGCTTGAAATGTTTTGCAACGAGGCTCTGCTCCAAACCGTGTGTCTTCATACCAGCTTCGGATTAGAATGACACGGAGAGGTACGTTTATAGCATATGCTAAGTTGCAAGGTATGGTATGCTCCGATAAGGTACGTAAGTATGATTTTGATACAATATGATAAGTTTGATATGTAGCGAGTTATGATATGATCTGTCTGATATGCTCTGTTTTGATATGTTGGGCCCCGAGACGTGGGTAAGGGGGACCCGGGACGACCATGGGGCCGCCGGTTATGACCCCTGTGCACGTTCTCATTTGAGATATTCACGTGCGACCTAGGGAGGTTGGGAAGGCGTGGTATCTTGAGCCCTCGGTGGATAACCGGGGAAGGCACAGTGTGGGTTCGCTACCCCGTGTGTGTTTGTATCTGTATGAGTAGTGAAGGTTTGCTCCCCTGAACTACATGGTGTTGGGGTTGGATTGTTTATGATATTTGTTGGTTTCTGATATGATACGTATGATTCGATATGGAAGTAAGGTGGGAGACCCGTACTCGCCGGGTATATGATTATTATATGTTATGTTGATTATGAAACGGGATAGGAGCTTTCTCTTTTAATAAAATATGAGTATGCTCAGTTTGTTAAGTTATGAATAAGATAAGATATGTATAAGTTTGATTTGATATGATATGTATAAGTTCGATTTGAAAATGGTTTTGGTATGCAAAACCCTACTCCCGGTTCATAATCTTTCTTTTGATACGTGCTCTGCTCCTTATTATGTATAGTGTGTGTGAGTTCAGCCCCCTCGCTCAGTCAGTGGACTGACCCTCGCCCCATCTATGTTTTTAGTTTGCAGGTGCAAGTTGTTGGAGTTCGAGCTAGGCGGCTTTGAGTCGGGTCTGTCGAGTCTGTGTCTGTCCGTTTGATTTTGTTAATTACTTTGTTCCGATTTATGTATGAAAATTATGTATATAGTATGTTCTGTACAAGTTGACGTTTATGCTTTGATCATATGAATTTTCGGGACAGGTTAGGACAGGTTCGTGGAATTAGTTGAACCCGTTTATTTATGATCGTTGATTAAAGTTTTTGTTAGTTCATATTTTGCATCGCTTCCGCATTCGGGTTTTGCTTATTTTACTTGTACAGGGTTTAGGTACCGCCTAGCTTTGGTTGGTTTTTCGTTTGTCACCCGTTCGCTGTGACTTGGTACGTGTGCGGACTTTCCATTTCGTACCACGTGTCGGGTCATAGTGCGGGGGTGTGGTGCCCCACCGCTTGGGGTGCTACATCTTAAGTGGTATCAGAGCTACCAGGTTCAGAACCGGTGCTCTGGAGTCGTGTCGTGTCAGTTTAGGTCGTACGACATAGGAATACTTGTGCATTGCATTTGTCTGACGTGAAAATTTGACTTCTCTGTATGAATTTGTCTGAGCTTATGTGATTGTGTGCACACTATGATTACGATTTTTGCAAAATTATCATTGTTATGCTTTAAAGTTTAGTAAATTACTTGTTGCATCTGCATTAATTAGGTGCTCTTAATTGCTTTCATTACTTGATATACCCACGTACTAACCCTCATGCATAAATAAATGTCCATTTGTGAATTACAGGGTGTTGGCTCGATAACAAAATTGAAGTTGATCGTGACAACACTCCCCACTTCTATAAAATTATGAGGGAAGATTTGAAACTTCCGTTTTCTGGCTACTTGGATGAGAAGCGAATGGACCTCTACAAGAATTTATAACAAGGAATCAATGCTACTGCTATGGAAACGGGTATTATGCATACATGGCACGTGCATCATGCATTGGATTAAATTATAATTATTTCGAACATTTGTTTTACGTGCTTGATTGTCTTCCTTGCTGATTAATGCGTGTATGCCATACACATCCCTAACCCCACATGCATTAGTCACGTGGTTGTAATTTAGGTGTTCCCCTACTTGATCCACTAAGTGCTGTATTGGTCGAAGCAACATTGAGATTCGAACCGAGGTTGACCAGATGATGTATGATCAAGCTAACACAGTCAGGGTAGTGAGTGGATAAAAGAAGATACTCGAATATGAGAGAGACAAGAGATCCTTTAACTATCAGGGTGCCCTTAGGGTAGGAACTTATTATTTGGAGGTGCTCGGGAGTACATGTTTTATAAGAAAGCCAGAATTTTTAACTCTGGATGGCGTGAAGTGACAATGAAGAGATCAAGGCATTTGTACCATTCAGAGAATTCCAAGCAGGAAATCAGGTTACTGTTATAAAGACACCTACTAGAGTAGTTGCACTTACACAAAGGAAAAAGGGGAAAGTTGTGCAAGCTGTGGAATTTTGTGCCGAGGTCATTGAAGAGCAACTTCACCAAATATTGAGGATAAGAATATCAGTCACGACGACGGTGTACTAAGCAAGATTGTGTAAGGATTCTTCATTTATCTCTCCACGATTGTCTCGAGAGGTTTTACCGTGAAAGAATGGTGATTTCCGATTACCGAGGATTCTATTGGGATTTCAAGAGATTACACGGATCACTATACACCGAGAATCAAGTGAGACGATCCAAGATCAGTTGAGTACCCGAGACTCTGAAGGAATACTAAAGAATGCAAGTTTGAACGGGAAGTTGGAACTATGGCCAGTTAAGGAGTTGATTAACCTTTCAAGTTAAAGAAATTGCCAACCTCGACTCCACTACTACGGTGAACGGTACATTGAGCATTCATGGCATTTGCACACATACATTTCATAAGTAATTATATTTTACTTTGCTTGATTAATGTGACAACGTGTAATGTTTGATGTTGCTCGATTGTAATAACGTGACTAACTGCTTTAATTTTTCATAACTTGAGATTTATTGTTGTTGTGAATTCTTGTAAACTGAATGGATTGCATGCTTGCGTGAACTATTCGTGCTTCGGTGCTTATAATTTCTTTGGTTACTCACTAACCCTTCATGCACATACAAGCATATTGTGATTTTATTTTACAGAGATTCCATCGCGATATCCCCCTTGAGTTAAGCATGGATGATGAGTCTATACTCTAGGGACACCGATATCAGTCGGGTAAAGGTACACTAAACATGCATCACATGTTTTGCATCCAGTGTTACTTTAATGTGTGTATGTATGAATGATGTGTAAGTGAACTTGTATGCTAGAGAGTTTTTGAGATCTCTCTATTCACGTGTTAGGGAGATGTGGGATTCTCCCTATTTATGTGATAGAAATATGCTGGATTCTTTCTAAATTATGTGGGCAAGAGATGCTGGATTCTCTTGGAGTTAGATGTTTGGGAGATGTTCGATTCTCTCGAATCTAGGGTTTGAGAAATGTTGGATTTTATCAAACTAGAATGTTTGGAAGATGTGGAAGTCTGCCAGACTTAGGTTGAGAGACGGGGTTCTCTCGATTATGTGGTTGGGAGACGGGGTTCTCTCAATTCTGTGCCTGAGGGACGGGGTTCTCTCTTTTGATGTGCTGGGAGACGGGGCTCTCTCTCTTGCGTGCTGAGAGATGGGATTCTCTCATGTTTGTCGCGGCTGAGTTGGGTGTGGCCTGGTGCTGGTTTACAATCGACGAGGAAGCGATGGTATCGAGCTTTGGGTGCAGTGGCCTAGTTGGGGATCGAACGAGTTTGAAGCGACCAACGGTCAAGTGTTTGAACAAACCTCTGTGACTACGGAACTCTGCAGGGAGTTGATGCAATCAGTGGGAGTAACTCTACACGATTTCAGGAGATGGATTGAAGTATTCCAGTTCGAAGCTTTACAACGCAATAATAGGACCTGAGGACAGGTCCTTTTGAAGAGGGGAGATTGTGACACCCCGCTCGTCCGACGTGTAAGGTACGCCACGTTTCAACCTTTTAATGTGTTTATTGATGTGATTTTGTATTTTTCGTGGCCCTATTTTGAACTCTTTTAGAGTTTAAGGGCCCCTTTGTAATTTTCTCTTTTAAGGGGTTTTTCGATCATTTCTCGTTCGGTCGAGAGTTCGACCTCTTTGACCCCTTCCTCACGTCCGGGGCGGCGAAACGAGTCCGCAGACTCTAAGTTTGCCCCATTCTGACTTTGTTAGCTCGTTCGTTCGATCGTTTTTGCGTACGAGGACCCGAGATATATACCCCGGATCCTCGTTTTGCGTGCCAGAAGATCAGATCTCAGCCCCAGCGTCGTCTTCTCCAGGGATCCGTCACTGTTCACACACAGTGGAGGTGTATTTACACGCACATATCCGTTCTCACTCGTTTCTCGACGGAATTCGACGTTTGAGTAGTGGAAATTCATCAGCTCGACGAGCCCGTCACGATGGTACAAGAATCGGAGACTAAAAATCAGCGGTGGTGGCGCTACGGCTAGCCGCGCCGCCACTTCGCCACCCATTCGCGGCGGCTTCCGCCGATATTCCGACGACACGCGCCACCCCATTTGTTAGAGGAGATCCCGGCGTAACTCCAGTTCAAACGGCGTAGCCAGCGGTGGCCGGACGGTGGCGGAGGCGCGTGCACTGTAGCACCTCGCTCCGCTGCGTTCCGGCGAGATCCGCGACCCGCCTTTGGTGGTTTCCGACATAATTTGGCCTCCTGAGTCCGATTCCGGGGTCAATTTGAGCAAACGGTGGCCGGAGATGGCTGAATCGGCGAGTGGCGCGGCGGCGGGTTTTTGGGCGACGGTTTGAAGCTTTTCCGGTGGGTTTTTGGTGGGAGCTCCTTCACGAAAGTTGCTTGGAATTTTGCGACGTAGCTGGTAGTGTTGGCCCCGACTCAAGAACCGGCCTTTGGCAGCGAACCGGTGGTGAACCGGTGGTGAACCGGCTGTAAACCGGTGGGCTTTTTCCGGCGGTTTTTCCACTGATTTAGCTAGGGGCTTTTGAAGGGCTCGTTACAAGCTTTCCAACCGTATGCCCGGATTTCATTTTCGTTTTGCGGTTTGCAGTTAATTTCCGTTTCCGTCGTTGGGATTTGGTTCGGTTTTTCTTCAACGAAGTCCCGTGTGATTGGTATTTTCTAAAATTGATTGAGGGCTATTGCCTAGTAGGCCGAGGCGCTTGTTTCTGTCCTTCCGGGGATTTTTCCGACCACCGGAGGCGGTGTTCCGGTGGCGGCCGGTGGCTGTTCGGCCGGCCGCGGTGGCGGCATTCCGGCGACTTTCGGACAGTAGGTCCGTTTCGTTGTGGTGAGTCCAACGCCACTTCCCGTTCGTCAATCGGATGTCCGGTTGATTTTATATGAATTTTGAAGTTATTGTATTTTATTCGTTAATTGATTTTAATTATGCAATTCGATCCTGTATGTGTTATAGATTGAAATTATGAATTGTATGATACTTGGAAATATGTTATGATGTATGAAAGCTTGATTCGTGATTTATGGAAATTATTTACCTCGTATTACGCCTATCTACTTGAGAATAATTATTATTTAAGGGGATGTTAGTGTAATTTTAGAAACTAATTGATTATGAAGTTGTATGAAACATAGGAAACGAATCATGAACGGATACGTTGTACTTTAACTCGAATGAATTATTTAAGTATACTATTGTTGGGAATTTTGTAAATTATGCAAATATGTAAATTTGAATAAATTGATATGAAATTTATGTTTTATTCCCGCAAGACTTGGTGCATGATATGAATGAAATTCCTAATATCCTAATTTGTTTTATGTAATTAATTAAGCTTGACCCTTGTTTGATTGCTCCATTCGAATATATGCCTGGTTGTGAGGTGAGTTTAAGGGTATTGCAATTATGAATATATGTATAGGATGGATATGCAATTCGTGTTTACTTGTCTAGAGACCTAGTACTTGATAAGAATTAAATTTATGATGTCTTGATTTATTCTATGTAATTAATGTTATGAATTTATAAGCTATGCATCTCTTGATATGATATGTAATATGAATTATAATATGCTCTGAATGACTTGATTGAATAAATATGGATTATATGCTACATCATGTATATTCGTGAGCATGGCCGTGCGTCTTTGTGGTTGTGTTTGGAGTCTGAGTCTGTGTTCTGTGTGTATTCAGTCGTTCAGGGTTTCTTCAGGGAATGTCTGTCAGCTGGTTGGGTTCCAGTGGGACTTCTTGGCTTGTGTTTTCCGTTCTCGTCGGTGTAAGGTGAGGTTTTAGGATTTTTGTTTTAGCTACAGCGACCTACAACATTCTGTGCTCGTTTTCAAGCCTGCATGCGATTATTCTATTATATTTATATAATAGATATGTGTTTATATGATATGTTTATTAATTTGTCATACGATTAAAGGTTTTCGAACTGTATATGTACGAGCATATGTAAGCTTGAAATGTTTTGCAACGAGGCTATGCTCCAAACCGTGTGTCTTCATACCAGCTTCGGATTAGAATGACACGGAGAGGTACGTTTATAGCATATGCTAAGTTGCAAGGTATGGTATGCTCCGATAAGGTACGTAAGTATGATTTTGATACGATATGATAAGTTTGATATGTAGCGAGTTATGATATGATCTGTCTGATATGCTCTGTTTTGATATGTTGGGCCCCGAGACGTGGGTAAGGGGGACCCGGGACGACCATGGGGCCGCCGGTTATGACCCCTGTGCACGTTCTCATTTGAGATATTCACGTGCGACCTAGGGAGGTTGGGAAGGCGTGGTATCTTGAGCCCTCGGTGGATAACCGGGGAAGGCACAGTGTGGGTTCGCTACCCCGTGTGTGTTTGTATCTGTATGAGTAGTGAGGGTTTGCTCCCCGAACTACATGGTGTTGGGGTTGGATTGTTTATGATATTTGTTGGTTTCTGATATGATACGTATGATTCGATATGGAAGTAAGGTGGGAGACCCGTACTCGCCGGGTATATGATTATTATATGTTATGTTGATTATGAAACGGGATAGGAGCTTTCTCTTTTAATAAAATATGAGTATGCTCAGTTTGTTAAGTTATGAATAAGATAAGATATGTATAAGTTTGATTTGATATGATATGTATAAGTTCGATTTGAAAATGGTTTTGGTATGCAAAACCCTACTCCCGGTTCATAATCTTTCTTTTGATACGTGCTCTGCTCCTTATTATGTATAGTGTGTGTGAGTTCAGCCCCCTCGCTCAGTCAGTGGACTGACCCTCGCCCCATCTATGTTTTTAGTTTGCAGGTGCAAGTTGTTGGAGTTCGAGCTAGGCGGCTTTGAGTCGGGTCTGTCGAGTCTGTGTCTGTCCGTTTGATTTTGTTAATTACTTTGTTCCGATTTATGTATGAAAATTATGTATATAGTATGTTCTGTACAAGTTGACGTTTATGCTTTGATCATATGAATTTTCGGGACAGGTTAGGACAGGTTCGTGGAATTAGTTGAACCCGTTTATTTATGTTCGTTGATTAAAGTTTTTGTTAGTTCATATTTTGCATCGCTTCCGCATTCGGGTTTTGCTTATTTTACTTGTACAGGGTTTAGGTACCGCCTAGCTTTGGTTGGTTTTTCGTTTGTCACCCGTTCGCTGTGACTTGGTGCGTGTGCGGACTTTCCATTTCGTACCACGTGTCGGGTCATAGTGCGGGGGTGTGGTGCCCCACCGCTTGGGGTGCTACATCTTAAGTGGTATCAGAGCTACCAGGTTCAGAACCGGTGCTCTGGAGTCGTGTCGTGTCAGTTTAGGTCGTACGGCATAGGAATACTTGTGCATTGCATTTGTCTGACGTGAAAATTTGACTTCTCTGTATGAATTTGTCTGAGCTTATGTGATTGTGTGCACACTATGATTACGATTTTTGCAAAATTATCATTGTTATGCTTTAAATTTTAGTAAATTACTTGTTGCATCTGCATTAATTAGGTGCTCTTAATTGCTTTCATTACTTGATATACCCACGTACTAACCCTCATGCATAAATAAATGTCCATTTGTGAATTACAGGGTGTTGGCTCGATAACAAAATTGAAGTTGATCGTGACAACACTTCCCACTTCTATAAAATTATGAGGGAAGATTTGAAACTTCCGTTTTCTGACTACTTGGATGAGAAGCGAATGGACCTCTACAAGAATTTATAACAAGGAATCAATGCTACTGCTATGGAAACGGGTATTATGCATACATGGCACGTGCATCATGCATTGGATTAAATTATAATTATTTCGAACATTTGTTTTACGTGCTTGATTGTCTTCCTTGCTGATTAATGCGTGTATGCCATACACATCCCTAACCCCACATGCATTAGTCACGTGGTTGTAATTTAGGTGTTCCCCTACTTGATCCACTAAGTGCTGTATTGGTCGAAGCAACATTGAGATTCGAACCGAGGTTGACCAGATGATGTATGATCAAGCTAACACAGTCAGGGTAGTGAGTGGATAAAAGAAGATACTCGAATATGAGAGAGACAAGAGATCCTTTAACTATCAGGGTGCCCTTAGGGTAGGAACTTATTATTTGGAGGTGCTCGGGAGTACATGTTTTATAAGAAAGCCAGAATTTTTAACTCTGGATGGCGTGAAGTGACAATGAAGAGATCAAGGCATTTGTACCATTCAGAGAATTCCAAGCAGGAAATCAGGTTACTGTTATAAAGACACCTACTAGAGTAGTTGCACTTACACAAAGGAAAAAGGGGAAAGTTGTGCAAGCTGTGGAATTTTGTGCCGAGGTCATTGAAGAGCAACTTCACCAAATATTGAGGATAAGAATATCAGTCACGACGACGGTGTACTAAGCAAGATTGTGTAAGGATTCTTCATTTATCTCTCCACGATTGTCTCGAGAGGTTTTACCGTGAAAGAATGGTGATTTCCGATTACCGAGGATTCTATTGGGATTTCAAGAGATTACACGGATCACTATACACCGAGAATCAAGTGAGACGATCCAAGATCAGTTGAGTACCCGAGACTCTGAAGGAATACTAAAGAATGCAAGTTTGAACGGGAAGTTGGAACTATGGCCAGTTAAGGAGTTGATTAACCTTTCAAGTTAAAGAAATTGCCAACCTCGACTCCACTACTACGGTGAACGGTACATTGAGCATTCATGGCATTTGCACACATACATTTCATAAGTAATTATATTTTACTTTGCTTGATTAATGTGACAACGTGTAATGTTTGATGTTGCTCGATTGTAATAACGTGACTAACTGCTTTAATTTTTCATAAATTGAGATTTATTGTTGTTGTGAATTCTTGTAAACTGAATGGATTGCATGCTTGCGTGAACTATTCGTGCTTCGGTGCTTATAATTTCTTTGGTTACTCACTAACCCTTCATGCACATACAAGCATATTGTGATTTTATTTTACAGAGATTCCATCGCGATATCCCCCTTGAGTTAAGCATGGATGATGAGTCTATACTCTAGGGACACCGATATCAGTCGGGTAAAGGTACACTAAACATGCATCACATGTTTTGCATCCAGTGTTACTTTAATGTGTGTATGTATGAATGCTGTGTAAGTGAACTTGTATGCTAGAGAGTTTTTGAGATCTCTCTATTCACGTGTTAGGGAGATGTGGGATTCTCCCTATTTATGTGATAGAAATATGCTGGATTCTTTCTAAATTATGTGGGCAAGAGATGCTGGATTCTCTTGGAGTTAGATGTTTGGGAGATGTTCGATTCTCTCGAATCTAGGGTTTGAGAAATGTTGGATTTTATCAAATTAGAATGTTTGGAAGATGTGGAAGTCTGCCAGACTTAGGTTGAGAGACGGGGTTCTCTCGATTATGTGGTTGGGAGACGGGGTTCTCTCAATTCTGTGCCTGAGGGACGGGGTTCTCTCTTTTGATGTGCTGGGAGACGGGGCTCTCTCTCTTGCGTGCTGAGAGATGGGATTCTCTCATGTTTGTCGCGGCTGAGTTAGGTGTGGCCTGGTGCTGGTTTACAATCGACGAGGAAGCGATGGTATCGAGCTTTGGGTGCAGTGGCCTAGTTGGGGATCGAACGAGTTTGAAGCGACCAACGGTCAAGTGTTTGAACAAACCTCTGTGACTACGGAACTCTGCAGGGAGTTGATGCAATCAGTGGGAGTAACTCTACACGATTTCAGGAGATGGATTGAAGTATTCCAGTTCGAAGCTTTACAACGCAATAATAGGACCTGAGGACAGGTCCTTTTGAAGGAGGGGAGATTGTGACACCCCGCTCGTCCGACGTGTAAGGTACGCCACGTTTCAACCTTTTAATGTGTTTATTGATGTGATTTTGTATTTTTCGTGGCCCTATTTTGAACTCTTTTAGAGTTTAAGGGCCCCTTTGTAATTTTCTCTTTTAAGGGGTTTTTCGGTCATTTCTCGTTCGGTCGAGAGTTTGACCTCTTTGACCCCTTCCTCACGTCCGGGGCGGCGAAACGAGTCCGCAGACTCTAAGTTTGCCCCATTCTGACTTTGTTAGCTCGTTCGTTCGATCGTTTTTGCGTACGAGGACCCGAGATATATACCCCGGATCCTCGTTTTGCATGCCAGAAGATCAGATCTCAGCCCCAGCGTCGTCTTCTCCAGGGATCCGTCACTGTTCACACACAGTGGAGGTGTATTTACACGCACATATCCGTTCTCACTCGTTTCTCGACGGAATTCGACGTTTGAGTAGTGGAAATTCATCAGCTCGACGAGCCCGTCACGATGGTACAAGAATCGGAGACTAAAAATCAGCGGTGGTGGCGCTACGGCTAGCTGCAGGCGGCGCGGCTTAGAGCCGCCACTTCGCCACCCATTCGCGGCGGCTTCCGGCGATATTCCGACGACACGCGCCACCCCATTTGTTAGAGGAGGTCCCGGCGTAACTCCAGTTCAAACGGCGTAGCCAGTGGTGGCCGGACGGCGGCGCACGCGCCGACTGAAGACCGGAGACGGAGGCGCGTGCACTGTAGCACCTCGCTCCGCTGCGTTCCGGCGAGATCCGCGATCGGCCTTTGGTGGTTTTCGACGTAATTTGGCCTCCTGAGTCCGATTCCGGGGTCAATTTGAGCAAACGGTGGCCGGAGATGGCTGCACCGGCGAGTGGCGCGGCGGTGGGTTTTTGGGCGACGGTTTGAAGCTTTTCCGGTGGGTTTTTGGTGGTTGCTCCTTCACGAAAGTTGCTTGGAATGTTGCGACGTAGCTGGTAGTGTTGGCCCCGACTCAAGAACCGGCCTTTGGCGGCGAACCGGTGGCGAACCGGCTGTAAACCGGCGGGCTTTTTCCGGCGGTTTTTCCACTGATTTAGCTAGGGGCTTTTGAAGGGCTCGTTACAAGCTTTCCAACCGTATGCCCGGATTTCATTTTCGTTTTGCGGTTTGCAGTTAATTTCAGTTTCCGTCGTTGGGATTTGGTTCGGTTTTTCTTCAACGAAGTCCCGTGTGATTGGTATTTTCTAAAATTGATTGAGGGCTATTGCCTAGTAGGCCGAGGCGCTTGTTTCTGTCGTTCTGGGGATTTTTCCGACCACCGGAGGCGATGTTCCGGTGGCGGCCGGTGGCTGTTCGGCCGGCCGCGGTGGCGGCATTCCGGCGACTTTCGGACAGTAGGTCCGTTTCGTTGTGGTGAGTCCAACGCCACTTCCCGTTCGTCAATCGGATGTCCGGTTGATTTTATATGAATTTTGAAGTTATTGTATTTTATTCGTTAATTGATTTTAATTGTGCAATTCGATCCTGTATGTGTTATAGATTGAAATTATGAATTATATGATACTTGGAAATATGTTATGATGTATGAAAGCTTGATTCGTGATTTATGGAAATTATTTGCCTCGTATTACGCCTATCTACTTGAGAATAATTATTATTTAAGGGGATGTTAGTGTAATTTTAGAAACTAATTGATTATGAAGTTGTATGAAACATAGGAAACGAATCATGAACGAATACGTTGTACTTTAACTCGAATGAATTGTTTAAGTATACTATTGTTGGGAATTTTGTAAATTATGCAAATATGTAAATTTGAATAAATTGATATGAAATTTATGTTTTATTCCCGCAAGACTTGGTGCATGATATGAATGAAATTCCTAATATCCTAATTTGTTTTATGTAATTAATTAAGCTTGACCCTTGTTTGATTGCTCCATTCGAATATATGCCTGGTTGTGAGGTGAGTTTAAGGGTATTGCAATTATGAATATATGTATAGGATGGATATGCAATTCGTGTTTACTTGTCTAGAGACCTAGTACTTGATAAGAATTAAATTTATGATGTCTTGATTTATTCTATGTAATTAATGTTATGAATTTATAAGCTATGCATCTCTTGATATGATATGTAATATGAATTATAATATGCTCTGAATGACTTGATTGAATAAATATGGATTATATGCTGCATCATGTATATTCGTGAGCATGGCCGTGCGTCTTTGTGGTTGTGCTTGGAGTCTGAGTCTGTGTTCTGTGTGTATTCAGTCGTTCAGGGTTTCTTCAGGGAATGTCTGTCAGCTGGTTGGGTTCCAGTGGGACTTCTTGGCTTGTGTTTTCCGTTCTCGTCGGTGTAAGGTGAGGTTCTAGGATTTTTGTTTTAGCTACAGCGACCTACAACATTCTGTGCTCATTTTCAAGCCTGCATGCGATTATTCTATTATATTTATATAATAGATATGTGTTTATATGATATGTTTATGAATTTGTCATACGATTAAAGGTTTTCGAACTGTATATGTACGAGCATATGTAAGCTTGAAATGTTTTGCAACGAGGCTATGCTCCAAACCGTGTGTCTTCATACCAGCTTCGGATTAGAATGACACGGAGAGGTACGTTTATAGCATATGCTAAGTTGCAAGGTATGGTATGCTCCGATAAGGTACGTAAGTATGATTTTGATACGATATGATAAGTTTGATATGTAGCGAGTTATGATATGATCTGTCTGATATGCTCTGTTTTGATATGTTGGGCCCCGAGACGTGGGTAAGGGGGACCCGGGACGACCATGGGGCCGCCGGTTATGACCCCTGTGCACGTTCTCATTTGAGATATTCACGTGCGACCTAGGGAGGTTGGGAAGGCGTGGTATCTTGAGCCCTCGGTGGATAACCGGGGAAGGCACAGTGTGGGTTCGCTACCCCGTGTGTGTTTGTATCTGTATGAGTAGTGAGGGTTTGCTCCCCGAACTACATGGTGTTGGGGTTGGATTGTTTATGATATTTGTTGGTTTCTGATATGATACGTATGATTCGATATGGAAGTAAGGTGGGAGACCCGTACTCGCCGGGTATATGATTATTATATGTTATGTTGATTATGAAACGGGATAGGAGCTTTCTCTTTTAATAAAATATGAGTATGCTCAGTTTGTTAAGTTATGAATAAGATAAGATATGTATAAGTTTGATTTGATATGATATGTATAAGTTCGATTTGAAAATGGTTTTGGTATGCAAAACCCTACTCCCGGTTCATAATCTTTCTTTTGATACGTGCTCTGCTCCTTATTATGTATAGTGTGTGTGAGTTCAGCCCCCTCGCTCAGTCAGTGGACTGACCCTCGCCCCATCTATGTTTTTAGTTTGCAGGTGCAAGTTGTTGGAGTTCGAGCTAGGCGGCTTTGAGTCGGGTCTGTCGAGTCTGTGTCTGTCCGTTTGATTTTGTTAATTACTTTGTTCCGATTTATGTATGAAAATTATGTATATAGTATGTTCTGTACAAGTTGACGTTTATGCTTTGATCATATGAATTTTCGGGACAGGTTAGGACAGGTTCGTGGAATTAGTTGAACCCGTTTATTTATGTTCGTTGATTAAAGTTTTTGTTAGTTCATATTTTGCATCGCTTCCGCATTCGGGTTTTGCTTATTTTACTTGTACAGGGTTTAGGTACCGCCTAGCTTTGGTTGGTTTTTCGTTTGTCACCCGTTCGCTGTGACTTGGTGCGTGTGCGGACTTTCCATTTCGTACCACGTGTCGGGTCATAGTGCGGGGGTGTGGTGCCCCACCGCTTGGGGTGCTACATCTTAAGTGGTATCAGAGCTACCAGGTTCAGAACCGGTGCTCTGGAGTCGTGTCGTGTCAGTTTAGGTCGTACGGCATAGGAATACTTGTGCATTGCATTTGTCTGACGTGAAAATTTGACTTCTCTGTATGAATTTGTCTGAGCTTATGTGATTGTGTGCACACTATGATTATGATTTTTGCAAAATTATCATTGTTATGCTTTAAATTTTAGTAAATTACTTGTTGCATCTGCATTAATTAGGTGCTCTTAATTGCTTTCATTACTTGATATACCCACGTACTAACCCTCATGCATAAATAAATGTCCATTTGTGAATTACAAGGTGTTGGCTCGATAACAAAATTGAAGTTGATCGTGACAACACTCCCCACTTCTATAAAATTATGAGGGAAGATTTGAAACTTCCGTTTTCTGACTACTTGGATGAGAAGCGAATGGACCTCTACAAGAATTTATAACAAGGAATCAATGCTACTGCTATGGAAACGGGTATTATGCATACATGGCACGTGCATCATGCATTGGATTAAATTATAATTATTTCGAACATTTGTTTTACGTGCTTGATTGTCTTCCTTGCTGATTAATGCGTGTATGCCATACACATCCCTAACCCCACATGCATTAGTCACGTGGTTGTAATTTAGGTGTTCCCCTACTTGATCCACTAAGTGCTGTATTGGTCGAAGCAACATTGAGATTCGAACCGAGGTTGACCAGATGATGTATGATCAAGCTAACACAGTCAGGGTAGTGAGTGGATAAAAGAAGATACTCGAATATGAGAGAGACAAGAGATCCTTTAACTATCAGGGTGCCCTTAGGGTAGGAACTTATTATTTGGAGGTGCTCGGGAGTACATGTTTTATAAGAAAGCCAGAATTTTTAACTCTGGATGGCGTGAAGTGACAATGAAGAGATCAAGGCATTTGTACCATTCAGAGAATTCCAAGCAGGAAATCAGGTTACTGTTATAAAGACACCTACTAGAGTAGTTGCACTTACACAAAGGAAAAAGGGGAAAGTTGTGCAAGCTGTGGAATTTTGTGCCGAGGTCATTGAAGAGCAACTTCACCAAATATTGAGGATAAGAATATCAGTCACGACGACGGTGTACTAAGCAAGATTGTGTAAGGATTCTTCATTTATCTCTCCACGATTGTCTCGAGAGGTTTTACCGTGAAAGAATGGTGATTTCCGATTACCGAGGATTCTATTGGGATTTCAAGAGATTACACGGATCACTATACACCGAGAATCAAGTGAGACGATCCAAGATCAGTTGAGTACCCGAGACTCTGAAGGAATACTAAAGAATGCAAGTTTGAACGGGAAGTTGGAACTATGGCCAGTTAAGGAGTTGATTAACCTTTCAAGTTAAAGAAATTGCCAACCTCGACTCCACTACTACGGTGAACGGTACATTGAGCATTCATGGCATTTGCACACATACATTTCATAAGTAATTATATTTTACTTTGCTTGATTAATGTGACAACGTGTAATGTTTGATGTTGCTCGATTGTAATAACGTGACTAACTGCTTTAATTTTTCATAACTTGAGATTTATTGTTGTTGTGAATTCTTGTAAACTGAATGGATTGCATGCTTGCGTGAACTATTCGTGCTTCGGTGCTTATAATTTCTTTGGTTACTCACTAACCCTTCATGCACATACAAGCATATTGTGATTTTATTTTATAGAGATTCCATCGCGATATCCCCCTTGAGTTAAGCATGGATGATGAGTCTATACTCTAGGGACACCGATATCAGTCGGGTAAAGGTACACTAAACATGCATCACATGTTTTGCATCCAGTGTTACTTTAATGTGTGTATGTATGAATGCTGTGTAAGTGAACTTGTATGCTAGAGAGTTGTTGAGATCTCTCTATTCACGTGTTAGGGAGATGTGGGATTCTCCCTATTTATGTGATAGAAAGATGCTGGATTCTTTCTAAATTATGTGGGCAAGAGATGCTGGATTCTCTTGGAGTTAGATGTTTGGGAGATGTTGGATTCTCTCGAATCTAGGGTTTGTGAAATGTTGGATTTTATCAAACTAGAATGTTTGGAAGATGTGGAAGTCTGCCAGACTTAGGTTGAGAGACGGGGTTCTCTCGATTATGTGGTTGGGAGATGGGGTTCTCTCAATTCTGTGCCTGAGGGACGGGGTTCTCTCTTTTGATGTGCTGGGAGACGGGGCTCTCTCTCTTGCGTGCTGAGAGATGGGATTCTCTCATGTTTGTCGCGGCTGAGTTGGGTGTGGCCTGGTGCTGGTTTGCAATCGACGAGGAAGCGATGGTATCGAGCTTTGGGTGCAGTGGCCTTGTTGGGGATCGAACGAGTTTGAAGCGACCAACGGTCAAGTGTTTGAACAAACCTCTGTGACTACGGAACTCTGCAGGGAGTTGATGCAATCAGTGGGAGTAACTCTACACGATTTCAGGAGATGGATTGAAGTATTCCAGTTTGAAGCTTTACAAAGCAATAATAGGACCTGAGGACAGGTCCTTTTGAAGGAGGGGAGATTGTGACACCCCGCTCGTCCGACGTGTAAGGTACGCCACGTTTCAACCTTTTAATGTGTTTATTGATGTGATTTTGTATTTTTCGTGGCCCTATTTTGAACTCTTTTAGAGTTTAAGGGCCCCTTTGTAATTTTCTCTTTTAAGGGGTTTTTCGGTCATTTCTCGTTCGGTCGAGAGTTCGACCTCTTTGTCCCCTTCCTCACGTCCGGGGCGGCGAAACGAGTCCGCAGACTCTAAGTTTGCCCCATTCTGACTTTGTTAGCTCGTTCGTTCGATCGTTTTTGCGTACGAGAACCTGAGATATATACCCCGGATCCTCGTTTTGCGTGCCAGAAGATCAGATCTCAGCCCCAGCGTCGTCTTCTACAGGGATCCGTCACTGTTCACACGCAGTGGAGGTGTATTTACACGCACATATCCGTTCTCGCTCGTTTCTCGACGGAATTCGACGTTTGAGTAGTGGAAATTCATCAGCTCGACGAGCCCGTCACGATGGTACAAGAATCGGAGACTAAAAATCAGCGGTGGTGGCGCTACGGCTAGCTGCAGGCGGCGCGGCTTAGAGCCGCCACTTCGCCACCCATTCGCGGCGGCTTCCGGCGATATTCCGACGACACGCGCCACCCCATTTGTTAGAGGAGGTCCCGGTGTAACTCCAGTTCAAACGGCGTAGCCAGCGGTGGCCGGACGGCGGCGGAGGCGCGTGCACTGTAGCACCTCGCTCCGCTGCATTCCGGCGAGATCCGCGACCGACCTTTGGTGGTTTCCGACGTAATTTGGCCTCCTGAGTCCGATTCCGGGGTCAATTTGAGCAAACGGTGGCCGGAGATGGCTGAACCGGCGAGTGGCGCGGCGGCGGGTTTTTGGGCGACGGTTTGAAGCTTTTCCGGTGGGTTTTTGGTGGTTGCTCCTTCACGAAAGTTGCTTGGAATGTTGCGACGTAGCTGGTAGTGTTGGCCCCGACTCAAGAACCGGCCTTTGGCGGCGAACCGGTGGTGAACCGGCTGTAAACCGGCGGGCTTTTTCCGGCGGTTTTTCCACTGATTTAGCTAGGGGCTTTTGAAGGGCTCGTTACAAGCTTTCCAACCGTATGCCCGGATTTCATTTTCGTTTTGCGGTTTGCAGTTAATTTCAGTTTCCGTCGTTGGGATTTGGTTCGGTTTTTCTTCAACGAAGTCCCGTGTGATTGGTATTTTCTAAAATTGATTGAGGGCTATTGCCTAGTAGGTCGAGGCGCTTGTTTCTGTCCTTCCGGGGATTTTTCCGACCACCGGAGGCGGTGTTCCGGTGGCGGCCGGTGGCTGTTCGGCCGGCCGCGGTGGCGGCATTCCGGCGACTTTCGGACAGTAGGTCCGTTTCGTTGTGGAGAGTCCAACGCCACTTCCCGTTCATCAATCGGATGTCCGGTTGATTTTATATGAATGTTGAAGTTATTGTATTTTATTCGTTAATTGATTTTAATCGTGCAATTCGATCCTGTATGTGTTATAGATTGAAATTATGAATTATATGATACTTGGAAATATGTTATGATGTATGAAAGCTTGATTCGTGATTTATGGAAATTATTTGCCTCGTATTACGCCTATCTACTTGAGAATAATTATTATTTAAGGGGATGTTAGTGTAATTTTAGAAACTAATTGATTATGAAGTTGTATGAAACATAGGAAACGAATCATGAACGAATACGTTGTACTTTAACTCGAATGAATTGTTTAAGTATACTATTGTTGGGAATTTTGTAAATTATGCAAATATGTAAATTTGAATAAATTGATATGAAATTTATGTTTTATTCCCGCAAGACTTGGTGCATGATATGAAAGAAATTCCTAATATCCTAATTTGTTTTATATAATTAATTAAGCTTGACCCTTGTTTGATTGCTCCATTCGAATATATGCCTGGTTGTGAGGTGAGTTTAAGGGTATTGCAATTATGAATATATGTATAGGATGGATATGCAATTCGTGTTTACTTGTCTAGAGACCTAGTACTTGATAAGAATTAAATTTATGATGTCTTGATTTATTCTATGTAATTAATCTTATGAATTTATAAGCTATGCATCTCTTGATATGATATGTAATATGAATTATAATATGCTCTGAATGACTTGATTGAATAAATATGGATTATATGCTGCATCATGTATATTCGTGAGCATGGCCGTGCGTCTTTGTGGTTGTGTTTGGAGTCTGAGTCTGTGTTCTGTGTGTATTCAGTCGTTCAGGGTTTCTTCAGGGAATGTCTGTCAGCTGGTTGGGTTCCAGTGGGACTTCTTGGCTTGTGTTTTCCGTTCTCGTCGGTGTAAGGTGAGGTTTTAGGATTTTTGTTTTAGCTACAGCGACCTACAACATTCTGTGCTCGTTTTCAAGCCTGCATGCGATTATTCTATTATATTTATATAATAGATATGTGTTTATATGATATGTTTATGAATTTGTCATACGATTAAAGGTTTTCGAACTGTATATGTACGAGCATATGTAAGCTTGAAATGTTTTGCAACGAGGCTATGCTCCAAACCGTGTGTCTTCATACCAGCTTCGGATTAGGATGACACGGAGAGGTACGTTTATAGCATATGCTAAGTTGCAAGGTATGGTATGCTCCGATAAGGTACGTAAGTATGATTTTGATACGATATGATAAGTTTGATATGTAGCGAGTTATGATATGATCTGTCTGATATGCTCTGTTTTGATATGTTGGGCCCCGAGACGTGGGTAAGGGGGACCCGGGACGACCATGGGGCCGCCGGTTATGACCCCTGTGCACGTTCTCATTTGAGATATTCACGTGCGACCTAGGGAGGTTGGGAAGGCGTGGTATCTTGAGCCCTCGGTGGATAACCGGTGAAGGCACAGTGTGGGTTCGCTACCCCGTGTGTGTTTGTATCTGTATGAGTAGTGAGGGTTTGCTCCCCGAACTACATGGTGTTGGGGTTGGATTGTTTATGATATTTGTTGGTTTCTGATATGATACGTATGATTCGATATGGAAGTAAGGTGGGAGACCCGTACTCACCGGGTATATGATTATTATATGTTATGTTGATTATGAAACGGGATAGGAGCTTTCTCTTTTAATAAAATATGAGTATGCTCAGTTTGTTAAGTTATGAATAAGATAAGATATGTATAAGTTTGATTTGATATGATATGTATAAGTTCGATTTGAAAATGGTTTTGGTATGCAAAACCCTACTCCCGGTTCATAATCTTTCTTTTGATACGTGCTCTGCTCCTTATTATGTATAGTGTGTGTGAGTTCAGCCCCCTCGCTCAGTCAGTGGACTGACCCTCGCCCCATCTATGTTTTTAGTTTGCAGGTGCAAGTTGTTGGAGTTCGAGCTAGGCGGCTTTGAGTCGGGTCTGTCGAGTCTGTGTCTGTCCGTTTGATTTTGTTAATTACTTTGTTCCGATTTATGTATGAAAATTATGTATATAGTATGTTCTGTACAAGTTGACGTTTATGCTTTGATCATATGAATTTTCGGGACAGGTTAGGACAGGTTCGTGGAATTAGTTGAACCCGTTTATTTATGTTCGTTGATTAAAGTTTTTGTTAGTTCATATTTTGCATCGCTTCCGCATTCGGGTTTTGCTTATTTTACTTGTATAGGGTTTAGGTACCGCCTAGCTTTGGTTGGTTTTTCGTTTGTCACCCGTTCGCTGTGACTTGGTGCGTGTGCGGACTTTCCATTTCGTACCACGTGTCGGGTCATAGTGCGGGGGTGTGGTGCCCCACCGCTTGGGGTGCTACAGAACCTTTAAGTCATTGATTCATGTGAGATACAATCCTCCTACTTACTATCTCTCAACTAAGATCTAGGGTAAGGGAATAATCAGAACCCTAATAATCTGGTCTTAAAGCTAAGTGCATTTCATATCCATTTGATCTCAATCCAAGAAACCCTTTTCTTGATGTCTTGATCTACTGCCTTGGCCAAGGACTCCATATGGCATATGAATGACTTACACAATAAGAGATCACCTTGCAAATGCAAGTGTAGGTCCTTTCTTGATTCTCATTCACTTTCATGAATCACTTGTGCAGCCCCAGCATAAGCCTTGAATCAGTTGTTAAGGCGACACCCTTTAAAGCTTATACCAAAGACTACAGAGTTAACTCATAAAGTGACATGGGACCTCAAGTCTAAGGATCAATTAATCACATCAATGACTCGTGAGATATTTCCTAATCTGGAAGTTTCCATTTCCTGAAATAGAAACTTCATTTCCCATTTAGGAATCTTCTCACACGGGGCACCTCAGTGAACTTACTTATTGAAGTAAGCACCCTCATGTATCACGCACGTATCAACTATACACTTTGCACCTCCATGAAACAAGGTGGTCCTTCTTAAGGGCGTGATCCCACAAGCAAGCCTTAGAGGAGTCAGGTTGACACTCCCACTGTCTGTAGGACTCATCGGCTTGGAGTATTTTACTAATCATGACTTATGTGATATAGGGCTCGTTTCATGAACCATTTCACCTAAATGGTAGAGTCCTAAAGTTATTAGGATTAGGGGAGTTCTCATACATGCACAGCTAAAGTAAACGCATACCAAACAAGAGCATATAAAGAAGTGTTTGCCTATGATATTAATCAATCGTATATTATTCAAAGATTGTCTGTGATACTAGGAAAGTCCCAAAACGAATTATGACTAATCGGCTTTCTAGGGCACTATTCCTAACAATAACATGTGAAAATCCATTTTTCTTTACAATCTTTTGAGCTATTTCAGCCATGCTCGAGCATTCCACCTCATAAACATGTTTGGCCCCAACTTTAGCACAAAAGAGTAAGAAGATTCCAATTTCTTCCGGAGCTGCAAACATGTTTCTAATTGGCTCAACTTGTTCGAAGGTGTGCTGCCCAAGATCTGTAGTTGCTATTATCACTCCAGCAGCAAATGAACCCAATTCTAAACTAAGACCAAGCTTGTCACTACACCAAGCTACAAGAAGCCAAAATGCAACTGATGCTAATTGATATAGTTCATTGGTCCGCGAGAACAAACTTATCATAAGTTTGAGGAACCAAGGCACACAGGTCCCTGATAATAGTGATAAAACTGTTAGGAAACCGATCAACACTACCAATGAATTAGATCTGGATATTACACCCTGCATAACACCAGAAGTTCCACCCAACACTGGAAGCAGGGCAAACAGAAATCCCACAAGACAATCGTGTAAAATTAGAGTGCTGATTGTCACTTGAAGAGCATTGGTACTAGTTTTCTCCATCAGAAACTTATATACCACTGCTGTAGGTGACATTGACAGGAAAGTACCAATAAATATCCCCTCAAACTGTGCCACTGTTTTATTTTTCACCATCTCACTGATAACATTAAATCCTCTAGGTCCAGCATATGCCAATAACAACTCCACCCACCGACTAGGGTGCATCTCTCTCAGCCAATCGAATAACCATCCACCGGGATCAAACTTAAATGCATTAAGTAAATAAGCAAACTTACAATATGAAAAATATATCCCATCAATGAAGTAACAGTTGGTGTTGAACTCAATTGCAGCAACTCCAACTTTAGATCCCTTTGCAATTGGGCCATTTCTATCTGTTAAGCTCTTGGTTAACACCTCACAGTAGAATTCCGTTACCCTACTTCCTTCTCTTTGAACACATAACTATTATTTAAGATCGTTTTTCCCATTTCTACTTCCAACAAATTCTTGACTATTAGTTTCTCATCCTTGAAGCCCTTCATGGAATCTGACACACTCTGTTGGGTATTCACCATATCAAACCTCTGCAACACTGCTCCATTTCCAGTAGGCGCCCCCAAAACAGCTGTATCCCCATGTTGCCTTATTGTGCCTGATGGAGATTCACTTGAACTGCTTGTCTCTTTTCCTTTCCCTCGATTTTGCAAAAAAAGTTCCAACTTCTGATTCAGTGTTCTTGTAATTTCCTCAAGTTGTATCTTGATGTTCTCCTGCCCTTCTTTTAGCTCATTTGTAATAATTTCCAAACTCATCTATCATTTGGCTATCATTCTTTGCCATCTGAGCCCAGGGGATCTTCCAAACTCGCTCTGAGGCCTACTCAGTCTTTTAGAGACTGACCCCTCTTTTCTCCACTTTCGGTTTTCTTGCAGGTGTAGCTAGGCGAGAGTCAAGTCTTAGCTTACTTTCGAGTCTCACTAGTACACTCGAGTCACATTTTACATTATTACGGCTTTAATTGTATTTATTCATAGAATGGGCTGGTGTGCCATTTATGTATTATTGATTATTGATTCGGAAAAGGTTGCATGCAGTGCATGTTGGATTTAATTATATTTATGAATTATTTGGGCTTGTAGCCATTAATGGAATTTTATTGTGGCATGATTGCTTCCGCATTGCACTCGTACTGTTTTTGGTTGTTTGGTATAAGGTTAGATTCCGCCTAACTAGGAAAGTTTTTTTTTTTAATTTTGTCACCCGTTCGCTATGAGTCCGGTTCATGTTGGATCGTCCAAAATAATTGCTTGAGAAAAGCTTCGAAACCCTTAGATAGAGGAAACGGAGAGTGAGAAAAAGAGAGAGAAGATGGGGGAAGAGTTAGAGAGAGATTGAGAAAGATTTGATTGAATTATAAAAAAAACGGGGTTTTCTCCAGCACACAAACACAACCGAATATCAGCAACAACAAAACATAGCCATAATGGCCAATCATAAACAAGCTAAGCACTAATTAGCTATTACATTTAATTAACGAAAAAACATAGTAAGGAAATAATTCACGCTTCTTCAAGTTGAATGCGTCTTCTCCCAAAACGATATCGTTTTCCTTTGAAACGTGATAAAAGCCAATGAAACACCATCTGCACTTTCCAGCTTTGATCCTTAATTGATCCATGCACAACCAACACCGTCCCTTGCATAACAGATCCCTACAGTAATGATTTCCTCTCTTTTTCATTTTTTTCTTCCCTATTTGCTTTACAGATCCCCGTTTTTTGTTTGTGTTTTTTGGATCAGAACCCGAAAGGCTATGAAGTCGGACGCGTTCGGCTATTGCGATTCTTGATGGGCTGGAATCCTGGCACTAATGATTTCCATCTCTTTTTCTATATATTTTTTTGGGAATATTTAATTTTTCGTCCTCTAAAGATGCCCTTATTCGATTTTGGTCCTGATCTTTTAACATTTATCACTTTGCATCCTTTATGTTTCAAAAAATCTCAATTTCAGTCCTTTAGGTAACGGACGTTAATTTTTTAACGAAAAAAGGTGCATGTTATTCACGCACCCTGAATAAAGTGAGTGGCGCGTGAGTGACACGCACCTTATTCCGTTAAAAAATTAACGTCCATTACCTAAAGGACTGAAATTGAGATTTTTTGAAACATAAAGGAAGCAAAGTGATAAATGTTAAAAGATTAGGACCAAAATCGAACAAGAGCATCTTTAGAGGACGAAAAATGAACTTTTCCCTATTTTTTTTCTTTTCTATTTTGCGTTACAAATCTCCGTTTCAATTTTTAATGTTTCCTTTTCTTCCATCGGCAGTCCCTATCTTCTTTGTCGGGGATAGTTCACTGTATAACCCTCATAAGTCTTTTTTTCGTTATGTAACCTCTAGTTTCAAATGAATTGGGTATATAACCCTTTTCTCAATTATGTGGAATAAAATAAATATTAAATATAATTATTTTTCACGTGCTCAATTCTACCACTAGATCACTGCAATCTAGCACTAGATCGCTATAATTTTTTTTATTTTTTATTTTCTTTTATTCTTTATTTTCATTTATTATTTTTACTCATATTAGATCTTCAAATCTCTGTGTTCGATCTTCATAGAATTTTGAAGATATCTTCACTTTTTTTTTTTGAAGATCCAGATTTCTTCCAGGGATCTAGCACTAGATCACTGTGATCTAGCACTAGATCACTGTGATCTAGCACTAGATCGCAGCGGTCTAGCACTAGATCGCTGCAAAGCTGCAAAGTATCCAGTTTTTCATATTCAAACCAAAATAAAAGAAGAAACTAAAAAAAAAAGTAGAAGAATAGAAGAAGTGAATAAGATTTCTTGATCTTCAAACACGATTGCAGAACCGATCGTAGATACAGAACCGATTGTAGTTGAGAAATATGCCGTAGTTGTCGAAAACGATTTCTACTCGACATAGGGGGTTGCAGAAAATAAATCGGCGACGACGATTGCAGAGAACTAATTGGAGGTGATGGAGGCGAGCGGCGAGAGAAGGAGAGCAGACAAATCGGCGGCGACGATTGCAGAGAACGATTCGGAGGCGATGGAGGCGGACGACGAGAGAAGGAGAAAAGACAAATCGACGGCGACGATTACAAAGAATGAATGAATCGGAGCGATGGAGGTGGACCGCGAGAGGAGGTGAGAAGGAGAGAAGACAAATCGATGTTGAGAGAGAAGGAGAGAAGATAAATAAGAGAGATTGTGAGAATGAAAAAAGTAGATCAAGATCTGAAATTTGAATCTTAATGTGTAAATAATATAAAAAAAAAGAAAAAAAAATTAAAGAGTCACGTGAAATAATAGACAATAAAAAAAAAGGGAAAAGAAATTGAGGGTTATCTCCCTTAAAAAAAAAGAGTTTGGCATCCCGTGGGACCAAATAACCTCCTTCTCTCTTTGAATGGCTTCCGTTGATGGCGTCATCCAATTCCGGCAATTTTATACCTACCCCAGGTACACACCCTTAAAATTTTGAATTCTGGGTAGGTTTCACATTTTTTTTTTGTTTATTTCCCTTTTGTTAAAACTGATATATTTTCCAATGTCATTTGTGGGGTTTTAATCTGATTATGATCTGCGATCAGCAACCCATATTCTGTAGAGGATAGCACAATCTCAGGCAACGAATCAGCACCACAAATGGCATCCTCTTAATATAGCATATGTATAGGGATTCAAATTGATTGATTCATTCACTGTAAATTAATTACTTGTCCCCTGCACATCCCCTGTATTAGTATTGCTGTTTCTTCTTTCTTTGTGCAATGAAATTCATACACCTAAAATCTTATATGGTATCAAGAGCATTCGATCTATAATTCCTTCCCCTCCCCCCCTCTAACCATGGCTTCCCCCACTGCTAATTCAGCCGCTGCCATCTCGACTGATTCCGCTCGGTCCCTCACTCTGATCAACTCCTCCGGTTCCATCAAGCTTCACTCCAATAACTATTTGGCGTGGAAGCTTCATATGCAGGCTCTTCTTCGCGGACATAATCTGCTTGGCTACGTTGATGGATCCATTACTAAACCACCCGAAACCATTGTGTCCGATGGCAACGCCGCCCCCAATCCGGCGTTCACCACTTGGTTCCAACAAGATCAGCTGATCCTCGCTGCTCTCGCGGGATCGCTCCACCACACCGTGGCCCCAATTATCCTCGACGCCACCTCCTCTCACGTCGCGTGGCAAGTGCTTGCAACCACATTTGCCAATGCCTCCCGGGGCCACATCAAACAAATTCGTGATGCACTAAAACGCTCCACCAAGGGTTCCAAAACAATAACTGAGTACATGACCCTCATCCGCACCAAATCCGATGAGCTTAATCTGCTTGGGCATCCTCTTAGCCAAGAGGACATCACTGATATCGTCCTCGATGGCCTTGATGACTCGTTCCGCTCAACCATTGATGCCGTCAACGCCCGAGATACCCCAATCTCCTTTACCGAACTCCACGAAAAGCTTCTAAACAAGGAACTTTCCCTTGCCTCCAGCCAGACCGTACCCCCCTCACCCCCCATCACCGCCAACGCTGCCGGTGTCCACGTCAAACAACGGCCATGGTGTCCCTCCCCCCCTATGCCATACCACAACAACTCACCCCGCCAACAGCGCCCTTACCTTGGCACTTGTCAACTCTGTGGTGTCCAAGGTCACTCGGCACGTCGCTGTCCCGAATACCAGGTTCATCCACAACAGCCTTCTCCTCACCAAACTCAATTCTCTCGCCCAACTCAGGCACCTCGCCGGCCACCTTCCCAACCCAACAATCCTTGGCAGCCTCGTGCGCACTACACGGCTGTTCCAAACACCACTCACACACCTGTTAGGAATAGTACCCTAGAAAGCCGATTGTATATCCGGTTTGTGCTTTTCCTTATTGTAATCACAGACAATCTTTGAATGAAATAACGAATTGAGGCAACACTTCTTTATATGCTCTTGTTTGGTATGCGTTTACTTTATCTGTGCATGTATAAGAACTCCCCTAATCCTGATGACTTTAGGACTCTACCATTTAGGTGAAATGGTTCATGAAACGAGCCCTATATCACATAAGTCATGATTAGTAAAATACTCCAAGCCGATGAGTCCTATAGACAGTGGGAGTGTCAACCTGACTCCTCTAAGGCTTGCTTGTGGGATCATGCCCTTAAGAAGGACCACCTTGTTTCATGGAGGTGCAAAGTGTATAGTTAATATGTGCGTGATACATGAGGGTGCTTACTTTATTAAGTAAGTTCACTGAGGTGCCCCGTGTGAGAACATTCCTAAATGGGAAAGGAAGTTTCTATTTCAGGAAATAGAAACTTCCAGATTAGGAAATATCTCACGAGTCATTGATGTGATTAATTGATCCTTAAGACTTGAGGTTCCTTGTCGCTTTATGAGTTAACTCTGTAGTCTTAGGTATAAGCTTTAAAGGTTGTCACCTTAGACAACTGATTCAAGGCTTATGTTGGGGCTGCACAAGTGATTCATGAAAGTTAATGAGAATCAAGATAGGACCTACACTTGCATTTACAAGGTGATCTCTTATTGTGTAAGTCATTCATATGCCATATGGAGTCATTGGCCAAGGCAGTAGATCAAGACATCAAGAAAAGGGTTTCTTGGATTGAGATCAAATGGATATGAAATGCACTTAGCTTTAAGACCTAATTATTAGGGTTCTGATTATTCCCTTACCCTAGATCTTGGTTGAGAGATAGTAAGTAGGAGGATTGTATCTCACATGAATCAATGACTTAAAGGTTCTGTCGAATCCGAACATTCCAATTCAGCTAGGGGTTAAACACCTGTTGCTAGACTATGGTCGTTTAATCTGTGGACTGATTAATTAATTGGGGTCACTGATAATTGAATTGAGAACCTAGAGGGTCACACACAACAACTTGGTTACATGAGTTGAGGCTTGAAAATGATTAAATGAGTTAATCGAGCCAAGAGGGTTCCACACGTGTGAAACCACTCGTGTGGCTCACGTGAGTGACACGTGTCCTTGTGACACGTGTCCCACACATGTGTGTATATATATATTGTATATATATATATTAAATAATTAAATGTGTTAATTATTTAATAGACTTTAGTTTAATTTTGAATTAAAAAGAAAGTCTAATTTTGGAGAAAAATAATCTAGTTAATTAATTATGAATTAATTAATTAGATAAAATAAGTTATTTATTTTAAATAAATAAAGTATAAAATTATCCAAAAATAGTTTGGATATTTTTAGCTCTCTTGAAAGTTGATTTGAATTAGAATTCAAAGTCAAAGTCAAAATTACTTGATGATCAAGTGATAGGAGAGAGAGAGACCAAAATCCTGGCCCATTAAGGACTAGGAATTTCGGCACTCCCCTCTTTATAAATAGGAGAGCTCGAGCTCCTTATGGAGCTAATTGGCAATTCTTTTGGTTCATGTGTTGAACACCATCCTTTCTCCAAGATAAACAAAACCCTAGGTTAAGCATAAACACTAACTAGAGAACTAGCATCCTTACTAGTTAGATTGTGATCAAGTTGGTGGACTATCTCTAGAGAGCTTCAAGTTAGAAGTTTGAAGATTCGAGCTTTACCAACGAGAGGGGATCAAGCCGCGAGAAGACCGTTCTTGGGTGGCTTGAAACGCTTCAAGAAAGAATAAAAGAAAAATAAGTTTTCTATCTCTACGAATTTGGTTACACGATTGCGAGTCCAAGGTCCTTTTGTTGGGAAAATTTTTAAATTCCGCTGCTTTCTGATTCGTGTTTTCCAACAACACCACCCTCTTGGCTACTTGACAGTGGGGCCTCTCATCATGTGACCACTGATTTGGACTCCCTCTCCCTCTCCACCCCTTACACCGTCCAAGATAGCGTTGTGATTGGTAACGGCTCTACTCTACCAATAACTCACTCGGGTTGTATACGCTTACCCTCTCCTTCTTCTTCCATATGTCTTGACAATGTTCTTTATGTCCCTTCAATGCAGAAAAATTTAATTTCCGTCTTTAAACTTTGTGAATCTAATAATGTCTCTGTTGAATTTACCCCTTATGGCTTTCAGGTGAAGGAACTGGCAACGGGAGCTTCGGTCGTGACGGGACGTACCAATAACGGGGTGTACGAATGGCCGGCGACACCAAATATCTCACCTCCCTTAGCCGCAGCCACCTGTTTGAAACCTTCCGGTGATGTTTGGCATAATCGGTTGGGACATCCCTCCACCCGAATCCTCCAACACACCATCCACCACTACAGTCTCGAGTCATCTCTTCCCCCTCAAAGCCTAGATTGTGATTCGTGTCTTTGTAATAAGAGCCATAAGCTCCCCTTTGGTAGTTCATCAATAAAATCGGAGTGTCCTCTTGATATTCTATTTAGTGATGTATGGACATCCCCGGTCCTTTCCCTCGATAATCATAAATACTACGTCATCTTTGTCGACCACTATACCAAATACATTTGGTTCTTTCCCCTAATCAGAAAATCCCAAGTAACCGAAGTCTTCCAAAAGTTCAAATCTCTTGTTGAAGTAAAATTCAATACAAAAATCAAAGCCCTATACTCCGATAATGGCGGCGAATACACAGCCCTTACACAATACCTCGCCACCAATGGCATATCCCACTTCACAACCCCACCACATACACCCGAACATAATGGCTACTCCGAACGACGCCACCGTCACATCGTTGAAACCGGCCTCACTCTACTACATCATGCCTCCATCCCCACCTCGTATTGGCACTTTGCCTTTGCCACTGCCGTACACCTCATAAATCATCTCCCAACCCTAGGCCTCTCTATGTCTTCCCCCTACCTCACACTGTTTCACCAAACACCAAACTACAACAAACTCCGTACTTTCGGGTGCTTGTGTTATCCTTGGCTCCGATCGTACTCACACCACAAGCTAAGCCCTCGATCTCTTCCGTGTGTCTTCCTTGGCTATTCCCTCACTCAAAGCGCATACCTTTGCCTCCACCTCCCCACCAACCGCCTATATGTCTCTCGCCACGTCAAATTCGTCGAAAACAGCTACCCCTTCTCCCCTAAAAGTGTCAGTCACACTCCCTCTACCACCATCGAAATCTCATCGTACCCAGAACCATCCTCAGGTCAGCCGCTGGTATCATACGTCCCCCAAGGACAACCCCGCTGCCACCGTCCCACCAGTTCCGTCACAACTGCAAGCCCAGCCGACTTCACCAACAAACACTGTCACTCCACCTCCACCGCCTCCCCAACTGCTGCCACAAACCTCACAAACAACATCGGACCCGACTCCACCAGCCAATCCCACTCTACCGCAACACTCCATGGTGACCCGGGCCAAGAACAACATCCGCAAACCATCACAGAAGTTAAATCTATCCACCCAAAAGATCGACAGTGCAGAAATTGAACCTAAAACCGTCACACAGGCGCTCCGGGATGAACGGTGGCGAACGGCCATGGCAATCGAGTATGACGCGTTAGTCCGGAATGGAACCTGGACACTTGTACCGCACTCTGAGGCTCAAAACTTGGTGGGCTGTAAATGGGTGTTCCGTATCAAGCGTCACGCAGATGGGTCTATTGAAAAGTTCAAAGCTCGGCTTGTTGCAAAGGGATTTCACCAACGACCGGGTATTGACTTCCAGGAAACCTTCAGTCCCGTCATCAAACCCACCACAATTCGGGTAGTTCTATCACTTGCCGTCACGCAGGGCTGGACCTTGCGCTAACTCGATGTCAACAATGTGTTTCTTCAGGGGCACCTCCCGGAAGTCGTATACATGGTTCAACCACCAGGGTTCACAGACAAGGACCATCCGCACCATGTCTGCAAACTTCACAAGGCTCTCTATAGTCTGAAACAGGCACCCCGCGCATGGTATCTGAATTGCGTGGGTTCCTTCTCACCGAGGGGTTTCATAACTCTCTTGCCCACTCATCCCTCTTCATCTTCAACTCAGATGATGCGCTAATTTTTGTTCTAGTATATGTTGATGATATTGTGGTAAAAGGACCTGATGAGGCGGTGGTGTCGCGTTTCATTAAGATACTCTCGGCCTGGTTTTCTCTCAAGGATTTAGGGCCTCTGACATATTTTCTTGGCATTGAGTGCATATCCACACCCGATGGGCTGCTCCTCTCTCAACGCAAATACATACATGACCTACTGCACCGCCTGGACATGGCAGGGTCCAATCCTGTTACTACTCCTCTCTCCCCAGACACGGAACTTCGGATTTCAGCAGGGACTTCTCTATCGGATCCCTCCGAATATCGTTCAATTGTTGGCGGCCTCCAATACCTCACCTTGACACTGCCGGATATTGCATTCTCCGTGAATCGTCTATCTCAATTCATGCATCGCCCCACCACGGCCCACCTCCAAGCTGTTAAACGGTTGCTCCGGTATCTCCGAGGAACATCTGACTTTGGGATATTCATCCTCAAAACCAGCACCCTGCAAATCCGGGCCTTCTCTGATGCCGATTGGGGAGGCAACAAGGACGACTACACCTCAACGAGTGGTTACATTGTCTACCTAGGATCCAATCCGATCAGCTGGAGCTCAAAGAAACAGCGAAGCGTTGCACGGTCCTCCACAGAGGCTGAATACCGCGCGGTAGCCTCTACATCAGCTGAGGTTCGTTGGATCTGTTCTCTACTGTCTGAATTGGGTATCCAACTGTCTCAACCACCAACAATACTCTGCGATAACATCGGGGCAACTCATCTATGCTCCAATCCAGTTTTCCACTCGCGCATGAAGCATATCGCGCTCGATTTCCATTTCGTACAGGAGCAGGTCCAGAACGGAGCTCTTCATGTCCAGCATGTGCCCTCCGTTGATCAGCTGGCTGACACACTCACCAAGGCCCTTCCCCGTTCACATTTTATGAGATGTCGTGACAAGATCGGCGTCTCCAACAGAGCCTCCATCTTGCGGGGGCGTGTAGAGGATAACGCAATCTCAGGCAACGAATCAGCACCACAAATGGCATCCTCTTAATATAGCATATGTATAGGGATTCAAATTGATTGATTCATTCACTGTAAATTAATTACTTGTCCCCTGCACATCCCCAGTATTAGTATTGTTGCTTCTTCTTTCTCTGCGCCATGAAATTCATACACCTAAACTCTTATATATTCAACTTAAAAGAAAAGGTAAAATTTTCTACTCCTAATGACTATATTATTACGCCTTCAGGAAGCTCGCCTCAAGATTGGAGTTGGAGTGAATCGCGTATCCATATCCTCAGTCACCGTCTCTTCGTTTATAGACTGAATAAGAGGTAAGAATTCAACAATGTGAAGCAAAAATTCTCTTCTGCAAATATATTTGTTGTTGAAGTTGATTTTAGTTCATGTGATTCTGATGGCTTTCTCACGATTGAGTTCACGAATTAATTTGGTTATACAATTTCTTATTTTGGTGGCGGTGTTTGATGCTTCATTTGGATTTTAACTCAAAAGTTTAGGTTTGATTATGGTTTTTTTTCTAATTGTAGAAATGCAAAACAGACTTGACAACTACCTGTGTTAAAAAGTAGGCAGTAGAAACTTAAACAAATTTAATGGGGAATTATTGAAATTTGGGTTATCTAAACTTATTTTCAGATGCAAAATAACCCGTATATTTGTTTATGAGGTATAATCATGCTGAAGTTCAAACAATTGTCTATTATCATTTCTATATTAAATAAAAAATTATAATCATGTGGTTATTGAAAATGGTTTGATAAACCATGGATAAGGTCATCTAAGAGGGTTAAGTCTTAGGCAATTGTTTACATTTAGGACGCATTTGATACGTTAGATTAGGCACATATAGCTGATTTAATTTTGGCTAAAATTCTGTTTGATATCATAAATTAAGTAAGTGCGACCCGGATGACTTAATTCTCGACCCGGCCGAATCTTAGCATTGTAGCAGGATTAAATCCGTTTTTGAATCCTAGGGGGTGGGGTGTGACTAGCTCACATTAACTCTTTTGTTGGTGGTTCCAAAAATTTAAGGCCATATTTGCCCTTCACATCTCTTCACCCAAGAAAGGTTGCAACTGTTCTCCCTTCTTCCCCAATTGATTCAATGTCGTTGTAGGGTTCTATGGCGGCCATAAATCTTTTGCACCAGCAATCTCTGCAGTGAAAGAAGTATATATAACTTTTTTTTTTTTTTGGCATTGAGAAACACTTCCCGGGCTAAACGAAAGCAAGTCTTGCTGAATTTGTAATTGTCTATTGGCGTCGCCGTGGGCCCGTGGCGAGCGTGGCGAGAGTTTTCTACTGCGTGCTCATCGTTTTGACTCATAGCAGGTACGAACTTTGGTTCTCAGGTCGTCGTAGATTTGGTAAATTTCATGTGTCGGTACGCCCTTATAACTTTTTGTGCCTTGTTGGCATTCTTCGTGACTGTTTTTCGTAGTTGATGGTATACAAATAATGCCGTGCACCTCAGTGTCATGCTAATGGTGACTATGTAATTGTTCTTGAGCCCAATCATTATGTTTGATGACTCAGGATGACTGAGTGTAGAATGATCATGTTTTGCTTTATTGTATAAGGAGCTATGATTCATGATATGTGATTGGTTGATTGCACGAGATGACTCATTTATTTCTTAGGTTAATTTAATATTGTTCCATTGTGTTAATCTCCAAAACTATTTTGGATGATTTATCAACGGTAATTGTTGCTTGATGATATGCTCTATAGTGTTAATCTCTGAAACTATTTTGGATGATTCATCAATGGTAATTGTTGCTTCATGATATAAAGGTATCTCAAGAAGATGAAGAAAATGTATGTTTGTTCTGATGCTGAAGGAAATGTGCAAAGACAAAACCGTGCATATTTTTTTAACCTTTTCTTCGCTAAATACTAAAAATAATGTCAAGGAACAACGGGGATAGTAGATTATGTTCCCTTTCACCTTGGCTGGAAAGGGTGGTTTGGTAAGATTAACCACCCTATCCAGCCTTTTACCTCTCAAGATAATTAATATGGGCTAACCTCGGGGCCCCGGGAAAAGGGTTGGAAAGCGTGGGCAATATACCCACTCAAAAAATCTGCCCCTAATTACACCAGTTGGAATGGAAAGGGTAAATTGTTTTTCTTATCCCTAAAATTGAACACCAAAATACACACAATTGTCCTTCAAATTTTTTGTTAGCCAAAGTTGATGTTGGAATTTTCCCCCCAATTCAGTTCCGGCGGTATGCGAGGGTTTTTTAATCAAAATTCAGTTCCCCCAAATTACACAGAAGTGTTGTTTGACAGAGTAGCTCTCGAATACGAAAGAATTGGTAAGCAAAGTTTTCCTTTGTTGTTGGCGTCGTTGTAACAGAATTGGATTTTTTGTTATTGTGTCTTTGTGAGCTCTGGTATACTGAATTGTTTGCTGTAATTTTCGTATGTTACAACGCATTTAATTTCAAACTTTCGTGTTCCGTTAGCTCTTCACATCCCTTTTGATTTTTTAGGTTAGGTTTCGAATTTCAACAAGACCCAAATATCAGGGTTAGTGACTTCCTTTCATGATAATATTGAATTATGATAAATTTGAACTGTTCTCGACTGTTTTTGTTGCTTCATTCGGTTTTTTGGTCAACTGTATTATCCTTGCTGCAAGCTCCTTGTTACTTCGTTTTTATATATAATTTCGACTGCATTGTGATTCAGTATTTTGCGGTTGAATGCCTACTGTTGTTTGTATTTTGTGATAGTGCATTTTATTTTATTCCGTACCAGAGATGGATTCTAGGAAAGCCCTTGTTGTCCTACAGGTGATGAGATTCTTTATGATAGCTATGCTGATGAACACTGTTCTGATATTGTCGGTCGTAAGTCAGGAAAAAACACAGATTAACAAACGAATCAAAAGATACTTACAGTTTGCTGGATAGGATGCCTGCACGGATTAACTTACTAGATAGGTTAACTAAGAAATCAGAAAGAAAATACATTAATTTTCTAAGGATGGGTAGGGATGCCCTTGGCCGACTATGTGTAATTTTACGAGAGATGGGTGGACTTTCGGATACTCGCGAGGTAACCGTAGTGGAACAGGTATGCATATTCTTAGGTGTCCTTGCCCATCACAAGAGAAACTGTATTGCTGGGTTTGACTTTGAAAGGTCGGGTCGGACAGTTTCCAAGTATTTCCATATGGTCCTCAAGGCTATCCTAAAACTTCTTAACATATTCGTTGTCAAACCGACTCCTGTCGACGAAGATTGCACAGATCAAACGTGGAAGTGGTTTAAGGTACCAAACCTTTAATTCTTTACATATAAGCAGAATGACTGAGCTACAAATTAAAGAAATATGCAGATTTTATTTAGGAATTTAATTACACGAATTACAGGGGTGTCTAGGTGCTTTGGATGACACACTAATAGAAGTTACAGTGCCGGATCTTAACAAAGGCCGTTATAGATCACGTAAGGAAAAATGTCATGTCAACGTGCTAGGTGTGTGTGATCGAAAGTGTAATTTTGTGTACGTGCTCACCGGGTGGGAGGGGTCGGCTGCAAATGGACGGGTCCTACGTAATGTCATTCAAAGACCGAATGGGTTCCGCGTCCCCGAAGGTTTTTAATGCATTGGCAACATAATCTTTACATAATTTTCTGAATACAATGAATTAGAAGCATAATACAATTTCTTAACACATTGATCATTTTGATTCGTATAGGGAATTATTATTTGTGCGATGCCGGATACACCAACGGGAATGAATTTCTTGCTCCGTATTGGGGAGTTAGGTACCATTTGCAAGAGTGGGGTAGTAGGGCACCGGTTAACCCGAAAGAACTATTCGATAGAAGACATTCTTCGGCTCGCACAACTATTGAACGAACTTGGGGTATATTCAAAGGAAGATGAGCGATTCTCCGTAGTCCGTCTTTCTACGACATCAAGGTCCAGAGTCAAATCATAATGGCGTGCGCATTGCTTCATAATTTCATACGGGTGAGATGGCGGTTGACCCGCTCGAGGTTGAGTTAAACGAGGCTAGTTTAATTGTTGATACCGATGATGATTCCGTTGAATACATCCCCCACATCAAAACATCCCAGGCCTGGACTGACTTTCGAGAAATCTTGCCAATGATATGTGGCCCACATATGCTAATAGAAGGAGACAAATTTGATGCATTCATGGAACATTGTTTGTTACTTTGTTGAAGGATATTCTGTTTCTTATTTTAATAGTACTTTACATGTTTGTTGTTTCTCAAGACATTTGGTATCTGTAATACGCAGTCAGCTTATGTTGTATTAAACTGATATGTATTCCACTTTCAATTGTTCTGCCGCCATGCTTGATCTTATTCTCAATTGTTATACTTGTGGAAAATAACAGAGAAAATGATATATATGATGTCAATTATGTTCAGTTTACGCAATGTGAAGCTTGTTATATGACTTTGTGTTGATGTCTGACTTATATTTCTAAGTAAATTTGCAGATGAGTCAACCACAAGCACGGACGGGAAGCGGCCAATACCGTGGTGAAAGCAGTGCGTCAAGAAGGAACGGGTCACGTCGGTCATGGTCATCGATTGAGGAGCATACATTATTGACTGCATTCAAGGATATTATTGCATGCGGTTGAAAAACGCCTAACGGTTTCAGAACAGGCTACATACAACAGCTCGAGGCACGTCTGAAGATGGCCTTATCTGGAACCGACTTACACGGAGATCCCCACATTCTCTCCAAGTACGGTTCTTGGGGAAAAAAAAACATATAGGGAAGTGCGTGATAAGCAAGATCGGAATGGGATGGAATGCTACCACGAAAACGATACAAGCAGAATCGAGGTATTGGGACATGTTGATCGAGGTAAATACATTGTACAGTTGTTATATTGTATCTTGATGGTCGTGCAAGTACATATTTTCTGCATGGGGCGTTTTAGATTATACTTATAACATGCAGCCTGTTTGTACAATGTTATTTATTTTTATTTATAGGCGTTGTTTTATTTATATGCAGCACAATCCTGATTTGGCTTATGTTCGGGAAAAGTCATTTCCTTTCTACGAAACATGGATTGAGATGTATGGAAGAGACGGGGCTACAGGAAACGGCGCTTTTGATTTTAATGGCCCAATTGATGAGAGTGGTGCCGATAACGGAATAGAGGAGACGAAGGAGAACAACAACAACCCAATTGTTGTTGAAGCTGAAAATAACACGCAAGCACAATCAACACCACCTCTCGCAGACTCCACCACAAGGGCTGATTCGAAGGGTAAACGCAAATCTGTTGACGATGTTAATGAAATCGTTGAAACAATAAGCAAAATGTGGGGTGAATAATGGAGAAGGCCTGGAACGGGGCTCAAAGCAGATAGGAAAATCTACAATAAATACACAGGCATTAGTTAAAAACTCTAGCAAATCTGCTTTAAAAGTTTTTAATAGATATTAAATTGTGGGGGATGGTACCTTCCTGAATTTTCAATCAATTGACTTGATGAGGGGGCATTGATCAACACAGCTATTTAAACACCTCCAGCTTCCCAAAAGAATACACTCCATAATATCCACAAATATTTTTGATTTCAACACAGACAGTTTTAACAAAATGAGTGAATTCATAACTGGAAACGGTACCTTCTTCGATGCCGTCTGGACCAAGGAACTCGATGAAAAATCCATTCGAGATCTCGAAGCGCACGCGATGAAGGCAAGGAGGAGCCTCAACTTCAGAGACGATGAGATCTTTGACAACATCCTAACGAGTATGTACTAGTACTCGAACCATGTGTTCGAGCTTGAAGCCATTCATCGTCGTTTCAAACTAGCTAACCTCCGCTACCACACCTGGAAGTGCATAATGGAGCACGATGACGTTGTCTACGATCAGGGGACGATGAGCGTGAAGGCATCTAACTTTACATGGATTGAGCTTTGTGAGGTAATGCCAAACCTATTGTATAACTTGATCAAAATATGAGCATAGGCTCTCATATGCAGATATTGTAATCACTTACATTTGAATCTATGTTCGTGCAGTCATTCGATCTTGCTATTGCGTACCACAAGGTTGGAGTGGAAAGAATGTGGCATGAGCTAAATGCGATTTTCGGACCGGACGATGCCCCCGATCCCTCTATGAAGTCAATGCTCCCACCCAAACCACAGCGCGCATTTGAATTGATCCGACCTAACGGCCGGTGTTTGCCAACAATTGACGAACTTCTAGCTGACATTAGTAAGCATATCACTTAAAAATGATTCCAGACAATGATCACCTTCAAAGCTATGCACTCTCTTACATCTCCATTGTCAATGTTACAGTAAATCTTTCGCACTTCCGTTATTTTTTTTTTTTGGGAACTTTTATACAGTGGAGGAGGAAAAGCGCATGTGGGATGAGAAAGTTCGGAAGGACAATAAGAAACGCGGCATTGTCGAAGTCTCCGACCCCGCCGATTGCATGAGCTTAACCAAGTCACTGGGAAGAGAACTAGCCCCTGCAAGAGACGTGATTATCATATCGCCCGAGATGGCTCACACTCGTGCTTCCACTGCGAGCGGTGCCGGTTGCTCCCGTGCCAAACGCTGCCTGCCGTTTTAGTAAAGTTCTTTCCATGCTATGGGTATTAGTTTTAGTATTCATGTTTTATTGTATCCTGAAGCTATTTCAATGTTATCTCTGGACTTTTGTTGTTATTTGCGCCGGAACATTATCAATTTTTGTAATCTATCTTGTTTAAAAGACAAGGGTCGGCTTATAACAAAAGAACTTTCATCAAATGTATTGACTATTGCACGAGGTGTTAGGCATACAAGCACTCTATGCAACGTTCAACATTGATATATAGACCAAATAAAATATTACAACAGCTGGCAATACTTTCATAAGACTGGAAACATGAAAAGTATCATTCTTACATCCGATAAACCAAAACCAAAATAAATAAAAAAAACCAATTTTAGTCCACAAATTGCCTTAATATCCTACTTCATCACATAGACCAGAAAACAATAGTCCAAGGTGATCAACAATATCGTGCACATAACCCCATAACAACAACAAAAGATATTCAATGTGCTCGGAGAAACTGCAAAACCTTCCTTCAGCTGAGGTCCAAGTACACCTTGTTCGGCCGAAGATGCTTCTTCGGAGTGTTGATGACTGATGTTGGTCCTTGCCCTAGTCGACCGTGTTCGGACTTCAGAGCCAATGTTGGGCAAGTAAGTGTTCAAACATGGCACAATGGTGTGGTGCAAATGTGCATATTTTTTGGATAGCAGCTCGTTCGCCCATACAAAACTGCAAGTTCGAGACCTAACCGGACATCGATAATAGAATCGTCCGGGGTTTTGCACGTGCTCCCCCGCTTGCAAAAATTGCTTGGGACCATTTCCACACTCGCACGGGATCAGAAATCGTTGCATCTAAAACAATAACGAATCAAGACATAAACTACAGACATGAATCACACCCAAGTAACAAAGAATGCAATTACTTGCAACAAGATGACTGTCTAAAAAATCCCCAATTTCTTGGAACGAACTGTTTATTCAGATATTTCAATTCTCCAGATTTTGGCGAATGTAATATCAACACTTTTGTTAGGTACTTAAACGCCCGGAGAACCACACCCCAAAAGCTAGCTGTTAAGGTGGGAGAGCCAAGCATTTAAATAAATACCCCATCAAGCTGCCTAAACTACTTGATGTGGGACTTTTGGTCCCTAACAATGCACCCTCCCCGGAAAGCCGACGTCCCGGTGGCTGCACTACATCGCTTTACTCGACCGCGCTTCACTCGTACAACGGTCAACCCCTCCGCCGGTAGCCCTTTCCGTAGTCGACCACCGGCTCTGATACCACTGTTAGGTACTTAAACGCCTGGAGAACCACACCCCAAAAGCTAACTTTAGGTGAGAGAGCCAAGCACTTAAATACCCCATCAAGCTGCCTAAACTACTCGGATGTGGGATTTTTGGTCCCTAACATCTTTCCACTTAGACAACCAATATTAAAATTTGTAGCAAGAACCCTGAAAAAAGCCCGAATTCTTTCGCGCGAAAATAAAATTCCGTGTTATTTAAAAATTTCCTAAACTAATTGTAAGGCATCATGTAGGAACAACGTATTAACATCTGGAACGTCTAATTTACGCCTGCCCAAATGTTGTATGCATAACAAGAATCACGCACGCCTACTACCCATCCAACAATCACGATTGAGTTCGAAATTATTCTCAGCAATTATCAATGTATCAAAATAATGAAATACGTCAAGAACTTTGCGTCGAAGCCCCAAACATTACCTTCACAAGTCGCCGACAAGCAAGGCACTCTTCTCCCTCTCAACCAGTGTACAGACAGTGAAGTTGTTCTGGATATGGAGTGAAAATATTACATATACTGCTCTGGCAATTGAAGGGGCAATAGGCTAAATTACCTTTAAAGTGATATGAAATATGCCATTAAAGTAAAGACCCCTACAAAATGGGCTAAATAACCAATATCATTCCCAAACAAAGTAAAAACTTGTATGGGTTATTTAGCTATAAAAATTTCCCTTAACAATCTGTCGGCAATGGTTAAGAACCAAGAGAAGTAAAGGGTCCCTAATGTTTCAATATTTAATTAAATAACTCGCTTAATATATGTACATATAACTCATCCATGATCCAACATAAATGGTCTTTATATAAAATCTTTTTCATGTTCAAAGACTACCCAAAATAGTATTTTAATTTGTAGATTAGTTTCTATAAATTCTATAGCTATCTAAATTTGCACTTTTGTCATTGTGGCCATATTGTACTGTTGCATACTCATATACTAAAACAGACGATTAAAGCACAAATTACTCGGCACTAATAGTATCTACATAAGCATATATTAGAATGCTAACCTATAACGTTAAAAGATATTTAATCTTTTATTTGGTTCCCATAATAGTCTAAAACATTCACAGATATTCCTAATTTAGTTATTTATAATAGCTGCACTTCAAAGTCAAATGAATAAACCTTTATTGTAATAATATGAACAGCTTCTTATTTGTGTAAAATGCCCCATCATTAATACCATTAAGTCATTTTCCTTTTTTTTTTTTTTTTTTTCTGTATCTTATTTCCATGGATCGAGCCGGATCAGCCCACTTAAATATAAAATTCTCCCTACCAATAATAATCGCGTTCCCAATGACTCAAACTCGAAACCTCTGGTTAAGCTAGCATAACACCGAGCCATTAAGATACAAGGCCAGTTACTGTGTAATATTTGCAAACTCTAAAAAAGTGTGTTTTTATGGTTTCCGGAAAGCAGAAACGGAAATATTCTGTTTTTAAGCTTATATGGGTGCTTCTTTTAGCTTCAAGGTTCCTATTACTATTCGTTAATAGTTTGTGTACTTTATTCTTCAAATGCTCTCAACTTCTACTACACTTTTTTATAATTTTGCCTTCCACATTAACTTCGCTAGCTAAAAGTATTTGTACATATATTATCCATACATGAAAGGAGGCGTATGACTATATCATCCATAACTAACAGAACTTACAGGTCTGGAATCATTATCTGGATTTCTTCGATATACACAGTCTGACTTTCTCCTAGAGAATTGAGAAATCTGGCCCCCTTCGGTTGTCTTCTCTTGAGTCTTTTACATGAGAAATCTGTTTTTCACAAAGTAAGCCATTGGTTATTAAAATCCTTATACAGATAACCAATCTAGCCAAATCAAGCATAGTACCTCTCCCATGCCGGTGTGAACCGCCATGCCCGTAATTCCCACCATGTCTAACATCTGCAAGGCCGATCATCAGTGAGGAGCTTTGGTTTTCCACCCTGTAACTGAAGCAAAAAACATATGTTATCTACTGATGTACAGAATCTACGATAATCCACAATAAAATAAAGGACAAAGCTGTGCAAAGACTTACAGCTAGGTGCAATGACAGGTGGAGACAAGCCTAATGAAGCAGCACCACAATCATTACTATAATCGGCGCCATAATCCACTACTGTTTCTGAGCTTCCAGCTCTTTCTGAACCAATTTTCCATCACCACCTCTACTTATGACTAGTTAAGGAAATTGAGAATTCAAACTACTTGATGTACATTTATGATTTAAATAACTTTGTCCGTGGAGGTCTGCATTTCTTTTTTGTTTCCACAGCCCAATAAGCTAAACTCAAATAATGTACACAAACACGCCAGCAATCAGAAAACACTGACCCAACAGATAATTATATGCAACATGAAGTGAAGAATACAAAGAAAAAATGCAGCACGTAACTTTACACCAACCTATACAGAAAGAAAACCGGTAGTCAACAAACTTGGATATTGGAAAGTCCAAACCATGACAAGTGGAAGAAAAAATGAAAATAAAGAATACTTCTAAATAATAAAGCCCAACTCTATACATCCAGTAGGAAAGTCAGACAGTCACCAAACCAAATCTAACAGCACTAAAGGCATAAAAGGATATCTGGATCATAATCTGTACGACATTCGTCTCGAACCTGACAAATAAAACATTAATCAGATAAAAAATTGGATTAGTAGGGTGCGTGCAACAAACTTAACATACATACGCTGCCCACCACTTCAACCACGAGGAAATTTAGCTGGACATACCCTTCAAGTTTCCATTTCACCGAATAACCCTCAAAATATTTTTTCTTTTTTTTTTTTTTAATTCAATAAATATAAATTATATTATTTAAATACATAATTGGACTACTTTAAGAATATATATTTCTTCAAGGACTAAATTGAAATATTCTTAATTTTATTAAAAAAACACAAAATTAGAAAAGGAGTCTTTTTAGCTTTAGACTTCTCCTTTAACAATTTCCTCTGTCGTCTTCCCCTTTCAGAACAAAGAACAAATTCAAAACTTCAACAATCACCGCCACCTCCTCTTCCGTCTTCTTCCTACCGCCACCGCAGTGCTGCCGCAGCTACCATATGTTAGCAAGGAAAACTAGGGATTTACTCAATCCCGTAATTGTAGTAGTTATTCTGTAATTATTCTGTTTCCTTTCTTAGCCTAGATCTTGTAGTATATAGTTGTGTTATACCGTGTAGTAGTTCAGACAATTAAAGCAATACAGAATAAAATTTCCTCCCAAATTATGGCTTTCATTACATTCAACATGGTATCAGAGTGGGCGATAATCCTTTAATCGAAATCGACCCTTGCTCATCACTTACCGGTACCTTTCTCGGCCATGGCCGAAGACAACAACAACATATTCAGTTCCGGCAAGGAATCGCCGCAACCCGTCAATTCCTTAGCCACCCAGCTAGCCAGTATCATCGAAAGCAAATTCCAGAACCTGCAAACACAACCAGGAAACAGTCATAATCACAGCCAAACACCCCAGACCGTTTCAATTAGTACCAAACTAAACCAGTTCAACTATTCCCTGTGGGCTCGCCTAATGAAATTAGCCATTGGCGGGCGAGGTAAACTTAGTCACATTGCGGGAGATCTGCCGCCTCCCTCACCCAAACAACCCAATTACCACAAATGGGAGCAAGATGATTTAATAGTCTGCTCGTGGCTCTTGGAAATTATGGAGCAAGAACTCATCACCTATTACGTTGAATATCCGACAGCCAAAGCATTATGGGACGGACTACTTGCCACATACAGTCAAAGGGGTGACGGTCTCCAGATATACGACCTCACCACGAGAGCCAATAATCTGAAACAGGGGACGGATAGCATCGAACGATACTACAGCAATATCCAGAAAATTTGGAGAGAAATTGACGCCAAACAACCAAATCCCATGGCGTGTGAAAGTGACATAGCCGTTTTTAATCGGCTAAAATCAAAAACTCGCCTCTTTCAATTTCTCGCCGGAGTCAACGACAAATTTGACAGCGAGAGGCGAGATTTACACAAAGAGACCCCGCTACCTACCGTGGAAAAAGCGTACGCTGCAATTCGCCGTGAAGGAGTATGGCGAGGTATACTAGGGTCGGATCTGGAAGGGGAAGGCCCATCATCGGCCGGAGCCTCAGGCATCGGGACCGAATTTATTGCTAGGGGACCGCAGAAATCAGAGAGGGGGCAGGCTCCGGTGGCTCAGAGATTTGCCACCAAGCCCCGATCAGAGGAGCCGGAGAAAGGGGCCGCATCATCACGTCGGGGCGGCGGCGAGAACAGGCCGCCGATCAAATGCGGAAAATGTGGCAGAATCGGACATACCAAAGACAACTGCTTTGAAATCATTGGATTTCCAGCAGGTTGGCAGAGTCGGCGGCGTGACCACGCTGGACCGGCGCAGGGAGTGGCGGCGGTAGCAGCCGACCGTGAGGAAAAGAAGGCATCAGATGATGGAGAAGCAGAACATAGGGGTTTGGGTTTCGCAAGAGTTGCAGCGGCGGAAGGGAGACAAGGGAGAGAATCTCCAACCCTAGGTACTAAATGGGGGGAGGGGGGAATATCATTTATGCCCCTTCATCTCACAGCCTTTGAGTTATTGCACTTCTGCTCCACTTTTTTCCAATTATAAGAATTGTGATTCCCCTAATCAAGAAACATGCAGAATTAACCCTGGTGCAGCCCTAAATATGTCAGGAAACAAGACTTCTCGGTGGATATTTGACTGTGGGGCCACGAACACAATGACCAATGATCGGTCTGATCTTGTTGACCTTGGCACCCAAAGATTACCTCCATTCAAAATGCCAACGGGGGTTTTGCCCAGGTTCTTGGATCAGGAACCCTGTCATTATCTCCGACAATAAATTTTAAAAATTATCTTTATATTCCTAGTCTATCTTATAAATTGTTGTCCATTAGTCATGTTACAAAGGAGTTGAATTGTATCATGCTTATGTTTCCTGGTTTTTGTCTATTACAGGATATTCGGTCGGGGAAAGTGATTGGGCGTGGTACTGAAAGTGGGGGGTTATACTACGTCGATGAGGTGGCTCAAACAAGGAACTGCAGCGCTTGCTCACAAGACAATGGACCGCCAACAGTGGCTGTGGCATCGTCGTTTGGGCCACCCGTCTCCGGGGTATCTCCAGTTGCTTTTTCCTAAGTTTTTTTCTGCAAACAATAAAATCTCTTGTGAGACATGTATTCTTGCAAAGAGTCATAGACAGTCTTTTTCCGTATCTAGTTCTCATGCTCAGATAGTATTTTCTCTTATTCATTCTGATGTATGGGGCCTTTCCCCAAATACTGGTTTTAGTTATGATTTTAAATACTTTGTCTTGTTCATTGATGATTATTCACACATGACTTGGGTGTATTTTCTCAAAAATAAGTCGGAGGTTCCTTCTAAATTCATGGAATTTTTTCAGTTGGTCAAAACCCAGTACAACTCTCAAATACAGGTCTTACGATCTGATAAGGGGGGGGGGGGGGGGAGAGGAGGGGGAATTTATCAATAACACCATGAAACAGTTTTTTGCTATGTTTTGAAACTCGGACCGGACCGGCCGGTCGGACCGGTTTGAGGTGACCGGCCGCCATTCCGGTCCGGTTAACCCCCTAAAACCAGTTGGCTAATTGACCGGTGTGACCCGTCAAAAACCGGTCGAAAACCGGTGATTGGACCGGACCGGACCGGTTTCGGGCCGTTTGGCCCGGAAATCCCCCTTTTTTTTCCAAAATTTTGAAACCAAATGGGAGGCCGTGGGGAATTGAACCCTCAACCCTTCATATAAAATGAAGGTGCTACAACCAACTGGGCTAACTCATTTTATTGTCACTTTATCGGTAAAATTAGGCTTTATATATTAGTTTGAAATTTGTAATTATATTTAATAATTAATTTCTTGGAAAAATATTAATTAGGATTAAAATATTATAATACGTCATAAGAATTCAATGTAAGTCCTGAATAAAATAATGTGATTTTATTATATATATATATATATATATAAATGTATGTATTAATTTATTTTTCAATAAATATGGTACTTGTTAAATTAATCTTTTATTTATATTATTAATTTAGTTCATGTTGATTATTTTGCTATTTAGTTTTATATTTGTAAATTTATAATTTGAAATTTTAGTTTTAGAGATGTTATTTCAAAAATAATCAATAGTTGAAAGTGATTTAAAATTATATTTTTTTATATTATTTCACTATTTTTAATTAATATCTATTATGTTATATAATTAATATTTATGTTAATATATATTTATATAATTAAATATAATTATGACGTAATTATGACGTCATACCGGTTCGACCAGTGGTCCGACCGGTCGAACCAGTAAAACCAGTAACTAGTAAGAGGTCCCGGTTCGACCTCCGGTCCGGGTTTCAAAACATAGGTTTTTTGAGAAAAATAGGCTAATTCACCAAACTTCGTGTCCTCATTCCCCTCAGCAAAACGGGGTCGCAAAAAGAAAAAACCGTCACCTTCTTGAGATGTCTAGGTCCTTACTCATCGAGTCCCGTTGTCCCAAGTCCCTGTGGCCTGAAGCCATCGCCACTTCCGTACACTTGGCAACCGTCTTCTTTCTCGGGCTCTTGACTTAGAAACCCCACTACAGTGTCTCGCAAAACAAGTTAATATCCCTTCTATTCTAGTGCTTCCAACTAGGGTCTTTGGGTGCTCCGTTCTTGTTCACCTCCCCAAACATAACAGAACCAAACTTGATCCTTGTTCCATCAAATGTGTCTTTATCGGGTATGGGGTTTATCAGAAGGGGTACCACTGAGTGGTCAGGGGGAGAGTCAGCTATCGGATCCTCTGAGTGGGATACCACCTCACCCACCACGCAGTTCTTAGCTAGACATAGTCCCAACAGGGCAAGTAGGCGGAACCACCGAGCCTGTCTCTCCCGTGGTACGATTCCCCACTACCTCCATAACGCCAGTCACTCCTGAGAATAATCCTGAGGTTAGTAGTCACGTGTTGGAAAGTTCTACTGCCATTATTACTTCCCCTATTCCAGTTATTCCTAACAGTGCAGGGATCAGTGAGGAACGTGAAGGGAACAATGTGCAGGGGGAGATTGAGAGCAATGTACAGGAGGAAGTGGAGAGGTATGTGTTACCTCCAAGAACAAACAGAGGAATCCCTCCTAGGAGGTATGAACCAGAGTATAAAGGTAGAACACCGAAATATCCTCCTGCGAATATCGCGATTGGAAATCTAGCAGCATCAGCACGGGCCTATACAGCTGCTCTGTACTCACTCAAGATTCCAACCAAAGTGGAAGAGGCTCTCACAGAAGATGAGTGGGTCCGGGCCATGGAAATTGAAATGGAGGCACAAGAAAAGAATGAAACTTGGGAAAAATACATGCTTCCGCCTGGGAAGAAGGTGGTAGGATGCAGGTGGGTGTATACAGTGAAGTATCATACTGATGGAAGTGTCGAAAGATATAACGCGAGGTTGGTGGCCAAGGGGTATACTCAGATTTACGGTATTGATTACTCAGAGACGTTTTCCCCAGTGGTAAAAATCGACACTATTAGGGTGTTATTCTCGATAGCAGTAAATCGGGATTGGGCCCTGCACCAATTCGATGTTAAGAATGCATTTCTGCATGGAGACCTTCGAGAAGAGGTATACATGGAAGCACCTCCAAGATTTACTTAGGGATTCAGTAACGGGGAAGTATGCAGACTTAAGAAGGCCCTGTATGGGTTGAAACAATCTCCTCGAGCATGGTTTGGGAGGTTTTCAACAGCAATGAAGAAGTATGGTTACCATCAGAGTAACTCAGACCATACTCTCTTTATTAAAAGGAGGGAGGAACTTGTGACGTGCTTGATCATCTATGTTGACGATATGATCATTACGGGAGACGACACAGAAGAGGTTACTTAGTTGAGGGAAAATTTGTTCAGGGAGTTCGAGATGAAAGATCTAGGACAGCTGAAGTACTTCCTTGGGATAGAGGTACTGAGGTCAAATAAGGGTATATACATCTCGCAGCGAAAATTCGTTCTGGACCTGCTGGCAGAGACAGGGTTGCTGGAGTGTCGACCAGTGGATACTCCCATGGTGGTGAACCATGGATTAAGAAGTGTTGAGGGGTCGGGTGAGACAGACAGGCTGCAGTATCAGCACTTGGTAGGGAAGCTTATCTATCTATCTCACACACGACCTAATATAGCCTATGCGTTAGGGTACTGAGTCAGTTTATGCACCAACCACAGAAGGAACATATGGATGCTACAGTGAGAGTGTGTCGATACCTGAAAGGGTGTCTGGGAAGAGGAGTTCTATTTCAGAAACATGGCCACTTAAGGATTGAGGCTTATACAGATGCAGACTGGGCAGGAAGCCCAGGAGACCGGAGCTCTACATCAGGCTATTTTACTCTGGTTGGTAAAAATTTAGTGACATGGAGAAGTAAAAAGCAGAAGGTGGTGGCACTCTCTAGTGCCGAAGCAGAGTTTCGAGGGATTGCTCGAGGTGTTGCAGAAGTGCTATGGTTGAGGAAGTTGCTTAGGGAAATTGGTCTCTTGAGTGGAGAAACGTGTAACTTGATGTGTGCTAATCGGGCAGCCATAAGTATATCTGAGAATCCCGTACAGTATGATCGTACAAAACACATTGAGGTCGATAGGCATTTCATCAAGGAGAAGATCGAGGAAGGAATCATTAAGTTACCACATGTGAGGTCAGAGGACCAACTTGCAGACATCCTTACCAAAGCTGTCAATGGTAGGATATTTGGAGAAGTTCTTAGCAAGTTGCACATTGAAGACCCCACTTGTAGCACCCCGCACGTGAGGCACCACATCCTCCCCCCCCCCCCCACTATGTCTCAACACGAGTAACGAAATGGGAAGTCCGCACCCGTATCAAACCATAGCGAATGGGAGACAAACAAAACAAACCTCTTAAGCTAGGCGGAACTTAGACCCTGCAAATATAACCAACCAACAAAATAGAATGCAGCGAAAAACTAAAATCCAAACACATGCATTGGCCACGGGCCTGCAGAAATTAAACAGACGAACCACAAGCAGACTTGGGCTCCTCAGGCCTCTTTTTAACTCATAAAAAAGCCCGACAAGGGCAATTCAATAACAAATGCATAAAGATTCAAATTCATAATCTTACAAGTTGAATCATACACAATTTAAATACATATGCGAGTGCAGAGACTCTTCTAACTTAACTTGACCGACTCAAAGACTCAACATAACTCCGCCTAGCTCGAAACTCCAACTCCAAACCTGCACACTAAAAAGTTAGGGAGGGAGAGGGTCAGTCTACAACCCAACTGAGTGAGGGGCTACCCACACACGATATATATATATATATATATATATATATATATATATATCGGGGATAGTTCGTGAACTCGGGGATAGTTTTTGCACACTAAAGTTTTGCCCGTGATACATACATACAGGGATTCTTAACAAAACCGAACGAATGAAGCTTCAAGGACCCATATCATACCAAATCATACCGAATCAAGTCAAATCAAATCATAACCATTCATATCAAATCATATCAATTCTTATCTTTCATATTCAAAAGATCCATATTTTATCATAGTTAAAAATCTATCCCCATTTCACGAACTTTGACAGAGCAACATGCAAAACTCGGTGGGTACGAGTAACAATTCCCATCCTGGGCTCCTCATATAAATCGTACAATCAAACATATCAATAAATCATGCATAACAATCATATACCTCCTTCTCCGGTGATGGAAGGGTTGCGCGACCCAAACCATCCAATCAGACGAGGGGAGCGCGAACACTCAAACCCTCAGGTTCCCATCACCCAACCAAACCTCCTGGTGGGTTCAGGGTTAGTCCTATCAATCATGTGAAGAGTGTGCACAGGGGTTATAACCGGCGGCCCCTATGGTCGTCCGGGGTTCCCCTGACCCACACCTCCTGGGCCCCATTCCTTCATTCAATCATATCCTAACCCGCTACTAATTAGAAACATAACATATGTATGATACATACTTTACCTTGCCACAACCATGCTTTACATACCTCTCCGTGTCAAATCCTTAGCATATTCCTTTGCTCGTAACTCCCAGTTCATACGAGGCACATGGTTTGAAGCGTGGTTTAGCATTACCAATCATAATGAATCCAATCAAATTAAATCAAGAATACCTAGGCTTGTACACTGCTCTTCATACTTGGAAACATATTTCAGATTTATAAATTTATACCTCGCACGTATATACATATAATAGAGGCCATAGTTCACATACCGAGAAAACGGGCACATATCATAGGGTTTAATTATAACCTAGCCTCACCTTACACCGACGAAGCCAAGGACCAAACACTTGATTCACCCCGAAATCAAAACGGACTGTGAAACACCACCCCAGGTGCACCTGAACAAACTAAAGACAAAACACAAGGCTTAGACTCACAATGAACCACATAGACGCTCGGCATATGCATTGACACTTAAAGAAATGCAAATACTTAGGCAAATCTTATTTTCAAATCAAATCCATGTAATTGAAGACATTACATAACCCATCATAATCATTTATAATCATATGTCACGTTCATATGCACAATTAAGGCATAATACAAGGTAGAGATACATAACACAGTGCAAATATGTTTCATGCAAACAATTCACATTACTTGAGTAACATATAATGCATATGAGAACACATACATAAGCATAAACATGATAAAACAAGTTAGGATCAAGTTTGGAGGTGGAAAGGTACGAGAAAAATGGATAAAAACACGAAAAAGGGTTCCGAGTGAAAACGGGCAAAAGCTGACAGTTTTCCGAAACGGACAAGCTGTACGAAAACAGGAATATCTTGAGTTTCAGGAATGGTAATTGAGTTTTGTTTCTTGGAAATGAAACTAGACACATAGATATTTCAAATGGTATATGGCTTGAATCGTGGTTCAAAGCGAGTCAAAAATGGCGTAGGTTTGAAGTTGAATGAGTGCAGAATCTCGGTGAAGTGGCGACACAAAATTAAAACGATTATATCTCACAATCTAGAATGAAATTTTGGGTGATTCTAATTGGAGATTGTTCTACACTCAATAAGGTTGAACATATCCAAAAATCAGCTCAATCCGAGGTTATATGAGGGGGTACCCGGCCGGGGAAAAACAAGACAGAAATTTACCCGGCCGGGTAGAGTAGTGCAGAAAACTTTCTGCACTAAAGTACCCGCCCGGGTACTTTTTAGGGCAAAAATCTACCCGCCCGGGTAGATTTTATGGGCAGCAAAAATGGCAGAAACAAGGGCTAAACACGAGAGGGACCAAAATTGACCCAAAACCACCTCAAAACTCATCCAAATGTAATGAAAAACAAGGTATAAGTTCATATAAACATGCTCTACAACATAACTCAAGTTCAAGGCAAGAAATCAAGTATATAACAAATTGCCATTAAAGCTCATCCAAGCTCTATTAATGGAGTTTCAAGCAAGAAGCAACCAATAACAAGAATTCATACAAATATGCAATAAAGAAGCTCAAAGAAACAATATATATCAATCTTGGGGTATATAATCCAAGTATGAGAGCAAGAGAGCAAATATACACAAGAATGTTATTATTCATGTTCTTCCCCATATGATCACCAAGGCAAGGTTTCAAGAATAAACAATCGGATAGAATGAAAGTTCACGTTGCAAGAAGTCATAATCTTACCTCGATTCGTCGGAGAAGTGAAGAATGAAGGTGATCTTGAGCTTTGAGGTTGAAGAATGGGTTTAGGGCTTGAAGTCCCTTCTTGTTCCTTCTCTATTGGGAAACGTTGGAAATGGGAGAAAAAGATGAGAATTTTCAGCTCTTTAAGAGCTAAAACGGGTCGGGTTAGGGTTAAAAAGGGTCGGGTCAAAAGGTCCGGTCCAAACGGATCGGATTTTAAAACGGTAGGGCTATCAAACGGCTTTAGAAAATAAAATGGGTTAATTCATCGAGTCCGAATCACCGAAACGAACTTAATGACAAGGTTGGAGTTCATATTCGAATTTCCGAGCTCAAGATAGCCACGAAGGCCAAAACATCCTAATTAAAATTAGGTCCCTTAATTTGCAAATATTGGGCAATTGATCCCAAGAACATTTAATTAAATTCTAATACGCACGTGATGAAATAAAATTCACGTTGACACATAAACATGCAAATCACATAATTTACAGAAATTATGGAATTAAACTCACTCGTGACGCCGTACCTGGAAAGCTGAAAAGCGGGGCCTCACACCACTGTACAACTTGAGGGGGAGTGTTAGCAAGGAAAACTAGGGATTTACTCAATCCCGTAATTGTAGTAGTTATTCTGTAATTATTCTGTTTCCTTTCTTAGCCTAGATCTTGTAGTATATAGTTGTGTTATACCGTGTAGTAGTTCAGACAATTACAGCAATACAGAATACAATTTTCTCCCAATTTATGGCTTTCATTACATTCAACACCATAGATGTAAGATGCCCCTATTCAACTAGGGTACCTCCTTCCCGTGCATATTACCTTGTCTTCTTCCTAGTGCCGCCATCGTTTGGCTCGCTCTCGCATCGCATCGTCTCTTACAGTAAAATTGTCACTTCTCCTCTTCATATTTTACCAAAGTTTTTATTTTCTGGTTATGAGAATGGTGGGAAAGGAGAAATAAAAGAGGCAAGAGTTAAAAAAACCCTAAAATCAATGTCTTCTTTCTGTGTCTTTTTTTCTGCAAATTCTTTGAAAGTCTTATTCAAGCGTCTTATTCTATTCCTCACAGATTTCTTTCTCAAGCTGCTTGCCCATGCTTCTTTAAGCTTTGTTCGTAATGACTAAATACAAACAAAAATCTACATGTAAAAAACGTAGATCTTCACAAATTTTTGAAGGCGATGTTGAAACAGAAATTCATGAAGAACACCAACATAAGGTACGAAATTGTAGTATGAAATATGATTTTTTCAGTTGTCACTTATTTTGAATTCTTTAATCAAAGCAATCGTTTTTTTATAGGTTATTTTTGGTAGAATCATTTGTTTTATATATAAGTGATATCTAAAAGCTATTGGTTATTGTATAAGCGATTGATTTGGTTATGTTGATTCTGAGATATTTGTGGAATGCCCCTTAGGATATTAAAATGGGAAAATGTGAAACTTTTGAATGCATATGAATTCTATGGAGGAGTGCATAACGACATTGTTATAATTTCACTAACATGTTAATTGACCCTTTTTTATTTTTCTTGAAAGATGTTAATTGACCAACTACACTGTACTACACTAGATGTACTACACTAGCTATGGTTGTTTTAATTTCACTAATATGTTAATTGACCCTTTTTATTATTTTTCATACATGAGCAACTACAATGTACTACACTAGATGTCAAAAGAAATGAGAAATACAATATAACACTAGCTATGGTTGTTTTTAATCAGATTAAATCATAATGGGATACTCGTGATTATTCCATAAAATAATTATGTTCAAGCAGTTGGAATCAAAAGAACCTGCCCAAGCGTACTCCAAGATTTGGCTAAATAATCATGAATTTAAGGTCAAATATGCACAGGGAAAGTTTTTGTAATTTCCTAAAGTTCAGAATCAGTGTGTGTAAATGGTAGTTATACCAAATCTTAGCGGATGTTTGAGTAATTATCCCTTAAAACTATATATTCAATAACTATATATATATATATATATATATATATGCTCATACAAGGATACAAGTCGAAAAATAGCCAATCTGATTTGTATTCACATAGACATTTGCAACTTCTTTGTCAAATTCAACAAAGGCTTAACTCCCTATTCACATTATTCAATCTAATAATCTATAATTTATACATTTTTCTTAGGTAATAAAATAAATAAATAATAAAAAGTTACAACATTCTTGCATGAAAACTTTCTCTACATAGATGTGCTAAGCTCTATGCTGCCAGATACAATTCATTGACCATGTAGAGTTGAATCCTTTTCTCTTGATGTCCTGAATAGGATAAGGCGAATGAGCATAGCGACGTGCTGGAGAATGAACAAATAGCCGCTGAAAATATGGTACAAATTTTTTATACACTTTTGATACAAATCAATTGGTTATGATATTTTTTAATATTAATTCTTTTAGGTGGTGGTAAAATTGATAAAACTCTTATTTTTGCATATATTTGTGAAGTTACATGCCATATTTATTAAATAGCTTTCCTAAAAAAAATATATATTATTTAAGCGGTGATGAACATTATTAATCATTGTTGTTCCATGGTGTATTAATAACCATTGATTGGAATAGCTATATTTGATGGTATTTGGCAAGAGATCACAAATGAGGAGAATGAGGTACTTCTTTTGAGTTGGAGAACGTGGAGCTTAATACATTTCTTGTAGTACAAAACGTTGATTTTTTTTTTCTTGATTGTAGGAGAATGAGAAGGAAAACGAAGACTTGGACATGCTCTCAATTCCAGAATGTTCGCGATCCATAGACCTGTGTGATTTTAATGTGCACCCATTGATAGATGATATTGAATACTTCCCGGGTAATTATACGGTGAGATCGTCTTCGTCTAAGTTTAGAAATATATTTAAGAAGTATCTTGAAGATGGCGAAGAAGGGGATAATGCAGGAGTACAATCTTCGGTCCGTAAGACTTGTTTTGGTCATTTTCTAGACTTGTCGGATGATTGGACCTTTAACGGGATGCTTTATCATTATCTGTTGCTTCATTCAGTTCAAAGTAGAAAACAGCGAGAGATGTGGTTTATTGTGGATAATAGGCCACTACGGTTTGGGATGAAAGAATTCACCATTATTACGGGGCTGAAGTGCGGACCTTTTCCTAGTATAGTTGAGAAAGAAAAAGTTAAAAAAAATAATAATAAATAAGAAATATTTAGATAACATTTTGGGAAATGAAAGAGAGAGTCTTGTAGGTTCAGATTTGGAGTAGATGTTGAAAGAAGATCATTATGACAAAGATGATAAGATCAATATCTGTCTTGTATATTTTCTACATTCTATTCTTATGGCGAGTGATTCTGGCAAGAAGGCTGAGCTAGATTGGTTCCTATTTGTGAAAGATAAATGATTCTTCAATTCTTATCCGTGGGGAAGATTGTCATTCCTTACTACGATTCGTTCTCTCCAAACAAGAAAGTTAGATAAAGCATACGCGAAGTGGAAAACCAAAGACAAACTGGGAAAATTCAATCTTTACGGTTTTTCATGGGCATTTATGGTAATAATAGTGTCATGATATTTTTCTAATTTTTTTTATTTATTTATGTACTTTTGTAATATATAATATAATTTATTTTTCTATATTTAGGTGTCGGCGTATGAGGCTATTTCAGTTTTTCACAATGCTGGAAATCGGCTTTCTCAATCAAATGGAGATTCACTTCCTATTCCAAGGATTCTGCAATGGCATTCAAAAAGAAGTGCACAATGGGACTATGAAATGATTGAATCGATGCTCAAAGATCATTCTGAGGTTAGATAAAAAAAATTCTAAGAGTTATAAATTAATATTTTTAGTATAAAATATTTATATTCCAAGCTAATATGCCTTGTACTTTAAGCTAATATTTCCAAACCCAACTTTTAGGTGGTTGTGCATCCATTTTTTATTCCTACTAAACGTGAAATGAGAGAAGAATATATGAGCTCATTTGAAGAGCTTGAAGATGAGTTAGGTGGAAATATCGACCGACTGAAGAAGGAATTGGATGGGGTTACAAAGTTGACAACACATATTGACACTTTTACGGATTTGAAAAATGAAAAGGTACAAAGTGAAGATATGGTAGAAGAATATGAACACTATAGACAAGAAAATACACCAGCGCCACTGCATTCTCCTATTAGAACCAGCACACAACCGCCACTACATTCTCATGTTCCCGATTCTTCCGTGATGGAATTCTTGAAAGGTCTAGAAAAGAGAATGATGGAAAACATGAAAGGTCTAGAAAAGGAAATGATAGGGAGCTTGAAGGATTTACAAAAGAAATATGATGGCCTCAAAGATATCGTGGAGAAGTTTGATAAGAGAATTGAGTTGATTGAACATATTGTTGACAAAAAGCCAGAAAGAGAAAAAAGCAAAGTCATTTTTTAACATCCTCGTACACTGCCGATGGTATGTTAAAGAAAGTTCCAGTTTTTGAGAAAGAAGTTGAACAATCAAAAGATATATTCATGCCCACAGAAGACAAAAAGAGAGCATTCTACGACTGGTATAAGAAAAATGACAAGTCGATTTGTGCATATTATAACTTAGAGAAGTTAATTTTTAAAGAAATCGACTTTAATCGTCTTAGAGATTATGTTTATCGCGTAACTGATTTAGTTAAAATAACAAGGAACCATCTAAGCGATTGGGTTTGTCGCTTAAGCGATTTAGTTGAAACCTAACTCCTAAAAACGTGATCGCTTATTTACTTTGAAATCGTTTTTTCAGTTGTCTAAATCAAACTCTTGGAAAAAGCGATTGCAAAGAAAATAAGCGGTCGCTTTTTTTAAGGCGATTTAAATCTAACTCCTAAAAAAGCGATCGCTTATTTACTTTGAAATCGCTTTTTCAGTTGTCCAAATCAAACTCTTGGAAAAAGCAATTTCAAAGTAAATAAGCGATCTCTTTTTCTAAGGCGATTTAAACCTAACTCCTAAAAAAGCGATCGTTTATTTACTTTGAAATCGCTTTTTCATTTGTCCAAATCAAACTCTTGGAAAAAGCAATTTCAAAGTAAATAAGTGATCTCTTTTTCTAAGGCGATTTAAATCTAACTCCTAAAAAAGCGATCGCTTATTTACTTTGAAATCGCTTTTTCAGTTGTCCAAATCAAACTCTTGGAAAAAGCGATTTCAAAGTAAATAAGCGATCTCTTTTTCTAAGGCGATTTAAATCTAACTCCTAAAAAAGCGATCGCTTATTTACTTTGAAATCGCTTTTTAAGTTGTCCAAATCAAACTCTTGGAAAAAGCGATTTCAAAGTAAATAAGCGATCTCTTTTTCTAAGGCGATTTAAATCTAACTCCTAAAAAAGCGATCGGTTATTTACTTTGAAATTCGCTTTTTCAGTTGTCCAAATCAAACTCATGGAAAAAGCGATTTTAAAGTAAATAAGCGATCTCTTTTTCTAACGCGATTTAAATCTAACTCCTAAAAAAGCGATCGCTTATTTACTTTGAAATCGCTTTTTCAATTGTCCATATATTTCATGAATAATCAAGTACAAACGAATAAATGATATTCCACATTGTAACAAAAGATGCATATTGGAACAATAGATTACACATTTCTAACAATCAATATCCACATTTGCAAAAGTGAAGTATGATCAAAGATGTATGAATTTGATCTTTGAGGACCAAGAGGTTGATTGCAAGTGTTTTTCTTGTGACCCGGCTGCTTACATTTTGAGCACTTGTTCTTCTTTCTTTGGACCTCACATGCGGAAGGAACCCTCTTGACTCGTTTTCTTCCCTTTGATGTCTTATTTTCTAGTGGACTAATGATAGCATTTGTTATTGATTCAGGTGCCTCTCATTGTTCCTCTGGTAGAATTGGATATATCGTCTCTACATAGGCATGCAAGAATACTTCAGCTTTATAAGCTAGAGAGCAAAATGTATAGATTCTCTTGCCACAATCCGGGAGCTTTTGTTCTCTCAAAGAGGCCATTTTAGGAATAGTGCCCTAGAAAGCCGATTGTATATCCGCTTTGTGCTTTTCCTTATTGTAATCACAGACAATCTTTGAATGAAATAACGAATTGAGGCAACACTTCTTTATATGCTCTTGTTTGGTATGTGTTTACTTTAGTTGTGCATGTATGAGAACTCCCCTAATCCTGATGACTTTAGGACTCTACCATTTAGGTGAAATGGTTCATGAAACGAGCCCTATATCACATAAGTCATGATTAGTAAAATACTCCAAGCCGATGAGTCCTACAGACAGTGGGAGTGTCAACCTGACTCCTCTAAGGCTTGCTTGTGGGATCACGCCCTTAAGAAGGACCACCTTGTTTCATGGAGGTGCAAAGTGTATAGTTGATACGTGCGTGATACATGAGGGTGCTTACTTTAATAAGTAAGTTCGCTGAGGTGCCCCGTGTGAGAACATTCCTAAATGGGAAAGGAAGTTTCTATTTCAGGAAATCGAAACTTCCAGATTAGGAAATATCTCACGAGTCATTGATGTGATTAATTGATCCTTAGACTTGAGGTTCCATGTTACTTTATGAGTTAACTCTGTAGTCTTTGGTATAAGCTTTAAAGGGTGTCGCCTTAGACAACTGATTCAAGGCTTATGCTGGGGCTGCACAAGTGATTCATGAAAGTGAATGAGAATCAAGATAGGACCTACACTTGCATTTGCAAGGTGATCTCTTATTGTGTAAGTCATTCATATGCCATATGGAGTCCTTGGCCAAGGCAGTAGATCAAGACATCAAGAAAAGGGTTTCTTGGATTGAGATCAAATGGATATGAAATGCACTTAGCTTTAAGACCGGATTATTAGGGTTCTGATTATTCCCTTGCCCTAGATCTTGGTTGAGAGATAGTAAGTAGGAGGATTGTATCTTACATGAATCAATGACTTAAAGGTTCTGTCAAATCCGAACATTCCAATTCAGCTAGGGGTTAAACACCTGTTGCTAGACTATGGTCGTTTAATCTGTGGACTGATTAATTAATTAGTGAATTAATTAATTGGGGTCACTGCTAATTGAATTGAGAACCTAGAGGGTCACACACAACAACTTGGTTACATGAGTTGAGGCTTAAAAATGATTAAACGAGTTAATCGAGCCTAAGGGGTTCCACACGTGTGAAATCACACGTGTGGCTCACGTGATTGGACACGTGTCATTAAGACACGTGTGCCACACGTGATTATGTGATGTTAAATAATTAATGTGTTAATTATTTAATAGACTTTGGTTTAATTTTGAATTAAAAAGAAAGTCTAATTTTAGAGAAAATAATCTAGTTAATTAATTATGAATTAATTAATTAGATAAAATAAGTTATTTATTTTTATAATAAATAAAGTATAAAATTATCCAAAAATAGTTTGGATATTTTTAGCTCTCTTAAAAGTTGACTTGAAATAGAATTCAAAGTCAAAGTTGGAAAATACTTGATGATCAAGTAATAGGAGAGAGAGGGACCAAATCCTTTGTCCATTAGGACTAGGTTCGGCCGCCCCTCCCCTTTCCTATATATAGGGGAGCTCATGCTCCCCTTTAGAGCTGATTGACAATTCTTGGTTCATGTGTTGAACACCTTCCTTTCTCCAAGATTAAATTAAACCCTAGGTTAAGCCTAAACACTAACTAGAGAACTAGCATCCTTACTAGTTAGATTGTGATCAAGTTGGTGGACTTTCTCTAGAGACTTCAAGTTAGAAGTTTGAAGATTCGAGCTTTACCAAGGAGAGGGGATCAAGCCGCGAGAAGAGCGTTCTTGGGTGGCTTGAAACGCTTCAAGAAAGAACAAAAGAAAAGTAAGTTTTCTATCTTTACGAATTTGGTTACACGATTGCGAGTCCAAGGTCCTTTTGTTGGGAAATTTTTTTAAATTCCGCTGCTTTCTGATTCGTATTTTCCAACAGCCAAAGCATGAGAACATGGAATTTTGTCAATATTAAAAACTCTACAACTGCATTTTTTTTTGTTAAGATCAACAACAACTTCTGAACCGCCACCACGCACAATAAATTCATGCACATTAATTGGAGTTACCAAAAGTGAATTAGAGAGCTCTAAATTTTTGCGCAGTTTGGGTTCCTTTGATGGAACTAATATTGTTGTGCAATCCACCATTTCCATAAGACGTTTATAAAACCACACAGAAAGTATTCTTTGAATTGAATCAAAAAGCGCAGTAATTGGATATTCTCTTTCTATTAAAATTCTTGAATTAATAGACTCCGCAATGTTGGTTGTCATAATGTTATACCTATTTCCAGGAGAATGAGCTCTACTCCATCGGTAATCCTACATCATGCTCAAGGTAATCGGCTGCTTTACTGTGGATTCGCCGAATTGGACGAAAGTGCTCATCAAACTCCTCAAGCCTATAAGCTTTAGCTGCCAAATAATAAGGGCCAATAAGTTCGCCACACTTGTATTTTTGACTTAAGTTATCACTGAGGTGCTTTACGCAATACCCATGATGTGCTATGGGGAAAACTTTTGCAACAACATTCTTAATAGAAACGTGTCTATCGGATATTATGCACAACTCATCACTGTCAGGAACTATATCTTGCAAATTTTTCAAAAACCACTCCCATGATCAGTCATTCTCAGAATTGACCACTGTCCAAGCAATTGGATATATATGGTTCTTACCATCTTGTGTCGTGGCAACTAATAATGTACCACCAAACTTCCCCGTCAAAAAGCAACCATCAAGAGCTATAACATTTCTCATTAATGTAAAACGCCTTATGCACTGTCCAAAAGCCACGAAAAAATAAAGAAATCTATTTTTTCGTCAACCTCTAAATGTGTCTTGGTTCCTTCGTTACTCAACTCTAACATATAGCGATAAGCTTCAAGGACTGCATACCCATGTCCTGGAGTTCCCTTCACAAAATCCTTTGCATGTTGTCTCCCTTTCCAACATTTCCAATAGCTCACCACACATCCCAAATGTGATCTCACATAATTCTTCATATTCTTTGGTGTAGGACCTTTCCCATCTATAAATAGAGGTTTCACAAATTCTCCAATAACATCAGCCGATGCTTGACGATGTTCTCCTGAAATAAATTCCAACCCGCATGTGTGCTCCCGAATGTATTTTTTAATAACAAATTTACTGGATCCGGGATAGTTAACACAACGAATCCACCACTTGCAATTGGGGGAAGAACATGCAACATCAAACAATGATTTTGTGGATTTTTTAGTTTGCAACTCAAACTTTTCTTTCACAGCAACAAATTTTATCTTCCTTATCGCATCATTCTTGTCATTGAAGACATATCCTTTATATAAATTTGATCCATCGTCGAATGTGTGGCATGCTCGACTTACATTTGCACCTATTATTTTTTCCCTTGATATTTCTTGAGTCAACATAGTTTCTTCGTCGCCATCGCCAATCTGTAGATATAGTTGATCGTTTGCAGTATTATCTTCATCCATCATGATATTGGGGTCTTCGTTAAGTTCTTCCACCCTATTGTCTTCCTCTACGTCCTCAATCTCATCTCCAGCAATATAGTTATAATCAAATATTATATCATCATTTGGCAAACAAATATCATCCTCATTATAATTAAAATCAATATTCAATGACTCCAATTGATTGTTTTCTCCAACATCAGCTACAGAAACTTTTAAAATAGGTCTCCAACCACCACAACCAACATCACTCATGTATATCTTTAGATCTTCATTCGATGTTATTTCAGTTGGAGGTACTTTTCCATTCGGAGGTGCATTTGTTATAATATACTTTATTTGTATTTGAGAACGTGAGCAACTCAACTCGCGCTTGTTGATAACTTCATCGACAAGCATCTCAAAAGTAGTATCCTTACTTACAAGAAGTGGTGTAGTTACATTGCTTGTTGTATTCCACTTCCAACAACTATCTTTCTCCACCCACTCGCTGTATACGACACCTATAACAAAGTCTTACATTTATGCAATCAAGTTAAAATGAACCTGCATTCTAACAAACACATATTAATTTTTAAAATTGTGCTAGTTAAAAAGCAATCTTTTAAATACAGTAAGCAGTCGCTTATTATTTTCATATCGCTTATAAAGCTGACTTTTGGCAAAAAAAAAAAAAACGATCGTTTTCTGGGCACGAAATCGATTATCACTCTGATATTCCTTTAAGCGATCACTCTGATTTCTTTTTTCTTTAGAGGCAAACTCCGATCATCAAACGAACAAAAAAAAAAAAAAAATACAGAGTCACCCCACAAAAATAACACATGAACCAGATGATTAACTTAAACCGTTTTTTGCCAAATCCTAATTAAAAGGGGGACATTATTGCCCTAATTTGTAGTGCAGAAATCGAAAAAAGAAAAACAAAACAAAACAAAAAAAAGAACAACAGGTCTAAAGGTTGCAAGCACTTGACTGGAGTGCTTGACATTTATGGACTTTATAATCATAAAATTTATATCTCCAACATTAAGCCTCTGTATATATATATATACACACACAAATTTTGTTCAAGAAAAAGTGCTATTGTAGCACCCGGAACGCCGAGATGCCACACCCCCGCACTATAGATCAGTCCACATACGAAATGGATAATCCGTACATGAACCAAAACCATAGCGAACGGGTGACAAGAGAAAATAAACCACTAGCTAGGCGGGACTAACCCTCAATTATATACATCATACATAACAATCAAAGAAAAACATAATATAAGTCTATACCATCATCCTTGAAGTTCATTTCCCATGATTCAATATACACAATTTCAAGTATACCAAGCTCTAGTTATAAAATGCATATGCATCATTAATGTACATGAACCGTGCTAGACTCGAAATAAAGACCACTTGACTTAACTCGACTCCCTCCTAGCGCCAACCCTTGAAAACCTGAAAAGTGTGAGGTGTCAGTCTATGAAAGACTGAGCGAGGGGTTGATAAATAAATATTAGCGCAATTACCATGCAAGCCATAATCTCGGGTAAGGTTTTATAAAAGGAACAATCTAAGTTTAAGAATAGGATCAATTCTCACCCGAGATTATAACTAAATTCATTTAACATTACAATCATTATCAATTCAATCCGTGGCCCGGCGAGTGAGGGCAATTCTCCAACCTTACACCAATAGTGAACAATAAAGATTTAGTTTTCAATTCAATAATTATCATGCAAGTGATTACAGTGCACAATTAGCAATTTCACGATCTCCTTCTCCCTCCAGTGATGGTGGGATTGCAAGCCCCACCACCCAATCACGGTGGGCATAGGGTTCATGAGTCCCTATGCCCGGAACTCCTTCCTCCACTAACCTCCTAGTGGATTCAGGGGTCATCCCAAAGTTGTGAGGATAGTGCAAGAGTTACCCGTCAGCCCTTGCTTCCTCGGTTGGCTCAATACACTACCCTCGGGCCCAAGTGAACACGATATGCTTACTCGCCAAAACATGATCAATCACGATAACATGATTATTCAATAGGTCACGAAATTATTTGCAATCGGTTAATGTTTTGGAAAGATTATAGATATATATATATATAAGTTTTGGCCCAAAAGTCACATAGGGTTGTACGGGTTCTGTATAACTAGAATTAAACCTCACCTGTGTCGACAAAACAACAAGGATATAGCTAAGGAGCTTGCTCCTCGTCACCGGGGAAGACGATCTGTGTAACAAGGACAAGTGTTCATGGGACACGACGCGTATGAACCATTTACGACGCACGGCATAGTCATGATCAATGTGTCATGCAATAACAATCAAGGAATGTCAAATAAGAACATAATCATTAATAAAACAAGTATATATATCATAGAATTCACATACGGGAGCCAAGGAAGTGAAAGGAATGCAATAAGAGAGGTTTTGGTGAAGTTTGGTAAAAATGGACAATTTTAGGAAACATACATGCTGAGGGAAAACTGGAATATCTTGAGTTTTAGAAGTTAGAATTGAGTTTTTTTTGTTGGAAATGAAATTAGACAGATAGTCTTTCCAAGGATAGATGGCTCGTTTTCTAGTTCAAAGCGAGGAGAAAATGGCGTAATCTTGAAGTTGGGTGAATGCAGTTTGTCGGTAAAGCAGCGACACCAAAAATAATTGATAATATCTCACAAATGGGAAAAAATATTGAGGTGATTCCAATTGTATGTTGTTCTAGACTTCAAGAGCTTTCCGTAGGTTTAAAAATCAGGCCAATCAGAGTTCAAACGAAGTCAGCACGGCCGTGTCAATATTGGCCTGAAGCTGATACGGCCGTGTCGGAATAAAAAAATTCCAACTCGAACCCCTAACACGGCCGTGTTGAAAATGAACTAAGGGTGGACACGGCCGCGTTGAAGCAATTTCTGGGCAAAAAACAGGGGAAAAACAGGGGGGTTCACGGGAGATGGCTCCCATACCTTAAAACATCATACCAAAGCCATAAAATCACTCTAATCCATCATATATCATGCATATAACTCATAAATATCAATTAGGCTTCATGTAATCCATGGTAACATGCTTTGATCATCAAGGATTCATCACACAAACCCCATTTAATTCCATGATCTCTACACCTATGCAACTCAAGAATTCATGCAAGTCTTCAAGTATAAGGATCCTAAACATGCTCCTAAACACTTATAACCAAGGAATCATATCATAATCAACAAACCCTACTTCAAATAAGTTCAAAAGATTCATATAAATACTCCATCTATACCTTAAAGTGAAAGAAAGAAGGGATGAAATGATAAGATGATGAAGATGCTCGAACTTATGAAATTAACTTCCTTGATTCAAGCTTGAAATGATGAAATCTCTTCCCTCTCTTCTTGGTGTTTTGATCGTGTATTAGTGTGTGTGTGTGTGTGTAAGGTTTTTTTGAAAAAAATGATGAATGAATGAAATGAGAGATATGATATACATATATTCCAAAGTCTTCCAACAAAATGGATGAATCATCATATTTTGCAATTAGGTCCTCAAGTTATTTAAATTCATTCAATCAAATATCATTCCATGCAATATGATCAAGTAGCTCCAATTCATTTAATGCAATTAATGTTAGGAATAGTGCCCTAGAAAGCCGATTCGACATAATCTGCTTTGGGACTTTTCTTATATCACAGACAATCTTTGAATAATATACGATTGATTAATCATCATAGGCAAACACTTCTTTATATGCCAATACGTGTTTTGTGTGTTTCCATTATGTGCGCATGTATGAGAACTCCCATAATCCTGATGACTTTAGGACTCTACCATTTAGGTGAAATGGTTCATGGAACGAGCCCTATATCACATAAGTCATGATTAGTAAAATACTCCAAGCCGATGAGTCTTACAGACAGTGGGAGTGTCAACCTGACTCCTTTAAGGCTTGCTTATGGGATCACGCCCTTAAGAAGGACCACCTTATTTCATGTAGGTGCAAAGTGTATAGTTGATACGTGCGTGATACATGAGGGTGCTTACTTTAATAAGTAAGTTCACTGAGGTACCCCGTGTGAGAAGATTCCTAAATGGGAAAGGAAGTTTCTATTTCAGGAAATGGAAACTTCCAGATTAGGAAATATCTCACGAGTCATTGATGTGATTAATTGATCCTTAGACTTGAGGTTCCATGTCACTTTATGAGTTAACTTTGTAGTCTTAGGTATAAGCTTTAAAGGGTGTCGCCTTAGACAACTGATTCAAGGCTTATGCTGGGGCTGCACAAGTGACTCATGAAAGTGAATGAGAATCAAGAAAGGACCTACACTTGCGTTTGCAAGGTGATCTCTTATTGTGTAAGTCATTCATATGCCATATGGAGTCCTTGGCCAAGGCAGTAGATCAAGACATCAAGAAAAGGGTTTCTTGGATTGAGATCAAATGGATATGAAATGCACTTAGCTTTAAGACCAGATTATTAGGGTTCTAATTATTCCCTTACCCTAGATCTTGGTTGAGAGATAGTAAGTAGGAGGATTGTATCTCACATGAATCAATGACTTAAAGGTTCTGTCGAATCCGAACATTCCAATTCAGCTAGGGGTTAAACACCTGTTGCTAGACTATGGTCGTTTAATCTGTGGACTGATTAATTAATTAGTGAATTAATTAATTAGGGTCACTGCTAATAGAATTGAGAACCTAGAGGGTCACACACAACAACTTGGTTACATGAGTTGAGGCTTTAAAATGATTAAACGAGTTAATCGGGCCTAGAGGGTCCCACACGTGTGAAACCACACGTGTGGGTCACGTGACTGGACACGTGTCATTGGGACACATGTGTCACACGTGTTTATTTGATTAAATATTAAATAATTAATTTATTAATTATTTAATAGAATTTGGTTTAATTTTGAATTAAAAAGAAAGTCTAATTTTGGAGAAAAATAATCTAGTTAATTAATTATGAATTAATTAATTAGATAAAATAAGTTATTTATTTATTAATAAATAAAGTATAATAATATCCAAAAGGGTTTGGATATTTTAGCTCTCTTAAAAGTTGATTTGAATTTGAATTCAAAGTCAAAGTCAAAATTACTTTATGATCAAGTAATAGGAGAGAGGGACCAAAATCCTTAGACCATAAGGACTAGGATTTTCGGCCACCCCTCCCTTTCCTATATATAGGGGAGCTCATGCTCCCCTTAGAGGGTAATTGGCAATTCTTTTGGTTCATGTGTTGAACACCATCCTTTCTCCAAGATAAACGAAACCCTAGGTTAAGCCTAAACACTAACTAGAGAACTAGCATCCTTACTAGTTAGATTGTGATCAAGTTGGTGGACTATCTCTAGAGAGCTTCAAGTTAGAAGTTTGAATATTCGAGCTTTACCAAGGAGAGGGGATCAAGCCGCGAGAAGAGCGTTCTTGGGTGGCTTAAAACACTTCAAGAAAGATAATTAAGAAAGTAAGTTTCTAATCCCTACGAATTTCGATACACGATTGCGAGTCTAAGATCCTTTTGTTGGAAAAATTTTTAATTTTCCGCTGCTTTCTGATTCCTGTTTTCCAACAATTAAGTATTCAAGTAAGGATACATATGAACATTTAATCACATTAGCTATAGAGGTCATAAAAGTTCATGGAATTATTATGCATCTAATATTATAAAAATCATAAAATAACATATAATGATTGAATGGAAAAATCGGGGCGTTACAGCTATGAACATAATATCTATCTCTAATCTCTTCACTCAATGATCAAAATACAGATTCATCTTACCTTCAATGTACTTTTTACAAGATTTTTTCCAACACACAAGTTGAGTTCTTAAACCACTCTTTTTGGATGAACAATCAAACCCCAGAGAAGTGGGGAGGAGGAACATTTATGAAGAAAAATAATAGGGATTCATCGTGAGAGAGAGAGAGAAAGAAAAATAACGAGACAAGGGTTTGCCAGGGTTTCATCGCAAGAGAGAGAAAGACAAATAATAAATGTGTTTGTAGTCAGAGAAAATTTTTTAAAATGAATAAAAAAAGGAGTTTATCTTGGATGAATAATTTTTGGGGGTTGTTTGTATTATATATAAACTTTTAGACTAATATGTAATTTCTAAAAGTGTATGGAATGCCATTTTTATATTAATTAATGAAAAGGGTTATCTATTAACTAAAGTCAAACTTGAGGGTTATTTAATTAAAAAAGTTCTTAAAAGGGCCTTTTAATCGAATCCCCGTTACATGCCGGCAAATGAAATTAATTTGAACGTGACATCCGGCCTCCGGGGCAATAATATATATATATGTATGTATTTACACTATATATATAAGAGCCGTCATCCATCCTTCGTTGTCCGGGTGCAGGAAATTTTCAAAGCAGGTGAAAATTTCTTTTTCTATAAAATGACATCGTTTGTTGGGTTTTTTTTTTTTTTGTTTAATTAAATTTTTATTCCTTCTACGTATTGCAGTGAATCTTCTTCGTCCTTCCAGATGTTCCAGATTTCCCTATTTCATTTCTCCTTCCACATATTTCCTTACAGCTTTAATCTTAAACATGTCTTCTTCGTATCATCATCCTTCGCCGCGTCTCTACCCTCTTCTCTCCACCGACTTCTACTCGGCTAACGTGGTTCTGCCAGAGGTAAATTTTCTTCAATTTCATCGATACTCTTCTTTGTTTAATTTCTTATCTGACATCCTCTTGATCTTACACGCATTCTATCTATTGGATAAAAATCTACAAGTTATATATGGATTTTCACAAATCACATCCTACAAGCCTCTTCGGCCGGGTGAGACTCATCGGTTTTGAAGGTACTCTGTTTTTCTGCATCAAATGTGTGGAGTACGGAAGAATTACTGATTATTTTATATTACGATTAATTCTAGATTGTTCGATATCTTTTAGAATCGAGATTGAAAGCAATCTATAGACTGATTATTATATTTGATATTTTGATTGTGAACTGATTTCGTGCAAATATTTTTTTGATTGTGTAGGTCAAAAGGCTCTGTGAATTTCACTTGAGCGATAAGTCCAAAGAATTGATAGCTAGAGTTTTCCTGCACTTCAATAAAATATTTCAGCGGTGTTTTGCTTCAATTTCGCAGACCTAACCTCAAACGACCTTTTTCTGCTGGTACCGCTCTCTCTTTATTGTTATTACTTTTCTACTTGTTTTCTTATGCTTTTATTGAGAAACACTCAAGACAGCCCAGAAAACAAATGGTGAGGAAAGGAAGAATAATTAAGTAATAATGTAATGTGTTATACTTCTGTACTAGCATACGATACATCTTTGTCATGATTATTATTATGTACAAATGTTCTTCGCACAAATATATGCATTGAGATGAAAAGTTACATTCACAAAGATTTACTCATTGAACAATGAGAACGATTATCGTTGTTGTTTACATATGCTATAGGTATTTTTTTTCTTTGGACATTTTTTAATGTAAAGCCCAACTGTGCCTTAGTGGGGGGGAGGGTTATGGAACCCTACACTGTATATTGCATCAAATAAAATTGAAAACTTATGGAATGGAACCCTACACTGTCTATTGCATCAAATACACTATTTTTCAGCCATATGTTATGGCCCGTTGTCAATGAAATACTATGTTGTTCAACTATATGTTATGGTCCGTTCTAAGACTTTCGGCAGATATTTAGGAGCTTGCTTTTTGTTGCCTTTATTATTCCTATCAATGGATCACTGTTTGGTGGATTTTCTATTGTGGTTCTGCATTCCAATCATGATTCATTCCCAAGGCTATTGATATTTGAGACTTCAAATTCGACTCAAACCCCATCAATGGCAGCAACTTATGGAAACTGACCACCTCTATGAAAACTTCAGTAGCTATTGTTGATTCTTCTGATCTCACTACAAAGGTTTGGTTTTGATATCATTTTTTATAATCTAATTTGGTTGTTTCTGTCAATGTTAGTCTTTTGAATGTTCTTTTGTTTGGTTTTGATGCTTTTACCCTTTAATGTGTTTATTATTAGCATTTTCCTATATTCGATTTTGATTGTCTTTATCAAGATTAGTGCTTTGAGTGTTCTTGTGGTACGGTTGATAAGAGCTTTTTCCTTTAGTATAGCTTTTCTTACTAATTTCCCAGGTTTAATTGCAATTTGTTCACTGTTACCTGTGAAATTGAAGCAATACCTTCTGAGTATTATCGAAATATTAGTTTAGAATCTCTTTTGTTTTATAATTATATTTTCTCTATGTTTCATTTTATGTTTTAGTGCTTTAATCATTTGGAATTTTGTCTCTCTTTTTTGCTTGAATTTCATTTGGGGGCTTTTGTCTGCAGGATCTACTTGACTGAAAATTCTAACATTTTCGCGATGATATATGTTTTTGAGGAGTTGCGATTCCTTGATTTAAATGAGAATTATGGAGAACTGCATAAGATTTTTGTCGCTGCCTCACTGGTTCATTCTTTAGCTGATAATATTGAAGAAAAAATCCTGTTCTTGATGGGTTTAGTGCATGTATGTGTACTGTGTGGGAGTTGGGAAATTATCTGTCTGTATGTTTCAAATTCAATGCAATTACTCATCTGGAATCCTAATCACGCTTTTATGCATTTTTTTGATATACTTTCCATCTTATAGCTCTTAAAACATTCTTTCTTTGATAAGCCTACTTCAGAATGCTTTACATGTCTTCTATTTTTGGAGTATTTCAGATGACATTATAAAGACGTTGAAGGAGAACGGTTACAAATACACGTGGGGAAATGTTACTGTGAATCTTGCAGAAGCTTTTGGATTTTGCTGGGGGGGTGGAGCGTGCTGTTCAGATAGCTTATGAAGTTAGAAAGCAGTTCCCAACTGCGAGGATTTGGCTCACTAATGAAATCATTCACAACCCGACTGTTAACCAGGTAATCATTTTCGAAAACCTTAAACATTATATATCTTTTGTTCTTTACCTTTTACTCTGATATAGGCTGTAAAATGTAAAAAGAAAACACATAGCTTTCGAGTCCTGCTATTTTTCCTATATAGTATATAGATTCAATTCACATTTACAAATTAACCACTAAGTTTTGGCATTTTCTCTACCAGAGGCTTGAGGAAATGGTGAAAACTATTCCTGTTGATGATGTAAACAAATAATATGATGTTGTTGAGAAGGGTGATGTCGTGGTACTAACTACTTTTGGAGCTACTGTTGAGGAGCTGAGGGTTTTGAGTGAAAAGAATGTCCAAATAGTTGATACAACTTGCCCATGGGTAACTAAAGTCTGGAATGTAGTTGATAAGCACAAGAAGGGGGCTATGCTTCAATAATTCATAGTTGTATAATAGTATTGGCCAATATAATTCAACAAGTTATTATCACTGCTTTTATCATTATCTTATTTTCCTGACATGGCATTTACATAAACTGTTTATTATTGTACATATGAATAATTTATGCCGAAATATTATCTTCAACCATTGTATTTGAAATATCATCTTTAGAGATCTATGTAAGAGATCTACATAATAATAATAATTATATATAATTATCAATACTCAGGTTGGCACGGTCCATTAGCTTAAGGTTGGCACGGTCCAATACTCAGGTTGGCACGGTCCATTAGCTTGAGATCTAATACTAAAAATCCTCTCATTTCTCTCCATTTTCGGCCACTCCTTCTCTCCCTACATAAGGTGTGCTTTCTTTTTATTATATCATGCTTTCTTAATATATTATGAATTATAGCATGCTTAGATTTAATTAAATTATGCTTTAGGAATTTATTTTATGAAATATATGTTATTTATGCTAGCTTAGGAAAAATGTGGTAACATATATGAATTTTATTTAATTAAATACATGCTTTATGATATGATATAGTGTGTTCATATGTTTAAATATTCATGATCTTATTTCATTAAATTCATGCCTAGAATAATTTATTTAGAATTAATTTTATGATCAAAGTTACATAAAGTGCTGCATTATGAGTTTAATTATGTGTTATGGACTTAGAACTTGTTAGATCTGATCATGAACTAATATGAACACATTCATAATGTTCTTGATCAATTTTAAGTGCACGTGTGATAGTGTGTGAGTGTGTGTGTTCGATTTTGTGTTATAAAGTGTTTAACTCATAAGAAATTGAATAGTAAATGTTTTAAATAGTAATTTTGACTTTTTGGTCAACCCATAGGCTGAATATTTCGAAAATATTATTAAAATAATTATAAAATTAGTTTTGGAATTTTTAAATAAAGATTTTATCTGAATTCTCCAAAAAATCGGTAAATTGTGAATTATTTTCAAAATATAACCTACATTGTCAAATTAAATTCTTAATTCCATTTCTAATGTTATAATTAAGATTATAATGTGATTAATAAATATTTAAGTGGTTAAAGAATTCATGAAACCTGGTTAATTACTTAATTTTCCTTAAACAGTTAAAATTAGAGTTTACCGGGAATCCTCTAATATAATATAGTTTATGTGTTTACTTGATTAGAATAATGTGTAATCCTTTTATGCATGAACATTATGTGTTTTATGTGCTTATTTAATTAAAATAAGGAACCTAGTTCTAAACCTATAGTAGTTAATACTTTCAAGCGCACTGGAATCCTCATTACAATGTCTGACTACCAGTATAGGTGAGGGTTAAAATGTTTTCAACTGGAATCATGCTATACATTTGTATCTATATAAAAACTATTTCCAAGCCTACCTATCATTTTGATTTACTACCCTATATACATATTATTGTACTACAATGTCCCTCTTAAGGGAAAAATACTTTCATGCCGGAATCAACGTTTTACTAAGACATTATATATTTCAAGTCCACTTTATCAAAACATTGATTCCGGGTTATGCAAGCAAAATATTATTCTTGATTCATGTTATGGGCCCCGGTTGTATCCGTAGCGAGCAATTACCCGGAAGGTATCGGGTCGAGGGTATTGTTGGTGCTGCGGACTGCCACCACCTCTTGGTAGTGGTTTAACTGGAGGTTAGTTACTCCACGCCAAGGGATGAGGGAGAGATAGTTGCCTCCCGAATCGTGTTCGTGGTCTCTAGGATTTGATTCCCTATTGACATCAAGGAGTAGTGCAGTTAATATTCTTGGTTTTATTGAAGTATCGGAGCCTGATCAGCCCGATACTATTTTACCAATTATTCAAGGAGTTATGGATGGAGAGGCCTAGCTTGCGGGCATTAATGTTCTTGTTACAAATGGTTCATATTTCTACAAATATTCCAAACTACCCCTATCCCTGTTTTACAATTATTATGAACCGTTTCCTATTTGTTATATCCTATTGTTAATATTTCAGATCAAGCTCTTCTTGATCATATACATATATATATACATATATCAATAAGTTATTATACCACCCTTCACTTAGTCACTTTGACTAACCCTCTCACCTATTTTTAAAATGCATGATTTCAGGAATCAATGAACGACAACTAGAGGTATCTTAAAGCACTACAACCGTAGGTTGGATCCGATCCTAAGAGTACACTATCTTGAGCCTACTCTCTGTAGAAACAAACCATCCCATACTTTGTCCTTGCATGTCAACCTGTTGTACTCTTTTGTGAACTACTTTGCTCAATAATGATAATCCTTGCTCATTGTACGTTATCCTCCCCGTTCATTGGTAAAGTTGAATCTCTTTATCTTCCGCTACACTGTGTCATATACTCCATTCATATATTATCCTGACCGTTCGCCGTAGTATTTCCTGAGTGTTGGGTCTAACCTCAACTCAGGGAGTATTACGGTACGGGGTTGTAGTGTTGGGGAGGCACTACAGTATTGATTTCATCTATGTGAATAATCTGTCAAATGAATATTCGAGTTCTTGTTTTGCTTGTGTAGTCTGTGATGGGACATTTTTCCCTCCCCTGCTCGAGGAAATGTCTGCAGTTGTTGGATTCTTCAACGAAAGAGCACAGAGATTGCTTGACTTACATCTCGGATCAGGTTTCAAGAAGTGTTACATATGGTTGAAAGACAAATTGAGAGAAAATCATGTTGCCCTCATTCAGGAAGGTAGAGACCTCGTTACATATGCTATCATTAATGCTGTTGCTATGAGAAAAATACTCAAGAAATATGATAAGGTAGTTATGTATAACTAAGTATACATATAGCTTTGTGAGTGTAAAAACCAAAATATGGGGTTCTCTATTACATAAACTATCCCTCTAGCCACAATGGGATACCGGCCCTCGTTAGGAGGTTAGCAAGGAATGGGAACCGGGCTTTTGGGGATTCATGTACCCCACTAGCCACAATGATTGAGGTGGCCGGGCTTGTAAACCCGTCCACCGCCCAGAGGGAAAAGGAGTTTACTTGAATGATTATGAATGATCGAATGATTATGCACGAAAAATTATGTGTGTGAAAACTTAATGAACACTTAATGATTCCACAAGATGGAGGTTGGAGACTTAGCCCTCTCGCCGGGCTCACGAATAACCTATTGATGTAATATGAATGTTATAATCTTGTTTGATGACTTTCTTGTTTTACCAGCTTGGAAAATATTCTAAAACCTCTTATGGGATTATAACTTACATGAACGTATTTCAATTCTGCGATATATATATTATGCCATGCTTTTATATCCACCAGTCCCTTTTGGACTGAACCCGTTTTGTTTCAGTTGTTTTGTGCAGGTTAGGATTTGCTAGGCGGGAATCCGAGTCTTTCGAGTCTTGTATTCGAGTCTAGCACTTCTTTTGGTCCACTTACATGTAAGAATTTTCTTCTTGGACTTATATTAATTGATGATTGTATTAAACAAAACGGGGCTAATTAATACGGTTAATTGGGACAAGACTAAATAGGCTCATTGATTGACCCACTTTCCTTAAAGGGCCTAATTTAATAGACGTGGTCCGACAGCTGGTGTAGGCCCACTCTAGAAAGCCCGTGATGGGAGGGCCTCTAGGGTTTTATATATCGTGGCTAGGTCCCCTCTCCACTCCACGTTCTGATATTGCTTTCCCATTAAGCTGTCAACTGCCGTTGTGAGAGAAGGAGAGGAAGACCTAGGCTGAGGTGTTGATTTGGGGATTACGAGAGATCTAGCCAAAGAAGTCGAGCATACCAAGTGAAATTACCCAACAAGATCGGTAAATATCAGGTTCAATTCAATAGGCGAAAATCAGGTATATCTACTCCCGATTATATTGGTGTTCTAAATTCATGATGTTGATCTTGGCTAAACATTCTTACAGTTGGTATCAGAGCCAAACATCTATGAATTTAGAATCCCAAATTTATAACGTATATTTTATTTATTTATTGGGCAGTTGAAACTAATGATCGTGAAATAGTGATCATCAAATCGGAATAGCCGAATATTATTCAATTAACGTGGTGTTAATTTCTTTCCCGTGCCACGTTAATTTCTTTCTCGTGCGTCGGGTGTTTGATTCTCTGCGTCTTAATTGGATTGGCTTTTTCTGTTTTTGTCTCCTTAGATTGATTGTGTTTATTAATGTGCGATATGGTCCAATCTATGAAAGGTTTTGGCAATGTTTTCTATGTCTAAAATTCTCGTTATTTGTGCTTTTCATTTTATTCTTAAACTGAGTTTTTTTTTTGTTAAAGGGTGGTTAATGCACATTACACGACTCTTAATTAATTTGTGAGACTAATGAAAATTATTGTGTTGAAACAATCTACCACGTATTGCTTACTAAATGGTTTTAAGCAATTGCCTGAGTTAGAATTTAGAAATTAGACTTTTGGAAAAAAATTTCTATATTCCATTGATTTCTATATCTAACGATTACAGCAGAGGCTACAATAAATAGGATACAAATTCCTACAAAAAAGGAAACAAGATATATACAGACGTGATTACCTAAATCCCGCTAAATCAGGGATTCCACCAAATCCTAACCGTAATCTCCAACACTCCCCCTCAAGTTGACTGTGGGGTCACACACATTCAACTTGTTTAGAACACTTGAGAACACTCTCTCAGTTACAGCTTTAGTGAGGATGTCCGCCAATTGATCTTCTGATCGTATAAAAGGAAGAGTCACGACCCCACTTTCAAGTTTCTCTTTAATGAAATGCCTGTCCACTTCTATATGCTTCGTCCGGTCATGCTGAACTGGATTCTCTGAAATACTTATAGCTGCTTTATTATCACACCATAAACGACACTTCTCTTTCACAGAAAAACCAAGCTCCTCAAGTAACTTTCGTAGCCACAAAACTTCTACCAATCCTCGTGCAATTCCCCTAAACTCAGCCTCTGCACTGGAAAGAGCAACCACCTTTTGTTTCTTGCTTTTCCATGTGACAAGATTCCCTCCAACCATGGTAAAGTACCCTGAGGTGGAACGTCGATCATCCTGACTTCCTGCCCAATCTGCATCTGTGTAGGCTTCAATAGATAGATTGCCGTGTTTTTGAAACAAAACCCCTCTTCCGGGCGATCCTATGAGATATCTAACAATCCTGAGTGCTGCCTCCGTATGGTCACGCTGTGGTCGGTGCATGAACTGACTCAATACACTTACTGCATAGGCAATGTCTGGCCTAGTCTGTGATAAGTAAATCAACTTCCCAATGAGATGCTGGTATCGGCCTCGATCCACTGTTTCTGCCCCGTCTGTGATCTTCAGCCCATGATTAACTACAATAGGAGTCCCCGCTGGTTTGCTGTCAAGTAATCCCGTCTCTGCTAATAGATCAAGTACATACTTCCGTTGGGAAATAAAGATTCCCCGCCTCGACCTAAGTACTTCAATACCTAAGAAGTACTTTAACTCCCCCAAATCTTTCATTTCAAACTCCTCAAACAGATTTTTCCTCAATTGCTTAATTTCCTCAAGATCATTCCCAGTGATGATCATATCGTCCACATAAATGATAAGACAGGTTACTAGCTCACCCCTTCTCTTAAAGAACAAAGTATGGTCCGAATTACTCTGTTTGAACCCATACTTCCTCATAGCAACTGTAAATCTTCCAAACCAGGCTCTTGGAGACTGCTTAAGCCCATAGAGTGCTCTCTTCAACCTGCATACTTCCCCAGCACAAAACTGTTCAGAGAATCCTGGTGGAGGTTCCATGTACACCTCCTCTTCCAACTTACCATGCAAGAAGGCATTTTTTACGTCAAACTGATGCAACGGCCAATCCTGATTAGCTGCTATTGAGAAAAGTACTCTGATAGTGTCAATCTTAGCAACTGGAGAAAACGTCTCCGAATAATCCACTCCGTACGTCTGTGTATACCCCTTGGCTACCAACCTAGCCTTGTACCGCTCAATGGACCCATCAGATCGATGTTTGATGGTGAACACCCACCTGCAACCTACTGGTCTCTTTCCTGGTGGTAATCTACACTTTTCCCAAGTCATGTTCTTTTCAAGGGCCATCATTTCTGTTTTCATGGCCAACTTCCACTCATCTTTCTTCTGAGCTTCTTCAACTGTTCTAGGAAGCACATCACTGTAGACTGCCGCTGAGTATGCTCTAGCTGTCACTGTTAGCTTTCCCTGTGCATAATCAGCTACCGGATACTGAGATTTTCTGGGTTCATACTCTGGCTCATACCTCCTTGGAGGCACCCCCCGAGTACTCCTTGGTGGAAGGACATACCGGTCACTTCCCATGGGCTCCCCCTGAACCTGTCTTTCCTGATCCTGTACTTCTCCCTGAACCTGTCTTTCTGGATCCTGTAATTCTTCCACGTGCAAATTATCAATAGTACCAACAGTATTATTATCAAATGAGGAAGTTTCAAGGGGTACCTCAGGAACATTCAGTGGTTCGGATCCTGGGACTGGTGCTGACACGAGGGGCTGAACTGTGGGAGACGTGTGCTCGGTGGTCCCGCCTACTGGATCTTTTGGGTCCGGATCTGGCATAGTGGGGTATGACACCCAACTTAGTGGATCTATAGACTGCTCCCCCTGACCGCTAGGTTGGGTGTGGTAGAAGAACTCGGTTTCTAGGAAGTTACAATTCATGGTGGTGTACATACGTCGTGTGGACGGGTGATAACAACGATACCCTTTTTGATTGACTCCATACCCAACAAAGACACATTTAACTGAACATGGATCAAATTTAGTACGTTCCTGTTTAGGGATATGAACAAAGACTGAACACCCAAAGACACGAGGCTGTAGAGTCAGAGGTGTGGGAACACTAACATATCTGGAGAGTTCTGAGAGAGGTGTCTTAAGATCAAGAATCTTAGTGGGCAGTCTATTGAGGAGGTAAACAGCTGTGGCAATAGCTTCAGGCCAGAAGGACTTAGGAACACCTGCATCAAACATAATGGCCCTAGCGATTTCAAGGATGATCCTATTTTTACGTTCAGCAACCCCATTTTGTTCAGGTGTATGAGCACAGGTGGTTTGGTGAACAAGACCCTTTTCTGAGAAAAACTGTTTAAAGCTGGAATTAACATATTCCCCCCCATTATCTGACCGAAGGATCTGTATTTTGGCATTAAACTGAGTTTGGACCATGTTATAAAATTGGACAAACTTAGAAAAAACCTCTGATTTATGTTTCAAAAAATATATCCAAGTCATGCGAGAGCAATCATCAACAAATAAAACAAAGAAACGGAAACCAGAGTGAGAACCCGTATATGGAGCTGGGCCCCAGACATCTGAATGTATCAGGGAAAAAACTGTATTCACACGGGTTCCAGAATAGTGATATGACTGTTTATGACTCTTAGCCAGAATGCAAGTTTCACAGGATAACTGACTCTGACTTCTAGACGGAAAAATACTTGGAAAAAGTAAATGCAAGTAGCTAACTGATGGGTGACCTAATCGACGATGCCATAGCCACTGTTGCCTCTCAACGGTCCCGTGAGCCAGCGCTGCAGTGCCGTTTTGAGCCACATCATCCACATAGTACAACCCATCACGTTCAGTGCCACGCCCAATCACTTTCCCCGACTGAATATCCTGCAGAAGACAGAAACCAGAATAGATCACTACAACGCAATTCAATTCCCGGGTAACATGACTAACTGAAAGTAACTTGCAGGATAAACTGGGAACATATAAACAATTTTTCAAGGTTAAGGAAGGAGATATATCAATCGTTCCGGTGCCTTGAACTGACAATAGATCCCCGTTAGCACACTGAATAGCTGGTCTCGCAGACTTTGACAATGTAATTAAGTCATTATGGTCATAAGTCATTGTATCGGTGGCCCCGCAATCAAGGATCCACTCGGCTGGCTTGGGTCCTTGAGTTATATAGGCACTTCCGCATTTTGGAGGATTATTATGAGTTTTCACCAAACTTGGGGGGCCATTCTGTATAGAATTAAAAACTTGGGGACCAATCTGAACTTTCTTCAACCTTTGGGGACTGATCTGCAAACCCTTCAAACTTTGGGGGTCAACCTGTACAAAGCTGGGATTTTGGGGGCTATATTGCAAATTTTCATTTAAATAGGGTTGGGTTTGCAAATCCCCAACCCTATTTCCTTCTCTTTCAGCCGACATCTTCCTTTCCAATTCCAGACTTGGGAAATCTGGAGGATTCGTCGCCTCTTGGCTTGACGACCCCAGCTGCATCTCCTCGAACCCCGGCGGCACTGGCCTCGCCGCCGGCGGTCTCCGCTGCTGCAATCCACGCGACGGCGGTATTGTGAAGTCTGGAGGATCCGCCGCCTCATGGAGACCTGCCGCCTCTTGGCTTGGCGGCCCTCGCTGCACAAATCTGAGACCACTGTTATTCTTCTCAAAAAACGGCGGTACTAGTTTCGCTGGTGATGATAACTGTTTCGGACCAAGAGCAGGCGGCACTGATCTCGCCGCCTGCGCCGTGTAGGCGAACCCCACTTCGCCCTCTTTATCTCCGGTTTCTTGTGCTTCTGTGGTGGTGTTGGCTACGGCGGCGATGGTGGCGCTTCTGTTGCTACCGCCGTCGTCATGCCGCTGCTGTCCGGTTCCTTGTATTTCTGTGGCGACGGCTATGGCGGCGCTACTGGTGCTGCCGCAGTCGCACTGTGAAAGCTCCGCCTCCGATGGTCGCGGGTCTGAGCTTGGTTTGGTCATGCCGGCAGATGATGAGCCCGGAAACTCGTCGGAAAGCTATGAACGACGAACCTGCTCTGATGCCAAGTTAGAATTTAGAAATTAGACTTTTGGAAAAAAATTTCTATATTCCATTGATTTCTATATCTAACTATTACAGCAGAGGCTACAATAAATAGGATACAAATTCCTACAAAAAAGGAAACAAGATATATACAGACGTGATTACCTAAATCCCGCTAAATCAGGGATTCCACCAAATCCTAACCGTAATCTCCAACAGCCTGCCGCTATCTACACTTAGAATTGCATGGAGAAACCATTGTTCTGACATTTGTGATAGCTAATATATTTTATTGGAATTTTTGTTTTTAGTAGATTTTCCTTTAATTTACAGATTATTCAAACAAAATTTGAGCGTATTGCATGCTTATTATGTATTAATTCACTTATTTTGTTAAAAGTGATTACTACATAAATTTCATACCTTTGAATAATTTGAATGTCTCTTGATCAAATATCTGTAAGTTTGGACACGTGAAAGGGAGTTCTGGTATAAAATTGAAAGCTAGCTGGATACAAGCTGCTCAAATATTCTAATCCTCCTCTAGTTGTCCTCATACACAATTAATTGGATTTTCACCTGAAATTTAATTTATTGGAAAATGATGTCTTTTAACTATGAAATAGCTGTGTATTTGAAGACAACATGATGATATGCATGGTTGTATTCTTACAGTATTGAGTATTTGAATGACAAAACGTTCAACACTGTCACTAGATAAATTACTATTGTTAGGGGAATATTGTTACTATTGTTTTTAATGGTTTTGCATCAGGGTTAAGGAAATTATGCCATTATTTTGCTTTTATGATGCTTCTATGTAAATTTGGCCCATATCGTTATTTCTCGTTGGCATCTTGAGTGGATGAATTGAAAGAATGGAATATGGTTAGGGAAAAATTATTCAGAAAATAATGATATTTTATATATACCTATTTTGAAGGGAAATAAGGGCCTAAAACTATTTCATTATATATGTTTTTGAGGTATTATAAATATGGACCCATAAATGACAACTCCTACTTATGGGTAAAATAATTTATATTTATTTTGTTGTATTTATGCAACAAACTCCTTAAAGAATACATTATACACTTAAAAGGTTTCTTTTGTCAAGATGTCTAGAAAAAGTGTAGGTGTTCAACCAGTTTTCGCATGTTTGTAAGACACCGATAAAGATGGTTTTCATCCAATGGGTTTTGTAGTCGAATGTGGCTTTTTACATCGAGCCAGTCTTTTGAGGGAGAGTATGCTTTATAAGGTTAGTTGTCCTTTTTGCTTTTGTTCGATTCAATTTGAGATATATGTGATCAAATATTTTATATTGAATGACAATTGTATTGAGATTAAATTGTTCATTATTTACTAAATTTTCATAAAAGGTGAATGTGATATAAAAATTAACATACTTGATCATATTAGTTGGAATCGAATTTATTTTGACGGACTACTTTACATGAGTATTCATATAAATCGGATCTTGGGAATAATTTGCATGCAATACATTATGCTATAGATAACTTCCAAAAGTACATAGTTTTTGTACTTTATTTTGTGGGAGTATTTGCATACATATCGTGCGTGTGCAAATTGGGCAATCTATTTGAACTCGGCTATGTTCTTAATTTACTGAGTTTAAGTAGATAGTTAAACCAAAGTGTTCTATTTATAAAGACTTGTAAAATTCAGAACATGCATATTTCGAGTGAATGAATTATTATGCATTCTTACCTGCCCAAAGGGGGTGAGATATGTATGATAATTTCATTTTATTTGTGCAAAACATATTGATAGGGTGCATCAATCAAGAAAATTTAGTTTCCCAAAGGAAGCGATTTTCGAACATTGAGGTATTTCTATACCATTTTGCACGGAGGGACCTATTATGTATGACATACTCTGCCCAAAGGGGAGTTTGTCATGACACCCTTGACGCTCTGTAGCATAAAACTATATTTTCTAGGCTTATTCTTATTAATTGTCTGCTGATCATAATATGTTGCATTCATGGTCTCCCATATTATTACTATGAGTTTGAATAGTAATATTTTTGTATATATAGTTTGAAGTATACATAATAGCATGTCGAACTCCATCATCTGTATGTTATATGATCTTATGTGATTAAATGTCCTATATTGAAACGTGCATGACATATCACATGAATATTGAGGAATTCTTATGATGCATTGTATATCCTCACTTGTTTAAATGGAGTTTATATGCATAGATATTTTGAACTGTTGATGCAGAGCATATTGACTGGAATTTACTAATTTAAAGGGTTTGTTCTCCCAAAGGAGTCAACTTTTCGAAAATTAGGATTTTCTTGTACCGTTCTTGCATGGAGAAAATATTTTTTGTTTGATAAACTCTGCCCAAAGGGGAGTTCGTCATAACATGTGTTGATTTCCTCATGAATAAGCTATGTTGGTTCCAGCTTATTTTCAATAAGTGTTCTTGTGGTATAATTACATTGCATTTATATAATTGTGCATGTGATTAGAAACTTATTGTGTATTAGCATAAATGCTAGGTTGATACTTTTCGGTTGAGCTTGTCTTCCTGTTGTTGTGTTTGGAACACAATATTTATTAATTGTTTTGATTTTAGGCTATATGTGAATTTACTTGAAACAAGTAAAATTTTAAGTCTAAATATAAGATTGGACACAATGTGTTGTTTGTTGTAGATTAATTATAAGCATGAAGTTGCTCTTGACAAATCCCTAAAATTGATATTTTTAATTATATGATCAATGTGGGATTCTCTTTTCTAATGTGAAATTTTAGTTACTTGAGTAAAATACTTGTGTCACATTAGCAAGAATCTTTCTCAATATTCCATACTCTTAGATTACTTAAACTTTAGATTCGTGAACCATATTTTCTGACTATGTGTTATTAGTGTAAATTGTTCGGCCACATTTCTTACATTATGAATTAGAGATTTTTCTATACTCTAATGACGACTTTACTCAATATTTTAGTTTTGTTTTCAAGATACTTTTCTTGAGATATGAAGAAAATTATTTTTAAAGTGATTTTAAAATAGTTGAGTAAGTCATTTTAAATGTTAATTGTGTGGAAGCTATAATGATATTGGAGAAAATGTCAAATTCTATAATTCCGCATTGATAGTAAGAATTTGACTATGAGTTTCACCTTAAATTGTTACCATATATGTCATGTTTAATTCCAAATGAGTTGATACGATTTACATTCAACATGTACTTTTAGTACCTTGAGAAATTATGTTTGAACTTTTATATTTGGAAATAAAAGGAAGTTCTTGAATTCAAACTTGAACATAAATCTTTATCAAATACCTGTAAAATTGTTGGTTTTGGGTCAGTATGCCATATTTGAAATTATTTGATCTTGCACGCTATTTGGTTATTGCTTGATCAAACTATCTGTTTTTGTCATACACATATTGCTACTGTATGAATCTGAAATGACGGAATGATTTTCATTTTGTTATTAAATTGATCCTGGAGAAAATTTATTGGTTGTTATTTTGGGTTATATACTTAACTCGAGTCATGTTGATTATGGTTCAATTTTTGGCTCATCTAGATATGTGGGAGTTCATACAGTCATGAACTCATATTAGCGTTTAATTTATCTAGGTATGTGGGAGTTCTTTCACAATTATTTCTGTCAAAATTTATTTTCAAAGAAATTATTTAAAAAGGGGGTGAATGTGGATACATTAGTTTTAATAATTTCTTGAAAATTGTGAAAGCTAAAAGTTTTGTTATGGAATAATTGAAACAGCCCATGACTTTTGTGAAACGTGATCTTTTCTCAGTCATTGTTGGTCATTAGCTAACCGACCAAGTATTTGAGACATTCATATATCAATTATTGGAATGTCTTGCTATTTTAGTGAATTATCTTGAAAATAATAAACTTGATTATTATTATTATAATTTCACCAGAATCTGAGATAGATCGGTACTTTATATAACCTACATGTGCATATTGGTTAGTAGGTTTGAGAAAGAAAATATTTTGAAAGTGAATTTTGGAACATTGATTAATTCACTGTGACTTTTTGTAAGTTTTATTTAGTAGAAAAACACACGTCACAAAATGGGAGGCTTATGTTTGGTGATTAACTCTCCTAGTTTCCGTATTGATATGATTTTGTCAATAAGTGGTTTCTTATAAAAGAAATTTGATGAGGACAATTGTTTTGATTAATAAGACATATTTTATTGGTCTATTGAGGAGCATATTGTATTTTTGCTCTGGTTGCTAATCGTTGATGGATCACATCTATAATTTTCGCGTAGATAAGTGATGATTATTGAATTAGTGGGAGTACATCATATCTCTTAGATTCTATGATAAATTGATAATGATATACTACTTGTTAGTAGTGATAATATTACTCCATTAAACTGATATGGCGTTATTTTGACATAGCATACTACCTACGCCAATATGTAAATCTCTTGATATCTTGACAAGAGAATAAGTGAGTGCAGCTTAGTTTTACAATGTGCGCATTGGTCTATGTGATTTGTTTACATTCATAATGCGAATAAAATATGCATTTTGAATATCTTATGTGCACTCAAGGCGAGACTATTTGTATCTCATTAATGATTCTCTTATTTAAACACGATTGAGTTGTGTATCTCGCATGTATGTTTATCTTAAGATTGGGTGTTCTTAAGAAATGTTGGGTATGTCTCATAAACACACCATATCGTATATTGAGCATTGAATGAGACATGCATAACTTCCTGAGAAGTTGTTGAGTTTTCTTGAGATTTCATATTGTTTTGGAAATCTATATCTTACAAGAAAACTGTAATTTCCTTTGGGTTTCCTATTGTTTCTGAGGCCCGTATTTGACAAGGAAATTGGATTTTCTTGGAATTTCATATTGTGTAGAAATTCGTATCTTACAAGAAAATCGGAGGACTGACAATGAAATAGTGATATTTGGGGTCGTATTTGGATGTTATTTCTTACTACACCACCACGTCTGAATCCATGTCAGTGAAGGTTGTTGGTATTTGTGACCATGGAAGGTCTTGCATCGATAAAGGATGCAATCACCGCCATGATCCGATATTTAGTGACTTTTGCCGGACCGGATTGTTGAAAGTCTTGTCTGTTGCCGTATTGTCTTTTCAAAATCTATGGCCACAGTCAAAATTGTTTTTGTGTAATTTAGCCCGAGAGTTGTTTTTGAAAATAGTGTCTTTTTCTTGTCTTTTGGAGTCAAAACTTCAATTAATATTGTCCAAGTGGGAGACTGTAAGAATTTTCGTGTTGGACTTATATTAATTGATGATTGTATTAAACAAAATGGGCTAAATAATACGGTTAATTGGGACAAGACTAAATAGGCTCATTGATTGACCCACTTTCGATAAAGGGCCTTATTTAATAGACGTGGTCCGACAGCTGGTGTAGGCCCACTCTAGAAAGCCCGTGATGGGAGGGCCTCTAGGGTTTTATATATCGTGCCTAGGTCCCCTCTCCACTCCACGTTCTGATATTGCTTTCCCATTAAGCTGTCAACTACCGTTGTGAGAGAAGGAGAGGAAGACCTAGGCTGAGGTGTTGATTTGGGGATTACGAGAGATCTAGCCAAAGAAGTCGAGCATACCAAGTGAAATTACCCAACAAGATCGGTAAATATCAGGTTTGATTCAATAGGCGAAAATCAGGTATATCTACTCCCGATTATATTGGTGTTCTAAATTCATGATGTTGATCTTGGCTAAAAATTCTTATATTGGTGTTTCAGTTGTTTTGTGCAGGTTAGGATTTGCTAGGCGGGAATCCGAGTCTTGTATTCGAGTCTAGCACTTCTTTTGGTCCACTTACACGCATATCTCATATTTGTATATTGATTTTGGATACTTTAGCTTACTTGATAGTTTGAGCCGTGGTGGCTTTTGAATAGTTGTAATTATTTTTGGAGCGTGATGCTCATTGTACAGGTTATGGTATTGATATAGCTTCCGCTTTTATTGCTTACTCTGTTTTATTGCATTGTGTTTTTGAATGGTTTAAGGGTTAGCTTCCGCCTAACATAGCGCGTGTGTCATGTTCCCGTTCGCCTTGACTTAGCACGTATATGAACTTTCCATTTCATATACTGGTCGAGTCTCGATACGGGGGATGTGGCGTCTCGCGCTCTAGCGCTACAGAATGCCCCATCCAAATGTTGTGGCGGAAAGGAGCTGAGAACAATTTTTTTTCTTTTAATATAATTAAAACATGCATTTCGGAATGGGACAGTTTGAAATAACTCCCTATCAGTTTGAAATATTTTTACTTTACTCCCCATAAAATTATACAACATAATAGGATATAAATACTGCATTAGAACGTTTTAATACTAAATTTTATGAAAAATATACAACATATTTTGAGAGGTATTTTAAGTACTACATTATGTGAAAATTATACGACATTTTGCCAAAATGGGAAGTTAAGTAAAAATATGATGCCCAATTGGGGATTTATCCCACATTATCCATTTCGAATTCATAAGTATCTTTTATTTAAAAAACATTTAGGTCGAGAGAATATCTATAAAGATAAAAAGGATTGAACAGTCAACTTTTATAAAAATTAAACCCTATCGGGTTTTATTTGGTCATGATATTAGAATTGCCAAATATGAGGAATGTTGCCTTGACGACTCACTTGATATTTTAGTCTCCAACAACCACCACTTAATTAATAGTAAATTGGGAGTGGATCTCATAGATATTCCACTCTCAAGGGTTCAAGAGTTTTCTTTCTTTGACAGTGGTAATTATTAATTAACATTAATTTGCACTCATAAATAGACATCATTTTTTCAACTTCTTTTCCATTTCTAAGCCATCATGCTTTCATGCCCACTACCACTAATCCTATTTAAAATGCAAACCGAAATATAGACTTACGTACAAGTCACGTCACGGTAAGAATAAATACATATACCACAGTCCATAAATGATAAATATCACAAGAATATTTATTCAAATCCTCACGTACAAGTACAAGAATATATACCATCCTCATCTTGTCGTCGAACGAAACTTAACTATCCCATGAATATATATCACCCATATATTTGACTTTATTAATTTTGATTTATTTCTCTTAAATTTTTAAACTTTTACTTTAGAAATTCAAATAAAATTTTAAGGTTTGATAGTTACATGCCGGCAAATGAAATTAATTTGAACGTGACACCAGGCCTCCACGGCAATAATTTATATATATATGTCATAATATGTGTGTGTGTATAAAAGTGATTGTGTTGCCGGTTCTTAAAATTGGTCTGCCCCCACCCATAGTTTATTGCTTCCGCTTTCCGTGAAATTTTCAAGAAATCCATTAATTGACTTTTTCGAGCTTTTCAGCTTTTGCTTCTTTACACACGTTATCTATGCTGGGCTGGCAATTACCGTAAGCCTTTGCTTTATAGATCAGGATATGACTGAAAAGAGCTGCCTTTACCATATTTATATCCGCTTTTAAACATTAGAAATATTACATTCACACCCCTTTGGGTTTTAACTGTACAAGGTTTGTCTAATTCCTTGTCCAGAAAGAGAGGGGAGAGAGAAAAGGTTTAACATTTTGGGTAAGAAAATGAAGTTCTGTAAGAAATATGAGCAGTACATGCAGGGGCAGGGGCAAGGAAGGAAGAAATTACCTGGGGTTGGTTTCAAGAAACTCAAAAAAATCCTCAAAAAGTGCAGAAAAGAGCTTCATTCTCAGAGAATTGAAGCTGATAATCAGATTATTAATGGTGCTCGTGATATTCACCACGATCCCTTCACTTGTACACAGCACTGCCCAGGTTAACAAATTGCTAAAATTCTTGATTAATTTATGGTAATGATTTCATCTATGTGAATAATCTGTCAAATGAATATTCGAGTTCTTGTTTTGCTTGTGTAGTCTGTGATGGGACATTTTTCCCTCCCCTGCTCGAGGAAATGTCTGCAGTTGTTGGATTCTTCAACGAAAGAGCACAGAGATTGCTTGACTTACACCTCGGATCAGGTTTCAAGAAGTGTTACATATGGTTGAAAGACAAATTGAGAGGAAATCATGTTGCCCTCATTCAGGAAGGCAGAGACCTCGTTTCATATGCTATCATTAATGCCGTTGCTATGAGAAAAATACTCAAGAAATATGATAAGGTAGTTATGTATAACTAAGTATACATATATCTTTGTGAGTGTAAGAACCAAAATATGGGGTTATCCCTATTACATAAACTATCCCTCTAGCTATCAAAAATTACAGTTATCCCCCTAGAGCTAACGGATTGAGGGTTTCCGTTTTTAGTGATTTTTGGTGATTATTACGATAATTTGTAATACGTTCATATTTTTTATTGTAAAGATTCATTATTCAAAGCAAGGGCAAGCTTTCAAGTCGCAAGCCCAGAGTATGCACCTTGAGATCCTTCAGTCCCCATGGTTGTGTGAGCTTATGGCCTTACACATAAACTTGAGAAAATCTAAAGTCAATTATGGAAATGCCCCTGCATTTTTAGAGGGGTGTTCTCTCACATTTAGGGATGAAAAACCATCTCTATCGTGTGAGATGTTCGATTCGGTGAAGCTCGACCTTGACTTGACGTGTTCTATATGTTTGGTGAGTGTCGAGATCTTCTTAGTTGCTCTATGTATATTCTTATTGTATTATCGATCTTTGCATATTTTTACTTGATCGTGCACTATTTGTTATAATTTATGTTGTTTTCTACAACAGGAGACATTATTTGATCCGGTCTCTCTTACTTGCGGCCATATATTTTGCTACTTGTGTGCGTGTAAAGCTGGCTCGGTCAATGTAGTTGATGGGCTAAAAACGGCCGATATCAAACAGAAATGTCCCATATGCCGAGAGGTAACCTCTCTCTCACACACACACGCCACATATATTTCAAGAGGTATGAACATATTATTATCTTTGATGGATTCCAGGGAGGGGTATATGAAGGTCCAGTGCATTTGGAAGAGCTACATATTCTATTAGGCCGAAGGTAAAATTGGTGCCTGAATTTTGGTTTCTTAGGTTTTTAATGTGTTGTTGATTCCATTGTCACACATTCATTCGAATCTTGACCAGTTGTCCAGAATATTGGGAAGAACGACGCAAACAAGAGAAGATCGAGAGAGTACAACAGACTAAGGAGTACTGGGAGTCACAGTGCCGTCTCTTCACAGGCATATGAGACTAAGGAGTACTGGGAGTCGCTGTGCCGTCTCGTCACAGGCATATGAGACCAAGCTTCACTCAAATCTTCAATAAATTTGCAGTGTATCCTTGCTTGTGTTTTGGGTTGCAAAAATTGTATGTAATCTTTGATAAATTTGCAGTGTTTCCAAAAATTGTATGTATGTAAATTTTGGTGCTTGTGCAAATTGAATGGTTACTTGTCAGAAACTCATCATTCAATTGTTGTGTGTGATAATTTTTGTTCTTTGCCGCCATCGGTAGGTTCCAATTACACTTGGGTTCTAGTTTTCTTTTTTCTTTTCCATTTCATTTTAATATGAACATGTATAATTGGATAGGCTCTTACAAGTTAACCCAACACCACAAAAATCTCGAACTTCCAAGTTTCGAATCTCTGAAATTCAATTTCTGTAGATTAAGTGATAACTGTTTAAACTTCATACACAAAATCTTGGATCCACATAGCTAAAAATCTTTGGATACGAGAGTAGACAGTAATGCAAAACCACCTTGACCCTCTTTCAGTAGCCCAGATGAGCAGTATAAAAATTACAAAATAACACTTGAGAATCTAAAATTTCAATATCAGAACTACAATACAGAGAGAGTAAGGAGAGCACAGCACCGAGGCCAGCACCAAGTCACTTATTGCCCACAATCAACGGGTTTTTGTCTTTGAACATATGGTACCGTTTGCATAACTTCTCGAGTGTAGCTATTGAATGCTGCATCTTGTTTAATTTGGTATCCATGAACATGCTCTGCAAGATGACAACAATCACATAATAACGCATTATAAACTCATTCAAAGTATTATTTATCAAAGGAGGAAACGAAACGAAATACTCCACAAGCTTTTTCATCCTCCACAGTCCACACCTGATAATCATCACCGTATTTCTCCACGAGCCGACTAACATGAATCCGTTGGATAGCTGTAAGCGGTTGAGCAGAAGAGTGTTTGCCATCAGTCCGCTTCTTTCCCAGAGCTGACTTTAAATCTACATCCAACAGATCAACCATACCATTAATACTTATGGAGTTAAGACTCAAAACTCTAAAGCTTCTTTCAGCTTTAAGTACAACATTCACTGATAAATAGCAAAGTTCAACATTGGAGACACCCTGTTAGCTAAGACAAGAATTACTGAAATCGACCAATCACACACAAAAATTGTGTCGTGAAGAGCTCGAGAGCAGAATTGGAACCCCACAAAGCCATACCTCAGCAGATAAATACAAGGTAATCTAGACTCAATTTTCACAATACACTATCAATGAACCATAAGCATTCTGCCCCATTGAAAAGGCGACACATTTCCGATTAAACAACACGTCTCCAAATCATAACAATTTCAAACTACAGCTAGCATGGAAAATCAAAGAACAAGGTAACAAACATAAACAAAAAACACTGACCATCTTCTTCAAGCTCGCTGCCGCTGTCGATCGCCTCAAACTCCGACACAGGCTCCTCGTCGGAGGGAGGCATCTGGAGATCATCGCTCTCGACGATGTGAGAAGTACGCGAGCGTACTCCGAGGTAATTAGGGTTCGAAACGACGCCGAAAGACTTGTAATTCTCGATAACGCTGCCCTTCTCATCCCACTTGGAGAGGGGATCCAACAGAGTTTTCAATTTCGGAGGAAGATTGAATGCGGGCTTGAATATGTGAGGGTTTTTCTTCGGCAATCCAACTTGTACCTTGTGAGTTTTTGATCTCCTGTACTTTCGCCTTGAACCACCCATTGTCGTACTCGTACACCCTCTCCACCTCGCAAATTAGGGTTTTGGAAAGAGGGGCTAGGGTTTATGAGCTTATTTTTGTGCCATTTATTTTCCGTCCCAAGAAATAAAAAGCCTAGTCGCGTTTTACCAATTTGCCGCTATGGGCTGTATCACGCTTTCGTTTCTTTTCCTTGTATATGTTATTTTACGTTTAAGTGTATTTATTTCTTTGCTCAAAAAAAAAAAAAAAAAGTGTTACTTTTCGTAGCATACAAACACCAGAAATTTGAAAAATACTTACGTTTAACATACTAAAATTTTAATGTTTATTAATGGTGTTATTTGTAATTTATCAACGTATTTTTAATCATTTTTCTACGTGTTTTTTTAATTGAATTAAACTTTAGCAACATATTTACTTCATAGATATAAAAATAAGAATGATTAAATTATTAATTTATTTTAATTTTTATAAATACGGAATTGGTGACACAATATAAAATTATATTTAATAAAAAATTAATTATTCATCTCACATTCTTTTTTCTTTTTTCTTTTTTTTTCCCTCTTCATCCCACATTCTCAATAAGATAAATAATTTACTATCACATTCCACCATGTATCACATTATTCATCTATCATATCTGATCCCAACCATAAAGTAAATATGCTTTAGATGTATTCGTAAATCGTAATCATCCACTTGTAAAATAAAACATGGTGTTACATGCAATTTATATATATAATATGATATCCGAAATACTAAAATGTATCATGAAAATGAAGAAGAGAGACGCAAGAATCCATTTCGTTAGTATTAAATATTAGTTAACCATCTAAATGGCAAATTCCAACAGTTATCAGCTGCGACTACTATATATTTGGTATCCCAAAACAATTCTTGAGCTTATTTTGAATTTCCTGAACCACTACAATCTCAGGAGCCCTTCTTTCCTTCTCTTTAGATGACAATGTTAGATCTTTCCACCCCTTCTTCCCTCCAAAGACAAAAAAAAAAAAAAGGCATCCAAACATGGTCTTAGATTCTAACTACTACGTCGAAAATGTTGATTTTCAGCTTTTCCCGCGCTCAAAGCTCTGATGATCGGTTGGCGTACTCCTGAACCAATGCCCCGAAGAGCGATGGCCTCTCGAGCAAGCGTGAAGGTTTGTCGAACTCTTTCGCCTTTCCTGTTTCGAAGTGGGAAAGGGAGTATTATTCAAATATTCAAGAACAGCATTAGACTGAGGGGTTGTCGCCCCCCAAAGGCCCAAACTACAGTATTTTTTGATTGAGTTAGGTTTTTAAACATTGTATAGTTAAAACAAGGTATAGTCAAATATTCAGAATTTTGCAACCGGAAAAAAGACACCATTTATTAAATTCCCGACTTCATCCCTATATATATATATATATATATGTCAGTATGAAATCAAAATCAGAGTCGAGGAAGCCGAGCACGAACCTGCATCTATGACTAGCACTCTGTCACAGTCCATCACAGTCGGTATTCTGTGGGCAATGCTTATGATAGTGCAGGCTGCAAAGTCCTCCCTTATGATTTTCTGGATCACCCCATCTGTATGCGAATCAACGGATGCGGTTGCTTCGTCCATGAATAAAAGCCGGCTTTTCTTAAGCATCACTCTTCCCAAGCAGAGAAGCTGCCTCTGCCCGACGCTCCAGTTGTCGCCGTTATCAACAACTGAGTAAAGATGAGCAAAGGAATGATATAAGGGATTCTTTACTTTCTTTTCCACTTTTCTGCTTTAGGATATTAGCTCACATCCCCTGAGGTTTTCATACAGCTACACAAAATTCCCATGAGGTTTGAGAAATTACAAAAACTTCCATGTCAAAGAATTTACATCACATCCACCCATGAATTCTGATGATTTCATCTCTAATTTGTTATTAATAACCTGCTTTTCCTTGACACTTACAAATCAATATTTGAATTTAGCATCATGACTATAATACCATGTGTTGGGACAAAGTCATTGGAAGTTTTTGTAATTTTTCAAAACTTAGAGATTTTTCTGATAAAACCAAACCCCATGGTATAACTATCCCTAAGTTTTGTATCGGTTATAAATAGGAGAAAGAATATATACCAGGCGAATCGAGCTTCCCTGGTTTTGCAGCCACTACATCTTTTAGTTGGCAACGTTCGAGGCTCTACAAAATAATAGTGGTTATAGTCTAACAAGTAACAATATATGTATCTTTGTGTGGTTGTGGAGAGAGAGAGAGAGAGAGTGCAGTACCTTCCATATTTCATCATCTGAATAAATGGAAGTGGGGTCAATGTTGCTTCTCACAGTTCCTTCAAAAAGAACAGGCTCTTGAGGAATGATGCCGAAACGAGACCTAAGATCATGAAGGCCTAAGGCTGAAATATCTATGCTGTCGATGATTATTTTCCCTCCTGATGGCTCCACCAATCTAAACAAAACCTGAATCAGAGTCGATTTCCCGCCACCTGTACGACCAACAACACCGATCTTCTCCCCTCCATTTATGTTGAGACTGATCCCTTTAAGAACTAGAGGAGTATCTGGACGGTATCTCACCTGTTACATCCAACAATCCATTAGAGAGAGACCCCGTTTTTCAATAAAGATCTTACATCGTGTTTTACATTCACCAGTATGTTAAAAAATTGTTTCATATTTTTACTCCTAATCAAGATTCCCCTTTCCCCATCACAACCGCCCAAGTTTACACGAGTCATGTAGCGGGTGCGTAAGAAATAAATGGTTTGAACTGCCCATATTACCTGCAAATTTTTTAGCTCAACATTTCCATGCGTCGGCCAACTAGGAGGAGGGAGGAAATCCTTTTTCTTCCATTCTGCTTCAGATGGTATAACACTGAACTGTTTTATCCTCTCAACTGAAACCATTTTATTCTCCAAAAAGCAACTCATGTACACCGACCAGTACAGTATCGAGTTAAGTGACAGCCCGTACGAGAGAGCTAAGCCAACATTCTCTGTAAAAATTTAAGCTAGTTTAAATCCCTCAATATCAATTTCAGTTCTATTGAGTATGGTTTTAAAGTAACTGAAAAATAGAAGCCAATAAGAAAAGAAAAGGGATAATTACACTAGCATGACCCTGAGGTTGGGCGTAATTACACAAACATCCCTTGATGTTTGAAAAGTTACAAAAAACTTCCCCTGTTAGACCCTGAGGTTTCATCTAATGCATTTCACTATAGCCATAAAATTAAGTTCAGAATTTTGGTCAGTCAGTGTCGACGAAAAAGAATGGGTATTTGAAAAAATTACAGATCAAAATTCGTCGATCCACATGTAATGTAAATTCTTTGATAGGGGAAGTTTTTGTAATTTCTCAAGCTTCAGGGAGGTTTGAATAATTATGTGTTATTAGGCCAAAAGAATAGATATTTAGTGTCATTAAACTAACAGACCTGGTGCGATGATACTGCTGGGTAAAATTATCATAAACAGTGCAGACATGCAGAGGATGAAGCTTCCGATCAGCTCCAAACGAAATCCTAGCCATTCATTGGATCCATTGTTATGGAAATCCATTCGTAGATTTCCGTTCACACGGTTCACATTCTCTTGGTAAAAACTTTCCTGTTTCCTAAAACACCGTATTGTCATAACTCCAGAGATGCTCTCGGAGAAATGATGAATCACAGGTGCCTTTGTTATGGAATCCAAACGAGTTAGTTCGCGTGATACGGTAAGATAATACGCCTGAAAAATCAGAAGATAAATGCATGTTAGATCAGTTTCTGCTATCTGCTGAAAAAGCATGTCTATAAAACTCAAAAAAGTGTTGCGGAATATACAAATTTATACGCCTCTACAGTATATATATATATATATATACACACACACACATATACATATATAGAGAGAGAGAGAGAGATAGAGTACCCGGTACCAAACGTTAAGCCAACCAAGTGGGATCAAAAGAATCACAGTAGGCCAAGCATATTGACAAGTGATGATGATAATACTCAGCACAGTAATGTACATTGCAATAGTAAGACTCATAAAGAAAGGAATCAAGATATCCACATTTGTCTGATCGGTCGAGGCCTGTGCAAATACCAAAAACAACGTAAGTCCCACAACGCGACAAACTTAAATTAATCAGAACTACATCCCATATCGGAAACACAAAAAAGACATAGCATTACCCGAGTCAGAATCCTTCCGGAAGGCGTAGTATCGAAGAACGCCATAGGCGCATGCAATATGGAACGAAGAATCTGTCTGAAGAAGATTTGAGAAGTCTTCAATCCCATTATAGCAACTAAAATGCTTCTAACAAGAACAATTACAAAAGCAACTGCTGCCATAATAGCATATACTTCAATGAACAAAGAAGGGTCGAACGACTTTGCTCTTTTTTCAGAAGTTTCATACGCTAACCAATAGTCGCTTAACATTAAAGTCCCTTGCCAAGCTAAGGAGGATATCAAAACTGCCCCTACACCCCACCATCCAAACGACTCGGTGCAATATAACTTGTAAACATTCAAGCTAACTTTCCCCGTTTCTCTTTCCTCTTCCTTAATGAGCTTAGAAGTCCGTTGATGGGAGTTGGATCTTTCTAGAGAATTGTTTTCGCCGTTTTCTTCTCCATGTTTGAATGATCTCTGAGTTGACAGAGCAGGGTCATTTTTGTCCTCATTTTGTGTTTCCACATCCACGAGTTCCATTGAGGTTTCATGGGCTGATACTAAAGCTTTGAAATCCAAGCCGGAGTCGAGTAGGGTATTGTACTTCCCAGATTGTACAATCATGCCCTCTCTCATGACCTGGTTCCAAGAAGCCAAAAAGTTTTGTAAATGTGCATATAACCCCTCTGAGACTGGAACGTTACAGTTGACACCCAAATGTTTGGTAAAACTACACACTTAACCCACTAAAAGTTCTTCAAAATTACACAAACCACCCCTTGGAATTTAAAAACATTACACTAGACTACTCCCTCGTATAGGGTGGAATCATAATCTACCAGTCTTAAACAGTTTTAGGGAGTGATTTGTAGTTTATTCAAACTTGGGGAAACTAACTGAAATATAGTATACTCAAAAGGGGTTGTATATGTAATGAAGTTCATATGTGTGTGCATGCGTGTGTGTGATGAACAGCTTTCTAGTTTCTTTCTACATACCAAGATCTGATCAACATTATGCAAGAAGTCCACTTGATGTGTAACAAGTATGATAGTCTTGTCCCTAAGAGCTCCTCGAACACATTCCTGAAACAGAGAAAATAAGCAATTAGAAGCAGTTTCGATAGAGAAAATCACTCTATTTATAATGGCAATAGTGGTATGGTGAAAAGCCTTCACCTTGAATATTTCTGACCCAGTGTGAGCATCAACGGCACTAAATACATCATCGAGTAGATAAATATCACAATCCTGATAAACGGCTCTTGCTAGCTGAATCCTCTGCTTCTGTCCACCGCTGAGATTGATACCGCGTTCTCCAATCTCGGTTTGATCTCCGAACTCCATCATCTCCAAGTCTTTCTCCAAGCAGCAAACTCTGATAGCCTCCTTGTATTTCTCCCTCACCATTGGCATACCAAAAAGTATATTCTCTTGTATTGTCCCATTTTGGATCCACGCTGTTTGCGCAACATATGCTGTGCTACCGCATACTCTGATCTGTTATGCCGAAAAAAGAAAAAGTATTTTGAGCTTACAAATATTATAAATATACCTTTCAGACATTGAAATTTGATCAAAACTGACCAAGTAAAGAAAGACACTGTACTTAGTTTGTGTAAAGAAGCAGGCATTATTACAGTTAGACCCCCTCAAGTAAGGCATAAATACAATCAGCACCCCCCTATGGTTTTAATAATTACACTTAGACACCTCGAATGAGAATAAGGAATATCAGTCCCACTGAATTTGTGCACATCGATTGAAGGACTTGAAAATGCATGTATTCCTAACCTCGGGTATATTTTAAGAAACAGTACCTTTCCAGATAGTTTGTTCATCTCTCCAAGAATAGCAGCCAAAAGCGACGACTTCCCCGACCCAACCGTCCCGACTACAGCTGCAAGTTCTCCTTTCTTAATCTCGAAATTCAATCCCCTCACAACCTCTTCCCCATTCTCATCATCCCAGCTAAAACTGCCACCTGCCACTTCAATGGCCACGTCTCCCCCGCACCCCTGCACCCGCTCCACCGAATCATCCCTCAGCTCCTTACTAGTCATAAACCCATCGAGCCTCTCGAGGGAAATTATCGCCTGCGACAGCGATATCATGGACTGAGGGAAAGTCCTGATCGGCTCCTGCAGCATCTTCAGCATCGAAGTAGTAGTGAAAACGGTTCCCACGGTCAGTGGGACCCCAAAAAGCAGGCAACTTCCAAAAATGACAGTAGCAATAATCGACGGAGTGCTCCAGAGCACAATCATATTAGCCGTCACCGACATCATGAACTTGTACAGCCAGGAATATTCATTCTCACGACAGGATTGGATCCTCTCGTTGAAGTTTTCCTCCCATGCTTGGAACTTGATCACACGCATGTAGTTGAGCATCTCGTTCATCGCCTTCATCCTCGAATCCCGGTTCTTCATGAGGTGGAATTGGTAATTGTTGTTCTTCTTAGTGCGGAACAAAACGAATAAGATGACTAAAACGAGCGCGAGCAGAGCAGCAAACGTCGAGGTGCCTAAGTATTGGTAAAGTATGACTAAAGCCACTATGATTTGCAAAGGCATGATCCACAAATAGTGCAACTGCAGCATCATATCAGATAATTGCTGTGCATCAACAGCCATGTAGTTGACAATTTGCCCCACCCCATGAGCTTGCCTGGCCGAGCCCGATAATCTCAATCCCTTTCGGTATAACGAAGTGATGAGTGTCGAACGAATGAGCATCCCCATTTTCTGGGTATGGAAGTTGAACTGATGAGAGCATAAAACCTCCACAAATTTAGCAGCCAATAGGATGAGGACGAGGTAATACCCCTCGTAGGGGGAACCGGTGCTTTTCCCGGAGGTGAAGTCGACGAACCGTTGGATCATAATGGGACCGACGTAGACCACGCACGTCCGTAGGATCGCTATCGAGGCCGTGAAGACGAGGTGTTTCCAAAAGCACCGCATTAGCGTCCTCGCGACGGGGTGCTTTGAGTTCTCCTCCGGTTTGGGCCAGTTCTTTTGGAAAGTTCTCCACATTCGTTCCGCCTTGTGCTCGGGGGAAAGCGAGGGCACGTCCTCGATTTTCAACGGTGATTGGTTGCCTTTCTTCAAGAGGGGATTCATCCAAATCCAAAATGCTTTGGAAAAGAACGACGCCGAAGCGTACCCGGTCACGCTCGACGATTTATCCAAAAGGGGTTCGTCAATCGTGCCCGAGTCCAATTCTTCATGCTCTACTTCCACCACCCCCGTGCACCCTCTAATCGCAGCCACGAGAAGAAAGACGGACAGAACAAACACGATAATCGAACCGATGTCGTCCAACTTCAACTCGGACCCGGATTCTTGAAACGAAACCAAACGTGCCACCGCAGAGGCGAAAGCCAGAGCCAAAACAAGAAACTCCACTATCCAATACACCCGAAGAGTCAAAGGATGGATTTTTGCCTTGAATCTCTTCTCGTGAGCAATCAGCACAACTATCACTGCATAAGTGACTGCTTGAAACAGCCAAAATAAGCCATCTACAGCTCTAAATGTTCCTGAAATTGTACTAAAAGCAACAACGCATAGAGCTACTGAACAGAGTGATGAAAGTGCTGTAACAACAAGTGTAAGCTTGAACCATAGATTGGTTCTAACGACAGGAGCTCTCTTGTCACCAAACAGGGGAGTGTTAATCTCGGAATTCGGGCTCCGGCGACCCGTAGTGAATCTCGAATACAGCTTGCCGACGGCGAAGGAGAGCATGATGAGCAGGAAGAGGATGTCCACAGAGGATAACAGCGCCCTCTGAGGGCATGGAGATAGGAAAATGAATCTCAGCCATTGGATTGGAGCCGAGATCGTCCGGCCGCCGTCGTCCCACGGTTCCACAGCCGGGCCGGAGCACGCAAGTGTAGTGATCCAAGATGATGATGTCATCTTTCTTTCTTTTTTTGGGAATCCCAATTTCAGTATAGTATCAAAAGATTGGTACTTCTGCCTTGCTTCCACCAATCTTCACCATTTCTTACTCTCTGAAAAAGTAGAGAAAACTGACTAAGTTAGCACAAAAGAACACTATTGGAGCTGTAATAACTATGCCTGAGGTCCTAAAGATTGACCTGTTGAAGTAAACTAATGCAGAAAAAGTTTGAGTGAAATTTAAAAAAGACAGCATGGAGGCGATAGACCAGACAGAGACAAAGATGCAGTACAGTATTCAAAATTAAATCAGAAAGAAATAAGACAGCAAATAGGCATCGAATCAAGCTACAAGCTACCCCGTCAAGAATTAAAAATTAAAAAAAATATAGATTAATCAATACTGCAGGAGGCAGCAACACAATCCGAGCAAGATTCGATACTTGAAAAATGAAAAGTATACCTTTCTTGACCCCAGCGTTATAAAAAAGTTATCAATCAATATAAATTCAAAATAATACAAAAAAGGAACTACAAAAAGGTGTGCCTGTGATTGACAGAGAGAGAGAGACAATCGACGATCATATTCAATACCATTTGACAGAGATAATTAATTCAATTCCCAGAAGACATACAGAAACAGGAAGTTGGACTTGTGTTGAGGCAATAAACAATTAAACATGAATTTATTACATGAAAAGATAATACAGAATCGAACAGGAAAAGGACAGACGCCATGCAAGGACGACTAAGACTGCTCGGAAACTGATGAACAATTAACAAACAAAGACTAAGCAAAAGCTGCAAAGAAGAAAGAAGAAGATGATGACGACACGAGGACCGGGTCAATGATTGCATCTACCTCCGGTTCGCGTCGGTGCTTGGCTTCCGGTGACTGTAGAAACCAATAAGTAATATATAATAATTAATAATAATACGAACGGTTGAGAAACGCAACACGTTTTACTGCAATTTTCAAAGTCGTGTTATACTGGGGGATAACGGATGATGTGAGGTGGGAGAAGAAGGATGCGGGAGAACGGAGATCAAACTTTGTTCACATGTATCGATGCACATATATATATATATATATAATAAATATAATATTGGTTATTACTCCTAAGGTTCAATTCAAACTTGACAGACGTGGATTACTCTCTGTGTCTGAGTCTTTTAAAATGCAATTAAATTTTGGCTCGTTTAACTTTAATATTGTGATAAATTCATTGATTTTAAACTAGTATAACGGTAGCTAAGTCGTATATTAGTATGTAATTAATTCTTTTGACTAGTATTAGTATGTTACAATAGTCAATAATAAATTGATTGACAAATTAGTCTTTTTTTTTTTTTTTTTTTTTTTTTTTACTTAGACAAATTAGTCATTGCATGCATCATGTGTGGCGTAAGTAAATGCATACAATGTTTTCCAAATTTCCTATTGCAATTTCTCCCGGCGCACAGTATTTCCAGGCCTTCAAATTTGACAAGTCAGTGGGCCTGATACCTTTCCATTTTTCTTCTTGAAAAAACAAAACAAAAGCTTTCTTTCTATCTCCATCATAACATCAACATGCCAGATAAAGTCTCCTTTCATGCCTTATTTTACCTAATACTGTTTTTCTTGATTTAATTAATTTATTTTAGTTGCCGAACTCAACCCCATATATATATATTTGGAAATTTTTTAATGCGAAACATGTAATGCACCTCATCAAACTATTTAGAACAACTATGTAACGCCCCGATTTTCAGACAGTCAGGTACGCTCGATACGTGTGGGTTTCGAGCATTAGGATTTTATTTTATTAATTTCGTTTAATTGATTTAAACGTGTTATATTAATTCTTATTAATTGTTTTCAATATGATTACGTGAAATCATATGATATTCATTTCAAGTTGAGAATTCTTGTAAGAATGGACTTCAATTGTTACATGAATTAATTGCCCAATTTGTATTAATTGCATGATTGTCCTTAATTGTTCATTTACATAAATTAGAGGACCAAATTACATGAAAACCTTTGAGGACTTAAATGATCGTTTCCAAACCTTAGACACTTAATTGCATTACTTATAGAACTCAAAGGACTTGATCATAAATATTGCATATTTCCCTAAATGTAACGATATATGCATCCCTTCCTTGCCTTCCATCTCATTTTTTCAAGAATCATCATCACTTCTTTCTCCCTTCTACCGAGCCAAAGACATCAAAAAGGGAAAGGAGATTTTATCATTTTCAAGCCATGATCATGGAGAAATTAGGAGTTGAAGCATCATCTCATCTTCATCTTCTTCTTCCATCTTTTATTTCATTTCAAGGTATGGAAGTATATATATGATTTCTTGGAATTCATGTATGAAGCTAGGGTTAGTGGTGGAGCTAGCTAACTTGATTATTTGCTATTAGAAGCATGAATACTTGATTATAGTTTGAAATCATGCATGAATTCTTGAAGAATTTGATGATAAAGGATGGATTTATATATGAACTTGAAATTGATGAATTGAGATGATTTAGCATGGAACAAGTGTTTATATTGTGTTTTATTGCACTTTAAGCATGTATACTTATTCACTTCCATGAATTATTATGTTTGGAATTGAATTATGTGAGTTTGATGAGGTTTGGGAGTGGTTCGTGCATCCTCTGTTCTTCTCCCATGTTTCTGAACCTTCTGTGTAACGGGAACGGCCGTTCCCGCCCCTTTTGAAAAAGGGGAACAGCCGTTCCCACTGTTTGAATTATGTGTCAGGCGGCGAGGACGGGAACGCCCGTTCCCACTTTGTCTTACAGACGGGAACGGCCGTTCCCATCTTCGGGGAGCCGCTTCGGGACTGGGGAACAGCCCTTCCCATTTTGTACTAAAGCCCGGAACGGCCGTTCCCAAGCCACTGGAAGTGCAGAAAGTTTCTGCACAAAATTACAATTTTAGCCCCTCATTCCAATGGCTTATGTGATCCCGAATTGCTATTATATGATTGATTATATGTCGAAACAACATGTTATCATGCTACATTGTGTATTGCTCGATGTCTCGTGTATGATCACGCCGTGCGTCATTATATGAATAATATGCTTGAATGGTTGTCTCATGCACGTACATTGTCCCGTTTCTTGTCCAGTTATTCTCCAGGGCGGAGATTGTGGATCATGAGCACGTTCACGCATTCACGAGTCGTGTGTCGCCTGTCAGGTGAGGTTTAATTTCTAGTTATATAGAACCCGTATAACCTTTACGTGACTGTTTTAACCAAAAGGTATTTATAGTTATATTTTCATGAAATCATTTATCGTTCCAAGTTATATTATTGTTCATTAATCAAGCAAGCAAAGCATGTTAGTGTTCACGCATCAAAGCATGTCATGTTCATGAATGCAAGCAAGCGTGCTCTCTTGGCCAGGTCCTCCTTAGTGGGGGCGCTGGATTGGTTTTCGTGTCAATGATTGTTCGTCCAATCACAAGATGAACAATATCTAACCGTGTACGTGCGTTCTCTTGGCCAGGTTCTCCTTAGTGAGGGCGCTGGACTGGTCCTGCCAGTGGTTGTCCGTCCAACCACAAGAAGAACAAAACCCTATCGTGTACCTAAGTTTCCCCTGGCCAGGTCCTTCTTAGTGGGGGCGCTGGATTGGTTTTCGTGCCAATGATTGTCCGTCCAATCACAGGAGGAACAAACCCTATCATGTTACAAGCACGCCATGTACTGATTGCATGATTTCCATTCCATGAATGTGCTAATTGAATACCCCTGCATGATTGCATGATAACGGACTTGAGTGATCACCTAATGACTAACAAGTAAGCAAGCATGTTTATCGATTGCATGAAAAGAACAAGTATTTAATATTGATAGTTGTATTCTCGGGCGAAGCTATATTATTATTGAACTTGTATATTTATCTTTATAAACCTTTACCCGAGAATATGACTTGCATGTTATCTGCGCTAATATGTATGTAAACCCCTCACTCGGTCTTCACAGACTGACGCCTCCACCTTTCAGGTTATTGCAGGTGCGTGCTAGGCGGGAAGTGAGTCGAGTCCAGTTGTTAGAGTTGAGTCATACACGGTGCATTTATCTGATTGTTTATTTCTTGTTCGATAAAGTCATGTTTCCAATTATAGGTTAATTATTTTAAGGAAGATGATAATGTATTGATATGTAACTTTAGATTATATTTTATTGGAAAATGAGAAAAATCATGATCGGATAAATGGAATGAATTGTTAGAAAGAGGTTTATGCTTCCGCTTTATTTTGTTGCACGTTTTAGTTATCCCGCCTAGCTTGTCGAGTATTGCATTGTCACCCGTTCGTTATAGGTTGGTTCATGTACGGATTGGCCATTTCGTATGTGAATTGATCTATAGTGCGGGGGTGTGGCACCTCCACGTGTACGGGGTGTCACAAACTATTAGGATAACGTTTTGTCATAATGGAATTTTACGTACAGAGAGACTTACCTAGAGTCACTCTCTAATACAATATTAAGATCAGTTTTTAATTTAACTCCAACTTAAAAACCTTGGATTTTGGTTTGATTCCAACTTATAAACCTAACTCGAGAAAAAAAAAATTATATTATAAGCGCATCATAAAAAAAAAAAAAATTAAAGATGGAATTATATCGTAAAATGGTCATATTTCAAATGATCAAAAGAGACTAAGATATCCTATCTCTACTCAATCTTTTTACCAAATTTTAAACTCTTCATAATATTACTAGTTATTCTAACCTAACATAATAAAATATATCTCAATAAAATCTATCGCAATATATAATTTGGACTTAAAAATTATGACCCAACAATTATATCTCTGGGAGAAAAATTTTGTCATTCCAAAAAATATTGTCCGCAAACCGTCATTCAACATTTGTATTTATAATAAACTACCATTTATATTATTTTTTAATGGTTTCGCCTAAAAAATATGATAGATGACATATTTTATAAAGCATACACATCAATTGTATATTTTGACCAAAATTGGTGTTCCAAAAAAAATTTGGATAGCGATATGTTATAAATAGAAGTTTTGAATGATAGTTTGTATCGAAATTTTGTTAATAAATTAAAAAAATATATAAAATTCGGATGATAAAAAATATATTTTTTAATATTTTTGTGTGGGACGTCTAAATGTACGTTCGCCGGCTTAATTTCTGCAAAATAGAAAGTCAAAAAACTCGATGTTCACGATAACTAGGAAGTCTCCAATTAATTCTATGTTCCTAGAATAAAAATAGCGGTATCTTTTCACGCAGAAAATAAAAGTTCGTAAGACATGACGCAATAGAATTTTGGCCCTTTTGCACGAAAAGACTATAATAAATTAATAATTGACCACTTTATATTATTTTCTAAACCTATATTTGTTTCTTAGGGACCGCACAATTCCTTCATTCACTCGCGCCAAATTGGGGTTGCCAAAAGTTACAAGGCAGTGTGATTGATGCCTAATGGTAATTTGTCATTTACTCCTTGTCTTGTCCAGTTATTCCTTGTCTTATTTATTATATATATTATAGTTGGATCAGACAACTTTAATTAGTGATATTAATTTATTATATATTATAGTTGAAATAAGTTAGGCCGAACATATACTTTCATATAGAGTAATTAGTGATATTAATTTATTATATATTATAGTTGAAATAGGTTAGGCCGAACATATACTTTCATATAGAGGGTCGATTGTATTAAAAGTTAGTTTTTTTTTGAATAGATTAGATCGAATATATACTTTTATATGGTATAAAGTAGATTGAATGTTGTAAAATAAATTGAAAATTAAATATTAAATTGAAGTGGATTGGATTCATGCTCAAATTAGATCCTCAATTGTTCAAATCTTAACATGCAATTGATGTCTTAACATGCCCTATACATGGAAAAAAAACATGTGTGATCATAGGACCAGTCCCATAAATACACATTTCCAAATAAATGTAGATAAATAATGAACTGAATTGAGTTCACTAAGATCAAGCTTAGGAATATAGTTCCATGTACACTCATAAAGGGAACTAAATGATAGAAGTTGTGTGCAAGAATAAGAGAGTGAAAGACTTTAAAAGATTGACATGAGAAAGATTGAATCCTAAACGAGAAAAAAGGAACAAGACTTTGATTCCATCTGCACGCATCTATATATTAGTTTATGGAGCAAATTATATTTTTGGTCGTATAAGATCAGGTCTTTCGCAATTTCAATTTCATTTATTTGAAATTAGACATATTTAGTCCTATTATTTTCAAAAAGTTATAATTCTGGTTCATCCGTTAAAAAATTGATGAAAAATATATTTTTTTTTGTCATCAAGTGTAATTTAGGGGAAATATTATTGTCCATTAGGTTGTTTTTAATAGAAGTTTGCTTATTAATACTTTATTTTAGCACCACCTTACCTTCATAAGAGTGATTCAGAGTAATATTTAAAAGTTGATTCAGAGTGTTAAAATAGAGTATTAATAAGCAAACCCCGGCAAAAAGCAACCTAATGAATAATAAGTTTTTCTCCCTAAATTACACTTAATGGAAAAGATGCATTTTTTGTCTATTATTTGACGGACGGGACTAAAATTATAAATTTTTTAAAATAATAAAACTAAATATATCTAATTTCAAAAATATAAAATTAAAATTACAAAAAAACCTCATTCTATGGGATAAAAATGTAATTTGCTCTAGTTTATATGTGTGTGGTAATTCTCAGACTAATTTTTGAGATGAGTGATGGAATCCAATTCCCACTTTCTGATCTTCAACGTGAGACATGTAATCCTAGCATTTTTTTTTTTGAGGCTACAGACGCCCTAAGGCTTACATAGCAGCAGAATCAGATCGGATTAAAAGGGAGACAATCATCGGCAACGAGCGAGAACAAGCGCCGACTGAGAAAGCGTGTCTAGCGAGGGAGCTAGCATTTAAAGAGACTTTTTAATTTTAGTACACATTTGAAAAGGACATTTCAAAAAGAGTGTAAAACGCTAATTTGAAAAGCGTTTCTAAAAAATCATGACACAGTTGATATTTTCTTACAAATCAATACTAGAAACTTTTGAAATATTATACTTTCACCCACAATACTTTTCATGAAAGGATATAATGAATATCTAACAGATTTATACAAAGAATATAATAACCATAAAAACTTATACTTAATAGCAAGAAATAATGGACACTGGTATATTGCTAGATATCATAAAGATTGGATAGAATATTATCAAGAACAAATACAAAAGACTATTTTAATATTAAAACGTTTTCAAAAATAAAATGAATGAACAAAGAAAAATCAAAACTGATATAAGAAAATTTGGAAAAAAATTAGATGTTGCAACAAAATACGACTCTATTATGAAAGAAATTTTTATATACCCAAATGAAATAAAAAATATAACAGACAATGTTAAACAAATTGATATGATAAATACTAGATTAATAGAAAAAATATATCAACGGGAAATAAATGGATAAAAATGGATCAATTTAATAAACAGATAAAAAGAAGAGAATTAAGACTGATTCGGAAAATAATAAAACAAGAAACTTTAGTTTTAAACTCAATAACTCATCCAACAAACTACAAAATACAAGAAGAAATTCTTAATAGTAGAAAACGAAGAGAAAAACAACTCTTGAGAAATGAAATATACACCCCAGTTAATTTAATAAGGTTAGAAAAATACATGACATGGTTAAAACAACATAATGAACAAACAGAAGAATTTAAAGAACAAACTGAAAATACATTAAACTGGTGCAAAAGACTAAGAACTAAAATAAATATACTTTCATCAGCATGAATTTTACACAGGAATTACAAAAATTTGTAGAAACATTAAATGAACAAGTACAATCTTTAAATAATACAGTACAGACTTTAACAGAGCAATTAAAGAATACTAATGAAAAGATGTCTCAACTTGAAAATACCATTACAAACATCAATAATAATCAAGAAATAGAATCATATTATAAAATAGATCAAAACATTTTCTCTTGTCATCAGGAGGGGGGAGAATATCCACATTTATTTCACACTACTACAAACCCACAATTAAACACTATTATAGATATGTTACAACAAATTCTTTTAGATAAAAAACAGAATGTTATAAATGAAATAGACAATACACAAGAAATTTTAGATAAACTTCTACGAGAAATCAAAGGAAAACAAGATGAAAACCAAATTGGTACATCTGAAGAAAAACAAATAATACTTCCTATGTCAAACTGTCAAGAATTATTGAAACAACTCAAAGAAGTAATTATACGAAAAGAATTTTCTAGACATATAACTATTGCCGATCTTGAAACATATTTTGGAAACAAAAATCTCAAACCTTTTCAAATAGAAGCTCCACGTTTATAATGGAAACTTTTGATTTAGAAGAGAAAATCTCAGAAATAAACAATTTATTAGAATCATTAAAAATAGTTGATGAAGAAAATAAACAAAATCATACATTAGAAGCTATAAAACCAGAAGTGGAAAATGAAGAAGTAATATATGGATATGAGTCATCAGAAGACGATGTGATAGGAATGGAACACGGATTAAAACAAGAAAAAGATAAGAAAGATACTCCAGAAACTAGTAACACAAAAAAGGAAGAAGAAATTAAATGGGAATATTATCAAGAAGATAAATATATCAATCCTTTAAAAAATTCAAGCATACAATACAATTTTAAAAATGGATATATTCCAAATAAAAAAGGAAGATGGTCTAAAATACCTGAACAATATATACCTACAAAAGGAATATTAGGAGTCGATGGAATATTAAATTTAGACTGTGTAACAAACAAATCAACACTTATCACTGAATGGGCACATAAACTAGGATTAATTCTAGAAACAGAAGATAGGTTAAGACAAGGAAATTTTAAAACAATATTTAATTTCATACAATACAAAACAGTAGGAAATATAACACACTACTTAGCCACATTATCAGAAGAACAGAAAACACTCTTGATAGGAGAAGATGCTATAGAAACTTTTTGGAACATAGTTACAAAAATATACTCAGAGTTTGTCGGAATACCTATACAAGATTCAGAACTCTTTGTTAATAAAAGAGAACAAGACAGAGCAGCATATCATCTTGCCAATACACAAATATTAGACATGTGCGCTATAGAACATTTTAACTGTGAATACAATATGTATTACTATAATTTATCCAAAGAAAACAGAGAAAAATATTTATCATTATACTTCAATAAATTACCTTACCCAATTGGACAAATAGTATATGCAGAATTTAAGAAACAAATAAATGAAGGATTCATTACAGAAACACTAGGAGGAGCGCAAACTGTAGTAGAACAATTTATAGGAGACAAATGCTATGAAAGAGAATTACACAATGCAGTTAAAAACAAGATTACAATATGTTGTGAGGGAAATCCTTTAGTACCTCAACAATACGGAGAAAGTCCATACATAATTCGATCAAACAAAAAAAGAAAATATAGGAGAAAGGATAAAAGATATAGATGGAGAAAGAAACCTAAAAAATGGATTGATAACAATAAACATAAATTTCAAAAAAGAAGAAGACGTTTCTTTAAAAAGAAAGAATACAAACCTAAACAGAAATACTGTCCAGAAGGAAAGAAAAAATGTCAATGTTGGCTTTGCCATGAAGAAGGACACTATGCTAGGGAATGCCCTAAACAACGAAAACAGCCAGAGAAAAAACTATATATACTTCAAGTAGCTCAAACATACGATCTAGAACCAATAGAAGAAGACTATTCTGATCTAGAAAATATATACGAAATAGAAACAGTTACAGAATCAGAAAATGATTATAGTTCAGACGAAGATTTTTAAATGAAAAACTCTAACGCTACATTTATAGAAGTAAGAATAAAACATAAAACAATCAAAGCATTTATAGACACAGGAGCAAGTTTATGCTTTGCTTCACCAGCCCTTACAATATTCAAATGGAAAAAACTTAAACAACCATTAAAAGTAATGATAGCAGATGCAAGTCATTATTATATATGGTACGCGACATACTTAGAAAAAGTTTGGATACAGGGATATTGTTTTATTATACCATCTATATACAGACACGAAACAGGATTACCATTTATCCTAGGAAATAACTTTTTAAAACTATATAGACCTTTTTGTCAAGACTTAAAATATATCACTTTAAAATCACCTGTTAATGAAAAACTATCTCAAAGTTGTGAAACAGTTAAAATACCTATAATAAAAATTGAAGACAGAAGTAATCTTATAGACAAAATAAGTTATTTAATTAATCATGAATTAATATTTTTCATAAAAACAAATCTTGAAAAAGAAATAGAAGAAATTTTAGACTCTATCACTAGTGAAGATCCTCTAGACAAAGATAAGAATAATAATTATATGATAGTTGAAATTAAACTTAAAAATCCTTTAGACGAAGTAAATGTCAAAAATAATATACCTTACTCTAAGAGAGATATTGATGAATTTAAAGAAGAATGTAAACAACTTTTGGAAAAGGGATTAATTTCTGAAAGCAAAAGTCCACACGCAGCACCTGCATTTTATGTAGAAAACAAAAATGAAATAAAACGAGGAAAACGACGAATGGTCATAAATTATAAACAATTAAATGAAAAAACTATAGGAGATGCATATAAACTTCCTAGAATTGATTACATCAAAGATAGATTGAAAGGAAAAACATGGCTTAGTACTTTAGATGCTAAATCAGGATATTGGCAATTACGGTTGCATGAAAATACAAAACCGTTAACAGCTTTTACATGTCCTCCACAAAAACATTACCAATGGAATGTTTTACCATTTGGTTTGAAACAAGCACCTGGAATATACCAGAGATTTATGGACAAAAACCTTGAAGGTTTAGAAGACATTTGTCTTGCTTACATTGATGATATTATCATCTTTAGTAATCAAGATAAAGAAGATCATTTGAAAAAACTAAGAATAGTTTTGAAACGATGCAAAAACAAAGGACTAATTCTTTCTAAAAAGAAAGCAGTCCTATGTAAACAAAAAATTGATTTTCTTGGAAATATTTTTGATTCACAAGGAAACATAGTTCTTCAAGACAACATTTTGAAAAAATTAAACGAATTTCCAGATCAAATTTCTGATCGAAAACAACTACAAAGATTTCTTGGATGTTTAAACTACATTTCTGATCAAGGATTCATAAAGAACCTTGCTAAAGAAAGAACACAACTACAAAAGAAACTTTCTGAGAAAATACAATGGAATTGGAGAATTGTTGATTCGATACAAGTACAGAAAATAAAACAGTATTGTGAAACATTGCCTGTTTTATACAATCCAAAGGAAAACGATTTTATTATCATTGAGACAGATGCTTCAATTGATACATGGTCTGGTTGCATGCTTGCAATACCAGCCGAAAAAATGAATACAAACGACCTTGAAGGTCATATGAATACAAGAACCAAAAAGGTTCGCGAAATTACACAACTCTGTAAATACATATCTGGGACATTTACAGAAACCCAGAAAAATTATACAGTCCATGAAAAAGAGACACTTGCATGTCTAAAAATACTTCGGAAGTGGAAACTCGAGCTTTTACCTCGAGAATTCGAACTTCGAACAGACTCAAAATACTTAACAAACTTCTACAGGTATACACTCCGAGACAACTACAATCAAGGAAGATTGATACGGTGGCAGCTCGAAATACGAAGATACCAGTTTCACATCGTATACATAAAATCAGAAGAGAACGCTCTTGCGGACACACTCACTCGAGAATGGAGGCCGCAATAGCCCTGATGAAACAAAACATCGAAACAATTGATCATGAGATACAACAATTCACGAGAGCTAAACAATTGGAAATACAAAAATTCACAGAATCCAAGATGACACAACGACAAGAACTTCTTGCCGCCTTACACGCTGTCCAACAAGCAGCAGGACTTCCACCATCAGAGCTACCAGCAAGCGTGGTGGATCCATCACAAACATCAAAAACATTCACAAAATCAAAAACTTTTCCACAAACAGCCGCAGAAGGGAATACTTCATCATCAGCAGATAGTGAAGATGAAAGAAAACAGGTCAAAAAGTGGTACACAATATTCAATGGTCCAAGCCGTGGGATCTACGACCATTGGTCCAAAGCAAGTATACACATACTAGGACACTCAGGAATAACACACAAATCCTATACCAGTTTCGAAGAAGCTAAACAAGCCCTTGAAGAAACCAAATCCTACAAAAATACTCTCCAAACTACTACTACTCTTCAAACCCAAAACAGCCTAAAAGAACGGATGAGAGTTCTTGGAAACATACCTACAGTAAACCCAATGGATCGTGTTCAAACACCAGCCCAAAAAGAGGCCCAAATACAACCCTCAAAAGAAAAATTTGACAACCTCTTAAAATCCATTTTTGAATACAACCCAGAGAAAGATAAAAACAACCTTTTTTGGTATCCAGTAAACAGAAACGGCCCAAAAGTCGTTGTATTTGAACAAACAGACCCAGACTTGATATACCAATTCTTCATACATGGATTTCTTGACACCCTATACTTTAAAAACCCAAACTGTTTTCGAAAATTTAGCCCAAAACTAATGTCTACACTTCAAGACTATGCTAAACGAGTCTCAAAAGGAAACATGGATAAAGAAATAGTCTTCAAATCTACACTATCATATCCTATCTTCAACGAAGAAGGAGTCTTAGTACACTCTTATGGAATTATCAAACTGATAGTTTCAAACGGAGAATACCCCAGCATCGACACAATGAAGACATTTGATGACATAAATGAGATAGTTGCAAAACAACTAAATCAAATATTTTATGCATCACAGGAGATAAACAAGGACAGTAATGTCAAAATAAACTACAAATCCAATTATCATCTGATATACGGATCTTCAAGATACACAATTCCACCGTTACAACTAAAAACGTTGGAAAACTTTGAGAAAACTTTCATCAAGATTGAAGAACACAGCTTGAAGACACTCCCTATGGAAGTCAAACTTATTTTCTGTGAATACAGCGAAATAATTGATGAACACAGCTGTGCAATATGCCAAGACAAACCAGAAGACAAAGCTGAAGAAACAGGGTCCCACAATTCAAACGAATCAATAAAAGAAGACACTGTTACTGAAGAATAATGTAAACTGACGCATGCAATGACGTCAAACACTCAAGGGAATACGTAAGTGATGTGGCCATATTTTTGCAATTAATTAAATGAGAAATAAAAGAAGATTATTATGGTGGTTGGAAGAGAATGGGAAGTTGAGAGACTAAGGGAAGACCGAGTCAAGGAAGATAAACATGGAAGGGGATATGAATCAGTCTCACATGCCACGTGCCTAGAGAAGTGGAGCCTCTCAACAGCCAGAAAAATAATATAAATTAAAGGAAGAAAGAGAGAAGAGGACACGCTTGAACCCTCACCAGATTTCTAAAGATTTTCCCAACTCTCTAGAACTCCTATCTGCAGAAAAACTCATCCTTAATATTACTCAGTATATTCATTAGAGATTATCTTAAGAGTTTTAGGGATTGTTTTTAGTGGGCGGCTAATATTTCTGCACTATTTTATAGATTCTATTGTATTTAGCAGTTTCCTGAATCTCAAGACAGAGCAACGAGAATTTATTCATTTCACATCAGTTTCTTTATTATATCTCCATTTTCTTATTTGCTCTTTCTTTATTTATCTTAATATTTAGATCTAATTATCACGTTTTGCAGCTTGATTCAACCTATTTCCTGCACAAATAAATTGTAATGGTGTTAGTCAATTTTTGGCAAACATCAGTAAGCAATGACGTACACACCTCAATAATGCAGACTTTATGTCTCTGTCTGCTTTTTAGGTGCGGTTGTTAAGCACCATTATTGCTTTAAGTTTTTTTTTACTTTTTTGACTTTTGTAAATAAAAACGCGTCTGTAATAGTGAGTCGAGCGCCTATATATTGGCCTCAATGTAGTATGTAAGATGCAGACTTTAATGGAGAAAAAGATCATGTGTTGATCAAAACTCTCTGAGTTTCAAAAGCCTTTAAGCTTTTCTTTTCTGTTGGCCTCACGCCTGAATAGCAGAACCATACACAACCATACACAACTAAACAATTCTCATACAAAAATCAAACATATATTTTGAAGAGATGATGAACAGGTAACATGGAGTGCATGAAGACAGTAGATATGAACACACAAACAGGTAAAAAATATAAACTTTGTTCTGAAAACGTTATTTATATTTTTGTATACTAAAGATTATATACATGGAGACGAGTTTGATAGATCAAATAGAAAACTTTGAAACAACTGAAGAATATGGATACTTTTCTCAAGATATTGTTATAGACAACAAAAAATTGAACAAAGTTAGAAGAAAAGAGTTAAACTTAATTGATGGACAAGATATGAAAACAGATCTAAAAACAAAACTGAGTAGAAAAAACATTGTGTTATATGGAAAATTCACATGTGAAACACCTATTGAAATTTCTACAACAAAAGGAACACAAGCCATTTCGTTGATAAACAAAGCTGATATAATTCAGAAAATTAAAAAAGCAAAATATACACCCAGTGAAATAGGATATATACATATCTCCACAATACAGATACTAATTAAGAGCACATTCGCTGAAGGAATAAACTCACCAATAAAACTAGCTATATGTGATGACAGAATTATGAACATAAAAGATAAAATACTCGGAATAATTGAAGGAAACCTTGCTTATACTAAACTACTTTTTAATGTAGCCTTACACTATGCTATACCACTTGTAACAGAAAAACTAGACAAATCTTTAAACATTGCCTATAAATTTGAAAGACAAGATTTAATGGAAACAAATGACTATCCATTTTCAATAACATACACTATTGGATATGCTCTGACAAACAGTCATCATAGTATACAATTCAGAAACACAGACAAAATATATATGGAAGATATTTTTCGAGAAGTTTCTCGTATAAAATATATACCAAAAACACCTATTATACAACAAGTTAATACAAATGTTTTTCAAAATAAAACACCTAAACTTTTAAAAAGTAAAAGTACATGTTATACATACCTACCACCAAACCAAAGAACTAATGAAACTAGTACTAGTACACGGGCCTCTATTAAACATTTTAAAGAAGAGGAATCTTCTAATGAAATAACTGAAAACGAATTTACACAACTAGCCGATCAAATGGCTAAATTAACCACCACTATCAAGGAAACACTCTGATTACTTTCTGGTATCAGAGCCCGTATACGATTCTAAAATACTAAAACTCAAATTATAATCCAAAAATGTATGATTATAATAGACAAAAATTCTATAAAGACAATATAAAAGCAATAAACGAAAGTTATGATAAAGAAGTAAAACTTTACTTAAAAGCTAAAAACGAAGGTCGAAAATCAGACGGAATACAACATTTGAAAAACATAATTAGTTTAGAGAAATCAAAACAAATAGTTACACAATTAACTATAACATAATGGAAAGATTTAATTACAAAACAAGAATAACACGAGATATACGAGAATTAGAAGAACAAGTTATTATAGATGAATATCTTGTTAAAATGGCATACCATAATTTAAGACACGATAAAAATATATCACAACGAACTCAAGAGATAATGATAAAAACTGCAAACGAAGATTTAAACAATACCAAAAGAAAAAGAGATACAGCATATCAGATGTCACACGCTTAATTATGAGTTATAAACCAAAAATGGAATTAGATACTATAACAGAAGAAAGACACCGATTAAAAGAAATCATGAAAACTAAAAATATTAAACAAATGGGAAAAAATTTAGAAACATCTCTACAGAAAAAAGAAATATATCAGAAAAATTACGAACGAACAATAAATAAAGATATATTAAATCGAGATATAATTATACAAGGTATAGAAGAAAAAGGAAAAATAATAAATCATATAAATAATAAATTTATAGAAAAAATACACGAAAAAGAAATTAATGGATCGAATTGAAAACATTTATAAACTATGGATCTTAATCATAAATATACAAAAATTGAAAAATAGAAACAATGATGAAGACGTTGATATGAAACACGTCTTACACCAATTTTGCAAAAGATATATAAAATACACTAAAATTATAAAACAAAAGTCAAAGGACACTACTTTTATAATATCACCAGCATTTAATCTGGTGCAGAGTGGGAGATGGTCATTAATGTTGGGTCTGTCCAATAGTATAAATAGTACACGAATTAGATATAGGCAGTTGGAAAGTGACTACAGATCAATTAATTGTGGGTAACATCAGTCTGTGAGAACTGAGATATGATGTCTCAATCTTATGATAATCATAGTTTTAGCTTGTGCCAAAATAATTGGTAAAAGGGTTGAGGCAGGAGACGTGCTCGTATCTCTCTCTCTCTACGAATGTACCCACACTTGGCTAATTTTCAGTGACAACACTTTGAAAATATTACCTGTTCCCAAGTTCCCATGGTATCAATCTCAAATCTCAATCCATTGGGTGGGTGGAAGAAGCAACATTTGTTGTGTTTTTTTTTTCGGGTTTTTTTTTCTAATTTTGATGTACCGTTTTAAATGTATTATAATTTTAGGATTTTTCGTTTTTTGATTTGTTTTTTTAAAAAGTGAATTTAATAAAAAAAAAATTATAAATGTGTACGTGGCGATCATAAATTTTTTATTAAATCCACTTTTAAAAAAAATAGAATCACTATTCACCATAGTAATTCCGTTTTTTCAGAAAACGAAAAACCCCAAAATTTTAATACACTAAAATTACAATATTCCTAAAAAAAACACCAAATTTAAAAATTTACATTTCTTCCTATATTATACGGATACAAATACAAAGATATGAAAACGATATTGATACAAAAATTTTATTGAAATTTTCATATAAAAAGTATTTAGTGCGACATGATATGACATGATAATATATATAATATTTTTAGAAATATTGATTACCGTAAGGAGCATATTTGCTTTTATGCTAGGACTAGGAGACCATATTAGTCGGTTTCTTGTAACAGAGATTGATAATTGAATTCTTTTGGGTTTTGTAATAAACTTTGAGAATAGTATCGAGTTATAATACAAGTTTAGAGTTTGTGAAGTGGGACTTTTCCTATTTTTTTAAAGTGGTAATAAGAATTCAAATTTGAATTATTGTCTTGAAAAAAACGATCCTTTTCTTGAATTAATACATGCTCGTTTTATGAAGTGGGACTTGAATTGACGGAAATGACAATTATTTTTTATATAAACTTATTGATTTTTGATGAAATGGGTTATTTTTGGTAAAACAGGTACATGCAACAAAGGAAACACTGACACAGCAATATAAGAAATATAAATCAATTATATGATATCACAAAACAAGGCCCTGCAACATTGAGCTTCACACTGAAAAATAAATGGGAAAGAGCGCAGCCCATGGACGATAGAACATAACTCTGGGCTTCCCTATTTAAATCTAATATTGACTTGGCCCGCCCAACAATTTTGGAGCTACACTATTTAATTCGGGTACAACGTAATCTCATCCCACCAGCCTAATTTAACCCTTGTCTTTATATTGGTTTAACTAAAAATTTTGTATTCCAATTTTTGATAATATAACTAGCATTAAATGAAAAACTCTGACACCAAAATGATTCGATTCTGCTCGAATTCATATGGATGAACTATATATATAATCTCGCCCGCCCTTTATTATTAAAAAGTAGGTCAAGATGTCAATAATATATTAAGCCACCCACCTAATTCGATCTAATTTTGGGTATCATACACTTTTTAGACGTAGCTAACTAAGTGATATTATATATATATATATATATATATATATATATATATATATATATATATATATTACCCTCTAATATGGAAAGAATAATTCAAAATTCAAAATTATTATCCTTCACCATTTGGGCCAATTTGATGGGTCTCAACAGGGGATACAGAGTCCAATCACTTTAGAATTTGTTTGATGTGAGGAAACCAGTCAATGATCATCGGAAAGAGTGAGGGTTCTACCTGCTAGGACAAACACCAAATCAAAATCAGAAGGCCGAGCTGGGGGAACTGGGGGTGATTCTCAATTTGGCTCTCCGACGCTCAAGTCAGTTGATGATCTGAAAGAGAAAGCAAGTAAAAAATGCGAAGTTTGCAGTAATGGAGATTGCTTACAGGGAAGGAGATGAAGACTCCTATTTCTAGTTGAGGGTCAGGGACCCTTTGGTAATTCGCTCTTGGTGGTCCTGCACAAATGTTGCCCTAACACATGGCATAATGAGGAGAAACCTAGGATGAATCTTTATGCAAAAGCTGGTGAAAGTTAGTGCAAGTAGTAGTGGCGCGTGCGCGGGTACATACGAAGTGTCAGAGAGCCGTTTTGGGGGGTTGGTAACGAGGGCCATGAGCGCGCTCGTGTCAACCATGAGCCTGATTGGCCAAAGGGCCTGAGGGCGGATCCGGGCCAAGGTTGTAAGACGAGGGGGAGCTTGGTCCCTTGGTTCGCTTGTGTGGGGGAGGCCATCTGAGGGGAGTGAGCGAGAGCGCTCGTTGGTGAGTGGTCATGACAACCACGCGTCACGTAACGATGACAACACGTGTCGCTCCGGGGTCTTACCACTCGAGGGTGGTGACGCTCGGAGGAGATCAGTTTTGGGGATGTATGAGCCACGTATCAAAACGTAGGCCAAGCGTATTTTGACCCCATCACAATTGTTATTGCCAAATTATAGTTTTTTTTTAAATTTAATTTATTTTATTTTTAACTCACGCATACCTAATTGTAGTTATAATATAGAAAGTATGTGATGGTGTCAAAATCTGGGCTGCGTGCTGGGCTGTATATCAGGACTCCCAATCACCCAAAATATTTGTACAAGTGAGGTGACTCTGATGCCTTCCCATACTGAAAAGATGAAACAAACGTGAACTCAAAGGCCAAAACAGGGGAATTTGGGGGTTGGACCTGTTTTGACACTCCGACGCTCAAGTCAGTTCAAGCTATGGGTCTAAAAGTGCTTAGATAGTAGAGTGTTCAGTTCCGGAAGAAAAGCTTACCCTTGCCAATGGTGGAGGTTGGTTTTATAGGGAAGAGAGGATCTCCGTGTGTGCGGGTATACCTCCCAGAAGGTGTGGATCTTGTCTGGTGGGAGAGAGGCGGTAGGTGTCCGGAACAGTGCTTTTGCAGCTAAAACACTGTTTCTGTTCCTGTCAGGACAACTGGCACAGTAATGGTTGTGGCCGCAATTAATGTGGTCAGCTGAGGGTGGTACGCGCATTGAATGTGGTTGTCCAGTAGCGCGCGAGTTGGTTGAGCACCTGGGTTGCCCGTTCCTCGGTCGAAAGGAGACCCTGGGTCGGGAATTCCTATAGCGTGGCTTGCTGACAACTTTCCCGGGGAACCAAGGGCTAGATCAAAAGTCTGACTGATCTTGACCTGACTAGGAGAGCTGACCGGGCTCTGCCCTCCTACGTGGCACGCCACATGGAGCCCAATTGTAGACCCTCGATTTTTTCCCCTATCATCTCCCCCCCCCCCCCCCCCCCCCCAAGGTTGGGCATCTCGCTCTTGAGGAATGTCAGACCTTGAGAAAGGCGTCTTGATGGCACGGAAAAACGGGGTCAATGGCAGCAAAGCCACTACAACCGGAGCTGGGTCGCGCTCAGTATTACTGAGCCAGGCCACCGAGCGAGATCTTATTCAAGCCAAGGTGCACTCGAGCCAAGACGTATTCGAGCCAGTGTTCTATGACCCAGGGGGTTGGTGGATATGCGGTGAGGTCACGCGCGCGTGCCTTCTAGAAACCCTTGGGCGGGTGACGCCAGGTTTTCCCCCTGTCAGCGCAATGATTGCGCTTTTTGCTATGTTTTAAAACCTGGACCGGACGTCGAACCGGCATGCTTACTGGTTACTGGTTTTACTGGTTCGATCGGTTGGACCACTGGTCGAACCGGTATGACGTCATAATTATATAATAATATATTTAATTATATATAATATAATAAATATTAAATTAGAAATATTATATATTTTAAAATTCTTTTTAAAACGCTTTAACTTTCAAATAAATTTCTATATACATACATATTGGTACTTGATATATGTTATTAATACATATATTTAATTAAAAAATAATCGGTTCCAAAAGAATTTGTGAATAAGAAAAAAAATCATGAATCTAAGTGTCAGGGACAGATGTGGTGCCTTGGACTCTTTCCTTTTCTACCCTTGACTTTTTAATTTTTTTCTTTTCTGTTTATTTATTTACGTAACTCCTTTTGTACCGTTTGGTTTATTTCTTTTCTTTTTTTATTTATTAATTTTTTTAATCTATTTTGTTCTTTCTTTATTACTTATTTATTTCTTTTATCACTTCAACAACATCTTTATTTTATTTATTTTCTCTCATCCTATTTTAATTTTTTTAATGTAAAATTTTTATCTTTTTTTCCCTTATATTTCATATTTTTTATTTATGATAATTTAATTATTATATTAAAATTAATTATAAAATAAATATCAATAGAAAAATTAATTTTAATATATTTAAGTAATAGTATTATTTTTACTTGCACACACAACGAGTGTGCAGTATTTACTAGTATAAAAAAATGGCTTGGCGTTTCTTTTTCAGTTTTTCTCAATGAAATGAGGTGGGACCTACCATAAAAATTTGCATTCACTCTTCTTCTTTAGTTCTCTCTCTCAAACCCTTAACCGTATCCTTTTCTCTCTCTCTCTCACTCAAATTTCAACTGTGTCATTCTTCCTCCCTCAATTATCGTTTTTGCTCAGCCTAGATCTCCTCTGTACTTTGTCTTTTCTCTCTTGTCTTCGTTGATTTTTTTTTTTATTCAGCTAATTTCTCAAGAATTATATGAATAAAACAACGGATAGACACAGATCTATGAAGACGACGTTACTCAAGAATTATATGAATACCGCAATCGAGAGAGATATAGATCTATGAAGATGAAGTGATAAAGATTGATTTTCAGAATTTTAATTTTCAAACTTTGCAGAAGATTGGTTGATTATGCCGAATGCTGGTTCAAGTTCTTCAACTCTACCTATTTTTCAAATTTTTTTTTTTAAATGCCGGTCCAAACGGTCTGTTTACCGGTCCGGTCCGGTTCCTTTACCGGTTTTTGACCGGTCCCCGCCGGTTCCCACTGGTCCGACCAATCACTGGTTTTTTAGGGTAGTTCGGACCGGACAGGCGGTCGGTCACCGGTTGAACCGGTCCGACCGGCCGGTCCGGTCCGGGTTTTAAAACATAGGCTTTTTGAATTTGGAGGCTTGGCACAAATCTTGAGAGAGGGTTGTCCGTGGCCGCAATGGGCTAATGGGCCACGTTCCTCCCTATGCAAGTTAATCTCACGAAAATTCGCAGCTTTAAAAGCGGTAACTTAGGCCGTTTTTCCCTTTTTCTCGCCACTTGCAAACGAAAGCCTAATCTGAAGAGTCTCAAGCATTCACCATCTTCCGCAAGACCATAACTCCTAGTGCATATCACAAGAAAACCCTCAAGGTATGCCTCTCATTCCTTGCAATCCCCTTTTTCCCTTTCTTCTCTAAACCCAATCCAAATGGCTCCCAAGAGATCCGCCGCCATACCCGTTGGCAGCCAACCCAAAGCCAAGCAACAGAGAAACTATGGGCCGAAAGACATCCTTTCTGACCTTGAAGTGTCCGTCGAATGCATTGGGATAAAACGCCTTGAGAAGAACAGATGGGAGGACCCTGACGCTGAGATGTATATCCCCAATGTGGAGGAAGAGGTTACAGGCCCTATCTGGAGGGAGACGTTTGATGGGGATCATCCCGTAGAGGGTGACTCGGTGTCTCTGAGCGATGAAGAAGAAAAAGAGATCGATGCGGAGGTAGTGAAAAATACGGTTGCGGAGATAGAGGAGATGTCACTCGAGGAGGAAGTGCGCGACCAAGGAGGGGCTGCCTCCACTTCCAAGATTGAGGCGGAGAGGAACACAAAGGAGAAGAGGCTGTCCGGATGGAAAGACTTCGATTTGAGCTGCGAATTTATCATCCCCAGCCTTCACGAGCACATAGGGGCCCCACCGGATGGGTGCATTGCAATTTCCCTGCAAGCGATCGAGTACGGATTCCGGCTTCCCCTATCCCCGTTACAGATCACCCTGTTCAATCACCTGCAGATCAGCCCAATCCAACTGCTACCTAATGGCCACGTTATGATAACTGTCTTCTGAATGTTGATGAAGATATTAGGCCAAGTGGAGTGCGTAGAACATTTTGCAGAAGTGTTCGTCGCCTTGGTCTACTCGGTAGCTTCCCCAAATAGAAGGGGGTTTGTGAAACTCCAGTCTCGGTCGGGCAATAAGATATTCGACACAGAGAAAACTTCTCACGGGATAGACTGGAAGAGGAAATATGTGTTTGTGAGGTTTGCTGAGGGATGGAAAGGTCTGAATCATACGATGTGGAGCAAGTCCGCCTAGAGAGGGGTCCGGTGTGTTGGCCTAATACTTTGATGTCGGCCTTGAGGGAGATGCATCCCCTGGACACGGGTATTTTCACGAGCACGTACCTGTTGATAAATCTGAGGTTGGCTCCGGGTACGACGAGGCACATTGACTTCAGAATAGGTAACTATGTCGTCAATTCCCTTAGGCCAAGCACGTTCTTTCTCTTCATCTTTAACTTGTACTTTAATGTTACTCCTATCTGACAGGAGTGGTATATTAACCTTAACCTTCATCCACTGATATTTCCTTTATTTGCGTAGAGTCCATCATGGTTGCCGCACGAACCAAAGTCCTGGATCAAAAATTGAAGAAAAGCTAGGCCGAGGAGGCCAAAAAGATCCAGGAGGGCAAGGCGGAGGGTCCCTTGTCCACAATCCAAGAAATCGCTCAGGCGAAGGGAATGACTGAGTAGCACACCTTAGAGAAGATTGCGGCGGTAGAGAAAGCGACTGGATTGAGGTGGGCCGACCCCCATCAGCCGACCGAGAGAGAAGCCACGGATGCACGTGGGGTTGCCAGGGTCCCTTCGGAAAATCTCCCCGCCGAACAAGCACCAAAAAAGAGAGCAACTAGACCCCCAAGAGGGAAAGGGACTTCCGTTCTATCCGCGGGACAGCCAGATTCTGATTCGGAGACTGCATCTGGGTCGTTCCCGACCACTGTACCAAGGGGGCCCAAAACCCAGAAGATGAAGGCTCCCGAGGACAGGGAGGGGGGGTCCTCTCCAAAGCTGCTAAATGTGCGCCAAGACTGGTAAAGCCAAGTAAGGAGTGGAGGCCCCCAACTTTTCGAGCGGGCACTTCCCCTGGCTTTTCCCTACCGTGGGGGGATTATGAGAGGATCCTTGTAACACCCCCAGAGCGAAGGGTGCCACATCCCCCGCACTAAGGTCCAACACGAGTAACGAAATGGAAGTTCGCACCAATATCAAACCATAGCGAATGGGAGACACACAAAACTCACACCCTCGCTAGGCGGCCTAGACCCTCAAGAACTGCGAAAATAAAAATCAAAGTAGCGGAAGCAAATCATATACCAAACATGATTCCCAAGATCACATATATACATATCAAAATGGGGAAGGGTCAAGTATTCCAATCAACAAGCTAGCTTATATACAAATGTACAATGCCATCACGGCCAAAATAGCATAAGTGTATACCGAATACATAATCTTAAAATACATAAGCAAAAGAAGAAGAAATCCACTACGATGCATGAAGACTCAAGCTATACCACAAGTAAACCCAAAAGACACTTGCCGCCTAGCTTGACTCGGAAGAACCTGTAAACTCAAAAGAAAGGGAAAAGGGGAAAAACAACAACGAGGGTTAGTCCTAGTGACTAGTGAGGGGGCTAACTCACGCACCCGATATATATATATAGAGCAAAGCATTTAATCAAAACGGAAAATCCTTGAACCGAGAGTGGTTTTTGCAAGCCAAATTAATTCCCGTGATATAGATATACATAGGTTAAAGGAAAGGAAAAAAGCCAAAAGCCAAACTCCAAGATTTAGGTAAATTAAGAATCCACTCTCGTTCCATAGATCATACGGAGCTAAACCAACTCGGCGAGTACGAGTCATACACATCCCAACTTCCATATACAAAGATCAAAGTAAAATAAAACAAATCAGAACCCATCCCCAACACCGGTTGATAGAAGGGTTGATCGGCCCTAACTATCCACATACACAGACGAGACAAGGTTTAATTACTACCTTAAAACCTTCGGCGGTTGCCTCCGCCGGCTCAAGAGAAACACCCTTCCTCAACCTCCCAAGGTTGGGTGAGACTCTCAAATGGAGGTGTTGATGGAAGAGCTCGGCGACCCCTCGGTCGTCCCGAGATTAGCATACCACACTCCGGGGCCCAAACATATCACGAAAGTCACACAAACATACCTCAAAGCTTATCTTTCAAAGCCACATCTCGCTTACACACACACACTTGCGCAAAACTAAACTCTTTAAACGAAAGCAAAATAGCTTATATACTTATGCAAAACGTTTTCAAACTCTTATAACAAATGGGATAAATCCCGCAACATAAGTATCATACACTTATTTACCATATATTATACGTATCCACATGCGAGGCCTCAAATCAAGTAGGGTTATAGGTCAAATAACTAAAAGAACAAAACCTCACCTTGTCAACGAACGTAGTGGAGACAAAAGTGTGACAACCGGACACCTACGGTGCAAGCTCGTCCTCTACAGGGAGATCCTCTGAACAAGACAAACAACAAGAAACACTCTTAGACTCAATATGAACCACATTGACGCTCGGTACATGCGTATGTATGTTTATGATGCAAATTATATGAAATGAATCCACATTTAGATCATTTACTAGTATTCAATGCATATACGGTCATATATCATAAACGAGGAGATAAAACAAAGCACAAATTCATAACATAAGGCTTAACACAAAATATAACAAGTTGGTCACACATACACACCAAAACGAGGCAAGAAGGAACAACAAGAAGCGACGGAAAGGAAGCAAAACCAAGCAAAGACGGACGAAAAACTAGAGTTCCTAGGGGACACGCCCGTGCCCCCCTGGAAGGGCAAGCCGAGACACCCCCGTGTCTCGGTACAGAAAAACGAACAACAGAAACCTGGAGGTGACACGCCCGTGTCACCAACAAAGGGCAAGCCGAGACACCCCCGTGTCTCGGTACAGAAAAACGAACAACGAAAACAAAAGGTGACACGCCCGTGTCACCAACAAAAAGCAAACCGAGACACCCCCGTGTCTCGGTACAGAAAAACGAAGACGGCTCAAACAGCAAACTCAGCAACCCCAATTAAAACTAAACACTCATACTCCAACTACCAAGCAAGGAAATGCAATAAATGCTAAGAATTAAGTTCTAGGAGCATAATATTAACATCAAAACTCAAGAAAACAAGAAAGGAGCAAGAATCAACAACTCTCCCAACATCTACTATTCACAAGCTTGCCATATCTCACCAATCCACCATGGAAATGAACTTAAGAGCACATAAAAGAGATAAGAGAGAGTGAAGATGACAACCATGAACTCACCTTTCAAATTTGAGAAGCTTGGGTGAAGATTTGAGCTCAAAATCAAGAAAATGGACAAAGGGTTTTCTTCTTCCTTCTTGCTTCCTTGTGCTGATCGGTTTTGGGAGAGAGAGGGGGAGATTAGCTCGGTTTCCAACAGAAAAAAGGGAAGAGAGGGTTCAACTCAAGGTCTAACTCAAGGTTAAGGCTTGGTTAAGGTTTAGTGGGGTCCACAAAGTCATAGCTAGGTCAAAAGGTGTCTCTCAAGCATAAGGGGCTCGTTACGGGTGAAATTCGAAGGTCTTAACGAGCTTAGAAAAATGTGAGACTTGTCCCATTAAACCCGAATCGTCGAAACGAGTTCAACGGAGGTGACAGAATTCGAACCCGAATTCTCGAGCTCAAGATACGCGTCCCGGAACCCAAGGTGCGCTAAATGCTCTTTAGCCTCCTTTAGGTCCCGTCTCCAAAACGAACCCAAAAAGGTAACCAAAACAAATACCAAAACATATAACGAGCACATAACCGAGTCCATAAAGCATATAATTAACACATATCACGAATTCACAAAAATCAGAATTAAATACGAATCTAGAGCGAGCAAAATACAAAGTGAAGGAAAATTAAACGTTCAAGTTAAACAAATTCATACCAAAGCAATTAAGTTCAAATAACTTCAATTAATCCACGTTAGCAATTAAACATCGCATAATCACTTAAAGTAATGATTAAATAGCGCACATAAGAGGTTACCTGAAAAGTCTGATCAGTCGGGATGTTACAATCCTGAACCTCCCCACCTTCAATGGACCAAAATATCCGTTCAACGTTTCAAATCTCAAGGAAGAGGGGATAGAGAGGAGGATCGCGACCGGGGAGGTCGATCTGAACGCAATCAGAGCCACATATTACTCCCTCCAAACCGTCGCGGATCATCAAGAGTTGGCGAAAGAGGATAACTTGTCGCTCTCATACAACAAAATCGCCATGTTGTGCGCGGTGAGTCCTTCCTATCCAAGGCTTTCTCTTCTCTCTTGCGCGCTTATTATATATATGCGTATTTATGGATATATATAATATTTATTATTATTATTATTTTTTGACAAACTCCCTTAATTCTCATCCTCTTTTCCAGCTGATTACCAGGGAATACCAAACCGCCGCGTGTTTGGAGTTGGCGAGTGAGGCGCGCCAGCAGTTGCAAAGTGAGGGGGCAGAGGTTCTGGAGGGGAAGAGCTGGAAAGACGAGACGGCTAAGCTGTCCAAGGAGAAGAAGGAGCAAAAGACCGTCTATATAAAAAGGGTTGACAAGTATGGAAAAGAGTTGGAAGAGGCAACTCGCGAGAGGTCGGTCTTGGAGATTAAGCTGGGCACCCTCTGGACCGAGAAGGAGAGGTATGAAATTGAGTTAGAGCGGATCCGGAGTTTATTGGATGTGGCCGACAGAGAGAAGGAAGCCGCGTATGCCAAGGGCAAACAAGACGGTTGGAAAGACGGTTACGTAGAAGGGCAGAAGAACGGGGCGGAGATGTTCTGGACAATCGAGAAACTGGTGCCGTAAATCAAAGAGAGTGGTGTGGCAGAGTTTTTGCAGTCTGACTTGTTTAACACTATTTTCGGCACATTGGGGGTGTCCGACATCGACACAGGGTTCATGCGATGCCTCTTGTAAATTCACCTTCATCATCCTATCCCACATGAACTTCTCAACGATCCAAAAAAGCTTAATGCGGCGAATGGCTACATTCCAAAGACTCTTCCCGACCACTTTCTGGCTCGCGTTGCCTTTGAGGAAGAGAAAATTCAGGTGGCGGAAGAAGTTGACGGCGAGGATGAAGAGCTTGATTGGAGCACAAAACTCTATGGTTGGGCAGTAGATTGGGCTGACGCTAAGGCTGATAAACGCCTGGAACCGGAGCTTGAGATGCCGATGCCTGTGGATCTCAAAAAAGCTAAGGAGACTTTGCTCGCGACCTTTGCCCCATCAAGCAGTGGGTCCAAAACTGACGAAGTCCAATGCGCGGATCCAAGCAGCCCAACATTAGGCATTTCGCCTCTGGCGGCTCTTCCACCAGCTCTTGTGATTACTGGAAACGATTCTGCTCCTGCCACCGTCTGCCTGGAGATAGAGCCAAGTACTCCAGTTTTGACTGAAGAACCTGTTGCTGATTCTGCGGATCCTCCTGTTTCTACCTCTTGATTCTTGTAAATGATTTGTGACTAGGCGTTATAATTTCTTTCCCTTTGTATCTATCTTGCAATCGAGTTGGGGCTTGACCTCTTTGCTGAATGGAACTGAAACGAATTTGTTCCAACTTGCTTTATTTATTGCCTTTTCATGCTCTTGGTTGCTTTTTGGCTTACCATTGAATTATCTAATAGGATGGTAATTTGAAAATTTTAACTGGCTCAGTGCAAGTGAGAATCTTGGGTCGAAAAGAGTTGTGACCCTTTTGACTTATACTTATTGGGGGTCTGACACCCCTTCTTAAGGCATTGATAGGATATCGAATGCGCTTCCGTGAGACACTTTCAATACATTTAAGAAAATACTCAGATTGAACTGGTATTGTAGAACATTCAGATCGACTGAAGTAGGAAAATATTCAGATTGACTGAAGATACTTTTATTACTGTAAATAAATTAAGTACAAAAGCACTTACAATCAGAGATAACTTTAAACGTAAAACTTCTTGAGGTTGTGGGCATTCCAAGACCTGGGTATGGCGTTTCCTCGCATGTCCTCAAGATGGTAAGCTTTGTTGCGACCTACTTCAACGATGCGGTAGAGACCTTCCCAGTTAGGCTGTGACTTGCTACATGCTTGGTTACTTCAACCTTTTTGAGAACTAAGTCCCTAATTTGGAAGGCGCGAGGTTTGACGCCTTTGTTGTAGCTCCGAGCCACTGTGGCTCGGTATTGTTGCATGCGTTGAAAGCCTTTCTGCCGGATCTCCTTGATGGTGTCGAGCTCATGTGCTCGGTCTTCTGCATTCTTGGCGAGTTGGTAGTTTGAAACTCTTGCTGTTTGATTTAGGAGTTCTGCTGGGATCATGGCCTCCGACCCATAGACCATCGAGAAGGGTGTTAACCCTGTTGCGGTTCTGGGAGTGGTGCGGTAAGTTCAGAGGAACCCATCAAGTTCGTCGACCCAGGCTCCTTTTTTAGCCTCCAGCCTGGTTTGGAGGTTCTAGGTGATGATGCGGTTGATAACTTCGACCTGGCCATTCGCTTGAGGATGGCCAACTGAAGTAAAGCGCTGACTGATTCCCATATCTGAGCAGTAGGATCTGGTGCTAGCCCTTTGGAATTGAGTTCCATTATCACAAAATAGGACCCTGGGGACCCCGAATCTGGAAATGAGGTTACGCCAACGGGAGTTCTGAATAACCTTATTTGTGATCTTCGCGGCTGGTTGGGCTTCGACCCATTTCAAAAAGTATTCTACCTCAACCAACAGGTACTGTCTTTGGCCGATTGCGAACGGGAGGGGCCCCACAATATCAATCCCCCATTGGTCAAAAGGCCAGGAAATATCAACCGAGACCATTTCCGCGGGGTACTGGTGCGGGATGTTGGCATGCTTCTGACAGTTAACACATTTGTGGGTGTATTCTTTAGCATCTTCGTTTAGAGTGGGCCAGTAAAACCTACTTCTTAAAACTTTCTTTGCTAAAGATCGACCGCCCGCGTGATTCCCGCATTGCCCACTGTGAATTTCTTCCAGAACGTCCCGGGCCTACGAGGGACGGAGACACCACTTCGTTAGCCCCATGTATGCTCTCTTGTACAATCTCCCTTTTAAATCTAGGGAATAACTCGCTGCTTTGTACCTGAGGTGCCTTGCGGCGTTCCTATCGGCGGGTAGGACTCCATCCCTGAGATACAGTATAAACTCATAGAGCCAGCAAGGTTCGGCTGGGTCGATAGAGCATATCATTTCTGCTTCTCCATCAATCACCCTTCCTTTGCTTGAGAGGTAGGTAATGTTCTGGTCCTTGGAGCCCCTCATCCCATTCGCGAACTTTGACAGGGCGTCCGCCGGTGTGTTCTCCTCCCGGGGGACTTGCTGCAACGTAAACTCTTTGAATTCCGTTGCTAAGGATTTGACCTTAGCGAAGTACTTGATAATTGTTTCCTCACGTGCCTCGTAAGAACCCTGGATTTGGCTCGCTACCAGTTGTGAATATGTAGTTACTGAGATTTTTTCAATCTCATGCTCTTTTGCGATTTTGAGGCCCGCAATAAGCGCCTCATACTCTGCTTCGTTGTTGGTGGCTAGAAAATCAAGAGAGATGGCGAAATCCAGCTCTTGGCCTTCTATGCTTATCAGGGATATCCCCACGTCCCCCCTTGAGAGGTTGAGGAGCCATCGACCGACATGGTCCATAGCACCGAGCGTGGGATCTTCTTCTCAATGAGGAAATCTGCGAGGATACGGGCATGGTACGCGGCTCTGGGCTGGTAACTGATATCAAAATGGCTCAACTCAGTAGCCCTTGTCACTATCCTCCCCGATACCTCCAGCTTTTCCAAAACTTGGCGCAGGCCTTGGTTTGTGAGGACCACAATAGAATGGGACTGGAAATATGGCCTCAGCTTTCTGGAAGTATGCATAAGTGCCAAGGCAAACTTTTCAATCTCCAGGTAGCACACTTCTGTGTCATGCAATATAGCTCACATAGTACACTGGCATATGTTTCCTCTCACGCAGTGCAACTAGCACAGAGCTGACAGCCTCCTCCGTAACCGCCAAGTACAGATACATGGTTTTCCCTGCAATGGGTTTAGCTAGCAAAAGAGGAGAGACAAGATATTCTTTGAGCCTTTCGAAGGCCTCATCGCATTCATCGGTCTATTCAAATTTCTTAATATTGCACAAAATTTTAAAGAATGGAAGATTTTTCTCAGAAGAGCGAGAGATGAACCTGTTTAGCGAAATAATCCGACCAACGAGACGCTGGACATCCCTAACAGTGTGGGGCCTGTTGATGTTTTTCAACGCTAGGATCTTCTCTGGATTGGCTTTAATCCCCTGCTTGCTGACGATGTAGCCGAGGAACTTTTCCCCCTCCACGCCAAATGAACATTTGTTGGGATTTAGCTTCATTATATATTTGTGCAGCAGGCCGAAAGTCCGACCCAATTTACCAAAAAAAAAAAAAGAAAGTCCGACCCAAATCCGTCAAGTGCATCTCTGTTTTCTCGCTTTTGACGACCATGTCGTCCACGTACACTTCCATTGTTTTTCCAATTTCACCCTCAAAGACCTTGTTAACCAACATTTGGTATGTGGCTCCCGTGTTTTTCAATCTGAAAAGCATGACTTCAAAACAGTAAATTCCCTTAACCACGATGAACGCAGTTTTCTTCTTATCCTCCTGGGCCATAAAAATTTGATAGTAGCTTTGAAAGGCATCCATCATGCTTATAAGTTCGCATCCGGCGGTCGAATCAACTAGCTGGTCGATCCGCGGGAGGGGATAGGGATCTTTGGGGCATGCTTTGTTTAAATCTGTGAAGTCATTGCACATCCGCCACTTTCCCCCGGTTTTGGTGACTAGGACGACATTGCAGAGCCAATCAACGTACTTTGTCGGCATGATGTATCCAGCATCCAGTAGTTTGTTGACTTCTTGCTCGATTATTTCGTTACGTTCGTCGCTCTGTGCTCTTGGCCTTTGTTTGATGGGTTGAAAATTTGGATCAACATTCAAGTGATGCTCAATAACCTTTGGGTCGACGCCGACCAAATCTGAGGACTTCCAAGCAAACACATCTGTGTTATCTTGCAGGAATTGAATAAGCATACATTGTTGTTTACCCTTGAGGTTAGCGCCTATGTTGGTGGTTTTTTCCTCGTCGCTTGGTACCAACTGAACAGGAACGATAGCGCCCGCAGCTTCTATATTTCCGTCAACTAGCTTTCTCTTTTTCCTGGCTATGGTGGAGGTCATCTGTTTGGAGCACATCTCCGCCATTGGGTCATCTGGGTCAGCGAGCTCCGTATCCAAAAAGTCATCAACATTCAATAAAGGCACAAGAGTCTTGTTAGGAAGTTTTACCTTTTCCATGGAGATGAAATAGCGTTCCCAAGACTTTGGTATGTTGCATCGGAGCTCCCCTATCCCATGCGGAGTTGGCAGTTTGATTGTTTGGTGGTAGGTGGAGATCACTGCTCTAAAGCTTATAAGGGCAGGACGCCCTATGATGATGTTGTAAGCCAAGAGACCTTCTACTACCAGGTATTCCAGCAATTGCGTGGCTCTCTTTGGCAGTTTTCCCATGGAGGTAACGAGCCTGACTCGTCCCTTTGAGTAGACTTCCGATCCGCCAAAGCCTGTCAAAGGTGTTTTAATGGGCTCGTATTCGAGGGAGTTGTGGATATTCATTTTTTGCAAAGTCGAGTAAAAGATAATGTTGGCAGAGCTTCTACTATCAATAAGGGTCTTGTGTACAGCACAGTTTGCAACATCAAGTGTGACTACCATCGGACAACTCGGAATTCCGCCGTCCCGTGGTATCACCGGTACAAAGTCCCTATTGCTAAAGAAAATCTCTTGCTCATGCCACTCTTGTCCCATTTCCACGTGCATCACTTCCCTGGGCCCATAGAGCTCTCGACCCACCTGCCGCCTCGACCGCTTGAGGGCGGTCTTTGAATCTCCCCCAGCAGGGCTGCTTGCAATCATGAATATTTCGTTGGTGGACAGGTTGTGGTGGTTTCTTTCTTTAGGCTTCTCGAGCGGCGGCTTGTGTCATCTTCTTGGTGGTGGGGAATCCCTTGGGTCAAATGCCTGGCGGGCCCGTTCATCCAATTTCTTGATGAACTCCATCAAGTGGCCCCCTTAAATCAGTCTTTCGACCTCCTCCCTGAGGGCGATACATTCGGAGGTCCAGTGCCCAAATTGCATGTGGTAGGCGCACCGTTTACCAGACTCCTTGGCTTTCTTAGTCTCTTTCAGCTGCTTAGGCTTCTTGAGCAGCCCCCTGTATATGACTTCGTAAATCTCCTCAATAGGGTAAACCAGTGGGGTGTAAGCTTTCTTAATCCCGCTCCCCGAAGGCATTTCCCATTTGAGCCTCTGTTCCATCCTATTGGAAAGCCTGGTGGTTTCCGACCGAGATGGGTCGGACCTAGGGAATCGGTCAGGGGCTTGCTCATGTGCGCGTCTGTCATTCCTGCGTCCTTACGTGCGAGTGGTGGATTTGACCTCCTCCAGGAGCATATAACGATGGGCTATGGCCATGACTTCCTCATGTTCTGCGGGGACTAGAGAATGATTTCATCGGCGTACTCCGCATGACGGACAGCCTTGTGCAGAGTTTGGGTCAAGACATCGATCCCTGGATGCTCAACCTTGACAAACGCTTCGTTGAAGTGGGCGAAAAAACTTCTCAAAGTCTCACCCTCCTCCTGAACGATGTTGTACAGATAAGTTGACGGGAGCTTGACTCCTGTCGTGGAGGAAAAGTGGGCCTTGAACTTCTGGGCTAGATGTTCATAATCTCGAACGCTGTGGGGGGCTATTCATTCGAACCAGTCTTGTGCTGGACCCTCGAGCGTGGTTTCAAAGATTTTGGCCCAGATGAGTTTGGAATGGCCATAAAGGCTGACCTGAGCCTCAAATTTGGAACAGTGTTTTACAGGGTCGATATTCCCGTGATAAATTGACAAATTGGTGGGGACCCTGTCCACCACCTTTGCGTCTATGATTGCGTCGTAGAAGGGGGACCTTGCCTCCCTTTCGCTGCGATACACCCTTCCTTGACGCTAGGGAGGATGATCGTCATGGTAAGCGGGTGCCCTAACCTCCTGGGCTTGCCCGTGAGGAACGTGTGATGACACCTCCTGTGGGTCAAAATATTCTGACCCATGAGCTGGGTCGGGAAAGTAATGCTGCTGCTGTGGTGGTTGTTGTTGGTGTCGCTGTTGCTGCTGTTTCCTAGGGAGCTGGTTCCGGAAGTCGCCTGGGCCTACCCAATGGCCGTGGTTGGCGCGCAAATAGGCGTCGGGATGGACCCTAGCCCCCAAGCGGTCAAATACTGGAACATTTCGGGGAACAGGCGCGCCCCTGATCATTTCGCTCGCCGTCCCAGTGATGTGGCGGCCACCTCTGTCATCATCCCTCACATTTCTGAGGGCTTGGGAAGGACGCTTCTCCTCTTGATTCTGCCTTCTCCTCCCAGGCTCCCGGCGAGGTGGGGGTTATCATTATCGCCGACATCCTCCTTTATATGGGCGCCAAGATGGACTGGGCGCTGAACCCCTTGGGCAAGTAGATGGCCTGAGGCTGGAGGTAGGGGTTCTGAGCATATGGAAGAGACAGGTATCCCCAGAAGCTGGGCTGTTGGACAGCGTACGCCAAGGGAGTGGAAGGTCCTTGGACCGTGGGGTAAGCTACATTCTGGGGAGTCAGTGCAAGAGGACTTCCTCATGGCGGGGCAGGTATGTTTGGCTCTCTATTTTCTCTGGCCGCCGCCAGGGCCTCCGCGCTACATTGCTTCACATAGACAGTCAGGTCCGCCTCTGATAGGATCAGCCGGCCAGGTGCGCTTGGGCCGGCCTCCACAGCAGCGACTCACGCCACTGGGGACGGGAAGTTTCCTCTTGTGGTGTTGAGATCAGGGAAGATCTCTTCACCGTTCTCACTGTAGACACGATGTCCATGATGAGTTTGGACCATGGTTGATGAGAGATTGGATGAACTTGATAGATTAGGCTTAGGCTTTTCATTCAGAGTTTTTCACAGACGGTGCTAAGATGATGGTGTCAAAATCTGGGTTGCATGCTAGACTGCGGATCAGGACTCCCAATCACCCAAGATATTTGTATAAGTGAGGTGACTCTGATGCCTTCCCGGACTGAAAAGATGAAACAAACGTGAACTCAAAGGCCAAAACAGGGGAATGTGGGGGTTGGACCTGTTCTGGCACTCCGACGCTCAAGTCAGTTCAAGCTATGGGTCAAAAAGTGCTTAGATAGTAGAGTGTTCAGTTCCGGAAGAAAATTGCCAATGGTGGAGGTTGGTTTTATAGGGAGGAGAGGATCTCCGTGTGTGCGGGTACACCTCCCAGAAGGTGTGGATCTTGTCTGGTGGGAGAGAGGCGGTAGGTGGCCGAAACAGTGCTTTTGCAGCTAAAACACTGTTTCTGCTCCGGCCAGGACAACTGGCACAGTACTGGTTGTGGCCGTAATTAATGCGGTCAGTTGAGGGTGGTATGCGCATTGAATGCGGGTGTCCAGTAGCGGGCGAGTCAGTCGAGCACCTGGGTCGCCCGTTCCTCGGTCGGAAGGAGACCCTGGGTCGGGAATTCCTACAGCGCGGCTTGATGGCAACTTTCCCTGGGAACCAAGGCTGGGTCGAAAGTCTGACTGATCTTGACCAGACTAGGAGAGCTGACCGGGCTCTACCCTCCTACGTGGCATGCCACGTGGAGCCCAATTGTAGACCCTCGATTTTTCCCCCTATCAGTATGCAATTTAAATAAAGAATTATTAATGACAAAAACAATATGTGACAGTTATTTAAAAGGACCAAATATCCTCAAAAGTTATCCTAAACCCCTCTAATTTGAAAAAAGTATGTTTTAGATCACCAATACACATCTTATTTTTTTGTAAACCCCCTAAAGCCCTAAAAAGTCTGTTTTGCCCTTATTTTTTTACTACAACCACACAATTTTTATTTATTCCAATCTAATATCCCTTTAATCATCTATCTTCTTATTTTTCTTTCCTTTTTTTTTTTTTTTTTGTTGTTGTCAAGTAAGACTCAAGAAACTGAGTTCTTAATCTCCTCAGATGAAATCGAAATCCGACCAATGACGAAGAAGATATGGTCGATCAAAGTTTCGAAATCGCGACTAAAAATTGACAGCAACTTTGACAGTCTTGTTCGGCCTCATTCGACGACGGAATCCAGCGAAATTGGTATGCAAATCGAACTTCTCGACGAGATCTACAACTTAGAGATGGTCTCATTGCCTGAAATAGCCTGGTGATGGAGATATCGGCCGACGAAGCTAGCAACGGCGCGCGCGACAGTGGCAGTGCATGTTCTAGCCCTTTTTCTAGCGATTTTAGTGGCTAATCGAGACAAACAAGGCATGGGCATTGTAGTACTCTTCAAGAGAAAGATTTCAGCTATGGTAGCAGGTGCTAAGATGGAGTATTGGCGGAGGAATCGCCGTTTGAAGGCGGCTGTGACGGAAAATTTACAATATATTATTTTCTTTCTTGAGCTATTTTTCACGTTTCATCCATGAAAATTATTTTTCTACATTGAAGAAGACAACTGAAATTTTTTTCTGAAATTGCAGATTCTAATATTCTGTATTATGTTCTTCAAGTTCCATATTAAAGAATGAACAAGAAAATTTGAGAGAAAGAAGAGATGAAAAAATATCCTAGTAATGAAGTGCTTGTTCAGATCATATCAGTTTATTTGTAGAATAATTGGTTAAATATTCGTAATTAAAAGCGGGTTTAATGCGTAATGGGATGGGGACTTTGTCCAGTTAAACAGGTTTAATGCGTAATGGGATGGGGACTTTGTCCAGTGTTTAATGCGTAATGGAGATGAGGACTTTGTCCATTTAAACAGGTTTAATGCGTAATGGGATGGGGACTTTGTCCAATTAAACAGGCTTAATGCGTAATGGGATGGGAACTTTGTCCAGTTAAACATGTTTAATACGTAATGGGATGGGGACTTTGTCCATTTAAATAGGTTTAATGCATAATAGGATGGGAACTTTGTCCAATTAAACAGGTTTAATGCATAATAGGATAGGGACTTTGTTCATTTAAACAGATTTAATGCGTAATGGGATGAGGACTTTGTCTAGTTAAACAGGTTTAATGCGTAATGGGATGGGGACTTGGTCCAGTTAAACAGGTTTAATGCATAATGGGATGGGCGCAAGAATATTACAATAATGATACTCAAGATTGATTGATTATCATAAGTGTAATTGGATGGAGGCAAGAATATTACATTAATGATACTCATAATTGATTGATTATCATAAGTGTAATGTTGTGGACAACAATATTACAATAATGATACTCGAGATTGATTGATTATCATAAATGTAATGTTGTGGACAACAATATTACAATAATGATACTCAAGATTGCTTGATTATCATAAGTGTAATTGGATGGGGGCAAAAATATTACATTAATGATACTCATAATTGATTGATTATCATAAATGTAATGTTGTGGACAACAATATTGCAATAATGATACTTGAGATTGATTGATTATCATAAATGTAATGTTGTGGACAACAATATTACAACAATGATACTCGGGATTGATTGATTATCAAAAGTGTAATATTGTGGACAACAATATTATAATAACGATACTCGAGATTGAATGATCACACTTATGATAATCAAATTACACTTATGATAATCAATCAATCTTAACTAGACAAAGTCTCCATCCCATTACGCATTAAACCTGTTTAACTGGACAAAGTCCCCATCCCATTATGCATTAAACCTGTTTAACTGGACAAAGTCCTCATTCCATTACGCATTAAACCTGTTTAACTGGACAAAGTCCCTATCCCATTAAGCATTAAACCTGTTTAACTGGACAAAGTCCCCATCCCAGGACGCATTAAACCTGTTTAACTGAACAAAGTCCCCATCCCATTACGCATTAAACCTGTTTAACTGGACAAAGTCCTGTTTAACTGGACAAAGTCCCCATTCGATTACGCATTAAACCTGTTTAACTGGACAAAGTTCCTATCCTATTACGCATTAAACCTGTTTAAATGGACAAAGTCCCCATTCCATTATGCATTAAACCTATTTAACTGGACAAAATCCCCATCTCATTACGCATTTAACTTGTTTAACTGGACAAAGTCCCCATCCCATTATGCATTAAACCTGTTTAAATGGACAAAGTCCCCATTCCATTACGCATTAAACCTGTTTAACTGGACAAAGTCCCCATCTCATTACGCATTAAACCTGTTTAACTGGACAAAGTCCCCATCCCATTAAGCATTAAACCTGTTTAACTGGACAAAGTCCCTATCCCATTATGCATTAAACCTGTTTAACTGGACAGAGTCCCCATCCCATTACGCATTAAACCTGTTTAACTGGACAAAGTCCCTATCCCACTAAACATTAAACCTGTTTAACTGAACAAAGTCCCCATCCCATTACGCATTAAACCTGTTTAACTAGACAAAGTCCCCATTATGCATTAAACCCGCTTTTAGTTACGAATATTTAACCAATTGTTCTACAAACAAACTGATATGATCTGAACAAGCACTTCATTACTAGGATCTTTCTTCATCTCTTCTTTCTCTCAAATTTTCTTGTTCATTCTTTATTATGGAGCTTGAAGAACATAATACGGAATATTAGAATCTGCAATTTGAGAAAATTTTTCAGTTATCTCCTTTAATGTAGAAAAATAATTTTCATGGATGAAACGTGAAAAATAGCTCAAGAAAGAAGATAATATATTGTAAATTTTCCGCCACAGCTGCCTTCAAACGGCGATTCCTCCGCCAATACTCCGTCTTATCACCTACTACCATAGCCGAAATCTTTCTCTTAAAGAGTACTACAATGCCCATGCCTTGTTTGTCTCGATTAGCCACCAAAATCGCTGGATAAAGGGCTGGAACGTGCACTGCCACTGTCGCGCGCGCCGCTGCTATCTTCGTCGGTCGATATCTCCATCACTAGGCTGTTTCAGGCCACGAGACCATCTCTAAGTTGTAGATCTCGTCGAGAAGTTCAATTTGCATACCAATTTAGCTGGATTCCGTCGTCGGATGAGGCCGAACGAGACTGTCAAAGTTGCTGTCAATTTTTAGTCGCAATTTCGAAACTTTGATCGACCATATCTCCTTCGTCGTTGGTCGGATTTCGATTTTGTCTTAGCCATTGTGATCGTTGTCTCGAGATCTTCGATTTTGACTATTCGTTTACGTAAATCGGTTACCAGATGAAAAAATTATAGTTCTTGGGGTGAAGGAATGCCGACAGAGAGGGTGAGAGAAGAGAGAGAAGAGAGAGAGCTTCTACTTCTTCAATGCAACAAAGGCATTATGACCTTTTCACATGTTTTAGGGGTTTACAAAAAATACATTGAATATTAGGGATTTAAAACAGTGTCATTTCAACTTAGGGAGTTTTGAAAAAGTCTTTAACCTTCACTAGGGAATATTCATTAATTTGCCGAGCATAATATTTGTGTGCGAGTTTTCAAGTTTCAACAAATTCATGTCCAAGGGTATTTTGATCATAAGACATAAATCTTGCTTTGGCAGCATTAGAAACTGGACAGTTGAGTGGTGACACCAGCACAAACTAGTTCGAACATTCTTCTGCTTCTAGGGTTGTTTCTCTCTCTACTCTCTTCCGAAATTCATTTGAAAATGAGGTAATCTTTTCTTCTGAATTCGATTTAACATGATATAGGATTTCATCTCTCTGTTGATTTCTTTTAGTGCAATTGAGAAAATTTCTTCCCAGTTGTTGTTGCTGCGATTCTATCCTTTTTGCTGTGACAGTGGATATCTGTAATTTGTTTCTCTTTGGAATGTAGTATGTGATGCGTAGATTTTATGTAAAGGTTAGTTCTTCGTCCAAACTGGATGTAATTTCTTCGATGATTGACATGGCTCTGTAATGGCAAATCAAGTTTTATTACAGCTAATGTACGCTTGCTTTATAGATGGTTCTGAAAATGCAGAGGTTAATAAAATTGGGTACACACATTTGTATGTGAATATGCGCGTTTTGTTGGATGCTATTATGATGTTATCTGCATATTGTTGTCGGGATTTAACTCTTGTTATATTGGAGATGATAGTATTACTGTGTTATAACATTATGCTTTTGTGTGATGAATTTTCCATGATGTAGCCGACACCCTGAGGTGAAGTGGGCCGAAAGAGAGGACCAGATATATCTTACGGTGCTACTTCCGGAGGCTAAGACTCCGAAAGTCAATGTTGATCCTGATGGCACATTTACATTTTCCGCCACTGCTGGTTCGGACAACAAGCCTTACGAGCTCAAACTAGAGCTTCTTGATAAAGTTATTGTAGAGGTGAGATGTTACTCTTGCGATAATTATGGGCTAAGAAGTATTTCCATTGTCTCTAATTCGTCTATGCTGTTGAGTTTTTCTAACCTGTCATAGTTGCTGCTTTACTTACCCACTGAGTGATGTTTCCAGGAGAGTAAAATAAACATAGGTGTGCGGAACATATTCTGTGTTTTGGAGAAAGCGGAAAGTAAGTGGTGGAAGAAATTATTGCGAGGAGATGGAAAGACTCCTCATTATGTGAAAGTAGATTGGGATAAATGGGTGGACGAAGATGACGATACTGGTATTTCACTTTTATTATGCTTTGTCGCATTTATGCATTTGAATTTTCTGCAAGACTTGAGTGATTACTCTGAATTTGATTTACTTGTTCAGGAGGACCTAATGATTTTGATATGGGCGGAATGGATTTCTCGGTAAGTTTTTATCTGTTCTTCAATCTATTGTAGCTTTTTGTTCCTTGAGTTTTCTAATAGCCTCTACCAATTCGACTTGTCGTACAGAAATTTGGTGACATGGGTGGTTTTGAAGATGATGCTATGGGGGATGAGTTTGAGGAGAGTGATGATGAAGGTACTTAATTAAGTTGCATTGTCTGCTCACAACATGTTATATCCGTAAATGTGTTTACTCATGCTGATGAAGTTAGTTTTTTTCGAGAAATGGTGATGCGACACAGTCCACTTCTCTCGTGCACACTCATATATGCTCCCCCTTCCCCCAAACCAGTGACGTTCCCACTTGATTAGTGAAGCGGTTCCCAAATTGTTCTTCATTTTCTTGTAACTGCTTGCAGAGATTAAGAAACCGGAAGAGATGATTGGTGAAAAAGCACAGGTTGAAGCTTCAGAGGGCAAACGAGAACCATCGCCTAATGCATGAGATCATTCAGAGGGGTATGCTTCTAAGCAGGCTATCCCTGTTTCGCCATTTAGGAAAGCACGCCTTTTTTTGAAGAATGACGGGGGATTTTTTCGCCTAATTTTTTTGTGCCGAGAAAGCTGTATTTGAACTATCTGGAGAGAATAACATTCCCTTCAAATATGTGATGGTATTGTTCGAGTTCCATGATGGGTGTGTGAACTGATAATATATGTGGTTTTTGGATCAGTAATTATCTTCAAACCTTAGGTTGTACCCCGTTCCCGTTCCCGTTCCCTTCATCTTATTCATGTGAACACCATTCTTCTCTTCATTTTCTCAAGGTGTTTTTAAATTTTATTTTCTTATAAATTAAATTAAATTCTTTTATTTTCTAAGCTGCATAACGGTATGTTATGTATCTTTAATACATCGACATTTTTAAAAATATTACTTTGATGCATCGTGTTGTGTCGAACATTTATGTTTTATACCGTATCCGACATTTTTCATGTGGAAAATTCGTGTTTGTATCCGTACTATATAAATTATGGTAATACTTCATTTTCTCAATTACTTCTCTAATGTAGCCATGTTTAGTTCTTTTTTTGTAATGTATTCGGCATTCATGTTGTATAAATATATTTTTGACGGGTATAAATTACATTCTATTGCTGTAACAAATCTAATTAAAGTATCAGACACATTGCACACAAAGAAAATCACATAAAAAGGTAAATTAATTAAAGACTAGCTAAGAATGGGATTTTAACCTGCGTAAATTTGTTTGAGATTTCAATTATGTCGGTTCGTTTGTACTCTTTGATTAGCTTAATGTTATTTGTGCCTTGCTTCTAAAAAAAATAAAAACTAAAGTAGACTAATTAATATATATATCGTAATTCTCAATTTATTCCAAATAATTTCAATAATTTCTAACTTGACATAACGAGGGAGCCGACAAAGAAAGAAAAAAGAAAAGGCGCAAAATATAGTTAGCTATAAAAAGCCCAAATCCCGTGCACTCGATGCATCGTATAAATACCCATCCCCCTCAAAAACCCTAGTTCAGAGTTCGGACAGAGAAACCACACGGGAAAGGAAGGGAAAAAATGGTGGAAGTTGCAGAAGAGATGGAGGTTGAAGAAGTGAAGCCAACTCTAAATTCTAGCTCAGTCTCGCGATTCGGACTCAAAAACTCGATTCAGACTAACTTCGGCGACGATTACGTCTTCGAGATTGTTCCCAAGTATGTTTCTCTCTGTAGTTTCGGATTTATTTTGCGTTTAATGTTGTTGTTGCCGGTAATCTGTTGCTAACGTGAGGAATTACGTGTGAGCAAAATGTTCAGCGATGATTGGACGTCGATGGCGGTGTCGCTTTCGACGAATGCGGTGAAGTTGTACTCGCCGCTGACCGGGCAGTACCTTGGGGAATGCAGAGGTCATTCTTCAACTATCAATCAAGTTTCATTCGGAGGACCGTCGGTTCCGCATCTGTTGTACTCCTGCTCGTCTGATTGTACCATCAGAGCTTGGGATTCCAGGTCTTACCAACAGGTTTCTACGTCTCTCCTCATTTGAAATGCAGAAGAATTTATTGTTTGTTAATATTAGAGTGTGTTTTGTTTGTCTGATTATAGAATAAGCTAGTGCAATGCTATTGGATTTTGGATTGAGGTTGACGATTTGGCTTGTAATGCAGGTGGCTTGCATAAATGCAGGTCCATCACAGGAGGTCTTCAGCTTCTCCTTTGGCGGTGCTGGTGATAATCTTCTCGCAGCCGGATCTAACGCTCAGGTATTATCCTTTTTCTGATGTTCATTAGATGTATTTATCATAGAGATAATTAATAGTTGGTGTTGCTGATGACTGATTGGGCGTAAATGATTGTTAAGGCTTTCATCGTGGTGCTGTTTACAAAATGGCAGTTGGACACAAAAGTATTTCAGTGATAGGAAATCTTCAATATTTGCCGCTGGTCAATATGCAGGTACTATTTTGGGATTGGAGAACAATGAAACAGACAGCATGCCTGGAGGAGTCTCATATGGAGGATGTTACTCAGGTAATCATTTGCATTTAGCTCTACAAGGTCGAAGTAGTTTGACCTTGAAAACACACAAAAAAAGGAAGTTAAAAGTGAAAGAAGAAAGGAAAAACACCGTCAGTGACAGTCTCTCCTCAATAGCGTTGCATTCCTGTCTTGTTGATATAGTGGAAGTATCGTTGGAGTCCTTTAGTCTGAATAGCAAGGTTTATTACATTTATTGATATAGATGTGTGGAAGGTGAAAATTTTCTGAATTTCTGCACTTGAGTGGTCTATTACCTGAATGAGAAGTGTAGGGATAGAAAAAGGGCAAAAGGAAGGATGCCATCAACAAATATGCTGTCTTATATAATTATTTTGTTGTTTATTTCAGGTTTTATTAGATATGCATTTACAGTAAGATAACTTTGAGCATGATTGGGTATTTTGTGAATCTGGTGTTATTTTGGGGGGTATTTCGAAAATTTTCTCACTTAAAACTTGTTTAAATGTAGGTTCGCTTTGTTCCTGGTCATCAAAGCAAGCTTCTTTCTGCTTCTGTTGATGGATTAATGTGCCTTTTCGACACAAGCGGAGACATAAACGATGATGATCACTTGGTATCAGTAAGTACATGATTCTTTCTAGTTTCCATGATCTTTCAGTGTGCGAATTTTGTATTTGATGAGGTGCCATTCCACAAGTTTCAATTGTATTCCTTAATGATACTCTTTCCCACTATGCCTCCTTTTCCAATGAACACAGTTGGTAATCAATTTATCATTTGGATACTTCGAATACTTAGGATCGGTGGCATGACTACTTGTGTTTTGTTTCACTTCCACATTTGTCCAATTTAGAGGAATAATGTGGTTAGTTTGTTGGATTTGCATCCATACTTTGTTAATTCTGACATGTGAATGTCTGGACCCATTTTTCACAGTTGTGCAACCTATTTCTTTTTGAGTAGGTTATATGACTCTCTCATCTCCCGTGCCTTTATTTTCTTATGAACAGTTCGTTTATGTGTTTATACTGAAACTCTGTATATGCAATGTTACAAGGTTTTCAACGTGGGAACTTCTATCGGGAAAGTGGGATTTTTTGGTGAGGCAAACAAGAAGTTATGGTGTTTAACACATATCGAGACTTTGAGGTATGTCTCTTTTGTCTCAAACCCAGAAGCTTATTACTTCAAAAAATTTCTCAGCAACTTGATGTTTATTTCCTCTTTAGTGTTTGGGATTGGAATGATACAAGAACTGAAGCCAACTTTGAGAATGCTCGGACATTGGCCTCTGAGAGTTGGACATTAGATAATGTATGTCAATTTAACAATCTTTCAGAAATTTCTATAACTGTATCTATGTTATTTTTACTTCAAATAAACCTGAAAACTGCATGTTACTCTTATCTGATTCTTGACAGGTTGACTATTTTGTTGATTGTCACTATTCGGCTGAGGAGGATCGTCTATGGGTGATTGGAGGCTCAAATGCTGGCACGTTTGGGTACTTCCCTGTTACATATGGAAGTACGAACACAATTGGGGCTCCAGAAGCTATTTTCCAAGGTGGTCATACCGGAATCGTGAGGAGTATATTACCATTGTCCAGCACACCAGGTAGACCTTCTAAGAGTAGCGGCATTTTTGGATGGACGGGTGGTGAAGATGGTCGACTCTGTTGTTGGTTGTCTGATGACAACATTGGAACCAACTCTTCTTGGATATCAGGTACATTGGTGGAAAAACCACCCAAAACCCGAAGGAAAAGTCGACATAGTCCTTACTAAAACTTGATTTCTCGCCCTTTTCTTTTGTCGCATTTCCAAATGTATCGTGTTGTAATTATTTGATTATTTTGTCTAAATTTCCTTAAAAGCTCTTGGGTCGATTACTTGTTTTATCCTTCACTTTTCATAAAGTGTAATGGCCTCTTTGTTCTATTTTTTCAGAATTTGATATTTAAAAATTTCCAAGCCCCAAGTAGAGGTAGCTTGAGAAAATTTTGGTATCTTTAGTGGCTAATTGAGAAGTCGTAATGCAACATGTTTTACATTTAATATTATTTCAAAGACAACAATTTGATTCACGTAGCCTTCTATTTTAATAGATTTAACATATAAATTTTCACATTATTATCTTCTACTAATGTATGTTATAATCAACTGAAAGAAGCACATGTATATATGTATAGGTTGAGTAACTATTAAGAATGATTTACAATTTATTTCTTCGACAATTTGTTTATAATTTTGAACCAAAATGCATACGGCATAGATTCTTGTGGAATCCTAAAATGTCGACAGCCAAAACTACCACCGTTCACTTTCTCTGTCTTCGAACAATACAAGCAATTCGGAGGACAATGGCACAAATGGTTTGATATATTTTCGCATAAGATAACAAGTTAAAAACACAGACAATTCTACTTATAAGTAACCACAGCCAGAACTAGTTAACGACAAGCAGCACAGACAAATGTATTGAAAAGGGGTACTTGAAGCTTGTTTCAGAAGGGCTAGCGGTCTTTTTCAGAAAAAATAGCAAGACCACGTCGTCTCTCCCCAGATTTCATCGGCCTCGACCTGTCACAAGATCATCAAACAAACAAAATTTTATATTACACTGTTCAAACTAGAATCCTCATAAGATCAGTAAAAAAACATGTGAAACCGGAAACCCTAGCAGAGACCTAACTAAAGCAAACCAGTGCTAGTCGGTTGGTAAAGTTTTCTAAAATTGTTGTGCGATGTGTGTATATTTTAGAAAGAGTGGTCAATCATACACAAGTATAAAATAGTTGTCATACAACTAGTTGGATTCGGCCAAACCTCATCTCAAGCAAAAATAAGAAGACGTTTTAAGTAAACACGATTTAGTTCAGCAACATTAGATTTAAAAGTAGATTTGCTTTAAAAGATAACAATAGGAGACATACCTCTATTTGCACCAGCTCTTCCTCCAGGTCCAGCTCTGCCTCGACTTCCACCTACACCTCGGCCTCCTCCATCCTCCATGCCACGACCCACACCTTTTGGTCTCGAGTTATCCTCTCTACCTCGTCCCCTTCCGCGCCCTCCTACTCCAGGTGGCTTTCTATCTGAAAGTCACAGAATATAAATTCAGATCAAGTACCTTCAATCTAGCGTGTTGATGTAAGTCAGCTCACAACCTCAAAATTAGGCTGATACAGAAAATAAATATGGAAGATGTAGACTTCAGAAACCAAAAACAGGATGACCAATATGGTTTAGCAGCACCAAAAGATATTCTCTTGCCTACTCTAGCAGGAATAAGTGGGAGAGGCAAAGGAAATATTATAAAAAGATGAACCATTGCTCGACTAATAACACCAATAGACAATTGGCTTCAGATCAAGAGTTAAAGAAGACTGGAATTTGAAGTATTATACCATTGCGGTTTTTGGTCTCCTCTTGTACTTTGTCAATTACCTGAAAATGAGAAATTTCAGTACCGAATCATCAGTTTTACATGTTTAATTGATATTAACATAATACACACTAATTAATATCCAATTGATTACAAAATCACAAAATCATCACAATCGACGGACAAATGGGTAAAAAACTACCTCATCTGGAACTCGAAGATACTTGATAGTATTCCCCCTGATGTAGCACTCTGGCATTCTCCAAAACCTATCTCCATCCTGCAGATGATTAAATCCATACAAAGTTACAAATGGTGAACCATAGGATAGAAGCATTTTTAAACGAAAATTACAATTTAGAGTATTTGTGGAACAAAGTATGAAGGTAAGAAGATGGAAATACAATATATAAAAGTTGAAGACACAAGTAACAGAAGACAAACCTTCGAAGTACAAATAACTTCACGAAGATGGATGTTCATCCAAGTGTCGCAGTTAACCAAGTGACCATTGTATGTCTCCCCATTTTTCAGTTCCACCAACTGTAGAACATTGCAACTTGGAATAAGTGTTAAGTAACAAAAACAAAAAAATATTATCTCGTCAAATCTTACGGAAATTTGAATACAACACCAAAGCTCAAGCAACATATATGCCGTAGGTTCAAACATCTGGAAGAAAACAAGCTAAGTAAAAGTATCTATGACGATAAAATTCGTGCACACATCTCCAGTAGCATCAAACAGTGCTAAAATCTACAGATACTGAAGTATTTTACCCTAGGTCAAAAAACGTCCGATTGAATACGAAAACGAAAAAGCGGTTTAGAGCAGAACGTACCATAGGGTGGCCCTGAGCAGTCTTCAATAACGAAAGCGGAAGCTGCAAAACCGAACAAATCAATCAATCCAAAACTCAAACAAATACCGCAAACGAGGAATTCAAAACCTCAAACCAACATAAAACCCTAGAACCCGCAGCTGCGGGGGGGACTTACCATTCTCTTCTCTGCGTACTAGAAAAGGCGATACGCACCTGTATTAATTCAGAGGAAAACAACAACAAAAAACAAACCAAGTAAATCTACAGAACCACAAAGAACAATGGGAATCGTAAAACCAAAGACAGAAACACGATTTGCTGAAACAAAACCCTAGCTTCGAAAATAAATCAAAATTACCGAGAGCTGCTAAGATCAACAACGAGCGGTGTTGATCGAGGAGACGACGGCGCGCGACGCAAACCTGTTCTCACTCACTTCTCTTCTCTCTCTCTCTCTCTCTCTCTCTATCAATCTCTCGATCCCTCCTCTCTCTCTCTCTCTCAATTGCGTGTAAGTAATAAATAGTAAATAAACCTGGTTTGAAAAGGGAAACTCAAAGAGACAGCGCGCCCCCTCTTACCCTTTCTTTTCTTCGTCACTTAATATTTAATAATAATAGCTTGACAACCAACACTAGCCTATACATATTTCACCCCTCTATTCTTATTTATTTATACACTACAATAATATATTCTAATAAACAAATTTATTTATTTGATAGGACATAATTTAAACAATAGTTTTTGGAACATAAAACAAAACAATTTAATTAGTGTAATAGTGAGCTGGAACCCATAATTTAACTTAGAGAAGATTCTTAAATTATTATTATTGAGGAGCCGACTTTTGAATTCCTGAGTGCGACAGGAAAAACAAATTTCATTTATAAGAGGAGATACATATATATATAGGTTTAATTATGTTTGTACCACATAGGTCGCGTTTACTTTTACAAAAAACTCATGTTTAGTGGGCTTGACCCACGTTTTCTTTTGTTTACTTTTAATGGAGTGCAGCCCGTGTCAACTGGGCTGGCCCGTGTATTTGGCGTGAAAATGCATGATGCTGAAACACGCCAAATTGCCGTATTTATTTGTGGCCAAATTTAACATGGGAGCCAAAGTTACTTTTTTATCCAAGAATACCATTTAATTACAGAGATTGCCATTGCATTTGTTGAGGTTCCCTTTCTTGTGCGGCATTCATTTACAGATAAAGCGGTGAAAAATGAAATTGGTTGGGGCACCACCACCGCCATCTCTCCGACCTCCACCACCGCCGCCCGCCACCACCAGATATGATCCGCCGCTGCCGCCAAGATTCGTACCACCACAACCAGATCCGTACTCCACCTCCAAGAAAAATCAGATCCACACTCTCCACCACCGATGTCCACAATTAGGGATGATTAGGGGAAGCCGGATTGATGATTCCTCCTATATAATTCGATATCTATTGTGGCTGTAAATGTAATTCTTTGAACATTCATACTGCTTTTGTGAGGTTAATTAATTAGGAAAATTGTTCTTCACCTATGAGTGAGGGGGAAAGGAAGGATGAAACGGTGGTGGTTTGTCCGGAGATGCGGCGGCAGCAGACGCATGTGGTGGTGAGTGGTCGATGACAGTGAGAAACGGAGGGAGAAAGGAGTCCAGCCGCCTGGGTAGTGGTGGTGCGGCGGAAGTGGCTCAAAGGAGAGGGGTTGCTGGTGATCGCCGCCGCTGCTAAGGTTGGAATTGGGAATTGGGGAAGACGCTTTCTTGGCTCAAGTTATGGGAGGGGTACATTTGTATTTTCCCATAAACATGGGAAAGACTCAACAAAAGTAAACAAAAAAAATAATTCAAACTGCGCTTATAAATAATTGCCAACATGGACCATAAACACATGTTAGATTGTTTGTCCAACCCATGAAATCATGACATGCATTATCATTCCTTGGAAAGTAAACGCGGCGATAGGAGTATAGAAAACTACAATTCATGATTTTCTTAGTCAAATAATTACCATTACACTCATTCACCAAATTATTAGTTACAAAAAGCACCCAATGGAATAAGATTTCATCTAAAACTTAAGAGAATATTCCCAAAATGTTTAAAGTATTCGTTATACCCTTGTTAATAATTAATTAAAATTAATATAAAAATAATTATTTTATCTAATGACTATTTCACCCTCTTCTTACACTATATATTTTTTCAAATCCATCTTAAATTCTCAATATCTTCTCTCACATATCTACCGTTGTTCCACCTTCAGTTTTGTAACCACCACCACCGTGCCCCCGCTCCTGAGAAAATTCAAAGGGAAAACATAACTCTGGCCGACCAATCACTATCTCTGCTAACCCCACTGCCTTTTCTCTCACATTCGCCGCATATATAGCTTGTTGCCACATCCACCACTTCTCCTTATCCATCTTAGATTTGCCCACCACCAGCATCGTTGCTGCGTGGCGCCCTCCCCTTTCTTTAATGTGGCGCGATGCTTCTCTCTAGTGCAACACTGTCATGCCTTTCGTTGTTAGACAAAAAAAAAATCGCATCTCGAAGTTAAGATTTGTTCTTTACAACAGTCTCTTTAGTGTTTGTTATTCCATTTTTTGAGTTCATGATCTTTGTCCTTTGATATTTCAAGGATTCGATGATATTTCAAGATTTAAAGGATCGAAGTGACAACGGAAATCTCCAAGTTGAATAGAATTGGGAACTTGCTAATTAGTTCATAAATTTTATTTTTACTTTAAAATTAATTTGTGAATAATTAATTTTTAATAATTTGTATATAAATTAAAAAAAATTATGGTCAATATAAATTAAATTTTACGATTTAATTCCACACCTAGTAAACGATTAAAAATGAATAAAAATATGATTAAATGAACTAAAGGGATAAGATCCTATCTAAAGATATAATTTATCCTATTTTTAAACAAATTTATTTTTCAATGAATAATTTAAATAATACATTTCTAACTAATTAATTTAATTTTTAAAAGAATAACTTAATTAATTACATTTAGACATCACTATCAATTTTAATATAATAAAGCGTAATTTTGGAAAAAAATTGTTACAGTAAATAAAAAGGTAAAATAGAAAATTTAAGTCAAATATTTGATGATATCATCAAAATTTTAATGAAACCCTAGTTAGCGGGTGTTTTTTATAATTAATAATTTGATAAATTTGTGTAAGTGTAATTATTTGACTAAGGAAAAAAAAAAAAATTTATTTGACTAAGAGGTAACAAGTTGTAGTTTTTTATACTTTCATGGTGTCTAAATATAATTAACCCTATACATATATACAATTTGAGAACTTCCTAAAGAACAATTTGATGCGTGCTAGTTATTCAAGTTAATCAAAATCCTAAAGTTGCTGAAAGCATGTCATATACAACATCAGTGAGAGATTAAAAAGTTGGCCTAAAAAGAACTGAAATACACTACTTTAAGCTCTAATTCACGATTAAAACGGGTTAAAGCTTTACAAATAAGAACAAAGCTAATATTAATGATAATTTATGCACAAGATTTAACGAGGTTGAGTCGAACGAGTCTCCCACGATCATGGAGTGACCGCAATACACTTGCTATGTAATTGGTTGGTTCCGACGGATCCACATTCGGTTAAAATTTTCAGAAATGTGTTTATCACAACTGCACGATCTCTTCTTCGCCCGTTGTATTGATAGTTTTTAGATCAACCAAGTGCCGCATTGTTGGTCTGCCGTGGGGACAGTTCCAGGGAGACTTGAGGGAAGCCAAATGCTCTAATATCTGGAAATGACCAAAATGCAATGAGTTTTAAGCGTCATCAGTTCAAACTTGTATTTTGGCAGGCAATGGTATTCCTTTTGTAAATAAAATACCTTTTGCATTTGATTCCTCCCGAGTGGATCGCCAATCATAATGGAAGATCTGCAAGCACGGGATGCTAGCATTGCACGTACTTTGGGTGGGCAGAGGGAATCGACTGTGTCTGATCGGTAACTGCCGATGATGGAGCATTCCCCATGACTATCAGACAGAATTGAAATCAGTTCCTTGATATCTGTGGGGCAACAATGGAGAGCAATCATATAACTGACCAATTTAAATTAAAAAAGAAAAAAGGGAACGCCCTTGGCAAGGTGGAGAAAAGTTTTTGATTTGCACACTAGAGTTGTAACAATAATACTACGGCTATGTCACAAGACGTTTGAATATTACCTGCAATCCCGAAAGTTAAATTTTTGCTGAAGGGAACTGCTCTCAGCATAAAACGATGTCCGGTAGGAGCGTGCATGTCCTCTTCCAATAAAAACCCATTTTTCCTGAAATTTGAGAATATCATTATGTCATATTTATTACTAAGGAACAAATTCAGTAAGAAATATCTGGTTGGGAATAAGAAACCAGAATTTAGGGTGTCAACAGTTTTAGTTTATATGAGACAACTGAAGCCTAGTATTTTGGTGAGATGCATTTTTGAGTGAAAGATTGCATGAGAAGTCCAAAATATATGGACCACAGAATTGACAACCACAAGCACATGTTTCCCCATGTACAGTGCCAATAAGAACAAATATTTTGTGTAGGAAGAGCAAAAATATGCGAGTTGTTAGGCACATTACAAAAATGATCTATGACCGAGAGATCCACATAAGGAAATAAAGCAAGCACATCACAAAAACGATCTATGACCGAGAGATCAACATAAGGAAATAAAGCAAGCACAGTTGAATACTTATGATAGAGAAGAATGTCATCTGTTGTAAACAATCAATACTGACGGAACACTCCTTAAGGAAGGCATACCTGAAGATATCCATGTGCATTGAGACGACGATCTCTTCTTCAGGAGATAACTCCATTTTTAATGGCCTGAAGGAAAAACATTGTAATTTGGAAGAAGAAAATGAACACACTAATTTAGACAGGATATGTTCAAGTTAATAGGAAATCAAACAGAATGTCTTACCTAAGTAAAGGTTGCTGATTCAAAATAGTTGTTTGTGACAGGCGCTCATAGTTGTATTTCTCATCTGCAGCATGCTGATGCAAATTATATAAATCAGACAATTTGATTATTTATCGAAGAAATAAATGAATTTGAAGTTAATCCTATGGAAGATGTGCTTATTCCTTTAAACTTTTCAGGAGAGGCAAGCAGCTTACCTGATCCACTATAAAAAGGTCCTGGTCTAACTTGCCAATAATGAATCCAAGATTAAATTGTCCAATAACCTGAAGGTGAAGGTGGTGAAATTAGTGATGATTTAGGAACAACATTTCTCTACTCTGGCAATAGATAAAGTAAAGATTAAACGAGTACTAAAATTTGACTTGATTAAAGATTATGCTAATGCAATCTCAATAACTTGCATGTTCTTTTGGCAGTATGGAATTTCATAACCAGGGGTCATATAGAAACCTTCATTTGATTAAAATCTTCTTTCCTAAACAGTCTCTCTAACTCACTGGTAGCAGCAGCTAAAGCATTTGCTTTCCCCTCTTCATTTACAACCTGTGAGAGCTCCAGTGATGCCGCAGTAAAGCCCCTGTGGATGCAAATAATATCGAAATTAACTACAAATCTGCCCTCTTCAACTTTTACTTGAGATGATTACTATTCTATATACCCTTTTAACTGTATACTTCCAGATGTACAATTGTTGCACTTGAGTCTTGACTGCCTCTGCCTCCTCCTTGACATCAAATCTTTAACACTAAACTGTAGTGTGAAACCGGCCTTTGAACCAGAGGAAACCACCGGAGAGTCTGTTAACACACCTAAAGTTTGTAACTGCTTAGGTGAATCTGAGAGGTCATGCGGTGAAAGCTGAGAAATTGGGCTGACTGAAGAAGTTAGTACAGAATCGCCATCTAGTACTCTCTCCTCTCTTTTCTGGTCCTGCAGTTCAATTTTCTGCATCACAAAGAATAAGTGGAGATTAAAGACATAAGAATTCATACAAAGCATGAATTCACCTCGACAGAAGAATGTTAGCGAAAATCTGGCAAAAATAAGTTTCTTCTTAAAGGATCCTTTATGTATAACTTGATAAGGAATTTTTTCATTCATAAAGAACTAGATCAGAAAGGAAATCACAGAATTCTGCACCTCTCCAGCTCCATTTTGTCTTTCTACACAAGGCAACAAAATACCCTTATCTCCATCATCCCTGGATCCACTTTGCTTGTCTCCACAGGGAAGCAGAATACTTGTATCTGCTTCACCAAAACCACTGTTGATACTTGAGCTTCTGGCCGGCTGAGGTTCAATATTATCAGGAATTCCTGGCAACGCAGTATGCTTTGGAGAGCTGTTTTCTCTTGATCTTCCCAAAGAAGGTCGACTTCTAAGAATTGGGACCTCAGATAATGCAGTTTCAATACTTTCGTGCTTCCTCTTATTTACAGTAACAAACTTTTCCAGTGACATCTGCAAAATACTTTTATGCCCAAGTGAATTCACACTACGTTTCTGGTTTGATCCTGATAATAGAGGATCGAGCTTTTCAGTCTTTTCAGAAACAAACTCAGTAGTTTGCTCATCAGGACTTCCAGACAAGTCATTCTTCAAATTATCACGAACCCCAAGTGCAAATCCTTCTATCACTGAACAAGCACCACCACTCTGGATCTCCTCAGCAGATGAATCTCTCATGTCACCTTGAGCTTTTGTGAGAATAGTGCCACTGTTTGCACATAGTTTGTCATCTCTTTCCTCCTGAGCTACATTAATTTCTGGAAATAAGTTCTTGGAAGGTGGTAGAGATCTCTCTTCCAGAGAATATGTATTGGAAACAATCTTGGCCTCATTAAATCCATCTATCTTGTTAACCGAATAGCTCGCCTGGTTGGATGAATAAATCATTTCTAAAGCCTCTCTCAACGACTGTAAAATGGAGCTTTCATCAGAAAAGAATATTTTCCTTTTGTCAGGAGTGACATTCACATCATATGTTCGAGTTGGCACAGAAAAGTTCATAATGGCAATAGGATATTGTCTAGAATTTGCACCTCTGTATAACTCATTTACAAGCTTTCCAACTTTGGGCATATCAACTGGACGACCATTGACAAAGAAAAACTGCCGGTCTCCTATATTGCGCCCACTCCCATATCCAGGCTTGGAGACAAAGCCTTCAACCACGCAACCATGCGATATACTAAGTTTGATCGGCTCTAAGCAGGAAAAAGTACTTGTGCCAAACACGGTGATGATATTCTCTTTCAGAGATTCACTGCCCTGTGTCTTTAGCACCACAGACCTTACATTTTTTGCAGTTGTATTGGTGCATACGAATCTAACTCCTTTAGCTATAAGAGCATAGGCCTGAAAACCCAGACTCAAAATGAGAATTGATGTTTGAAAATAAAGAGATACCCGGTTATATTAAACACAGACATAAGAAGACACTGACGCATAGACAAATAACTATTCTTCTACTAACTTTAATCCAAGTACAGGCCATCTTAAGCACCCCTCTAGAACCAAAAGAGAAATCATGGAAAGCAGCAAGACTCACATTCAACAAGCTGATTAGTTTTCCATATTCCTTGCGGATATTTCGGCTGAACTCTTTGTTTCTCACAGGTAAATTGGAGAACAATTTCTTGACAGTAACAGTTGTACCAACTTGACGTGCCGTCTTCCTCTCAGCTGTAAGACGACCTGCCTGATCATAGGTCAGGTGCGTTGCAACCACCTCATTCATCGTCCGTGTCTCCACAGTCAGATTCCCCAGTGCACATAATGAACTTAACGCCTCCCCTCGAAACCCAAAAGTTGTCAGGGACTGAAGATCTGGAAAATCCAAAAGCTTGGACGTGTGATGTTTCAATGCCAGCACCTACAAATAGCAATCAAAATGACAAAAAACAGAAGGACAATAAATAAACAAGACCATTCATTTCACAATAAAAAATAATCCCTCTTTGGACCTATTGCGATATAGATACTATAAGAACGCTATTTGCTTATGAAGGAAAGCATAGAGTAAAAATACGCCCAAATATAATTAGCTTGATGTTCGTCAATTACTAAATTTCACTTCCCTACACTAATCCGAAGCCAAATAACAACCGGAGGAAGGAAATTTTTCGAAAATTACCTTGAAATTCAGCGGGGAAATCCCTGAGCCATTGTCGATTACTTGAAATGATTCGAGGCCGTACTCTTTCAATGAAACCTCAATGCTGGTGGCGCCAGCATCAAGGCTATTTTCAACGAGCTCCTTCACCGCAGATGAGAGGTCTAAGATCACTTGTCCGGCGCAGATACGGTGGACAACGCTCTTGTTTATCGACCTGATGATCGGCGACTCTTCAGCTCCGCCTTCCATTAGAGGAGGGTAAAAGGAACTACATGGAGCTGCCTCGAGCGGGTGAGTTTTGGGCCAGTGAGCTGTTTCTGAGGGTGGTATAGTGCTAATGGAGATAGCTCAACAAGGCGTGATGATTTGCGGAGAAGAAACCCTAGGCGGAAGGCGTGGATTTTGAAGCTTTTGCCGCCAAAACTGCGGCGGAGCGATGCACCCTGACCCGGCAAACGTGAAAATGTATATTGCTTTTTGGGAGTTTTCCCTTCTGTAGTTAGGACTTAGGAGTTTTAAACTTTATCATAAATAAATAATACAGGCACGCAATACCCAAAAGGTGTCGTGGTGTAGTTGGTTATCACGTCAGTCTAACACACTGAAGGTCTCCGGTTCGAGTCCGGGCGACGCCATTTTTATTTGCATATTTTTATGGTGTTTCCATGGATGATTTGTGTTCCACAGTTTTTTGCATCGAGGATTTTGCTATTCTTGATTATATTATTTACATATTTTTATGGTGCTCTAAAGTTTTTTACATCGAGGATTTTGCTGTTCTTAATTATATTATTAGCATCGACGATTTTATTTATTTCTTTTCCATCATGTAATCGCATAACTTTACGTTCGTTTATAGTTCAACGTTTTGCCAAGAGAATTAAATTTTTCATTTTTCACTTTTTGGTTGGTCAAAAGAGAATCATAGTAACAAGTGTTTCTGCGATCATTCTCACACCATACCATTTGATGCACCTTTAGCACAGTTGCAACACCCAAATTTGAAGTTTAAGCCAAGTCTTTTGGAGAGGAGGAGGCAGAGCTAAGACACCTTCACCGTAAAACACAGCGTTTGTTCTTAATTAGTAATCACTCCTGCATACGTTTAGCCAGTTTCATATAAATGCCTTTACTACAAGGCCTAAAAACTGTATGAAAGCATTTCATAGCCTAATTTAACATAATTAAATGAATGTCTCCCAATCAACGATGCCACAATCCAAATCAGTAAAAGAAGCACTACTAATATGCATCAAATTATATAGGTAATATTCTCACAAGTCACAATACAATCAGTAGCACGACTATGATCAAGCTGCGTTCGTTTTTGCTATCTGATCAGCATCCTGTCTGGACTCGGTTACTACAATTTCTTCCCAGCTGGGATCAAAGCAAAAAAAGAGTGAAACAAGACGGACTAGGGCGAGGGCATGATGGCGGATATAGTCCAAAAGTAGTATTGCCGACTTAGAAAGAATTGTACAAAAATATTCATTAAATACAAGTTGAAGTAATAGAGCACAAACTGGGAGAGATCAGTTGTTTCTCCCAAGTAATAACTATCGGTACAGCACAAAAAGGATTATCATGCCTTTTTTAAGGATATAGTCCAGAGGAGGTCTGAATCAGATTGCACTGTTATTATTTCATCTTCAACAAGATTTGATGTACTGATGAGGCCACCAAATCTCATTTCTGTATCATCTGAAAAACATGGCAATAGAAATGGTATTTAGTGACCCACATACACTTACATGTATAATCAAATCGACTTAATTGTGGCAGTGGGCAATGTAAGATACTTAAATTCCACTTAAGCCCAGTGGACAATGTAATGGACTATGTAAGATGCTCATTTAAAATGGACTTAAATATGATGAATTGATGATATGAAAGGAAAATTCCACTTAAATTCCATTTAAATTCGACTTAAATATGATCATATGAAAGGAAAATCTGGTAGTGGATAATGTAAGATACTCACTTAAATTCCACTTAAGCCCAGTGGTTGTATTACGCTTTGAAGGTGGACCAATAGGAATGAGACCACAATGAGGTCCCTCAACAGTAGGTTGGATATGAATCTCATGATGATGACTACTTGGAAGAAGTTGGATGAGGCAATCATCAGATAGAAGAACTATCCTCATGTTAGGGAAACGATAGAGAACGTTGATATTTCCAATTTCATGATCAAACCTTCCACCAAGTGCTCCAGCAACAAGAACACAAACCTGAAAGGAAAAACACACAGATATAACCTAGTCTTTTGGGGCACAAAAAGTTACAACGGATCACAAACACCAGCTACAGAAATGGAAGGGTGGCAAAGAAGGGGGGAGAAAGAAAAAAAAAATAATAAGATATATTCCTAGAGATGTCCAACATGAAAACGACTTCACAAAGACTGCGTAGTAATTAACATTGTACTGTGATGATGACACAGATCACATATCAATAAAACAGATATACGCACTGAATCACTTGGGTAATTGACAGTATAAACGTACATTTTGATTCTTCAGATTTGGTAAATCTTGAATATATGCAACACATTTGTGTAAATCAGTGGTATCCTGATCATCTGAAGCATCCACCACGTCAGTTCCCTGCATCCAGAATAAAGTTAATGTGCACTGTATATGGTACAAAAGAGAGGTGAAGCACCACATCTTACATATGCAGCAAATGATAACCTTATCAGGAAGTATGGCATTACAATATGGTATTCAACACCAAAAGAATAAACCATGCAGTCACTTTAAACCACTGGATTCTGGTTTTAACAGTTAAACTACGAGATTATTATGCTCCAAGAGGATAAAAGCAAGCAGATACGAAACTGCGAGTCATGCAAAACGGCAGCACTGCCAATATATAGAAAGAAGCACTAGGCACAAAACTAGAATGTAGAAGTATGCTCTATATCCTCACTTGTACAGATGGTTACAAGATCTGCAAATATTTTGTGAAAGAAAAATAACATAACAAACTAACTTACCACCCCCCGGTAGAACTCCAAAACATCTTCTCTAACTGAATCCATGTCTCCTTTTATTACATCTGGCTTATACCTGATCATGCACATCAGGTGTAAGTAGCAAGTATGAGAATAAGTGTTCTAAACTTCAAACAGCCTCCAACATCTTGTAATAGGTTCAATCTAAGGGTTGAAGAAATTGCAAATACACTTATCACGAGCCACATAAAACATGCTAAAACACACAAAAAAATGCTAACATGGAAAACTAAAAAGAAACTAGATATGTTCCAAGGAGCGAATACAGAGCAGGAAGTAGTTATCCACGCGCGTAATTCTGAGGATTAGATAAAAAAAAATCCAGAATAAGCACAATAACTTGGAAGAGCTAACACAAAAGAATTTATTACACAAACCAAACTGGTTCATCAACAACATGAGGAGCACAGGCATTTCCCTTTGAAAAATTAATACTCATCGCATCCTGAAATTGAAAGCTACATTCCTTTCGGAACGCTATAACGCCATAGTATTTCCTAAACAACAAGTTTCTACTTCAAGTAACCATAAAACAGAATTAACTCCGAACAATATGTTGCCTCCAAAATCCAAATCATTTATTTCATCCTCATTAATTGAGGCTTAAGACTCATCTCCACGACAGTGACTTTATTCGAATAAAAGGACACCCGACCGCATTAATATTCATCAACAAACCTTTTCCGAATAGCTGAAGCGTCTTCCTCAGGAACTAACTGCGGCAATTCATCGTACAACCGGTTCGCGCCACCGTCTGCACACATACGAAGTTGTGCTGCTCTACAAAACAAACCAAAAAATCAACACCGCACCACAAAAAAAATGAAAAATAAATAAATAAATAAACTCGGTGCATGAAAATTACCGTGCTTCCATAGGAGAGGAGTAAATCGCGGGAGGCGTCGGTTAAGCACGACGAGCGCGTACGTCACCGCCGGGCCGCCGTTGTCGGCGGCGGGATTGGGGAGGAGAAAGGCCGAGGAATGAGTCATTAGCCCCATCGCTGACGTTGAATCGATCGGTGTTTGAGATTCGAAGAACTTCGAAAAACTTTTTACATAAAAACAAAGGAACTAAGCATCGTCAACTCTTTTTAAGCGCTTTTATATGCAACTAATGCAAGGAATTTTCGCCGAGATTAACTAGCGGTGAGGGGTACACTTACGTGGTATAAATAATGGTTTATTGGTATATATGTGCGTGTTTCAGAAATATTTAAGGAACCAAAGGTACTTTCGTTTAATAGTTAATCGGTTAATTGTGATATGTCTAAATTTAATAGTAATTAGTTAGATCAGGAATCAGGATACATATATTTTACATAGGTTAGGAATCTCGAGGAGAGTTTTTACTTACGGAAGAATTGAAACCCAAATGGCTTTAAAATTAAAAGTAATTAAAGTAGTAAAAATGTTTTTTGAGGACTTTCAAGAAAAGAAGAATAAATCTTCTGGCTGTTCGAGTCTATTATATTGGTGATATCCAATAAAATATATAATTGAGGGAAATAATCGAATGGAAAAATGTAAAAGAGAAACGGTGAGGATACGGAGTAGGATAAGATATAAAATTGTATATTAGTAGGGTTGATCTTATTGACATTAAATATCAGTCTTTATCTACTCTGCACCTCAACATTGACATCAATTCATTTAATATTGTCGGAAATGATTGATTTTATGACGTGTTTTGGAAGACATTTAGCGCAAAAAAGGGTTACATCAAAATCTGTGAACCTTTCTAAAATATTATTTGCATGAAAATTTTTAAAAAAAAATATATATCTATCATATTTATATCGTATCTATACATCATAAATAATAAATATAAATAAAAAATTTTATATCATAATATTTATATCGTATCCTTATATCATAAATAATAATTACGAGCATTGGTCTAATACTCTAATTGACGTCGCGTGTTGTTCTGCAATGTTTTTATTATTATTATTATTATGGTGTGTAATTGAACTTATTCTGCTACGGTAACCGTTCGGGGCCGTCTTTGTGGGGGTCTTTACACCTAGTCTTTCACCAATTGGTTTCATTCACATTAAATCAACTTTACTATTTTATCCAAGTGAAAAGAGCATATTGAGAATAGAACATATTCAAGCAAATACACACCTGACAGAACACATACTTTTTAATATGTACTGTAACATCCAGACACAAACATAAGAAAAAGATACCAAATGCAAACGATATTTTCCAGCTCACACAAATTTTAACTCAAAAAAGGCATCATATTTTTAGTTGGTTGATGCTTAGTTGCAATACTTCATTTTATAGAAGATAGAACCCAATGGATGGAATCGTACAATAAAAGCAAACACAAAACATAAACTATAAAGTTCACTCTTTAGCACGAATAACAGGTCCAAAAACCCGGATAGCACAACGGTGAGCGCTGATGGCTAAAACAAACTATGTTGCAAAGATAATAAGACCCGAATCTGAAATTCCACTATACTCGAAGTAATGTCACAAAAGCTATCTACATTAGGAAGTCTTCCTTTGGGGAAGATGGATATTCCACAGATAATAAATAAACAAATAAACTAAGGTAACAACGCCTATACAAAAGAAGTAAGTTTATCTCCAGAAACTCAAATAGGGTACCATCCTTATCCCATCCCCCACACACACAAACCCAACACACAAAACTATCTAAAATCCTATCTCCTTAACCTATTCCACTATTTTGACCTTTCTGCAAAGATGGTAGAATGGGAAAGAGAAGATAAGCAGAAAGAGACTTAGATTAGTGAATTTAGCTACATATACAAATGAGATAAACCGGTAAAATTAGTAAGATAGCCTTAAACGAGATTTTCTATCTGCTGGTAAGAAAATAAAGATATAAGTAACATATGATACAAAAGTGCCAGGTTCAGAAAAAGAGGTCTTCAATAGAGGGGGAACCTGAAATTGGATCTTCCATGCCAAAAGATCCCAAACCATCTCAACATCGAACAATGAAAAGAACCGCCTAAAAACCGAACACTATACAGCTCTCGTAACTCTCCTTTACATGAAGTAGCTTAGAGATGTTTTCTTTCTTGATCCGCCTTCTCCATAAAGTTCGTTCCATTGGAGAAGCTCATTCATGTTTTGTGACTCCGATGAAACACTTGCACATACCTACAATTTTTTTTGGTAACATTAATTCAGATGTTTTCAATTCTTTCAGAAAAATATAAGTTATCACAACATGCTTCACACTTGCAACATGAAATTTGTACTTAGATTGACTATAAAACTAATGATAATCTTTTGTCACATCAAGAGGCTTCAGGTCAACTTATTAAACAGTAAATGCAATCAATAAAAGTGGATGAGCTTATCTTCGGTACGCATGGTAATTCATAATCATGAACATACCAAAACATCATCAGAGTTATTTGGTACTCAGACTAATAAAAAGTGAATTTATATTGACTACAAGCAGGAAGTGCAAATACCAAATTAGGAGTAATATGAAATGAATTAGAAAAAGAAATCCAAATAATCAACAAAAACAGTTCTACATACCTGCTCATGTGCATATTTGAAGTCATCCATACTCAAGGGACGAACATCAGCACTGCTATGCAATGCAGGCAATGGTCTATTCTCTGCCAGTGCCAAGAGTTTCTCCTGTGATTTTAGAATTTAGAATTATAAAATTACCTTCTGCTTGAAATAAAAATGAAACATAAATGAAGCCGCCAAAGAACAAAATTGAAAGGCATCAATCAAAGAGGCTAGATTATGAATATATATACTAAATGTACATACCTTTTTCTCCTTTTCCAAGATTTCTCTTATAGGACAATGTGCAGCTGTCACGCACAAATTCTGCGGACAAGAAGTAAGAGATGAATGAAGTACAAGAAACATAAAAACAACATGTAGGGTATACAAACCTTTAGATCACTTCCTGAATATCCTTCTGTCATGTTAGCAACTGCCTCAAGATCAACACTCGGAGACAATTCTTCCTTTGCTAATATCACCTTTAGGATTTTCTCCCTGTTCTGGGCATCTGGCAAGTTGACCATCAGCCTGCACCAAAGAGGATAGTTAAATAAAATGGACAAATTTCTTTCTTTTTGGTTAGAAAAGAATTCTTTAGTCAGAAATTGGAAAACCTTCTAGGAAGCCTCCTGATTACAGCCTCATCAAGATCAAAAGGTCTATTTGTGGCTGCAAGTACCAGAACGCGTTCCTTATCCTTTGTTCGCAAACCATCCCAGTTCACCATAAATTCATTCTTCATTTTGCGCATTGCTTCATGTTCTCCAGGATTTTCCCGTCTCCCCAGCATGCTATCCACCTACAGCAAAAAAGGTTTAAAAAAATGATGATAAGAGAATGAGAAGGTAACATGGTGGAATATTGGAATATTATACCCACCTCATCAACAAAAACCACACTGGGAGCTATTTTGCTAGCCAAAGAGAACACCGCTTTCACATATTTTTCCCCTTCACCAAACCACTAAATGCAAAAAAAAAAAAAATAGTAAGTTTAGTTTTTGATATGAAAAAAGGAATATGCGCTATAAAAACCACAAAAAAAATGAAGGTTGGACAAGATGTGTACTTTAGATGTGATGCTCGACATGGATATATTGATAAAGTTTGCACCAGCTTCAGTTGCAACAGCTTTTGCAAGCATAGTTTTACCAGTGCCAGGAGGGCCAAATAGCAATATTCCCTTGCAAGGCTGCAAAGAATCACATCTTTAATCTTTAGCAAACAAGATGAACTCTACAATACAAAGATTGATTAAACTTCTTGTATGATTTTACCTTTGTCAGCTGTCCTTTGCTAAACAGTTCTGGCCTCTGTAGAGGCAGCATTACCAATTCCTTTAAAGTTTCTTTTACATTTTCCAATGCTCCAATGTCATCAAAAGTAACTCCAATATCACCAGGTGGAATGACCTCGGCGAGGAGCTTCTTCTCAAATTCATTTTCAGTAACCACATCCTAAATAATCAAGAAGTAATTCACTCCATATCACTTAAAATGAAAAAATATGAGGAAGTATCACGCAAACATATGGCAACTTAGTTCAGGGCCTGCAAGATTTACCTTGAGAGACTTCTTCAGACTCTTGTTTTCATTTTGAATACCCTGTAGAATGTTGAGCCCATAGCTGATACTGCAATTCAAAAACAGAAAGAAATCCAGTTAGAACCTTAATCAAAACCAGCTAGTCACCCTAACATATCCAGTCATCTTTTGTTCTGAGCCTTGTCACATCTGTAAAGGAAAATTTTCAATTTCAATTGAGATTCACCTCTCACTTGAAATCAGGAGTTTTGACTCCTTGAGAGTAGCTTCAGAGCAATGCATAAAGTGATTGCTTAAAGCCCAGCCAATAACCTTTTCAACACCTGCTACCATAAGAACAAGTTGAAGAACATCAAATCCAAGCACATAACATCTAACTCAAAATTTTTAGGTTGTGCAAAATTGACTTACTTTCATTGGTCAAAGCTTGGTCTTTGATGCATACAGTTTCCAGATCAGGACAATCAAGGCCTATCCGGTTTAGAACCTGTGGAACACATACATGGATAGAGAAAACTGAAGCTCAACCCTTGATAGTTAAAGCACATTGAGGGTAAATACCACATTGCCAACATTGCAGTAAAACCAGTAACGAGATAGTAATCATTTTTGTTTTCTGAATTCAAATTACCAGCACACTATCACTACCAATATGTCCATAATGATGAGTAGGACACAGTAATTTGTCCAGGATATAGCCAAGTCATAATAGTATGTGACATCGGAAAGTTAAAACACTACATGAAAAGGTCATAACCATGGTAACTAAGTAAAATAAACAAATAATTTGAATTTCTCATACTTCAATTAAGTGGAGTTAATTGTAAAAAGATAGTGGCATGCAAGAACAAAGAGGACTTAGTACATTTACATCCATGAAAAACAATGCAATTGATTGAGCAGATAATTATGAAGGACAATAAAGTTGTAATGCTCACCGAACGAATGCTACCAATGTTCGATTGTGACTTCATTGTCTCAATATCACGATCCAACTGTTGTTTCCAGTCCAATAATACTGTCTCATCCTGATATGTTTAGAAGAAGATTCAGATCTAGTTCTAACTCAAATGATAAAAACATAGAAAAACCGAGAAAGAGAGAGATTTACCTGGGGAATCTGTATGGTCACTTTGTTTGGGAAAAGACGATTGAGTTGCTTCATTATTTTTGGAGTTTCTTTACTTCTATCATGCAACCGACCAAAATTATCCTAAAGGGAAAGAAGCATTCAACCATTAGGTGTTAAGAATATGTCAAGGATAGACTGTTTAAATATATTTAGTTGGCATACCGGGAAGGCAAGGTCGAGCAATGCTGTTTGGTTGCTTCCAAATTTTGTGAATAGCAATCCACCAGGCTGAGACTGAAATAAACATTCAGATTAGCGACAAGAAATTACTTTTGTGTGTGTACATGCGTGCAGTGTGCTGGTTTTAGGGGAAGCTAGAAAAGTGTACAGAACTAAACTAAAACTCACTTTCTCCTTCCGGCCATCAGTTTGAGCATGTGAGGCTATCACAACCACATTTTCTGGCAAAGTTTCAAGCTTAATCTTAAAGGCTGCATATGCCTCAGGATTTCCCACCATGGACTTCTCTATGTCTTTCAAGAACAGGATTAACGGACTACTTTTACATTCGATGGAAGCAACCTACAAAATAAAAAATACTTTGTAATAGATATCTTTTTGACCATGGAATGGAAAGAGGAACCATGTTTCCAATTTCGTATCATAAACACCACGCAATGTAACTAACCTCAAAGAGTTCATGGATGGCAAGTTTTTCAAGGTCGTCAGCACTGGAGCTCTCGAGACGGAGCAAGTCAGCTGCAATGATTAGAGGAAAAAAATTACAAAAACATGCTTGAATGAACTGTGTTATGCGACAAGAACACAAAAGATACCTATATTACCTGCACAAAAGAAACCATGATCTTCTTCACATAGACCTCCAAGATCATTACCATCTAGAATTGTTCTATCAAATCTAACCCCAATTTTAGAAGAGCCATTTTCCTCAAAAGCAAGCACCACTTTGCCTCTGTAACCATAGGGTGGACCCCTGTAGAAGATACGGCATTCCACATAATATACATGTGAAGGGACATATCAGAACTTAGAAAATATAGAACTCACCAACAATTAACAATTAAGTGCAGTTCCTTACACTTAACAAGCATTAAGAGCTGCAAATATATTGTTATTCAAACCTATGACTTCTACATTAGGACATTTCTGAGGTGCAAGGCGAGGCACTCCAAAACACCAGCCAAAGATGACAGGAGTAACAATAAAGATGCTAAAAGTATCTCCATCAAGTATATTCCATAATTCAGTGTACAAACTCAGTTATAAACATTTTACATTTTAATAGCTTATTTTTCAGTAACAGTTCACAAAATGCACAGGACATCCTCAAATTGTCTTCAACGCAACCAAACCGAGGGATATATCAAATACAGGAGCCAAATATGGCTGCAGTACTCTACACCAATAAAGATCATGGTAAAATGTTGTCTTCAGTCTAAACTAGAGTAAGCAATCTAGCTTAAAGCTCTCCAGTTGAATTTCCAGAAGGTGAATGGCCACCCACAAGGGAAAACTTATCACAAATTCAAGTTCCCTCCACTGATGAATCAGTCTAAAACACCTTCGTCAAAGTTCAAATTTTAAAATTACAGCCACGTGCATCAGCTGAACTGATACAGAAGTATTGAGAAAGGATCCATGACTGTACATAAATGCATTAGGTGTAAGCACATCCTAGGCCAGCCAGAGATGCAAAGGTAGGCCTTATCCTGATAGACACCAAAAGTTTCCACCAAGCCTATTGTTAACTCTCCTAATAATCACTCACATGCATATATTAACTGTTCTCTGGGACCATCTAAGGATGTAAGCACTATTCTAGGAAGAGAACTACTTTAAAGGAAGATAAATCCAAGACCAAAGGATTGTTATGTATATTAGAGGTGTGATCTAATTTACATTTCAGAACACTAGTTATCCATTTACTTTATGCATCAAATTACCTGATTGGAGTTTGAGTAGGATTGAATCCTGATGGTAAGGAACCAACATACTTCACTCTGTCACCTGTAAAAAGAACCAAGCAATCACTTAGAACAGAACATCTCGTCAACCTAACATAAACCAAATAGGTAAGAAGACCTTCATAGATACCCTTTTTGAACGTATAATTTTTTGAGGAAGCGGTGGATGCTTCCTGCTTGGGTTGAGCGTGAGAGCTGATCGTAGAACCCCCAGTAATATCAGCCTCCACACTAGAAGCTGGCTTTTTAAGGTGTAATGCAGCAGCAGTGCGTTTAGAAAATACACTTGTTCTCTCGGGCTTTGAGCTTTCTTTTACAGGATCAACCTCTTTTGTTGTTGGGCCCTAAATAAAATTTAAGTATGATTAATAGAAAACATGTAAATTTTATTATAGAACTAACGCGTTTTATGAGAAACGAAAACATTCTATGGAAAACAAATAAGATAGATGCTTACACCAGGTAACAGAATGGTATCACATATAAGGAGCCCCACACCAAAATATTTAGCAAGTGCTTTGGCCAACGTTTCCTGGTATATTTCTGAACCTGTAAAGAAGAATGTATGTAATAACGAATACACAAAAGGGAAACTAGAACAAATATAAGGATCCAGCATAATGAAAACATGGAGCTACATTACCAGCAGGACCTGACAGCAAGATTCTCGGGCACACCGTAGGAAGATCTGAAGTAAACTTTGCAAATTTGTTGCATTTCAAATGTATGTAGGTAGAAGCAACAAGAACGTTTTTGGTGGTTTCACTGTCAGCAAAAAAATTTTGGTTAAAACTTAAAAAGTAAAAAGAATGCGCAAATGATGTGGAATCTTAAAATGGAAAACCTACTGCTACTCTAAACAGTAGGGGGACGCCGCCTCTGGTAGCAATCAGGAAATTAAACTTATAATAACCAAGACATGGTAGTATAGCTAGCTGCATACAAAAACCTGTTTGCAGGAAACTTGCAAGAAGGTATATATTTGCAAATTTACCCAGAAGAAAATGCAGAAGAAAGACACAAGGAATCAAGAAGCACTCAAAAGCCTATCAAGATCATAAACATAGGCAGGCAGGACCATAATGTGTGGCTGATACACACAGAAGCTCTAAAGAAAATTGACGACATGTGTTCTGCATAGTGTGACAATAATATCAAACCAACCTCAATTATTACTATGGCTAACTCCATAACCAATACATAAGCTTTCAAGAAGTATTCGCTCGGAGGTATTATTGGTAAGCTGTGATAATATGGAAATTAAAGACATTATAGTAATTCAGTTTCTACCTTATATAATAAGGAAAATTCTCAAATGAGACATCGATATTCTCGCAACGTAGTAATCCTTGTCGTAAAGCATCCTTGAATGCTTGACGTCTTGATGACAGTGATATGGGAGGATCAGAATCCTTGCGCTGATCCCTGATTGCCCTGTGCTCATCAAGAATTCTAGATATACTTCCATTCATGTCAAATGGAGGTGCTGTTGAACCAGCTAAAATCTGCAAAAGTGGTCTCAATTCATTGTTTTCTGCTACAACTTTCCCACTGTCTGGATCAACGTTCAAGCTACCGTCGACAGCATTAGGAGATGAAACGCCAGTTTTGTCTACAACTGATACAGTAGCTCCATCGTTATTCTCAGAACCATCCTTCATTTCAGTGTCCACACAGTTTTCTGACCCCTCAAAAGCAGAAGGCAAAGATGGTATTTCAGAACCTTGCGCATCTTCACCGTCCTGAGAAGGAGGAACAAGAGTCACCTCAGGGTGATTTGATACAGATTTCAATACTGATGAAATAGAAACAGCAGAAGAACCGCTGAACTTACCTCAATTTGTAACCTTTTGATGGATCCACCATGAGAATCTATAATACTGACTGAGGGTGGCACACTTGTTTCTGATGCATTAATATTGTTGAGTTGTTGGAAAATCTGATAGTGTGTCAAGGGAATCCAAATCTAATAAAGTATGAAAAATGCATACTTGTCCACATATGGTAAACCAGAAATTACCGATCATCTAACAACTATATATAAAAATATTATAAGGGAGAATAAAGTAATGGAGAACCAAAAAATATTGGTTAGAAGGATACATAAGCATGTTTACCAGATGAGCTGAACACCACCTCATCCCCACCATTTAAAGGAATAGTGGAATCTTTGGAGTAAATTTTACCATTCACTTGTACAACACCTTTTTTCCCAGTGATTTCAAGCAGTGTAAGTGATTCTCCTCCCTTGCATCAGGCATAAAACCAGTACACATAAGGTATGAATACCACCACCATAAGAAAATACCATGATAAATCCAAAATTACAAGTCAATGAACTAAATTTACCTCCGACTCCATGTGCTTCAGAGTGCACAACGATTTACTAACTGTTGGATCCTTCACTGACAAGTCACACTGGTGGCCTTGACCAACAGTGAAAGTTGAAGGAACCATGTCAACATGTGGATTCTGGGAGGAAGACATTGCAGCAACAAAGTCACATTTGTGTCATTAGGCAGTGAAAGCAAGGATAGTAATAGTTAAACAAGCGAGGGTATGCATATAATGTAGTAAATGTAATCCCCTCCCTGCCTCTTTTAACTTATTACTAGTAATCCCCTCCTCCCAACACACAAAAAATGTTCCATGCAATACCCGCATGCACACAGAAACAAATTAATGGAATGGAAAAAGAGAACAAAATATTTCAAAGGGTGGTTTAAAAGAAAAATACACATAGTTGAGGCATAGTGTCATTTCTAATAATATTACATGACACAACCTTACCAAAATATATATATACGTATACATATGACATGACACAACCTCTATTTCTAGGTTAATTTCATTCCAGGGTCTGACATCCAAATGCTTCATAGAACATATCAAAGAAAATCTGATCTTTTTTCCTCAAATAGCAAATGTTAATCGCAATGGTACTGGACACACCTCTCAGTCTACCTTAACCAACTGATATAGTCTAAAATTCAAGTGAAAGGATGATCAATCCAATCATAGTATGTCTAGTCTACCAGTGGTAGACGTACCTTGGAGAAATACTAAATCTTAATGCCTGTTTTCAGCTAGATTTTCAATATAAAATAGGTGCTTAATCTCCTGCTTCATAAGCTCTTCCTAGAGATTGTTCCAAAAGCGATATCCATATATATTATCTAAGACAGAGACTCACGTCGGCATGCAATTTAAAAGAGTAATAACTCGCTCAGCAAGATAGATTTAGATGGCAATAAAGATGACACGGAATCATATTCCTCATATGTTGGTCTTGTGACTTACCAGTTAAAGGAATCAGATTATAAGATACATTTGACTGCAGCTTTGGTAACATAAACTATAATTGAACGGTTCAAGGACAACATTTCAATCCGATGGCGATTAATTTTCTCATAGTTGTTGAAGATTTATGCATAACCACTTTGAAGAAATATAGTTGCGTAAAGAAAGAGTAAACCTACCTGTGAACACTGAGAAAGCAGCTTCCCCCAAGCAACACCAGCGTTAGATTTCAGTTGCCGCTTCTTTCCCCGACTGATAGATGAGCCACCCGTTTTCCCTTTCCCCGCATCAACAATAGAATCACCTGCGACCACCGCCAGGAATTTCCAAATACAATTCAAAGATGAGACTTTTAGGACAAAGCCAATTACGAAAAATGAATCAAGTCAAAGCACATGCAGCGCTAAGATCACAACAAGATTCGTTGGGGAAACCAAAACCTCACCTGCCGCGACGGCCTCCGGTGCTTTATCCGCCTCCACATCATCCGCCTGCTTCTCCCCACCGCCGCTTGCCAGATCAGCCGATCCAGTCTCCAATTCTTTTTCAACCACCGCTCCAACGACTTCCTCCGAAGCCGAAGCTGGCGAATCGTTCGTAGAAGACGAAGACGCCTCCGCCGCCTCCATGAACACAAACCCCCCGAATCAAGAAAACAAAATCGAAAAAAAAAAATATTCAAAATTAACAAAAATCGCCAGAAATTAAAAACCCTAACCTTGGATCGTTTTCCGCTGGGGAGCGAAGACGAAGGAGAAGGGAGAGGCCTCTTAGATGCAGACGAATTCCGCCGCGTTTCGACCATGTTTTCTGATCCAATTATCAGGAAAACAAACCTAAATTCGATTCTCGAACTGAGAAGGGCAAAATCGATTCGAGGAGATATATAGAGATATATACGTGTATATTGTTGTTAATCTATAATACACTGCAGAGAGAGAGAGGAGGAGTGAGAGGAGAAGAAAAAGATGAATGATTGCGGGAGATCGGCTATATATATACCCACGCATGGGCCTTTTGCCTTCGTGTAGTTATTCTCATTGTTTAGTAAAAACTACACACTAAAATTCATTAGATTTTATTTATTTATTTCTCCTTTATATAATTATATTTCTTTGACAAATTAACAATACTTTATTTTGTTAAAAAACCTGAGAAATTCGAAGAAATTCTAATTTAAAATTAAAAATATGTCATTGTTCAATTAAATACTATATAGAGTATCGACAATACTATTATATTAAACGAGACACTCATTTAGTATCAATGAACTCTTTTTTTTTTTTCTTTTTTAACATAAATTCTAGTAACGTACTTTTACCATAAACTCTTCTATATTTACGGGACTCTCAAATTCTTTTTTTTATTTATATCACTTATTTATCTTTAATTTTGTTTCTCAATTTAATATTATTTTATTTAATTTATTCATCATAAAATTATAATTATATTAAAAATAATTATAAATTAAGTAATAGTTTGAAATTTTTAATTTAATATTTTTCTTTTTGTACACACATCGAGTGTAGGATTGCTAGTTTAAAATTTAAAATATGTCATTGTTCAATTAATTACTAATATAAAGGATCATATATTGTGATATATTACCATGAAGTGGTGGTTCAGTGTTATATTAGCTTAATCGAATGTCTCAAGTTCGAATTTTTAAAAACATAGCGGCCATTAATTCAAGCCGTTGAATTATTCAATTAATTATCAAACAGCAACGAACTATTTTTTCAGTTTGTTATGCCCTGATCTTCACCATTCTAGATTTTTACACCATATAATAATTTTTTTTATGCAATAAATTTAGGGGAAAAGTTGGTTATGCTATATCTAAAGTTAGGGTATACTTACATTATATTATTTTAACGTGGAGTGTGACAAGTAAAAGACGTATTTTTTTAGAAGGAAAGGTTTAAGTTTATATTGATCCATTCACTAATATTCACATTGAGAGGAAAATTGTTACATTAATTATATTTAATTATTTGATTGCATAATTAATAATTAACGGAGGAATCAACTTGACAAGCAACACTAGAATTATCTCACTAGAATCATAAGTGTGGCTCTGCTACAATTATGTCCGTCTTTTTTCTATATTCATTCGTATCTTTTATTTCTCTCTCACAAATCTATTCGTCGTTGTTAGTCTTGTACCTCATTTTCCCTTTCGTTGTTGGTCATTTTGCTGTTGTCGTGTTGGAGTTGATCTTAGTGTCTTTTTTTTTTTTTTTTTTATTGTTGTCGTTGTTGGTCTTTTGGTGAGAGTTTTCATCTCTGGTTTTGAGAGTTTGCATATGTCAATTAGAATATTTTATGTATGTCGATTTCTCAATAATTATTTTAAAAACTCTCCTTCGTTTGTTTAGCATGATTCCATTTTGTGTGGTCGAATGACTCATCATTCAAACTAATAAAATATAAAATCGTCTAAATATATTTTTTTGCACATGTTCTGCCATTTTATTTAAATTTTAAATTCTAAATCATGGACCATTTCATAGTAATTTTATTGTGTCAATTGTTTTTCCATTAAAATGCACATATTTGGAGAAAAGCAATAACTACTATAGTATTGATTATAGAATGATGCCAAAATGGGCTTTGAATTAGTATATTAGTGGCAAATTTCGATTTTGCCAACTAATTGGCACCACTTCTCTTAAATTTTATAAAGATATTAATGAGATAAATACGATATTAAATTATAGTATATAAAAAAAAGATGTTCAAATGTGTGAATAATAAATTATAAGTTTAAGGGATTCAATTATTATGGCTGTATAATTAATATAATCAAAGTGGAAAAATACGTTAGGGTTTTATTATTATGTTGACATATATTTACTCCCCTTGTAAATAATATAGCACATCCGACCATGGTTGATATTTTCTTGTTTGTAATTTCCGAATAAGTTTTTCAACACAACTTTATTAACAAATATTTTTCAGACATTATTATAAATTGAAATGTCAATACGTAAACATCGACCTATAGGATTAGTGATTAGTGATTAGTGACTTTCATTAGTTCATCGTAATCAAACTAATGTCGTGTGACAATTCATAATTGCTTTTATGGATTTGTGAAAAAGAATCATGAAAGACGAACCAAGAAAATATAATCTAGTCATATCTCGTTATGTCTTCTATCGTGTAAAAAAAATTCCTCTTCTTATTTTATCCTATAGGATAATCTTATTATATTATGTCATACTTATTTCACGTTGAAAATTAATTTTTATTTTAATTTAAATTTAATTCGATAGAACTCAATCAATTAAAATGACAAGTATATTACACTTGTTATTTGATTTATCATTTTCCCTAAATTTTTCACTAACTACACGACAAATATAAAATATTCGCCCCTTAGTTATATCGATTTGGCCGAATCAACTCAAACAAGAATATGACCTTTATTATTAATTTTTTTTTTTTTTTTTCTCTCAAAGTTTCCCCTACTCAATTGAGTGAGAGGCTAATCTCCCGAGATACTAAAGACGTTTTTCATGAGACCTCTCCCAACATAGTTTTTTAGTTTTTTATGTCCACAAGATTCGAACCTAAAACCTTGCTTAAATGAATTCAAACATTTATTCACTTGTTTCAATTGTCCGTTAGTGAATTACCTTTATTTTTATGATGTCATAGTTCAACAATCACACAGTAACCAATTATAAACATCAAGTGTTGTGTAAAAAAACATATTGAGCAGTGTAATTTAATGGCTGGATATTATGTTAGTTTAACAGAACTTTCGTATTCAAATAATTAGATACGCAATTATCATTAATACATATAATTTTATACTTTAAAGATTCAATCCGATTTCAACCGGTATGACCTCGAAAAAGATAAAAAACCAATTACAAAAGTTAAATTTTGTTTTAATTTAACATTATTTTCAAATCAAAACCCCAATCAAAACGTCTTTATTTTCCTTACAAGTTTTATATTACACAAAATTACGCATCAAAATACAGAATTTTCTCCCATATTCTAATTATTATTTCCCCAAAGTAAACGTGACCACACATTAGAGATAAACCCTATGATAAGAGGAAGTAAACAAATACACGTATTAAACTATTGAAAACAAATATACAGAAAACAAACCGAAAATAACTAATCTAAACCACAAAGAAACAAGAATGGCCTCTCTAACAACCTGACTGCAGTGCCACCCCATAAACCAAATTTGACCTTCGATACTCTTTAAGTAACACATACTTACTATTTTGTATCAATTTCCAATACATTAAATCAGATTAAACATTATTAGGGCCACTCTCAATAAATACAAAACATATATTAGGCTTTGCACATTTTTTTTTTTTTCTTTAATAAAAAGAAATAAAGCGACGACCACATAGGATAGGAAAAAGAAAAAACTCCCCACAAAAATCCATCGGAGGTGATGGGGGCAAAATACGCTTGACTCACGTTTTGACACGTGCACAGTCAACGCATGACAAGTGGATTCAACGGCCCCCCGAAATAAGTCCCTACGAGCGTCCCAGACCTTCACTGGCACAAGGTCACACATAAAGCATGTCATCATTCATAAAGCACATGATCACCCAAGGCTCACTAACAAGTGCCAACTTCACTGCCAGGCGCCCCTCCATTGCTCTAATGAAATCATCCAAGAGCGCCATGTCCCTTCGGACATATCCTCATACGACGGCAGATTAAGGGGGTCCCGCTCCCCCTCATTGCACTGCTTGGGCGCTAATCCCCATGCGGATCTCCAAGTCCATCAGGCTCGGTTGACACGAGCGTGCCTCCCGCCCTCGTTACCAACCCCCAAAAAACGGCTCTCTGACACCCGTACAAGGCCGCGCACCTGCCACTGTTGCAAACACTAACTTTTACCAACTTTTGCAGGAGATTCCTCCTAGGTTTCTCCTCGTTGCGACACGTGTTAGAGGGCAACATTAAGGCAGGACCACACGAGGAAAATTACCAAAGGGTCCCTGACCCTTAACTATAAATAAGCGACGTCTTCTCCTTCACTTTAAGCAATCTCCATTACAGAAACTGTAACGTCCCAGTTTTCTGGCAAGCCAGGTACGAGGCCATGGGAAAGTTTAATACAGTAATTTTGTGATTTATATGATGTCACGTGTCTATTTGTCAACGTGAAGTTATTTTAATTTCGTGCGCCTTATAATTATTTAAATTGTTCTTGGACTCAATTGTCCAATAATTGCTCGTTAAGGACCTAATTATAATTAGGGTGTTTTGGGGCCGTTTGTGGCTACCTTGAGCTCGGGATTCGAATTCGAATTCCAACCTTAACATTGAGTTCGTTTTGGTAATTCGGATTTAATGAATTAACCTTTTAAACTTTTAAAGCCATTTGATCGCCCTACCATTTTAAAATCCGATCTGGATGGACCGGATACTGTTTGACCCTAACCGTTTAATCCGACCCGTTTAACTCAGCCCCAAGAAGGAGCCAAGTCTTCCTCCCTGTAACACCCCTTACACGTGGAGGTGCCACACCCCCGCACTATAGCCTCAATCCACGTATGAAATGGATAATCCATACATAAATCAAAGCTATAGTGAACGGGTGACAATGCAATACCAACAAGCTAGGCGGGAACTAACCAAACATGCCATAAAATAACACGGAAGCATCGAATAATTCCCCAGTAAGAGTAACATACATCTATCAATACATTATCATCTCCTGCATATTGTTTATATCAAAATATCCAACACGTGATAGTAACAGTCATAACCTAATACCAAAAGTTCTGTACAAAACATGAAATGCTAGACTCTGCATAATGTGTGACCTGACTCGACTCCCGCCTAGCACACGACCGCTCTCAAGTACCTGAAAGGTGGGGTGTCAGTCCATGGAAGACTGAGTGAGGCAGTAAATATATGTATAACACAAGTAACATGCACGTTGTGACCTCGGGTAATGTTTTACTATGAAAGCAATATAAGTTTAAAATATAATACCCATCGCCCGAGATTACAACTATCCAGTTTATTAATTGAAGTTTATATCATTGATACGTGGCCCTGGCGAGTGAGGGCTTGTCCAACCTTACACCAATAGTGAATCATTACAGGCTAATTGAAATATCAAGTGATCAAGCAATTCAGTTATGGTGCACACGTATTCATTTCATGAACTCCTTCACTCCGGGTGATGGTGGGTTTGCAAAGCCCTATCCATCCAGTCTACGCACGTCAGGAACATGACTCCTACGTGCGGGATTCCTTCCTCCACCAACCTCCTGGTGGATTCAGGGGTCATCCCAGTGTTGAGGGGTGTGTATAGAGCTACCCGTCAGCCCGATGCTTTCCCGGTTGACTCGTACACGTACCCTCGGGCCCAATGTGCTATCATGCTACTCGCCACTAAACAATCACGAATAGTACACTACATGCATTGCTTTGCATGATCATGCTATTAATCGAACCACATGCATTGCTTTGCATGAGTCCGATTTGCTTGAAACTGTTTTAAACGTTTTAGAAAGAATTTAAGAAAATAGGTAAATACCCGTGTGGCTTTGAAAGTTCACGTAAGGTTATAGAGTGTTATACATTTATTAACTAAACCTCACCTTTCTCGTGGAATGCAACAAGGATACGTTCTAGGGAGCTTGTCCCTCGTTCACGACCTCGTGACCTGTGTAACCACGACGTGTATACATGAGTTATGACCTAAAATAGACCAAATATGACGAACGGCGGAAATGTGTCGAAACGATCATGAAAATGCAATGTGGTATCATAATATGTTGTTTCACATCATATTAGTACATATTATAGCAATTCGGGGTCAAAGAAGTCGTTGGATCGAGGGGCTAATTTCGTAATTTTATGCAGAAACTTTTGTTCTGCAACACAGGTGGGAACGGCCGTTCCGGTCCCCTTTGAAAAATGGGAACGGTCGTTCCCAAGGTTCCCCAAAACGTGCCCGCGTTTCTTCCCCTCTAAAGCGCGCCTTTGAGCTAGGAACGGCCCTTCCGGCGCAAGGCCAAAATGGGAACGGCCGTTCCCATGCTCGGCCGCTTATATTTTGAAAAGGAATGGGAACGCCCGTTCCCACCAAGCCTTGAGGCTGGGAACGGTCGTTCCCTGCTTCTGCAACTGAAAAACAGAGCAGAAACAGAGTATGCTCTCGGGAAGAAACAACAAAGCAACAACCAATCCATTCTTGAACCCCAAATACTATAATTTCTGGAAGTATGATGCTTATGTGTTCAATAGACACTAATATGACATTTAAACACATAAAACATGCTATATCTTCAAGCTTTCAAGGTTTCATGTACATGATCAAACTTGATCATTCAAACCAAGTATTCAAATATTTAAGCTATAAATCATGCAATAATTCATGAAATAATTATTCAATCATGCTTCCAAGTCTAACTCATTCATCTAGCATAACCAACTCAAACCCTAGTCTAGGAGAACATGATCAAGAATCAACAACTCATGCAAACCAACCTTAAAGATGAAAGAAATGGATGAAGAAGAAGAAGATGATGATCAACTCTCAATTTCTTGAAAGACTTCTTGAAATCTTGATGATTGATGAGAAAATCACTTCTTCCTTTTCTCTTCTTTGAAACCGAGAGAGAGCAAATATGGTTGGGATATTTTTGGATGAAATTATGATCAAGAAATATGCTAGAGATGATATAACGTGATTCATCCATGGAAATGTGTGAAATTGCTCAATTTGCCAATTAATCCTTGAAGTCTCTGAGTTATGCAATTGAGTAATTAAACTCTTGAAATGTAATCAATAAGGTCCTTAGAAGATTATGCAATTAAGTCCCTAGAGTTTTGGAAAATATTTAACTAGGGACAATTTGGTAATTTTATCACTCTCAGTAATTAATTTTATGCAATAAATAGTTTTCGTGTCATGAAATAATATTTTTAATGATTTTAATTCAAGTAATTCATATAAATAATGCTTCAAGAATTTTATAAAATTATAATGAAGCGTAAAAAGTTAATTAGAAAAATCGGGGCGTTACACTCCCTCTTTCATTTTCACGTACAAGCAAGGAAGAAGAGAGAAGAGAAGGATTTTCCCCCATTTTGGCCATAAACCCTTGAACTCGGGATTTACGAGATCCAACCGTCTGATCAACGACCTAAGGTAACCATTGTATTCCTCTCGTTACGTGCTTTAATTCTACGTAAATCTTGTGACTTAGATCCGTGTCTACGTGCTTCTATGGGGGAGATGATAAATAGTATAGGGGGTTGGGATTTGATGTGATCGAGCCCGTTTCATGAGCTCTAACTTGCAAATATATGATCTACGTGACGTACGTGACTTGTGGTATGAATTTTGGGTGATTTGGAGTTGTTTTGTGGTGCTTGTGTGTGTTTGGGGTGTGTTTTCCACCATTGGAGGCGAAACTTGGAGTTGCAGTCCGAGGGCGAGTAACTCCCATTACCCCTTTTATGCTTTAAATTGTTAACGCCCATTACCTTGGCTCTTGGCGCGCCTGTTGCCGTTAACGCCCATTACCCATTTTTGCCTTGAAAGTGTTAACCCCCGTGACCCTCCCTTTTGACTGGCTTACCATTTTGTTCTTTTATTCATTTCTGTCTCGGGTTTATCCATCGTTACCTGTCCAAATGAACTCCAATTGACATGATATTCAAACTGTAGAAACTACATTGAGTCTAGAGCATCCTCAATATCATTTCTCATTTGTGAGTTATAATCATTTTAGTTTGGTGTCGCCACTCCACCGGGAATTTGCATTCATCCAACTTCGGGCCTACGCCATTTTTACCTCGCTTTGAACCACGATTCAAGCCACATACCATTCTAAACGTATACTTGTCTAGTTTTATATCCAACAAACAAAACCCAATTCCAACTTCTAGAACTTGAGATATTCCCATTTTTCTACAGCATGCGCAATTCTAAAAACTGTCAGCTCTTGTCAAAACTCGCCTAAATCCTTTCTCTTGCTTTCCTTCCACTCCCTCGGACTCCTTATGTGGTTTGAATGTATGTATGAATGTATGTATACATGATTAATTAATGATACATAATATACTTTGATATGATTATGAATTTTATCTTAGTAATTCAATGTGTAAACGTGAAATGAAAGTGTGAATGCTTAAGTGCTCTAATGTGATCTCCTTTACAACTATTATCACCTTTATGTGCTTAATGGATTCTTTTCACCTTAAAATGATTCTTAAATATGGTTAACGTGTATTATAAAGTGTTATGAATATGTTGTATTATACGATGGCTTTTGCTATGAAAAATTGACAAGGACATGAGTTATGCGTACATGATTGCAATTCGTAATCACATTCTCTATGTGTTTAATAACTTCTAATTGATTCATATGCATTGTTAATATGTATTGTCTTGTATTATGAATTGAATGATTGATCATGTATGCACCACTCCATGACATTTTAGGATTTATTCTCTATCATATCATCTCATAACATACCATACCACTTCCTGAGGATTGTCGTGCGTCTATGTGGTTTCATATTGAGTCATTTTCTCACGAGTACACATTGTTCCTTCACTTGTACAGTTCGTTTCCAGGGCGGAGACTTCCAAATTGAATAGGCACCCGTATTACTCATGCTCTATGTCTCGTTGTATTCCAGGTGAGGGTGTTTTCGTTCTAGTTACATATTACACCCTACAACCTTATGTGACGAGTTTTCACCAAAAACCTAATGTATATTTATATATGGTTTTCAAATGAGGTTATCGAGTAAACCTTTTCTTATGAAATGTATTATGTTTCTAATGATTGAAAATGTTTTGGCGAGATTATGTTGTGTTCACAGACCCAGGAACTTAGTACATGTAGCTATCCGGGGAGGCAAGGGCCGACGGTGATCCCATGTGCTAATTCCAACTATGTTTTACGACGAATACCGATCTCGTTAGGAGTTTTGACGAGAAAAGGTTAGTCGGGCTTTTAGGGCCTCATGAACTAGCCATTATGCATGAGGTGGTCGGGTCTTGCAAGCCCGTCCACCACCCGGAGGAAGAAGGTTGGAACTTATTTTATGATTGTTATGCACCGTGCGGGAAGGACGGGACACGGATTGCCCAAACGACTATGTCTTATGTTATGTTTTATGGCTTGCATGTATTATAATGTATTATTCAATATAATAATGACATTTGTCGTACACGGTCGGAGTTTGGTTGGAGATTATGCACGCTCACTCGTCGAGCCTTATTGATTATGTATGAATTATGAACTTAATGAATTTAATATGATTAGTCGTAAAGTCCGAGCATTGCTTAGTTATTCTCTTGCCCTATTGGGAACTAACTTTAAATAAAACCTTGCTCGGGATTTATGACTTGCATGCGCATGTTTCTATATTTATGTATCGCTCCTGCTTACTCAGTCTTCTACAGACTGACCCCTCTTTCCCACTTTTCCGGTTTCTTGCAGGTTTTGCTAGGTGGGAGTCGAGTCTTAGATTTCATGTCCGAGTCACTTGTACACTTGAGTCACATTTACATTATTATGATTTAATTGTATCTCTTTATGTATTCGAGCCCGAGTGCCATTTGTGATTCTTGATTATGAATTCGGGGCAGATTACATGCGTAGTTGAACCCGTTATTAGGATGCATGTTGGAATTTTAATTATGTTATGAAATTATTGGGCTTGTAGCCACTATTGGGATTCATGCATGGTATTATTGCTTCCGTATTTCATTCTGGGTATTCTTGATTTATTGGTACAGGGTTAGATTCCGCCTAGCTATGATATATTTTTATTTTGTCTCCTATTCGCTATGAGTCCGGTTCATGCTTGGATTATCCATTTCACGTATGGACTAGACTTGTAGTGCGGGGGACGTGGCGCCTTTCGTTGTGGGTGTTACAGAAACCTTATATTTCCCTTTGCTTTCTCTGAGATTGTTGTTTGACTTGAGCGTCGGAGAGCCAAACTGGGAATCACCCCCAATTCCCCCAGCTTGGCCTTCTGACTTTGCCTTGGTGTTTGTGCTAGGTAGAACCCCCTTTCCTTCCGACGATCATCAACCGGTTTTCCCACATCAACAAATTCTAAAGTGATCGGAATCTGACCCACTAAATTCAGACCCATCAGGAAGACTCTCCAAATTACAACATAGAATAACCTATTCTCGCTAGATGATCCGCACTCGGATTTCTCAATTTTGAATGTGACTAAGTCGCCTCTCCCATGGTTTCCCTAAACAACTCTTGGAAGTCAAAACACCTTTTTTGTGTGTGTATATATTATTTGTTATTTGTTTAATAAAAGGAATATAGGTGTAAAAAAAAATTTACCCGTCACTGATAGGGTATTATTTTATTATATCAGATAAATATATAGTTGTCGTGTCTGTATTTTTGTATGAGTGCAACTTAACTCATACATATATATTAGATTAATGAAATTTCATTTTGAATAACCTAATGCTCCTCATCAAATGATGAAAAATACTTTTTTGATGTTGGTTCCTTATAATCGTGTTAATTTCCATTTAATCCAAGAATTTTGCTTTGTAATGATCTCCTAAAATATAGACAACTGCAAACGTGATTTTAATGGTTCAAGTACCAAAAATTGAATAATTTTACAGACTTGGATACAATACTTGGACCGCTCTAGGAAAATGAAATAATAATCTTTTTTCTTCCATTTTTCTTTTCCCCTATAATCTATACTATATAAAAAGTAGTTTTTTTCTCTCGCAAACAAACCATAATTTTCTAAGCTACAAGACTAATTTTTCTTTAAAATTGTTAAAAAGAGGACAATAATGGAAGATAAAAAATATCACCTTTCAACGCATTTCCATCCCACAAAAATCTCATTTCTCCCACTTTTATTAAAAAGAAAGAGGAAAATTAAACCAACTCAATCAGAGAGAGAGAGGAACAAGCCAACGTATACAGGAAAGGGGATAAAAAAGACTAACCAGAGAGTGCAGTTACAATAGCTAGTTTAAAACTGTTCTATGGTAAAAAGTGCTACTAATCATCTATGATCCATGAAATAATTTTCGTGCACTTGTTACAAATTCCATACAAAGTATTAATCCACGCACATAAGGATGATGTGCGTCTGTGACTAATTTGTATCGGTAAATTGACTATCCCCAGATTTTGTATGTGTGCATTGAATTTTAGACTCAAATTGTAATTTTTGCTATACTTTTGTGTGAAATTCATGCATTATAAAAATATAGCCGCCTATTTCCTATCAACGTTTCAACATTAAAAAATATTATATAGCAGTCGGACTATTAATTTTAATTTTTCTCTACTTTAATTCTTAGCAACATATTTACTTTCATTGCTCATAAGCCAACAGTAGCTGATCAAATGGTTTGAGGGATCTTACTCGAAGGCAATGACTCGGGTTCGAATTCTTGTGACCACTTGGGGTGTGTGTGTTAACAAAAAAAAAAAAAAAGTTCATTGTTTTTTCCATACTTTAACATATATCATAAAACTGTACCACTCAAAACAAGTGAGAAATTTTCTAAGTTACGGAAATAAAACTTTTAACATTTCATATTATCAATATATATTTTGGTAGAGTGAAAATTTAGAAGATCTTCATAATTTTTTTTTTATTACTATATTTTTTATTTATTTAAAAATAACCCACTTAAATATAAAACTCATTTATAATTGTATTTTTAATAATTTGAATATAAAATCCTTCATTAAGCTCCTAGGACCAATTCACCAAAAAATTCTCGTAATTGTTAATGAAACTATAATTTAAATTAAATCCCAATCATATCTTGAAATAATGCCACCAACTTTTTGTTGCCAATTGTTCATGAATTTCCAACTTTACCCTCGAAGATTATATTCAATGGCCGTTTTGCCCTTGCCAAACCAATAAGGTTTGGGCTCATATAAAGATCCTTTATGATTAAGAAGGGCAAATGTCCTCCCTAATTAAGGAAAAAAATATCAAAGATTTAGCAAGAAAATATAAAACGCAGCGCAGAGCCCCCAGCGGCTGCGAAGTTCAGAAAATCACGCCAAAAAACCTTATCACAATTCACATCCCTCACTTCACCACTCTCTTATCTAATCTCTTCTTCCTCCTCTTATCCATAAACCCTCAAAACCCTTTTCTCCGGATTGTTTGTTTCACATATTGGCAATCTTTGGCGCTTCAATGGATTCTAAGGAAGCGGCGTCGCGTCCTGTATCAGAAGCTGCATCAGGTTCTTCCGCGTACACTTCGTCTGCGAATATTTCTGAAAATCATGCTTTATTGAGTAAAACTGTTGCTTCGGACGTTAAGAGTGGGAATGATGGTAAGGGTATTGTGTCGGAGGATGAGGGGTATGCTAGTGGTAAGGAGGAGTTTGTAACAGCGCCGGATAAGCTGGTTTTGGATGAGGGAATTGGGGAGGGGAATTCTGATGCATCGTTTGTTGATGCCTTGGCTAAGATTGAATCTTTGCCGAGTTCTGGGGTTGGTGTGAATGATGATAATGTCGAAAAAGGGAATAAGGATGGAGAAGGGAGTAAGGAGGTTGGGGGACATGAAGTTGCGGTGGGAAAATCGTTTGTTGATGCCTCGGATAAGATTGAATCTTTACCGGGTTCTGGGGTTGGTGTGAATGATGATAATGTCGAAAAAGGGAACAAGGATGGAGAAGGGAGTAAGGAGGTTGGGGGAGATGAAGTTGTGGTGGGAAAAGGTCTTGCTGCAGATGTTGGTAAGGAGGTTAAATTGAGTGGGGTTGAGGGTTTAGATGGGAAGGGTGGAGTTCTTGATTCAGCGGAGAAATTGGGCGTGAGTTCGAAGGAGGGAGACGTGCAAAGTGGTGCGGTTATAGAGGGAAAGGCAGTGGTTGAGGTAGTTAAAGAGGTTTCCGAGGCTGCTGTTGTTAAGCCAGTAGAATCGACCCTCACACCTGCAGGGGATACCGCAGTTGATACTAGTCAGGTTGATGTGGCTGGGCCTGGGATAGCTGTTGTTGGAGAGAAGGAAGAAAATGGAGTTGTGACGAGTAATCCTGAGGAGAAACAGGTAGTTGATGTGGCCGTGGCTGAATCAGCAAAGCCTGAGGTGGTTAGTAGTGTGACCCTTATGCCTGAAGGGGATTCAGTTGTTAATGCCAGGCAGGTTGATGTGGCTGAAACCAGGAGGACGGGAGAAAATGAAACTTTGGAGTCAAAAGAGGGTGATGTGAGCCTTATGCCTGAAGAAGATTCTGTAGTTGATACCATTCAGGTTGATAAGGTGGGCCCGGGGGTAGCTGTTGTTGGGAGGACTGAAGAAAATGGAGGTGAGAAGATTGAAGGAGTGGAAGTCCCACTTGTGAAGATTGGTGGCTCTACTGAAACTGGCGATGGTGTCAACGAGAAAGTCATTACTGAGAAGACAGAAGAAAATGAATCTTCAGCTGTTGATATAGAGTCAAAGGGGGTTGCTGAAACGGTTCCTGGAGGAGATTCTGTTGTTGACACCATTCAAGTTGATAAGGCGGGACCAGGGGTTGCTGTTGTTGGGAAGATGGATGGGATTGGAGATGAGAAGATTGAAGGAATCGAAGTCCCACTTGTAAAGATTGCGGAGGTTACTGAAAGCAGTGATGGTGCCAGTGAGAAAGTCATTCCTAAAGAAATTGATGTGAATGGAACTCTAGATGCCGAGGATAGTATAAAGAAACCAGAGGTAGAACCCATTGAGAATGGCATTGCTTCAAAGACTCACACTGATGGAACTGTTGATCCCAATGGGCCTGAAGAAATTAGAGAAGTGGAAAATGAGCTGGATGAAGACTCAGATGGGGAGACTGATGGTTTGGTCTTTGGGAGCTCTGAAGCAGCAAGGAGGTTTATTGAGGATCTGGAACGGGAAACTGGTGGGGATTCTCAGATACGTGCAGACAGCTCACTCGATCAATCTCAGAATATTGATGGTCAAATTGTGACTGATTCAGAAGAAGAAGAAGGTGATACTGATGATGAAGGAGATGGGAAGGAATTGTTTGATTCTGCTGCGTTGGCAGCTCTTTTGAAGGCAGCAACTGGTGCTGATCCTGATGGTGGAAATATCACCATCACCTCCCAAGATGGATCTAGGCTTTTCTCGGTGGAGCGTCCTGCTGGTTTGGGATCTTCACTTAGGTCTTTAAGACCTGCTCCCAGACCAAACCGTCCCTACATTTTCGGTCCTTCGGCTCCTTCTGGTGGTGTAGAATCTGAGGATAATTTGAGTGAAGAAGAGAAGAAGAAGTTAGAGAAGTTGCAGGAGGTCAGAGTAAAGTTTCTGAGGCTTGTTCATAGATTAGGCGTTTCTTCAGAGGAACCTGTGGCAGCCCAGGTTTTGTACAGGCTGGCACTTCTTGGTGGAAGACAAAACACCCAAACTTTTAACTTGGAAGCAGCCAAGGCGAAAGCTTTGCAGCTGGAAGCAGAGGAACCAGATGATTTAGGGTTTTCAATAAACATTCTGGTGCTTGGAAAATCTGGAGTTGGGAAAAGTGCGACTATAAATTCAATATTTGGAGAAGAAAAGGCACCGATCGATGCTTTTCAAACCGGGACAGCTTCCGTGAGGGAAATTTCTGGACTTGTTGATGGAGTTCAGGTTCACGTTATTGACACGCCTGGTCTCAAGTCTGCTTCCATGGAGCAGGGTTTCAATCGTGGTGTGTTGTCTTCTGTCAAGAAGTTGATAAAGAAAAGCCCACCTGATGTTATTCTTTATGTGGATAGATTGGATGCACAAGCAAGAGATCTTAACGATTTACCTTTACTTAAAACTGTTACTGCTGCTCTTGGCCCGTCTATATGGCGAAATGCCGTAGTCACATTGACTCATGCTGCTTCTGCACCTCCAGATGGACCTTCTGGTACTCCTCTGAGTTATGAAGTATTTGTTTCTCAAAGGTCTCATGTCGTCCAGCAGTCCATTGGCCATGGTGTGGGTGATCTACGAATGATGAGTCCGAGCCTGATGAATCCCGTTTCTCTAGTTGAAAACCACCCCTCTTGTAGGAAAAACAGAGAGGGCCAGAAAATACTACCTAATGGTCAGAGCTGGAGACCCCAATTGCTGCTACTATGCTACTCGGTGAAGATTCTATCGGAAGCGAGTTCGCTTTCGAAACCTCAAGACCCATTTGACCATCGGAAGCTCTTCGGGTTTCGAGCTCGTTCCCCACCTCTCCCATACATGTTATCGTCCATGTTGCAATCCCGCACGCATCCGAAGCTCCCCTCCGACCAAGGTGGTGACAGCGTTGATTCTGATATTGACTTGGATGATTTTTCAGATTCCGACCAAGATGAAGAGGACGAGTATGACCAGCTTCCCCCGTTTAAGCCTCTCAAGAAAGCTCAGCTAGAGAGGCTAAGCAAAGAACAGAGGAAGGCATATTTAGAAGAATATGATTATCGGGTGAAGCTTCTCCAGAAGAAGCAATGGAGAGAAGAGCTGAAAAGAATGAGAGAAGCTAAAAAGAAAGGCAAAGATGCTTCAACTGATGTCGGTTATCCCGAGGAAGAAGGTGACCCTGCATCTGCTGCTCCGGTAGCAGTTCCTCTGCCTGACATGACCCTTCCGCCTTCCTTTGATGCCGACAACCCTGCATACCGTTACCGTTTTATGGAACCAACTTCACAGTTCCTCGCGAGGCCTGTTCTCGATTCCCACGGTTGGGATCACGACTGTGGCTATGACGGTGTCAACCTCGAACACAGCCTGGCAATCGCAAACCGTTTCCCATTAGCATACACTGTCCAAATCACAAAAGACAAGAAAGACTTCACAATCAGTTTGGATTCCTCAGTTGCAGCTAAGCTTGGAGAGGAGACATCAGCTTTAGCAGGCTTCGACATCCAGAGTATGGGAAAACAGCTCGCCTACGTCCTTCGTGCTGAAACCAAAACCAAGCGCATCAAGAAGAATAAAGCAGCTGGAGGAGTGACCTTCACTTTCTTGGGCGAAAATGTGATTCCTGGTGTTAAGCTTGAAGATCAGATTACTTTAAACAAGCAGTACGTTCTAGTGGGGAGCGCTGGTGCGGTTCGCTCTCAAACCGACACTGCATACGGTGCCAATTTTGAGCTGCAGAGGAGGGAGCTCGATTATCCAATCGGGCAGGTTCAATCCACTTTCAGCATGTCGATAATCAAATGGAGGGGAGATTTAGCATTGGGGTTCAACAGTTTGGCTCAGTTCGCCATAGGCCGTAATTCAAAGATTGCTATTAGAGCTGGAATCAATAATAAACTCAGTGGTCAGATTACCGTCAAGACTAGCAGTTCCGATCATCTTTCTCTGGCGCTTGCCGCAGTTATTCCTACAGCTCTTTCCATCTATAGGAAACTTTACCCCGGCGCTGCGACTGACAAGTACTCGATCTATTAGTTACCCGTTTCCTTTTCCGTTGTATTGTTTATTTTCATTCTATAGCACAGCATATGCGAGACGGTTGGTTTGTATTTCCATTGCTACTACTTTTTTCGAGTAATAAATCATGCTGTTTTGATTTGGGAATTTCTTGATGGTGTCTGGATCCACACTTTTTTTTGCATGATTTGCTGTGTTGTTTTCACCTGTTGTGGGAGTCTTTTGGTCTTTGATTGCTGATGATAGTGTTCTTATGCTGATAAATCGTGCTGGAGTCTTTTGTTGAGGATGACATTAGTAACATTCTTGCTGAGTTGCTGTGGTTTATGCTATGAAGTTTGTTTTGTTCAGCTGGTTTTGGCACTTTGGGTGGTTGTCATTCGGCTTGGAAATTGGAAAGTTTTTGTGCGTAAAAAGAGCATGTTGCAAATCATTGCAACTCCCTATCGATTGGATTGGTTGACATCATGTTATAAATAAATAATTATTTATTTTTATTAGTTTATGGAGTAGAAAATTTATTTCGAATTACTTCAGAAATTAGTGATTAAAGTCCTTGATTTGGAACGGGTTTGAAACAGACGAAATTTTACATTCACAATCACAGAAATGTAAAATTTAAGATTTATTATTAGGAAAAATTGTATTTATTGTGTCTGGATTTTGGTGAAATTACAAATTAGTTCTTTTTTTTTTTTGATCATACAAATTAGTTCTTTTTGTTTAAGAAATTACGGTGAAGATTACCCGGACTCGTGGCTGTAAAAATTAAAAGGTATTTTGAAAGTCTTTCGAATTTTAGTGCTATACTATAATTTCTCAAACAAAAAGAGATTAATCCATAATTTAACCTTTTTTTTTTTTTTTTTTGAAAATAATCCATAATTTAACCTAATTGTAGGGATGACATTGTAATTTCCCATTATTATTAAACTCAAGTACAAGCATTCATTGCTAAGGGTACCAACACTGTCAGCGTGAATTTCATATCCTTCTCTATCGGCAAGCGTACCAAAGGGGAAGGCGATATGGAAGAAGACGACGAGCTGAACGCGATTCTGAGGGACGCTTTCGGCGATTCCTCGTCGGAAAGTGACGGCGAATCGCCGAATAATTGCCCGGAAGGAGTTCAAGCAAACGGTTCCGGCGATGAAATCGCGAGGCCTCCTTCTGTCTTCGGGGATAGCCATGTTTGGGAATCGATACCTGAAATCAACGGCCTCTGGATTTGCAGGGAGTTTTTATCTGCTGATGAACAAGCTTCCTTGCTATCTGCTCTTGTAAAAGGTGAGGCAGTCAATGTGCGTCTTTGTATAAAAGTTGGTTGAATTTCGTGATTTGAAGAATTGATGATTGGGGTTTGTTGGATTCAGAGGGATATATGCCTGATGACTCGTGTAATCAGGTATTTACTCATTGAGAATTCTGTTATCTTCTAGTTTTGATTATTATATTTTGAGTGGAACTGTTATTGTGGTTGAGATTTTGCTGCTGAACTCTTTAATTTTCGTGCAAACTGGTGGATTAAGAGTTTGGTATTAGCTTGGTGAAATTATAGTGAATAGTTAAGATTCTCATTAAGTTCTCATTCAACTGAAGTTTCTAACTTTCAAGGCAATACAAGCAGAGAGTAGAGCTCTCTGGCATTGTTGGATTATGTTTGTAAACATTGGGGAATAGGACGAATGATGATTAATGACACACCTCCGCATATGATAATCTCGAGCTTATTATGCTATAGTAAATGTAGAAACGGAGGGGTGAAATTTTAATTTTGAGGGGGCGTAAATAAAAAATTTCAAAATATATATACAAATTTAAAAAAATTTCAAAATTCCCCTCCGTCCCTGAGTAAATGATGGTCTAGCCTGTGTTTAAAGCTACTGAGTGTTGAGAGAAATTTGTTATTAGTCCTCTCTTATTACTTACAACACTTGAGGCATCTGCATTTGCCTTTGTGAGACTGTTCATGATACTTGTTTGATTGTTTCCACGCCCCAATGTAATGATTGTTCAGGTAGTTATACAAGCAACATTTTCCTTCTGAACACAAAATGTAAACTTGTTGACTATATGGCCTAGGATTATCATCTTCACATGTTGCTATGTATTTCTTCGTTCTTGGAATTTTGAATTAGCTGGTATTTGGCTATTATGCATGTTTTCATTTGTTCCTTGAGATGTGTATTATTAGAATGCCTGTGATCAAGTATACTGAGCTCGGAAACTTATTTTTCTGATGCATCTCATACCAATTCAGGCAATGAGGTTTGGTGATCTTCCTCCTTGGGCCCTTGAAATTTCATCCCTGATCCGTGAGGCAGTCCTATTGAGTGGTCACTATTCTGAGTCCTCGAACTGGATGACTGGTGATAACAATAAACAGACCGGTCTATTTCCACCAGAGTTATTATGGAGGGAACCTCTTTTTGACCAATTTATAGTGAACGTATACAAGCCAGGTGAGGTGCGTTATGATTCTTGTATTGTAGATACACTAAATTCCATCCTGGTTTGCAATAACATCTGTCAAAGTAGAAACTCCCACGTGGTGTATAATTATTGCTTCTAGACAAAAGGAAAACTGGTATGTTATTATGGTGTGTACAGTTGTCGTTTGCACTCAGGGTTTAGGTTCCAAGATTAGCGTTTGCATTTATGAAATCCCTTAAACCAGGTGTTCTTTGTCTGGGTTGTTTTCATGAAAATAACCATATGTCCTCATGTTGGATATAGGGGATCTGTGCGCATGTCGACCTCATGCGGTTTGAAGACGGTATAGCAATAATCTCATTGGAGTCTTCATGTGTGATGCATTTTAGCTCCGCTGAAGTTGAAGCTAAAGAAGGTGATCTTGCAGAAGTAACTCCAGAACATGTTCCACTGGGAAAAATTCCGGTGCTTCTGACTCCAGGTTCTGTGGTGTTGATGTCTGGAGACGCACGCTATCGGTGGGAGCATGAGATAAATCGCAGACCTGGATTTCAAACCTGGAAGGGCCAAGAAATCAACCAGAAGAGAAGGACTTCTGTCACTCTCAGGAGGCTGCGTCAAACAGAACAAGAGATGCAATAAAACAAAGCAATCTACATGTGCTGTCAAATATCTAAACGTGAATCTTTAACTGGAGTACGAGAAGATCCAGGCAGGTTTACTGAAATTTGGAAGCACGGTTCTGTAGTCAAAGAAAACTGCAGTGTCTGACTGATTTTTGCTTCCAATCAAGCCCGCCAAATCCGTATTATTAGTGAATCGTTCAATGTTTTACTCTTTTTTCTCTCAGTTTTGGAAAATACTCGACTACAATCTTTATTAGATTTAAAATATATTTTTCTTAGTTTAAGCTCTCTTTTTTCTGTGTGTTTCTTTTTGTTTCCTTTATTATTGGGAAGATCAAGTCTAGCTTTGTGCGTTCCTTTCATTTGTTGCTTAAAGCCAATGTTTGTATTGGATTGGCTTCATTTATTGCCGAATTCTTTGTGTCAGTTGATTCCCCCGACACTCTACCTTTCATGTTGCATTGGAAAAACAGCCATTTCCCAGGGAAAAGTACCATTCATACCTCCCAATCCCATTATGCAATATTCCCTCTCAATCGTCACACACGACACAACTGAGAAACTACTGATCATCAACTCTGGTTCTGGTAGCATCCTAATGAGTGCAGGAGTACACACAAGTCCACGACTGACGTAAACATAGACAACATCAATCTCATTTCTTTTGTCCAAATCATAACATACGTTTACATATAAAGAAATCTCAACAACCTGCAAGCACTGAACAGACACACAACAAAATCATAAAATAAACCCCCAAAAAAAAAAAAAAACCAAGTCTCATTGAATCAATGATACACAAGCCTAAGATTGACGAGAGCCAGCAGCACAGCCCACACCAAACATGGCTTCACCAAATCCCCCGCAATCGGGTTCATAGTCCTAAACATCCTCGAGCACGAAACCATCACTCCAAACAGGGCGCAGCACAGCACCAACCCGAACCTAATCGCGCCCGCCCCGAACACAACCGGGTACCACCCCAGACTTATCGCCAGCTGTCCGAAGTAGAGCATCAACGCCGTCGGCTGGCGGTGGAACCCTCCCTCCGCCCACACCAGCCACGCCGACAGCCCCGACAGAACCGCCGCCGCCAAACAGGCCAGGTGCAGCGCCCACAGCGGCGGGAAATAGAACGATTTCTGCACGCTCCGGTACCGGTTGCTGGATCCGAATAGGAAGATGTCGAGGAGCGTTAGGGAGAGGGGGAACCCAACGGCGACGCTCAGGGAGTGGAGGCCCCGCCGCGGCACGGCGGCGCGCTTCGATTTTCCGGCGGCGGTTGTGGTGGTGGTCTGTGTTGATCGGTGATCTTCGTCGTGTTTGGATCGGTGTACGAGGTTGTGGTCCTGAGAGGCGGCCATGAATATGATGGATGAATTAAGAGAGTGTAAGAGTGGTTTTTGTGGGAGGCGGAATTTAGAGAGAGTGGTGGCGGTCTGTGGAGAGATGGCGGAGGGGGAATAGCAGTTTTATAGAAGAGAGCGTGATTATCTGATAGATTTGCATGGGGAAGGAGGCCACGCGGCGGGAGAGGTGGCGAATGTGTGCACACGTGGTCGGATTTGAGTGCACTCATCTTGACAACTATTCTTCTTTGCTTGCGCTGACCAAACTATTTTGGTTTTCATCACTTTTGCTTGCATTATTGATGTTTTTATATATTACCTACTAAAATTGATATAATCATGTAACTAACTAAGCTATAAAATCACAACATTATTACATTTTTTGTTGTTTGGTGTTCCTCGTTTAGTAACATATGTTCAAAATATATGAAAATTTACAATTAGAGTTGGAGGGTTGACGTAAGCTGAGTGTAAAATGAATTAACTACTAAAGTTATCCTAATTTTAAGCAAATATGAGTTTAATCCAGTACGTGTTTGTTGTCTGAATCGGTTATTCGGTTTCATAATTGAATTTGTTGCAGAGTGCTCCTGATTGTGATCACATGGAAGACCAGACAAAGTAGGAAACAGGAGCAGAGTATCAACAGGGTTACAGGGCACAGGGCTGTCCATCTCCCATGGTTGAGGAGCACAAATTTTCTACAGATTAGTGTTATGTCAGATGTTTGCATCCTAAGGGCTGTGATTTATTTAGGATTTCATTTTTATTTGATAAAAAATAGTCTATATATATATTCAACTAAAGTGGGCTCACTGGGGGCAACCCCTAAATCTTTTGGGATGCCGTCCAATTTAGACCTCCTCTTTTCTTGAGATCAGGCTGGCTCATTGGAAAAAGTAAATAAGCCAAAATGTCATCTTGATCATTGCAAATACCAAAGAACAAGTAAGCATATGTATGGATAAATCCAATCCTAACCTCCTCTGTTTCGTCCTGTATTTCTGTCTACGCGTACTATCAAGAAGTCGGCAATTAACTAAGGAAACAACTATCACGAAGTGATCAATGGTTCTGACTCCATCGTTGTTATATATATATATGTCCCTCTCCTAACTTTTTCCATTTGGTTTGATTTTATCCTACCAACCAATGAATCTGTGCTTTCTTGCCAATTGGTTTTGTGTTATTCTAAGTTTCCTTACTTCGTAGTTTATACGATGCTTTCTTGCATAGCGGAGAGACATTTATTCGGTAACATAGAATATTATTTTCAATAAAATTGATGATGCTCATCTCAAAATAGTACTCGAGAATCATCAATCATTGATGACTCATCAAATAATATATGGAGAAAATCATATAGAGAATTAGAGAGATGACAATTGTGTATATCAGAGAATAATTCACCAGAGTTGACCAAATAAATTTCACGAAAAAATCAATTCTCTCGATCACAGCTTTGATAATTAGCTTCATACAAATGAATGCACACGGAGAAGATTGCAAACAGCAAATACCGTGAAAATAGATTGCAAATCCGTCAATTAGAAACACATAGAAAATCTTAGAAGAGAGAAGGAAAATTAACACGAAGAACACACATGTAAAAATCAATCCAGAGTCTGTACATTTTCGGATCTTTCAAATGTGAAAAATCAAATTATTTCACAAACTTTACCTGTTATAATACACGAATACATATACGCAAAAACCACACCGGAAAACAAAAAATTAACAAATTAACTGCGGCACTGTGTCGCGGCGGAGCACGATCGAGTGTAGGGATTAGCTTCCGCACCTGGCCTGCAGTTGTAGTACGACGCGCCACGCCGGGAGCAGGGGACAGTGTTCGCCTGCAGCGCACCGTAGCTTATGTACTTGGTGGTGGCTAATATGCGCCGGGTGCTCTCGGATTCCATTTCGAACTCGCCGGTCGTACCGTCGGCCATACACTCCGCAATCGATCCCTGGCAAGTCGCCGCCGGCTTATTCATCGGCATCCAGGTGAAGTCGCCGCCAGCATCGGCGGTGCTGAGCATGACCGCCGCCACGACAACGGCGGAGATGAGGAGGCGGAGAAGGTGAATTTTCGCCATTCGTCAATGATTCTTTCTCTCTTTCTTTAGAAATCCCAAACACAAAGAGACTTTGGTTCCCTCCTCTCTTTGTTTAATTGAGAAATGAAACTGAGCGGGGGCTGGCAGGTCATTTTAAGTAGCTGGATGGTTAAGGATTAGGCCTAATCTTCTCTATATTCACCAAATTGCCACTCCTCTATATTATTAGTATTATAATAGCTTTTTTTAAAAAAAATAATAAAAATAATTATTGAGGTACAATAATAATAACAACAACAACAATATAATTGCCGATAGGGGTTGGTTCAAATGGTTAATGAGTTTATTTTTTAGGATAATAGGCCGAGTTTGAATTCCACTCGAGTGTGTGTTAAAAATTAAAATAAAGGAAAAAACAACAACAACAATATAATTAGTTATAAAATAGTTAAGTAACTCAACCTAACTGAATAATTTAAAGAAAAATGGGCTAGGCCAGAAGAGGTAATTTTAACCTGCCGGCCAAACCAATATAAAAAAGAGGTGAATATTTTTCTCTCGTTGTGTTATCCGTAAAAAAATCATGATAAGTGATCAATCAAATAATAAATATAATATAAAAAAAATACACTTATTATCCCGCTAGAAGTTAATGTTTCATCGATTATTAATCTCCAAATGGTCCATGTATTTATTTCGAGTTAAATTAATTATAATTTGCATTTAAATTGGTGAAATTAGGCAACCTTAGTATAGTCTATACATTGCGAAATGCTATTTTGTACTTAGCCGTGGGGACCATCAACTTTATAGTGGTGAACACGTCGTTGCCCACACACATTTATATATATATATATAATAAAAAGAATATTATAATTTGGTAATTGTGGTAGGAATTATGTATTTTTTTTTATAAGTTATTGACTTCGACATTTCATAAAACACCAACGTATTCAAAAAGCATTTTCTTTTCATACTCTTTTTCCCTACCTAATATGCTTATTTTAAGTCGTGCTAGCTGTTTTCTTGTCTTTAATAATTTAATTAGTATATATGATTATTTATATAAATACAACAACTAATGAAAGTAAAAGGAGAGAATAAGATTAATATGATTACTTAGTCGTAATCCAATTGCTAATGATGGATGGTTGCTTTTTGATTATTCTGATTCATGTACAATTGAAGGGCAGCTAACTTAATTGTTGGCCTTGATGTTACTTTAGACGATTTTTGGGGTTTTATAATGTTTAATAATTCCAACATTATTTAGGTTCTAATGAGTGGAAGAATCTTAAGTAGCCACATCAATTTAAACAGCAATTTATGCCCTTCGAGATGAAACCTTTAAATTTAGAAGTAGCAAATTAAATACTAAGTTACTAACCGATTAAAACCCAGTTTAAAACTCATACAACATATTTATTTTTTGATGGGTTTATAGCCCTATACTCACACGTGGCTAGTTAAAAACACACGATAGATTTTTCGAGAGAATAGAAAAGTAGTGTTCAGAAGCTTGCAATATGCGAGCTCAACAGGAGAGTTTGGATAGTGAGATGTCTCCTAGAGTTTGAGGTAGACTGTGTGTGGAACACGATGGACAAGTTAAGAGAATATTAGGCAAAAAAGAGCCTAAGAAAAGATTATTATTAGACTCAAATCTTAAAAGGTCTCCGCCTCTATATAAGAGGTGTTAGGAAAAATTCAATGATCGGTTATCGGGAAGATTGAAGAGAGAAGAATAAGGGAGATGCTTATTTGTGGAGCACACATCAATTTTAAAAAAATAAATATAATTATAAATTCGTCTACAACATAGCTTTCTATTTATAAATTTTTAAGTTAAATATAAATTTGTTTTTTTTATCGTAATAAAATGAGAATAGTTAATTTTACTAAGTGGTAAAGTCCAAGGTGGTAAGCAATTGAAGGGTTGAATACTTCACACTTGATCATGTCAAGAATCAAGATATTCTCAAAAACAATCGAAGTTGAGTTGTCATAATAATCTTCAACTCAAATATTCTTTTAAATAATTGCATATATATTATACCTACCGCCGAAGATTAGAGAAAAATTAAATAAGTAGAAATAGGGTGTGATTGGTCGCAGGCGTTAGTGATATAAAATAATGATGTTTATGGAATTGAAGGAGTAAAAACATATGCTTGTTTTAGCGTTTCAAGCGCGTCCTCATTCTTGTCGAGAAGTTGAATCCCGCAAATGCTATGAATCTTTCAATACCTACCACCATGGAAATATATATATATATATATATATATATATATATATTGCATAGACATGACATGGTGTGCGATAGAAATGACATGATATGATAACATGGTACTTTTAGAACGGTAAATACATCAAAGTATATAATATTTGTTTGATTAGTAGAAAATGTACAAAACAAAGGATCAATTAGTTTGAAAACTCCGAAGTTGAGTTGAGGCGCTAATGTGTTAACTTAAATAAGGTTTAGAATTCAAATTATGATCTTTTTAAGTTAACTTAAGCAAGGTTTAAGATTCAAATTCTAATCTTTTGAACGAACTGACAAAGTCTCAAGTTTACTTTTATTGTTTTACAGATAAGGGCGATAACATTATAAACCAAACAAGAAAGCTTACTTTTGTAGATAAGGGCAATGACGTTATAGACCAAATAGGAAAACTCATCCGAAAACACTAGCCTGGTACGAGAAAGAGTTTATTTGATCTATAAACCTCTCACCAATTGCCCATACAAACTAATGTAGGACAAGTCCCATACTTTGGGATTGATTCTTGATCCATGACAATGAAATACTCAAAAATACGCTCGACAGTTGTCCCTTTACTTGGCCAACAAATAGGTATACAATCGAAGAAACATCAATTTGACAGAACAAAGTTGTGAGACTGTCAAGAAGAATTTTGCACCTCTGTTGTACATATATCAACTTTTGCGTAGAAATGATTAATTAAACTTAATGATCTACACATAACATGAACTACCTTTCAAGCTTGCTCAAGAATGCTTCCATTGGAGGCAACTCCTTCACAATTTCTTCCCAATCAGGCATCCCCTGGAAACAGCACGGCGTTATATCCCATGTATAGTGACATAAATGAATATTATTCTTATATATATTAGAATCAAGGAATCAACAAATAATCACTAACCCGCCCTGATTTCCTGACACGACCATCGAGACGAAGAACTATGTACACATTTTCTCCAGGAGTTGTACCTTCAGATTTCTGTTGATCCCTAATCCACCTTGAGGAAGGAAAACCAAAGGGCAGATGTGGTTGAAGTTTTCGACAAGTGTAACTCTTATATAGAAATACTAATTAAAATCAATGTGTGTATAATTCTGAACTTCCTATTTATGAGACTAATTAAACTCATGTATATACATACTAGAGCAAAACTGGAAAATACAAACCTCTCCCATTCAGCAGGCGATACAGCTTCTGCTCGGAAACGAATCTCTGCTTTAATTTTTGATTTTGCAACTATTGATTGTGCTCTGTCCTCAAATTCTTCCTGTCAAAGAATAAGCAGAACAAATCAAGCGTGAGAGAGAGAGAAAGATGATGCTAGGCCAAATGTATTACATATTAGAGAGAGAGTCTTACCCCTATAGATGGAAGAGATGCAGCTACCTTTGGAGAAAGACCAAACCCTTTCTTCTCAATTTTAGGCTCTCTACCTTCACCCCATACAATAGGAACAAGAATAACTCCTCTCCTAAGAAGCTCGGTTCGAAACCTCTCTGCTTTCTTCATGGCTGAAGCAACTGTTTCTTTAGTCCCAGCCAAAATAACCTACATCAATCAACCATTAACGATAAATAAAACTTAAAAAAAAATATATATTCCCAAAATACTAACAGGCCGTGCTGTGTCTCGTAGCTGCACAAGTTCCACAATCCTGTTAGTCGAAAGGCGAAGAGGCAGCCTCGACAGTGTCTCATTACGCGTAATTTGTGCAATTTGTTCCTCCTCTTTCTTGTTTTCCCATAAAAATAAAGCCACGAGAACAACAATACCTACACCATACTGAGTCAAGAGATTTATTGATTTCTGTAAGAAGCACAAATTTAACATATATATGAATAAAGAAATGTGCTTCACTTAGATATGTTTTTTCTTTTCTTTTTTACCTCCAATGTTTATTCCTGCATTTTTTGAAGTCTCCAATAGGTCTGGAGCACCATCACCCCCTTGGACGGCAAGTAAAAGCCTAGGTATGGTAAACAACAATGAAATTCCTGCAGCTGCTGTAAATGCCACATAGAAAAACCTTCGAATCCCACGAAATGGTGCTTGGACCTCACTAATGAGTTTCAGATCTCTCCGGAAGCTATAGCCTACATCTTCTCCACCCAGTTTAGCCTGTGGATGATAACATAGAAAACTGCATCCTAGTTAAAAATGATTGGGGTGGGGTGGGCCGTGGGGGAGGGGAAATATGACATAGTGCAAGAATGCAACCATGGTCAAATTGCATAATTCAGGTTTCTAACATCTGTAAAATGAATAATTAAGTTCAAAAATATTCACTGATTTCCACAAGCAGGTTGGGGGTGAAGAATGTTAAAAAGGGATTCTAGCTTTTACACAGCTAACCTCTTCTTGCAATTCCTTGAATTCAGGTGTTGCCCTAAATGAGGCTAAATCGGGGTCATTCAGAATGGTGCCGAATTTGAGGTCATAGTCTCTCAAAGCTGTGCGCAAGCACTCAGCAGCTTTCTTACCTTCCTCCCTTCCTCAAAGAGCAAAAAGATAAAAAAATAAGATTCCTCATAGTTGCATAATCCTCAAAAAAGGATGCAGGCAGTAACTAGTAAGGGTCTATATTTTACCTGTATGCGTGGCAGCATGCTTTGTTATAAAGAGCAGCTTGAGCCTCCATAGGATTGGGATCCAAAGTAAGAGCAGTGTCGAATTGTGCTAGAGCATCTTTCACCTGGAATACAAAATTATGTGGATATCAATATTGAACTTGGACCAATAAGTTTGAATTATGAACATTGAATTAGCTCCTCTATTCCAAAAGAGAGAAGCAAAGGCAGTAGAGATATAGCAAAGAATGGATAAATATTTCAAATTCCTTTGATATATTCTTGAATTTTGGAACAAGTACTATAGTGTTCTCATGAAAACTTTTAGGCACAGCAAAAACATTGATCATATCACACACCATATGCATTGGGATGTTAAGATATGTTTCAAAGCTTGATCTGAATTTCTGGAAAAGTTCGAAACTTCAATTGAGCTTAGCTCAAAACTTCAAATTCAACTAGTTGAGCTAAGTCCAAAACTTCAAATTAAACCAGTTGAGCTAAGCTAAGAATTTCTTCACAAGTTCACTTCGAATATAACAAACCAGACAATTAATCTTGGAAACGAACGACCATAATAGGATCTTGACAAGCTGATTTCAGTTTTAACCCATAGATATCCACACAGTGAATTGATTAGGATGTATATTCTGAAGCCAATTACAGAAACAGAGCATCATCATCGAAACTAAACTAGTTATCAGCGTCATTTCACCCATCATACCGCAATCAATAAAAATTCTAATCAAACTCATTGATTCTCGACACAGTCTACTATTTCAGGAAAGCAGAAATTACGAAGAACCAAACTAACAGATAACATTACCCGTCCTTTGGCAAACAGCGAAAGCCCCAAATTAACACACGACTCAGCTGTAGGAGCTCCAACTTCCGTCGAAGTAGACGGAGAAGAAGGCGACGGAGAGCAATTAGTTAATGGGCGGTGAGTAGGCTTAGTGTACTCGATTGAGGCCCCAAAAGGTAAATTTGGAGCTGGAATTCCGCTGAGAAGCCATGCCCTTGATATCAACAAGGAAGTAGAATTCAAAGGCCCTGAATGCGATAGGTAGCGGCGGCGCTGATGGTGGTGTAGCGGTGGTGCAAAAGTTGCTGCGGCGGCCATTGAGAACTCATGGGCAGTAGTATTATCAGTTTATCCAAATGGTAACGGTTGCCATTCGATTTTTCTTTTTTCTTTTTTTTTTTTTTTTTTGAATTGCTTTTTTAATAATTTCTCTCGCTTAAAAAATTAAAACAGCTCTCCTATGGGCCTTATCAACATGAAGCCCGTTTAGTTTCAGGTTTTGGGCTTTAGGCTTTATTGGCCTATTGAGTCTAGGGCTGTCAACGGGTCGGATTCGAATCGGATCAGGAGATTCCGGATCTGAATCCGATAAGACAATTCGATAACCGGATCTGAATCCGAATCCGAGTCCCTCTAATGCACCGACACTTCTAAAAATATCAGTTTGTCGTGTCGTGTCGTGTCGTACACTCGTGTCCGACACTTCTCACGTGGAAAATTCACAAAAAAATCCGTGTCGCCGTATCCGTGTCATGTCGTGTCGTGTCCGTGTCACCGTGTCCGTATCCATGCAACATAGCCGAGTCCTATAGGATTCGAATTCATTTATTTTGAATCCATGCATAATCGGGTCGGATCAGATCCGATAAAAGATCCGACCCGATTAATAATAAAATTTAATTTTTTAAATAATAAATTTAATATAAAAAAATAAATGTAATTAGATAATATTTAATAAACAGTTTTTATTTAATAGATTATTTGATGATTTTGTTAATATTTACTTAAGATAGGTTAATTTAAACTTATTAACAAAAAAAAAAAAAAAAAAAAGTTTTAGTGTAAACAATTCAAAACTTGTTATTATTTAGAGTGATAAATATGTAAAAATTCTAATTTTAATCATTTTACTTAGTATTATGAACTAGTAAATAATTTATTTAATTAAATATTATATATATAATCGGATTCGGATTCAGATTCTTAACGGATTGGATTCCTTAATTCCATTTTCTATCCATTTATTTCGGATTTCGAATATTTATAATCGGATATGATCCATCGAATATTTTTATCGGACGAATATATTAAAATTCGGATCGGATTCGAATTAAAATCCGATCTATTGACAGCCCTAGCCAAGTTAACATAGGCTGGCCCAGTAAGATTCGAACTAGTTCAAAGCATCATCATTTGCCAAATTTGCCCATTCTTGATTCTTCTATGAACAATATATATATATATATATATATATATATATATTTATAAACGTGGGCGAAACGGATTGAGAGAGACTCATTAATCCTTAACAAGTTCTGGATTTGAACTTTGAGAATTGAATAGTTTTAAATTTATTATCAGTTATCGACTTTTTGAGGCGCTTACAATTCAACAATCATACATGAGATATAATTTTTTTTTTTTCTAATCATCACACATTTTAAGTGACTAGAAGAATTAGAACCCAAATCATTGTTTCGGAGAAAGGATCCTTTAACCGATTGAACTAACCACAGTTAACATGAGACATATATAGTTCATAGTTGTATTAAATTAAATGTTCAATTACATTTAGACCCTTTATAATTAGGCTATTTACATATGAACCCCAATTACTTTGAAAAATTACACTTTCACCTCTTGTGATTTGCTGATGGATTAAAAAACGCATTCACATAGAATCACACTCTTACACTTTGTGATTTACCGTAGTAGCCAAACATAGGGGCGTGTTTTTAATCCATTAACCAAATATAAACTATAAAAGAGAATTTATGAAAGAAAATGGCTAACCAGATGGTCTAAATGTAATTCACACACCAAATTAAATATGTATTGGTTGGTACCATTTGAGCATGACCCTAGTGGCAAATAGTAAGCATATATCTCATAAGGGGGAGAAAGGAAAAGCTACATATGTCGGGTTTGCTTATATACATGGACAATTGGACATGCACTTGCATTACTCTTTTCTTTTAAATTTTTACTCCATTCACCTTTCAGACTTGAAATTGTAACATTTCGATGTGTCCTTCTAACAAATTGTTTGTGTGTTCAGGTGTTCATATATACTATTCGAATACCATATCAAAGTGTTCTAGTCTGAAGATTATGCTTCCTCATGACTTGAAAGATCAGTAATACATCGAGCGGGAAATTTAGGGTTTAGGAATATTTATGGATTAGGATAAGTTCTATGAAATATAATCACTATTTTTTTGAGTGAAGCATAGGATAAGAGCATGGCAGCTAGCCTCGTAGGCGACTCAAAATCTCATCATGAAGTTTGTGTTTTACGCGGATAAACCGCGGCAATCCTCCGAAACAAACATTCATGATTTCAATGGATAAGGTGACCGTCATAAACCAATATACTTTCAAGTACAAGATTGTAATCATGCAATTGCTTCGTGACAATATTAATTAGGGTACGGTACGGAGAATATCATTATGTACACATACATATATGTTGATTAGCATAACAATGGAATTTCACCCTTGTAGGGCCTATATATATTGGTGGTGTTGGTCGAGTGGATCCATCTATTGATGTATTATATCACTAGTAGGGGCAAATCGGATTTCTTGCAATATTTTTCAACTTTATCCATTCACACTCGTCAAATATATTAGTGGACGATTGAGATTATAAAAAAAATAATAATAATTGTGTCATAAAAAAAATTAAAAGAGTTCCTAGTTCACCAACTGATATAATTAACGTAGCGTTTCGCTGCTATGCTAGCTTCACTAGAGATTTCGAGTTTGATTCTTTTGGAACGCAGTTACCATTGATAGGAAGAGCCTTTAAGCCCTCGACCCATATAAATGAGTTATAAAAAAAAATCAAAATATTACAGCACCTTATTGGTTCGACCTGTCTCGATTTATATAAATAAACTATAATCAAAAGATTACAGGAGATAATACGTGTCCTGGCAATATCCCTGCTCTATCAGACGCCTTAAATAAAATGTTAAAAATGATTTTCGGACTTATTTAAAGCAGAAACAATCCTCTTGGAAAAAGATTTCAAGCTAGCTAGGAGCATAAAAAACGTTGTTTTTCTTTTGAGAAGTCGCAAATTGGTTGCGATAGCTAGTGTGGATGGAATGATTTGAAAGATGATCATAATGGAGGACAGCATGATTTGGGGAGAAGGCACGCGAATTTGGTAGTGTTGATGTAGGCAGGGCAAAAGGCTAGCATTATGAATAATGGGATGGGAGACGGAGTGATGATCAGCTGACGCACTAACAAACACTGTTTGTCTTCATCTATCCAAAGTCAATTTTATTTCATCTCCACCACCATTCACCAATGCACTAGATCTGTCCCTTAACTGGTGTCCCGCGTTATTTCTAAAGTTTTAATTTTTGTTGTTGGGTTAAATTATTAAATGTTGATAGTAACTAGAATTTTCAATTAAAAGACTCGGATACGAAATCGTTTCTTTGATCTTGATCGGAAAACACAAATTTTTTAATTAAATTGTGTAATATTGAACTAGTAAATTATATTGGTATGTAGTTTGGTAAATATATATGTACGAGAGATCAGATATTTCTTTCTTTTGTCTTGTTTCCTTGCTTTATAAACGTGTTTTTTTTTTTTTTTGGTTGAATTAGGTTCTATGGCATCAGGAATTTCATTCTATGGCTAAGATTGAGTTCGTAAATACGTATATAATTCCTCACGAGTTTAGTCAAGATTGATGACGTGATATATATATATCGTAACATCATTCTTTCGCCATAGAGATAAGAGATTGATATATTTACCCTTGACAAGTTATTAATTACCTACACATATGCCAATAGGGGTGATTCAAATAGTTAATGAGCTCATTTTTTAGTATAATGTCTCGGGTTCGAATCCCGCTTAAGTGTGCGTGTGTTTAAAAAATAAAATAAAAAAGAAGTTATTACATACACATATAAAACTATGTTGTAACTTGTACATGAGCTATAAAGTAAAGAAATTGTATATTAAACTATGATCTATATAATTTCTTTTTCCCAAGTGGGGACTTTCTAATTTTCTCAGTTCAAATTGCAGCAACAAAACCCACTTATCATGATTCATACAATTACCATCTACATTTGATATGTATGAGATTCCATAGATATAACATTTCAAACTTACAAAATTTGAAATCAACTGACCTAATCGATTTACAAAATAGAATCGAATGGTACCATATTGCAAATAAGTACTAATACATTGATTTGGGACAAAAGTTATGAGCCAAGAACCCTAGTTCGTACCACAAAAGAGAGAGAAAGAGGAAGAGAAACCCTAGTCCCGTACGAGAGAGAAAGAGAGGGAGTTGTAATGGGAATGAGACGTTGAGACAAATGCAAACAAAGTAACATGGTCACTAAAAAGGGCTAAACGATTCCACGCAAGAAAACCAACTTTCATTATAAGCTGCATGCATATATACTAAGACCCTTTCGACACTGCGGACATGATAGGACTTGCAAAGTGGTACATGACGATGATGCCCTATATATATGCCGAAATAAAGATCATACATTTAATTGAATTAAAGTAAAAACGTACTTCCGATGCTAACAACTTTATTGGGACGTACGTACATACGTCATTATTCCTTTTCATCGCAACTTGTTGGCCATATATATATGCCTCACATGTTGCAATCACCCTAAAAGAAATTTGGACTATATGCTTCCTCTCTTTATGTATTACACGTCAATCACACCCCCTCTTTTTCTCACTAGCTCGTGTCTTTTCTAATATATATATATATATATATATATATATATATATATATATTCTATTTTGAACTTGAATTTAAAGAAATTTGAATTATTTATAAATGTCACTTTGGATAAATGGGCTATACTCTATAGTTTTTATATATGAGGCAGAACCTCAAAAATATATATTCCAAACTGCACATATAACTGAATTTGTCACGTCCTCATTGAATGTTTTATTGAAAGTTGTTTGTTAGGTTCGTAGTTTTATCGATAAGTTGGAAATCTGAACGATGATTATTGTTCTACTTTTATGGTGATTTGGTTTTATGTTAATTTGTCAATGAATGATTTTTTTTCCCGATATTGGTATGTGTGGAGTTTTTTAGTTTAGATTGTTCGTATTCGTCCCTTCTTAGCTAAAAATTGTCAGAGAAAGGATGAATGTTATAAATGTGAATATTATTCTGTTTATGTAATATTATATTCTTAGTCTGTTTATATATATATATATATATATATATATATATAGATGAGATAAATTATTTACAAAATAACCACGATTTTCAATATTATTATATCTCATTAAATACAAACCTTGTAAGAGAATGATCGATCAATAAGTGGATTGAGTGTAATCAAATCGTACTTGGATTAGATATTATTCTAGACCTAGCTAAGTAGGCTTTAAAATTAAAGTAGAATCTTGTAATTAGATTCTTTGATGGTACAAGACATCTTTAGTTAGTAACTTTTGTTTTATTCCTTCTATTTTTCCGGACAAGGTTTATTTATAAATTCATTTTTATTTTAAATTTTAACCTGAAAACTTTTCTTCGCGGTTTTATACATACCTAATGCCCTTTATGAGCCTAAACCTTTAGGTGTATTCGAAGTAAAGTAACAGTACACCTAATGAGAGCGTAGAGTGCGAAATGTTAAGAAGGTTTATTAGAGTATTCAACAAGTAATAATTAAATTAAGATAAAAATAAATCTAAGTTAAATCTATAATACTCTAATGAGCGAGAAAATTATAATGATAAGACCTTGAATACTACAAAAATAAAGGGGAACAAAAAGAATTCCAAATTATCACAACCAGAGAAAAAGAGGAAAAAGGATTCTCAATTCCTTTATAGATTTGAATTGGGTCACACTATATTAAAATTTAAAGTTTTATCGTTTTTTCAGGTTAAAATTTAGGTGTGTTCGAAGTAAAGTGACAGTATGCCTAATGAGAGCGTAGAGTGCGAAACGTTGAGAAGGTTTATTAGAGTATTCAACCAGTAATAATTAAAGTTAAGATAAGAATAAATCTAAGTTAAATCTATAGTACGCTAATGAACGAGAAAATTATAATGATAAGACCTTGAATATCTACAAAAATAAAGGGGAACAAAAAGAATTCCAAATTACCACAACCAGAGAAAAAGAGGAAAAAGGATTCTCAACTATATTAAAATTTAAAGTTTTATCATATATATATACACACCATGATTCATTTTTTTGAATATATACATTTCTAAATAGCCAAGAGGAATTCAAACTCAAATTGTCCTTTACAAAAAGAATCAATTATTAACTACTTGAATAAATTCGTATTAATATTTAATTACGAAAATTTTAATGAAAATTATGTAGCATCGAATCGTTACACATAATGATTAAACGGAAAACTAACCATATATGTAGAGAATCACGTAGGGCAGCATATAATATAGGCGATTGAAAAGAGGCAAGGCTTTCTAATCAAAACGCATGCATCAGATGCTGTCTGCCGGCCTTAATCACTATACGTACATTAATAAAACAAGTGGAAAGACACTAAGAACCCAATAAATCCATGTTTATACAAAACCATAACATACCTTCAAATGCCCTTAATTTCAAACAAAAAAAAAAATTACATTTATTTCAGGAAAAATGACTAAATTAGCGTTGCGTAGGTACCAATAGTGTCCACATATGTGGTGCTAATTTATAGTAATTACTTACATAAGCAATAATCAGTACAAAAATCAAGAAAAAAATGTTTATCTAACATGGATTTATTATTAATATGGAGGTGCATATGGGCCCCTTTGTTATGCTATTTCAATTGTATTTGTCAAATTTTGTGATTTTCTAGGTAGTGTAACTTTGTCGAGTGGTCGCAAGCATCTATTTTGGTCCAAGAAATTAGGTCTTTCATTCGGGGATATTGGTTTAATTAGATTTGGGTAAAGTTTCAAATTAATGGGGAACTTCAGTAGTAGATGGCCATCAACTTGAAACACTTAAATCAATGATGGAATCTGTAGAGGGACGGAGTCAGAATTTAAAATATTAAAAATGAAGGTACTAAATTTTTAATTAGGGGTCGAAAAATTAAAATATCAAAATATTAAAGGACAAAAACATAAATATATAAAAAATATACATATCATTGAGTATGTATATATAATAGTATTTATAAGATATGTTTATAAGTGATTGGGTTAGAAATTTAATTTTTGAAAATAAAATATGACATGGTTTTATTACATCTAAAATACATAAATTTGAGAGAGATACATATCAATTACCCCTTGCTTACTTGTTCCTAATTCACATAAGACCATTTAAATTTCAATCAGTATAACAAGAAGAATGTAAATACTTATCACGCAAATCTTGAAAAAGGTAATAAATCAAATATCAAATATAATAAATTTGTGGGATTCCATTTTTTTGGCCCTAATGGTGTCACTTTTTGTTGAAACACATTATTTATTTACTAAGACAATTTACGGTGTCTCTTCCGTTAGATATTTCTTTCATTAATGTTTTTTCTTTTCTTTAATTATTTTCATTAATTTATTTAGCTATGGTTAGGATTCGTATTTGTAGATCAATAATCCAACAACATCCGACAAACAAGAAATCATCATATCCACAAAAGAAAGCACTGTACAGATCACCTATTTCATGCCCCCTGACATGGCTCCTTATATATATATCCATCACCCCTCCCAACTATTCAAACAACAAAAATAACAACCAAAACTATATAATACACACACACACACACTAATTCATAAACAAAACATCAGATTATTTCACTTTTCCCTAAGTCTTATTTCCTTTTAAATACTCATTTTCTGCTAATCAAAATGGACGGGAAGAAATTGGAGTACAAAGGCGAAGAAGCACTGAAAGAGCTCGAAAGGTTGACAACCAAAGCCGGGGAAGTCCAAGAAGAAATTTTGCGAAAAATCTTGGCACAAAATTGGGATACTGAATACCTGAATAAGTATTTCAGGGATACCATATCCTCGAAAAGAGTATCTCAATTCAAAAACCGCGTACCTGTGATCACGTATAAGGACATTCGGCCTTACATTCTGAGAATTGGTAATGGTGAAGACTCCAGTCTTCTTATGGGGCACCCCATCATTGAGATGCTATGCAGGTAAACATGTATTGCCAAAAAAGAAAATGAAAATTTTGCGATAATTAATTGCATTTCATCACTTTTAATTTTTATCAAATTATACGGAGATTCAAATGTTTGATTCTTTTTGGAAATATTAGCTCGGGAACGTCGGCCGGAGAGTCGAAGTTGATGCCGTCCATCGCGGAGGATCTTGATCGCCGTACCTTTGTGTATAATCTGGTCATGCCTATTATCAACCAGTTAAGATATGATCTATTTCAAGTTGTTAGGTTTAAATTTTACTGTACGAAAATCTGAATACATAATTTGGCATTATAAAAGTTCAAGTTCGAAAAAGTTATAGTCGGAAACTCACATTAAGTTTCTGCAGTACCTGAATTTTGAAAAAACGAGAAAAGTGATAATAATTATTATAATAAACTTTTTACTTAGATATATGTTTTTATTTCAGGCACGTGTCGGGGCTAGACGAAGGGAAGGCCATGTACCTCTACTTCGTGAAAGCCGAGATGTCGACGCCATGCGGCTTACCCGCGCGGACTGTTCTAACAAGCTACTACAAGAGCTCTCATTTCAAGCACCGCCCTCACGATCCTTTCAACGATTTCACCAGCCCCGACGCCGCGATCCTCTGCTACGACAGCGATCAGAGCATGTACTGCCAGTTACTGGCGGGCCTCATCCACCGCCGCCAAGTCCTCCGCCTCGGCGCCGTCTTCGCCTCCGCCCTCCTCCGTGCCATCTCCTTCCTCGAGCGCCACTGGCGTGACTTCTGCCGCGATATCCGCACCGGAGAACTCAACGGCAACATCACCGATCTCGCATGCAGGTTTTTAATTACGGATTCCGAATATTTGAAATTCGGCTACAGAGATGAATCTAATTAACTTGGGAATCGTTGCAGGACAGCGATGGCGGATCTGATCGGAGTTCCGGATCCGGAATCGGCGGATGAAATCGAGGACATCTGCAGCGAAACGGCGTCGTCGTGGAAGGGGATCATTTGCCGGCTGTGGCCGAACGCCAAGTACATAGAGGCGGTGGTGACGGGATCGATGTCGCAGTATGTGCCGGCGTTGAAATACTACAGCCAGGGGAAGCTGCCGTTGGTGTGTCCGATGTACGCCTCGTCGGAGTGCTATTTCGGAGTGAATTTGAAGCCGATTTGCGAGCCGTCGGAGGTCTCGTTCACGCTGCTGCCCAATATGTGTTACTTTGAGTTCATACCGCTCGGCGAAAACGGAGAATTGTGGATGGATTTTGATGACGATGATGGAGTGCATCAGAGTATGCTGGTGGATCTTGTGCACGTTAAAGTCGGCTGTTACTATGAACTCGTCGTTACCACGTTTTCCGGTGAGCTAATTTCAATATTTATAATAATAAATTAATAATAATAATAATTTAACCATCATTCTAAGTGATGACACAAGTGACCCACAATGAACTCTGACTAGATTATGGATATACATTAAAAGTATAGATGATTCCAAATTTCCAATGTTATATAAAATGAATCAGTGAAAAGTATAATACACTTTTTATTATAATTAAGAATAGTAAGATTTGAGCTAGAATCTTTGCTAGGTTACCTTTTTTTTCTCACGACAATGATTGAAACTATTTTGCATCCAAATGAGATTAAATATGTTCATAATTTAGTTCACCCATTTTTTGTTGTAATTAATATTTAGCCTCATATATGTGTCAATATGCATACAGAAATACTTTCAAACAAATTGAATAATTTGCGTAATTTAATAGTTTGATGTTAAAGTAATTTAACCAAAACACCTATATTGGTGTCTTTTGGGTGAAATTCTAAAAAAAAATGCCTTTTTTTTATATTGTAATTTTTCGCTTTTACAAAAAGAGGATTCAATACAAAAATTTATGAGTGTGTCCTCTTTTTTGACACACTCATAAATTTTTGTATTGAACCCTCTTTTTGAAAAAAACTGAATCACTATTCATTACAGTGATTCAGCTTCTTTAAAAAGAGGAAAACAATATCAAATAACAAAGAACCGTACAATACACCAAAAAAAAAAAGAAGGAACTGTACACGTTGATAGACATGACTGAAATTAGAAAAGAGAACAATGATTCCTTTTTTTTTAAAAAAAAAAGGAAAACAATACCAAAAATAAAAATAAAAATAAAAATACACAAAAAGTATAATATCAAAAAAAATTAGAAAAAATCCTGTCTTTTGATATGCACCAGATGCCGGTAAGAAGAACTGTACACGTTGATAGACATGACTGAATCCCAATGAAATAGATAACATACGAAAATAAAATCAAACATAATTAATTGAAAATTTCAAATTGTTCATGCTTAATTCTCTTGCCCTTTTCCATGGAATGTGTCAACAAATATCTTAAAATCATAATTATTAAATTTGCTATACATTGTTTGATACTCTAATTAACTTAAAACTATTACTTATATATTTATTGGAAAAAGGGAATTCTTTTCTAATCCGCTCGTTCCAAACAGGACTTCACCGGTATCGCATTGGCGACGTTCTCCAAGTCACCGGATTCCACAACCAAGCGCCGCAATTCCGATTCATCTGCCGCCGCAACGTCGTCCTCAGCATCGACAATGACAAGACCAACGAGGAGGACCTCCACCGCAGCATCACCGCCGCCGCCAGGACTCTGCTGGAGCCCCGCCACGCTCTCCTCCTCGAGTACACCAGCTACGCCGACACCTCCACCGTGCCCGGCCACTACGTCATCTATTGGGAGATCAACAACACCATCCACCCCCACGCGCCGCCGATCTCCGCCGATGTGATCACCGAATGCTGCATCGCCGTGGAGGAGGGGCTGGATTACGTATACCGCCGCTGCCGGACGAACGACAAGACCGTCGGACCGCTGGAGATCAGAGTGGTCAAGCCGGGAACCTTCGAGAAGATGATGGATTTGTTCATCTCTCAAGGCGGCGCGTCGATTAACCAGTATAAAACGCCGCGGTGCGTGAAGTCGAAAACTGCTCTGAAGCTGCTCAATGCGAACGTGAACGAATGCTATTTTAGTCCGAGGGATCCTGCCTGGAACGCTTGAAATTGGAGTGTAGGGAATAAAAAAGATGCTACATTTAGGGATTTTGACGAGTTTTAGGGTTTTAATCTAGTCGCTAATGAAGTGGCTCTTGGCTGAGTCTTGTAAGAGTTGTGGCTAAGTTACGGCTTACGAGTCACAAGGAATAACAATTTTGATTTTAATTTGCTGGTTAATAAGGCTCCAAAATTATTCCAGGCTGAATTAATGAAATTATTTCCAACTTTGGACAGTATAATTATTATACTATTGAATTAATGGTCATAACTCGTAAGTAGAATAGTGGGAAATAATCCCATCAAATCCCCTTTAGTAACAACAAATTTTAGTCAAGACCCGACTAAACTCGACTAATAATAATGACAAGCCTATTAAACTAAAGTCAAAACAATCTCCCAAAAAATAGTTCATATAACCATTTAATTTTCCTCTCTTTTAGTGTTTAGAGTAAGGCCCAAATATAAACTCAGGCCCAATTAAGCATGACTTGCTACAGGCCAGGCCCGTGTTCATGTTGTATTCAAAATCCAACAGAAGAACTGAAGTATAAGTTGGAGAGAGAAACATACCACCACCGAGTGGTGGAGTTTAGCGATTCGATATTATGTTAGTTTAATTAGAGGTCTCAAGTTCGAATTCCTAGGAACACAGTTATCATTGGTAGAAGAGAATTTTACCCCCCTAAGAACTCGTTTACTATGCTAGTAATGGTTGGTTTGGTTACCTAACCAAGGCTTCACAGCCATTTACTTTGTAAGTTGGCTCTATAGGTCCTTAACCCGGAGCCCCGGGTAAATGCTTGGAGAGGCAGGACAAATTAGCCACAATTTTTGGTGCTTTTAAATACACAGTTGTGGTTAGTTTAGGCAAAATCTCAACAATGTCCTTGTTTTCTAACACAAAGTTACAATATTGCCCCTCGTTTTTTTGGTGAAATCCCGCCAATACTATTGATTTTCCCCCAAATTTGGGCACGGAAACCAAAGGAGGGTCAAAATGGTCTTTTAATATATTTGAAGGGTAGATAACCATGAAAGGTAAAGAAATTATCAAATTGAGATAACAATGGATAAATTTGCAACCATCAAAGTAAAAGGTCCTTAAGTGTATATAACCCAAAAAGACACTATTCCACAACCAACCCCAATGGATAGCTACCCAACAAAGTAAACGAGCTCTAAGTGATATATCCCGACTCGATCCACGGAGGAAATGGACTAATAAAAAAAAAAAAAAAAGAAAGAAGCAGAAACATTACACAATGAAGCTGAACAAAAATATCAAAAGAAAAGGATACATTTATACATACTTTCTCAAACTAAGCATTTCTTTATGGTACATATACCCAATCCCATCTTCTGTGCTAATTATTTGCACAAAACCACTATCAAATTATTCTGAATTCTTACAAACTTTTCCAACTTTTTAATCACCCTTATAAGTATACACATATATTTTTTGTTACTTCCCCTATATTATATATATGTATATATATAATCTTCATGGAAACATGACTATCAACATAGACCATGTACAGGTTCAGGTATGGCTCCATGACCCCAAGAACATTATAGTCCTCATGGGATCTTCAGCCCCCGATCTCTTGTTCCGTCTCTCGATCTCTTTCGATACAGAAATCGCACACTCTCTCTTCGACACGGCACAGCTCTCGTCGCACAGTACCTGTCGGAACTTCTCCGTCAATCGTTGTTTCGATTGCTGGAAGAAGGAGTTGTCGTCGGAAAAGGTATTTTGAGCCTTCATATTGCTGTGTTGGTAGAGAGGCTAAGGGATTGGAAGCTTGGATAGGGTTGTAGTGCAAATTTATAGAGGAAGAAAGTGTGTATGAGTATGAAGAGTGCTTATTTGATATGGACGTGTGAATTGAGTGTCTGTGTCATGGACAAAAGTGTATGGGATAAGGTTGATTCCCTGGCAATTTGTAGTGGGATGATCTGCTTATTGTGTGAGTTTATGCTCTCACTGTTCGTTTTGTCGCGTTGTTACTTGTTAGTGATGCTTTTAGACTATGGTAAAATTATGATTCTTGAATAAATAGATATGGGTTTCGATAGGATGTGTGCACGTGTCATGATAGATGATCTAGATCGACTCTTGTTTATATATATTTGGGTTCGACCTATAGGATATAAGTAGAAGGTAGTTTGAAATTTTTATTATGCTCTCGTGTAAGAATTTCTATTACAAGATATTTTTACGGGAACTTAGAGTTGGGGGGATTTTTTCCTTGATGTTAGGGGTATATTCGTCCTTTTTCCATTTCTCTATTTCACATTGAAATGAAAATAACATGAAATTCTTTATTTACACTAGTATTGTATTGCATCAGAATGTACGAACATTTCTGAAAATATTATCTTTATTGTGTAGTATTTCATATTGAGTTCGACACCTATAATATGGTACTTCTTTAAAAATATCAATGTTTTGCATTCATATCACATCGTATTCGTATCTCTGTTTCGAAATCCTTTAGATAACATGTGTGGCATATAGGTTTGGACGTTTGGTGGCTTTGGTGTAGATGCTTGTGAGGTGTGGGGAGGATATTTGGAGAAGAAATGGATGATGGATCAAATCCTACAAGGAATATTGAGTTGCTTTGGAAAGAGAATATGGTGTCAATTGCAGCATATTATAACTTTAAAAGGGCATAAAAGAAAGAATATATACAACTCAAGAAAATTCCTTGGCACATGTGGAGGAATCACTCCATAATTAATAAGAAAGACAACATCATGAGTGATAAAAAATTGGAAGGGGGAATGAGATGCTTATATTTTTAACTTTTAAATCTTGTATAAGTAATTCTTGATATCATTTTTAAAAAAAATATATAATTAAGTACATGGGTCCAGTTTCTTGGGCCCTACAAATTGGATGGGTTGGGTTGCCGGCTTTTCTTTCTTTCTTTTTTTGTTCGGAAAACTTTTTGATCGAGGGGATGGCACCCCAAGATAAAAAAAATACTTTTGGGCTCAACGAACACCTATAAAAAAACAATTTTTTTTTTCTTTCTGTTGTATATTTATTAGTATATCCAATTACGATTTACGGGTTACGGGTGGATCAGACAATCAAAAGTCAAAACATAAAGCTCGCTTCATAGATGTCAATTGTCGGCTGCGTCCCTAAGAATTTGAATATAGGAGTAGCCCTCGGTTCTTGTTTTGATTTATTTGAATGAGGCCCAAGTTAGCCAATAATAACCACGCCCATTTGGGCTTTATAATGGGCCTAATTTAAAACTCAATAGCTTTGCTTAAGTGCTGCTTTTGACGTTTGGACTTTACTAAATAAATATTAGGGCCTTTTGGATAAGAATCAAAGAGGGGAAGTAATCAGGGCTGTCAATGGATCGGGTTTTAATCCGAATCCGATCCAAATTTTAGCATATTCGTCCGATAAAAATATCCGATGGATCATATTCGATTATAAATATTCGAAATCCGAAATAAATAGATCGAATATGGAATTAAGGAATCCGATCCGTTAAGAATCCGAATCCGATTATATATATAATATTTAATTAAATAAATTATTTATTAGTACATAATACTAAGTAAAATGATTAAAATTATAATTTTTACATATTTATCACTTTAAATAATAAGTTTAAATTAACCTATCTTAAGTAAATATTAACAAAATTATTAAATAATCTATTAAATAACGATTGTTTATTAAATGTTACCTAATTACATTTATTTTTTTATATTAAATTTATTATTTAAAAAATTAAATTTTATTATTAATCGGGTCGGATCTTTTATCGAATCTGATCCGACCAAATTATGCATGGATCAAAATAAATGAATTCGAATCCTATAGGACTCGGATTCGGATCCTGTTATCGGATTGTCTTATCAGATTCTGATCCGGAATCTCCTAATCCGATCCGAATCCGATCCGTGGACAGCCCTACTTTTGACGTTTGGACTTAACTAAATAAATATTAGGGCCTTTTGGATAAGTATCAAAGAGGGGAAGTAAACCCATAGGCTACATAGATTAGAAATTGGGCTCAAAGATTTTGTGAGAGTTACTATCTAGGTCTAGGATGCATGAATACGGATACAATGACAAAGACACGTCACGATATAGATACGATGATACGTATATATATTTTTTTGAATTTTTCACGTAAGTAATGTCAAGCATAATAGATGATGCACGGATATGGATGCACGATATGAATACGATGATACTTTTTTTTTTTTGAAATTTTCACGTAAGGAATATCAAGCGCGATAGCAGACATGATATTATACAACAAAATTATATTTTTAAAAACGTCTGTGTATTGTATATTACAATTCTCTACTATTGTTATTTTTCAAAATATCTAATTTTAGAGCATCCTATTAGATACAATATATAAATTTATGTCGTTATTGTTGTTGATCTAACCAAGTAAAGAGCAACAAGTGAAAAAATTACGGAAAATTAGTAATAAATACTCATTCTTCACAATAGATTTTATTTACCTCTTCAATATAAATTTTTTAGTACTAATTTCTAATTTAAATATATAAATTTTTGTTTGTACCCTATTTTATATAAAAATACTAAATCACCCCTAAAAATAAGGTATACAAACCTAGTCTCATCCCCAAACAACAAAGCATATAAAACTGAGAAAGAGGAAAAAGGGAAAAACCGATTAAAGCCAAATCTTCCTAAATTGAAAGACATGCATTTGATTATTATATTGGATACTAGCCTAGAGATTTATAGTTGTTCAATCTCAACTCCATTATATTAATTTTAGGTCAATAATTATACAAAATACTAAACCTCACCTTGGGCTTGAAGAGAAAAGGAGTGAGAGTGAGCAAAGCTATGCCTCGGGCTCGTTACCGGCAACCTCGTCTGAAAAGAAAACACAAAAGCCCAAGACTTAGACTCGATATGAACCATATACGACGTACGGCCATTGTAAGATATGCATAAGATGTGATGCAAGTCATACAAAAATTAAAAGTACTCAATTAGTCAAATAAACACGCGGTTACTCAATCTCATGCATAAACAAGTCATATTGTAAGTTACGAGCTCAAAAGTAACAAATTATCAAACATATAAGACATATAAAAACAATTAAGAGGCAACGGAAACAAACCAAAAAAGTTAAAAATCACAAAAGTTATAGCGGCATTCGAAACGACCGTTTTCGGCCTTAGTTGAAAATCCAAACGGCCGTTTCTAATGCTACTGACCCTCCCCGAAGCTCGAAATGACCGTTTCGAGCAAAGCTTGAAATCCCGAACGACCTTTCCGAGACCCAGACCTGAATTTTCCCGCTAATGCAAACTGCCGTTTGGCCTGGAGTTGCAGAGCAAGTCAGTTACGTGAAAAACAAGGGAGGAAGGGAAAATGGCCAAAAATGGCCAAAACTCACCCAACCAACTCGAAATTGAAACATAACCATGAATAACATGCAAGAATAACGAATACACGCATAAAACTGGAGAAAAACGAGAATCAAAATCATATTCAACAAAACACATTTTGAAGAAGTTTAAACTCATTAATGGCAATGTGCATTTAATCCATCCAACAATCAATTTCTTGCAATCAATACGACATACTCATCATGTAGAACTCATAAATGAAGTCAACATTCAAAAGAAACCATTGCATATCACATAATCACAAATTTTAACTTAGTTGATCATATACAATGATACACATCACCAAGGTTCGAGATTAAGGCATAAAAACGAAGAGCACATCACGAGAAATCCGTAGCTTACCTTGGCTTGCGAAAAGACGGAGTGAAAAGGGAGATATGAGCTCTTGAACCTTGATCAAAGTTTTAAGGGTTTGTGGTTTCTTCCTTAGAGCTTTTTTTGCTGCTAATCACGCACCAAAGTGAGAGAGAAAAGGTAAGGGTTCAGCCTTTATGGCTGAACCGGTTCGGTTCAAGGGACAGCGGGTTCGGTTCAAAAGTCTCCGGTCTGGTTGGACCGGTTTTAAAAAGGGTATAGGGTTTAAATGGCTTCCGAAAAATATGGAATCAATTCCATTGAATCCGATTCGTCGAATCGAGTCCAATGGCGGGGTCGGAATTCAAATCCGAATTCTCGAGCTCATATTAGTTCAAACGAACCCTAAACTACCTAATTACAATTAGGTCCAAAACTTACAACAAATTACAAATAGGCCCTAGTCCTATTTCAATAAATATAAACAATTAGAATAACCGACAGCATGTGCAATTTGAAGACGAGAAAAGAAGACGAAAACATCGTCTTCTAATTACAATTAAATTCAAAGAACATATTAATTCATATAATTCAAATATAATTAAATTAGGACACAAAAGTAATTAAATCACATAATTACGTCATACCTGTACGGACTGTAGAGCGGGGCGTCACACCCCCCAACAGCTCCATTCTCCAACTTTGGACACACTATTATCTCACATACATTTTACAGCATTCAGCACACTTGTTTCTTGAAGTTTGAAGCTCTTAGCAAGCTGCTATACTACCTGCTCAAGCTCCCAACTGCTCAATATTTTCATTATTGCTTTCTTAATTGTTCTTATCATTTCGTTTCTCTCTCTTTTACCGATTACTGACTTAATTCAGTGGAGGGTGACCCCTTTGTTTTGCAGGTCTCCCCCCCTTTTTTTTATTCCAACATGTTAGAGTGGGTGAAAAGAGGTGAATCGAGGCCTTGGACGCTATCATCTCTTTACAAGTTCAGTGGTGCAAAAATCGATACGATCTGATATTGATACGATGACACACACATACACACATATATATATTTTGAATTTTTCATGTAAGAAATGTCAAGCACGATAGATGATACACGAATACGGATATAGCGAAAAAACACGACACGATATGGATACGATGACACTTTTTTTTCTTTTTGAAATTTTCACGTAAGGAATGTCAAGCATGATAGCAGATACGAGTATACCACACGACACCATACAAAAAAATGATAATTTTAAAAGTGTCCGTGTATTATATGTTACAAATTGAATTTCAAAATTTTCAAATTTTAATTTTGAAGGAAAAAAAAAGACCAAAAAAATTTAGGGGCAGTTAATAAAGAGGACCAAATATGTTGAAAACTTTTCCAAAACCCCCTTGTTTGAAAATTCTATCTTTTAGATCACCAATACACATCATGTTTTTACTAAACCCCCCAATCACCTAAAAAGATTGTTTTGCCCCCAAGATTTATTCTAACGACACCATATATTGATACCACACACCGATTTCATCACATTCTAACCATACCTTAATTTGCTTCTACCTCCGCCTCCGCCGCCACCTTATGTTGCATTATCCCGATCTCACAGCATCACTAATTGTTCATCTTGCTGGTTTGATTCGATATCTGAAGAGGATATATCGTGTTTGATACGAAGTCTTGAAAACCTACTATATGAAGATGGATTTCATCGTCGTGGTTTTTGTTCAATATGGTGTAACATATTTTTTTAAGGCGATCTTCTTCCTTTTGCTGGATTTGGATTCTGTATTTTCCAACAATACACGTAAAAAAAAATGATTTCTGGATTTTCATAGTAAATATCGTTCTTGGCTCTCCCATTCCTTTCAATCTTTAGTAAATTTAAGATTTGAAATTTTTTGTATATATTTTTGTATTTATCCGAAAAAGATTTATTTGAGATTTCTACATATCTCTAAAGAAATTTTTGCTGTGAGATTTTAGATTTTTGTATAAAGTTTGTCTGAGGTTGCCTATATCTGAAGATATTTTGGGCGTGTTATGAAATTTAAGGTTTCTGTATATGTGAAGAAATTTGGATTTGATATTTATGCGTGCTATGAAATTTGAAATTTCTGTATATATATAAAGAAACTTTTGCTAGAGATTTGAGATTTTTTATATAATTTTGCATATATAAAAAGAAACTTTTGCAAGTGATTTGAGGTTTTTTATATAATTCTGCACATATTTTTGTTAGAGATTTGAGATTTCTGCATATCTTTACATAAAACTGATTAGTTATATGCTGCTGTGTTTATTGTTGAATTCGGGATTCTAATCGCGTTTTGCAATGATTTGTTTTCTCACAGAAAATGAAGAGTGAACGAGATTCTGGTGGATGCATGATAATAGGGGATGATGATGGATCTTGCAGGACGTTCTGTTTTTTGAAGCAAACTATTATAGTTTAGTATTTCTTCTATGTTCTATATCACTGTTTTCAATTTTTTTGGGGTTTGGTTCACTGTATTTGTATATCTGTGTGGATAACTTTTACCAATTTTAATGCCACTTTTTTGCGTAGTTAATTAAAAAATGTGTAATAGAAAGCAGACTTTGTCCAGTGAAAGGTTAAAAACTAGTAACAAAAAGCAGACTTTGTCTAATGAAACGTTAAAAACTAGTAATAAAAAGCAGATTTTGTCCAGTGAAACATTAAAAATACGTAATAAAAAGCAGACTTTGTCTAGTGAAACGTTAAAAACTAGTAATAAAAAGCAGACTTTGTCTAGTAAATCGTTAAAAACTAGTAATAAAAAGCAGATTTTGTCCAGTTGATGGTGTCAAAATCTGGCTATGCGCTGGACTGCAGATTTGGACTCCCAATCACCCAAGATATTTGTTTGTGTGAGGCAACCCTGATGCTTTCCTAGGCTGAAAAGGATGAAACAAACGTGAACTCGAAGGCTAAAACAAGAGAGTGTGGCGGTTGGACCCATTTTGGCACTCCGACGCTCAAGTCAGCTCAAGCTCTGGGTCGAAAATACGAAAGAAGCAAGAGTCTCAGAGTGTAAAGGAAAGCTTAGCATTGGCAATGGCGGGGATGGGCTTATATAGAAGGGAGACGGACTCCCTAGGTGCAAGCACACCTCTAAGAAAGTGTGGATCTGGTCTGGTGGGAGAGCGACGACTGGTGGCCAGAACAGTGCTTTTCCAGCTAAAACACTGTTTGTCTGATCTTGCCAGGATGCCTGACACAGTACTTAGCTTGGCCACAATTAATGCGGCCTGCTACAGGCAGTATGTGCATTGAATGCGGTTGTCCAGTAGCGCGTGGGTCGATCGGCCACCTGGGTCGACTGCCTCTCGGTCGAAGGGGGACCCTGGGTCGAAACCTTCCATTGGCTAGCATGTAACCGCTCTTCCTTGAAGGTCAAGTCCTGGCTCGAAAGGCTAACAGACCTGGGTCGGATTTGGGAGGCTGACCTGGCACCATTTTCCTAATTGACAAGACAACCCACAACTCCACAACAAAGAAATTAATGGCCAAGGGATGAGCCATCTGATCCGGAGGTGTACGTGGAGTGCATTGGGGTGAAACGGTCTGGGAAGAATAGGTGGGAGGACCCTGATGCGGATATGTATATTCCCGCGGTGGGTGAGGAAGTTACCGGACCCGTTCCCAGGGAGGCGATTGGGAGTGACCAGTCTATAGAGGTTGACTCCGTATTCTCGAGCGAAGGGAGAAAAGGGGGGATTGACGCAGAGACGGTGGAAGATATGGTTACGGAGATAGAGGAGATGTCTCTGGGAGAGGAGTCCCGTGATCAAGACGGGGCTACATTTACCTCTGAAGTTGAGGTAGGGCCGCAAAAGAAGAAGAAGACGGGGCAGTAGAAGTGCCTTAAGTACTACCACGAATTTAGATCCGAGGTCTCTGGTCCGGAGAAGCAGACAGCGGAAAGGAAGCTGACCGGTTGGAGAGACATGGACCTAAACTGCGAGGTCATCATCCCCATTGTTGACCAACACATGGGGCCCCCTTCCCCTGGGTGCATCGCGATATCACTTAAGGCTATAGAGTACGAGTTCCGGCTCCCTCTTTCTCTATTCCAGATTACGATGTATAATCGTCTTCAGCTTAGCCCGATCCAACTGCTCCTCAATGGTCAGGCCATGGTGATGGCCTTTAGAGTGGTAATGAAGGTACTAGGCCAAGTGGAATGCATGGAATATTTTACGGAGCTATTCGTCACCTCGGTCGACGTGGCTGTTTCTCCAAATAGGTGGGGGTTTGTGAAGCTTCAGTCCAGCTCTGGCAATAAGATATTTGACACAGACCGGAGCTCTCATGGGGAGGACTGGAAAGTGAAGTACGTGCTCGTACGGTACACCAAGGGTTGAGAAGGCCCGTACCACACCGCCTGGAATGATGTTAAGCAGGTACACCTAGATTGGGGCCCGTGTACTGGCCGAATAAACTATTGGCCGCTTTGAGAGAAGTGCACCCCCTAGACACGAGTATCCTCACAAGTGCGCATTTGCTAATAAATCTGGGGTTGGCTCCGGGTACGGTGCGGCATTTGGACTTTAGCTTGGGTAACTACGTCATCAATTCCCTTAGGCCAAACACGTTCTTTCTTCCTTACTCCCATTTGTATTTTTAATTTTGTGTTTTGTTATGTCCTTGCTTGATAGGGTCGGTGTATTATCCAAAATATTTAACCACTAACTCTCTTCGTTCCTTATGCAGAATCAATAATGGTTGCCGTGCCAGCTAAAGCTCTCGACCGTAGTTAAAGAAACGTGAGGCCGAGGAGACCAAGAAAGTCCAGGAAGGCAAGGCGGAGGGCCTCGCCCCCACGGTGGAAGAGATTGCCTAAGCGGAGGGCATGACGGAGGAGCACAACAAGGCAAAGATTGCCTCGATGAAAAGGGCGGCTGGGCTAAGGTGGGCCGACCCTCACAAGCCGATAGAGGAGGAAGCTACAGACGCGCGGGAGGCTGCTTGGATCCCTCCGAAAAATGTTCCCGTCCCCCCAGCCCTTAAGGAGAAAGTGGCTAAGCCCCCAAGAGGTAAGGGGATTTCTGTCCCGTCCGCTGGACGACTCGATTTTGACGCTGAAACAACTTCTGGGTTGTTTTCGACTGAAGTTCCTAAGGGGCCCAGGACCAACAAAAGGAAAGCCCAGGAGAGCGCCGAGGGTGGAGTCCCCTCCAAGACGGCCAAACCGGGTCCCAAGAGGCTGAACCGAGCCAAAGGGTGAAAACCCCCCACTTTCCAAGCAGGCAGCTCACCCAGCTTTTCAATGCTACGCGGTGATTATGAGAGGATATTGGATATCCCAAGCTTAGGAGGGCCCAAGTTTCCCTTCAACATCTCGGCATTTAAATCGGATGGGTCGAAGAGGAGGATTGCGACCGGCGCGGTCGATCAAGATGCTATTGGGGCCATTTACTATGCCCTCCAAACCGCCGCTAACCATCAGAAGTTGGCTAAAGAGGATAATGCGGCCCTTTCCTGTAACAAGATCTCCTTGTTATGCTCGGTATGCCTTCGTTGCTTAAGACTCTTTTCGTTTTATGTGTTTCTCAAATTTTCTAACACCTTTTATTTCCCCAGTTAATCGTGCGTGAGTACCAATCGGCTGCACGTTTGGAACTGGTGGAGACAGCACGCCGCAGGTTGCTGAGCGAGAGGGTGGGGTGCTGGAGGTAAAAAGCTGGAAGGATGAAACGGTAAAGCTTGCCAAGGAGAAAGAGGAGATGAAACGGATTTACATGGGCAATCTGGAGTGGCTCAGCAAACAGGTCGAAGAAGCGACCAAGGAGAGAAGTCACTCTTGGAGACTGAGATGGCCAGTCTAAAGGCCGAGAAAGAGAGGTTGGAAACAGGGCTCACCCAGACCCAGAGTTTGCTGGACATCGCCGACAAAGAGAAAGAGGCCGCGTATGCAAAGAGAATGCAGGATGGATGGCGGAAGGGCTATATGGATGGGCAAAGGTTGTTGGGAATAGTACCCTGAAAATTCAATTTGTTGAGTTAATTAAACTGAATTTACAGCGAATTGTGAGTATTTCACATATTAATAATTAATGACGTGTGGTGGTATTCTTATATGAAATGTGTTTCATAGGAAAGGACTTTGAATACCGAAATCACGTGTCATTAAAGTTCTAGTCGGCAAGATAAGAATATGTTCTTATCATGACTATAACGTGGTTATATAAGATGATTAGTCTTTCGTCATAGGGAATGGTGATTCCGGTTATAACACGTTGATGGTTTTCAATAGGATTGGAAACATCGAACTAGACCACTGAGATTATTCATTTTATACTGCTATCTGAAATGAATAAAATCTCAGGAAGCATTGTACTCTTAATCCTGATAATATTTCGGCTTTAGGCATGTAGTGTTAGTCACTGTAATATACTCGAAGTGAGGTCTCGGTAACGGGTGGCCAAAATGCTTTGTACGTTCGGTGACAACATGAAATGTGCTAAAGATTTATATTGATTGAGGAATCTGTGGCCTTGTTGGAAGGTAAAAGATATCCCTGAAATAGATTTGCAAAAGTTCGAATTAAGACTTTGGCCAAAGCACTTCGCGTGATACGTCACCGAAGTTGTATGTTGAATGTGTTTCACATACAGAGAATTTGAACTTAAGGCGAATCAATAAATTTCAAATTAGAGATGAAAAATAAATGATAGTAGTTACAATTTATTTTTCATGGATATCTACACGGAGGAGTGAAATGCGAAATTATTCTAGATCGAGAAATTCGTGAATAATTTAATTAATTTTAGAGTGCAACAATATTTATTTAGTGGAATTAAATATTGTTAAACGGTAATTAATTATTATCATGGGATGATAATATATTAACCTGCTTGGAGCTAAAATTAATTAGTCCTGCAGGTCCCCCTGCAGGCCCCAATTGAAAACCCGAAGAGAAAATATTAAAAGGCGAAAGAGAAATGAATTCTTCAAAATGTTTGAAAATAGCCAAGGGATTTGTTTTAAAAAAATAAATCAAAGTTCCAAAGAGTTGGAAATGCCCGGAATTTTATTTTGGAGAAAATAAAATTTTAAATTTAAAAAAAAAAATTTAATTATTGCTGATGTGGCAGTGCTGATGTGGCACCTGACGTGTCATGCCACGTCAGCTGATCTGACCCCAGTTGGCGCTGACATAGCGCCGCGTGGACGGTCCAGATCTCGACACGTCATCGCGCGTGAATGGTTTGGATCAAAGCCCAATAGTTGGTCAACGAGCAGGTCAACGGGTTACCAAACCAGGTTAACGGACTGATTTTCGGATAGGTAGGCCGGGCCGGGTCTGGGCAGGGCCAGACCCGGACACGTGGCGTAGTCTGATTGCCTGCGCGTGGTAACACGCACCAACACACAGCCGCCATGTGGCGGCACGTGCGGGCACATGAGTGACGCGCCTGGCGCATGCCAGGCGGCGGCCGACTCGTGCGGTCGCATTCCACCACGTGGCAGCTTCAGATTGGTCGCGACAACAAGTTGGGGTGTAAAATGACGAAAATACCCATGCATTTTTGGCTATAAATAGCCGACCCTCTTGCTTCATTTGATATGCAATTTTCGGCCAAAATTCTTAGTTTTGGGCTGAACTTCCTTTTCTTAATTAATCCAATTTTTGGACTAATTAATTATATAATTAGGTGGTTATATAATTAATATATAAACCACTTAATTATTAGAAAATAGGGATTTTTTAGTTTTACAAAAAAGAGTTTTTCTAGAAAATATTTTCTCGAGAATTTAGGGAAATACTCGCGGAGCCTACAGTCCGAGGGTTTCTCCGGGGATATTGCGGGGAAGCTCTGCCTGTCTCACGAAAGGGCAAGGAGTTGGAAAAATACCGTTAGATAGCCATGTTTACAGTACGGTAATATTTTACAGTTATATTATTTTAAGCATGATAAATTATATGCTATTAAGTGTTAATTGCATGTTAGATATTTATCTGCTTAAGTGATTTAAAATTTGTTATCAATTGCATGTATATACTTGAGTAGATCCGGCTAGTCTTCCGCTATTGTATTAAAATGTTTTAGAAATATTTTAATACTTGTATTATAAATAAAAATTTTAAAATGTGGTCCCGGACCGCTACTATTCTGGGCCCATCTCCCAGCAACGGAATTGGGCGGAGACCGCTTTTTGGACCTTAGATAAGCAGGTGCCCCAGATTAAGGATATCGCAGTGCTGGAGTTCCTGCGATCAGAAGTGTTTGACACCGTTTCTGGCACGTTGGGCGTCTCTGACATCGAGACAGGCTTCATGAGGTGCCTGTCCCAAGTGCATCTGCATCACTCACTCCCACATACTTTGCTCAATGATCCTAAAAAACTAAATGCTGCAACGGCTACATCCCCAAGACCCTTCCTGAGCAATTCTTGGCCCGCGTCATATTTGAAGAGGAGGAAGCCCAGGTGGGGGAGGATGGAGCTGAAGGCGATGACGAAGAACCTGATTGGAGCAAGAGGCCCTACGGTTGGGCAGTGGAGTGGGCCGATGCCAAGGCCGATAAACGCCCGGAGTCAGAGCTTGAACTGCTGGAGCCAGTAGACCTTGGGAAAGCCAAGGAAACTTTTCTTGCGGCCTTCGTCCCTTCAAGTAGTGGGTCGAAAAATGATGGGATCCAATGCGAAGACCCAAACGGCCCTGCCCTAGCAATTCCGCCTCTGACGGCACTCCCCTCAGCTCCCGTGATCACAGAAAATGAGCCTACGGTCACCGCGATTCCAACTTCTGCAAAACTCACTCCGGTGATAGAGCCAAGTCCTCCGGCTTTGATCGAAGAGCCCGCCGCCGACGTCACGAATCCTCCTGCTTCCATTTCTTAAATTGTATATCGCCTTTCGAAGTTAAGCATTGTAATTTCCTTCTCTCTGCCTTTATTTTATAAAAAGCCCGACTTTGAAATGAAAGTGACTTAACTTGAACCAATTTTGTACTCGCACTTTACATTTGCTTATTGCCTTTCAGTATTTGGGGCTTTGCCCCTGGTTCAACTCTTAAGGTAAAAAATTATAGGACTGTCACAAGTTCTGGCTCGAAATAATCAACCAAGTCCTGGGTCAAAACAAGCTATAAGTCTTGGCTTATGCTTTACTGGGGCATGACACCCCTCCTTATGGCATTGATAGAATATCGAATGGATAATCTTAAACACTTTAAAAGACACTCAGGCCAACTGGAAATGTGGGACATTCAGATTGACTGAAAATGCTTTTATTGATGTAAACGAGTCAAGTATAGAGAGCACTTACAAACAGAAGGTAATTTAAACATAAGATTTCTTAAGGTTGTGGGCATTCCATTATCTGGGGATGGTATTTCCCTCTATGTCTTCAAGGTGATAGACCTTGTTGCGGCCTAATTCTGCGATACGGTAGGGGCCTTCCCAGTTGGGTTGTAATTTACCCACATGCTTGGTTACTTCGACCTTTTTGAGGACTAAATCTCGGATTTCTTCAATTGTATCAAGTTCGTGTGCCCGGTATTCTGCATTCCTGGTAAGTTGGTAATTGGATACTCAGTTTGATGGAGCAACTCAACTGGGATCATAGCCTCTGACCCTTATACCATCGAGAAAGGTGTTAACCCTGTCGCGGTTCTGGAAGTAGTGCGGTAGGCACAGAGGACTTCATCGAGTTCATCGACCCAGGTTTCTTTCTTAGCTTTGAGCCTGGTTTGGAGGTTCTGAATGATGATGCGGTTGATGACTTCAACTTGGCTGTTTGCCTGAGGATGGCCAACTGATGCAAAATGCTGACTGATCCCCATGTCTTAACAGTAGGACCTGGTGCTGGCGTTTTGGAACTAATTTCCATTGGCGTAGATCAGGACCCTAGGGACCCTGAACCTACAAATGATATTATGCCAAAGGAAGTTCTGAATAACTTTATCAGTGATCTTTTCGGCTGGTTTGTCTTCGACCCATTTTGAGAAGTATTCGACCGCGACTAACAGGTACTGCCTCTAGCCAGTTGCGAGCGGCAGTGGTCCCACTATGTCCATCCCCCATTGATTAAAAGGCCAGCAAATATTGACAAGAACCATTTCTGCAGGGTGCTGATGCGGGATGTTGGCATGTTTCTGACAGTTTACGCACTTGCTGGCATATTCCTTAGCATCTTCATTTAGAGTGGGCCAATAAAACCCACTCCTTGACACTTTTTTTGCTAGGGATCGACCGCCCGCATGATTTCCACACTGCCCGCTATGAATTTCCTCCAGTACGTCCAAGGCCTGAGAGGGACGAAGGCATCTCTTTGTAGGTCCCATGTACTCCCTCTTGTACAGTCTTTCTTCGAATCAAGGGAATAACTCGGTGCTTTGTATTTGAGGCACCTTGCCACGTTCCTGTCCGCGGGCAGGACTCCATCCCTGAGGTACAGTATAAACTCATTGAGCCAGCAAGGTTCAGCTGGGTCGATAAAGCATATCATTTCTGCCTCTCCATCAATCACTCGCCCTTGGTTTGAAAGGTAAGTGATGTTTCGGCCTTTAGAGCCCCTCATTCTATTCGCGAATTTGGATAACGCATCTGCCGGCGTGTTCTCCTTCCTCGGAACCTGTTGCAACTTAAATTATTTGAAGTGGGATGCTAAGGATTTGACCTTGGCTAGATACTTAATCATTAAGTCTTCACGCGTCTCATAAGAGCCTTCCACTTGGCTCGACAACAATTACGAGTCTGTGGCCACTGAGATCCTCTCAATCCCATATTCTTTAGCAATTTTGAGGCCTGCAATGAGTGCCTCATATTTTGCTTCATTATTGGTGGTTGGAAAATCCAGAGAGATGGCGAAATCGAGCTTTTGTCCTTCTGTGCTTATCAGGGATATCCCCCCCCTCCTGAGAGGTTGAGGAGCCATCGACCGACATGGTCCATAGCACCGAGCTTGGGGTCTGCTTGCTTGGGTCGTCCTTCTCAATGAGGAAATCTGTAAGGACTTGGGCTTGGTAGGCCGTCCTGGGTTGATAGCTGATATCAAACTGACTTAACTCAATGGCCTATTTTACTATCCTCCTTGCGGCTTCAGGCTTTTCCAAGACTTGGCGCAATCCTTAGTCTGTGAGGATCACAATGGGATGGGACTGGAAATAGGACCTCAGCTTGCTGGATGTGTGTTCAAGTGCCAGAGCAAACTTTTCGATCTCCAGGTAGCGTGCTTCCGCTCCATATAATATCTCGCTCACATAGTACACTAGCATGTGCTTTCTTTCGCGCAGGGCAACCAGCACTGAGCTGACCACCTCCTCTGTAACAGCCAGGTACACGTACATGGTTTCCCCTGCAATTAGTTTTGCTAATAGAGGGGGAAGGGGGGGATGCAAGATATTCCTTGAGCCTCTCAAAAGCCTCATCACATTCATTAGTCTATTCAATTTTTTTGTTATTAAGCAAAATTTTAAAGAGAGGGAGGTTTTTCTTAGAAGAGCGAATGATGAACCTGTTTAGTGAGATGATTCGACCCACAAGACGCTGAACGTCTCTGATTGTGTGGGGCCTGTTGATGCTAGGATCTTTTCAGGGTTGGCTTCAATTCCCCTCTGACTGACAATATAGCCCAGGAATTTTCCCCCTCCAACGCTGAACGAGCATTTGCTTGGGTTCAATTTCATTTGGTACTTGCGTAACAGATCAAACATCCAACTAGATCCGTCATACTTGAGCAAGAAGGATCCTACAAAGGAATACAAGCATATAGATCGATATCGAAGCATCTTATAAAATGGATAAAGGGAACGGACATATATTATCAAACGAATGACTATCCCAACTCAGGAGCGCTCTATTACTCCACGAGCATCTCGATCGTTCGATACTCGGGGAGTAGGGGGCAAATGATAGTGCCAAAAAATAAGCTAAGGGACTCGTTCCCTCTTTGGCACACAAACATTACGCTCCCCTTTCATGCGCTCCCTTCTAGTGCTCAAGCATAGCGTCTCCTTTTGGAGCTCAAGTCTCGCGTTCCCCTGTTTTGTGCTCAAGCACTCCCCGCTCATTCCTAAAGTGCGTTCCCTCTTATGCGAGTTCATGATAGTGCTAAAATATTTCTAAGTGTTGAGCTCTACCCTTTCGAGGTCCGCAACCTTCGCATTCCACCTTCGAGCTCAACCTTAGCTCTCCACCTTTGATACCGCTTTCTAAGTGAGATGCCACCTCCTAAGCGAGATGCCACCTCCTAAGCAAGGTACCACCTTCGAGATATCACCTCCTAAGCGAGATGCCACCTCCTAAGCGAGGTACCACCTTCGAGATACCACCTCCTAAGCGATATGCCACCTTCGAGATACCACCTCCTAAGCGAGATGCCACCTCCTAAGCGAGGTACCACCTTCGAGGTCCCCCGAGGTGGAGCTCAAGTGTGTTTAGTACTTGGAATGCGGTGGTTACCCATGTACACACGCCTCTCAATTGTTCAACGCATGATCCCGTAATATTCACGCCCTCTAAGCCCGCTCAGGCACGACTCTGACTTCAAACCTAAGTTATAAATACTCTTTCTTCTCAGAATTGAGGAGGGCACTATTTTACATACCGAACCTCTACCCAAATTTCCGGCCATCTTTCCTAAAGCAATCTGACTGCCTTGAGCGTCGGAGTGCCTACGCGGAAAACACCTCCGCCTGGTATCCTCACGTTTTTGTTGATCTTAACAGGTCGAAGAACCCACTTTTTGGCTGATTTGTTGGAAGTTTGGAGCCGATTCCGATCAAATTCAGGAGAACCAATTTTCGGCATCATCAACGCTCTTTTTCTTGGTCCATGCTTCTTCTCATGGGCTCCCGAAAGGGAAGAGAGTTGTCGTTATCATTGAAACCTTCATCTAAGTGAGCCCCAAGATGGACTTGGTGCTGGACCCCTGGAGCTGGGACGATGTAGATGGTTTGAGGTTGAGCATACGGGTTTTGAGCATAGGGGAGTGACGGATACCCCCAGAAGCTGGGTTGGTTCGTAGGCTGTTGGACAGCGTACACCAAGGGAGCTGACGGCCCTTGGACCGTGGGGTAGGCGGCGTTTTGCAGGGTTAGTGCGAAAGGGACTTCCCCGTGAGGGAGCCGGCATGTTGGGCTCCCTGTTTTCCCTCGCAGCCGCCAAGGCCTCCGCCCTGCATTGCTCAATATAGGCGGTCAAATCCGCCTCTGACAAGATCACCCGGCCCGGTGCACTTGGGCCGACCTCCATAGCAGCTATCCCCACCACGGGGGGTGGGAAGTTTCCTCCGGGGGTGTTGAGATCAGGGAAGATCTCTTCACCGTTCTCGCTGTAGACATGACGCCCGTGACGGGTTTGAACCATGCTTGTGAAGGATTAATGGAGTTTATCGGAAAAGGTTTAGGCTTTTAGTTCAGGATTTCCCACAGACGGCGCCAAGATGATGGTGTCAAAATCTGGCTATGCACTGGACTGCAGATTTGGACTCTCAATCACCCAAGATATTTGTTTGCGTGTGGCAACCCGGATGCTTTCCTAGGCTGAAAATGATGAAACAAACGTGAACTCAAAGGCCAAAATAGGAGAGTGTGGGGGGTTGGACCCGTTTTAGCACTCCGACGCTCAAGTCAACTCAAGCTCTGGGTCGAAAATGCGAAAGAAGCAAGAGACTCAGAGTGTAAAGGAAAGCTTACCATTTGTAATGGCGAGGATGGACTTATATAGGAGGGAGACGGACTCCTTAGGTGCAAGTACACCTCCAAGAAAGTGTGGATCTGGTCTGGTGGGAGAGCGACGACTGGTGACCGGAACAGTGCTTTTCCAGCTAAAGCACTGTTTGCCTGCTCCTGCCAGGATGCCTGACACAGTACTTACCGTGGCCGCAATTAATGAGGCCTGCTACAGGCGGTACGTGCATTGAATGCGGTTGTCCAGTAGAGCGTTGGTCGATCGGACGCCTGGGTCGGCCGTCTCTCCGTCGAAGGGGGACCCTGGGTCGAAACCTTCCATTGCCTAGCATGTAACCGCTCTTCCTTGAAGGCCAAGTCCTGGCTTGAAAGGCCAACAGACCTGGGTTGGATTTGGGAGGCTGACCTGGCACTGTTTTCCTACGTGGCAAGACACGTGGAGCCCAGTCATAAAACCCCCGATTTTCCCTTTATCACCAGTGAAACGTTAAAAACTAGTAATAAAAAACATATTTTGTCCAGTGAAACGTTAAAAACTAGTAATAAAAAGCAGACTTTGTCTAGTAAATCGTTAAAAACTAGTAATAAAAAGCAGACTTTGTCCAGTGAAACATTAAACATTGAATGTATATATTAAAGAGGTATAACACTAACAAGAACTAATTCCGTATTTAGTGTTTACAAAAGTTACCATTATAATTCGATGAATGTATAAACAATGACACTCAATATTGATTAAAAGGACTTCACAACATTACAATAATGACACTCAAGATTCAATAACATTACATGTAGCGCCTTCCCTAGCACTACAACCCCCGCACCGCAATACTCCTCGAGTAAACGTTAGACCTAACACTCGAGAAATACTATAGTGAACGGTCTAGATGGTATTTAAATAGAATGCCAGGTATAATACAACAGAAGATAGTGAAATTTAAAACTTTGCACATAAACGGGGATGGTAATGTGGCTGAAAAGTAAGGACTTATTATCATTGATTAAAGTATCTTACATGAAGGGAGTATAATATAGTAACATGTTGAGGGAAAACATAAGGGCAGCTTATTCATATTATATACATGCTCAAGACTCAGTGCCCTTAAAAATAACCCTGACCTAATATGCACGACACCCTTCTGCTTCAATATACCTCTAGGTGTCGTTCCATCGCTCCATGAAATCATGCATTTGAAACCAAGCGAGAGGTTAGTCAAAGTGACTAAGTGAAGGTGGATAATATCTTATAGACATATGCATAAGTATATATATATGTATATAGGATCAAGAAGGTCTTGATCTAAAATAATAGCAATAGGATAAGCAATCATAATCTGGTTCATAATAGGTTTAAAAACAGGGATATGGGGAATTTGGAATATTTGTAGAAATATAAACCGTTCATTAAAAGAGTTTTATTGCCCGTAAGCGAGCCCTATTCATCCGTAACTCCTTAAATATTTGGTAAAATAATAACGGCACTGTACATGGTACCGATACTTTAATAAAACCAATATGATAATACCTCTGCTACTCCTTGGTGTCAATAGAGGAGCAAACCCTAGAGATGGTAAACAATAATCGGGAAGTAGTGTTCCCTTATCTCTTGGCGTGAAATAACTAACCTCCAGCTAAACCACTACGAAGAGTTGGTGGCAGTCCGCATCACCAACAATACGCTCGGCCCAATACCTTCCGGGTAATTGCTCGATACGGATACAGCCGGGGCCCATAATAGTAATAATGATAATATATTTTTCTTGCTTGCCAAGAATCAATGTTTTGATAAAGTGGACTTAAATATATATAGCATCCTAGTAAAATGTTGATTCTGGCATAAAAGTATATAGTATAGTATTATGTATATAGGGTAGTAAATTATAAATAATAGGTAGGCTTGAAAATAATTTTTTAATATAGATACTTATGTATAACATGATTCCAATTGAAAATATTTTAACCCCTCACCGAGTGTCTTGACGGTCTAGATAAAATCCTTGGGATTCCACTGTTCAGTTATATCCTTGCCTGAAAGTACTACTACCGGCTTAGGACTAAGTCTTAATACTCAAATAAACAATGCACAAGAAATTCTAATAAGCTAGAGTTATATTTTGGAAATTGTTATTTAATCCCCGATTTTTGGAAAATTCAAGATAAAAGTTCTTTCTAAAAATCCAAAATATTATTTTATGTTAATATTTGAAATCTCTACAAGATTTTATGAGTCAAAGTCTTCATTTGAAATTAAAAGTCAAAGTTACTATTGAAAAACGGTTACTATTTAATCATAGGGGATTAAACACTTTTAAACACAAAATCGAACACACACTTGCACACACTAGGCACACAGTACACACACACACACACACACACACTTCAAGAACATCAAGAACATGTTCTTAACTCTATTTGAATATTCATAGGATATATTAAACATGCTAGATCATATTCATATTCATAACATAAGATTTGGGACATAATGTAGCAAAATATATAAATTTCTCATGAAAAATAATTCTTAATTAAATTTCCTAAGCATGCATTCATTCTAATATTCAAGAACATATTTATGAGTATATGAACACATATTTAAGTAAATTCATATAATAAACGTGCATTTTTATAAATTAAATTCCCAACTTTAATTCATGAAATATAAATTCCTGCAATATAATTTCCTATAATGAATTTCTAAACATAATATAAAGCATATAAAATATAAATTAAATTGCATAATTTAAATATAAAATAAGACATAAATTAAAGCACAAAAACTAACCTTGGTGTCTCTTGGAGAGGGGGAGTGGCGAGAGGATTTGGGAGGGAGAGAGAGTGAATTTATGTCTTGAAAATAAATCTCTAAGGGGTAATTATAGGTAGGAATTAGGGACCTTAGAACAATTTCTAAGAATATGTAAGAAATGTGGAGTATGGAGACCTCTAAATCGCACAAATGTATGGAAATTATGTAGGAAATGTGGAAGGCTTCATATCATACACTTAGCATTCTATTTTAGGAAAGAAATGTGGAAGATTTTGTATCACAAAAATATGTAGAGAATATGTAGGAAATGTGGAGGATTTTATATCATACACTTAGCCTTTCTATTTTAGGAAGGTGATGTCATATTTAATAAAAATAAATATAAAATAATATAAAATTTATACTAGGGTATAGAGACGAGAGCTCGAAATGATGAAAGTAGTGAAAGAATAAGCGAAAAATGAGCTTCGTCATGATTATAAATGTGTGACGTTTAAGTTTTTCGTTTGAAAGTTGTAAACGTTGGAGATTATGAAAATCATGATAAATTATATAAACGAAGCTATGAGGAAGTTTAAAGGTTGAGAAAATTATCATAGTTAGAGAAAAATTCAAGAAACGTTGTAAGTATTGATGGTGCTGGAAATCGGACTTCCAAAAATGCAACAACACTTTAATATTTGTATGGAAAGGGAAAGACCATCACAGGCGTGAGGGCCTCAGGATCTGGGTTTCCTCTTGAGCGTGGGTTCTTCCAGCTAGGATAACACCAAGAGTGCAAGATGCGATGGTGATGCTACTGTGGTGAGAATAATATGAAGCTTGAGAAGATGAGGGAAAATGCCCAGAAGAATGTATGCAGTATGTATGCAGAGGATGACTTGGGAGAGAGTGTAGGTGTTCTCTCCTATTTATATGTTAGGGGTGAGGGTAGATTGGGTAATTTGATCGTGTGGTCCCAAACCTGTGTTGCCCTAACACGTGGTGGTCTGTGATGACATGAGAGTGATAGCTCTGAAAAGTGGGTGGCGTGCCAGGTACGAGGTGCACACTGCCATGGTGTCAGAGGTTGTTGGCGAGGGCCGCATGAGAGGAAGGCCCAAGGTCCGCTCCGCTAGGGTTCGAATCCATCGCGGTGGGGAAGGATCATACTCGAGCGCTGGTGGCGCTCGAAGGGCGTACGGATGGGTTCCCCGCGGCTGATGACCCTTGAGCGTTAAAACCACGAGCATCGGGAACGTGCCCTCGCATGGGTGCCCTCCTGAGAAGGGTAACCCTGAGGGCCGAGATGTGAGCGCCAAGCCTGTCGGCTCGGGCCCTTTACCTGAATAGTTGGCCGAGGCTCAAGGGCCTGTATTAGTTGGCAAGTGAGCGGGCTGCGTTGGCCCGCGAGCCCATCAATGCAAGTGTACAGTCTTCAAGTCAACTGATGGCGACACATGGACGGCTCTGATACGAGCGTGTTTTTATGCCTCATCATTTTGCCCCCCAAATTCTGTAGTATCGCTTGAGCGTACTGTAGAATTTAAGAGGGACGAGCCTTGACTTCCTTGGATATTCGAGGGTCAAACTTCTGCAAGAGAAGTGACCATTTGGCTTCCGTAATGGACACGTTCTGACAATGCATTAAATGAAGTCATGTCCGCATTAAATGCTGAGTGGGAACGTGGGCGCGTGTACTCCGGGAGACGTGAGGCGGTTACCAAAAGTGGTGGGCTTCCCCAGGCGGGAAATGATTACCATTTGAAATTTCAAACCCTAATCAATACAAATCCTCCCCTATAAATAGGGATTTGCAAGGTCTCGGGATCTCTTTCACGCATTCAGTCTTCTTCAAGCATACAAACAGCGAGAACTTTCTGCAATTTCTACATATTCCGACGAGTTTTTCCTTCAACCCTTAGGTAAAACTCCATAAACCCTTAATTTCTTTACTAACTTTAGATTTAGGTTGTGCGTGAGTGATCCTTCTAAGTGAAGAATCCTTTCTGCCGTTGAATTCATTCCAGAATTTTTCTTCTCCACTGAATCTCTTGCGAAAATCTTCATCTCCAATAACCAAAACCCAGATATGGCAGACAATAACGCAGATGCTTATGTGAGGGAAATAGATGAGATGTCAGTGGGGAGCTCTTCCCCTCATGGTAATGTGCCTACAGCAGTTCCAATGGCCAGGGCTTCCCCGGGCGAGGAGATTCCTACTGCTATTCCAGTGGCCCAGGCTCCGGTTGAAGCCAGGGATGAAGAGGTCGACGCCGCCGTTCAAGGAATGAACGAGGGTGCTCCTGGAAGGGTAAATGACCTTTTTGAAGAGATGCACAACGTAATGGAAATGCAGAGGCAGGGAGAGAGAGTGTTCCCGGTGTTGAATAGTGCCGTAAGACCCCAAGATCATAGGATCACGGTGGCAGTCGCGGCTCCTGAGGGCGGTGCAGGGCCTTCCGAGCGTCATGCTGAGGCTGAACCTCCCAGAAAGCGCCAAAGAAGGGGAAAAGAGCCTGCAACGCGAGTGAGGCAAAATAACCCTCACCAAACCGATTGATCTCCGGATGAGATTGAGAGCATCTTGACGCTCGAAGATTTGAGGGAGTTGAGGGCCAAAGCATACTGGGATGAAGTGGTATTTCCCATGCGCCTTCCCGAGGAGGGTGAGAGAGCAAATTTACCGCCGCCAGGGATGATGACCGTTTATTGGGATGCGGTCCTGGCCCGGGGTCTGAGGTTTCCTATCCCATCCACCATTTGCACCATTTGCCATCATCTTAGACTGTGCCCTTCCCAAATTCTTCCAAACGGTATTGCCCTAATAAACACCTTCGTGATTCTGATGAGGGCATTAGGCCAGGAACCCTCCGTTGATAATTTTGATAGTTTGATCCAGGTGGCCCGCTCAACGCGTTCATCCCCCACAGATGGGTTTTACTACGCCCAAGCCAAATCCGGCTTCAAAATGATTGATTTTCCCTCCACTTCATATGACGAGCATTGGAAGGAGAAATATTTCTTCGTTTGGGCTCCTGGGGGGATTTTCAGGGTTCACCGAGGGTGGTTGATACACGGTGAAGGGCCACTGATTAAGGAAAGGGCAAAGAACAAAGCTTTCGAGGATTGGGCGAAGGGAATGGCCCTCGCAATGAAGAATGAGAAGAAATGGATCAAGGCTGAGGTCTTGATGAAGAATGAGGGAGTATTATTCCGTTATGGCCTATCCTGCCCCCCGAGCATGATAACGAATCCTCCAGGAGATATCATGGCCCTTGATGGTTAGATTCTAGGAACTAACTGCTCTAACTCCTAGGATAGCATTGCTGACTTCATTTGACTTGTTATGCATTTGTAGTTGTTATCCAAACAGCCAATTTCTGATGCTCGTACTTTCCCGTTTGTAGATATTCAGATATTAACATCGGGGATGAATGCTGAGGCTCTTACCCGCATGATGAACGCTCAAAGGGCTGGCGGCAACCCCCAACAACAACAACAGCAACAGGCACACCCTCCCAATGCCCCAAGGGGGAGGGGAATCCGGCGTGGGGCCCGACGTGGCAATGATGGCGCTCGGGGCGGAGCCGGGAACGAGGCTCATCCCGCGGGCCCCATTGAGGATTTGACAGTTGACCGCGCTCGAGGGGCTACTCCTCCGCCGGCTGCCCCCGAAGGTCCCATTGCATTAAGCTCCAGAGGCTCCCGCAATCGCTCGGAAGATGCGGTCCGTTTCCACGATGCAGTCCGGGCCGACCGCCAGGGAAAGAGGAAAAGATTGCCGGACTCCATCCCCATTTCTGGCAAAGGCAAGGAGGTGGTCGTGGGCCACCGTGGCGAGGGTGGCGATACTTCCTCATCGGAGGACGAGGACTTCTGGAAAATGGGCTGCAGGGGTGACGCTCGTTATAAACATCAACGGACCGAAGGTCCAGTACTGCTAAAGAAGAGCGCGTACTCCGTAAACCTCGTTTCAGACATCGTCGGAAAGCTTCAGTTTTCTGGCGATCATGACAAGCTGAACGAGCATGATGCCACTCGAGTCGCCGACGATGCTTGCCACGCCCTCCTGACGGTTAGTCTTTAGTGCCCTTTGTGGGATTTCAACTTTTTCTTCTCTAACTTTGATACTGACCCTCGAGTCAGGCTTTCTAGGAGGTAATCCCTAGGCTCAAGAACTTGCAGGGTCGAGCGCAGGCCTATTCTGAATATAAGGCCAAATATAAGAAGTTGTTGCGCATCTCTGACCCTGGTCAGTTGCAGGAGGATTACAACCATGTCAGCGCTCAACTGACTGACGCCAACCTTGAGAAGGATAGGCTGAAGGAGGATTTGAAGCGGTCTGACGACGCATATTTGGTCCTCGACGATCTCCACAAGAAGCTCAAACAAGAGCGCGATCAGTTGAGGAATCAGAATGGGGAGTTGGGGCGTCAGCTGGCCGAGAGCACACGCCAAAGTGAAGAGGCCAAGAAGACCCTCGCTGAACTGCAAGAGAAGGTAGCAGGCCTGGAAGAAAAGGTGGCATGGGATGTAGTGCTGAAGTTCGTGCGCTCAAAAGCCTTTACTTTTGCTGCCAATATGCACTGCTTTGACAACGCTCGTCGTTTCTTTTACAAGGTGATTGGGCAGATGGTGAAGGTGGGGTTGGCCCCGGAGAGCGCTCGAACCGATGACTGCCTACGCATGGATCTGGATAATAACTGCGTGCCTATGGTGCAGGATGAAGATCCCTCGGACAGTCTGGCGGAGCCGGAGTATCAAGGACTTGTGTCGATGCTCCAGCAGGAGTTCATAGCGGCCAATCCTATAGACCCCGAGCCCATTCAGATAGACGACGAGGGCACCGTTGTGGAAGAGCCTGTCGATGAGGAGCCTGGAGAGGCTCAAGCTTCCGATGCCCCTACGTTAGTCTTCGTTTCTATTTCTACTGCTCCTCCAGAGCCTGGGAATCAAGCCCAGTGATGCTCCTCCAACTGCCGTTTCACTGTTCTGCTAGTTTAAATTTCCATCTTTGTTCGCGAATACTTTAATTTTTTGTACTTAAATTCTGCATTTCTGACAATGGATTTAAGCTTGTTTCCTATCCCTCCTTGGGATGCCCCTTTTTATTAAAGTTTGATTCCCTTCAGTTTTGTACGCCGGGCATGTTTACCTCTTTATGCTTGATGATTGTATGCATGTTTTCTTGGGCACTTGAGTATTCGCAATGGGAATGTATGTGTACGAGGGTGTTTCTTTTGAGGATACCCTGGCACTTATCACCATGCGTTCTAAGTTTAGGATTTGGTAACACCTAACCATTTGAGAAGCGGATGAATGTGTGGGCGCGAGGGTGTTCCTTACGAGGATACCCTGGCCATATTCACAACGGGGCTCGGATTTGAACTTAGGAAACCCCTAAGGATTTAACTAAGTATTGACCTTAAATATGCGATGCATACTTTTATTTCAAGTGTTTCATCGACTTGAGTGAACTTAGAAATCAACTGTAGGATTTGCCAAGTATGGGATTAAAGCGAGCGTAGCTGCAACGTTGGCCTCATCCTTGGGTATGCGGGAAAGGACTTGCCTGGAGTCTGCCCCTTGCGAGCGTACTTTTGCCCAAGAAAGCGAGGGTCACTGGGGGTTTACGAGCGCGAACTGGCGTGGTGAATGCCCAGTTGGCGTAAATTAAGCGTTTAGCGTCCCCCTTTTTGACACGCTCGTTCTTACGACTTATTCGCTTATGATCGCCAATGTTAACTTGGAGTTAATGGGGTATTAATTAAGCCATTTGACGTGGAAGATGCTCGACACGGAGTAGGCTTTCCTTTACCCGGGTCATTAATCAAAAGGAAAGCAAATAAATGACATAATAATGTATCAAATACTTACCGTTATACTTGCAATTTAAAGATGATTACATCATGCTTTCTGTCAAAAGAGAGTAGAAAGTGCCCGAGCGGGCGATAACAAAGGTTGACACTTACACGTAGAATCGCCTAAGATTACACGCATTCCACGGTCTAGGGAGACGCTGGCCTTGCAAAGTCTCTAGCAAGTAGGTGTTGTTCGCTCGTACTTGAATGACTTTGAAGGGGCCTTCCCAGTTGGGATCCAATTTACCCACATGTTTGGAGACTTCCACCTTTTTGAGAACCAAGTCTCCTAGCTGGAAGGTTCTCTCCCTGACACGTTTGTTATATTGGTGGGCTACGGTCGCCTTGTACTTGTGGATGTGAGCCCAAGCTATGTTCCTCCTCTCATCTAATAAATCCAATTCGAACGTCCGGTTGGCTTCGTTGATTGCAAGCTCAAAATAGGCAACGCGTGCGGATTCTTGAGCGATCTCCGCAGGTATCATAGCCTCGGAGCCATATACGAGGGAGTAAGGTGTTTCCCCCGTTGCCGCTCGCGGGGTGGTACGGTACGCCCAGAGGGCGCCCTGAAGTTCTTCTGCCCATTCCCCCTTCTTACTTTCAAGCATCGCTTTCAAATGCTGGAGTATGGTTCGGTTGGTCACTTCAGCTTGACCGTTGGCTTGAGGATGGCCCACGGAAGTGAAGCATTGCTCAATCCCCAGCTCATAACACCAGTCCCGTATGTCAGCCGCAATGAATTGGGAACCGTTGTCTGAGATTAGTACGTTCGGGATGCCATACCTACAGATGATGTTCCTCCAGATGAAGTCCCGTGTGTCGCGGCGTCGTTCCCCGTATTCTCCTCGTTGACAGGGGGATGAGCACCCTTACTTCCTACCGCTCCTGACCTTGTCGCAGTCACCATGTTGAAATCTGCTGGTGTCACTTTTCAACTAGCTTTTTAGGGAAGAAACGGACGATGATGAAGGCGGTGGTGATGGATTTCCCACAGACGGCGCCAAAAATGATGGTGCTGGAAATCGGACTTCCAAAAATGCAACAACACTTTAATATTTGTATGGAAAGGGAAAGACCATCACAGGCGTGAGGGCCTCAGGATCTGGGTTTCCTCTTGAGCGTGGGTTCTTCCAGCTAGGATAACACCAAGAGTGCAAGATGCAATGGTGATGCTACTGTGGTGAGAATAATATGAAGCTTGAGAAGATGAGTGAAATTGCCCAGAACAATGTATGCAGTATGTATGCAGAGGATGACTTGGGAGAGAGTGCAGGTGTTCTCTCCTATTTATATGTTAGGGGTGAGGGTAGATTGGGTAATTTGACCGTGTGGTCCCAAACCTGTGTTGCCCTAACATGTGACGGTCTGTGATGGCATGAGAGTGATAGCTCTAAAAAGTGGGCGACGTGCCAGGTACGAGGTGCACACTGCCATGTGTGGGAAAACACGAATCAGAAAGCAACGGAAATTTAAAAATTTTCCAACAAAAGGACCTTGGACTCGCAATCGTGTATCCAAATTCGTAGAGATAAGAAACTTACTTTTCTTTTATTCTTTCTTGAAGCGTTTCAAGCCACCCAAGAACGCTCTTCTCGCGGCTTGATCCCCTCTCCTTGGTAAAGCTCGAATCTTCAAACTTCTAACTTGAAGCTCTCTAGAGATAGTCCACCAACTTGACTACAATCTAACTAGTAAGGATGCTAGTTCTCTAGTTAGTGTTTAGGCTTAACCTAGGGTTTCGTTTATCTTGGAGAAAGGATGGTGTTCAACACATGAACCAAAAGAATTGCCAAATCGCTCTAAGGGGAGCTCGAGCTCCCCTATATATAGGTGAGGGAAGTGGCCGAAAATCCTAATCCTTATGGACTAAGGATTTGGTCCCTCTCTCTCCTATTACTTGATCATCAAGTAATTTTGACTTTGACTTTGAATTCAAATTCAAATAAACTTTCAAGAGAGCTAAAAATATCCAAACTATTTTTGGATAATTTTATACTTTATTTATTTAAAATAAATAACTTATTTATTCTAATTAATTAATTCATAATTAATTAACTAGATTATTTTTTCTCCAAAATAAGACTTTCTTTTTAATTCAAAAGTAAACCAAAGTCTATCAAATAATTAACACATTTAATTATTTAATATATATATACAATATATATATTTACACGTGTGGGACACATGTCACTCACGTGACCCACACGTGTGGAACCCTTTTGGCCCGATTAACTCGTTTAATCATTTTAAAGCCTCAACTCATGTAACCAAGTTGTTGTGTGTGACCCTCTAGGTTCTCAATTCAATTAGCAGTGATCCTAATTAATTAATTCACTAATTAATTAATCAGTCCACAGATTAAACGACCATAGTCTAGCAACAGGTGTTTAACCCCTAGCTGAATTGGAATGTTCGGATTCGACAGAACCTTTAAGTCATTGATTCATGTGAGATACAATCCTCCTACTTACTATCTCTCAACCAAGATCTAGGGCAAGGGAATAATCAGAACCCTAATAATCCGGTCTTAAAGCTAAGTGCATTTCATATCCATTTGATCTCAATCCAAGAAACCCTTTTCTTGATGTCTTGATCTACTGCCTTGGCCAAGGACTCCATATGGCATATGAATGACTTACACAATAAGAGATCACCTTGCAAATGCAAGTGTAGGTCCTTTCTTGATTCTCATTCACTTTCATGAATCACTTGTGCAGCCCCAACATAAGCCTTGAATCAGTTGTCTAAGGCGACACCCTTTAAAGCTTATACCTAAGACTACAGAGTTAACTCATAAAGTGACAAGGAACCTCAAGTCTAAGGATCAATTAATCACATCAATGACTCGTGAGATATTTCCTAATCTGGAAGTTTCCATTTCCTGAAATAGAAACTTTCTTTCCCATTTAGGAATCTTCTCACACGGGGCACCTCAGTGAACTTAGTTATTAAAGTAAGCACCCTCATGTATCACGCACCTATCAACTATACACTTTGCACCTCCATGAAACAAGGTGGTCCTTCTTAAGGGCGTGATCCCACAAGCAAGCCTTAGAGGAGTCAAGTTGACACTCCCACTGTCTGTAGGACTCATCGGCTTGGAGCATTTTAATAATCATGACTTATGTGATATACGGCTCGTTTCATGAACCATTTCACCTAAATGGTAGAGTCCTAAAGTTATCAGGATTAGGGGAGTTCTCATACATGCACAGCTAAAGTAAACGCATACCAAACAAGAGCATATAAATAAGTGTTGCCTCAATTCGTTATTTCATTCAAAGATTGTCTGTGATTACAATAAGGAAAAGCACAAAGCGGATATACAATCGGCTTTCTAGGGCACTATTCCTAACACCATGGTGTCAGAGGTTGTTGGCGAGGGCCGCATGAGAGGAAGGCCCAAGGTCCGCTCCGCTAGGGTTCGAATCCATCACGGTGGGGAAGGATCATACTCGAGCGTTGGTGGCGCTCGAAGGGCGCACGGATGGGTTCCCCGCGGCTGATGACCCTTGAGCGTCAAAACCACGAGCATCGGGAACGTGCCCTCGCGTGGGTGCCCTCTTGAGAAGGGTAACCCTGAGGGCCGAGATGTGACCGCCAAGCCTGTCGGCTCGGGCCCTTTACCTGAATAGTTAGCCGAGGCTCAAGGGCCTGTATTAGTTGGCAAGTGAGTGGGCTGGGTTGGCCCGCGAGCCCATCAATGCGAGCGTACAGTCTTCAAGTCAACTGATGGCGACACGTGGACAGCTCTGATACGAGCGTGTTTTTATGCCTCATCAAGTATAATTTTGGATATTAAATGAAAGCTAAATGTTTATAATAAAATAATAATTTTTAAAAAGGAAAAGTATTTATAAAATAAGCTACGGTTGGAATTAAATTTCGGTAAGTGTATGAGAATTCATAAAATAATTTAAGGATTGTTTTGGTTATAATATTGAATAGAGAAAGTGTTCGAATACGAAATACTCAAAACTAGGGTTTCCGGACGATTTTTGATACTACGGGAGTTAGAATAGGAATTATGGTTTGTGGGTGTTATCAAACTTCTCGAAATGATTAAAGGATTAATTTGACTGTAGTATTTGATAGGAAAAAGTGTCTCTACAAATTCCTACATTTAGGAATGAATAGTATCTAGGGACCTAATGGGAATTTTGGCCAACATATTTCAAAATGTATTTCGGGATATCGAAAGTTTGGATATGAATCCGGCAAGTGTAAGATTTAGTTTTTCTAAGGTTTTATGAGGAAGATGTAAAGGTTTAGGCTCGGTAGATGAATACTAAAGTAGGTCTCATAATGAAATAATATTCAATAATCCAGGCATAAAAGCACGTAGTTCACATAAAATGTAATGCACAATGGTTTGAGGCTACAAACGCTTTCTTCTCGCTCTTTACTTACCTATTTCTTCTTGGCCCCAAATCAGGGTTGTTACATTACATAAACAGGTAAGTGTCCACAACATGTAATTCAATATTGAGTGTCATTATTTATACGGAATTAAGATTCACAACGTGTAATGGTAACTCTTTTGTAAACACTAAATACGGAATTAGCCGCACGTTCATGTCTAATTAGTGTTATACCTCTTTAATATATACGTCCAATGTTTAACGTTTTACGACAAAGTCTGCTTTTTATTACTAGTTTTTAACTGTAAAGCACGGACACGCCGAAATATTGGTCCGTGCAGTGTCGGACACGGACACGTCTCAGACACGTGTCGGACACGCCGGATCCGTGTCCTAAAAAAAAAAAAAAAAAAAAAAAAAGAGCGACACGATGTCGGACACTTCGTAACAAAGTGTCCGACACGGTTGGGGAAGAAAAATGAAAGAAATCTCTAATCGTTGCAGGTGCTTCAGAGTTCAGCCTGAGAAGAGAAGGGGAAGAAGTCCCCAGAACCAACATCGTCTCACCTTTAGAAAAGGGGAAGAAATCCCCAACACCACCATCGTCGGCGTCGTTCGCCGCCACTGCCAGTCTGCCACCTTTGCCCTTTCTCTCTTCGAGATGAAGCTAGCCTTCATTCCGCCGTTTGCCGTCGCCAACACCCGCCACCACCGCTACTATCTTCAATTCCTCCTGATCTCCAGCCACCACCGCTAATTCCTCTGTACGTGTCGGTGTGGCCAAAGCAGGGGAAACAAATTAAAAGAAATAGAAGAATGGGCTAAGCTTAGCCCTCACGCCCCTTATCAAAACTCAAACTCAATTAATGGGCATTGGGCCAAATCTTTATTATTAGGCTGTTTTGGTTGTATTGACTTCATAACTATTAAAAATTTAAAAGTTTTGGGCTAACAAAATGGTCCACTTAATTTTAAAAGATAAATTAATATTTATAAAATATATTATTTATATATAAAATATAGCCGTGTCAGAGTCGTGTCGTGTCCTAAAATTATGAAAAAATCTGTGTCGCCGTGTCCGTGTCGCCATGTCCGTGTCCGTGCATCATAGGTTTTTAACGATTTATTAGACAAAGTCTGCTTTTTATTACTAGTTTTTAACGTTTCACTGGACAAAGTTTTTAACGATTTGCTAGACAAAGTCTGCTTTTTATTACTTGTTTTTAACGATTTACTGGACAAAGTCTACTTTTAATTCCTAATATTTAACGCATCACTCTACAAAGTCTGTTTTTAATTTATAATATTTAAGGCATCACTCTACAAAGTCTACTTTTAATTCATAACATTTAAGGCACCACTCTATAAAGTCTCCTTTTAATTCCTAATATTTAAGGCATCACTCTACAAAGTCTGTTTTTAATTCCTAATATTTAAGGCATCACTTTACAAAGTTTGTTTTTAATTTACGAATATTTAACCCCATCACTCTACAAAGTCTGCTTTTATTACGAATATTTAACCCATCACTCTACAAATCTACTTTTAATTACGAATATTTAGCCCATCACTCTGCAAAGTCTGCTTTTAATTACAAATATTTAATATATCAGTCTACAAACTACAGTTTTAATTCCTTGCTCAATAAATCAACAATATAATTGATTAAAATTCCTTGCTCATTCGAAAATTACAACCAGAATTGAAGAAAATAAAACATAAATATCAAACTAAAATACTGTAATTCAAAAACGGATTGTGTAACATGTTTCATCATCATAAAATGGTTTTGCATCCTCCAGAAGCTTGATCACTCTTCAGTTTTCTGTGAGTGTCCACAACATTTAATTCAATATTGAGTGTCATTGTTTATACGGAATTAAGATTCACAACGTGTAATGGTAACTCTTTTGTAAACACTAAATACGAAATTAGCCGCAAGTTCATGTCTAATTAGTGTTATACCTCTTTAATATATACGTCCAATGTTTAACGTTTCACTGGATAAAGTCTGCTTTTTATTAATAGTTTTTAACGATTTACTAAACAAAGTCTGCTTTTTATTACTTGTTTTTAACGTTTCACTGGACAAAGTCTGCTTTTTATTACTAGTTTTTAACGATTTGCTAGACAAAGTCTGCTTTTTATTACTAGTTTTTAACAATTTACTGGACAAAGTCTGCTTTTTATTCCTAATATTTAACGCATCACTGTACAAAGTCTGCTTTTAATTCCTAATATTTAACTAATCACTTTACAAAGTTTGTTTTTAATTCATAATATTTAAGGCATCACTCTACAAAGTCTACTTTTAATTCCTAATATTTAAGGCATCACTCTATAAAGTCTGTTTTTAATTCCTAATATTTAAGGCATCACTTTACAAAGTCTGTTTTTAATTTACGAATATTTAACCCCATCACTCTGCAAAGTCTGCTTTTAATTACGAATATTTAATTACAAATATTTAACCCTTCACTCTGCAAAGTCTGCTTTTAATTACGAATATTTAACCTACTTTTAATTACGAATATTTAGCCCATCACTCTGCAAAGTCTGTTTTTAATTATAAATATTTAACCCATTACTCTACAAACTGCATTTTGAATTCCTTGCTCAACAAATCAACAATATAATTGATTAAAATTCCTTGCTCATTTGTAAATTACAACCAGAATTGAAGAAAATAAAACATAAATATCAAACTAAAATACTGTAATTCAAAAACGGATTGTGTAAGATGATTCATCATCATAAAATGGTCTTGCATCCTCCAGAAGCTTGATCACTCTTCAGTTTTTTGTGAAAAAACAAATCATTACAATAGGTGATTACAATTTATTTATGAGAAAAAAATACAGCAGTAGATAATCAGTCAATTTATATAAAAATATATTCAGATATATGTAGAATCATAATCAGTTTGTTCAGACATATATTTAGATATATACAAAAATCTTACAGTAAGTTCATACAGAAATATATACAGATTAGTTTATACAAAAATATATTCAGATATATATTTGTATATATCTCAAATATATATTTGTATATATCTCTGCATAAACTGACTGTGGGATTTTACGTATATGCAGAAATCTCACAGTCAGTTTATGCAGAAATATATATAGATATATGCAAAAATCTCATAAATATCAAACAATTGTTTTACATAAATCTCAAATATCAAATTTCAAGCAAAAATCTCTTTAGATATATGAGAATTTTCAAATCGCAAAGCAAAAAACTCAAATAAATTGACAATATAATTGATAAAATTCCCAAAACACAGATAATGGATAGAGTCCTTGTTCAACAAACTAACTAAAATACTCAAAACAGTTAATAACTTTAGATTCAATACCAGATTACCCAACCAAAAATAATTGCAAATTTAGTAGCACAAATCAAATCTATTGTGATATATGTAGAAATCCCAAAATCGTAAAAATTTTCAGATATATGCAAAAATTACAAATTGCAAGAATTTTTTCACATATATACAAAAATCTCAAAGTCTCTTTGGATATTCACAAAAATATATGGAGAATCTCAAATCTCATAGCAAACAAAAATCTTTTAAGTATATATAAAAATTTCAAATTGCATATATGTAGAAATCTTCAATTTGCATAAATTTATTCACATATATATAGAAATCTCAAATTTGCAGAAATTTATCAACAAATTTGAACTTAAATATGTCAAATCAGAAGGGTTACAGAAAATATCTGAAATTAATTTTGGTATGGTGGAAGACGCAACGACTTCTTCTTGTTCTCTCATCTTCTTCTTCAACAACGGAGGTACGCTTGTCGGCGCAACGACTTCTTCCTCTTCTCTCATCTTCTTCTTCTTCAACATCAGATTTCGGAACTCCTTCGGTACAGAGAATGGAAAAGTAAGAGAGAACGATGAAGATGAGATATGACTTATTATTTTTCTAATTTATCATGGACATTAAGGTAATTTTACTCGTTTTCGGGGGGGGGGGGGGGTTAAGAAAAATATGTTGTGTATTGAGAATCTAAAATAGACGAATTTCAAACCAGAGGATTTAGCAAACGTCTTGAGACTTATCAGGAGTGTTTATTAATCCTCCGGAAAATTTATCAGAGAAGTTGAAATATTTGATATGATTGATCACGATTTGGTTGACTTTACCGGTTCAAGGATCTCTCATCCAAGTGCTTAGTTCCGATATGACCGTGCGAGGATCAAATAGGATCCGATTGTAATTAATTTAGTGGCGATATAAATAAAGAAACTTTTTCTAATAAAGTGTTTTTTTTTATCTTTCAAAATTATACTTTAGAGTTCAGAAGCGTTGGTATTATATGATGGTGCAGGAATGTGAGTTTCCTAAATGCAACAATCACTTTAAGATTTGTTTGTGAAAGGGAAGACCATCACAGGCGGGAAGGCCTCAGGATCTGGGTTTCCTTTTGAGCGTGGGTTCTTCCAGCTAGGATAACACCAAGAGTGCAAGCTACCAGGGTAGTGTTACTGTGGTGAATGAGAAGCTTGAGATGATCAGTGGAAAATGCCCAGAACGATATGTGCAGTTCTTATGCAGAAGATGGCCCAAGGGAGAGTGCATGAGTTCTCCCTATTTATATGTTAGGGGTGAGGGTAGAAGGGTAAATTGACCGTGTGGTCCCAAACCTGTGTTGCCCTAACACGTGGCGGCCCGTGAAGGTATGAGAAGGACGTTTCTGAAAAGGAGGCGGCGTGTCAGATGCGTAGTGCGCACTACCTTTGTGTCAGAAGTCGTTGGCGAGGGTGACGCGGGGGATGGGCCTAAGATTCTCTCTGCCGAGGTTCGGATCCAACGCAGCGGGGCATGGTCATGCACGAGCGTTGGTTACGCTCGAAGAGTGTATGGATGGCCTCCCCACGATAGATGACCCTTGAGCGCCGAAATACCGAGCATCAAGAATGGGCCCTCGCGCGGGTGTTTCCTTGAGAAGGATTCCCCCGAGGGCTGAAAATGTGAGCGCCAAGCCTATCGGCCAGGGCCCCTAGTTTGAACAATCGGCCGAGGCCCGATGGCCCAAACTAGTTAGTAAGCGGATGAGCTAGGTTAGCCCACGAATCCCTTAAAACCGAGCGTATACTCTTCAAGCTCGTTAAAGGTGACACGTGGACGGCTGAGATACGAGCATGTTTCTGAGTCCCATCATTATATAAAGTATAATTTTTGATGGATTTTTTTATTGAAATGTTGCTAGCTTTCTGACTATTCAATTGAAATTCAAATTTGTGATCAATTCGTTTTGACAAATATTTGTTGACTTATATCTCCTATTTCATATATTTGCTGAGATTTTGAGGAATATTTCCTTTTAGTAGTTTATCCCATAAGAATCCGAATAATGCTTAAGGTTTATAAGCGACCTTCCAATATTTTCCTAAAAATGTCCCAATTCATATCTCTTTTCTTTTCATAACTTCCTACAACGAAAAAGAAAGAGGGCCAAACCTGTTTTCACCTAATATATAACACTCCAAAAAATATTTTCTTATAATTTATTATCGTGTCGGATACCCGTTACATAAAATATTTAAGAGGATCATAGCTTCTGCCTCTATATTAATTACCATGTAAATTCATCCCTAGTTTTTCATATTTCTTAGAGTATACTAAGAGATAGTTTATTTTATTAAAAATATATATATTAGTTATTTAACATACTAATTTTTATGTTTACAAAAATATTATAAGAGCCCTATATTATTGACAAAGTCCAAGAAAATATAAGAATACACTATGTTATTTAACTACTTCAAAAGAGAGTTTTTAATTAATTAGAATAATTTATTGTAGTAAATAAATTGAATTGGGTATTTAACAAAATTTTAAAATAATCGTATTAGATCTAACTAAATAATAAACTATGGAAGTAAACATTTTATAACTCCCCTATGTATACATTGATATCAGGCTTGGAAATGGGAATTTTGGGTGCTTTTTCTAAAATCAAAGTTACACTTTAAATAACTTTTATATTTTCTTTTAGAAAATGAGGATAAAAAGTATAGGTAATCTTGCATGGGAATTTTCATAAAAGTGTGTGATAAAGTTGGGGACTTTATTTGTGTATTGCTGCCATCATTATTCTCGAAGGAAGGGCATTCCATTATCTATTATGCTAATTTCACTTCCCATGTGTGCACTATACGGACATGACAATACGGACCCGATAATACCGGCACGACACATAACTATAATAACATAATTTTTTCTCAAAATTATTTATGTAGGGAATCTCCAATACGGTGTTTGACACAAGTGTGTAATACGAAACGACACGACACTATAAAATGATATTTTTATAAGTATCGATGCCTTAGAGGGATAAGGAATGAATTGGAGGACCCAAACTCATGTTGCAGAGTGAATATTCCTAACGGATAGAAGTTATGTAATACTGGTAAAGATACAATTGGATGCCCACAAAGCCATATACAATTTAAAAACATCTTATATATATATATAGAGAGAGAGAGAGAGAGAGATTCTCATTGCACTAACAACTATTCTTGATGAGCACATTGAGTGAGCTCATTCCAAGTAAGAAAGGCTCCAACTTGACCACACAAACTTACTTTGAAGCTAAAGTGGATGCAAACCAAAATCTGAGTATCACTGCCAATACTCATATAGCAGCTACATCATACTTCCTCAACATTTACACATAAATAAGTATATTTCAAGACATTCAAGAAGACCTCTATAATGAAATAGACTGATATCAAGCAGCAGTAAAACCATTCAGACAACAACCTATTATTACACTAAATCAGCATTCTCTCTCATAACATCCTGATAAAATAAAGATTATGTCAAAAGATGGAGCACCCGATTTCATCATCCCGACGATCAACATCGACGATGGAATCAGACAGCGGGTAGTAAAGGGGGCGTGAGTACGTATAAGAATGCATAGGCAAAGTGTAATACGAGGCGGTAATAGGTGGTGCAGCATTGTAACTCATCCCATATTCGGGGGCAGCATAGTAATACTGTGGATATGAGAAGCCATACTGACGTGGAGGGTTGTGATACATTTGATCGTCGACTGGGGGGCCCATGATTGCTGTTTCCGGAGGAGGTCCACCCCCTGGAGGTCCACCCCCCGGAGGTCCACCGCCCGGAGGTCCACCCCCTGGAGGTCCACCCCCCGGAGGTCCACCCCCTGGAGGTCCACCGCCATTTGCTTGACCTGAATTTCCCTTCTTTTTCTTCTTCTTCTTTTTCTTCTTTTTACCTCCGGTGCCCTCTCCACCGCCTGCTGGTGGTGGACCGCCCTTTTCCTCTGTGTTATCATCGCCGGATGAGTCGTCAACGTTGCCGTTATCTTTTGTTGTATTTTGTGATTCGTCAAATTTCTTCTGATCATCACCGCCTCCACCACTTTCGTCCGTCCAAATTTCAGCAAGTTTCCCAGATTTTATCAGCTTCTTGACTAAGATTTCGGCTTCAACATTTCCGGTAACTGTGACTTTGTGCTGTTTGGAGTCTATCTCTATTTTATATACTCCTGAATGGATAAAGAAAACAAGAACTTCAAAAATAACAAACATAAGCTAAACCAAGCACAAAGTTAAATGAACTATTACGCACCTTCAATACTTTGAAGGATTTTCTTGACTTTCTTCTTGCAGCCTGCACAGTGTATAGAAACTCTCAAGGGCCATATCTGCATAACAGAACGTAAACAACCCATTCATTAGCAAGGCAATTACATGATTAACGATTATCAAATCATATAAACGTCGAACAAACTACCTTGTAAGGGAGGGGTTCAGGGTAGTCACCACCTGCCTGATCTGGTTCCATTCAGTGTGTGTTCTGGTGAAAAAGAGGCTAAGTTTATTAGGGAGAGGGAAAGGAAAAGGAGCCCTCTTGTACTGCTACTTGCTTCAATGGGGAAGCCATAAAATGGAGAATCTAGTACCAATAAATATGGCATCAATGAGGAGAAAGGACTGATATGCCCCCCTGAATGTGAAAGTCACTAGGAAAAAGCCACTACAGACTTGGTACATCATCAAAACTATATGAATGGTGCGCAATAATGGGCCAAGTGCAGAAGTCAACTCTGTTTTTAGTATGCATATAATCCCTATTCGAGAGCCACAGTTATTAGGAGTACCGAACACCATGCATGTTTTATTTTGGTAAGGATCTGAGTATTAGCCCACAACCACATCTAGGCTTAACACATCTTAGAAATTGCAGAGCAAAGTAGCACAAGCCATTATGTTGGAGGTCATCTGTAATCAGAAATAAATCATTGGGACAAGGAATTGAGACATAAAGCATACTGTGAAAAGTGGTGGATCAAAAGTTAAAGGGAGGAATCACCTACAAAAGCTGAAGCAAAGCAGGGGAAGGATAAGATAAGCCACAAATAAATGGAATGCTTTTCATCATACATGTATTTACATATCAAAGAGAGAATACTGAAAGCAGTAAATATACCTGCAAATTCATCATCTGTATTACGGATCTCCCCATAAAGAATTAAACATACTTATCAAGTTATCTAATGCATCCTCCATGAACCCCCAAAAGTTTCAAACGAACTATTTGAATGATAGAATTATGAAGCTCAGAGTGAGGTTCAACAATAATTGCCACATAATTGCTGATGCTTATAGTGACCGGAAAATTTTTGAATTCTCAAAGGCCTTTTATTATGTGGTATCAAATTTAGGAATTGTCTGTATACAATTACATTTCTAACAAGTAACAATATTGCCAAAGCAATGGCCATTAGAAAGAGTACAGCTTGATATTCGCAACACAAGCCATAAGGAAGAAGAAAGCCAAATTTAACCATCGATAGCCTAAATTTCTTAAGCAAATCAGAGATCATGACATCACAAAGCTTTCCGGCATATGATAACACCAAAAATAACAGAAACAAAAGCCACAAGAGCTCCATTTCTAGAGAGCCCGAATTCAGTCCATGTCAGAGGCTTTCTGACATCAACTAATACCTCTCCGAAACGTTCTTTAAGATCTTCCAGTGATCCCGAGTTATCAATCACAATATCTGCTTTGGTTCTTTTCAAATCCAGAGGCATTTGAGCATTGATCCTACTCTGAGCCTCCTCAACTGTGGATCCGTCTCTTGATGTAAGTCGACGAAGCTGAGTTTCGGGATCAACCCATACCACAATAATGGGCTTCGTCCACCTGTCCATTTTGGCCTCAAACAACAGAGGTACATCAAGAACAATGATCGCGCAACCCCTCATCCACAGCTTGAACACTTCAAGGAGAATCCCAGAAGAAATATAGGGAGCGAGCAACCTGCAAAACATTAAATCATGAACTCAAATATCTTGGTGGTAAGATATTGCTCCCAAGTCGCATAAAAGCACAATCTTTAAGATCTTCATCTCATTCTAGCCATGTTACTACACTTCACTGAGCTAAATTCCAGAAAATAAGTAGAAATCTTCTTCAAACATGGAATTCATAAAAGCACAATCCCAATTCAAACTTTTCTACTCAAACAAACAATGTCTATGTCTTGTGTACAAAGAATCAGGGATACCTGTTAAGAAGCTGCCGCTTATCGGGATCATTGAACACAATCTGCCCAAGCTTCGGCCTATCTACTTCTCCATTATCAAGCAAAATCTCATCCCCGAAAGCAGCCACCACTTTCCTCCATCCACCAGAGCCTTTCTTCAAAGCATTCTACAACTCCATAAAGACATAATTATGTGAAAAAAGCATATAGATAAAACTGAGAATTTCACCCAATTCACGAAGTGGAAAGAGATAGGAAATACACGAGCAACGACGTCGGCATCAACTACGGGAATGCCGTGAGCTTTGAACAGATTGGAGACTGTGCTCTTGCCAGATCCTATCCCTCCTGTCAATCCAACTATCCTCATTTGGAACTATATCACCACCTGGAAAACGAATTCAGATCGAGTTCGCCGGAGAACGGAAGAAAATCGCTGTCCCCTCGAGAGCACAGTGGAATCGCGTTGATAAGGACTGTGAAAATTGAGCTAGATAAAAAATTTAGTTATTCCTTTTTTGTTGGAAAATTGTAGCCAACAAGCGCATCTGGTGTAGTGGTATCATAGTACCCTCCCACGGTACTGACCGGGGTTCGATTCCCCGGATGCGCATTTTTTGTTTTTACTATCTCTCTCATTTGAGTGTTTGATACTTCAATGTTGACGATTTTTACTCTTTCTGTCTTTTTTGAATATTTGATTTGATGATTCTTCAATGTTGAGTATTTGATTTGATGGTTCAGAATCCATAGACTTACGAATGATAACTCCAAGTATTTTGAACGTCACAGCGGCGGCAAGAATCGTCCGCCTCTTAACCACCTGCTGCAGTTCTCGTTCCCACCTCCACCAAATTCTTGCACAGCTGCACCTCCACAATCTCCGGTCAGACACCACCGTCGCCCACCGCTTTATCACCGCGTGCCACTCCTTAAACCTCCTCAACTCCGTCGCTTTCCCCCTTTACATAAACAGGGTCACAACACCCCATACCTTCGTTTGCAATACTCTTCTCAAGGCCTTTTCTCACTCCAGCACTCCTGTAAAATCGGCGGTAGTGTTCTCTCACATGCATAGGAATTGTATCCCTTTTAACCATTACAGTTTTCCGTTCGTGCTGAAAGCTTTGGCGGACTTGAAGCTGATTATGGAGGGACTCTCGGTGCATGCCCAGATAATTAAAATGGGTTTTGTGAGTGATGTTTATGTTGGGAATTCTTTATTGAATTTGTACGCTGTGGCAGGGGATATGGCATTGTGTGGGAAGCTGTTTGATGAAATGCCGCTGAGAGATGTAGTGTCGTGGACTATTATGATCTCGGGGTTTAAGGCAGCTGGGAGGTTTGGTGATGCTTTGATTGTGCTTGAGACAATGAGAAGTGAAGGTGTGATGCCGAATCAGGTGACTGCGGTTAATGCTTTGGCCGCTTGTGCTGGTTTAGGTGCACTGGATATGGGTGTGTGGATCCACGAGCTTGTGAAACGGAGTAAGTGGGAATTAGATGTGATTTTGGGTACTGCCTTGATTGATATGTATGGGAAGTGTGGGCGAATTGACAAGGGGATTCTTGTTTTTGAGGAAATGAGTGAGAAGAATGTGTTCACTTGGAATGCGATTATCAAAGGTTTAGCTCTAACTAAGAGTGGAAATGACTCTGTTAATTGGTTCATCAGAATGGAAGAGGAAGGGATGCAACCTGATGAGGTGACTTTGATTACAGTTCTTTGTGCATGTGTCCATTCAGGTCTTTTGAATATGGGGAGGCGGATATTTTCTTCGTTGGTTGATGGGAAGTACGGATTTTTACCTAATGTGAAGCATTATGCCTGCATGGTTGATCTTTTAGCGCGCTCTAAGTGTTTAGACGAGGCGTTTAGGATGATCAACGAGATGCCATTTGAGCCAACTGTGAGTATTTGGGGAGCTCTGGTTGCTGGCTGTAGAGCTCAAGGAAATTCTGAATTGGGTGAGATCGCTGCTTGGAAACTCGTGGAGTTGGAGCCGCAGAATAGCGCTTATTATGTTGTGTTGTCTAATTTTTATGCGGAAGCAGGAAGATGGAGTGACGTGGAGAAAATCCGAGAATTGATGAAGTGTAGAGGAATTAAGAAGGATTTGGGTAGCAGCAAAGTTGAAAATTTAGGAATATCGCCATGAAGGGGTATGTGAAGTGTTCGCTTAAACTGGGATTCATACAATGAAACTACATCTTGTTTGTGTATGTCTCCTTTTCTGTTTCTCTAAGCTGCAAGTTCTCTGTTTCCTTTACACTATGTTCGGTTTTAGGAGTGAATTGTGTGATCGATATAGTGGTGATGAGAAGGTGATTTTGATTCAGAATGGGATTCTTGTTTGTCTTATGAAAAAGGTTTCTGCAAAATCAACAAAAATTTACAATATTTCTACTCTAATCTTCTTAGGTATACTTGAGAGTATTTCATCAGCTGACTATTTCTGCATACATGTCATTCATAGGTCATATAAGGTATTCCATGTTTGAAAATGGGAAATTTTCAGTCCCCTTCGCGAAGATTTAATAACCTTTTTGGCTTCATTTTGTCAATAATTGTTGAAAAAACTACAAATAAAACTACTGCTATCTCATCTGACTTTAGGTGATTGATGTAACATATTAGTCTCTGATTATCCTAAATTTTGTCAATAATTGTTGAAAAAACTACAAATAAAACTACTGCTATCTCATCTGACGCTAGTGATTGATGTTACATATTAGTCTCTGATTATCCTAAATAGGCTGAAAGAATCAACAATCAAGAAAACAATAACATTTTATTTCAGAAACACAATAAGCAGAAAAGATCACATTACATAATCTCAGACTCTTATTCGATACATGTAACAAGAAGACACATTGAAGCTCATTAGTTGTTTTTCCATGCAAGAACCTTCTGCCAGGATGGCCTCGCCATGATATCCTCACGCCACGCACTCACACGAGGCCTCGAATCAAACACGGCCTTGACCCGTGTCCCCATTAAGTACATCATGTTGGGAAGGTGATGGAGATCTGCTAGAGTGACAGCGTCACCACCCAAGTACTTGGATTGAGCCAATCGAGCTTCGTACACATCGAGAACCTTAGCAAGCTCGGCTTCTTTCTTCTCGACAACAGCATCGTCCGTGGGCAATCCGATCATCGCCTTAATGCAGAGTTCCCAAGTCAAAGTTGAGGCTACAGACTCAAAGTGCTGAGCCTCCACCTCCATCCAAACGGATGCAATAGCCATCTTTTTCGGGTCGTGGGGTACGAGTGGGGTCCCCTTGTTGGCGTAGGTATGTGCAATGTACTGACTGATTGCCCTTGATTCTGCATTACAGTTTACAAAGTTATTATGGGTAGTGTTTGCAAGCTCTAAAAAGTAAAAATAACTGATTTTGTGCTTTTAATTTAGAAAAAGTTGAAATAGAGTGTTCTGCTTTGCTGTTTCTGCTTGAGATAAGCTGAAATAACTTTTAATCCAACTAGTTTTTACAAGTCTAGCCTTTGATTTCCTATATAGCTTTTTCCAGATCTGTTTTTGCACTTGTCATGTGATTTACTTGTCGAACTCAATCGGGGCTAGAATTTCTCTTTAAGCAGGTATTCATAATCTTGGAAATTTGGACAAAAGCAAATAGCACTTACCAAAGAGCTTCAGGTCTCCATCTTCAAAGGCTGGAACTTGACCAAATGGCTGCATCCATCAATCAAAGCAATTGCATCACTATATTCGTAAGCTTTGAGAACTACGTACCATTATATATATATGTGTGTGTGTTGCTTACATTAAGGGAAAGATAAGGCTCCTGTTTGTGCTCTCCGGTTGCCATGTTCACCGGAACGAACTCATAATCGAGCCCCTTCTCGTGCAGGCAGACAATAACTCTCATTGCTGCAGTTGATATCTTGCTCCCATGGACCTTGATCGCCATTTTTGGATGAACTAAAGTGAAGTATCAAAGAAACTTGTTGAAGAAGATGATACAAAATGGAGATGTTGCGCTGGTACTTATAGGCGATTCTCTGTTTTTTAATATGTTAGGGTTTGGGACTGGTGTAGCTTTTTATGCCAAAAAATTTGACCAAAGAAACTATAATTATCTTTTACAAAACCAAATGAAACTTTTATTTTCTTGGAAATAATTTAATATCAGAAAATTCTTGTATGAACTGAGTCGCTGTCTGCATGTGAGATTAATAATGATCTGGATTTTATCATTCTTTCATTTTAGGGTTTTTGTATAAGAAAAATGCAGCAAAATCTTAACCTTCGGATGCATGAATCGAGGCCAAACTTGGTGCATACGAAAATTTCCCTTTTTTACTATTAATTTGGATAATATGCTATATTTGTATGTGTATTATTACATAAGTGCTGATGTCATTTAGATATGTTGAGATTCAGATTTCTTGAGAAATGATATTTCCTAAGATTGAGAAATATTTTATTTGAAGGAGGTGTGGGTGGTTGGAGTGGATGGCTTTACTTCGTACAAATTGTATATCTATTAAATTAAAAATTATAGATATTAGCATCAACGACTTTAGGGTAGCTTTATTAAATATGGGCCCATAGCCATTATGCTTGTTTCTATTTTGTATAATATTTCTTTGGTAAAAGTCATCCATCAAATCTTGGGGGGTAATTGTGAGATTTAAGATTTTCAAACGAAGACTCTAGATAATTTTACTTTGGGCGAATTTTATATATTATTTTTAATAAAATTATAAATTAATTCTTTTTCTTTAAGAAATTAAAATATAATTTCCAATATAATTGAAATTATGAATTAATTCTTTTTAAATTAAAGTATAACTTTTTTTTTTCAGGTAAAGTATAATTTTGATATTTCCTCTAAATGTGTAAACTTCTGAAAATATTCTTAGAAATACTCTTTTTTGAGTAGTTTTCAGAAACTTTACATTTCTATTGAAAATGTCATAAGATATACCTTAATGTTATAGTAAAGGGAAATTTTTTTTGTCCGGAAGTGTTGTCGATCTCTAAAAATATGTTACTTATGAGACAAGTGCATATTTTTAGCAGTTTTGGACTGTTTTGATCACCAACTTCTGATTATTTTGCTAGAATCCAAAATCAGCCCAGAACATGCTTATAACTTATTGAGTTTTTGTTGTTAATTAAATTTTATTTAGACAATAATATTCTCAATAAAATGTTAATATTCCTTAATTAAACTTTTTATATCTATATAGAACTCATGATCAGTATTTTTTCTTTTACTACATATAATTTTAAAATTTTAATTAAAAGTTTGACAAAAAATCTATAATTACTAAGTAATTTTTTTTTTATAAATTCTTTTTCTCTTTTCTTAATTTTTATGAATTTACTTATTTTAAAACCTTTCCATATATTTTTTTTATTATTTATTTTTTTACATACATTTTATTTATCAATGTAGTTGCCCTCTAAAGCGTCATAAAAAACACAAAAACTTTTAAGAACGGCCCCACTCTCTCTACCAATTCAATGGTTCTTTTGGGTTTTTTTTTGGTAATATTTTAATCTTTCCTTCACAAAAGCCATATGTTGGCTCATGTGCTGGTCTTATTAGAGATAGAGCTGCAATTCCTTCTGATAATCTGCTGCTTCCAAGTAATTGGTCTGTCCCGCCGGCAGATTGGATAAAGGTGAATTCGGATGGAACCACTTTTGAGGATGACGATGAACTGGGATTAGGAGTGATGGCAGAGAGATCATTTAGGCAATTGCAAGGGCCGGCGGAGTGCGTGAAATGTTGGAACTAGAGGTAGTAGAAGCTATGGCGATGCTGGAGGCTATTGATTTGGCGAAAACAAAAGGATTCAGTAAAGTGATTTTCGAAAGCGAGTATTTAAACTTGGTTCGTAAGTTACAATTGCAAGAGTCAGACTTATCCTTGATAGGACCGCTGATTAATGACATCCGAAAAAATGCTTCCCAGCTTATGACCATGGAGTTTGCGTTTGTCCGGGAATCATGCAGCACATAATCGCGCTAAATGCTAATGATTATGATGGAGACTTTGAGCTCCCTGATTGTGTTCATTCCTATTTGTTAGACAATGTCGTTATTGTGTAATTCGTCTTTTTGTTCAAAAAAAAAAAAGAATTAAGTATTTAAAATCCCACTATAACATGTTCGAATTATCCGGAGTGTCCAAACAAATTCCGTTGAAATTAAATTATAGCTTGAAAATAATAATAAATTGAGTATTTGAGTAAATCATTATACATTAAATTATTTCTTTTTTTTTTGGTCCAATATACATAAAGTTATTGGATATTCTTTTACACACCGAAATATTGGATATTCTTTTATACACCGAAAAAGGTACATGTCCCGAACATTGCCCTTCAACAATTACAAAAGTTATTGAGATATAATAATGCGATCATTACCAATACCCAACAGTTGAACACTCAAAAACACATTGAAGCTCATCAGTTGTTTTTCCATGCAAGAACCTTCTGCCAGGATGGCCTAGCCATGATATCCTCACGCCACGCACTCACACGAGCCCTCGAATCGAACACGGCTTTGACACGTGTCCCCATTAAGTACATCATATTGGGAAGGTGATGGAGATCTGCTAGAGTGACATCGTCACCACCCAAGTACTTGGATTGAGCCAATCGAGCTTCGTACACATCGAGAACCTTAGCAAGCTCGGCTTCTTTCTTCTCGACAACTGCATCATCAGTGGGCAATCCCATCATCGCCTTAAAGCAGAGTTCCCAATTCAAAGTTGAGGCTACAGACTCAAATTGCTGAGCCTCCACCTCCATCCAAACGGATGCAATAGCCTTCTTTTTCGGGTCGCGGGGTACGAGTGCGTTCCCCTTGTCGGCGTAGGTATGCGCAATGTACTGAGTGATTGCCCTTGATTCTGCATTACAGTTTACAAAGTTATTACGGTAGTGTTTGCAAGCTCTAAAAATAAGTCATTTTCTGCTTTTCATTTAGAAACAGTTGAAAGAGAGTGTTTTGTTTTGCTGTTTCTGCTTGAGATAAGCCGAAATATGTTAGAAGCACCTCCCAACAAGTTTTTTTATTAAGTCTAGCTTTCGATTTTCTGTATATAGCTTCAGATCGGCTTTTGTACTTGTCGTGTGATTTACTCACCAATTGATTAGCTTCGGTTCAGTCAAACTCGATCTGGGCTAGAATTTCTCATTATGCAGGTATGATAAACTTGCAAATCTGGAAAAAAGCAAATAGCACTTACCAAAGAGCTTCAGGTCTCCATCTTCAAAGGTTGGGACTTGACCAAATGGCTGCATCCATCAATGATCAATCAAAGCAATTGCATCACCATATTTGTAAGCTTTGAGAATTACCATTTAGAGTTTATACATATATATGTCTGTGTGTGTATGACTTACATTGAAGTTTGAAAGATAAGGCTCCCTTTTGTGCTCTCCAGTCACCAAGTCAACCGGAACGACCTTGTAGTTGAGCCCCTTCTCGTGCAGGCAGACGATAACTCTCATTGTTGCAGTTGAGATCTTGCTGCCATGGACCTTGATCGCCATTTTGGATGAAGTGAAGTGAAGTATCAAAGAAATAAACTTGTTGAAGAAGATGATATGGAATGGAGATGTTGAGCTGGTACTTATAGGTGATTCTCTGTTTTTTAATATGTTGGCAGTTGGGACTTAGTCATCCGAATAGTGTAGCTTTTTAGGCCAAAAAATTTGACCAAAGTAACTAATTAGTTAATTATCTTTCACAAAACCAAATGAAAATTTCATTTTTTTTAGTAATAATTTAATTTCGAAAAATTCTTATATGAGTCGGGTCGTGACCTGCATACAAGTTTAATAATCATCCGGATTTTACCATTCTTTGTCTTAGAGTTTTTCTTCTTTTAACAAAATGTATCGAAATCTTAACCTTTTGATGCATGAATAGAGACCAAACTATATACATAAGAGGATTATCCTTATTTTAATGCCTGACTATGAGTTTAAAGAGCCAAATTTTGTCATTCCTTTACTTTTTTGAACTTTTTGCAAGAAAAATACGCCGAAATCTTAACCTTCGTATGTATGAATAGATTCCAAACCCGAAACCTTAACCTTTGTATGTATGAATAGATTCCAAATCCGATGCATATGAGAATTACCCTTTTCTTTTTATTATTAATTCAGGATAATATAAAATATGGCTAATTCCAGTCACCCCCAACCTTTTTTTTTTTGGGGGGGGGGGGGCAAGGTGTTGCCCCCCACCTTCTAATCGGTGCATTTTCCCCCTTCACTTTTACAAAATTGAACACTTTGCCCCTTTGACACTATTCCGATGGAATATTCCGTTCAAAATTAATTTTGTCCGTCGATTTCTCTTACGTCACGGCGACCCAAGAGTCAAGACCACTACCATCATGTTCCTCTCTACATGACGGACAAAACTCATACCCCATTCGACTCTATTGGCCGTTGAAGGCGTCGAAATACACCTGCAAGCTTCGCCGGCCATGTACTATCTTTGACTGGCGATTTCTCCTTTGTTTAGTTGTTGGATTTTGATTTTGAAACAAACATTGTGTTCTTTGTGTCAAGAACTTCAATTTGATGTATAATATCAACATATTTGACATCTGATTTATATGAATTTGCCGTTAGTAATCACGCAAAATTTTATCCTTTAAGTCCGACGGAATAATCCTGGAATATTCCGTCGGAAAGGGGATTAAGTGAATATTTTTCAAAGATGAGAGGGTAAGTACATTGATTGAAAGTATAATGGATAAAGCGTACACTCGCCCAAAGGTTGAGGGTGACTGGAATTAGTCCTATCAAATATTTGCATTGGTATTATTACATAAGTGCTGGCGTCATTCAGATTTCTTGAGAAATGGTATTACCTAAGATTGAAAATTTTTTCATTAGAACGAGGTGGTGGTGGTTGGAGTGGGTGGTTTTACTACGTACAATGTTATACTTCTTTTTGAGCAATTATGTAATTAAAAATTAGAGATATTAGCATCAACGACTTTAGGGTAAGTTAATTGAATATGGGCCCACAGTATTGTTTTAGTTTTTATTTTGTATAATAACTTTGGTAAAAGTCGTCCATCAAATCTTGGGTGAAATCAGAAATGTGAATCAACTATTACGAGTTTGAACATGTCAAACGAAAACTTTGACAATTTACTATATTTATTATTTTTAAAATTTAATAAAACTACGAATTAATTCTTTTTGTTTGAGAAACTAGTGGTTCGACATCATTGAAATCATAAATTGATAGTGACGAAAAAAAAAAAAAAAAAAACAAACTAAATCATAAATTGATTCTTTTTGTTTAAGGGGTTAAAGTAACGTCTAATATTTTATGAGAAATTATATTTTTGGAAATATCCTTTATATGGAACAACAAGTGCAGCATTTTTTTGAAGTTTTATACTTTTACTTTGAGAATTTATATTATAATATTTTAAAGAAAAAAGATATTTTTTAATTTAATTCGCCCTCTAAAGCGTCATAAAATTACAAAGACGCCAACAGTGATATATTGATCAAGTGGTTAATGAGTTCATTCTTTAGGGTAGGGTCTCGGATTCAAATTTCACTTGGATGTACGCGAGTTTAAAAAAAAATTAAAAAATTACAAAGACATTTGAGAACAGGCCTAGTCTTTCTACCTATGATGCACGGATACTGTGGTGCCCCGACCTGGGGCCTCCGTAAGCCCACGGATCCGGGTATCAGCTAATACCACTCACTCCTCGAAACCTGTGTAAACACTAATACAAAAGTCATATCTGATTTATAAATATACTACACTAAGGATATTCAAAGTCAATATACTTATCTAAGTTCAAAAGTGTAGTAATACTATTCGTCACTATAGGCCGACTAACTCACCTCAACCAGCATAATTGTACTTGAAATTTAGTTGCTATCATATTCAAAGTAGTGAGCATAAGGTTTCTCCTAGCTCAATTTTCCTGTCCCGCATTGCATCCTTTATTCATATATTCTGGAGAACAAAATGAAATAGAGGGAAATATAAGGTGAGTCAAATGACTCAGTGGGAATTACAATAATAATCAGGAATAAAAAGATAGCAGAACACGTCGGAAGAATAATGAATAGAAAGATACCAGAGCACATCAGAAGAATAACGGTAACAACGATAACAGAAATGAAGAATAGGATAAACAGATAATGTTCACTGAGGGTCAAGTGTTATAGTTTCCGCCTTGTATCGCCTTCCCAGATGATCAATCCAGGCAGTAGACAGTGGGTAGTGGCAGAACAGAGACCAACGACGCACGCATGGTCATTCCAAGGGCGCGACCCAAGGAATTAACGAACTTTGGGGTCCCCGCAGTCGTTATTCTCCTTCATATTGGTTTACATAATCGGTTACAGAATCAGGCTTAGGTAGGTTTAGGGTAGGCTTACAAAGTGGCTCAAACAAAATGGCTATCAATTAGAGGCTCAGAACACAAGGCAGTGAACATGCAGTAGACAGTACAGTAAAAGTTCAATGAACAGATCAACAGACAGTGACAAATTAGCAAACAGTTCAGATAATAGATCAGTAAACAGTTCAAAAGGTAATTTAGACAATTTAAGGAGCAATGCAAAAGATAAACCAAGGAACAATTCAAGAATAATGAAGCAGGTAGGCTAATAGAAGTAAAGAGAAAGAAATCATAGTACGAGGATTGTGTTTTGTCTCCAACAAGAAGGGGTTATTCCGACCTTTTCGTTAGGGTTGTTGCATTTCCTTGTTTGCTTGTTGTTGCTTTAAGTTACCTGGCAAGAATAATGTAATTAACTAAGCTCATATTCTATTATTCGTTATTAACAGTTTCTAAATTACCGACTTTTATATAATGACTTAATCTTAATGCAGTTAGTAATAAGTTAGTTGATTAGCAACTACATGTAATTATCGTTATATTCTATTAACAATTATACAAGCCCCGATATATATTTAACCAGTATTATTAGAGATCAATCTGTCCTCAAAGTCTTTTAAATTGTCCAGTATAGCCCAATATGTAAGGTCCACATCAAAGCAAAGTCATAGTAAATTTCAAAGTCCAAGTCCAAAGTTGTATTATTGTTATATGTTTATTAATACTTGTATAAGTCCCAATAGTTATTTAAACAATATTATCAAATATTAGATGATCCATAAAATAGTCTAAGTTGTCCAATAGTGTCATCCCGTGAGCCCACGCCAAAGTTAAGGTCAAAACAAATTTCAAAATCAAAGTTAAACTTTAATTATTTCTTATAATTAGTTAATTACACTTATAATATAATGGCATCATTCATTATAAATGTTACTATAATAATTTTGAGAATCAAGGTTAATGTTTAATTAGTCCTTATAATTATAACCATAATTATAATCATAAATATAATTATAATCATAATTATGATTACAAGAATCAATCCGTGTCAGGAGTAATAGCTTACTGTTACGGTTATTATTATTATTATTATTATTATTATTATTATTAAATTTAGGGGCAATTAAGCCTCAATTCATATCAATCGTCTACAGGATTGCCAAAATTATCGCATGAATGCGTCTAGGAGAACGAGAGCAACATTCTGATATTTTTCTGGCGAGTTGTCATCGTCGGACCACCGCCGCCTCCCGTTTCCCGCCGTAGGCCACCACTTCACGTCATCGGAAAATTCTCCAAAAATAATCAAATTAATCCCCTCTTCACGCTCATTAACAATATCCAGTCAATTTTACAATATTAATTCGCGTTAAAGTTTAATTAAGAATTCCCCTTTTAAATCGTAACCCTAAACCCTAGAAATTGAAACTCAAATTAAACATGATCTAGTTGGAATTAATTCAAATCGATTGCAGGTATATATCACCCAAACTGAACCCTTTAAAACCCACCTTTAATTCCCCGGAAAAAGTCGCCGGAAAAAGCCAGCCGTTGTTGTCGTCGTTCGTTCACGGTCGCGACACCACCGCACCTCCACCGCTGCGATTTTCAACCGTCAGCTACCAAAAATAGGTTCACCTTACCGAGCTCTTCAAAAGCCTAAGGTTGCCGGCTAAAACTCCTGCGAGATTGTCTCCGTCGGCAAAGTTTCCCGATCAGCCTTTCGTCTCGATTTCTCCTTCGTCTTTGAATACAACTTGAATTCGATTTCACCATGGTGTTCTCCTCAACGAGACGATCAGAAACACTGTAATTTTAGTGGATTTGGATGAGAATTGGTGGGGCTAGAAGAAGACGATCGCGGCGTTTCTTGTCGGGAGGGTTTCTATGTGTTTAATGTGTGAGGGTTAACTTTTGTGTGCAAATGTGTTGGGTGCGTGCGTGTTAATATCAGGGCTTGACCGCCTGATATTAATTTTATTTATTTATTTATTTATTTTTTGGCTCAAGTTTTTGCCAATATCAATTTCACCCACAAAACTTTCTATTCTATTTAGTTAGGCCCAAATAAATATAAATAATAATATATTAATATTTCGGGGAATTCCCGAAAAATCCCCATATGGAAACTTAAATTCCTCTTTGCTCCCCATTTTAAAAAATGTTCCTCTGAACTCCCCAGATGAAAATCAAACTTCCTCTTTGATGAGGCCAAATTACGCTCAGATCAGCACCGTACATGTGTCGCGATCTGAAGGACCCTATGTTGGAAAAACGGAATCAGAAAGCAGCGAAAATTTAAAATTTTCCAACAAAAGTATTGAAACTCGCAATCATGAATCCAAATTCTAGAGATTAGAAACTTACTTTTCAATAATATTTCTTGAAGCGTTTCAAGCCACCCAAGAACGCTCCTCTCGCGGCTTGATCCCCTCTCCTCGGTCAAGCTTGAATCTTTAAAAATTTTAACTTGAAGCTCTCTAGAGATAGTCCACCAACTTGACTACAATCTAACTAGTAAGGATGCTAGTTCTCTAGTTAGTGTTTAGACTTAACCTAGGGTTTATTTTATCTTGGAGAAAAGATGGTGTTCAACACATGAACCAAAAGAATTGTCAATCACTCTCTAAGCGGAGCTCGAGCTCCCCTATATATAGGAAAAGGAGGGGCGGCCGAAACTTAGTCCTATTGGGCTAAGGATTTGGTCCCTCTCTCTTATTACTTGATCATCAAGTAATTCCAAACTTTGACTTTTGAATTATAATTCAAATCAACTTTTAAGAGAGCTAAAATATCCAAACCCTTTTGGATAATACTATACTTTATATATTAATAAATAAATAACTTATTTATCTAATTAATTAATTCACAATTAATTAAATAGATTAATTTCTCCAAAATAAGACTTTCATTTTAATTCACAATTAAACCAAAGTCTATTAAATAATTAACACATTAATTATTTAATACATAAATAAATATACACGAACATTGCACACGTGTCCATATAGGACACGTGTCACGCACGTGACATCCCCACACTTGTGCTTCACACATGTAGAATCCTTTTGGCCCGATTAACTCGTTTAATCATTTTAAAGCCTTAACTCATGTAACCAAGTTGTTGTGTGTGACCCTCTGGGTTCTCAATTCAATTAGCAATGACCCAAATTAATTAATCAGTCCACAGATTAAATGATCATAGTCTAGCAACAGGTGTTTAACCCCTAGCTGAATTTGAATGTATCGATTCGACAGAACCTTTAAGTCATTGATTCATGTGAGATACAATCCTCCTACTTACTATCTCTCAACCAAGATCTAGGGTAAGGGAATAAACAGAACCCTAATAATCCGGTCTTAAAGCTAAGTGCATTTCATATCCATTTGATCTCAATCCAAGAAACCCTTTTCTTGATGTCTTGATCTACTGCCTTGGCCAAGGACTCCATATGGCATATGAATGACTTACACAATAAGAGATCACCTTGCAAATGCAAGTGTAGGTCCTTTCTTGATTCTCATTCACTTTCATGAGTCACTTGTGCGGCCCCAGCATAAGCTTTAAATCAGTTGTCTAAGGCGACACCCTTTAAAGCTTATACCTAAGACTACAGATTTAACTCATAAAGTGACAAGGAACCTCAAGTCTAAGGATCAATTAATCACATCAATGACTCGTGAGATATTTCCTAATCTGGAAGTTTACATTTCCTGAAATAGAAACTTCCTTTCCCATTTAGGAATCTTCTCACACGGGGCACCTTAGTGAACTTACTTATGGAAGTAAGCACCCTCATGTATCACGCACGTATCAACTATACACTTTGCACATCCATGAAACAAGGTGGTCTTTCTTAAGGGCGTGATCCTACAAGCAGACCTTAGAGGAGTTAGGTTGACACTCCCACTGTCTGTAGGACTCATCGGCTTTGAGTATTTTACTAATCATGACTTATGTGATATAGGGCTCGTTTCATGAACCATTTCACCTAAATGGTAGAGTCCTAAAGTCATCAGGATTAGGGGAGTTCTCATACATGCACAGCTAAAGTAAACGCATACCAAACAAGAGCATATAAAGAAGTGTTGCCTTAATTCGTTATTTTATTCAAGGATTGTCTGTGATCACAATAAGGAAAAGTACAAAGCTGATATACAATCGGTTTTCTGGGCCACTATTCCTAACAATCTCCCACTTGCCCGTCAAAGCCATTCTAAAGCTACTCTAAGTCCCATCTTCTGAAGATAACCTTGGAAAGCTTCTCGACTAAGGGGTTTAGTAAGTGGATCTGCCACGTTCTTTGCTGATGCGACCCTCTCAATTTGTACATCTCCTCGTTTGATAATATCACGGATTAGGTGATACTTGCTCATAATATGCTTGGTCCGTTGGTAAGATCTTGGTTCTCTTGCTTGAGCAACCACCCCAGTGTTGTCACAAAACACAGTAATGGGGTCTTTCATGCTAGGAACAACATTCAATTCTTGAATGAAGTTTATAATCCAAACACCTTCCTTAGCTGCATCATTTGCAGCTAAGTATTCGGCCTCAGTGGTCGAATCTGCAGTGGTCGTTTGCTTGGAACTCTTCCAACTCACTGCTCCGCCGTTTAGGAAGAAAATGTATCCTGACATTGACTTAAAGTCATCTATGTCAAATGCAAAGCTTACATCGCAGTATCCTTCGACAGTAAGATCTTTCTGACCTCCGTAAACTAGGAATAAATCTTTAGTACTTTTCAAGTACTTAAGAATATTCTTCACGACAGCCCAGTGACCATCTCCAGGGTCAGATTGGAAACGACTTGTTACACTAAGTGCATAAGTCACATCCGGTCGAGTACATAACATTGCATACATTGTGCTACCTATTGCTGATGCATAAGGTGTATGAGTCATTCTCTCCTTCTCAAGGTTAGTCTTAGGACACATCTTCTCTGAAAGACATGTTCCTACACTCACAGGAAGGTTCTTAACCTTCCTGACTCCATATTGAATCTCTTCAATACTTTGTCAATGTACATCGACTGTGATAGTCCTATCAACCTTCTAGATCTATCTCGATAGATTTTAATTCCAAGGATATAGGACGCATCACCATGATCTTTCATCTCGAATTGGTTCGATAACCATAACTTAGTTACTTTCATGTCATCCTTCGAATTCCCAATAAGAAGGATGTCATCAACATAAGGTACTAAGAATTGCACTGAGGTCTCCAATTCCTTTCTATACACACACGATTCATTCGAAATTTGAATGAAGCCAAACGCTTTGACTGATTCATCAAATCAAATGTTCCAATTCCTAGAAGCCTGTTTCAATCCATAGATTGACCTTTGGAGTTTGCAAACCTTTTGCTCACTCCCACTGAATGTGAAACCTATGGGTTGCTCAATATAAATGTCTTTATCAATGTCACCATTGAGAAAAGAAGTTTTCACATCCATTTTCCAAATCTCATAGTCATAATATGCAGCAATGCAAGCATGATCCGAATAGACTTTTGCATTGCAACTGGTGAAAAGGTTTCATCAAAGTCCACGCCGGGTCTTTGAGTGAATCCTTTAGCAACCAGTCTTGCTTTTTAGGCTGCAATGCTTCCATCAACTCCAAGCTTTCTCTTAAAGATCCATTTACAACCTATGGGTTTGACCCCATCAGGCAAATCTACCAAGGTCCAAACTTGGTTGGAGTTCATGGAATCCATTTCGGATTTCATGGCTTCTATCCACTGTTCAGAGTCAGAATCTGAAAGTGCCTCCTCATATGTTAAAGGACCATTATCCTTTTGAGAGATCTCATGGAAGAATCCATACGATCTCTCCGGTTGTCTAGGAGTGCGTTCAAAATGCCTTAGAGGAGGATTTACGTGTGTATCGAAATTCGTGATTGGTTATAGTTGATCAAAAGGGGACGTTTCTTCAGTGGGTGGCATGGGGTCACTTTGTACTTCCTCTAATTCTATGATCTTGCCTTTATTTTCTTTAAGGAACGGTTCCTCAAGAAAAGTAGCATTTCTAGAAACAAACACCTTTTGCTCAGATTGATCATAGAAGTAGTATCCTATGGATTCCTTAGGATAACCTACAAAGTAGCATAAGTTAGAACGAGATTCTAACTTATCTCCCACTGTCCTCTTCACGTAAGCAGGACAACCCCAAACTCTTAAGTAAGAATAACTAGGGATTTTACCATGCCACATTTCATAGGGCGTTTTAGGGACCGATTTAGAGGGAACTAGATTCAAAATCTTTGCTGCACTTTCTAGGGCATAACCCCAGAAAGAAGGTGGTGAGTCAGTGAAATTTATCATGGAACGAACCATATCTAGTAGAGTTAGATTCCTTCTCTCAGAAACTCCATTGAGTTGAGGAGTTCCCGGAGGAGTCCACTGAGAGATAATCCCATTACCTTTGAGATGAGTAAGGAATTCTTCACTAAGATACTCGCCTCCTAGATCAGATCGAAGTGCTTTGATCTTGTGACCAGTTTGGTTCTCAACCTCCTTTTGAAATTCTAGGAATTTCTCAAAAGCTTCAGATTTATACTTCATTAAGTATACATAACCATACCGACTATAATCATCAGTAAAGGTTATGAAATACTGATGATTGTTTCTTGTGCTTACACTAAGCGGTCCACAAACATCAGAATGGATCAAATCCTAGACCTTAGTGGCACGTTCCACAGTTCCTTTAAAAGGAACTTTGGACGTCTTTCCTTTGAGACAGGATTCGCAAGAAGTTAACTCTTTGAGATCATTTTCAGAGAATGATCATAAAGTGTTTATCTTGCTAATTTTGTTCTTGGAAATATGTCCTAATCTAGCGTGCCATAAGGGAGATGAAACTTTGTCATCTCTCTTACGTTTAGTTTCTCGTTGTATATTCATAATATTGACATTCTGAGTTAGATAAAGTCCATTACTTAGAGTACCGATGTGAACGGAAGAGTTGTTCCGTTTGATAAAGTATTTACCATTCTTAATGTAAGTTTCATAACCTTCACAATCTAAAATTGGAACTGAAATTATATTACGAATAATGCTCGGTACATAAAGGACTTTATTTAAGACTAACTCAAAACTACCTAAATCTAATCTAATTGTGCCTAAAGCTTGAGCTTCAACATTTGAGCCATTGCCGATCTTCAAGACACATTCTCCTTCTCTGAGTTGTTGGACTTCATTTAGCATCTGTACATCATTACAGATATGAGCTCCACAACCGGTATCAAGTACCCAAGAACTAGAATTAATAAAAAGATTTATTTCAATGAGAAACATACCTTTCTTTAGAGTAGCCTTTTACTCTGGGAAATTTCTCCTCCAATGTCCCGTTTTGCCACAATGGAAGCAAACATCCTCTTTCTGATCACGCTTCTTCTTTTCGGCCTTCCCCTTCGAAATGCCACCAGTGGGCCTAAGGGGTTTCTTCTTCTTCTTTTGGGCTTTCTTGCCCTTACCTTTAGAAAGCCCAGAAGAGGAAGATGGAGTATTGACCATCAAAACCTTATTGTCCTTCTTGATCGTGCTTTCAGCAGCCGCAAGCTGACTAATCAGCTCGGCTACAGTAGCACCAACATGATTCATATTGAAGTTAAGGACAAATGGATTGAATGATGGTGGGAGCGAGACTAGCAACAAGTCCACTGAAAGCTCATCTTTCAGTGGCATGTCCATGGAAGCAAGTTTCTCAGTAAGGGCGAGAAACATGAGTCCATATTCATGGACACTTGAACCTTCCCTCATTCTCAAGTGGAACAATTCCTTTGAAGTGTTATACCTTGTAACATGTTCATGAGAGTGGTAAAGTTGCTCTAAGTGATCGTAAATCTCCCAAGCAAATTCCATGGCCTCATGTTGCCTTTACAAGTCCGGAGACATGTTAGCCAACATAAAGCAACGGGCTTGGAGATTATCATCCTTCCACTTCTGAATCGCTTCCCGCTCGGCCGAGTGGGAGCTTTCCCTTCGGGACTAGGCTCCCCTTCGAAGAGAACATAAGTTCTCTTCTCAGAATCTAAAATGATTTTTAGATTCCTCAGCCAATCAGAATAGTTAGGACCAGTCAACTTGTTTGACTCGAGGATCGATACAAGAGGGTTTTTGGTTGCCATTTCAAAACACGTAGAGAATCACAGAATCTACGACCTAAATGGTAAAACAGAGAACTATTGAGCATGCTGAATTATAACGATATACAAAAGATAAGGTCTTTAATCTAATGTAGCTCCCACTGTTTTTCAGATATCTATAATTCCCAAAGATCTAAGAGGAACACGTTTCCCAATGGGTACTAAGATCCTAGGCATTTTACCTTGAACCCTCGACTCGCGGACATTCTAAATAAAACCCTAGGTCGGTACAACTTACCAATTCTAACACCTTTAGAACTCTTAGTAATTGTTTTTGTATCACCTATCTTTCAATATGGACCCACGACTCGTACGACATCCATATTTACTTAGGCGTTAAGCTAGTCACATCAATCATAAGATCATGATCAAAACTTAGTTCGAACGACCCACGACTCGCAGACATCGCGCTTGCCAAAATTGACTAAGAAATATTGATCATTTAAAATGATCAATTAAGTAACTAAGAACTAATAAGCTCCACTAGCTATCCCACGACTCGCGGATAATAACTAGCATCACTTACTAAACTTAAAACCTATTGATGGAATGCTAGGAATTTAATTCAAAATTTGCATCTCGAATTAAACACCTATTGTTCGAAATTAACATAATATTTAATGGGAATTTTCGAATTAACCGGAGAGTTGTCCGGTTCGACCTCACCAACATATATGTTATCTAATTTCATTAGTCTTGATTAATGCAAGTACAACTTAAATGCATTTCACACAAGCACTTAGCAGATGACATGTCCTAGCATGATACTAACATGAGATGATCATGGGTTCTACCTATCTTATGCGTGATATGTGAGAGCCACTCCACAATCACAAGTTCTAACATACATGCCACATAAACAGTTTAAATCACATAAGGTAAAGCAGTAACAAAATACGAGCCCTATCTCTATTACATTTTCAATTGAGATTCCCCTCCCTAACATTTTGAGGGGTCTTCACTTATGGCCTCCTTGTTACTTGAATGTGGTCCATCTTACTCCATGTGTGCATTGTCTCCAAAATGAAAATAAAACCTCACCACCTATTCTACTCTCAAAAATGAAAAAGTACTGAAAAGTAATAAGGCTCAATCTTCATATTGGCCTTAGACAAATACACGGGGCATACCCCGGCCTCAAAATAGTAATATGGAAAGCCACATAATAAATCACATAACAGTACGCACATAAGTGAGGCTCCAACCTCAATTAAAAAACGCAACTATAGGGCTCCAACCCCAATTTAAACCATCCATGTGCATAAATTAAAACCATACATAAGTCTAAACCCATGATCACCTAACATGCTTCTTGCGAGAATTTAAATTTAGCCAATAAATTAAAATTCCCCGTTTCAAGTCCTAATGACTTAAAACACGACTTGATGCGCGAGTCTTGTTCATAAAAGTTTTCAATAAATCCCAAATTACTAAAACTAATAAAATTCCAATTAATTTCTGAAAATTAATAATTTTATCAAAGATGTAGTTTCCCAAAATTATAAACCGTTTCTATTTCTCAAAAATCCCAATTTTAATATTTATTCAAAATAAATTAATTTAATTAAAAAGCAGTTTTAATAAAATAAATAAAATTGGGACTGGATTGCACGAAATACGAAAATGGATTACGAGAAAAACAGGGCCCTTACGCGAAGAGGGCCATGCGCGTCGCAGGGGCGCGCGCCGCCCTTCCGGCCACTTGCGGGCGTTGCTGGCGCGCCCGGAAGGCCTTCCGCGCGGTTGCGGGAGGGTGCTGGATGGTGTCACCTTTGCGCGCGCCTAGCGGCGGGCGGTGGCGCGCGAAGCCCGCCCGCGAGGTGTTTCGCGTGTTCGTAATCCAGGCTTTTCGTTTCGCGTTTTCGTTCAAAAGCAAAACCAATCCAAGAAATCCAAAAACAGTTTATACAATTTCAAATCTAAAACAATTTTCAAAAATAAATTTTTTCAAAACAGTTTTCAGAAACTTTCAGGAAAAATACAGTTTCGTAATTCAGGTTTTCTAAAACATTTACAAATACTCAATCGCATCAAGCCTAAGAATTTATACCAAATTCAGAATAATTGAGACGAATAAAAACACGATTAATGAGGTGGCTCTGATACCACTTGTTGGAAAAAACGAAATCAGAAAGCAGCGGAAATTTAAAAATTTCCAACGAAAGGATCGAAACTCGCAATCATGAATCCAAATTCGTAGAGATTAGAAACTTACTTTTCAATAATCTTTCTTGAAGCGTTTCAAGCCACCCAAGAACGCTCTTCTCGCGGCTTGATCCCCTCTCCTTGGTAAAGCTCGAATCTTTAAAACTTCTAACTTGAAGCTCTCTAGAGATTGTCCACCAACTTGACTACAATCTAATTAGTAAGGATGCTAGTTCTCTAGTTAGTGTTTAGACTTAACCTAGGGTTTATTTGATCTTGGAGAAAGGATGGTCTTCAACACATGAACCAAAAGAATTCAATCACTCTCTAAGGGGAGCTCGAGCTCCCCTATATATAGGAAAGGGAGGGGCGGCCGAAACTTAGTCCTATTGGGCTAAGGATTTGGTCCCTCTCTCTTATTACTTGATCATCAAGTAATTCCAAACTTTGACTTTTGAATTATAATTCAAATCAACTTTTAAGAGAGCTAAAATATCCAAACCCTTTTGGATAATACTATACTTTATATATTAATAAATAAATAACTTATTTATCTAATTAATTAATTCACAATTAATTAAATAGATTAATTTCTCCAAAATAAGACTTTCATTTTAATTCACAATTAAACCAAAGTCTATTAAATAATCAACACATTAATTATTTAATACATAAATAAATATACACGCACATTGCACACGTGTCCATATAGGACACGTGTCATGCACGTGACATCCCCACACGTTTGCTTCACACGTGTAGAATCCTTTTGGCCCGATTAACTCGTTTAATCATTTTAAAGCCTTAACTCATGTAACCAAGTTGTTGTGTGTGACCCTCTGGGTTCTCAATTCAATTAGCAATGACCCAAATTAATTAATTCACTAATTAATTAATCAGTCCACAGATTAAACGATCATAGTCTAGCAACAGGTGTTTAACCCCTAGCTGAATTGGAATGTATCGATTCGACAGAACCATTAAGTCATTGATTAATGTGAGATACAATCCTCCTACTTACTATCTCTCAACCAAGATCTAGGGTAAGGGAATAAACAGAACCCTAATAATCCGGTCTTAAAGCTAAGTGCATTTCATATCCATTTGATTTCAATCCAAGAAATCCTTTTCTTGATGTCTTGATCTACTGCCTTGGCCAAGGACTCCATATGGCATATAAATGACTTACACAATAAGAGATCACCTTGCAAATGCAAGTGTAGGTCCTTTCTTGATTCTTATTCACTTTCATGAGTCATTTGTGCAGCCCCAACATAAGCCTTGAATCAGTTGTCTAAGGCGACACCCTTTAAAGCTTATACCTAAGACTACAGAGTTAACTCATAAAGTGACATGGAACCTCAAGTCTAAGGATCAATTAATCACATCAATGACTCGTGAGATATTTCCAAATCTGGAAGTTTCCATTTCCTGAAATAGAAACTTCTTTTCCCATTTAGGAATCTTCTCACACGGGGCACCTTAGGGAACTTACTTATGGAAGTAAGCACCCTCATGTATCACGCACGTATCAACTATACACTTTGCACATCCATGAAACAAGGTGGTCTTTCTTAAGGGCGTGATCCTACAAGCAGACCTTAGAGGAGTTATGTAGCACCCCTATACGTAGGGATACCACACCCCCGCACTATAGGCCGATCCACATACGAAATGGACAATCCGTACATGAACTAACCTATAGCGAACGGGTGACAAAGAAAAGAAAGACGAGCTAGGCGGGACTAAACCCCAAAACAATACAAAACCAATGCATAACAATTTAAAAGCGGAAGCATTAATTCATATATATATACCTATAGGTACCATATTTATCAGTTAGATACGTATAGATACCAAACTAATTATCAATACATTATCATCTCTTATACATGGTCAAGTATTCCAAATGTAATAACAATAGACATGACATGAGAAGTAGTAAAATATATACATGGTGGTGCACTGCTAGACTCGTGACAATGCAAGACTGGACCAAACTCCCGCCTAGCACGACCGGCTCTCAAGCACCTGAAAAGTGAAGTATCAGTCTACCGAAGACTGAGTGAGGGGCATAAATATATATAGAGCGCAATCACATGCAAGTTATAACCTCGGGTAAGGTTTTCATAATTAAATTAATATAAGTTCACAATAACATAAACTCGCCCGAGATTACAACTACCAGTATTAATTACTTGTTCATTTTCATGCAATCAATCAATACATGGCCCCGGCGAGTAAGGGCGGTCTCCAACCGATCTCCCAATGAACATGAACATGCTTGCTTGTTTAATATTCAATAGGTGATCATGCAATTCACTTATTGTGCGATCGTGCGATAGTGTATTCATATAACACATTCATGAAGTGACAATCATGCAATAACCCGAGGCGCATCCGTGGTGCCGGACTCGTCCCCAGTCTCCTTTTTCCTCCGGTTTGATGAAGGGATTGCAAGGCCCCAACATCCAATCTCATTGAGCAGAGGGTATATGAATCCCTAAGCCCGGAGCTCCTTCCTCCACTAATCTCCTAGTGGATTCAGGGGTGACCCCTAGTGTGGTGAGGATAGCGCCAGAGTTACCCGTCAGCCCTTGCTTTCCCGGTTGGCTCTAGTCACTACCCTCGGGCCCAAACGTAACCATCATGCTACTCGCCTAACCATGCGTGAAACAATACCTGACTTGCTTTCTTGCTTGCTTACTTGAACCTGGCTTGCAATGATCAATGATTATAGAAATATAACCGTAAATACTATTTTGGCCAAAATATCACATAAGGGTTATATGGGTGCTATATAACTAACAATTAAACCTCACCTATACTGACAAAGACAAGTAGGCACGGCCTACTGGGCTTGCTCCTCGTTCCTACCCTCGTGACCTGTGCAAACACGACACTTATACATGAGACATGACCTAAAAAGCCCAAAATGTGACGAACGGCGAAAATGTATCGAGATGACCACGAAAATGCAATGTGGTATGATAACATATTGTTTCACATCATATTAGCACATATTACAGCAATTCGGGGTCAAGGAAGTCGTTGGATCGAGGGGCTAAAATTGTAATTTTATGCAGTCACATTTGTTCTGTCAGCGAGGTGGGAACGGCCGTTCCGGGGTGCCTTTGTAAATGGGAACGGTCGTTCCCATTCCTCCCAAAAACGTTCCAGCGTTTTCCCCTTTTAAAACGCGCGCAAGCTGGGAACGGCCCTTCCGGCCCAAGGCCAAAATGGGAACGGCCGTTCCCATGCTCGGCCGCCCAAACCATTTGAAAAGGTGGGAACGCCCGTTCCCACAATGCCTTGAGGCTGGGAACGGCCGTTCCCTGTTTCTGCAAATATGAAGAACAGAGGAAAAACAGGGGAAGGCTACGGGAAAGAGCAACAAAGCTACAACAATCCAATTTTGATCCCCAAAATGCTATTATCTCTGACACTTCTCATGCACATATATTCATAAGATGATAATCAATCCTTTAAACACATAAAACATGGAAATCCATCAAGAATTCAAAGTTTGAAGCATATGATCCAACTTGATCATTCATACCAATATTCAATAATTCAAGCTAGAAATCATGCAATAATTCGAGAGATGATCCCCTAATCATGCTTCCAACTACACATAATCCATCTAGCATAGCATATAAATCCCAACCCTAGCTCAAGAATCAAGAGTTCATGCACAACCAACCTTGGAAATGAAAGAAAGGAAGAAGATGGATGAGGGTGATGATCAAGCTTCCCAAACTTGGATTAATACTTGAAATTCTTTATGGAATGGATGAAAATCACTTCCTTCCCTTTTCTTCTTAATACCGAGAGAGAGAGGAAGCAAATATGTTGATGAATTTGGAAGAAAAATGATTGAAGAAGCTTGGAGATGATATACCGTGATATTTTGGGAAATATGTAATATTTGCAATTAAACCCTCCAAGTTGTTTAAGTTAATCAATTAAGGATATCAAGTTTGGAAAATGATCACTTTAGACCTCAAAGGTTTTCATGCAATTCGGTCCCTAAGTTTAAAAGAATGAACGTATAGGGCCAAGTTGACAATTAAATCATTTTCGGTAATTAATTCACGAAATAAACATTTTCAAGTTTTGAGATAAATTATAAGTTTAATATGAATTTCATGAAAATATTACAAAATATAATTTATAAAATTATTTTAGACATAAGATATTAATAAATGAAAATCGGGGCGTTACAACTCTCCCCCCCTTAAAAGGACCTGGTCCCCAGGTCCACTGTCACGTTTTAAAACAATGCAAAATTCATAAGAGAACCCCGTCTCTTGAACACGAATGAAAGAACCCCGTCTTTCACAAGAAGTGAGAAACCCCGTTTCTCAGCAAGGAGTGAGAGAGCCCCGTCTCTCACAGAAAAGGAGAGAGCCCCGTCTCTCACATGCACTGAAGTAGTTTAAGGAGTAGATAGCGAAAACAATGGCGTGAAGGTTGCAAAGACAAGTAGAATCATATTAATGTCATAGATATCACATAGACAATTAAAATTATTTAATCACATTTTTATCACTCACAATTAACTAATTTGCAATGCGCAAGAAATTAAATATACTAACAATAAGATCAATAATGCACGTGGTATGCATGGTTAAAGGTACCGTTCACCGTTGGTTGCATTATGTATATAATTGGTACCTTCACGTGCTCGCACTGGTAATCTTCCACCCCCGGGAGGTTTCCCTCGTAGCCTTGAGCAAGTGTCGATGTGATGCTCGTCACTCCCGCAGTAAAGACATAATCCCAACCGTTTCCTACAGCCATCATAAGTGTGGTTATCACGTCCACAATAACTGCAAATAAGTTTCCCGGAAGATGTTGTTGAAACTGGGTTACGCGAAGTTCCCGAACTCGATCCAAGTGGTTGCTTCTTTTTCTTGCGAGACCTTTCCTGAGGAGAGTGGTCTTGAGACATCCTGTAATTCAAGACACTGAATATGCATGTTGAATTAATATGCCACTGTACGTTACACACTCAGAAGTAATAATTCAACACATTGGAGCAATTAAGTTCAATCAGGAAAATTACATATATGTAAAGAAGTTTAAAATTAAAGTAACGTATGATGCACGTGCTTATGAATGCATTGAACCTGTCACCGGAGTAATGGAAAATTGTATCCCGACATGAAATTCCTTGTTGGTTGAATCATAAGCCTGTCTTGAACTGGTAATCATTTCTTGTTTTCCCCACGGTCTTCTATTCTTCAAATTTGTCGAACCTTCACTTGAACATTTCCACGGTTTGTATTATGATTCTTGAAACCTGAAGTCTTTTATACGCGCAGAGTCCACATCTAGCTTATTCTTTAATAGTTACTCCCCAAATCATTGCCCGGATCCTCTTCATGGTTATCACTTTGCTCCAAACTCCTTGTTTATTCCTTAGGAGTTCGATTAGTTAACCGACTCTCCCTCCACTAGTCTATACTTGATCGTTTGACAACCTCCCAGCAACTCTTTGCCTTTCTTTACCGTTTCCATCTGTTGCTTCATTTCTTTTTAACGTAACCTCGCAACACGACAATTCAGCTTGGATTTGAATTACCCACTTACCGAAATCTTCAACAGGATTGTCTTTCCTTTCATATTCACTGGAGTGCTGAGCTTCCTTTATCCCTTCCTTAATTGAAATCCCAAAATTGTCCTTGCGTTAACAGGGGTAACTATATGATCCCTAAACAAGAACTCTTGAATTTCATTTCTGTTTCACTTATGGAATTAATTTCCCGACCCCTCTCGAACCTTAAGTCTCCAGTTATTCTCCCGGTTCACCAAGCTGCCACCGTGATTGAAACCTTTCAAGTCTACTATTTCACTCTGAATCGGTTATAGAACTCCTCTTCTTACTTACCTACTTGTGAGCATATAATTTCCTTCCAAAATTCCTTATCATCTGTTGTCATTTCCATTTGGTACTCCAATCTCCCAATTCTCACTCTTGCACGACCCTCCAAATTGAATCCAGAAAATAAACTCATTCCTCTCGGTTATAGAGTCCTAGGAACTGTACCTTTCGTGAATCCAAATCTACCAGCTCGATTGAAATGATCTTCCTAATTACCCAAGTCTCAATTTAACAACACACCTGAATCTTGAGTAATTAGTACCCCAATCTCCTTTACCTTATCCTCGGATGAAATAGCCTTCCTAACCCGGTAGACGCGTCATCATTGATAGCACAAATTTCCTTCAGTGAATTCTTTTGTTCCGGATCTCATTCCTTGAATCATAACTCGATGAACTTGCTTTCGAACTTTTCCATATTTGATCCTTAGTCTAAAATTCCTTGGTAGCATTTTCTGTAAGTTGATGATCCAAGTTGAAAATTCTTAAATTTGAGATGCTTCTACTCGTTGCTCCATATCTTCCTATTCAACCACATCACGGTCAACAATCCTTTTTTCCCTAGTATTCTACTCCCGGTTAGTCATCTACGAAATTCCTTTTTCCTTCCAACCCTTGAACCACTCACTAATGGCAATCCGGTTATTCTCCCGCTAATTAATACTTTGCTTCTCTTGAGTACTTTCCTTTACCGTTCCCTACCTGTCAATGTATTTCCTCAACACGACAATTTATCTTGCATCAGAAAATAAACTCGTCTTACCCCAAATGTAGAATCCCGAACATGTTGATTTCCATACTGGTTGTTTAATCTTTCTGGCTGTCGTGTTAGAAAGTTGAATCCGGTTAAGTTAAACCCAAAGATAACTCCCAAAGCTTGTACTTCAATTGGACATACTTAATTGACTTTCCTCCACGCCCTGATTTTAGCCTCAACTTGCACACCCTTCTCAAATCCTGTAGTAGCCCAAAATATCGAGCAACTGGCCGTGGTTTGATATTCTTTCTTCAACCTGTAACTCACAACTTTCATTGAAATAAATGCATGCAGGTGAGGCATGTTCATGTCACATAATAGTCACATAATTAATGCTCGCGATGAAAATTTAATATAAATGCAACAAGTAGTATATTAATGTTTAAATAAAGCACATTAAGCACATAATTGCAAAGAATTCTGGATCAATTAATTGACAATAAATTGCAAAACTCAATGCAAAGCACAGGTTATCAAGTAATCGAATTAATTCAAAGAATTCAAATAGATTCAAATAGTATGCAAAACTCTCAATCAACAATTAATCCTATGCCGTTCGACCTAGACTTGACACGACACGACACTAGAACCTCGGTTTTGCAACCGGGCTCTGATACCACCTCAGATGTAGCACCCCTATACGTAGGGATACCACACCCCCGCACTATAGGCCGATCCACATACGAAATGGACAATCCGTACATGAACTAACCTATAGCGAACGGGTGACAAAGAAAAGAAAGACGAGCTAGGCGGGACTAAACCCCAAAACAATACAAAACCAATGCATAACAATTTAAAAGCGGAAGCATTAATTCATATATATATACCTATAGGTACCATATTTATCAGTTAGATACGTATAGATACCAAACTAATTATCAATACATTATCATCTCTTATACATGGTCAAGTATTCCAAATGTAATAACAATAGACATGACATGAGAAGTAGTAAAATATATACATGGTGGTGCACTGCTAGACTCGTGACAATGCAAGACTGGACCAAACTCCCGCCTAGCACGACCGGCTCTCAAGCACCTGAAAAGTGAAGTATCAGTCTACCGAAGACTGAGTGAGGGGCATAAATATATATAGAGCGCAATCACATGCAAGTTATAACCTCGGGTAAGGTTTTCATAATTAAATTAATATAAGTTCACAATAACATAAACTCGCCCGAGATTACAACTACCAGTATTAATTACTTGTTCATTTTCATGCAATCAATCAATACATGGCCCCGGCGAGTAAGGGCGGTCTCCAACCGATCTCCCAATGAACATGAACATGCTTGCTTGTTTAATATTCAATAGGTGATCATGCAATTCACTTATTGTGCGATCGTGCGATAGTGTATTTATATAACACATTCATGAAGTGACAATCATGCAATAACCCGAGGCGCATCCGTGGTGCCGGACTCGTCCCCAGTCTCCTTTTTCCTCCGGTTTGATGAAGGGATTGCAAGGCCCCAACATCCAATCTCATTGAGCAGAGGGTACATGAATCCCTAAGCCCGGAGCTCCTTCCTCCACTAATCTCCTAGTGGATTCAGGGGTGACCCCTAGTGTGGTGAGGATAGCGCCAGAGTTACCCGTCAGCCCTTGCTTTCCCGGTTGGCTCTAGTCACTACCCTCGGGCCCAAACGTAACCATCATGCTACTCGCCTAACCATGCGTGAAACAATACCTGACGTGCTTTCTTGCTTGCTTACTTGAACCTGGCTTGCAATGATCAATGATTATAGAAATATAACCGTAAATACTATTTTGGCCAAAATATCACATAAGGGTTATATGGGTGCTATATAACTAACAATTAAACCTCACCTATACTGACAAAGACAAGTAGGCACGGCCTACTGGGCTTGCTCCTCGTTCCTACCCTCGTGACCTGTGCAAACACGACACTTATACATGAGACATGACCTAAAAAGCCCAAAATGTGACGAACGGCGGAAATGTATCGAGATGACCACGAAAATGCAATGTGGTATGATAACATATTGTTTCACATCATATTAGCACATATTACAGCAATTCGGGGTCAAGGAAGTCGTTGGATCGAGGGGCTAAAATTGTAATTTTATGCAGTCACATTTGTTCTGTCAGCGAGGTGGGAACGGCCGTTCCGGGGTGCCTTTGTAAATGGGAACGGTCGTTCCCATTCCTCCCAAAAACGTTCCAGCGTTTTCCCCTTTTAAAACGCGCGCAAGCTGGGAACGGCCCTTCCGGCCCAAGGCCAAAATGGGAACGGCCGTTCCCATGCTCGGCCGCCCAAACCATTTGAAAAGGTGGGAACGGCCGTTCCCACAATGCCTTGAGGCTGGGAACGGCCGTTCCCTGTTTCTGCAAATATGAAGAACAGAGGAAAAACAGGGGAAGGCTACGGGAAAGAGCAACAAAGCTACAACAATCCAATTTTGATCCCCAAAATGCTATTATCTCTGACACTTCTCATGCACATATATTCATAAGATGATAATCAATCCTTTAAACACATAAAACATGGAAATCCATCAAGAATTCAAAGTTTGAAGCATATGATCCAACTTGATCATTCATACCAATATTCAATAATTCAAGCTAGAAATCATGCAATAATTCGAGAGATGATCCCCTAATCATGCTTCCAACTACACATAATCCATCTAGCATAGCATATAAATCCCAACCCTAGCTCAAGAATCAAGAGTTCATGCACAACCAACCTTGGAAATGAAAGAAAGGAAGAAGATGGATGAGGGTGATGATCAAGCTTCCCAAACTTGGATTAATACTTGAAATTCTTTATGGAATGGATGAAAATCACTTCCTTCCCTTTTCTTCTTAATACCGAGAGAGAGAGGAAGCAAATATGTTGATGAATTTGGAAGAAAAATGATTGAAGAAGCTTGGAGATGATATACCGTGATATTTTGGGAAATATGTAATATTTGCAATTAAACCCTCCAAGTTGTTTAAGTTAATCAATTAAGGATATCAAGTTTGGAAAATGATCACTTTAGACCTCAAAGGTTTTCATGCAATTCGGTCCCTAAGTTTAAAAGAATGAACGTATAGGGCCAAGTTGACAATTAAATCATTTTCGGTAATTAATTCACGAAATAAACATTTTCAAGTTTTGAGATAAATTATAAGTTTAATATGAATTTCATGAAAATATTACAAAATATAATTTATAAAATTATTTTAGACATAAGATATTAATAAATGAAAATCGGGGCGTTACAACTCTCCCCCCCTTAAAAGGACCTGGTCCCCAGGTCCACTGTCACGTTTTAAAACAATGCAAAATTCATAAGAGAACCCCGTCTCTTGAACACGAATGAAAGAACCCCGTCTTTCACAAGAAGTGAGAAACCCCGTTTCTCAGCAAGGAGTGAGAGAGCCCCGTCTCTCACAGAAAAGGAGAGAGCCCCGTCTCTCACATGCACTGAAGTAGTTTAAGGAGTAGATAGCGAAAACAATGGCGTGAAGGTTGCAAAGACAAGTAGAATCATTTTAATGTCATAGATATCACATAGACAATTAAAATTATTTAATCACATTTTTATCACTCACAATTAACTAATTTGCAATGCGCAAGAAATTAAATATACTAACAATAAGATCAATAATGCACGTGGTATGCATGGTTAAAGGTACCGTTCACCGTTGGTTGCATTATGTATATAATTGGTACCTTCCCGTGCTCGCACTGGTAATCTTCCACCCCCGGGAGGTTTCCCTCGTAGCCTTGAGCAAGTGTCGATGTGATGCTCGTCACTCCCGCAGTAAAGACATAATCCCAACCGTTTCCTACAGCCATCATAAGTGTGGTTATCACGTCCACAATAACTGCAAATAAGTTTCCCGGAAGATGTTGTTGAAACTGGGTTACGCGAAGTTCCCGAACTCGATCCAAGTGGTTGCTTCTTTTTCTTGCGAGACCTTTCCTGAGGAGAGTGGTCTTGAGACATCCTGTAATTCAAGACACTGAATATGCATGTTGAATTAATATGCCACTGTACGTTACACACTCAGAAGTAATAATTCAACACATTGGAGCAATTAAGTTCAATCAGGAAAATTACATATATGTAAAGAAGTTTAAAATTAAAGTAACGTATGATGCACGTGCTTATGAATGCATTGAACCTGTCACCGGAGTAATGGAAAATTGTATCCCGACATGAAATTCCTTGTTGGTTGAATCATAAGCCTGTCTTGAACTGGTAATCATTTCTTGTTTTCCCCACGGTCTTCTATTCTTCAAATTTGTCGAACCTTCACTTGAACATTTCCACGGTTTGTATTATGATTCTTGAAACCTGAAGTCTTTTATACGCGCAGAGTCCACATCTAGCTTATTCTTTAATAGTTACTCCCCAAATCATTGCCCGGATCCTCTTCATGGTTATCACTTTGCTCCAAACTCCTTGTTTATTCCTTAGGAGTTCGATTAGTTAACCGACTCTCCCTCCACTAGTCTATACTTGATCGTTTGACAACCTCCCAGCAACTCTTTGCCTTTCTTTACCGTTTCCATCTGTTGCTTCATTTCTTTTTAACGTAACCTCGCAACACGACAATTCAGCTTGGATTTGAATTACCCACTTACCGAAATCTTCAACAGGATTGTCTTTCCTTTCATATTCACTGGAGTGCTGAGCTTCCTTTATCCCTTCCTTAATTGAAATCCCAAAATTGTCCTTGCGTTAACAGGGGTAACTATATGATCCCTAAACAAGAACTCTTGAATTTCATTTCTGTTTCACTTATGGAATTAATTTCCCGACCCCTCTCGAACCTTAAGTCTCCAGTTATTCTCCCGGTTCACCAAGCTGCCACCGTGATTGAAACCTTTCAAGTCTACTATTTCACTCTGAATCGGTTATAGAACTCCTCTTCTTACTTACCTACTTGTGAGCATATAATTTCCTTCCAAAATTCCTTATCATCTGTTGTCATTTCCATTTGGTACTCCAATCTCCCAATTCTCACTCTTGCACGACCCTCCAAATTGAATCCAGAAAATAAACTCATTCCTCTCGGTTATAGAGTCCTAGGAACTGTACCTTTCGTGAATCCAAATCTACCAGCTCGATTGAAATGATCTTCCTAATTACCCAAGTCTCAATTTAACAACACACCTGAATCTTGAGTAATTAGTACCCCAATCTCCTTTACCTTATCCTCGGATGAAATAGCCTTCCTAACCCGGTAGACGCGTCATCATTGATAGCACAAATTTCCTTCAGTGAATTCTTTTGTTCCGGATCTCATTCCTTGAATCATAACTCGATGAACTTGCTTTCGAACTTTTCCATATTTGATCCTTAGTCTAAAATTCCTTGGTAGCATTTTCTGTAAGTTGATGATCCAAGTTGAAAATTCTTAAATTTGAGATGCTTCTACTCGTTGCTCCATATCTTCCTATTCAACCACATCACGGTCAACAATCCTTTTTTCCCTAGTATTCTACTCCCGGTTAGTCATCTACGAAATTCCTTTTTCCTTCCAACCCTTGAACCACTCACTAATGGCAATCCGGTTATTCTCCCGCTAATTAATACTTTGCTTCTCTTGAGTACTTTCCTTTACCGTTCCCTACCTGTCAATGTATTTCCTCAACACGACAATTTATCTTGCATCAGAAAATAAACTCGTCTTACCCCAAATGTAGAATCCCGAACATGTTGATTTCCATACTGGTTGTTTAATCTTTCTGGCTGTCGTGTTAGAAAGTTGAATCCGGTTAAGTTAAACCCAAAGATAACTCCCAAAGCTTGTACTTCAATTGGACATACTTAATTGACTTTCCTCCACGCCCTGATTTTAGCCTCAACTTGCACACCCTTCTCAAATCCTGTAGTAGCCCAAAATATCGAGCAACTGGCCGTGGTTTGATATTCTTTCTTCAACCTGTAACTCACAACTTTCATTGAAATAAATGCATGCAGGTGAGGCATGTTCATGTCACATAATAGTCACATAATTAATGCTCGCGATGAAAATTTAATATAAATGCAACAAGTAGTATATTAATGTTTAAATAAAGCACATTAAGCACATAATTGCAAAGAATTCTGGATCAATTAATTGACAATAAATTGCAAAACTCAATGCAAAGCACAGGTTATCAAGTAATCGAATTAATTCAAAGAATTCAAATAGATTCAAATAGTATGCAAAACTCTCAATCAACAATTAATCCTATGCCGTTCGACCTAGACTTGACACGACACGACACTAGAACCTCGGTTTTGCAACCGGGCTCTGATACCACCTCAGATGTAGCACCCCTATACGTAGGGATACCACACCCCCGCACTATAGGCCGATCCACATACGAAATGGACAATCCGTACATGAACTAACCTATAGCGAACGGGTGACAAAGAAAAGAAAGACGAGCTAGGCGGGACTAAACCCTAAAACAATACAAAACCAATGCATAACAATTTAAAAGCGGAAGCATTAATTCATATATATATACCTATAGGTACCATATTTATCAGTTAGATACGTATAGATACCAAACTAATTATCAATACATTATCATCTCTTATACATGGTCAAGTATTCCAAATGTAATAACAATAGACATGACATGAGAAGTAGTAAAATATATACATGGTGGTGCACTGCTAGACTCGTGACAATGCAAGACTGGACCAAACTCCCGCCTAGCACGACCGGCTCTCAAGCACCTGAAAAGTGAAGTATCAGTCTACCGAAGACTGAGTGAGGGGCATAAATATATATAGAGCGCAATCACATGCAAGTTATAACCTCGGGTAAGGTTTTCATAATTAAATTAATATAAGTTCACAATAACATAAACTCGCCCGAGATTACAACTACCAGTATTAATTACTTGTTCATTTTCATGCAATCAATCAATACATGGCCCCGGCGAGTAAGGGCGGTCTCCAACCGATCTCCCAATGAACATGAACATGCTTTCTTGTTTAATATTCAATAGGTGATCATGCAATTCACTTATTGTGCGATCGTGCGATAGTGTATTCATATAACACATTCATGAAGTGACAATCATGCAATAACCCGAGGCGCATCCGTGGTGCCGGACTCGTCCCCAGTCTCCTTTTTCCTCCGGTTTGATGAAGGGATTGCAAGGCCCCAACATCCAATCTCATTGAGCAGAGGGTACATGAATCCCTAAGCCCGGAGCTCCTTCCTCCACTAATCTCCTAGTGGATTCAGGGGTGACCCCTAGTGTGGTGAGGATAGCGCCAGAGTTACCCGTCAGCCCTTGCTTTCCCGGTTGGCTCTAGTCACTACCCTCGGGCCCAAACGTAACCATCATGCTACTCGCCTAACCATGCGTGAAACAATACCTGACGTGCTTTCTTGCTTGCTTACTTGAACCTGGCTTGCAATGATCAATGATTATAGAAATATAACCGTAAATACTATTTTGGCCAAAATATCACATAAGGGTTATATGGGTGCTATATAACTAACAATTAAACCTCACCTATACTGACAAAGACAAGTAGGCACGGCCTACTGGGCTTGCTCCTCGTTCCTACCCTCGTGACCTGTGCAAACACGACACTTATACATGAGACATGACCTAAAAAGCCCAAAATGTGACGAACGGCGGAAATGTATCGAGATGACCACGAAAATGCAATGTGGTATGATAACATATTGTTTCACATCATATTAGCACATATTACAGCAATTCGGGGTCAAGGAAGTCGTTGGATCGAGGGGCTAAAATTGTAATTTTATGCAGTCACATTTGTTCTGTCAGCGAGGTGGGAACGGCCGTTCCGGGGTGCCTTTGTAAATGGGAACGGTCGTTCCCATTTCTCCCAAAAACGTTCCAGCGTTTTCCCCTTTTAAAACGCGCGCAAGCTGGGAACGGCCCTTCCGGCCCAAGGCCAAAATGGGAACGGCCGTTCCCATGCTCGGCCGCCCAAACCATTTGAAAAGGTGGGAACGCCCGTTCCCACAATGCCTTGAGGCTGGGAACGGCCGTTCCCTGTTTCTGCAAATATGAAGAACAGAGGAAAAACAGGGGAAGGCTACGGGAAAGAGCAACAAAGCTACAACAATCCAATTTTGATCCCCAAAATGCTATTATCTCTGACACTTCTCATGCACATATATTCATAAGATGATAATCAATCCTTTAAACACATAAAACATGGAAATCCATCAAGAATTCAAAGTTTGAAGCATATGATCCAACTTGATCATTCATACCAATATTCAATAATTCAAGCTAGAAATCATGCAATAATTCGAGAGATGATCCCCTAATCATGCTTCCAACTACACATAATCCATCTAGCATAGCATATAAATCCCAACCCTAGCTCAAGAATCAAGAGTTCATGCACAACCAACCTTGGAAATGAAAGAAAGGAAGAAGATGGATGAGGGTGATGATCAAGCTTCCCAAACTTGGATTAATACTTGAAATTCTTTATGGAATGGATGAAAATCACTTCCTTCCCTTTTCTTCTTAATACCGAGAGAGAGAGGAAGCAAATATGTTGATGAATTTGGAAGAAAAATGATTGAAGAAGCTTGGAGATGATATACCGTGATATTTTGGGAAATATGTAATATTTGCAATTAAACCCTCCAAGTTGTTTAAGTTAATCAATTAAGGATATCAAGTTTGGAAAATGATCACTTTAGACCTCAAAGGTTTTCATGCAATTCGGTCCCTAAGTTTAAAAGAATGAACGTATAGGGCCAAGTTGACAATTAAATCATTTTCGGTAATTAATTCACGAAATAAACATTTTCAAGTTTTGAGATAAATTATAAGTTTAATATGAATTTCATGAAAATATTACAAAATATAATTTATAAAATTATTTTAGACATAAGATATTAATAAATGAAAATCGGGGCGTTACAAGTTAGGTTGACACTCCCACTGTCTGTAGGACTCATCGGCTTTGAGTATTTTACTAATCATGACTTATGTGATATAGGGCTCGTTTCATGAACCATTTCACCTAAATGGTAGAGTCCTAAAGTCATCAGGATTAGGGGAGTTCTCATACATGCACAGCTAAAGTAAACGCATACCAAACAAGAGCATGTAAAGAAGTGTTGCCTTAATTCGTTATTTTATTCAAAGATTGTCTATGATCACAATAAGGAAAAGTACAAAGCGGATATACAATCGGCTCTCTAGGGCACTATTCCTAACACCCTAGGCTCTAACGCTGGCAGTAATGGGCCCGTGGAATTGACCCGGCCCATTCCCTCATCACTTATCCGATCCGGACTTGCGCGCCTCGGCCCAAGTCACGAGCACGGGACCCGTCCACTAATTCCCCCGAACGCTCGCATTTCGGTTCCAAGGGACACTCCGCATCCGGACTCCCTCTCCTCTACAACAAGGATCCCTGCTGTCATTACGCTCGGGTTTTTATACGCTCCACGCTCGGGCCCATAGCGCTCAAGGGCACCCGCCGGGGGAACCTCCCTCGAGCGCGCCCAACGCTTGGACTTAGTGCCAAATGGTACTATTCTACCCAAGGGCCAACCCCACCGCAGCAGAGTACCCTCCTCGAGGGCCCTTTCAGAGGAATGAGAAGCATGGATGTCTCTATGCTATCCGCTCGCTAACAACCTCTGACACAGTGTAGGTGCGCACCTCGTACCTGACTCTGCCAGCCTGCAGAACCATCACTTTTATGCCATCACATGGCGCCACGTGTCTTGGGCGACACGGGTTTGGGACCACACGGCCAATTCACCCAAAATACCCCTACCCCTAACATATAAATATGGGATTCACACACTTATCCCCCAAGTCATCTTCTTTCAAGAATACTCTGCACAAATTGGGCATTTTCCTCTGCATTTCCTTCTTCTCCAGGCACTGCATTTCATACACTCACCATCGCTGCACCCCGCTCCTTGGTGTTATCCTAGCTGGAAGAACCCACGCTACTAAGCAAACCCAGTTCCTGAGGCTCTACAACCTATCTTAAAGTGTTGGTGTTTTAGCACACTTCTTGTTTTCTGCACCATCACTCTTTACTCCCCATTTTTTTGAAATGTTGTATAAAAATTCAAGAATCACGTAACTAAATCACCAGATCTGGTATATTTTTCTCAGATACAGATCTGAGAAAAATATACCAGATCTGGTGATTTAGTTACGTGATTCTTGAATTTTTATACAACATTTCAAAAAAATGGGGAGGAAACGAAACTTTTGATTTTCATCTGGGGAGTTTAGAGGAACTTTTTTGAAAATGGGGAGCAAAGAGGAATTTTTTTAACTCATGGGGACACGAATATGGCGACACGATTTTTATTTTATTTTTTTAATTTCTCACCTGAGTAGTGTCAAACACAATACGAAACAATCAAATAATATTTTTAAAATGTTCGTGCATCATTACTCTTTATTAATTCAATGGGTTCTTCTTTTTAGTTGAACTTTTTTGTTCTAATTTATTCTTTCCTTTATGAAAGCCATAGAAGCTCTACCAAGAAACACGAAATACCTAATATCAACATGTTGGCGTTATTTGGAGTGTCGAAAAAGATTCCTCTAAAATTAGATTATACTTTCGAAAGAAATAAATTTAGTGTTTCAGACTTCAGAGTCATGATCGATATATATATATATATATATATATATATATATATATATATATATATATATATATATTTGATGCTATACTTGAATAAATTAATATATCTTTCATTTAGTGAAAAAGATCCCCGTCTCGAACATTCCCTTGCTAGATGCAAGGAACTCCAATTTAATGAAAATTTTTTCTTTCTCTACGTGAGGGTTTTGGTCTCTCTGCATGAGGGTGTTTCCGTTTTTCTTTTCTTCTCTTTTGCCCTTGCCTCTCTTTCTCTTACTTTCCTTCCGCCGCTCTTGTGCCTACTAGTATTCTAACGCTGGTTTTCCTGCTTTTCTGTTTCTTTGCAGAGTTTGCCTAGCTTCCGCGATCCGTGCCTTCATTCGACCTGTTCTGCTTCCTGCTCAATCCCGTCTCTCTGCCCTTTTCTCCCTGGTCCTGTTTTCTTGTTTTATCGTGTTTGGTTTTTTTTTTCTTTCTCTATCTCTTGCAGGATCCTCGAGCTCGTCGGAAGGGCGCAACTGTCCGTCTCCCTGATTCGAACTTTGCTGAACCTTACAAATGACTTCTAAAGATTCAGTGCTGCTGGAACAGGACCTGAACTAGATGAGCAATGCTCTCTCACTGACAGAGGAGGAAGACTCTACGGTAGTAGTCCCGGAAGCTACCTAGAAAGGGTCTAGAAGTGATAATGCACTGTGCCTTGTGGGGAAAGTGTTTACAAGAAAGATGGTAAATTTCGAAGCTATGAAACAGACTCTGAACAAGGCGATCAATCCAGTTAAAGGGATGTCTATATGCCGGATTGGGAAAGATAGGTTCTTAATGCAATTTAACCAGCGGGTTGACCTTCAGCGGTCTGTGGATGGCTCACCATGGCATTTCGACAAAGCTCTCATCCTTTTTAACACAGTGGGGGAGGATGAAGACCCTTTGGAGGTAACACTCGACTGGTGTACTTTTTTCATGCATATTAACGGCCTCCCGTTTAACAAACTTACCAGAGAAATGGTGGAGTTCATTGGGAATCAGGTGGGGAAGTTTGTTGATGTTGATTTCGACGGAAAAGGAAGGAGGCGGACGAGTAGCATTCGAGTAAGAGAAGAGATCTCCATGTTAAAACCACTCCCTCGTTGTCTCAGAATACAGAATTCACAAGGAAAAGAGATGCTTGTCACATTCACCTTTGAGCGCCTTCCTAATTTCTGTTACCTCTATGGGAAGTGTGACCATACGGAGAAATTATGTGAAATTCGTTTCGAGGAAGGCTTTTCTGATCCCGGCCCAAATTTCCCTTATGGTGCGTGTCTACGAGAAACCCCGCTGGAAAGTAACCTGAATATCCAAAAGACCAGCTCCGCCACTAAACCCGTTTTTCGGCGACCCCCCGGCAATCAGAGTTGTGGAAAAAGAACCTTTCCGCTGAGAGTTGTCAGGGAAAAGGCAATAAAATATCAGATACTCTGATGAAAGATCTCCCACTAAACCCAATCTTCCGTACTGAATCTTACACAAGAACCTTCCCTTCTTCATGTAAAACATCCTCCAGAGTCCCTGCTCGTCCCACTAACTCTCACTAGCCCTGATACTATGCCTCAAAACCCACGCAATCCTGCCCTTAAAACACAAACAATAGAAAACCTACATCCTTCTGGCCCTCACTGTTAAGCTTTAGAGAAGACATGATTTGGGAGAAAAATCTTGTATTAACTGTATTCTCTGTGTCAAAACACTGTACAAGGATTACGGTGTAAATAACTATACAAGACATACATATAAAAGGAAAGTCAACTATACTATACAAAAGAATCCCTAAAATCAAGCTTTCCTAACACTTCCCCTCAAGTCGAGTATCGGGTCGACGATGCTCAACTTGCTTAGAACATCAGCGAAGATCCTCCCATTAACTGCTTTTGTCAAGATATCCGCTAGCTGATCCTCTGACCTGACAAACGGGATGTCAATCACCTGCTCCTCCAACTTCTCTTTAATGAAATGTCAGTCTACCTCCACGTGTTTGGTTCGATCATGTTGAACCGGATTTTCTGATATGCTAATGGCAGCCCGATTATCACACCTCAACTTACAAGCTCCTGCTGCAGGGAAACCAATTTCTGCGAGTAACTTTCTTAACCATAAGACTTCAGTTACCCCTCGCGCAATGCCCTGAAACTCCGCCTCTGCACTCGAGAGTGCTACAACTTTCTGTTTTTTACTCCTCCAAGTCACCACATTCCCTCCAACCAGTGTGAAATATCCAGCTGTGGACCGTCTGTCTACTGGATTCCCAGCCCAGTCCGCATCAGTGTAAGCTTCAATGTCCAAGTGTCCATGATTCTGAAATAGAACACCTCTCCCGGGATGCCTTTTTAAATAGCGGCATACTCTCAAAGCTGCATCCATGTGTTCTTTCTGAGGCTGATGCATGAACTGGCTGAGAACTCCGACCGCATAGGCTACATCTGGTCGAGTGTGGGATAGGTAAATCAGTTTCCCAACCAGCCGTTGGTATTGGCCCTTATCTGCTTCCTCTGCCCCATCTACTATCTGTAGTCCGTGATTGATAATAATTGGCGTATCAACTGGTTTGCACTCCAGAAATCCAATCTCGGCTAAGAGGTCCAGAATAAACTTCCTCTGTAAGATGAAGATGCCTCGTTTAGATCTCAACACTTCTATTCCCAAGAAGTACTTCAATTCTCCCAAGTCTTTCATTTCGAACTCTGTGAATAGGTTTTCCCGTAGTTGAGACATCTCCTCTGTGTCATCCCCTGTGATAATCATGTCGTCCACGTAGATAATGAGGCAAGTAACTAGCCCATTTCTTCTCTTCAGGAAGAGTGTGTGATCTGAGTTGCTCTGGTGATAGCCATACTTCTTCATGGCAGTGGTAAACCTTCCAAACCAGGCTCGGGGTGACTGCTTCAACCCATACAGAGCTTTCTTTAACCTACATACCTCCCCGTTTCTGAAACTACTTGTGAACCCTGGTGGGGGCTCCATATACACCTCTTCCCTGAGATCCCCATGCAGAAATGCATTCTTAACATCAAACTGATGCAACTTCTAGTCTCGGTTGGCTGCTATCGAGAATATCACTCTGATTGTGTCGATCTTTGCCACAGGAGAGAAAGTTTCTGAATAGTCGATGCCATAGGTCTGTGTATATCCTTTCGCAACCAACCTTGCTTTATATCTTTCAACGCTCCCATCTGCTCGGTGCTTGATTGTAAAGACCCACCTGCATCCCACTACTTTCTTTCCCGGAGGGAGCCAACATTTTTCCCATGTTCCATTTTTTTCTAAAGCTTCCATCTCAGTATCCATAGCCTGGACCCATTCCTTATCTGCAAGTGCCTCTTCTACTTTGCTCGGAACAGTGGTGGAGTAGACAGAGGTGGTATACGCACGAGCTTGTTGAGATAAGTTTCCGTTAGCCAAGTCAGCTATTGGATACTTGGTTATTCTCCCCATAAGTTCGGGTTCATATCTCTTGGGTGGCACCCCTCGAGTGACTCTAGTTGGCAAAACATATCTGTCTTCTTGCATCGTTTCAACCCTTGGCTCCCCCTGAACCTGTATCTCACTCTCTTCAGAATCTCCGGTGTGTCCTGCACTGTTAGGCTCACACTGATTCGAAGAAATGCAAATAGAATCACTGTTATTACAACTACGTACCTCAGGGATATCAGTCGGAGTGATGGGATCAGGAGATTGCTCGCAGGGCTGTACTGTGGGAGGCGGATCGGTGGTTCCGCCTACTTGCTCTGTTAGGACTGTGTCTGGCCAAGAGTGTGATATCCAACTCAGTGGATCCTGCTGTTGTGGCTGCTCCCCCTGACCAGTGAGTTGGGAATAGAAATACTCTGTTTCTAGGAAATCACAATCCATAGTCGTATAGAGGCGGCGAGTGGAAGGGTGATAGCACCTATACCCTTTCTGATTAACCCCATAACCCACAAACACACATTTGAGAGAACATGGATCAAGTTTGGAACGTTCTGACTTATGGATATGAATAAAGACTGAACACCCGAATACCCGAGGGGGAAGAGCTAAACTGGAGGGAATGCTGACCTGACTACTAAGAAACTGCAGGGGTGTTTTTAATTGTAACGGCTTAGTGGGGAGGCGGTTAACAAGGTATACTGCGGTGGCTACTGCTTCGGGCCAAAGGTACTTAGGACACTTAGATTCAAGCATAAGAGCCCTAGAGATCTCAAGAAGTTGTCGATTTTTACGTTCAGCCACCCCATTCTGCTGAGGGGTGTGAGGACAAGAAGTTTGATGAATTAACCCATTTTCCTGAAAGAATTGTTTTAGAGTGGAATTAACATACTCCCCCCCATTATCGGATCGAAGGATCTGAATTTGGGACTTATACTGGGTTTGGATCATTTTGAAAAACTCCATAAATTTGATAGGTACTTCAGACTTGTTTTTCAGAAAATAGACCCACATCATGCGAGAACAATCATCCACAAATAAAACAAAATACTTAAAACCATGATCACCAATATTCGGGGCAGGGCCCCACACATCAGAATGAATCAGAGAAAAAACATCCTTAGCTCTAGAGTCCGAAAGAGAAAGATGTTGTCTATGGCTCTTCGAGAGTAAACAAGTCTCACATGATAACTGACTATTCTGTGGAAAAATCTTAGGAAATAAAAGCTGAAGATACCCTAATGATGGGTGACCTAATCGTCGATGCCACAACCACTGTTGGCGGTTCACTGTCCCGTGAGCAAGCGCTGCAGTTCCGTGTTGAGCCACCTCATCCACGTAGTACAGCCCGTTGTGCTCAGTACCACGCCCAATCACTTTCCCCGACTGAATATCCTGCAATAAGCAAAAATAGGGGTACATCAGGGCAATACAATTTAATTCTTTCGTTACATGACTAATAGATAACAATTTGCAGGATAAATCAGGTACAAGAAGACAATTATTTAATTTTAAAGTGGGGGAAATGGCTATAGTTCCGGATCCTTGAACTGAGGAGAGTCCCCCAATAGCATTCTTAATTCCTGGTCTGTTGGAAGGAGTGCTGTTGGTGAGATCAGTGGGGTCATATGTCATAGTATCAGTGGCCCCACAATCAAAGACCCACCGAGACTCTTTGTTTTCTTGTCTGGCGTGAAGAGCCATCCCTGCACTAATATCCTTATTTGATGGGAGACATTCTGCCTTTAAGTTATTCTCTGAATTTTTTTTCACCACCCCATGAACGGACAAATAATTGAGACTATTAAAAATAAATGGGGAACCAAAATTAGGGGAAAAACAATCAGAGGGGCATTTAAGGGATTTAACCAAACCTCCTCCCTCATAACCTGGATGAGCCGCCGTCTGTTCCTGTCTCCCATCTCCAGCGATTCCTCCTTCTCCGCCACTCTCTCTCATTCGCGGCGGTTGCGCCACCGCCTGAGCAGCCATCCCCACCGTTCCTCCGCCCTGTTCTTCCACCTGTTCGTCAGTAGCAGCCATCATCTTTGCGCCGCCGTAGCCCGACGTGACACCATCGCGCCGCCGGCTGCGCCACCCTTCGGGGAAGCCTATAATTTCATAGCAGCCTTCCTTTTTGTGCCCGAAACGGCCGCACTTCCCACACTGAGGCCTTTCTCTGTCAGATCCGCCACTGCTCAAACCGTTGTTTGCTTGGGGACCGGCGGAAGGGCTCCGTCGCGGTGGGGGTTTGGACCAAGGCCTGGAGGCGCTGTCCGCCGGTGAGGGGAGAGCTGGGCCTCGCGTCCCCTGATTTTTGGCGATAAGCCCTGTTCCGACCCCAAAGTTTCCTGCCGATGATGTTGTCCGATTGATGATCTCCCGCCGTGATGACTCTCGCCGGATGGTGGCGTAAGCTTTTTCAACTGAGGGCAAAGGGCTTTCTTTTAGGAGGTCTCGCCGTTCTGTATCGTAACGATCATCTACCCCGGCGAGGAACTGAAACAGGCGGGTGTCGGACCTGAGGCGATTGAATACGGTGATGTCGGCTTCACAAGACATCGGATTTGGTTGCCTAACCTCAATTTCTCACCAGATCCGCTGTAAGTTGCTGTAATACTGCTCTATTGTGTCCGTTCCTTGCTTCAAGCTATTCGCCCTGACGGTCAGATCGAATATCTGAAACACATCCCCACTGGAACCATAAGTAGCAGTCAGGCCCTCCCATAGTGCTCTTGCCGATGGGTACTCAGCGTAGTTGGGGACGAGCTCTGACTCCATGTTCTCAAGAATCCACGAACAAACGATGAGGTCGGTTTGTTCCCACCTGTGGTAAGTTGGGTGATCGATCGCCGGAGGTGCAGGTACTCCGGTGATGTGACTGAGTTTTCCCCTCCCCCCAATAGCCATTCTCATTAATCGGGACCATAGGGAGAAGTTGAATTGATTCAATTTTGTGGTTATGTTTACTGTTTGTGGGATCTGAATCTGATTGGTGTCTGTTTGGGGCTGTAGGGTTTGGAATTTGGTTTCAATAATGCTGGCTAGTTGTGTGGCCAAGGAATCGACCGGCTGCTGCGATTCCTTGCCGGAACTGGGTGTAACACTGCTTTCGTCCATGACTGTTGAAGGTAACGGTACGTGATGAGCTAGGGTCGGATCCGTTAATGGATCGTCGCCCGCTCTGATACCATGTTAAGCTTTAGAGAAGACATGATTTGGGAGAAAAATCTTGTATTAACTGTATTCTCTGTGTCAAAACACTGTACAAGGATTACGGTATAAATAACTATACAAGACATACATATAAAAGGAAAGTCAACTATACTATACAAAAGAATCCCTAAAATCAAGCTTTCCTAACACTCACTCCTCTTGTCCTACTATTGGGCCTTTTGATGCCAAAGTTCACCGGAATCCGATGCTCATTAATCCCCTTTCCTCAAAAAATCCTAAGAATATAGAGCCTAGTCCTTCAAGTTGCTTCCAGCCAAATACACATAACAAAGATAAAAACCCAATCCCAACATCACTAGCCCAAAGTCTGACCAAAAATCTTAAACCCAAGTTTCCTCTTATTAATCCTCCACTAGAGCCCATCATATCTCCTGTGCCTATCCCTCTCTCAATCCCAAAAACAGAGGAAAATGCTTTCCCCTCCCTTGCTAATTCTATGGATTTTACCCCAACTTCACTGCTTATCGATATGATCTCTCGCCATCCCACCCACATTTGCTTTTCCCTGTCTACTCCTAGCCGTCCCTATAGGAAATTCTCCACGAAAAAATCACCCCCTAGCCTTCTCCTTCCTTAAACCCTTAGAGTTCCTAAGCGACCTCTCAATATCTCTGTGGAAACTCCTGTTTCCCCTCATCCAAAACAGGTCAAAATTTCCCCTTTGGGGATTTCCACGCCTCGGCAGGATGCGAGTTCTCAATTGGCGGGAGCTGCGGAGCAGCCCCGCCAGCAGTCATGAATCTCTTAACGTGGAATGCCCGGGGTGTGGGGGGTCCCCGGAAGTTCTAGGCTATTCAATCCCTTGTTAGGAAGTTTAACCCCTCAATCCTATTTATTTGTGAAACTCGTTGTAAGCAGAAGAGAGTGGAGAAAATCAAAGAGAGTCTTGGTTGGTTTGGTATTGGAGTCGACTCTGTTGGTAAAAGTGGAGGTTTGGCTCTTCTCTGGCGCAAAGATATCGATGTTACGCTCCAATCTTTTTCTAATTCCCATATTGATGTGTTGGTCGGTTGCATTGGCACGGATGCTATTTGGAGATTCACAGGTTTCTACGGAGAACCTGATAAACAATTTCGTTGGCGATCTTGGAAGCTGCTGGACGTGCTGAGCAAGAGGTCTAATTACCCCTGGTTGGTGGGGGAGGGATTTTAACGAGATTCTTTGTAATAGTGAGAAAAAAGGAGGCCTTCCTCGTTCCCCGGTACTCATTGCTGCGTTCCATGAGGCTCTTGATAATGCTGAACTTGTTGATATTGGCTTTGAGGGATGCTGGTACACTTGGGACAATAATCAAGCATTCCCGGACACTATCAGAGAGAGACTTGATCGAGTCGTTGCCTCACCCGATTGGGTTAACCGCTTTCCCTCTGCTCAAGTGACTCATGTGTCGAATCCCAGCTCTGATCACTATCCTATTTTAGTTGAGCTTGATAAGAAACCTAACTATAAGCATGTTCGCAAACGTCTCTTCCGTTTCGAGCCCATGTGGGCCCGTGTTGATGAATGTGAGAAGATTATCTCTGAGAATTGGAGCAATGATACCAGTGGCTCTGCTGTTCAATCCGCCATCAAGAATGCAGACAAATGTAGGGTGGGTTTCTTGAATTGGCGGAGGAAACAACCTGACAACCCGAAAGCTGAAATTAGGAAACTTGAGGATGTTATTGTGGGTTTGAGGCGAGGAATGATCTCTGCAAGTTCAAAAGCTAAGGAGGCTGAACTCCAGGCCCGTATTGATGAACTTTCTAAACCGGCAGAAATTAAGTGGAAGCAACGTTCGAAGGCCCATTGGCTCAAAGAAGGAGACAGAAATACTCGATTCTTCCACAATAAAGCTTCTCAGCGGGCCCTAACAAACAAAATTGAGGGCCTTTTGGATGGGACAGGTAAGTTGTGCTCTTCTAAGGAGGAAATTCAGGGAATTATTGAGCAGTATTTCAGTGAACTTTTCTCTTTCTCTCCTTGCTCCGATGCTGATATGGAGGAGGTTATTCGTTTGGTTCAGCCGAAGATCAACGAGTCCGTAAGAGACAAACTGGGGCGCCCTTTTACAGCGAAAGAGGTCTCTTGTGCTCTTCGCCACATGTATCCTTTTAAATCTCCGGGTCCTGACGGACTCCCCCCTCTCTTTTTTCAAAAATATTAGCACGTGGTGGGTCCTAATGTTTCGGCTTGTGTTTTGAATTTTCTTAACAAAGGCATTTTTTCAAATAAACTGAATTACACACATATTGTCCTCATTCCCAAATGCCACAAGCCGAACTTAATTACCCAATTTAGACCTATTAGTTTATGTAATTTTATTTACAAGATTGCCTCTAAATGTATTTCTAACCGTCTGAAGCCTGTTTTTAATGATATTATCTCTGTTTCACAGTCGACTTTTGTCCCTAAGCGCCTTATTACGGATAACGTTCTAATTGCTTTTGAAATCTCCCATTTCTTGAAGAAGAAAAATAGGGGCAGAAAGCTTGACATGAGCAAGACATATGATAGGATCGAATGGAAGTTCCTGATCAGGATGCTTGAGAGGTTGGGCTTCCCCAATTCTTTAATTCATCTCATTTATACCTGTGTCTCTTCTGTCTCGTTTTCTTTCATTCTTGATAGCTCCCAGTTTGGGTTGATCTGTCCACAGAGGGGCATCCGCGAGGGTGATCCCCTATCACCGTATCTTTTTCTTCTTTGTGCAGAGGCTCTTTCACTTTGTTTGCAGGAACTTAAAAGACTTGGAACCATTCAAGGCATTGTTATTTGTCGTAAAGGCCCACGCCTCTCCCACCTTTTGTTTGACGATGACATCTTGATCTGTGGTAGGGTGGACTCCAAAGCTTTTGAAGGGATTGCCAGAGTTCTTGATGTGTATTCCCGTGCCTCTGGACAGACCGTTAATTTTCAAAAATCTTCGGTGGTTTTCAGCCGTAATGTTCATCCTGATCACAGAGCTGTTTTGGCTAGCTTTTTGGGGGTTCAAGTGGTGAAGCGGTTTGATCTCTACCTTGGGTTGCCTTCCGTGGTGGGCAAATCCAAGAAGTCTCTGTTCGCCTCACTTCGCGATCGAATCCGAAAGAAAATCTGTGGCTTTTCTGAGAAGAATCTTTCTTCTACGGTTAAGGAAGTCTTAATCAAAGCGGTGGTGCAGGCTATTCCGTCCTACTCCATGGGTTGTTTTAAACTCCCTGATACTTTTATTAAGGAATTGGACTATTTCTCGGCTAACTTTTGGTGGAATAACAAAGATAAGAACCGTATTCATTGGCTTGCGTGGGATAAGTTGTGTGTTCAAAAGGGCTCTGGAGGCCTGGGGTTCAGGAATTTTAAAGCGTTTAATCTCGCATTGCTTGCCAAACAGGCGTGGAGAATTATTAAGTTCCCGGATTATCTCCTTAGCAAGATTCTCAAGGCAAGCTACTTCCCGAATTCGGACTTCTTTGCTGCTGGTTTGGGGCGTTCACCCTCCTTTACTTGGAGGAGTATTTTGGCTTCTAAGTGTATCCTCGAAGCTGGGTCTAGGTGGCGAGTGGGCTCGGGTGATTCTATTGATATTTGGCATGACAGATGGCTTCCGCGCCCTACCTCTTTCCGACCACTTATTCGCCAACCGAGGGACCCAACAATTTCTAGAGTGTCCCAGCTTATCCTTCCGAATGGAGGAGGCTGGAATTTACGTCTGGTTGATGAGACATTTTGTCGCGATGATGCCAATCTTATACGAAGTATCCCGTTGGGTAGAACTTCCCGTGAAGATTGTTTTTTGTGGCATTTTGAAAAGAATGCGGAGTTCTCTGTCCGTAGTGCCCATCACATTGCTGTTGCTCTTGATGGAGCAAGAAGAGCTTCTTGCTCTCTCTCACGTTCTCGCCCATTATGGAAAAAAATTTGGAAGGTTCAGGTTGCCCCTAAGGTACGGGTCCTTGTGTGGCGCGTCTGTCTCGATTTACTTCCTACAGCCTCTAATCTGCACCTTCGGAAGTGTCATGTGGAGGATTTTTGTCCGTTTTGTCGGGAGAAGTTTGAAGATGTGAAGCATGTCCTTTTCTCTTGCCCCTACGCTAATCACGTTTGGGCGCTTTCGCTCCTCCCTTGGACTCCCATTTCACAATTTTTGGAGAGAGTCCAGGAGTGGATCGATCGCATCTTCTCTGTTTTTGATGAAGGCCAGCGTGCCCGTTTCGCGGTGCTCTTGTGGGCTATTTGGTGGTCTCAGAATAAAGCCCGTTTGGAAGGTGAGTGTTTGCAACCGGATGCTCTTGTTAGAGCTGCTTCATCCCTTTTGGACCCCGTCTCTCACCGAATCTCCCGAGGCTCTCTTGTATCGGCCGACACCCCGACGGTCTCTTGGTCCCCTCCGCCTCCAAACTCTATCAAACTTAATGTCGATGGTGCTCTTTTTGCTGATTCAGGCGAGGCAGGTATTGGTGTAGTTGTGCGGGATCCGGTTGGTGGTTGTGTGGGATGGTTGTGTGATCGTTTTGAAGGGCTACTTGATCCCGAAGTGGTGGAAGCCATCACCATGACTCGGGCGCTGGAATTTGCCAAGGACCACGGCTGGAACAACATTATTGTTGAAAGTGATTGCCTCAATCTTGTTAACAAACTCAAGACCTCAGCTGAAGATTGCTCTGACATGGGAAATATCATTCATGATATTCAGCTTTTGTCCTCTTCCTTTTCGTGCTGTTGTTTCTCTTTTGTCAATCGTGAAGCCAATGTCGTGGCTCACTCCTTAGCTCGTAATGCGGCTTCGGCCTGCGAAGGTGGTCCTGTTATCCCACCCTTTATTCATGACCTTGTTGTGGTTGATTGTATGTCGGTTTGATTTCTTGCCCTCCTGTTTTGAGGGCCTCCTGTTTCAAAAAAAAAAAAAAAAAAAAAAAAATCCCTTGCCAAAACCTTCTGCTGCCCGGCCATTATGTTCTTAGACCAGGTTATAACATTGGTCCTGGAGTCAAAATGGGCCTTAGTTTTCGAACCAAACAGGCTGTTGACAATTGGTAGGGCTGTCAACGGGTCGGATTCGGATCGGATTCAAGATTTCCGAATTCGAATCCGATTACACAATTCAAAAATCGAATCCGAGTCCGGATCCTATAGGACTCGGATTCGTCCTAACCAAATTCGAATGATATCGGGTCGGATAATCCGACAAGAATGTTCGACCCGAGGGTGGGAAAAAAAAAAAAAAAAAAAGAAAAAGACAATCCCTTTTTCTCTCAGTCCTGCGCCGAATCTGAGAAAAAATGGGAAGGACCCGATCTGTGAACAAAATTGAGGAAAATTTTAAAGCATAACTTATTGAGAAAGATCTGAGCACTCGGAACTTAGATCTACGGAAGTGGTTGCTTGATTGGCGGTGACGGTGGGAGCAGCGACGTTTGGTGGTACTTGTCGGCGGCAATAGTGGGAAGCTTGGCGGTGATTGGCGGCCGGCGGAGATGGGAAAAGGCTATGAAGAGGGGAGAACAAAGAGTGCGGCTGGAGATGCGCTGGTAGAGACGCCTATTGTGTCCGGTGATGATGGGGGCGGTGGCGTTGAGATGAAAATTGGAGAGATGAAGAATGGTCTCGTTGCGGCCTGCTTCTGTACATTTGGAGTGAAATTAGGATTTGGGATTCAATCATTTCAGAGATTTAATTATTTTCTAGTTGTTTCCTTTTTCTTTTCTTTTCTATTAAAAAGTAAGAAATTAGTTTTTTATATATAAATTATATTTATATCATAATATATATAGCCGTATACACCGTAAAATCTTCATAATATATATAATAATAATTATTATTATTCTAATCCCTTAAATTATTACTATTGTTGCTCAATTCTTATTATTATTAAATTAAAATATAAAATCATGTAAAAATCTATAAAGTTATCATTTTGATTATTACAGTTTTATTGACAAATTTATAATTTTGTGTACAGAATGCTTATGTATAGCATATAATGGGGAAAAAATCATATTCATTTCTATATTTATTTCATGGTTTGAGAAAAGTATAAAATAATTTAATTATCTTTATACATAAAATTTAGTTTAAAGATATTTTAATCTATTTAAAAATTTTAGCCTAAATTATAGAAAAAATAAATAACTTAAAAGGATGACTATGACTTAAATAAAAAACATTAGGACTATTTTGAATTTATATTTAAAATATAAGAATGAATATAAATTTTTCCATATATTATAATGGTAATATATAAAGTTATTTCTAATGTTTTAGTTATGTAATACTATTTTTTGGAAGTTAATCTTCATTGCATTTATTAGTTAAGATCAAGTTGTATTTATAAATTAGCATTCAACAAATAATTTTATGTTTGATACTTGAGTTTGTGAAAAAGTTTCAATAAATTATAGTTTAATATTATATTAGATATGTTACAATTAATATTATGTTAGATATATTAGATTTTAATGAGTTATAATTAATATTATGTTAGATATGTTAGATTATATTTACCTTCAACAACTTAATCAAACACGAATAACCTAATATTATCTAACTAATTAATTTAAGTGAAATTAAATCAAATAAAAAGGTCTAATCCATCATAACTAACGCTTATACATATTTAACGGTTAGCTAAAAGGTTGCGAGGTACTTATCTTAATTAGAATATTAATAGGATGTTTACTCTGTTGGCTGGGATGAGTAGTAGAATATGATGATGAATTATTCATCCCATGGAAAGTATGAGATAAATAATCAATATTTTATCTAATATAATCTCAAATCGTGTGTGATCAATCCCAAATTTATAAAATTATTAGTAAACATAAATTTAAGTAGGATTTTTAATTTAATCATCCTTAATTATTGGTGAGTTGGTATTGTATATAATTATTTATCATTAATATATATATATATATATATATATATATATATATATATAATCGGATTCGGATCTTTAACGGATCGGATTGTATGATTTCATACCCGATCCACTAAATTCGGATTTCGAATATTTATAATCGGATATGATCCATCGAATCTTTTTATCGGCCGAATATGTTAAAAATGGTATCGGATTCGGATTAAAATCCAACCCATTGACAGCCCTAACAATCGGGCTGTGATTCAAATCAGCCAAGGTGAATTCATCTCCTCTCAATTACTTAGACCGTGAAAATCCTTGTTTGTGTTAGTGTGTATAAAATGTGTGTAAAAAACAAAAATGTAATCCGTATAAAAATGTAATGTGTGTAAACTTGCTTAAAAATGTGTTGGTGTGTGTAAAAACGTGTTAGTACATGTAAATATGTGTTTGTGTTCGTAAATGTGTGCTAGTGTGTATAAAAATGAGTTATTGTATATAAAAGTGTAATAATGTCTATAAAAATGTATTGGTATGTGTAAATGTGTGTTAGAATGTGTAAACGTGTGTCAGACGATGTAGATGTAATTTTTTTTTTTTTTTTGAGGTTATGTAGATGTAATTTATTTTTATGAAAATGGTATAATAGTTAAAAACGTGTAAACGTTAGGATTCAAAAACTTTGGCATAATTTTTTCTTTCTTTTTTTTAGTTTATGATAGTGTCCCCCACCCAATTGAGTGATGGAGCAATCTTTCGAAATATTGAAGATGCTTTTTACGGAACCTCTCCCAATATAGTTTTTATATTTGTAAGATTTGAACCTAAAATCTTACTTAAGTACACTTAAATCAGTGGCGGAGCCAGAAATTTGATTTAGGAGGTCATATTAGACTTTTCTGCATATATATATATATATATATATATATATATATATATAGAAAACCTTGTCAAATACCGAAAATGCAAGATAAACCCTGTGTTTCAAAAATTAGCATTAAAAAATCCTGTATTTTATAAAAATAAACATAAAAAATCCTCACACGTTGTTTGAGTCATACGTGTTGCCCTTATTCACGAAAATAAAAGCAAAAATTAGACAAAAAATATTTGCAAATAGATAATTGCAAAGAAATATAATAGAATATAACAGAAAATATTGAAAACGGTATATACAAGAAATAAATGAAGAATATAAATACCACAAAAATTCTTATCGGGAAAGAAATTAATGGGTAAAAAGTTACATATTAATATAAATTATTTTATGATCTATTTGAGAAATTTTGTGAATATTGAGGCAGAATTGAAATTATAAAAATTAAGAGATCATGCATATAAGTACAAAAACAACATTTTTGTAAAGAAAATTCGCAAAACCCGAGCATCCGGTCATAAGGTTTTCTGTACAAAATTAAGAAAAATATAAGGTTTTCTATGAGATTTTGTATAACATGAGATTTTTTTATGCCCATTTCGAATAACACGAGTTGGGTGCATATAACTCATATATTATTTGTGTGGTCTCAATTATTAACAATTTACTATATTGACCCTAATTAGTATTAATTTTAACTTTGATGAGGGGGGTCAATAATAAAAAATCCCATAAAATTACATACATATATCTATATATTTATATATATATATAATAATATTAAAAAAAAAAAAAGAAGTTGGGGGGGTCAATTGAACCCCCTCTTGTGAACGTGGCTCTGCCACTGACTTAAATCTTTTTTCCCGTTGATCTAAAGTAATTATTCAAGGAAAGTGTAGAACAACACAAAGAGTTCACCATTAATCACTCAAGCCTACTCAATCTTGATCCAAGAACTCCCAACACTTAAAACACACACAACAAGAAGAACCACTTCTCAAACAAACAAAATACAGTACAAGCAAGACTCGGTTAAAGCTCGTTTAATCTAAAGTCTAGAAACAACCTTCCGCCATGCGGGTCGGGCCATGATGCCTTTAGCCCATGCGTTAACATGCGGGCGGGCCTCGAACAAGGCCTTAACCTTAGTCTTCAATAGATTGTTAACAATCGGGACATGATGACGATCAGCCAATGAGTGCTCTTCTCCTCCCAAATACTTGGAAGTAGACAACCTTGTTTCGCAGACATCAAGAACTGAGGCTAGCTAATTGAACTTGCAATTGTTCAACAGCTTCTTCATCGGTTGTCATTCCCTTAATGGGCTTGATAAATATCTCGAAGTTGAGTTTTTTTTTTTTTTCCGACAACATCAAATCTTTGGGATTCAACTTCAATCCATAGGCCTATTATTGCCATTTTCTTGGGATCATGGACTAGTAGAGGAGTTCCCTTACCGGCATATGTGTATGCAATGTAATGACAAAAAAAAAAAAAAAAAAAAAAAAAAAAAAAAAAGGTAAATGGGGTGACATTTATGTCTAAACTCGAAAATGGTAACTCCACAAGAATTAAAGGATTTTAATGAAAAGGGAATTTACCAAAGAGCTTCAAGTCACCATGTTCAAACCCTGGAACCTGACCAAATGGCTGCAAGAAACGCAACAAAACAACGACATATGTCAAACAAAAGAAACTCAAAAGAACCAAATTAGGGTTGTATGAATTTGATTGAAATGAAGGGTTCCTTCTTATGTTAAACTAGTTCATATTCGAGGCCCTTCTCAGCTAAGCAAAGAAGAACTCTCTGTGTTGCCGAGGAGAAAAAAGTTTGGCCATGGACCTTGATTAATGCCATAACTTAATCAAAAGATGGATGGATATGCATGAAAGATTAGTTTTTGCCAAGGTATTTATTAGTGAAGAGTTCTGAACTCTTCCCATAATCGACTTATAAATTACTAACACATATAATATAAAAAGATTCTAGTGAAGTTGGGATTTTTTGCTCTATTTATTCTTTCCATTACAAAAGCTATAGATGATGCTCCATCAAGAAAAAAGAAATACCTAAAATCCCCACTATAACATGTTACAATTATTTGGAGTATTGGGAAATTAAGATTGCTCTAAAATTAGAATTTAAAAACAGATCATTCGTTGAATGATTTGAAGTAGAACAAAGATAAGAATCCAGTCCCCTCGAGAAGGGATGCAGTAGAGCCCAAATCAACTCTTAAATTATTATAAAACACAACATTCTCCATTCCACACGAACGTGGAACGTCAAACCCCATATTCCACTGTGGACGCAATCCAATCCTCATCATTCGGTGTACCAACACCCGATGCATGTAAGAATTTTCCTTAATCGGGCGATCATATTTCCGTACTTGCCAAAACCTTCAGCTACGCGGGCCGGGCCAATTCATTCTTAGCCCAGGCTGCAACATTGGGCCTGGAATCAAAATAGGCCTTAATCATTATATATATATATATATGTATCCATCCCGCCTCGATCCATGAAAATGGGCATTCATCGTCAATTACTACAGTGATCACATCGCATAAAAGGGGTGTGCGAACGTAAATATATGATAATTTCTTCAAACCTAGCCGCTCAATTTGGATGAATCTAGTCTTATAACCGGCAGATTATCAGTGTGATGGGTTCTTTCTAAGCTTTCTTAGATTATCACATGGTTTTTTATGCCATTTCCATGCAGACAAGATACTCATAAAAAATAAATTACACTTCTAAGTACGCTCTACTTCATGTTGATACAAAATCACCTTGTATTACATAAATCTTAATCGTCCAAATCCGTTCTTTAATCTAAATACAAAGTTCTCAATACCTGAAGGATACAATGACCATCAACAATATTGTAGGAAATTGATGGATATGCAGACAAAAATGTCTGAAAGATTTGTAAAATACACACTAGATAAAGCTAAACTAAACATCAGTTATGTATTCTAACAGATATCTTCAGCTGAAGTTTTTGTCTCTTCGTATTCCGACAATGATGGAGAAATTTCTCGCCCCGAGAGATTATTAGGACAGAACAGGGTTGGCTTCGGAGGAATTTCAATAGATTGAATACTTCCTTCTAACATTTCGACAACCTTAGACATTGTTGGCCTATTAGATGGAGTTGTCTGGATGCACCAAAATCCTACTAAAAGCATTTTCCTCGCCTTCTCTTCTTCTTTCTCTTCAACCATTACATCATCTTCTCCCGGGGTGATGTTTGCTACTACTTGCTCGTAGATTTTGTCCGGAAAATAATTCTCGCTCGAATTGGTTGTCCCTGCTTCCTCCATATTTCTAGCTCCAGCCATTTCCAGAATCATCATTCCATAGCTATACACATCGGATTTATGAGAAACTCCTCCAAAATTCCTGGAGAATACTTCGGGAGCAATATAGCCGATGGTGCCTCTTGCCCCGAGCATTGACAATATACTCTGCTTCTTCTTGCACAATTTAGCAAGCCCGAAATCAGATATTTTTGGACACATGTCTTCATCCAGGAGTATGTTCCGAGGCTTGATGTCGAAATGCACAATCCTAGTGTTGAAGCTCTCTTGGATTTATGGAGGCAAAATCCCGCGAGATTGACAATATTGACATGGGATGTTCTACTAATGCTGGCAACCTCATTCATGAATTCTTCTCCGTTGCTATCATATGTGTTAACCAAAACCTTGACAGCAACGAGGCTACCGTTTGGTAGCATTCCTTTGTAGACACTACCGTAGCCTCCTTGACCAAGCTTATCACTGAAGGATTTCGTCATTTTTTTGATTTCAGAATATTTATATCTCTTTGGAGCAAGAGACTCTTGTTGGAGTATAAATTTTTCTACAATGCGATTGCGTTCTTCTTCAGATTTGGATTTTGAACGTCGGGATTTGACTATTTTAATCGCTAAAGCAGTTATAAGAGTTATACCAAGTAACAGTCCTGGAAACAGAGTTAGAGAGGTTACATGTCTAGCAACAACATAAAACAAACTAAAGTCGAACAAATTAAAGTTGAATGCCTAATGCCTTACCTCCAATTATCCCAAGATAAGATGGCCATGAAATGCTCCTTTTTTTTGTTTTGACACCAAATGATCCTGGATGGAAGGAACATAAATAGTTAACTTTTTCAAGCATTGAAGTCACACATTATATATAACTTATTCGACAGAGATATATAGGATATTCTGTACATTTTGAAATAGCTTACCAGGAGTTTCAGCCGAGGGGGCAGGAGCTGGAACTTCTGGCTCTTCTACCGTGCTTGGGCTATGGGCTGAGTTGGAGGACAATGTGGAGCAGAAGGTGCAAACATAATCAACCGCGGTGCATCTGAACCCCCCAGCTGGATCGTCGAGTGTAATCATAGCATTCGGGCACGCGCTCTTGAACACCTGCAAGTACGATGACTCTCCGCATGCCTTTTCGTCCCTGTACATCTCGCACGGTCTGCGGCGCGCATCCACACCTTTGATTCGCAATTCAGCAGGACACCTCGGGTTGAGGTCCTCCACACAACCCACGGATGGGCACTGACCCTTGCCACCGGTGGCCTCGACGGTCACAGGCAAGTTGTAGCCTCTGGTGAGGCTGACGTAGTACATGTCCGGGGGACCGAGATCGAAATTAATTAGTGTTGTGGCGTTGAATGCCATGCCGCCGCACTGGATTTTCCCAGAGCCACAGTCACCTGTTGCGCAGGTTCCCCGGCCTGAGACGCCGAAGTTGCAGCCGGTTCGTCCCCAGACTGTACCGGCCCAGTCAGCTGGGGCCTGTAAGGAGCGCGAGCTGCCTTTGGGTAGCTCGAATCCTGTGGTTTCCAGGCTTGGTTCCCCAAGAATTGCTGGCCAAATCGTATGTGGACAGTTGTTTACAAATGTAAAGTTAACCCCTCCAACTCCTGCACTAATGGTTTGAATCAATTTTGTAATATATAAATGAAGGAAGTTTCAGGAAAAACTATATAAATGGAGTACCAGTACCATGGAAAATACGAAGCAGAATGATGAAATAAATAGCCGCGGGGGACGGACTCATGAAAGATTTTTCTTATGATGTACCAATCAGAAATAGTAATTTTAAGTGAAAATTGTATGCTGCTTATTCAACTGGAGGAATGAATTAATGAAGAATGGTAAGAGGGGACTGAAGTCCTTGGAGCCATAGATGATGGGAAGAAGGGGAAGAAGAATGATGGATTAAGTCTTGGTCGTATCCTGTCTGTATGACCCGTACCAGCTTGCTTTAGAATGATGTGAATTGGGAAATGATTACACTTTGTTAAAGAAGGATTTCAAAATAGATTTAAGGAATCACTTTATCAAACTATTAAAAAAAAATTGTATTATAAAAAGTGAGAGAAAATTGCATTTTTGATCCCATAGGAAATTGGTCAATTTTTTTTTGGTCCCGTAGTTTTTAAATCGTCCCGTACTTTTAGTTTTTCGACAAATGTAGTCCCAAAGTGAAAAAAATTCAATATTAGTCCCAACAAATTTAGAAATATATATTTATAATATTTTTTCTTAATTAAAAAATACATATCAAATATTAGGAAAAATTTAAAAGAATACCAACCACATGATATGCATTTTATTTTTATAATAAATAATAAATTATTACATTTTAAAGTATAAATATTACTTTAAAATTATAAAATAAAAAAATAAAAATATATAAATAATAACATAATTAATAAAATAATCTTCAATATTGCATTTAGTTAAAAATATATAAAATAAAAAATTGAAAATAATTAATATTTATAATACTTAAATATTTCTTATATATATAACATTGTATTTATTTAAAATAATTAACATTGGGTTTAGTTAAAATTGAAAATAACAGAAAATTTATATATATTTTATTCAGTAATATAATATTTATTAAAAAATTAAAAAGTAATTAGTAGCCAATGAGAATTAAAAAATAACATCAATATTTTATTTTCAATTAGTAGCCATATATATTAATTATTTTTAATTTTTAATTTTATATATTTTTAACTAAATGCAATATTGAAGATTATTTTATTAATTATGTTACTATGTATATGTTTTTATTTTTTTATTTTATAATTTTAAAGTAATACTTATACTTTGGAATTTAATAATTTATTATTTATTATAAAAATAAAATGCATATCTTGTGGTTGGTATTCTTTTAAATTTTTCCTAATATTTGATATGTATTTTTTAATTAAGGAAAAATATTATAAATATATATTTCTAAAATTTTTTGGGAGTAATAGTGAAAATTTTTCACTTTGGGACTACATTTGTTGAAAAACTAAAAGTGTGGGACGATTTAAAAACTACGGGACCAAAAAAAGATTAACCTATGTCCTACGGGACCAAAAATGTAATTTTCTCAAAAAGTGATTTAAAAACTTTATATAATTTTTCTTCGGGGAGTTTTGAGAAAACTCCCCATGGGTTGAAAAATTTTTAGTTTGCTCCCCACGTCAAAAAAAATTTTAGTTCACTCCCCAATTCACATGCATAATTTGAGTTAGCTCCCCAATTTTGGGGGCAGATACCACATATGACGATTTAGATACACCATATGACGAATTAGATACACGATTATGCATGTTTAATAAAACTCAAGAATCGTGTACCTAAATCGTCATATGGTGTATCTAAATCGCCATATGTGGTATCTGCCCCCAAAATTGGGGAGCTAACTCAAATGCATGTGAATTGGGGAGTGAACTAAAATTTTTTTAGACCTGGGGAGCAAACTAAAAATTGACTATACAATTGGGGAGTTTTCTCAAATTACCCATTTTTCTTTTGCACACTATAGTCATCCTAAAATGTCCTTACTTATATTTCAGACACATTGAATGAATACATTCAATACTTTTAAATTCTAATTAAATCTTATACATGATATTTAGAATATACATATTAAAAATTATTATAATTACAATATAAATATAATTATATAATATTATTAAAAATCATTTTTTAATTCAGGTTAAATATTATTAATGAATAAAATAAAATTATAAATTATATTATTATATATATTAAAAAGTATTTTAGATATCCTTGGATTCATAGATGATGGGAAGGGGAAAAAGAATGATGAACGGAGAGGATTAAGTAGTGGTCGTTTCATGTCTGTATGACCGTGCCAGCTTGCTTTAGAATGATGGAAAATGATTACAATTTATTAAAGAAGGATTTCAAAATAGATATAAGAAATCACTTTAGTTTGTAACTTTAAGAAAAAGTCCACTGCATCAAAAAACTGTGTTCATCCAAAGTGTTTAAAAAATCTTGTATTATAAAAAGTTTTCTAAAAAATTCTATGTAATTTTTCTTTTTTACACACCACCTCCTAAGATAAACGGAGAATTAATCTTTTATCCCTGATAAGACACATAAGTTATCCTAAACACCTAAATTTGAAATTCACCTGTTTTACATCCCCAATACACAATATTTTTTTTTGTAAACCCCCCAAAATATGTAAAAAGACCGTGTTGCCCTTGTTGAATTCAAGAGTCAGGAAGTTTTGAATCATCTTTGAGAATCTTCACCTTATACTTGCCGATACGCACCGCCGCCGACGTGCACTCCGACTTCCATACATCCGCCGTTCGTTTGTTGAGAAAGAAGACCTCTCCACATCTGGTAAATGTAACCATTCTGATTCGACAATTTAGGTTTTTAATTCCGAATTAGAGGGTCTTAATTTGGCAGTTAGGGCTTGCAATTATACAAATTTTGTTTCCATTAGCAGATTTTGTAGTTTTCGTTGTCAATTAGTTTCGATGGCTCGATTGAAGCAAATCTCAAGTAGGTCTAGCTCCGGGAAAAGCCCCTTCACGATAAATCTCCTTGACGCCACAAAATTCTCTATCGTTGTTCGCCCACATATTTCATAGAAAAAATGGCCGCAATTGGTGTGCTAACTGATGCCCAAAGGCAAAGGATACTGGCGACTCCATTTGGTGCATTCCTTCACATGCATGGAGTTCAAGGTACAAACAAACGCGTTGGGGCGCTGCTAGAACGTTTTAACCCGGACCTACAGACATTCAACTTTGGGCAAGTCAGTGTACCTTTTACCGACACAGAGCTCTCAATTGTGTTGGGCTAGAATGTGAGGGACACTGTGGTGCGCCCATCCCACATCGGTTGAAAAGGGGAACAAAGCCTCCCTTATAAGGGGGTGGATACCTCTTTCTTGCAGACGCGTTTTCCTGGTTGGGCACCTTCGGGTTTAAATACCAACGGGAAGAACAAAACCATGAGGCTATGCTGAATTATGGATAGCAAAGTGAACAATATCTGCAGGCGGGTTTCAGACTGTTACACTTGTGGTATCAGAGTTGGGCTCGGGCCGGTGTGCCAGCGAGGACGCTGGGCCCCTATGGGGGGGTGGATGTGGTGCGCCCATCCCACATCGGTTGGAGAGGGGAACAAAGCCTCCCTTATAAGGGGTTGGATACCTCTTCCTTGCAGACGCGTTTTCCTGGTTGGGCACCTTCGTGTTTAAATACCAACGGGAAGAACAAAACCTTGAGGCTATGCCGACTTATGGATAGCAAAGCGGACAATATCTGCAGGCGGGTTTCGGACTGTTACAGTCACCTTGTTGATCCTTATGTTAGAGTGAAATCACGATTCAGGCAACTGTATTTTGACAACAAAAAAGGTAGGGTGACATGCTCTAACATATTGGCCAGGTTACATGGCTTGGCTTCTAGGAGTGATGCCGAAGATATCGATGATTTTGCAAGAATGTTCATATTGTTTGTTTTTTCTACATTGTTGTTTCCACGCAGCAGCCTTAAGTTGCCAATTGGTCTGATATGCTATGTAGATGACTTAAAGTATATCGACCGATTCGCTTGGGTGCTGCTGTTTATAATTTTTTGGTTTTGTCAATTGAGAAGTTTAAAGTGAATTGCACACAATTTCTGGACGGATGTACCATGAGTCTCATGGTAAGAATATATATATTGTTATGTTATTTTTATATCTATGCTGTTGTGTTGTCTTTTTGATCCCCCTAGTATGGTTTAAATCCAGGCTTGACTCCATGAACATTTTTCCTCTTGTGGGCATGCAGTGTTGGTGTAGGCCTTCCCACGTTTTTTGAAGTGGCAGAAGAGTAATTTGCCCGCACAAAAGAAGGAAATTGAAAAGCGTTTCAGCAAGCTGACCTTCTCTGACATAAGTAAACATTATGATTAAAAACGTTATGCATACATGAATTATGAGGAACTAGATGCTTATATTATAAAATTTACATCGTTTTCTTGCAGGTAAATCAAATTAAACCTGCTGATAAAATGGAGCTTAGGTTGCTAGCTTGTGTAGAGGGTGTACTAGAGTTTGCCTTTCAAAATGAGGTTGATGATGATGATAGTGAAGAGGATGATATGGCCGAGGAGAAGAAAGATGGTAAGAGGAAAAAATCTAATAAGCGTGCAAAGTCTAACAAAAGAAGGAAGGCAGCTACTGAGGATGTAGAAGGTGTTGAAGGAGATGTTGGTGAGGGGAAGGATGAAGCTGAAGAGCAGGATGGTGGTGAGGGGAAGGATGAAGCTGAGGAGCACGATGGTGGTGAGGAGAAGTTTGATGCTGAGGAGCAGGATGGTGGTGAGGAGAATGGTGTAGAGGAGGAGAATGCTGTAGAGGAGGAGAAGTTTGAAGATGTACAGAAGCTTTCAAGGCTTGATTCTGTAGATCTTGTTGTTTGTGAAGTCATGAATGATTTGAGGACTGAATAGAGTAATGATGTATTGAAGTTCAGGGGGCTGCTGCTAATGAGGTTGAGCGAGGTGCGGTTATAGTCTGTCACGATGCCGCTGAGTTCCCTCATGAGGCAGTTCATGTTGTTGAGGTCTTTGAGGAGGCTGATGATGATGATTTTGAGGCCCCAGTTTACTGTGTTGACAGAGAGTTTAAGTCGTTTGTTAGTAGAAAGGATGTTGATAGGCGTGTATCTTTGAACGATGAAGCCCTTAAGGTGATCGATGGGATCATTGATGCCTACTCTGTGAAGGTCAAGTAAGTTGTTTTTTATGCGTAATTAGTTTAGCAATATGAAAATCAAATTTGTATCAATGCGTAATATTATTTTATTTTATTTTATTGCCAGTGATAAGGTGGTATATGTCTGTGGCGATGAAACGCAGGTGTTTGTGAGCGATATTCTGAGATTGATATGGGGCCAGTTAATGAATCAAAGGGTTTTCGAGGCCTATTTTGATATTCTGATAGGTAGTGACTACATCCCCCCCAAAAATCCCACAAAATCTATTGCGCTTCTTCATTTCTCACACAACATATAATAGAGTTGGTGAAGGGATTCAGGAAAACCCACTATCTGTTAGTGAAAAAGATGGTTAAATTTCTTAAAGACCCCAAATTGAGGAATTATGCGATGAGGTAACTGGGAATGCTCAACAGCGGTGTCATTGACCAACACCGGTACATTATATTCCCATTGAATACTACCAATCATTGGCATTTGGTAGTGTACAACACAATAGAGAATAAGTTCTTGGCGTACAACACCATGAACTCACCTAAAACACGCCACGCGGAGAAGGTATGGGGTTGTTTCATGAAATTATGTTGGGAATACAAGGGTATTGCCAAAATTGTTGCAGTTGAAAAGTACCTGACACTCATATCCTTCCGTACTCAAGCATCAGAAAGCTTAGACTGTGGGTCGTTTATTTGCCTCTTCGTTGAGTCACTTGCAAAGGACACCGTAGAGTTCAACCAGTCTGCAAAGAGAGTCCCCATCGCTGATTACCGTGTTCACATCGCCCAGATGCTATTGAAATTTGGTTGTCAACAACTTATATGAATGAAATACTGATTTTTTATAATTTTGTACATATTTTAAATTTCTTTGTGAATCACATACGTTAACTTTCTTTGTACATATCTTTGCAAATTTCTTTTAGTCCATTAAAATTGCGTAATTAAAGGCTGCATTTGTCCAGTGAAAGGTTAAAATTGCGTAATTAAAGGTTGCCTTTGTCCTGTGAAAGGTTAAAATTGCGTAATTAAAGGTAGACTTTGAAAGGTTAAAAATGCGTAATTCAAGTCTGCCTTTGTCAAGTGAAATCTCAAAAATGCGTAATTAAAGGCTGCCTTTGTCCAGTGAAATCTCAAAAATGCATAATTAAAGGCTGTCTTTGTCCAGTGAAAGGTTAAAATTGCATAATTAAAGGTTGCCTTTGTCCAGTGAAAGGTTAAAATTGCGTAATTAAAGGCAGACTTTGTCTAGTGAAATCTCAAAAAATACGTAATTAGAAAGTTACCATTACATCATGTGAATCTTAATTACATATTAAATGTTTGTAAAAGTTGACCACAATATTACAATAATGATACTCAAGATTTATTGAATCATAACCATAACATTACAGCATTATAATAATGATACTCAAGATTTATTGAATCATGACCACAACAATACAATAATGATACTCAAGATTTATTGAAGGATCATAACCACAACATTACAACATTACAAGAATGATACTCAAGATTTATTGAAGCATGACCATAACAATACAATAATGATACTCAAGATTTATTAAATCATAACCACAACATTACAACATTACAATAATGATACTCAAGATTTATTGAATCATAACCACAACATTATAGCAATTTTAACGATAATGATACTCAAGATTTAATTATGCAATTTGAACCTTTCACTGGACAAAAGTCTGCCTTTAATTATGCATTTTTGAGATTTCACTTGACAAAGGCTGCCTTGAATTACACATTTTTATCCTTTTACTGTGATGGGTTCAGAAATGGGTGGATCCGAATCCGATCACTTTACGATTTGTAATTGTGGAGGAAACCGCCGGAGATTCGCCGGAAATGAGAAAGGGGTTCTACCTGTTGGGACAAGCACAAGAAAAGTCAGAAGGCCAAGCTGGGGGAACTGGGGGTGATACCCAGTTTGGCTCTCCGACGCTCAAGTCAGTTCAAGGTATGAAGAAATGTAAGTTCAGTCACAGTTTCAGTGATGATGAATGCTTACCAATGTAGAAGATGACTTTAGCTATTTATAGTTGAGGGTCAAGGGCCCTTTGGTCATTTGCCTCAAGTGGTCCTGGCCGAATGTTGCCCTAACACGTGGCGTCGTGAGAGAGAAACCTAGGAGGAATCTTCTGCAAAAGCGGCCAAAAGTTGGTGCTGGCAACAGTGGCAGGTGCGCGGGCATGTACGTTGTGTCAGAGAGCCATTTGGGTGGTTGGTAACGAGGGCTTAAGAGCGCGCTCGTGACAACCTTGAGTATTGGAAGCCAAGATATCCGCTGAGGGGAATGAAGGCTCCAGTTCAAGTGACAAGCCAAAGGGGAGGCCACTCTGAGGGAGTGTGACGCTCGAAGAGGGCTCCCTTGGCACGTGGGCGTGCCCATCATTTAGTATGAAGGGCGCTCGTGAGAGTGACAGCGCTCGTTGGGCTTGACTCATGAAGAGGGATTGCGCTTGTTGGGCTTAGCGCTCGTGAACTGATGGGTGCAACCTTGGGGAGACAGATGTCATCATCTCGGTGATGCCACGTGTCCTAACGTGGGACGATCGTATTTTGACCCCATCATTTTGCCCCCCAATTCTGTAGTCCTTAGAGATAAGGACTGTAGAATTTTGACACGCTCTATCTCTTGCACATAGCGCTCGTGTAAGGCTTGGCGTGTTGAGCAATTTCTCTTCTGGTTGCGCTATAAATGCGGTCTTTTCAACTGACCGCTCGTAACACTTCCGCATTAAATGTTGTACTATTCTGAAGCACTCGAAACGTCAGAGCATTAAATGCGGGTGCGCGTGGGGCGCGTGAGCATTGGGAAGCATGTGACGGTTCCATAAAGTGGGCGGTTTCCTAGGCGGGAAATGATTACCATTTTGAATTCATTGCCGAAAAAGGTACCAACTCCCATCCCTATAAGTACGAGATTCTGAAATCTTGATACTCTTTACGCATTCAGAACTTCCAAGCATCCTTTGCAAAAAGAATTCTCTCGCACTCCAGTTCTTAGAGCATCTTCAACCTCTTCTCCAGTTTTCTCAAAAATCTTCAAGGTAAACTCCCAGCGTAATCTTCTAACTCTGCTAACTTTAGATTCGGACTTTAGGATTTTGTTATCCCTTAGATTTTTCTCCTAGAGGAAACCCTAATCTCTTCCCAAGAAAACCCCATTGTCTAACCGAGACTGAATTTCTCCCAAATCTCAGCTTCTGCCATGGCTGACCAACATGTTGAGGAATTTGCCCGTGAAATCAATGAAATGGCCACTGAGAGTTCCTCTTCCCCCGATTCTCCTAGAGATGAGGAGTTGGGGGCGGCAGTGATGGCCATGGAGGATAGGAATCCAGGCGGAGTGGATCCTCTTTTTGAGGAGATGAATCTGGTAATGGAGGCAGAGAGGCAAGGGGCTGTTCTCCCCATAACTCAGAGTGCCACTCACCCCCACCGCCATACCGTGACTGTGGCCGTCGCGAACCCGCTTCCAGTGGCTGAAGCCATAACCGGGCCTTCAGAGAGAGCCCGTGATAAAGGAAAAAGCAAGAAATCCCAGAAATCCAAAGGACATAACGAGGGTGAAGGATCAGGTTACCAGGCTACCGAGCGCACGCCCGATGAAACTCCCAGCACAGTTACCGTGGGGGAAGTGAAAACGATGATGGCGCCCATTTACTGGGATGAGCGGTATACGTGGAGGATCCCAGAGAACCACGAGCGTGCTAATAATCCACCTCCTGGAGAAATGGCGGTGTACGTGGCCTCGGTTAGCTCAGGGGGTTTGAGGTTCCCCATTTCGATCCCAATGGCCCACCTGTTGAATGACTTAAACCTCTGTCCTTCGCAAATAGTGCCCAACGGCTTGGCTCTGCTGACAAGCTTCGTGATCCTGATGAGGAGTGTTGGATACGAGCCCTTTGTGCGGAACTTTCATGCGCTTTTCCAAGTAGTTAGCTCGTCACGCTCGTCTCCTGAGGTGGGCTTCTACTATATTCAAGCAAAGGCTCGTACAAAGCTAATCAACTCTTCCACAAGCACATATGGCCCCAATTGGAAAGAGAAGTTCATCTTTGTTAAGGCCCCCACAGGAGAGGGCTTTGGGGTGTCCACAAATTGGGGCTCGGTTGCGAAGAGCCGTTTGGAGCCGGCCCTCCCCAGAGATTGGGCAAAGTATTTAGCTGAAGCCTTAAGGGACGAGGGTCACCTTATACAGGCGAAGGACTGGATAGACGATGCGGAGCTCATGTTCCTGTGTGGTCTTTCCGACGATCCCTATTTCCTTGACAACCCTCCGGCTCGTGACATAGAGAGAGATGGTTAGATTCTTAGGGCACTAACTTTAGATAGGAATGAATACTAACTGCTTTTCTGTACTTGTAACTTGCACACTTAACAATTCTTGTCCAAGGATTTATAACCCTTGTACCTTCCATTTTTGCAGGAGCCGCTATACTAGAGATGGCAGGAGGGATCAGACAAGCCGCTCGTTTCGCCCATGCTAACAGGAACCAAGCCCAACAGGGGGACCAACAGCGTGAGCAACAGCGCCCTCGTAACCGTAACAATCGAGGGGACGCTCGTAGCAGCGCCAGTTCGAGCGCCAATCCTGAGGTCCAACCCCCTCGTGGCCGAGGGGAGCGTAGATTGGTCACCAGAGAGACCAGGGGGCGGTCTTCTTCAGAGAGAGCGGGAGATGTTCAACCCCCTACGCCTGCAGAACAAACGAGGCCAGTAACCACCCTGGCGATAACCGAGGCTCCCCCGAGCGCAAGTAGGCCTTCCCGTAAAAGGAAGAGGATGCCCGATTCAGTGGCAATCAAGGGCAAAGGGAAGCAAGTAGTTGAGGGCCCCAGGGGCGAGGGGGAAACTTCCTCTTCAGAGGAGGAACATATATGGGAGTTCCCCCGACGAGGGGACAGGGATTACACAGGTGCCCCTGACGGTGGGCCGGTTCTGTTGAGGCCTGGCACGCTCGCCCAAGCTGTCACCGAGAACCTTTACAACAAGGCCCAGTTCTCGGCGGACCACCGGCATCTCTACAGTGAGTCTGTGGAGAAGGTGACCCTTGATGCGGCCCACGCTCTAATCTCCGTAAGTCTTCACTCCTGGCTTTCTTTGCTAATTTCTGTAAGTTATCATTCTCTGGCTAACACTTCCTTTTCTTCTAACTTATGCAGCAAGTTCTTCCCCGGCTCCGAAACGTGCAAATGCGAGCCTCCACTTACGCCGAGCGCAAGGCCAAGTACAAGAAGATGGCCCGCTCAAATGACCTGGCTCAGATCCAAGCGGAGCTGGACGCTGAGACTGCAAAGTATGAATCCCTCAAGGATTTGTACAACAAAACGGAGGAGGAGCTGGGAAAACTGAAAGAGGATTTTGTGGCGGTAGACGGCGCTCGAATCGGTTTGGGTACCCAGTTGGCCCAGGCAAACGAGCGGTGCCAGAAGGCAGAGGCGGAGCGGGAAAGTTGGAAGACGAGGGCTCTGGAGGCCGAGCGGAAATTCAATGACGCCGTCAACGAGTGGCCTCGAAGCATAGAGCGTGCGAATAAGGAGGCTCTTATCAAGTTCTGCCACTCCCAAGCCTTCAATTTCGCAGCCTCGTTACACTGCTTGGATGAGGCCCAAAATGCCTTCAACTTAGCGGTTGATCAGGGCATCCGTAAGGGGCTGACTGACCCAGCAATGAAGGGAGCAGAAGGCACGGGGCTCATGTTCAACGAGCGCTGTGAGGAAGTGGATGAGGACCCCAACGACCCCGTGGACGCCATTGCGGAGATGGAGTACGAATTCTTGGTTAAACTGATCCAAGATGAGTACACCGACGCTCATCGGGAAGGGGGTGCGGCTCAAAATGATGACCCTGAAGATGAGCCTCAAGCGCCCGTCATGGAGGAAGCCCCGGTCCTAGTTGCTGAAGGTGCCAACATTCCCGATCCTGGTGCAAATGAGCCCAACGATCCCCCAGCTCAACAGCAAGAGCCTGAGGGCCCAGTTCATGGCCCCGTGGCCCAGAACATTCTGGTGATCGTTGATGAAGACATCGCCCCCGCCGCCTGAAGTTTTCTCTTATAATTTTTCTCTGTTTTTTCCTGTTTTTCTGTCTTTTTTCTTTCCTTTGAAACATCACTTCATGGGCCTATGAGCCCTTTGCCTTGTAATATTTCTAGTTGCAATGAATATACATTCCATTTTTCATGACTTTGTTCTTCTGTTCATTTATGAATCATATAATAAGACTGTGTAGCATACTCCACGAATGTTTTATTTCTCTGATGCAATGAAACTTTGTCTAAGTCTTGAGCGGTCGTGAGGGTCTTATTGTGAGATTGCCCCCCCACTCAAGACTTGTATAAATTTTGTCTTAAAAATTTGGCTGAGTCTTGAGTATATACGAGGGTCTTATTGTGAGGCTGCCCTCGTTTAAGGCTCATGCGATTTCTTCTTAACTTTGGGGGAATTTTGCTAAGTCTTGAGTGTGTGCGAGGGTCTTACTGAGTGGTTGCCCTCGTTCAAGACTTGTGACATTCCTTCCGCCCTTGGGGGATTTTGCTAAGTCTTGAGTGTGTGCGAGGGTCTTACTGAGTGGTTGCCCTCGTTCAAGACTTGTGCAATTCCTTCTTGATTCTGAGGCCATCGTTCGAGCGCTCTGGCTCTTGTCGTATTTCTGGCTCTGCAGGAAATCCCGTTTTCGAGCGCGAGGCGTTTTTAAGAAACAGCCAAGGCCTACTAGGATTTGCTCTTGTAGGAGATCCCGTTTTCGAGCGCAAGGCGTTTTAAGAAACGGCCAAGGCCTACTAGGATTTGCTCTTGCAGGAGATCCCGTTTTCGAGCGCAAAGCGTTTTAAGAAACGGCCAAGGCCTACTAGGATTTGCTCTTGCAGGAGATCCCGTTTTCGAGCGCAAAGCTTTTTAAGAAACAGCCAAGGCCTACTAGGATTCGCTCTTGTAGGAGATCCCGTTTTCGAGCGCAAGGCGTTTTAAGAAACAGCCAAGGCCTACTAGGATTCGCTCTTGTAGGAGATCCCGTTTTCGAGCGCAAGGCGTTTTAAGAAACAGCCAAGGCCTACTAGGATTTTCTTCGTAATCTTCTTCCAACTTGCCTAATTGGTTGTGAGCGTAACCAGTCTATCCTTATGAGGGCGTCCCCCCATGCGGAGTAGAGCGCTGGCAAGCGTAACCCATACGAGATAACAACATTCATATTGGAATGGGTTGCCAACCACGCTCGCAAAGACGAGGGACGTGGGACTTATCCATTCAACCAAAGAAACAGGAATATTAGAGAAATTTAAAAAGATTATGTTACCGTTTACTTGTGATTGGAAGTGCATAGAACCCGTCAAAGAGGGTTGTTACATCAGGGTTTGCAAAGAGCTTTTAAACATAAAACCGCCGGAGGTTACATGCGTTCCAAGGGCGAGGCAAGCGCTCACCTTGAAGTGTCTCCAGGATGTAAGTGTTGTTAGCTCTGAGTTGTACGACCTTGAATGGGCCTTCCCAATTGGGGTCCAATTTCCCCACGTGCTTGGATACTTCCACTTTCTTCAAAACCAAGTCTCCCAACTGGAAAGTTCTTTCCCTCACACGCTTGTTGTACTGTTGGGCCACAGAGGCTTTATAGTGGTGGATCTTAGCCCACGCTTTGTCTCTCCTTTCATCCAACAAATCCAACTCCAAGCTCCTGTTGCCATCGTTGAGCTGAGGCTCGAAATAGCCGACACGAGCGGATTCGTTTACTATCTCCACTGGTATCATTGCTTCTGATCCATAAACGAGCGCGTAAGGAGTTTCTCCAGTGGCCGCTCGTGGGGTGGTGCGATAAGCCCAAAGCGCTCCTTGCAGCTCCTCAGCCCATTCACTTTTCTTGCTCTCAAGCATGGTTTTCAGATGTTGCAAGATGATCCTATTGGTAACTTCTGCTTGCCCATTGGCTTGAGGATGTCCTACAGAGGTAAATCGCTGCTCGATCCCCAACTTAGAACACCATTCTCGTGTGTCAGCAGCTATGAACTGGGATCCGTTGTCAGAAATAAGCACCCTCGGTATGTCGTACCTGCAAATGATGTTCTTCCAAATGAAGTCCCTCACAACCCTGAAAGTGATTTTTGCAACAGCTTCGGCCTCGGCCCACTTGGTGAAGTAGTCGACGGCTAAAATGACAAACTTCTTTTGTCCCACAGCCATGGGCAAGGGGCCCACGATGTCTATTCCCCACTGGTCAAATGGCCAAGAGACGTCTATTGGGATCATCTGTGCGGCTGGCAATTGAGGGAGATTTGAATGAAATTGGCATTTGGGGCATTTCCTCGAAAATTCAATGGCATCTTGGAGAACTGTAGGCCAATAAAACCCACTTCTCAGAACCTTCTTTGCCAGGATACGCCCTCCTGAATGATTCCCACAACTTCCATTGTGGATGAGTTCGAGCGTCTCCTTCGCTTGTGAGGGCCTCAGGCATCTCATTGGGGGTCCTTGAAATGATTTCTTGAACAACCTCCCCTCGGGATCCAAAGCGAAACGAGGGGCCTTACTTCGGACTTTCCTAGCTTCCACTTTGTCAGCGGGAAGAATTCCATCCCTAAGGAAAATGACGATGTCGTCAAGCCAACATGGCTCGTTTGGATCAATCATGGCGATTATCCGGGTGGCGACCCTTTCCTTGATCAAAGGTTCCTCAGTTCTAAGGAACGTAACAGAACTTTCGGAAGTGCCCTCTAAAGCTGATGCAAACTTTGACAGAGCGTCCGCACGCTCGTTTTCTCCTCGCGGCACTTGAAGTAGATGAAATTCCTTGAACTTCCCAATGATTTCTCTAGCTTTCTTTAAGTACTGTACCATGGTGGTTTCTCGAGCCTCATAAGTTCCTTCAATCTGGCTCGCTATTAATTGTGAATCCACATAAGCAGTGATTCTGGAGGCTCCATTCTGAAAAGCAATATTCAACCCTTGCACGAGGGCTTCATATTCTGCTTCGTTATTAGTGACTTGGAAATCCAGCTTGATTGCAAAGTCCAGCTCAATCCCATCGGGGTTTCTGAGGGCCACTCCTACTCCTCCCCCTTGAGAGGTTGAGGAACCATCTGTGTGCAGTACCCATAACCCCTCATTCTCCGCAATGGTGGGCTCGAAACCAAAGCGTTCAACCAACAAATCCGCCACAACCTGAGCCTGTATCGCGGTCCTGGGCTCGAAGCATAGGTCAAACTGGCTCAATTCGATGGCCCACTTGATTAATCTACCAGATACGTCCGGCTTGGACAACACTTGCTTCAAGGGTTGGTCGGTGAGAACCGTTATGGAGTGCGCTTGAAAGTAAGGCCTTAGCCTTCTTGAGGCGTTAATAAGAGCGAACGCGAATTTCTCAATCTCCAAATACTTCTTTTCGGCTCCTTGCAATGTTTTGCTCAGATAATAAACGGGTAAGTGTTTCCGCTCCCGCACAGCGATCAGAACCGCGCTTGTGGCTTCGGGAGAAACGGAAAGATACATGAATAACCTCTCGCCTTCGACAGGCTTAGTCAGCAGTGGCGCGCTCGATAAGTAAGCGTTCATATCCTGCAGCGCCCTTTCGCATTCTTCTGTCCACGCGAAGTTACGTGCGTTCCTCAAAACTTTGAAGAAGGGAAGGTTCCTGTCAGCCGAGCGCGAGATAAACCTGTTCAACGAGATGATTTTTCCTACTAGGACCTGTACTTCCCGCAAATTTCGAGGGGAGGGAATTTCCAGAATAGCCTTGATCTTCTCCGGATTGGCCTCAATTCCCCTCTGGCTGACCATGTACCCTAAGAACTTTCCCCCTTGCACTCCAAAGGTGCACTTCGAGGGGTTCAACTTCATCCCATACTGACGCAGGATTGAAAAAGTGCGCTTGAGATCTTCCAAGTGGGAATCCTGGCGCTCGCTTTTGACAATCATATCATCCACGTAAACCTCCATGGACCTTCCAATTTCTTTTTCAAACATCTTGTTGACGAGCCGTTGATACGTAGCTCCTGCGTTCTTGAGTCCGAAAGGCATGACTAAGAAGCAATATACCCCCAAATGGACAACGAACGAGGTTTTGGGGCGGTCTTCCGGGGCCATAAAGATCTGATAGTATCCCTGGAAAGCGTCCATCATGCTCATGAGCTCGCAGCCAGCGGTCGAATCCACCAATTGATCAATCCGGGGCAGCGGGTAAGGATCTTTAGGGCAGGCTTTGTTGAGATCAGTGAAATCGTTGCACATGCGCCACTTATTTGCGCTCTTGGGCACCAAGACGACGTTGCACAACCACTCCGGATACAAGATGGGCTCGATATACTGAGCCTCTAGGAGTTTATTAACTTCCTCTTCAATGACTTTTTTCCGAAAGCCATGTACATCTCGCTTTTTCTGCTTGACGGGTTTGAAAGAGGGATCCACATTAAGCCTATGGACAATGACGCTCGGGTCAATCCCTGTGAGATCGGAGGCTTTCCATGCAAATACATCACTGTTTTCCCTGAGGAAGTCAATCATCATAATCTGAGAAGGCCCCGAGAGGTTTGATCCTATCTGTGTAGTCTTATCCTTGTTTCCGGGTTCCAGCTCAATGGTAAGGAACTTTTCTGAGGGTTCGATCCTTACCTCAGGGCGAGGAAGTTCGAGCGCCCTCTTTTTTCCTATCAAACGGTCACCGGGTGCTGGTTCATCCTCTCCCGGCTCGTCTCCTTCTGAGGACGATCCACCAACTGTTCCTGGTGGTGCACTTTCGAGGGGATTCTCCTCGTTGTTTCCCCTCTTCTTTTTGTTCTTCTTCTTGTTCAATTTCGCCCTTTTCCGTGCTGGGCTGTCCTCATCTAGGTTGGGGAAGTCCACTGACTTCTTGGTGGAACCAATTTGGAAGGTTTTCTCCGCTTTAGGCTTTCTGAGGGACAGCATGTAACATTCCCAAGCCTCTTGCACGTTGCACAGTACTTCTCCCACACCCTCGGAGGTAGGAAACTTAATCTTCTGGTGGTAGGTGGAGATGATGGCTTTGAAATCCACAAGGGCGGGGCGCCCAATTATGATGTTATAAGGGATGTCAATCTCCACCACCGCGTATGTTACCAAGAGTGTTTTGCGCTGAGGGGCTTGGCCGAATGAAGTAGCTAAGCGAATTTGCCCTCGTGGGACAACTTCCGAGCCTCCAAAGCCGATGAGGGCCGTTTTGAGAGGCTCGAGCGGAAGGTCAGCCTTCATCTTTAAAAACGTAAAATAAGGCAAAACATTAACGGAGCTTCCACTATCCACCAACACCCTTTTTACAACATGATTATGAACATCTACACTAACCACCATGGGGCAATCAGAGGTTACACTCTCCCCACGGGGTGTTACAATGTGCTCTAAATCCCTATCATCAAAGCCTATTACATCATTTTCTCTTGATCGTTGAGCGCTTGGACTCTGGATGGCATAGATAGGTTTAGGCACTGCTGGGCATTGGTTGTAGCTCCGGACGTACCTCCGTCGGGAGGCGTTTGAATCCCCTCCTGATGAGCCTCCTGCAATCATATTTATGACTGCGAAGGGTTCGTTTTCTTGCTCAGGGGCTTTTCCTTTATTGCCTCGGCGGCTGCTGCTTTCAGGGGGTCCCCTACCCCTTGGGCTCTTCGAACGGGACGGACTCCTCCTTCTTCCCCCAGCGCGCTCGCTGCAGCGTTCATCGTAACGCTCAAGCACCCGGACAAACTCCTTCAGGTGGCCCCCTGCGACGAGCCTCTGGATTTCAGCTTCTAACTGGCGGCACTCATCCGTGTCGTGCCCCCTCTGTTTGTGGAATGCGCAGTATTTGTTCGAGCGCCTGAGCGAGTCTGTTTCCCTCATCTTGATGGGTCTTTTGAAGAGCTTCTTATCGGAGAGGTTATAGACTTTTGAATTTGGCCTGGTGAGCGGAATTCGCTCGAATCGACGAGGGGGTGGTGGCGACCTCCTGCGCTCTTGAGGGCGCTCCTTCTTGATGGCCACGTCCCGTCCCCGCTCGTGATGAGGTCGCTCGTTCCTGGCCGGGCTGTGATGCCGGGGACCATTCGTCCCGTACATGTCTTCGAGCGCGAAGAACGGCTCGGTCACCTCTCTCAAGGCCATGAGGGTCCCTGGCCTCCTTTCCACAATGGCATCGGCAAATTTCTTGCTCACATATTGCTTGTGATCCACAGCCTGAAAGAGCACTGGGATCAAGAAATCCATTGAAGGCCTTTCCACCTGTAGGATCTCCTTGTTGAAGCGGGCGAAGAACGAGCGCAGAGATTCGCTCTTGCCTTGCACCACGTTGTACAGGGCAGTAGGTGCGGTGACTGGCGCCTTCAAAGAATTGAAGTGGTTGAGGAAAGCATTAGCCAGTTCTTCATATGAGTGAATCGAGGGCGGCGGCAGTCGTTTGTACCACTCTTGAGCCATTCCTACCAAGGAAGTGACGAAGACTTTCGCCCAATAGTTACTGGAATGCTCGTAAAGGTGCATAAGATGCAAAAAGTGATCCAAGTGTTCAGCTGGATCAGTTGTCCCGTCGTAACGGTTGATGGAAGTAGGGATTTTGGCCATGCCTGCTTGGGCCATCAGAACTTCTTCCAGGAGGGGTGAACCCCTCGCCAATGGGTGGTACTCATACGTGCCGAAGTTTTCTTCCGGCTCCTTACGGCGGGGGACCTTTGGTGGAGGGTCCTTGGTACGGGTGCTTCTGGCGTCAACCCGTTCATCCCGACTAGGGGAGATCTGAGTTGAACGCCCTCGTGAGAGCTGTCCAACGATATCCTTTAGACCCTGCAGCTGGTCTTGCACAGCCGCGAGGATGTCAGGATTCACGTCTCCTTGTCTGTCCCCTTGTCTGGGGGCTCGTGAGCCTCTTCGGGAGACATGAGAGTCCCCTTCATTCTCGTTTACTCGTTCTGTGGGCTCTTTATTTCTGCCCATGGAGGGACGCTCGTTGCCCTCTTGCTGGGGCACTTCTCTCGCTGGTGGTGGTGGTGGTTGTGCCCTCAGGACAGCCTGGGCTTCTCTGAGGGGAAAGTTTTGTTGTCCGCCCAAAGGGGCTGCAACTTGAGTGGCCTGCCCAGAGGGAAAGTACATGGAATGGAACCTTTCCCATGCCCTCTGAGCCGCCTGAACCTCACACTGGGCGTAGAGAGCCCTCAACTGTTGGGTGGTCAGTGGAGGTAACTCCACTCCTTCAATCTCCCTGGGGACCACCACTGGGAGCTGGAGCTGTCCAGCATGATACGGCTGGACCGGCGGCATCATGACGGCCGGAGTGAGGGTATATCCGGGTGGAGGCACCATATAACCCTGTACTCCGAGATTCATCTGGGGATGGATCCAGGGGTTCTGAGCAGGCTGCGGAGGAGCAGAGAGAGAGACTCCTCCAGCGGCGGCGGGGATGGGCAGTGTCGGCGGTGCAGGTGGAGGTATTGAAGACTCTGCCTGCGGGGTCACTCCCGCGGCGGGAGGTGCTCCACCAGCGGCGACGGAAAGAGGCGGGGCTCCACTAGTAGCGGTGGAGGGAATAATGATATTGGCATCCTGGGAGGCATTATCTCCTCCTCCCACAGCTCCAGATCTTGTAGCAACCATGACTGTTAAGGGTAAGAGTGTGCTTGCTTTTCTACCAACAAAAAAGGAAGAAAGGGATAGAGGAACGGTTTCCCACAGACGGCGCCAAAAATGATGGGTTCAGAAATGGGTGGATCCGAATCCGATCACTTTACGATTTGTAATTGTGGAGGAAACCGCCGGAGATTCGCCGGAAATGAGAAAGGGGTTCTACCTGTTGGGACAAGCACAAGAAAAGTCAGAAGGCCAAGCTGGGGGAACTGGGGGTGATACCCAGTTTGGCTCTCCGACGCTCAAGTCAGTTCAAGGTATGAAGAAATGTAAGTTCAGTCACAGTTTCAGTGATGATGAATGCTTACCAATGTAGAAGATGACTTTAGCTATTTATAGTTGAGGGTCAAGGGCCCTTTGGTCATTTGCCTCAAGTGGTCCTGGCCGAATGTTGCCCTAACACGTGGCGCCGTGAGAGAGAAACCTAGGAGGAATCTTCTGCAAAAGCGGCCAAAAGTTGGTGCTGGCAACAGTGGCAGGTGCGAGGGCATGTACGTTGTGTCAGAGAGCCATTTGGGTGGTTGGTAACGAGGGCTTAAGAGCGCGCTCGTGACAACCTTGAGTATTGGAAGCCAAGATATCCGCTGAGGGGAATGAAGGCTCTAGTTCAAGTGACGAGCCAAAGGGGAGGCCACTCTGAGGGAGTGTGACGCTCGAAGAGGGCTCCCTTGGCACGTGGGCGTGCCCATCATTTAGTATGAAGGGCGCTCGTGAGAGTGACAGCGCTCGTTGGGCTTGACTCATGAAGAGGGATTGCGCTTGTTGGGCTTAGCGCTCGTGAACTGATGGGTGCAACCTTGGGGAGACAGATGTCATCATCTCGGTGATGCCACGTGTCCTAACGTGGGACGATCGTATTTTGACCCCATCATACTGGACAAAGACAGCCTTTAATTATGCATTTTTGAGATTTCACTTGACAAAGGCTGCCTTGAATTACGCATTTTTATCCTTTCACTAGACAAAGGTAGCCTTTAATTACGCAATTTTAACCTTTCACTGGGCAAAGTCTGCCTTTAATTACGCATTTTTGAGATTTCACTTGACAAAGGCTGCCTTGAATTACGCATTTTTATCTATTCACTGGACAAAGACAACCTTTAATTACACATTTTTGAGATTTCACTGGACAAAGGCTGCCTTGAATTACACATTTTTATCCTTTCACTGGACAAAGACAACCTTTAATTACGCAATTTTAACAGTTCACTGGACAAAGTTTGCCTTTAATTATGTATTTTTGAGATTTCACAGGACAAAGGCTGCCTTGAATTACGCATTTTTATCCTTTCACTGGACAAAAAATCCTTTAATTACGCATTTTTGAGATTTCACTAGACAAAGGCTGTATTTTACGAAGATGTAACGCACCGCTTCACAAGTATTGGGTTTATTTGCAAATATGTAACGCACCGCTTCACAAGCAGTGGGTTTATTTGTGAATATGTAACGCATCGCTTCACAAATTATGCGGTGTCCTTCTGCGAAGATGTAACGCACCGTTCCACAAACTCGGCGGCGTCCTTTATATTCCCATGATGATTTCACCAAAATCCCCACTTCTATAGATCTCTTATGGTAGATCATTTACATGTGTTTTAGCTCTCATGGATCAGTGCATTCCCAATATGTCCCTTAAATGGGCAAACTTTCTATGCATAGGTCCGTGAGACCTATAGCACACTTAAATGAATCTAGTCACAAATCGGTGTAAGCTGAATCAATAGGGGGTGAAATTTTTACTTTTGAGTGTAACAGTGGGCTGCCAGACATCTTAATGTAAGAAGTGCTTGCAGCCTGTTCGAAATGCCTGAGAAAGTAGATATTACATTTTTTGGCATAAATTGGCTAGTTATTTGCTACTTTGTTTGTTTCCATAAATAGCTTATATGTTCTGATTGTATTTTCAAAATTTTAACCAATTGTAATGGTGATTTGTTGATCTAGGAATAAAAAAGCCTTGTTTATGGAGTGATGAAGTGGTTATGTGGAACTAAAAGTCCAGTTTTTGGGCGTGACTCTGCAAACCCAACTTTTAATTCCAAGTATTCAAGGCGTGACTCTACAAACCTAACTTTTAATTCCAAATTATCATGGCCTCACTCGACAAACCCAACTTTTAATTACGAGTTCTCATGGCCTAACTCTACAAACCCAGCTTTTTAATTCCAAATATTCATGGCCTAACTATACAAACCCAGCTTTTAATTCCAAATTTCATGGCCTGACTCGACAAACCCAACTTTTAATTACAAGTACTCATGGCTTAACTCTACAAACCTAGCTTTTTATTCCAAATATTCATGGCCTGGCTCGACAAAACCCAGCTTTTAATTATGAGTTCTCATGGCCTAACTCTACAAACCCAGCTTTTAATTCCAAATATTCATAGTCTAACTATATAAACCCAGCTTTTAATTCCAAAATTTCATGGGCTAACTCGACAAACCTAGCTTTTAATTACGAGTTTTGAGTACTGCTAATGCTAAAATAGATGTTAAAAAAGGCCATTTTTAGTGTAAATCATATAAAGGCCAAAAACACCGACAACGAATGCCTAAGTCATTTCCCGAATCACTCGTCAACCAATCTATTTCGCCTCGAAGGGAGTTAAAGTGTATTCTCATCAACTTTTAGAACTTTATTGAAAAATATAACCAACCTATCTAAGCAAAGTACATAAACTGTTCAATTAGTGTGCATAAGATAAGGGCATGATACTATACTGGAAATCCTTTTGGGCCGTCCATTTTTGAGTACTGCTAATGCTAAAATAGATGTTAAAAAAGGCTTGTTGACTTTAGAATTTGATGGTGATGTTAAGTTTAATGTTTATGAGCTAAGTAAAGGTCCTAATAAATTTTCTAGTGTTTTTAGCATTGATGTGATAGAAAACCTACCTAATGAGCTGAATAATGTAGAGGAACTAAGTCTTGTTGAAAACTTAGAGAGTAAGGCGAAACATATTGGGTTGTCTATTGATCCTTGTGGGATGTTTTTACCATTAGAGGCCTTTAAATCTAGAAATAAGGATGTTCTGATTCTTGATGTGCCTAATGCTATAACTGAACTAAATTCCTTCATTTTTCAGGCACCTATTTTGAAACTTAAGAACTTTTTGGACAATCTGAAGTATGCCTTCAAAGGAGGAGGAAAAATTGCATGTTCAGGGCCTACACACGATGATTGCTGGAACGAAAAACTTTTCAACGGGTATGACCGTAAGGCTTGGTCAAAACTATCAGTCATACGATGGTATGCAGATATTCTTGACTACTTAACCACTATTTTCTTCAGATCTCACATATTTTTTGAGTTCAGGAACCCACGAGCCATTGTCAGGGATCGTGGAATTTTTTTTTATAAGTCTCGAATTATGTTGAGATCCTCTTACGAATCATCATCCCCAATCTAGAGGGCGCAATGGATTAGAAGAGTCATCAGCACATAGTCGAGGGGATTTGTATAGAGGTTCTACTTCCATTTGAGTGGATTGACGCTCTTGGTTGTCTTGCAGGCCCGCTTTGTTTGCCAAAATTTTCCGAATTGATGCCGTTAAACTGCTGATTCTTCTGTACAGGTTTGACTCTTAGGTGTGACCATACCTTAAGCCCATACTATGTTTGCGGGAAAAAAAAAAAAAAAAAAAAAAAAGCCCCCCAGATCTGCACTTCAGGGAAGTCCTATTTTCTCTCGATTTTTCTTATGCTTTGGGGACAATGCATGAGTTAAGTGTGGGGGGAGGGATAAAAACCTGTTTACTATTTGTGCTTACGTGCTTGAATTTGATTTTTTTTTTCCTGGATTAACTGTTTTTACTTGTTGTTTACTTGAATTCGAGGATGTTAGAAATTATGAATAATTTGCCCCATTTTGAATATGTTTGCTTAAGCTTGAGTATTGAATTTTTGCTAGAACTTGTTAGGCAATTGAGTACGTGAAATTTTGTGTGAAATTTGGTGAATTAGTATAGTATCATGCCCTTATCTTATGTGCACTAATTGAACAGTTTATGTACTTTGCTTAGATAGGTTGGTTATATTTTTCAATAAAGTTCTGAAAGTTGATGAGAATACACTTTAACTCTCTTCGAGGCGAAATAGATTGGTTGACGAGTGATTCCGGAAATGACTTAGGCATTCGTTGTCGGTGTTTTTGGCCTTTATATGATTTACACTAAATAACATTGCCCGATTGACCCCGCTGAGCCTTAGTATTGTGCAAATTTTCTTTCTTAGCCACGTTACAAGCCGACTGCACAATAAGAATTTCCTACCCGTATCTTCATTACACCTTGCTTACTCATTTTCTTTTTGGGGATTGTATTGATTGACGTTTAGACTCCTTTTCCTTGGTTTGAAGTGTGAAAATTTCATTGTGCTGAAAGAAAAAATGAGATTGATGAAAAAAAAGAAGTCAGGAAAAAAAAGAAAAAAGAGAGAAAATGAGCAGAAAAATTGAGCTGAAAAAAAAAATAGAAAAAAAAAGCATTGTGTGAATAGAAAAAGAAGAGGAAAAGAAAAAAAAAAAAAAGAGAGGATGAGTGTTGTTGAAAATCCGATAGAAAGGTTGGGAATTAATTGATTGTAAAAAGGGAGTCTTTTGGGGAAGAACAAAGGGAGACACTTGGGATTTTTTTAAAATATGTAAGCTTGGTGTTAGCCTTTGATTTACCTTTTCCTACTTTGACCCAAGCCTACATTACAAGCTCGAAAGACCTATCGATTCCGAGTTATTAGTTGATTAAATTAGTGTAGATTGGAGTGAAGGATGTATTCGAAGTTGATAATTGGTTCTTGTGCGAAAAATATTAACTTATTTGTCTAATCTTTCTACATTCTTTTGTTCAATGTACACTACACACGAGGGTATGATTTTTGTACTAATTGATTGAATTTTATGTGATTGAGTAATGTGTTTGATATGCTAGATTCGTTTAGGCGGAAGTTCAAGGTTCGCTTTAGTGAATATGTTTGATGGGTGTGATGTTTCAATTGATTTTTATTTCCCTTGAGGACGAGTGAATGAGCAAGTGTGGGGAAATTTGATAACGTGCTAAATTTCCTATTTTTCGTATACTTTGGACTGCGTTTTAGAGCTTAATTTGTGTGTATAATGATGCATTTGATAAGTTTCATGTTTAAGAAGTGCAGTGGGCCTTGGAGGAAATTTTGGACTAATTGTTGCCAAATAGGGCGAGAATTCAATTTGGAAAATCTGGAGCTATAATTGATAACATGCATGCATGGGAAGGAAGAAGCTACTGGACTTGGAGTTTAATCAAAGTGACTAAATTGTTTGTAATTGGAATTGGGCCTGGGCATCTTGGGCTATGTTTTTGCCGTGGACTTACCTTGGTTTGAAAACCCAGTTGGGGTGAAATTCATGCAACAAATTTACGTGGAGAAGAGGTCCAATTTAAATGTGGAATAGTAGTCCTTTTTAGACTAGAATTTGTGAGTGGGTTGAACTTAGAATGATTGAAGTCCAAGCTTTGGTGCTAATTAATTGAGTCTTGGGCTTAGGCGTGAGAATTGACTTAGAAAACAAATTGTAAGGAAATTCTTGGGTGCCAAGTTTTGCGTGCGGATCGGAGTCCGACTTGGACAAGGATTTGGTGGTGATCTCTGGCTATTTATTCACGTTCTTTCCAGCAGTTTGGGGGGAGGGGGGATCTTTCGTACACTTCACGCAACAGCGGCTTGGAGATGCAAATCAAAGAGCAGTCATTCATCTAGAGTTTTTTTTTATATTTTTTGTTTCTTTTATATTTTCGTATTTTAAAACTATGAGTAGCTAATTTCTTTAGTACTTAGCTAGGAATTTATGATTTAGTTTTGACATCATGAGACCTAATTTGCTATTATAATTCAATTTAATTTCAAGTATTTATTAATTTTTCGAGTGTCGTGTTATTGTGATTTATTTGCTTAAGTGATTACGACCGGATCATCTAAGTGGGTTAGTTGCATATATAGCCAATCTTGATTGCATAAAGTATACGTAGTGCTTGATAGATAATTAGTGGTACATTAACGAGAAGGATTGGTTGCAGTTCTCAACTTGTTAGGGAGTTAATAATCGGGTTAAAATCTTGCACGTGTCGTGACTAAGTTAATTCGGGTTAGTGTTTTCTTGATTCTTAATGCTATTGATTCATTAAATCCTGTCGAGTGTCTCTAGTGGTTGTGAATTGATTAGGGAATAATTGTCGAGTGTCTCTAGATTATTCTACTATTTAAGAGAAAACGAGGCGGAGTCGAGTGTCTCTATATGCTATAGCTAATCTACTTGAATAAATTGAGTTTATCTTTGAGTCATGATTGATGTCTTAACTAAATTGTGATTCCTAGCTAGGTATTGATTTCCCATTGATTTATCAAAACCAACTCCCAACGTGATTTATTGTTTTCTTCTAGTTTATTAATTTTAATTGCTTTATTAGTTTAATTTAATTAGTTTAGTTAAATCCAGCCCCTCCTACTTTTACTTGTAAATTCTTGTGAGTTTTCCTATGATTTTAATTGAATTAATTTCTCTCAATCTCTGTGATTCGACCCTTTTACACTATACTCTGTTTTAGTCGTAGATCGGATTTATATTTTGACGGATTCGACACCTGTCAACAGTTTCTTTAAGGCTTTATTCTTCCTTTACAGTACTTCAAGGTTTAATCGAACAGTCTCAAGATACAACGATTCTTCAATAATCAAAAGAAGCACTGCATTTGATTATTCTGGCGAACTAAACTAATTAGAAACTCGTTTTATGATATGGTAAATGTAGTGATTGAGTTTATAATGAATACACTTTAATGAGGTTTTTTTTGAGTGAATAAATGAATTCTATGTACTTTTATTTATAGATGTTGACGTGTCTCTTCAAAAGTGTATAAACCTTTTCATAATTAATAAGACATAGTTCATTAGGTCGCTGAAATGGTCCAACTTATGCTGCACACTTTCATTTAATAAAAGGGATATTTACTAGCAGCGCCAGAGGTATGACGAAAATACGGATTCCCCCCTAAGGTGTGAGAAATTACAAACACCCTCCTGAGGTTGACACTCTCTCTCACAAATTATCTCAACCGTTAATAACGGTGTTAAATTTTGATGATGTCAATAAAATTATTTTTAAAAATTCTAATCCTACCCTTAGGGGGTAAATTATAATGATATTAAACGTATGATGGTATATTTATGATATTAGTTAAATTTGTACTTTTTAATTTAAAATTTTATAATTTAATATAATATTTATATTTTATGTATAAGTATAAATTGAAATAGATACTTCATGCATATTTATTCCATACCTTATGTTTATGTTTTAGTTTTATGTATAATTTGTATAAGTTTATTTAAACTTATTTGTTTGAGAATAATATATTTTTCCTCTGAAATAGAAAATTATAATAAACACACAAATATCAATTAGTGCATTAATAAAATTCAAATAAATATTCATCAGAGTAATTTAAACAAATATTTCAAGTGTCGGTGATTCTTAATGCATCTACCTTATAAAGAATAACATCTCAATATAAATATGCATGCCCAATATAAAAATAATAAGAATTAGCATTCATAAACTCTAAGTATGAAATTAGTTAATCATAAAAATATTAAAAAATCATTACGTAGCATTTTTCGGAAAAAAATAAAATTAGATAGTTACAAAACTCAAGTACTTACATTAACCCCCCCAAAAATTTCAATATTTGCATTAACCCCATTATCTTTTGATTTCTCTTACATATACCCCATTAAGTTTTAGCATATGAAAGGTAAAATAGTAAAATCGCACATTCTGTTAAATTTAACCGAGGAAATAATGGGCTATGGGGAATTTTGTAATCTCTCAAACCTCAGGAAGAAATCTATAATTTCACCATATCGTAGGGGGCTGCTCGTAATTATCCCTTTTATAAAATAAACTGAATAGTTGCAACATTTTATGAAGCCCTTTGACATACATTTCATTCCAAAAAATCACGTCACTAAGAAACTGATGGGTGACGAGGCCACAAATAATAAATCCCAATTATTGCACACAATTAAATTGTAAAATAGTGGCAACGGGTATCGATCCACGAGGATTGGGAGAATTTGTGACTTTCAATATGCTAAGGAAACGAAACAAATAATTAAAAATAGGGGGGTTTTGAGATATTTGATTAAACTAATAACGAAATAAACAAAACGAGACTAAATAAACAAATAATTAATAACTAAACTCAGCTGACACTTAAATTAATTCAGTAACTAACAAGTAGCTGGGATTTTCCTACGCATGCATCAGGCTATGATCACAGACAGGGTGATTAATTCCTCGTTAGGCTAGCTATAGTTACCAGATAACACCTCCGGCTCCCTCGTTTCTTCTTACCGTTTAGAATAATCTGAAGAAACTCCTAAAGACTATTCCCTAACTAGCTAATAACCCTATCAGAAACTTTTTCAAAGATTCAATTAACTAGTTGCTTTACGAGCTAAACAAACACTAACCCTAACCGACTTAGTAGAAACTCCTACTTCACCTAATTAGACCGTAATATCCCACAACACAAAATCAGCCGAACTTAACAACCTAGTGTTGATTGCCACTTCGTTAATTGTCCGGCTAGACTCCACCAAACAAATTAACTAGCTGTATGTGAATTGCCAACTCTAAGATTCGAGCTCTTAAATTAATCAAAGAATAGAACAAACACAATAACGTTAATTTAGAAATAAAACGGATAACTTGAATTAATCAACAAAAGAAGCAGTCTCACAAAACCTAATGCATACTAGGAAAATCCCAACTAAAACGAAACTAACTAATCAAGAACAAAGGAAATTAACAAAATCAAAAAAGTAAAACTAAGGGAAAGGGATGAACTCGTTCTCCCTCCTTTCTTCTCGTTTCTGCCGTGCTTATGTAGTGCCAAAGATCATCAATTCTTCCTCCACTTTCTCTACGTTTGTGAATCTATGTTCTCTCTTCAATATGGCCACTAATTCCCTTGGTAACGCCACTAACGTGCTGCCCCTTTTTTGTGTGAATTAATTCCCCCAAGAATAGTCAGTTACCAACCAAATAAAGCTGAGGGTGTTGTGGGCTCATCTAACAGTGACACTTCAGGTTGAATCTCAAGAAACGAGTTGGAATTAATGGGCCAATCTTTTGCAAATTGGGTTTGGAGACTTTGACCGTGACCTTAGGCAGGCTTCCTTACAGTGGCTCTGAAATCATTTTTTACCCATTCCATGTGTATCAGTGTTGTCACCTCCTCCACCACGTCTCTCCCACGTTCGTACGTCCATGAGGCCACCAATTAAAATCCCTTCAAGTAACTCCTCCAGTCCCGAAACGTGTTATCCCATTTAATTCTCCAAGAATAAGATAAGGCAGCAATAAGAGATTGGGCTTCAATGTTGCATGGGCCATGATTTCCAAAAAATAACAAGTGACATTCCTTCTTCATAAACTAATGGGCCGTAGTTGCTTTGTCTTCAATTTAATCCAAGAAGCTTTTAATCACAATTGAGGGTGTGGGCCCTTCTCCAAAATCGTGTGACTGTTTCCTTTTTGTGGCCAATTCTCTTTAAATTCTTCCAATTAGATTTCCTACAGAAAACATAGAATTTTAATCAATTATCCATAATTAAATTAGATAGTGGATAAAATATAGAAATTCTAAGTTCCATACTTCAATGAATATGCAACATATCAAATCCCCCCACACTTAGGCAATGCTTGTCCTCAAGCATAAACTAAGATCAAAGATAAGAGAGAAATTCAACTCTATTCAATAAAAACACGAGGTAGGCGATGTAACTAGGAATGATGGCATAATCTAATCTTACACTTCAAAACATCAACCTTTTGCAATGAAATTCTCATGCACGAAACCACAAGCCCGATCACAACTTAAAGCACATGTATTATTTACCCAAGTTGAATTATAAACCAATCAATAATAGAAATCATACTCTACTTATTAGATGGTCGGTATGCATAAAGAATGTCCAATTGAGGTGGTAGTTATGGGGAGTTCGGGTTATTTGCATTTAATCAACTGTAAGAACATTAAGCTTGAAAATGCTTGGAATTGTTATTAGTCGTTTTACGCGAACGCAAACATTTGTGATGAATGCCATCCGGTTACTAAGCCAATCACGACGCCAAGTGGTTTCACCATACTCTTAATTACCCGTGTTATTGTGAGTTTTCACTTATTTGGCCGAATAATCAGCGGAGTATTTATAATTCGCCTCACTCGTCAAGTTTGTTCGGGACCTTTTTACGCGAGCACAAACATTGGTGATGAATGTCACCCGGTTACTCAGCCCCGATTATTTTAACGGATTTTTGGCACTGCAGTCATTTCACTTCCTTTTTCAATTTAATCATACTCCCTAGTTCCACCACAATGTCCCACAATCAAATGGAAATTCATTATGCACACCAACTCAACTTCTAAGTTTCATACGTTCTACTCAAGAATGGTGTCAATTATGCTCACAACAGTTAATGTTCAATTTATTTAAACCGGGCATGCAAGTTTCAATGTATGAAAATATTTCACCAACAATTAGTTAATATCAAGGAATGTAAGATTTCAACCATGATCCATATCCTTTCTAAGACAATCCATCATTGCCTAAATCGTGAAAATTCATCAAATAGGACTCAAATTAGGCCATACCTTATCTCTTAATCATGCATAAAAGGTAGCACAACACTATTCACAGCCTTAAACATTTCAACACATGCAGAAAATCATGAAAAATGCAACAGCAGCAATGTCTCAAAACTATCAGCCCTTATCATCCTAAAAAATACCCCAAACTCATGCAAAATTTTTCTCATATAGCCCTAGGATACCCCCCCCCCCCACACACACACACACTTAAACGCATGTTGTCCTCAACATAAAGTCAGTCAAAAATGGAAAACAGAGGACTTCCCTGAACCCGGGGGGAGTAAGACGAGAGCCAGACCAGAAGAATCGTGACTATGATCACCGATAGCCTTCCTGTCAATAGTATTCTGCCACTTGCTTCGATTTTGTTCTGACAGTTCTTGGCCTTGATTGTTTTCAAACTGGAGGCGGAGGAATGGAATGGGATGACGTGGATGGTGGTGAAGACTCGGCGGCAGATCTATGAGGACGGAGTGGTGGTGGCGGTGGTGAGGACGCGGTGCCGCCGTCGATCATGAGCGGTAGTTTGTTTAGCCGGTGGACCTTTCTCTTTGCCATGGCTAATTGAGGGTTTGAAGCTCTTGCAATTGTGGGAGATTTTGGGGAATTGAAGGAATGGAGTGCTAGGTTTAATTTGGGGATGGGGCGGTTCGGACTGTAAGTGGAGCGGGTCGCGGGTAGGGTGGCGGGTTGTTTTGGTTTATGGGATAGGCTCCGTTTGGCAAAATATGGTCCAGGACCCTTGTCCGTGACCTCAGACAAGTTGCCTCACAGTAGCAAAATGCCATTTTCGCCAGTTATAGCAATTGATCAACAATGTTTCTGCTCTTGTACTTCCCCCATACTCATCCGATTATGTCACCTGCACATTTGCCTGCAAAACACGAGAAGAGAAGAGATTACGTCGGGGCGAGGAAAACGAGAAAAGAAAGAAAACAAAAACAAAAGAAACTAAAGCAAGGGAAAAGAAATATGGGTTGCCTCCCATATAACGCCCTTGTTTAACGTCACGGACTCGACGTGTCTTGATTTCGCACTCAAGCTTCTAAAGGAGGATCCTCTAGATTAATACATTCAACCATGTGCGATTTAAATCCTTCATAAAACGATGTTAGTCCATGCCCTTTCACATCACGATCTAAATTTTCAATTAATCGACCAGGGGGCTTAGGTGGCTGTTGTGCCTCAGTGGGTCGGGCAAGGTCCCGAAATGTTTTGTACTGAGCCATATCCTGACCGTGATCATTGACAGGGAAGTGATCAGTTTTCCTGTCAGTCTGCTGCGCAACTGCAAACTCTTGTTCAGAATCAATATCAAAATCCAGCTCAAACAATTCCGAACCTGCACCAACAACTCGTATGAAGGTTCCTAGGCATAAGAAAAAGAAACAAAATCAATTAATAACCAATCCCCGGCAACGGCGCCAAAAATTGATGGGTGTCGAGGCCACCAATAATAAATCCCAATTATTGCACACAATTAAATTGTAAAATAGTGGCAACGGGTATCGATCCACGAGGATTGGGAGAATTTGTGACTTTCAGTATGCTAAGGAAACGAAACAAATAATTAAAAATAGGGGGGGTTTTGAGATATTTGATTAAACTAATAACGAAATAAACAAAACGAGACTAAATAAACAAATAATTAATAACTAAACTCAGCTGACACTTAAATTAATTCAGTAAATAACAAGTAGCTGGGATTTTCCTACGCATGCATCAGGCTATGATAACAGACAGGGTGATTAATTCCTCGTTGGGCTAGCTATAGTTACCAGATAACACCTCCGGCTACCTCGTTTCTTCTTACCGTTTAGAATAATCTGAAGAAACTCCTAAAGACTATTCCCTAACTAGCTAATAACCCTATCAGAAACTCCTTCAAAGATTCAATTAACTAGTTGCTTTACGAGCTAAAGAAACACTAACCCTAATCGACTTAGTAGAAACTCCTACTTCGCCTAATTAGACCGTAATATCCCACAACACAAAATCAGCCGAACTTAACAACCTAGTGTTGATTGCCACTTCGTTAATTGTCCGGCTAGACTCCACCAAACGAATTAACTAGCTGTATGTGAATTGCCAACTCTAAGATTCGAGCTCTTAAATTAATCAAAGAAAAGAACAAACACAATAACGTTAATTTAGAAATAAAACGGATAACTTGAATTAATCAACAAAAGAAGTAGTCTCACAAAACCTAATGCATACTAGGAAAATCCCAACTAAAACGAAACTAACTAATCAAGAACCAAAGAAATTAACAAAATCAAAAGAGTAAAACTAAAGGAAAGGGATGGACTCGTTCTCCCTCCTTTTTTCTCGTTTCTGCCGTGCTTATGTAGTGCCAAAGATCATCAATTCTTCCTCCACTCTCTCCACGTTTGTGCATCTATGTTCTCTCTGCAATATGGCCACTAATTCCCTTGGTAACGCCACTAACGTGCTGCCCCTTTTTTGTGTGAATTAATTCCCCCAAGAATAGTCAGTTACCAACCAAATAAAGCTAAGGGTGTTGTGGGCTCATCTAACCGTGACACTTCAGGTTGAATCTCAAGAAACGAGTTGGAATTAATAGGCCAATCTTTTGCAAATTGGGTCTAGAGACTTTGACAGTGACCTTAGGCAGGCTTCCTTACAGTGGCTCTAAAATCAGTTTTTACCCATTCCATGTGTATCAGTGTTGTCACCTCCTCCACCACGTCTCTCCCACGTTCGTACGTCTATGAGGCCACCAATTAAAATCCCTTCAAGTAACTCCTCCAGTCCCGAAACGCGTTATCCCATTTAATTCTCCAAGAATAAGACAAGGCAGCAATAAGAGATTGGGCTTCAATGTTGCATGGGCCATGATTTCCAAAAAATAACAAGTGACATTCCTTCTTCATAAATTAATGGGCCGTAGTTGCTTTGTCTTCAATTTAATCCAAGAAGCTTTTAATCACAATTGAGGGTGTGGGCCCTTCTCCAAAATCGTGTGACTGTTTCCTTTTTGTGGCCAATTCTCTTTAAATTCTTCCAATTAGATTTCCTACAGAAAACATAGAATTTTAATCAATTATCCATAATTAAATTAGATAGTGGATAAAATATAGAAATTCTAAGTTCCATAATTCAATGAATATGCAACATATTAGAAACACCTATTGGAATTTAATTCCGTCAACCATACATATCTCTCTCTCTCTCTCTCTCTCTATATATATATATATATATATATAATTATATCTGACCACCCTACTAGAAGATCTAATTACAATACAATCCATCTAAATTGGAAAATTACATTTTAGTCCCTCACTTTCGAGAACCGTTTGTGGTCCCGTGGGTTCCGTCATGTCATTCCAATAATACCCCTGATTTGTTGTTAAATTCATAATTTGTAGGGATTGTTTTGTTAATTTTGAAAAATGTAGGGATGATTTTGTAATTTTTGTCATATATTCAATGTAACAGTCATACAACCGTCAGAGACATAAATATACTTTTACAAATTCTATTAGGAACTTCAGTTCAAACAAGATTTATAGGGACTAAAATATAATTTTTCAATCCAGATGGAATGCATTGTAATAAGGTCTTCTAAGCAGGATAGTCAGATAAAACTCACCCTATATATATAATATTGATGAGTTTTAATCTCAAACCTCTCCCACTGTCCTTTTCTTGTGCCTCTCCCTCCTATTTTCTATCTTATCCTTATTTATAAAACCTGATTTTGTCTATTTTCTATCCCGAATTAATCTCTCGATTCATCCTACATACGTTTTTATCCCTTAATCTTTCTTACGTACTCGCTATTCCATAGAATCCCCATAATTTATTCTTCTTATTCAGTTCGCTATGTCCGCAAACTAAATACCCGGGCAGGCCCTGGGCATAAGCTCTTTTAGTCTGTCCACCACAAATATATATACACACACGTGTATATGTATAGGTATATTCTTATGTCTTATTAATTATAATTTATTTCAATTTTCTCATTCAACAATTATTAAGTTTTTGATAAATAAATACAAAATATATATTATTTATCAAAATTCCAACACTAATTGACATGGCATAAAGCTATTGGGCTACGTGGCATGCTCACATAAGAGCTACATGGACCCCGTGCCAACCTGGACGACCGAGGAATGGCCACCAAGGCACGTGGCAAGAAGATTGCTGCTAGTCCATCGGTCGACCTCGGCCTTTTGAGCTGTTTACTTCTAACCGGGGTCTAAAGGCACCCTCGATCTCGACCTCAAGGTAACACAACCCAGACCTAGCCACGCCGAGGTCGATCTGAACTTGGTTATTTGGGTGCTGATAGGTGGATATCGATCCCGAGGTCGATACCATACGTCACTAAACACCCGAATATCATAAAGCATCTTTGTCGGGACAAGTGTAAGCCCTTCATTCCCTAGGACAAGCGTGCTAAGGAGCATTTAATGCCCTACTGTATCTGACCATATCAAAAAGGGAAAGAAAGTACGTTCGACCCCCTCTTGGCTAACTCTGGCATCCGACCATCAGGTCGATCACTGGCAATGCAATTAATGCATAATCGTTGTACATGCACTACTATGTTAATTAGCCAAAGGCTATAAATACGCCTCCCATGAACAATTGTTGGTAAGCATTGCATAGCATTCAATAGCATTTATTTCTCTCACTAAGAATCCATACTGACTTGAGCGTCGGAGAGCCAAAAATGGACAACACCTCTAGTCCCCTAGCTTTGACCTCCTGACCTACGTGTGTTAAGTGTTTTCAGGTCGATGAAGAGCCCACTCATATAAATTCTTGACTGATCGAACAAAACCTACCACCTACTTCGACAACTCGGATAGACTAGATTTGAGCCGGATCACTAACCGTCCTGCAATAAAAGTTCTTTTTTTTTTTTTAAAGAAATCGGTCAGGATGACCGTGAGGAGTTTAACGAGGATCCCCCCTGATTTATTGCATTGAAAAACCAAAGATACAATGTGCCAATCCAATCGTCAATCAAAGATAACGTACAAAGTGCCCACGAGAGTAATGAGCCAAACCTCAGGCTATTAGAGTAGAGGGAGTTGGTCCCATTTGAGGACGTATGTACCAAACCCAGACATAGTTACAACAACCAGGCTAGTAGCTAAGCCCCAAGATACGACAAACGAGTCAACCAGTAGATACACTGCAAGATTCTGACTAGCCGAGATCGGTGGCTTATTCCCAGTTCAGACTAACTGTGATGGGTTGTATTATAATACAAAAATTTCCCTCCATAAGCTTTAAAATATTATTGTAAAATCCCCACTTTCCATCTTGATCGTCATCATTGAAGTGATCATAATGAGAAAGCATGCAAATATAATATCTCCCTTGCAGAACTACACAGGTCTTACAGCAATAAGAGTCCTTCCAAGCATCCATTCTGTGGCAATCGATCTGCACAAAAACATCACCCCTATTCGGGAATCGGGACCAGGCAAGGATCAAGTGTATTGTACCAAATAATGAAATTATTCACACTAAATACACTCAATTGAAAATTAAAAATAGCAAACCTATATTGTCCAGCTGGTCATATAACATGACAATTGCGTCCTCCATACAACCAAAAAGTTTGTCAATAGAATCTAACCTCCAGATTGTCGTACTAAGAAACTCAATTGTCCGTTTCGTACCAATATCTTCCGCACACTCCAGCATATCTAAAATAATCACATTTGCACAGCTGCATTGTTCAAGAATGAACCACAAACTTCTGTCTTCAATCATAATACAGCAATCCATAAACTTTCTTTTCACACAGAAAGCCTATCCACCTATTCTACTTCTTACCCAATCTCATCAAAGTTCCTACATCGTAAATTAGGAACACTCCACTTATCCAATCTAACAATTCCAACAAGTTCTTTCGGGAGAGGCGACTCCCGGAAAGACCATACCTTCCCTAAACACATGTGAAATCTTCATCGTCATCCTATTTGCAAACCACCAGAAATTCGTAACTGCATTTTGAATTAACGGATTACCCGATTTACGGCGTTTTAGAATCAATATTGCCACCTTCGCATCGACTTCCACCCATAGGCAGGAGCGACCTAACACTGCTGCCCCTTTCATTCCGACCTCCATAGCCCTCAGTTCCGCTTCAATATTTGAAGCATGCCCAATTCCCCAACTGAAGGCGCTCACAACATCTCCCTTGGAATCCCTAATAATGCCCCCATTCCTGAAAGTCCCGGATTACCTCTAGAAGCACCATCCGTATTTAACTTCCACCAACTTTGTATGGGACAGAGGAAGTCCTTGGAGCCATAGATGATGGGAAGGGGAAGAAGAATGATGGATTAAGTAGTGGTTGTCTCCTGTCCGTATGTGAAACTAGAATATGGATATGGTGGGAAATGATTTCAAACACTCTCAGTGGCGCTCACTCGTTAATCTGGAAACCATTTTTAATTGGGCTACAGATCTGGATATATAATTGATAAGAATTACGTGACTTACCAGTTAGAATTTTGTTAAAGTGTGATTTCAAGAAATTACTTTGCAACTAAAAAAGATATAATCACTAAACGTATAATATGTGTTGGAAAATGATAAACTGATAAACTCTAATCAATTCTCTCTATATTCAAATCTCAACATTCTAAAGTTGTGTAATTATATATATATGTTCGACAAGTATAAAAATTACTACATGCATAGTATATATGAAGATTGTGATATGCGCCAATATTATATAGGAAAATTCTTTTTTCCCGACAATGAAAAATAAATTTTCATACAAACAAATCACAACCACTGAATTAATGATTAGTTTAGAAGCACTATTTGGCTACGTATTTTTTTTATTTATAATTGATCCTCAAGTTCTCAAAAATTATGTTTTTGCCACTTAATCTTTTAAAACTATTTTTGTTGCCCCTAGACGATTAGATAAATAATTTTAAGAATTACTAACTAGATATAATAAAATGCAACACTAACTAGATACAATATAATGCAATAGCTAAATACATAATACACAAAGAAAAAAGAATGTTTATGAATCATAGAAATACGATATTAAGTTCAATAGCATAAAAAAAAAATTAAAATAAAATATCATGTTTGAATATTATAAATGTTATGGAAAATACCAGCCAAGGGGAGTTCATTCCTCTCAGCCTCAGGCGGCGCTTCAACCGTGAACTATAATATACAGATACTTTTAAAAAATTTATTCCGGCGCATTATGTTGTGTCTGACACTTCTAATGTGAGAAATTCCAAAAAATATTCATATCGTTGTTTCTGTGTTGTGTCCATATCCGTATATCATAAACTACCATACTAGTGTGTGGAAATATGTGTATGCAATAATATATTACTCGTGTAAAGATGAATTAGTGTATAAATGTATTTAAAAATGAGTTAGTGTGTATAAAAATATGTTAATACTCATGTAAATATGTATTAGTGTATGTAAATGTGCCCTAGAGTCTATAAAAATGAGTTGGTGTGGGTAAAAGTATAATAATGTGTGTAAAAATATATTGGTACGTGTAAATGTATATTACTTTGTGTAAATGTGTGTTAGAGGACTTAGATGTAACTTTATTTTTATGAAAATGGTATAATAGTTAAAAACGTATTAAAATTAAATAATTAGGGTTAACTTATTCAGAACCCATTAACAATCCATTAAGGACTCTAAAACTTTCCAGTTTCCAAAAACTCCCAACACTTAAAACACACAACAACGAGAATCACTTCTCAACAAATTAACAAAATACAATACAAGTAGTGTCACCAAAAGAAAAAAAAATTACAGTACAAGTACGATTCGAATAAAGCTCCTTTAAACTAAAGTCCAAAAGCAACCTTCCGCCATGCGGGTCGGGCCACGATGTCTTTAACCCATGCGTTAACAAGCGGGCGGGCCTCGAACAAAGGCCTTAACCTTAGTCGTCAACAGATTGTTAACAATTGGGACATGATGAAGATCAGCCAATGAGTACTCTTCTCCTCCCAAATACTTGGAAGTAGACAACCTTGTTTCGTAGACATCAAGTACTGAGGCTAATTCAACTTGCAATTGTTCAACAGCATCTTCATCAGTTGTCAGTCCCTTAATGGGCTTCATCAATATCTCAAAGTTGAGTTTTTTTCCGGCAGCATCAAATCTTTGGGATTCTACTTAATTCCATCCATAGGCCTATTATTGCCATTTTCTTCGGATTATGGATTAGTAAACTTACTGGCATATGTGTATACAATGTATTCGGTTATGGCCTTGATTCTGAATTTCAAAACATCGAAACAATGACCAAGAAAAAAAAAAAAAAAGAAAAAAGGTTAATGGAGTGACATTTATGTCTAAACTCGAAAATGGTAATTCCACAAGAATTAAAGGATTTTAATGAAAAGGGAATTTACCAAAGAGCTTCAAGTCCCCATGTTCAAACCCCGGAACCTGACCAAATGGCTGCAAGAAACGCAACAAAACAAGGACATATGTCAAACAAAAGAAACTCAAAAGAACCAAATTAAGGTTGTATGAATTGGATGAAGCTGCTTATGTCGATTGAAATGAAGGGTTCCTTCTTATGTTAAACGAGTTCATATTCGAGGCCCTTCTCAGCTAAGCAGAGAAGATCTCTCTGTGTTGCAGAGGAGAAAAAAGTTTGGCCATGGACCTTGATTAATACCATAACTTAATCAAAAGATGGATGGATATGCATGAAAGATAAGTTTTTGCCAAGGTATTTATTAGTGAAGAATTCTTAACTGTTACCCCCCGGGTAGTGCCTGCAGCGGCATCATTCCCCGACCCTATTTCTCCTCTTTTTTTCCGTTGGTTACAGCAATGTTGGCCCGTCGGTTTGTTCCTCTCGCCGGGTAGGTTGTAGCGCCAGTTCTTGGCTGCTGTTTGGTTTGGATCGACATCTTTGTCGTGGTATTTTGGTTTTGATTGATTTTAGGGTTTGAGAAAGGTGTTGGACGATGATGTTAGTGTTGAGTCCCTAGGATTTCAACACTGCTCTGATACTATATTAAAACATGATATTCGGGAAAGAATTGTAATGAATTCATTGTGTTCGTATTGTGTTGTAAGGATTGCAGAAGGAGCAGAGAATATAAAGGCCTATACAAGGGACAAAGATCTCTACAAATCTGGCCTAAAACAGGTAATTAGGGATTACGGTCAATCTTTCCGTATTTACTTTTAACATTAACTATTCCCATAATCGGGTTAAATTTCTTGAATCTTTGACAAGTTGTGAAATACCATTTATGAAACCATAAGTGAAATTGGGATTTTTTGTTCTATATTATTCTTTCTGTTAAGACATGGTATTCGGGGAAAAAAAAGGATAATTGTATTCATGTTTGTTGGTATATTCTGATATGTTACAATGTTACAGGAAAGCAGAGGTATATAACAAATGTGCAAGGAATCAGATCTCTACGAATCAGGCATGAATCCTTCCAAGACGGGACAAGGTCAAACATGCCATATATATGTGATCTCTAACACTCCCCCTCAAATTAAGTGATGGAGTCGCCAATCCTTAACTTGCTTAATGCCTCTTGAAATATCTGGCTTGTAACTGCCTTGGTCAAAATGTCAGCCAACTGGTCCTCTGATCTGACAAATGGAATAGAGATGATGCCTCCCTCCAGTTTCTCTTTAATGAAATGTCGATCAACTTCCACGTGCTTCGTTCTATCATGCTGAACTGGGTTTTCCGAGATACTAATTGCAGCTCTGTTATCACACTTGAGCGGGCTTGGTCCTATCGGAGTGAAGCTAATCGCGGTCATGAGTTTCCTTAACCAGATTATTTCAGTCACACCTTTCGCTATGCCCCTGAATTCAGCTTCTGCACTGGATAAGGCCACAACCTTCTGTTTCTTGCTGCGCCAAGTTACCACATTTCCTCCAACGAGTGTAACAAACCCTGAGGTGGATCTCCGATCATTTAGGTTCCCGGCCCAATTTGCATCAGTGTAGGCTTCTATATCTAAATGTCCGTGCCTGCCGAACATAATCCCTGTTCCAACGGTCCCTTTCAGATACCTGATGATCCGTAGCACTGCCTCCAAATGTTCCTTCTGAGGTTTATGCATGAACTGGCTAACGATTCCTACAACATATGCAATATCAGGCCTTGTGTGAGAAAGGTAGATCAGTTTACCAACCAGGCATTGGTATCGTTCTCTCTCAATTGTTTCCCCACTCTCTTCTATCTTTAGTTTGTGATTCGCCTGTATGGGAGTATCTGCTGGTTTGCAATCGATCATCCCAGTCTCAGCCAGTAGATCCAGGATATACTTCCTCTGAGATATGAAGATACCTCGTTTGGAGCGCAGAACTTCAACCCCTAGAAAATATTTCAGAGCCCCAAGGTCTTTCATCTCAAACTCTTTGAAGAGATTCTCCCTGAGTCGGCTTATCTCTTCTGCATCGCTCCCCGTAATAACCATGTCATCTACATAGATAATCAAACACGTAATCAGCTTCCCTCGTTGTTTCAAAAACAGGGTGTGATCTAAATTGCTCTGAACATATCCATGACGTTGCATAGCCAGTGTGAACCTGCCAAACCATGCCCATGGTGACTATTTTAACCCATACAGAGCCTTACGAAGTTTGCAGACTTCGCCTTTCTTAAACTCTTCTCCAAATCCTGAAGGAGGTTCCATGTAAACCTCTTCTGAAAGATCCCTATGAAGGAAGGCATTCTTCACATCGAACTGGTGAAGGGGCCAGTCTTGATTTGCAGCTATAGAAAGTGACACCCGAATTGTGTCAAGCTTTGCTACCGGAGAAAAGGTCTCTGAGTAATCAATTCCGAAAGTCTGAGTGTACCCTTTGGCTACTAGTCTGGCTTTGCATCTTTCCACTGATCCATCGGCTTTATGTTTTATGGTAAACACCCATCTGCATCCAACCGGTTTCTTTCCTTTGGAAAGGAGACATTTTTCCCAAGTTTCATTTTTTATTAATGCCTCCATTTCAGTGTTCATTGCCTTTTCCCACTCCTTGTCTTGTCTGGCATCTTCCACTGATTTTGGAATGGCTTCTCTGCAGAGATTCCCAAAGAAAGCTTTGGCGGCTCCAGACATACTCCCCCTGACCATGTTCCCTATAGGATATTTGGACGCTCGAGATTTATGATCAGGGGAGTATCTGGGTGGTGGAATCCCTCTGTTACTCCGTACGGGGTACCTGTGCTCTTCTGTTACATCCTCAGGAGTCATATCAGCAGTATTTGTTGTGAAATCAATATTATCAGGAACATTAGAGGAGGAGGGATCAGATTCTGTTACCTCGTTATGGACATCATCCGGAGGAGGATCATTGGGAAGTTGAGGAGTGGTACTGAGCTCTTCTCTATTCTGTGTGGATTCAAACACAGTGATTGTATCTGGATAGCTTAGCCAATGTAGTGATCCATCTGGACTCTCTCCTTGAGCGCTGGATTGGGTGAGGAAATAATATTCGGTTTCGACAAAGTCACAGTCCATAGTGACATGAATGCGTCTGCTGAGAGGATTAAAACAGCGATAACCCTTATGATGTGGAGCATATCCCACAAAGACACACTTTGTCGCACACGGTTCCAACTTGGTTCTTTCTGTCTTCGGAACGTGCACAAACATAGTGCAGCCAAAGATCCGAGGAGGAAGGGTAAGGTGTGGAGGTATAGTGGTTTGGGTTTCAAGCACTGATAGGGGTGTTTGCTAGTTGAGGATTTTGGTGGGTAATCTGTTTGTTAGGTAGGTCACAGTGGCAACCGCCTTGGGCCAGAAGTTGGGTGGAACATGAGATTCGGTTAATAGGGCACGGGTCATTTCCATTATAGTAAGGTTTTTCCTTTCGGATACGCTATTCTGCTGAGGTGTGTTAGGGTAAGTAGTTTGATGAATGAGTCCCTGCTCCTGAAAAAACTTGTTCATTTCCTGATTAACAAACTCCCTGCCATTATCGGATCGGAGTACTTTAACTGTTTGATTAAACTGTATCTGAACCATTTTAAAGAATGCCACAAATGTTTCGTAGATTTCACATTTATAGCGAAGAAAGTACACCCATGCCATGCGTGAAAAATCATCAATGAATAACACAAAGTACCGAAATTGATTCTGGTTTGTAACTGGGGCAGGTCCCCAAACATCTGAGTGAACTAATGAAAAAACAGTCTCAACTCTTGTATTATTTGACTTAAAGGAACTCCTGTGACTTTTCGTACTTAAACAAGTCTGACAAGAGAAATCTGGAGTTTGACTATTCTGAAATAAAGTAGGAAATAAAACTCTCAAATACCCCACAGAGGGATGTCCCAGACGTCGATGCCATAGCCAGAGTTGTGTAGTTGCCTTTCCCACTGACAGAAGAGCTTTAGACGGAGATGCAACTTCATCAACGTAGTATAATCCCCCGTGCTCAGTACCACGCCCAATGATCTCCTTCGTATGAATGTCCTGTATTACACAAAACCGAGGGTAAATCAGAACCACACAATTCAATTCTTTTGTTATCTGGCTAAGAGACGACAATTTGAAGGATAATGAAGGGACATATAATTTTAGATTCGGTGTAACAACAACAGGACCCTCTTTTTCAACCATAGCAGACCCCCATTTGCAGTTTGAATATGAGATTCTTTCAAGTTTATAGGGTCAATTAAATCAGACGGATCATATGTCATAGAATCCGTAGCACCACAGTCAAAAATCCATTTTGAGGCATTATTAGATAAATTTCGGGTATAAAGTCCAACACTTGTAGAAAGATAGGATTGTTTTTGCAAATTCTCACAAGATGGGGGCCTACTAGCAAATTGGGAAGAATCATAAATTAGGCAACTAGGGTTTGGGACATAACCCCCAAACCCGTTACCTGTGGTTGCGCCGAAATCTGCTCCTCATTCTCTTTCATTTCCGCCACCGCTGGAGACGATGGCGGCGTTGGCGCGGCCAATTTCGGCCGTGGTAGTGGCGGGCCTGGAGTCTCCGTGGAAGATTCCATCCGCCAGTCCCCCTGTTTTTTGTCCTTCGTCGCTCACAGCCACGTGAGCCCTTCTCCCGCCGCCTTTCACCGCCCCTCCAACAGTGGGTTTCCGGTGGCCCTCCACCACTCTGGATACCCGATAACTTCGAAGCACTACTCAATTGTATGCCTGGGCTTGCCACACTGACCGCACACCAAGCCGGCTTTGTCATTGCGCGATGATGATCGGCGATTGCCGCCGTCGGAACGACCGCCATCTGAGCACCCATACCTCTTCCCACCTTTCTCCTTTCTTGCTACAAGTCCGGATCCGATCCCCTGTGTTCCAGAGTCATTCTCGCCTCCGATGTTGGTCTTGAGAATCTAGAGCCGTGCCGCCTCTCTCCGGATGGTGGCATAGGCGGACTCCACCGTTGGCTTTGGATCCTGTTTCAGGATGTCTCTCCGGATGGGCTCATACTTTTCATTGATTCCGATAAGGAATTGATACAATCTTTGTTCTTGGGTCAGTGAATTGAACGCCTTGATGTCGTCAGGGCATTTCGTGGGGTTGGGCTGTTTTCTGTCGATTGCCATCCATATGGATTAGAGGTTATTCCAGAAGGCCTCTAGGCTATCTCCTCCCTGTTTCTGGGTGTTGGCTATTCGGTGCAACTCGAATAGTTGGAGTGGATCTCCGCCACTGGCGTAAGTGGTGGCGAGACCATCCCATAAATCCTTCACCGTCGGATACTGAAGGACATTGTTGATGAGAGTTGGCTCCAAGTTCTGAATTATCCAGGTAAAAACCTTTTGATCAGTTTGTTCCCACTGATCGAATTTTGGGTCTGTACTTTCCGGTGCCGGTGGGACGCCGGTTAGGTTCGAGCAGCCGCCTCTGTCTCCGATCGCCATTTTTATGAGGCGTGCCCATATCGGATAATTGTCCCTGTTTAATTTGATCCTGATGAACAGGTTCTCCGAGTTGGACACTATTGTTTGGTTGTTGTTTGTCATCAGACTTGTTGTCTGGATTGCAAGATCTTGGTTTGTGTTTATGGGAATTGACATGCTGGTTTGGTTTTTCTGATTTGCAGGTTTCGGCTATGGATCAAGGCTGTAAGGGTTTGAGATTTGGTAGAGACGATGATGTTAATACTGAGTCCCAAGGGTTCGCACCATGCTCTGATACCATGTTAAGACATGGTATTCGGGGAAAAAAAGGATAATTGTATTCATGTTTGTTTGTATATTCTGATATGTTACAATGTTACAGGAAAGCAGAGGTATATAACAAATGTGCAAGGAATCAGATCTCTACAAATCAGGCATGAATCCTTCCAGGACGGGACAAGGTCAAACATGCCATATATATGTGATCTCTAACACTTTCCATTACAAAAAAAGCTATAGATGATGTTCCATCAAGAAACAAGAAATACCTAAAATCCCACTATAACATGTTACAATTAT